>OZ010790.1:312644257-314007004 GCA_963932465.1 Maratus speciosus | reverse complement strand
AAATAACGATACTTTGGCGCCAGTTAAGTACCCGTTGCGTATATGACAGCGTCAGAAAAAAATCGCGCCAATATGGGGCCGTATATGACATCTGTGCCGAAAGAAAAAAAAGCCGGGTGCAAATCTCGCCAATATCTTTTTTTCAATTCGCCAGTTAGCATTTTTTTTATTGTTCGAGTGGTAAATTAAAACATTGATTTGAAGTTGAAATTAAATGTCATGGTTTGTGACATAATTTAATATTTCGCAAGATGTCATATACGCACCGCATGTTTGGCATGATTTTCTTTTTCTTTTCTTTTCTTTTTTTTTACGAAAATTTGGCGAAAGCCTCGTTTTCGAATACCAGTTACATATGTACTTTTGGTACTACTTAGTTATCCCGTCGACAAAAAATCTATCGCGAACTATAAGATTAAATGCCAATAATGCTTGATCGTAAATGTCACATTCACTTGACTTTTAGCAAGTTACACGCGTTTACGTCATCAAGTGATTTTTATTTCGACGTTTTATTTTTATATTTATTAATGTTATACTAATTTATTTGTTCTTTCGTTATTTAAAATAAAAATTTTGTCAATCTGTACAATTTGGCGAGTGGTTTGGCGATTTATATAATTTGCAAAATTGGGTGACGGAATAACTACTACATTGTACCGTATTTTTTAATTATTTTCTATTATTTTCAAAATAGCAAAAAAATAATTACTTACTATAGAACAAAATAATTTGTATAAATTTAAAAAAGAAATAAAAGTAAATATACATTATTAAATAAATAACAATAGCCGGGTTACCATGTCTATCAAAATAATGCCATTTGTCCGCCAATTAGGTACCCCGGTGCGTATATGACATCTGTGTCTAATATTTTTCTTTTCGTTTTTTTTTTTTTTTTTTTTTTTTTAAAAGAAGTGAAAGCCACCAATTTAAATGTTTCATTTTTAAATGAAAGTTTTGTATTTAATAAAATGATAACGAAATACAAAAAAAGCATTTTTCTTAGCATAGATTTAAAGGAGGCCCAACTGTCGCCAAATTAATTTAAAATAGTAACCTTTTATGAATCATGAAAAAAAAAGTTCTGTTATGATTAAAATTTGAGTTGCCATCATTAGAAAAATGTATTTAAAATTAGAAAAAAATTAATATTTCGAAAACTAATTCGAATTTAAAAATTCTAATACCAGTTTTGAGATCTGTGGATCAACACGGATTTTTGGTGTTAATTTCATCGCGAAGTATTTCCATATTTTAGGAGAAATCGCCGTGAAACAAAATCAGTTGTTTAATCGGTCGATTCAAAGAATCGATACATTCCAGGCGTTTCATATATTCGTTTCATAAATTCGTTTCATTAGGATTTTATATATATAGGGTAGATATAGATAGATAGATTTAATTTTCTTGTCCAATCCTACGCCAAATCGGAAGATTCTGATAGAGGAACTAAGAACTCAGTATATTTATTTTAGCCGGGCGCAGGGGATAAATTGCCAAATATTGTTTTTGTCGCATTTTTCCGTATTTTATTAATTTCATTTAAAATACGATTTTTTCACTCATTTTATTTAAAATACACAACTTTAATTTAAAACTAAAGGATTCATGACTTTTACTTATTTCTTAAAAAAAAAAAAGAAAGCAAAGAAACTTATAAATAATACCATAATCCATGGCATTTAATTTAAACATCAAAGCATTGTTTTAATTTACCACGCGAGAAATAAAAAATGCTAACTGGCGATTTTAAAAAATGCTATTGGCGAGATTTTTACCCGGCTGACATAAAAGTACCAAGAATTCTTTGCGATCATGGCAATTTTCATGTTAGTTTTTTTCGACAGAATAACTTTGATGGAAAATGGTTATGCATGTGAAAAGCGTAATTGTTTATGAAAGTCACATGAATTGAACTATTATAACATATATGAAATGATGGCGATGGAACAATATTTGGCGATTAATCACCTGCGCCAAGTACCAAAATGGCCGCTTGGCACATAAAAAGTGAAGTGGTCATCCCGGAACTGTTGATGACAGTCGCATTACTTAGGCTATTATTATAGAGATTGTGCTTTTCTGGACATCATAGACGGCCCCTTAAACAGTCATTTTGACGTTTTTTACTCATAATTCAAAAACCACTTTGAAGAAAAATTTTAAATTGAGAATTTGCATAAAGCAGGACATAATAAATATAAATCTATCAAAAAAATTGTAGTTTGCATTTCATATTTTTTTTCGAATATTAATTTCATAATTCATATTATAAAATTTTTAAAATTACAAATTCAATGTATTTATGTTCGGGTTTTTTAGTTTTATAGTTAAACAAAAAAATTGTCACATTAGGATTATAATTTCAGAAGATATTAATAAAAATATGAAAATCTAATTTAGCATTAGAAGCTCTACATTTTGGATATTTATAATTCAAAAACTTATCATCCAAATATCTTGAAATTTCATTTCTAGGCACAGTTTGAACCGAAGATTTAAAATTTACTGTCAAAATTGGGTGTTGCTATTGAAAAAAAAATTGGTCTGATTTTGATTTGTAGATGGGTCCCTAAGCAAATTTTATATACATCATTCAAAAGTAGACTTTATTTCCAATCGTTTGGTACCAGTAATTTTTTTCTATTATAATTGGTTGCAGGGGTGTTGTAGCAGTTAGGGGTGTTTAATTTTTTTTTTCCAACGACTGTATACTTGATTAAACAATGTACCCAAAAGATTGTTTTTGGATTTGCCAAAAATTCATCGTTGGACATATAACTAAGTAATTTTGTTTTTGCGTAAGCACTTACTCCGAATTTTGAAAACAGATTCAACATCTAGGACTTTGGCAAGTTCACTTGCATCAATCAAGCCACCATCAAAATTTTTATTCAAGTGTGGTCTTTACTAGTTACAAAAGCTTTTGGAATAAAAAAAAAGCCCTGCAGCAACATCTATGGTATCATTCTGACGTTCTTTATTCACATAATTTACTTGATAGAGTAAGGAGTGTCAGAAAACTAGCGAGGCCAGAAAATTGTAATTTAGCATTTGACTGAATTCCGTTAAAACATTAATTTTTGCTTGATCATCATCGGTGTTTTCCGTAACTCTTCTCGTACATTAGAAAGTTCAGCAGCTTGATACCGTACATATTTCACACTTTCCGTTCAAATATTCATCGTGTTTCAGAAAGAGTCTTACAGTAGGTCTGCAACATGCTTTCTAATCTCTTTATCTTTTAGTAGATGATACAATATAGATTATTGGTATGGTGCATAGATAAAATGAAAGTCTTTACTTAGGAACACGTCTCTCAAAACAAAGTTGGCATACACATGGGATGTAAATAAAGTTCTCGAACCGTCTACCGAAATTGTTGCATTCCTGAAGTGTATTCTTACTTGACGAAATATTAACATACTAGCTGACCCACCCAGCGTTGCTCGGGGCCCTGATAATAACCTTAAATATACCTAAAATCAGTGTTGAATGATTTCATGTATTTAAACGAAGGTCTTTCCAAACGCGATTCTGAAGTCCCCAACTGCCTTGGGGGCCTCACCAAGGCCACTTGGTTCGTACACCATTGGATTTGTATGATTTTATATTTTAAAATGAAGATCTATCGAAATGAACCAAGAGTTGGGAGTTCCACTGTCTTCGGCAGCATAAAAATAGCGTTATTTAGTTGTCAAAGAAGTTTTTTTTAAATGTGTGTTTTGTTTTGGTTTTCTATTTCACATCGAGAGCAAAGTCATCATCCGATTCCCGATCAAAGAAAGCAAACAGCGGAGCATATTTTAATTAGTTTCAAAGTACGTAGAATTAATTGCCCGAATGTTTTAAAATTTTTATATGTGATATAAATTACGCGTGTGAAGACCGTATAAAAATTTTCTGTTTAAAATGTAGGAAAAAACTAATCTCTTTCAGAATTATATAAACTCATCATTAATCAAGATAAACCATTTTTCCTGTCATTCAAAAACACTTTGTCTGTCATAAATAAGACTTGATTATTACTTCACAAAATTACTTCCTTGTTTGTGTAATATGCCAATCAAAAACTGATAAACATTTATATTAAATGACTGCAATTGTGACAGATGAAAGAAGTATAATAATTTATAGACTCTAAATAATATTGGTTGTTTTATTAATATATTTAATCAAGATTTTTTTGTTTATGTTATTTTTAATCATATATCAATAATATTTTTTGTAAGTTATAATTTTCTTCAATGTGTATTTTGAAATGTAATTAGGAAGGAGCAAAAATGTATGCTCCAGTTTGTAATTTTAAAGATATATAAAATATAGTATTTTAAACTAAAATTCTGAAGAATCCATGGGATACATTATGCATAAAAAGGGACACATAAGAATAAAAGAAAACCAAGTTTTTTTTATAGGATTAATCCAAAAGATAGTTAAATAATCAGTGGATATAGATATTGCCCTTCAATGGATACGATAAAGAAAATTACCGGTTTCGACGTGGACGATCTAGAACTAAAAGGTAAGGAGTTTTACCTTATCTTTATTTTGTGATTGAATGTGATTATTGTTATTTACGTTCAGTCTCATTTTTTATTTAACATAAAATACCGATATTCAGTTCCTATCAGAGTAGAAAAAAAGAGTGTAGCAATCAATTATTTTTTTGAAAGGGTTAATATTTTTTAGATTAATATATATATATATATAAGACGTCCTTTTAACCCTCCGCCTACAAGACGGATCCAATGGACTCGACAGGTACATTCAAAATAATTTTCTCACGAAAAAAAAAAAAAAAAGACTGAAAATTCTGTATAAAAAGGAATAGAACATTCCAGAAAAAGTCGCATATTTAGAGAATTTTCAGTCTTATTTTTTCATGAGAAAAATCATTTTGAATCTATCGGGTTCATTGGACCCGTCTAGTCTGGTAGGTGGAAGGTTAAAGCTACAATGTACCCTGTTATAAGTGTATGCGATGTTTTTTTTTCTTATTTGGATTTCCAAACCGGATACAGAATTTGTAATATTGCATAAAAAACAAAAGCCAGCAGAGCGAGTTTCGGAAAGGAATTGTTTTCAATGGGTTAATATTAATATTTTTTAAAACCGAAGACTTCGTTTTAAAGCTAAATGTACACTTGTTGAGTGTGTGCGATTTGTTTCTTCAGATTTCGATTAAAAAGGGTGGGTGCAGAACATTGCCAAAAAAGGCGAAAATTGAGAGAGTGAGTTTCGGAAAATATTTTTTTTAAAACAGAAGACATTTTTGCTTTCTCCTATTTATATCAGAAGAAAGTATTGCAATAGAAATTTTTTTGACTGCCGGTTTTCGACGGATTTGCACGTTTTAAGAGGTCAGAGATTCCGAAAAATACGTTTTTACAAAATGTATGTTTATCCGTGTGTTTCTCTTTCTATCTTCGAAAAGCGTACGAAATTATGCTTAGAAATGAACCAAAATTTATATAATGTTTTTGCCTACAGTCAGCAGGTACCAGTTTAAATGGGGGGCATTGCTCCGAAAGGAGCCGCTGAAATACCGATTTTCTTTTATATCATCGGAAAATGTATGAAGTTAAGAATATAATTGAATCAAACTTCATGTACACAATTCATGTACAAACTTCATGTACACAAAAGAAGATGGGATGTACCCAAATGCAGTAGTACGTGCAATATTGTGCATGCTATCCTGGCACTAATCAACAGATATTTGATATCTTTTTGCTTCTTTTTGGGAACAACGGATTTCGAGCTTATTCTATCGACGATTATTTTCAGAATTTTCAAGCTATGACTTTGAGACTTTCACAAAAGTTGCTCTATATACTTAGCTAATACATTATACACATTATATTTTGATTGCATTCGCGCATGCGCAGTGAAACATTTTTTAGTAAACCTGCTCATTTTTCATCCAATTTTTATTATTTTTTAATTCTGATTGCAGAGTATTGTGTACAATATTGTTTGTCATATTTTCTGAAATGAACTTTTTTTAATATTAAGAACTCTGCAAATTATAAACAAAAAACTTGGCGAAATTTGGGACTGTGTTTATAAAAACCTTAATTTCTCTACGAGTATACATGCTATCCTCATAAAAATGAACACAGCATATATTATAATAAGCCACTTGATAATAATCTCGAGTTTGAACGCTTTTGCTACATTAGTTTTTACAGGGTTATCCAAAAGATATTCGTTATTTTTCAATTTGTTGACGGTCCCCTATGGGGTTTCGTGAAAAAAATCTTCGCGGAAATATACGACCTATACTATACTGTTTACACACCTGCAGTTTCAGGTTAATTCTTCATGTATTTTTCTAGATATTTAGAAAAACGTCTAAAATAGCAAGTGATCGGTCACCTTTGTCCATATAGTGTATATATTATATATGCCCCGCCCCCCCCCACAATGAATTCTGCTTAAATACGCCCCTGGGTAGACCGTTATACATGAAGCTTGCAATTCGACATGATGGTTAATTTTAAGATGTAAATGTGTACTAAGAAGATTATTTCTAAAAAATTCAAAGCTTCAAATGAATACTGAAATGAGCGTATGAAATAAGCATAAAAGCTTCAAAATACTTTCTAAATTATCATTTATTTAAAATTACTCGTAGTTTTAGTTCTTATTAATTTAAGTCTCATTTGTGCAGTGCAGTAATAAAGCTTAGTCCTAAAACTATAATTTCTTCTAATAACTAGTATGTTGTGGCCATCACAAAACTTTCTTCTATATAAATCATGTCAATTAAATTATTTAAATAGTACAAGAAATTACATCAATTTATCACCAATTCATATCGAAGTATATCTGAATTTGAAGTTTGATGTAAATTCGTGCATTAGTTCTTGAGGTAGAGCTATAGCGGAAATTCTGAAAAATGCAGCATAGCAATGCCACCTGTTAAGCGATTTGCCCCAAAACATAAACAGCACTCATTCATATCAAGGTATACCTGAATCTAAAATTCGTTGAAAATCCAAGCATTGGTTTTTGAGATAGAGCTATTGCGGAAATCGCAAAAAAATAGCATAGCAGTGCCACCTGTTGAGCGATTTAACAAAATGTATAAAATGTCAATTCATGTCAAGGACTAACTGATTCTGAAGTTTAATGAAAATTGGTGCATTAGTTCGTGAGATACACCTATAGAGGAAATTCTGAAAAATACAGCATAGCAGCGCCACCTGTTGAGCGATTCACACCAAAATGTAAAAAAATGTCAATTCATGTCAAGGACTAACTGATTCTGAAGTTTGATGAAAATTCGTGCATTAGTTCTTGAGATACAGCTATAGTGGAAATTCTCAAAAATGCAGCATAGCAGCGTCACCTGTAGAGCGATTTGAACCAAAACATAAACAGCACTAAATCATATCAAGGTATACCTGAATCTGAAGTTTGTTGAAAATCCAAACATTAGTTATTGAGATAGAGCTATTGCGAAAATCGTAAAAAATGCCGTATAGCAGTGACACCTGTTGAGCGATTTACACCAAAATGTACATAACTTCAATTCATGTCAAGGACTAACTGAATCTGAAGTTTGATGAAGATCCGTACATTAGTTCTGGAGATAGAGCTATTGCGGAAATCGTGAAAAAGGCTGCATAGCAGCGCCACCTGTTGAGCGATTTACACCAAAAACTAATCAGCACCAATTTATATCAGAGACTAATAGAATATAAATTATTATTAAATTCTGTGCATTAGTTCTTGAGATTGAGCGCTCTCAAAATTTGTGTCATATACATACAGACAGACATTTTGTAAAAACATGTTTTTCGGAATCTCTGACCCCTAAAACCTGTAAATCCGTCGAAAACCGAAAATTTTCACGAATCCAAAACTTTCTTCTTGTAAAGATTGAAGAAAGTAAAAATTAGACATACAAATATCACTTGGCATATTACAACTATTACGCGAGCAAAGCCGCTGGGTTTGCTAGTATTCTATAAACATTTCAAACTATGCTAAATACAGTTTAGCGTTTAAAAGTGTAACATAATTAAAATACTCTACAGTTTACCACCATACACCATTATGTAACCGAATTCCTTTGTATGACCCTGTAGATGAATGATAAATGCTTTACACTCCATGTTTTGCACAAAGCATGTTTTAATGTACCTCAGAGAAATTCATATAAATTTCATTATGCTTGTAATAGCGCAAAATCTTTAAAATGCACCGCAAACGACTTTACACCACAGACCATAAACCGGAATTATTTTGAGCGTCCATGTAAACAAACTATAAAAGCTGTATTCTTCATTTTCAATAGTCACATGCCATAGTAAAATCATTAACATATACCAATTACATGGCAATCCGAATGGCATAAGAGAGTTAGAGCACGGACAGCTCTGCAGCTCTCGCAACAACGACAACAATCTCTCGTCGTCCTATATCTCTTGAACAACCTCTCTCGTCAAAAACAACTTCGAACGGCCCTGCGCTCCGTTTTATAAGTAAACCTTTCAGAAAATCCTCCGCAGCACACGAACGATCGCGAACCTATCGGCAGTCAATGGATGGCGGCTACCCGTCGCCTGGTGGCGAGCCCGGTTCTCGCCTTTCCCACCTACCTTCTTTGCAAAAGTACTGACTGAATAACTGTCGAAGAATGAATCTTCAATATGGCAGTTACAGGGAAATGAAGATTATAAGGTGCTGCTGTCGTAAACTTCGCGTTGGACCACACTGATTTACAGTGCACTCTCAAAAACCTGAAGAGCCTGGGACCAAGGGCTTTTCAGAATTCTGAATTTAGCAAGTTCAGATCGTTAGTGAAGAAGGAGGAACCATTTGTAAAAAATTTCTTATTCCTAAGGAGCAAAAAAATCTGCAAATTTCGTGAATTGCATTTCACGTTTTCAGGTAGATTTCGTAAGTGATACTACCTATTACATTCTCCCGTATGTTGGAATTTCTGAAAAAATTTTGCGGATCTACGCTGATCATGACCCCTAGAATTCAAAACCATCCTCAGTTCAAAACTACATGTATATCACTAGGACGTCCCTTAGAGGGATTAGTCTGAGCGATATTGCTGAGAACATAGATATAATAATAACATGTGGAAGCAAAGAAAATGAGATGTTATCTTTAATTGTCCATATACTGCAATAAATTGAAATGATGAGAATGAACGAATCGTAGAATTACAAAATCTTATGTATAAATTCGTATACACTGTTTAAAAAATGGGAAAACAAACCATGCAATACAGCCATGCATGGATATAAAATTGAAAGTACGCAATATATTAAAAATAAAATAGAAAATGAAACACTAAATTATATTATATCGGAATTTTAACTGTATAAAATGATGTCAAGAGCATAATCGGACGCTCCGCACCAATTTTGAGTAACTTTAAATTACAAATATATGATGCTTGAAAAGAATGGACTATACTTTATATGTTGTGTGCGCTTCTGCAATATTTAACATTGTACAAAATCTGTTTTCAACGGATGCAATGAAGTTGTCAATAAGAGTTAAGAAATCCTCTCTTCAAAATCTGATATAGTATCAAAGTACCGAACACATCAACAGTGGCATGCAATGCGTCGTTAGAGTGTTTTAGATATGCTCGATCGGATTTAAATGATGAGTGTATGCTGGCCACTACATACGCTGTATTGTTTTGTTTTCAAATAAATTCTGCACAAGTTGAGCTGTATTTAGCATGTATTAAATAAAAGGAAATCGGCATTGATTGCAACATAAAGTATGACACAAGATCTGAATATATCGTCTGCATAACTTTTGAGCTGTCTTTGAGTGTCATTTGAAGTAATTAACAAATCCATCCATATTTTTTCAGAAAATCATCCAAGCTAAAATACGCCAATATGAACCCGATTATGAAATTTCACCAGAATAAGTTAATATATAAAAAATCTACTAATGACAATTGAGAATATGACCTTATGATAAAATGTCTAGAAAAATGAATCAGAAAAAAAATTCATATCAAATTTAAAACGGCACTTCCCTCTCTTAGTGGCCTTGGCGAGAGAGAGAAAAGCCCAGAGAAGGAACACTTTAACAAGTACTTTCGGTCAACCCTACTCACTATTTCATACAGGTCTTTATTCAATATTTACACAATTTATTTAATAGGTGGTTATCTATCCGTTTGTTGCATTTAAATTGCATATTTTGTGGAGGAAATTCAGCATTACGAAATATTTAAAGTTTCTATACCTAATAATTCCAAATGAATGGTAATCGAGAACGCTTTGAGTTCATTTCATCTTTTTAAATTTTAAATTTTTTAGAAACCATTCATAGAGACAATTTTATATTTTAAAACTAACCCGAAGCAAAATTTCAAGTTTTTGGGCTCAGCAGTAGCGCAAAAATAGAAAATTTTCGAAAGTTTTTTTTTGTTTCTGCAATGTTTTATATAGCGACATTTTTAGAAATTGTTCTATTGTGAGAATTTACGTCATGATAAATACAGCCATGTCAATTTTCATGTTTATATTCCTAAATATTCCATGTACTTCGTTACTTAGATCATCTTTAGATCTTTTTCCACTTTGTTTAGTCTTTCGATTTTTTAGAATTTGTTCTACAACGAGCATTTACATCTTATAAATTACTGCCATGCCAAAGTTCTAGTTTCTAACCCCAACAGTATCCCAGAAATTTCAGTATTCCAAATAAATCATAATTTAGAACCTTTCTAGAAATTTTTATGTTTATCTGTCAAATTGATTTTCGAACCTTTTAGAGGGCGTTCATAAAGAGTGTTTACATCTTAAAAGTAACCACCACACCGAATTTAAAGTTTCTAACCCAATCAATATCACAGAAATCGCAATTTTTGAACTTTTTTGCTCCTGCAGCGATGTAGGTTGTTGAACTGACATAAAATATAGTCTTTTTTTCGGAGTAGAGATGGAAACCAACATTTTTTTTTAAGTTGGCTATGTAGTTTCAGAGATAACATCTCACAAACCCACAATCATTAATAATATTATACACTTTATAATATAATAACGCTTTATAATATTAGCATAGCTGTACAGATACAAAAGCCATTTATCTGTTACAAACTAAAGTGCCCGGTGTTGTCGAGAATTTGAAGAATGTTTGTTCTGAAAAATCAATTTCAAAATTTAACATACAACATAAAACAAACATTTAAAAAAAGCAGTCGAAGTGTTGAACACATGAATCAAATGAAAACGCAATATAAAAATGTATATAACAGACGCAAAAGAATACAGCTATAAATAAACTTATTTCAATTTATTATTGGAGCAATAATGTTAAAATACGCCAATATTTCCATAATCGGGTTTTTATCATGCTTCAATACGTTTTTTCACACTAATGACGTTATACTATATTCACCACGTCCTTTATATTTCCAGTATGACGTAATATTTTCCTTTTTCAAGTGGAAACCTTGAAATAGAAAAGTTATGAAGTTATATTCACTTTCATTTAAATTCGTCAAACTATTTATTTCATTTTCATTTTTCTCGTGAATATCTTGCAATAGAAAAGTTATGACGTAATATTCACCTTTTTTTTTTAAATTCGGCAAACTATTTATTTCATTTTCATTTTTCACGTGGGAATCTTGTGTAGTAAGAATTTTATTGCGTATTTTAATTGTTGGCAATTCCTATAACGAAAAATGTTTAATTTGATAAGAAATTGCTGTTAAATTGGTTGTTTATTATTAATTAAAAATTAACTATAAATTATTTCGATTCCGGATTACTTTAGTTGCCTCGGCCGTGTTTTTACACATGTACGTATCTTTTCACAATTCTGGCTTCCAAACTGTGGATTTGTATAGAATTACAAACAGACACATAGACAATTTTTTATTTTTATATATTAGATTATATACAAACATAAATAACTTATATAATACGTGTTAGCAGATGCATTTTTAAATGTATATATATAAACCAGTATAATACTTATTCTGTTTTATTTTCATAGTCATTTATACCATTTGGCAAAAAATCTCACTTTCTTAACCCCGAATTGCGTGCTTTTTACAAAAGCGCCAAAGTTTATATAACAGCGAAGCACCATGAAAAGCATTAAATACATGGTAATAAGGTACTTAGAATGCGACATTTACGATCAACCATTTTTGGCATTCAATCTTATAGTTTGGTGATAGATTTTTGTCGACGGGATAATTAAGTAGTACCAAATACTGTACTGCAATTTAACTTCAATTTAACTTAATCTTCTCTATTCTACTATTTTAAGATTTTTAACTTCTAAACATCGCACATTTTAAATTTTTATACCGTCGTATTGGGGAGAAAGAGTACTTTTAAATGCAATTTGTTTGAAAACTGCATCTCAATTTATTTTTGAAATATTAATTTTTTTGTAGTTATTAGCGCCATTTGTTTAATTTTGGCAACTCAAGTACTCCATTTCTGTAGAAAGTAGGGGGAAAATAGTTGGAAAATAGTAATTTGCCTTTTCCGCTTAACAACTTAAAAAAATGTAATTAAAATACGTGCTATTTTTAAAAATATATAAATGAATGATTTCTGATAAAATATGGAGCTATTATAAACAAAATTAATTTTAAGCATCTATATTAATATTGCAAACAAATGTACGATGATCACGTAAATCACATATGAATCATGAGATAACCGATTTTTTTTTTTTTTTTTTTTTTTTTTTTTTTTTTTTTTTTTTTTTTTTTGTAGAGTTTCTTGAATGACGGCATCTCTTTTTTTGGATTTGTGTATTATTCAACGATAGTGACGTCCTATGCGTACTTTACTGTAGAAGTTGTTTAAGACTGGATCGTAAATGAAGAATTCTTCAGCGGATGCGGTTGACGTCATTCTGTACAAAATAAAAGCGTGTGTTTTAAGTCTTAAAATTGAAATATGTTTTGTACTATCTATATTTATATTTTTTGTTTTTCATCGAGGGTAACATTAAATTCTGAAAAAACAGACTTCCCGTTTTCTAGTTTTTTTTTTTCAATCTTTGTGCAGTTTCGGCCTCAAAAAGTGAGATTTGTTGCAAAAGATATAAATAGCTATGAAAACAAACCTGATGAACGTTTCTGCTTATTTTTACAAGTAAAAATGGCACAGATGTCATATACGCACCGAGGTACCTAATTGGCGCCAAAGTGGCGTTACTTTGCCTGATACGGTAACCAGTGGCGGCTCGTGACTGTCATATTTTGGGGCACTAAATGCATGGCGGGCAGTATTATTCTTTTCTTACCATTATTTTTTGAAAGAAATCGTTACCTTGTTTAAAGATCGAATATTCCGCCAACAAATATGGCAAAGATTTCTTTTAAAGCAATAGTGGTAAGAGAAGAATAAATTTGTCAGCTATGGATTTAGTGCCCCCTAAATGTCAGTCACGAGCCACCACTGACGTAACCATATATAACGTTATTATAAATTGTTTTGTTCTATAATTATATCATTTATTTATTGTTATTTCCTTTTAAAAATAATAGAAAATGTTTTGTTTATAACTTTATTTTGTTTTCATACTGAAATAAAAAATAACGTGCTATTATAGCACGCTATATGTAACTGGTATTCGAAAACGACGTTTTCGCCAAATTGGCATAAAAAAATCACGCCAAAACCGGTGCGTATATGGCATCTGTGCCATAAATGTAATCATTTTATTTGTATATATAATATCATTGCTTTTTATATACAATTTACTTTTGTTCGTATATAAAAATAGGTAAGTGGCTTGTTAACACAAAATAAATTGTGTAAATATTTAAAAAATTGCTTGAGTATATGAAACAATGAATAAGTTGCACGAAAATACGCATAAAAAGCTTACTTGTCTCGCTAAACCCATTTTCTCTACCTCGCCAAGACCCTTATACAGGTAAAGTACCAATTTCATTTTTAAAGACTAAAAACAAGTAATATAAAAAATTTGTTTTTAAAGTCAATTCCTACTTAGGTCATCAAAGAAAAATTTAATATAATCCCTTGAGCTAATATTAATTTTTGTTGCATTAAAATATCTCAATTTGTTGATTTTCTATAAGCAAGTAGGTTTACAATGGAAGTCTATGGGAATTTGGCGAAATATTAGAGGTATCGCCAAGTTGGCGTTACTTTTGGCCGCCAAATTTGGCGATATATCGCCAAGTTGACGACAAACTTGGCGTTATTTGGCGACAGAACAGGGTCCTCCCTATGGTAATCCCCCTTATAGATATGATGATGCATTAAATGCCTCAATAAACAATGGTCGCCATTTTGTCTCCCATGTAAAACTAAAATTAATTAATTAAAATTTAATTAATGAATTAATATTTGAAAAAACTGTATTAACATCAATTGTCATCCAGTACAAGTTTTAAAAAAATTATTTCAACTTGATAGGATGAATAATAAGTATTTTATTAACGATTGAAAATTTGAACAAGATATATATATAAATTAAACAAAAACCTAATTTGAAGAACAAATTAAAAAACAAAATTTATTTCCTACATTGTTTAAGCCCGAGAAGTGATAGATTAGGATATTTCATTCAATTAGTTCTACATTTAATGTTAAATTTTTGTTACAAATAAGTTAAAACAATTGAACATTAAAAATAAAATAAAATTCATACCACATGATACTTTAAACACCCTAAAAACTTAGATTCCGTTCAAATGAAATCGAAATAAATCTTAGACTTTTTTAAAGTTTTGTATTTTACATGTATCGTATCATTTTATGTACTGTAAAGAACTAATTCATTACAGAAAACTAACATTTTCCACCGATAGATGGCGGTAGTCATCTGAGGATAGAAGATTGTTCTGTTTTTTCGAACTCCGAAGCAAGAAGCTGGAGTGAGCGCGCAGAGTGTTTTTTTTGGTTGTGAAGGTGACTCGACGAGCGATGTAGTTAAAAAAGTAGAAATTGTTACCGCGATTATATTTTGTGTTCGTAAATTTGTGTTTTGTGAATGTCACATTAAATCAAGAAAAACCATCCGATGGCCTCTTCATTTATCAACTGTGTTCATTGTTAAAGTATACCATAGTCTCCTACATTACAGACGAGTAAAGATGGTGGCAGCCCGGTACGATTCCATGGTGAAAAAATGACCAGTGTTCTTAAGTAAAGATGCAACTAGCAAGTAAGCCAGTTCCATATTTTTGTATTTATTAGTACCGTGAATCAAATCTGTTATCGATTAAATTTCTTTTAATCTGGATTAACTAGATTTATTTGCTTGCGTAAATTAATTTGAAGCTTTAGAAAAAGCGCGGGTTAATTGGGCATATTTCATGTACTGATATATACTAAACTTATTCCCATCAAATCAAATAAAAAAATTTGAATAATATTGAAATTTATTTCATTACGCTGTTCTCTTTATAAAATATTGTGTTCTTAGGCATTTTATCTTAGAGATATTAAGATCTGTTCTTAAAGTTGAAATAATAATAAATAAAGTTTATTTATATATTTTGGGGGATACTTATGATGGTGATAATTCTTTTGAATCAAAATGATTTAATATTAAATGGTATCATTTCATTCTTTAAAGGAACGAGATTTTGAAAAAAATAAAATTTCCAATCTTACCATTTTGTTATTTGGATCAATGCCAAAATTACAAAGTTCGAAAGACAAATTGTTGGAAAGCAGATGAAGTCTGTTTTTTTTTTTTCTTTATTTGTTATTCAGTTATTCTAAAAATAGAATAGGTGATATTTTCGTTCTCTGATTTCTGATCGAAAAATGAATGTGGATTTGATGTTTGTTTTGTTAATTTTTAAAGAAAAAAGTTATTGAGTTTAAAACGGAAAAATAAATAATTCTGTTTTGTTTGTTGAGTTTATGTAAAAAAATAAAAACTTGATGAGTATCGAGTAAAAGATAAAAGTGTTATTTTCATTTGGAAAAAGAAATTGAGTTGAATATTTTGTAATTTACTCTTTTCATGTAAAGAAATGAAAATGTTAAGTGGGTTATTTTAAATATTTTTTTGCGAGTAATTTGTTATGCTTGCATAAAAAGGGTTGAGAATTAAGAAAAATTCTCGTATTTACTTAGTTTGATTGGTTTAATTTTAATTGCGTAATTTAATTATTGTTTTTGAAATAAGTGTGTTTATTGAATAAAATACAGTTCTGAATGTTGAAAAAAAATTCTTTTATCATCTTAATTGTATTTTTGACACAATTACATATTTACTTATTTAATTTGTTTAAAAAGTTGCACAGTGTTTAATTTACTAAGAATTTGATAGAGGTGGATTTTAGAATTGCTTTATTAATTAAAATTTATTATATCGGCTTAAAGGTTTTGTTGCTAGTTTAAGTAGGAGACTTCTGAGTTCTATTAATTAGAAATTAAGCATTCTGATTTTGTTTCGGTTTATCTAAAATTAAGATGGCCTATTTAGCAAAAGCTAGAAGAGCAGACTTGTTGGAAATTTGTGATGAATTGGAATTAGTAGTTGATCTTTCGAAAAAGATTCCAGAAATTAAGAAAATTATTGTAGAAAGCGAAATTTACAAGGAAGAAGAGGTTAGACTCATGTTAGACCGAGTAATAGAAGATAGGAAAACGAGAGAAGAGAGAGAGAAAGAAAAAGAAGAAAGAATTCGACAAGAAGAAAGGGAAGAACGTATGGCTAAGGAAGCTCATGAACATGAACTAGAATTAAAAAAATTGGAGCAATTGCAAAGAACTTCTGAACAGAACGATGGATCAGGAAGAAAGGTGGATGTCGGACCAAAAATACAGTTGGCACAAATTGTTCCGAAATTCGACGAAAAATCTGATGAGATGGGTCTCTTTTTAATTAATTTTGAGAGAAGAGCAGAGATGGCTAAAGTTTCGAAGAGTGAATGGGTTGCATACTTGTTAGCTGTTTTGCCCACAGAGGTTACAAACATGTTAGCTAGGGAATAGCCTGAAGATGCGATTAACTACGATTTTGTTAAAAATCTTATATTAGAAAGATATAAGTTGAATAGCGAGAAACTGAAGCAATGTTTTTATCGGCATCATAAAACGCCAGACAAATCTTGGAGGAATTATGCGCAGGAACTCACTAGTTATTTTACAGCCTGGATTACAGAATTAGGTGTTGAAAAGTTTGATCAACTTACAGATTTAATTATTACAGAACAGTTAAAGTTTCGAGTGCCCGCGGAAACAAAAGAACATTTTCTAGACAATTGGTTAAATTTTGTGACGCCTTTAGATTTGGCTAAGAAATTGGATGACTATGAAAGTATCAAAGGAAGTTTTAAAAAGAAAGAACTTCCGAAAAAGACCATGTCTAATTTTCGATCCCAATTTAAAAATTCAAATAACTTTGACTACAAGAAAGAAAGTAAGGATAATAAGCCTAAATTGCCAATTAAATCAGAATCATTAACTGGGAATCATAGAGAAAGAGAATTTGATAAGAAGAGAACGTTACGTTGTTACGAATGTGGATCAAGCACTCATCTTCGTCCTCAATGTGATAAACTTAAAAAATCGCCAGAAATCATTTCTCATGTTAAGGTGGAAGTTGGGCAAGATTCGTCAATAACGCCTTATCTTAGTGTGGGGAAAGTAAACGGCGTACAAATGCAAATTTTAAGGGATACGGGTGCGACAATAGATTTAATTGCACAAAAGTATGTCAAACCGCATATGTATCTGAACGAAAAAGTGTGGGTACGGGTGCCCTTACACGATGGTCTATTCTGTTTACCTCTTGCAGAGATTGAATTAGACTGTGAAATGGGACATGTGATAACTAAAGCTGCTGTCTCAAGAGACTCTGTAGATTTAGGAAGATATTTGTTAGGAAATAAAACAGCCGCTTTATTTGAACATTGTAAAGAAGAAAAGGCAGTGAAAGAGCATATGATTAATGCTGTTCAAACCAGAGCTCAGAAGAAAATTCTGGAAGCAGAGAAGGTTTCTCATGAAGAACCTGAAATGCACGAAATTTCTGATGAAATTGTAGAAAAGAATCATAGCAATAGTATAGAAAGAGAAAACAAAAAAATGGAAGCGAAAAAAGATAAAGATAAATCAGAAGAAGAGAAGTTAGAAAACCAAGAAGACTCAATTTTGCCAGTATGTCAAACTGTCTCAGTACAAGAGCTTATAAAAACTTCTCCTAAGACATTTTCTGAAGAACAAAAGAAGAGCAAAGAGCTAAAACCTCTTATCGAAGAAGCTAAAAAGAAAAATAGCAAAGATAGCAAATTTATTTTGGAGAAAAATATGCTTTTTTATAAAAGAAAAGATAGGAATGGTACTGAAAGAAAATTATTAGTTGTCCCGGAAAGGTTTCGTGAGCAGTTAAAAAAATATTGTCATGAAACTGTTACAACTCATTTGGGGGTAGCTAAAACTAAAGATGCTTTGTTTAAGACTTTTTATTGGCCAAATTGCTTTAAAGATATCGAAGATTATGTAAGAACTTGCGACTACTGTCAAAGAGTTGGAAAGCCTCAAGACAAAAAAGAAAGCACCTTTACAGATTGTTCCAGTTATTTCAGAAATATTTACAAAGCTAAATGTTGATGCTTGTGGACCTTTACCTGCCAGTACACTAGGGAACAAATACATAATAACTGTAATATGTTTAGCTTCGAAATATCCTGACGCGGTTCCTACACCTAATTTGTATTCTACGACGATTATTGATGCTTTATTGCAAATTTTCAGTAGACTTGGATTTCCTCGTATACTACAAACTGACCAAGGAAAGTCATTTATGAGTGTACTTACAACGGAATTCTTAGAGAAATTTGGAGTTAGAGTTGTGCGAAGTTCGGTTTATCATCCACAAAGTAATCCAGTTGAAAGAATGCACAGGACTTTGAAACGGATACTCAGAGTACTTTGTTTAGAATCTGGAGCTGATTGGGAGAAAGTACTGCCTCCTGCCCTTTTTGCATTAAGAACTGTAACTCACAATAGCACTGGGTTCAGTCCAGCAGAATTAGTCCATGGCCAGAACTTAAGAACTCCAATGATGCTACTCTATGAAAAATTGACTGAGCAAGAGATAGAAGAAGATAGTGTGATATCCTATGTATTTGACTTAATGAACAGAATGAAGAAATGCCAAGAGCTCGCTGCAGAAAATATGGAAAAAGAGAAACAAAACCAAAAATATTGGTATGATATAAAAGCCAGAAAACAAGAGTTTAAAGAGGGAGATAAAGTTTTAATTGTGGCCCCGTCCAAACCAAATAAACTGTCAGTTAGTTGGATAGGACCTGGAGAAGTAATGAAGAGATTATCAGAAACTAACTATGTTATATACGATCCAGGGAGAAAGAAGTCCCAAGTGTATCACGTAAATATGTTAAAGCCCTACCATCAAAGAAAAATTGAAAGTATAAATTTACTGACTATAAAAACAACCTCTAATGATGAAGAAGAAGATGAAATTCCTAAATTGGATGAGGAAAATAATGACAATGCGTTGTTAGAAGTATTGCAAGACATACAAAAAAACAACAGATTAAATGAAAGTCAACGAGAAGAATTAGGACAACTTATTGGAAAATATGCTGACTCTTTTTCGACTGAACCAGGGTGCACGAATCTAGCTGAACATGATATTGAGCTGGAATCAGAAAAACCAATCTGTGTCCGGCCTTATAAAATGTCGCCTAGACAAACGGAAATCCTTAAGGCCGAAGTCGAGAAAATGCTGAAACTGGAAGTCATTGAGCCAGGTGAATCTGACTTTGCCTCTCCGTTAATTTTAGTTGAAGTTCCAGGCAGAGAAGCGAGACCTTGCATAGATTATCGCCGTTTAAATAAAGTGACTCGCACAAAATTTTATCCTTTGCCCAACATTGACCAGTTAATAGAAAAGGTGTCTTCAGCTAAATATATTTCAGTTTTAGATCTGACCAGAGGTTATTGGCAAATTCCGTTAACGAAACGTGCTCAAAGGTATGCAACTTTTGTCACAAATTTTGGGACGTACAGACCTTTACGCCTCCCCTTTGGTCTAAAAAATGCTCCGTATGAATTTAGCCGACTTATGGCTGGATTACTTAGAAACTGTGAAGAGTATGCGGTGCCTTATTTGGATGATGTTGCTGTCTTTTCTCAAACTTGGGAAGATCATCTAAAGCACCTGGAAGACGTTTTCAAAAGACTGAGTGAAGCAAACCTGCATATTAAACCATCTAAATGTCAATTCGCTCAAGCTTATGTAAAATATCTTGGACACTTAGTGGGTCAGGGTCTTAGAACTCTAGGAGAACTGAAGGTTCAAGCCATAAAAGAGTTTCCAATTCCTACTACTAAAACTCAAATCCGATCCTTCTTAGGTTTAGCCCGATATTATCGGAACTATATTCCTAATTTTTCTTTAATTGCAACGCCTCTCACTAATTTATTAAAAGGAAAAGTTCGCAATTCAATAGTAAACTGGAATGACGACTGTCAAAAGGCATTTGATGAACTGAAAGGTAAACTCTCTGAAAATCCTGTCTTATATAGTCCTGACTTTTCGAAACCTTTCATCGTTCAGTGTGATGCTTCAAATTTGGGAATTGGTATAGTGTTATCCCAGCTGAATGAAAATAATGAAGAACATCCTATATTATATCTGAGCAAAAAGTTTTCAGAGAACAAAACTTTAGTACCACCGAAAAAGAATGTGCTGCTATTGTGTTTGCAGTGCGAAAACTACGATGCTATTTGGATGGACATCAAAAAATTCAGATCCAGACGGACCACAACCCCTTAGTATGGTTAGATAAAAACAGCGGAACTAATCCTAGACTTTTAAGATGGGCCTTACTTTTACAGTCCTTTAATTATGAAATTGTTCATAAAAAGGGAAAACATCATCAGAATGCTGATAGTTTGAGTCGAGCCCTAAAAGCCTAAGTTTGATTAGAATGCTAATATGATAATTTGTATAACAGTTAAATTTTAATTTATTGTTTTGAATATGTGTAAATTGTTTTTCATTTGTATCTTGAGTATAATGCTTGAATATTTATAAATTTTATTTGTATTTTATATATTTATGTTTTCATGGTGGGAATAAGTCAGTTGTGGTTCACGGTACTAAATTTTGTTTGGAACTGGTGCTTGAAAGCAATAATTCACAAAGAAACTTTTCCCCGTCGCCAGTGAAAAGTTTTCTCCAGGTGGGGAGGAGTCTGTAAAGAACTAATTCATTACAGAAAACTAACATTTTCCACCGATAGATGGCGGTAGTCATCTGAGGATAGACTATTGTTCTGTTTTTTCGAACTCCGAAGCGAGAAGCTGGAGTGAGCGCGCAGTGTTTTTTTTTGGTTGTGAAGGTGACTCGACGAGCGACATAGTTAAAAAAGTAGAAATTGTTACCGCGATTATATTTTGTGTTTTGTGTTCGTAAATTTGTGTTTTGTGAATGTCATATTAAATGAAGAAAAACCATCCGATGGCCTCTTCATTTATCAACTGTGTTCATTGTTAAAGTATACCATAGTCTCCTACATTACAGTACAATCATCATAAAAATAATACAAAAATTGCATTTACAACTGAAAAATGGAAAACGTCTAAGATTTATTTCGATTTCATTTGAACGGAATGTAAGTTTCTAGGCTGTTTAAAGTATCATGTTGTATGAATTTTATTTTATTTTTAATGTTCAATTGTTTTAACTTATTTGTAACAAAAATTTAACATTAAATGTAGAACTAATTGAATGAAATATCCTAATATCTATCCCTTCTCGGGCTTAAACAATGTAGGAAATAAATTTTGTTTTTTAATTTGTTCTTCAAATTAGGTTTTTGTTTAATATCTCAAGTTTTTTAATAACTACTGCATTCAGACGAACACATTTCAAAATTAATGGAGGGTACCATTATCTGGCTTTGATTCATGCAGTATCGTATCACAATTTGTGATGCAATTTACTTATGTATAATTCAAAATCAAACCAGTGCAGTAATGCAAGTTGCTGTACTTTGGGCAAAAACTTTCAATCTGAACGTAAAAAATCTGTTTGAAAATGTCATTTTTATTTCTACTATGACGCTATATTCAACTTTTTTTTAATTCTTAAAAAAACTATTGCAGTAATTTTTCACGTGAAAATCATTCAACTAAAAATAGACAAATTATTAGAACGGCTTTTGAATTATTGGCAACAATGAAAAAAAAAATGTTAAATTTTATTGGAAAAATGTCCGTTGATTCTCAATGAAAAAAAACCGAAATTTGTTATTAATAAGTAAAATATTTGAAAAATGTAAATAAAAGTTAGCCCATGTTACTCTCTGGGTCATAATTCACCCATATGCAAAGGCATTTTATCATCCGTTTTGACCCTCACGTCAGGCAAACATTTTCACACTTTAAATTTATAATATTATTAGAATTACCAAAGGAAAAAAAATGAGTGGCATCAGGGACAAAAAGGTGGGAAGTAAAAAGTGAAAAAGTTATGAGCTCCATAGGCTTTTCCATGTTAAATTAACATTGAGAAGTGACACTGGAAATAAATAAGTAAATAAATAAATATAGGGAGAGAGTGAACTAATAGTAGGAATTGAATAAATTAATATAAACGGAAATTGTTTTTTTGAAAATCATGCTTTCATTAAAATTCTGAATTATAGAATTAAAATTTAGAAAATATGTATGTTTTTTGGCACAGATGTCATATACGCCCCTTATTGGCGCGATTTTTTTTCCGAAGCCAATTTAGCGAAAACCTCGTTACCATATCATCTATATCCGGGTTACCATATCAAGCAAAATAACGACACTTTGGCGCCAGTTAAGTACCCGGTGCGTATATGACATTGGCGTCAGAAAAAAATCGCGCCAATATATGATATCTGTGCCTGTTTTTTGTATGCACAAAATAGTAGAAAAGTCTTGAAAAAACCTTAAATGCACGGAGTTTAAATTAAATTCGGTGAATTCAATTATGGAAGATAAATGGATTTAAATGGGAATTTTGCCAAATTAGATAGCTATCTCCAAGTTGGCTTCATATATAGAAACTTTTTTGTCGCCAAATTTTGAGAAATTTCTCCATGTTGGCCAATGTTTGGCGATATCGTGGTAACCCTGTCATTAGTACTTTTCAACAAATACTCATTGTTGAAGCTAATGCTGATTTCTCTATAGAAAATCAAACGTAACCATTAAGTAATTCAACCCCCCCCCCCCCCCCCCACACACACACACGCACGCACCGTTGCCCCCTTAGGGATCGAATTTTAAAAAATCAATGTCCAATTCATATATTACCCTCAGGAATACATATATATTCCAAATTTCAAAACTCCATGTCAACAGGAAGTGGGTGAAAAATGAATCAATATTTGAATGCCACAGACAAATGTAATTGCAAGTAAAAAAAAAAAAAAAAGAAAGAAAGAAAGAAAATGAGAAGAAATGATGTTATAAAGCAAAATATTTTATTAAACATCATATAATTGTTTCTAATTTTCACACGCGAAACATAAAATATGCTTTTGGCGATTAAAAAATGCTATTGAAGGATTATCGCAAAATCTCAAATCAAAGTTTTTATGCCTTTTTTCTTTTAAATAGAAAAACAAACAGATTTCTTTTCCTGTTTGATTAAATTTAAATATGTTTTATGGCACTTCAATATTACTGCGTGCGTATTTTTTTTTTTTGTATTTGCTCCATGTGTTCATACCAGTTGTCTACGAAAATATCCACCGGTGAAAGTGACGCTCGCCAAATTTCAGTGACGTATGCAGATAAATTGTGCTTTTTTATCAGTTTTTTTAATATAATTTTTAAACGGTTTGGAACTTATTTTTCATAGTAGGTGCATTCAGTAGACGACCCTCATAGGTACCTTCTGGTGCAATCAGAAACGAAATCAGACAAATATTTTTTGAGTTATGCTTGACGAAAGGTTTTTAGTAGGCTTTTTCTTTAGTAGGACATGGCTTTAATATCCATCGTAGCTGTTGCGCTTAGTATAAGCCTTCGCTTCGCTCAGACAACTAGAAAGATAACATGTCAAAAACAAGTTGGAAATTGCTCGTCAAACGTGGCAAATGAGGTGCGTTCGTACTATAACTAGTTTTATAATTATTTTTTGCACCCCATATTGTACTGAATGTGTATTTATTTGCAATTCATAAGTGCATAGTCTGTAACATCATTAAAATGCACTTGCAATAATTTTTTCCCATTCCCCTTAAAGTAACGGAAAACTTTTGACTGTCCCTGTAATTAAGCTATACATCCGATTTTCATGAAAATTGAAATGGCTCGAGAAAATTTTGTAGCAATTATATATTTAAAATTTCAGCCCATTCGGAAAAGCTGTAACATCATTAAAATGCACTTGCAATAATTTTTCCCATTGGCTTTAATGTAAAGAAAAACTTTTGACTGTCCCTGTAATTAAACTATACATCCGATTTTCATAAAATTTGAAATGGCTCGACAAAATGTCGCAATAATTATATGTTTAAAATTTGAGACCATTCGGAAAGCTTTAACATCATTAAAATGCACGTGCAATAATTTTTCCCATTGGCCGTAATGTAAAGAAAAACTTTTGACTGTCCCTGTAATTTAACTATACATCCGATTTTCATTAAATTTGAAATGGCTCGACAAAATTTTACAACAATCATATATTTAAAATTTCAGACCATTCGGTTGGGTAGTTTTTGCTCTATTATATGCGGACGGACGGACAGACAGACGGACTGAACGACGACTATAGGTGCTACGTATTTATATAATTACGAACGCACCTAAAAAATGACAGAATATGAGATAAAAAGATATACGCAACACATGTGCAAGAATATGAGTTTTTCTCGCTTGTTCCGCAGTGATAGATGAAAATAACAGATTTTAAAAACGAAACTAATTTATGAAAAACTGTAATACAGTAGAAGATCACTAATCCGTACAGCTTGGTTCCAAGTGTTGAATGGGTCTGAGGTTTTTTGCGGATTACAGGCCATGTCTATATTATAAAATTAGATATATGGCTTCTTTATGCTAAATAAATTGTATAAATATTGAATAAAATGCGTGTGTATATGAAATGAAACGGCGAATAGGTTTCCAGAAAATATGTTGTAAATTTTCCTTCTTCGCCAAAGCCCAATATGTGGAAAAGTACCGAGAATTTAACTTTTGTATCCGACTATATAAAGCGCACTACTTTTCCAGTCCAGGTGCCTTGGCGTACTCTTTTAAAGTTTGTCATAATTTGGGCTTCAGAAGTGAGATTTTTGCCAAATGATATAAACAGATATGAAAACAAAATTAATGAACTTAAGTTTATTTATATAATCTATAAACATTTTATTTATATATATTATTGTTATATATATATATATATAGAATTTACTTCAGTTTGTATACAAAAATAGTTAAATGGCTTCTCTGTATTAAATAAATTGCATAAATATTGAAAAATTTCTTGTGTATATGAAACAGTGAATAAGTTGCTAGAAAACTGGTTGCCAAATTTCATTTTCTCTATCTCGCCAAGGCCCCTATACTGGAAAAGTACCTAAAGCACATTAAAATCGGGCAGTTTTAGGAGCTCAGAAAGTACAGCGCCGTCTATTGGCTGTCATGTTATTAGTAGCATTGGGATGAAGATGTCAAGACGTACATTTTCGTATATTACACTTTAAATTCTCATCCATAGATTTGGAAAAAAAAAAAAAAACCTTAAAAGCGGGGAGTTTAAATTAAATTGCGGTGACCTCGATTAAGAAATTTTAATGGTTTTAAATGGGAATTTCACCAAATTAGCTAGCTATCGCCAAGTTGGCATCACATAAGACAACTTATTTTTGTCGCCAAATTTGGCGATATTTCGCCAAGTTGGTCAACATTTGCACTACTGTGGTAACCCTGTATTAATAATTTTCAACAGTTACTCATTACAATGAAGTGGTCTTACTGGAATTGTGAAAGATACACAGAGACTTGGATCTTATATAAACTAGAGGTTCTGCCCATACGAGTTACGCTCGCCAACTCCGTTCAGACACCCCAGATTCTAAAAGCACGCTAATTTTATCTGCTTTAAAAAGATTGAATTATAAAAATAATTTAAAAACAAACAAACAAACAGTGGCGATGTCTCTGTAAACGGGTTTCCATTCGTTTTCCTTTGATTGGGGATTTTTAAGGCCAAATCAGCTGCTGTTAAGAGATACAATGGCTGTTTTCGTCTTTGATTAAAAAATAAATTAGTTAAAATTTGAAAATAAGCTAATGTAAAATGAATTAAGTAAACAGTGTCATTGTCTCCCTGTATTTTTTAACAATGCAATAAGAAAGTTCTTTAAAATAAGTCGTTTTAAATCTGACGTAATTTTCACCAAAGTTTTCTTTCTCTTATTAATATTCACGTGAAAATACGTTTGTTGTTAGAAAGGAATTATTATTTGCCCTTCACAATAATAGTTGAAAAGATTATCTCAAAATATGAAATAAATGTCTCGCGCAAACATATTTTTAAATTTAAACTGCTTTGCATTATTATTTGGCCATTTTAAATATGTCGCAATTTCCTCCATTTGCAGGTTTTAATGCATAATAATGATTTTTTTATTTTAACAATTTCCTTCTCTTTCAAAATTCAAGTATAAATATAGTTCTTATGACGTAATTCTCAATATTTTCTTGCTTTTAACATGTAATCATTTAATTCTCATTTGAAAGTTTTTGTTTCTGTTTATAATAGCCACGTGTCAATACATTTTTAATTTGAAGGAAATATTATTATTTGCACTGCTTTAAAAATTGGCAACAATTTAAAATAATGCCCTTTTCTAAAATATGTAAAAAATATCTCTCGAAATGCTGAAAATTTGAATTTAAAATGAAAATAAATCTTCAAAGAATTAATCAAATTAAAAAAAATAAATGCAGTCTGCACAGCGGGAACTTCTAATGTTTAAAATGATCTAAAAATGATTAAATTTTTATGTATAGTTTTTCTCCTATAAAACTTTTTCAATGTAACGATTTTGACCAACTTTAACATTAAAAATCTCTTAAAATAATTATTCGATTTCAAAACTGTCTGCATAATCGTATTTATAAAACATTTCTCTATTATACTACCGATTTTCACATTTTTGTGTGCAACAGTTTTTTTAATATTAACGAAGAAAGACCATGATTAAGCATTCAAATGGATACCGATCTACCGGGAATATCTACGCAGATTTTCATTGGTCCACTTCCAAATCGTTATTTTTTTTATATATATAGAAGGATAGATGGATTTTATATAAATAAATATAACTTTTTATGGACACGATAACTTCCATAATTTTGCACAAATCTCTTCCAAACTGATACATAAAGTCAAACGGGAAGAAATTCTCGGTCAAGTTCGTTGATGGGCAAAATTGGACTAAAGGGGTTGAAATTGGGAGGAGTTTTGTGAAAAACGAAAAAACCCCATAAATTCTTAGTTATAATACATATCAAATTAGTTTAAAGTTATTATTACTTCCAGAAAAATGGCCAAAAATTTATGTATCGCAGATTTTTGATAAAATTAAAAATGGGCTCAAGGGGAGCAAAAAAATAAGGTTTTGGGAAGAAAAAAAAATCATAACTTCGTCAGTTCTCAAGATATCAAATCCACTTAAATTTATTAAAAATCTTCTTAATAGTATCTATAAACTATAACTTCTATATTGACAAGTTTTTAATAGAACCAACTCTTATTGAAAAAAAAAAAAAAAAAAAAAAAAAGGAGGAGGGGGCGGGGTTGGAAGAAAAAAAATTCACAATTTCGTCAATTCACGAGCTATCCAATCCGCTTAAATTTATTAAACATCTTCTCAATATTATCTACAACTTTCATATTGACAAGTATTTGATAGGACCAACTCTTACAGCAAAAACAAATTAAATCCAAACTGCTTATTTTTTGGATTGATTTTTAAATTCATTTTTGCTCTCAAACGCATCCATTTGGCAGGTTCTCTTATTCAGAAACTATATAATGTGCCGTATTGGTCGAATTTTTGATAAAGCAGAATATATTTGCAAAAGTACTGTCAAAGTGGGCATTTTGAACCGAATTTTCTAAAGCGATAGTCCTGGAAATGAAAAAAATGGTCGTACTAAGAAAATAATGAAGGTAAATCAAGTTCTAATTAATTGAACGAAAAATAAAAACACAGGTCGCTTATAAATCTCTCCAAAAAATAAAGTTAGCAAGTTTCATGTTTTTACTTTTAAAAATGAGTCTGAAAATATATTAAAAAATTTCGAGTTGTTGAGCGTGGAAAAATTTTTTTTTTTAATACCGCCTAACATGATTCTGATAAAACCAGCTTTTACAGAAAAATGAAATTAAAAATTCGTCAAAATCGGCCAGATAATTTGTTCAACTGGGTTTATCTCTAATCTTGATTTAGTTTTTGTTGGTGAAATTAGTACTTCACTTCGAAATCTACCCCCGGCCTGTAGGCCGAGCCGAAACGGATTTTTGTTGTTGTTTCCGTGACCGTTTGACAAAACTCTAGATGTTTTTTGGGGCGATAATTTGACGAAATTCATAATTTTTTCTGCAATCAGTTGGCAAAATTTGCGATATTTTTTCGCGACCGATTAACGACCTCTGTTTTTTTCTGCGATCCTTTGAGAAAATTTCAGATTTTTCTCCGCGATCGCTCTTAGAATTTCATTCGAAATTTGAATTTTTTTCTGCGATCGTTTGACGAATTTCGCATCCCCCCCCCCCCCCCGGAGATCATTTGACAAATTAAATTTGGAAATCCCCCCCCCCTTCACACACACACCCGAGACCGTTTGACGAATTTCGCGATTTTCTTCCTGAGATCATTTAAGAAATTCGTTTTTTTTCGGCGACCGATTGTCGAGATTCGCGATATTTTTAAGTGGTTGATTGTGTGTGTGTGTGTGTGTGGAGGGGGGAGGGTTCACAGTTTGATGAAATTCATTATTTTCTTCTTCAATTATTTTATGAAATTCCTGATATCTTTTCACGTCCAATTGATGAAATTTGTTATTTATTTCCGCGATCTCTTGACAAAATTAGCGATATTTTTGCAACGATTACTTGACGAATTTCTCGATATTGTTCCCGAGATCATTTGACGAATTTTGTTTTTCTCCCTAGCAGGGACCCGGAGCTGGAGCTCTAAATTTTCCCCAGCTCCAGGGCTCCTTTAGTTTTTAATATTCTTTTAAATCTTTTTTTTTTTTTTTTTTTTTTTTTTTTTCAGTCTTTTAAATTTCTAGGCTTAAAATATATTAATTACACCATTATTCAGTATTTTAATTATATCATTTTTTAGGTTTTTATTATTATTATTATTAGGGAAGGAAAACTTCTCAAAAAATGGCAACACTACTTTACTTCTACTTTCTACTTGAACTAAGTGACAACACTATTTGAAAACAAATATGGCCGCCTGTTGTTTACATGTGTAGTCGTACAATTTTGGCTGTTTGAAAAGTGTAGAAGAAATTTAAGATTTTTGTGTTTAAAATTCTACCAAACTTTCTATTTTAAAAGCAAAAGCTAAAAGATGTCATATTTTCTGAACAAGCATTTCAAGTTTGATGAGAAGAAAAATGCATTTTGTCAGATCTTTAATGAAGATAGAAAGTATTTGTGAGCAAAAAATTAAACGTGTAAATTAAAATCTGCAACTTAAAAGCGCGTAGTCGGAGCCGAGTTGGAGCCGGAGCTGGAGCATCAAAAATTGTTCGGCTCCGGGTCACTGCTCCCTAGGCCATTTGACGAATGTCGTGATTTTTTTCCTCCGAGTTAATTTGACGAAATTTGTAATTTTTTCCCGCGACCGATTGTCAATTATAATGTTTAGTCTCTATCATAATATCTGTCATGTGGACTAATTGCGATATTTAATCAAAAGTCGCTTAACCCCCTCCCATCCCCACAAATAGTGCAAAACTATAGCCATACTATAAAATAAAAGATCTAAAATGATATTTACTGTAGAAAACGTTACTATTTTAGGTAGTTATTACTGTAACCTAAATAGCGGGAGAAACCCGCTAGTTAATATCATGATATAATTTTATATAGCTTGTAATAAAAAATCGGACTTAAAATAATGATAATTAGTGGAGAAAAGCTAAGATTTAAATAATGTGCTGTAGGAAAGCATTTCTTTTTACTTTAAAAAATCAAATTTTTTGATAAAATAAAAAGTTCTTCGTCGATTTTTACGAAAATTTCATATTTGGATTCAGCGATTAAAAAAAAAAAAAAAAAAAATGAGCATAGATGCAGAAACTTCAAATCTATACATGGAATATTTGTAAAAAATTTATATACCACGAAACAATTATTGGGGTTATTTTGCCACTGCTTCTCATTTTCTGCTGATAGGAAATTGAAAGCATTTATTTTTCATTTCAAAAATCGATTTTTTTATAACTAATGTTCTAATTAACCGATTTTAAAGAAAATTACACATTTGGAATCCGAAAAAAACACGTCGATGCATAAATTTCAAATCTATAATTGAAGTGTATTTGTAAAAATTTTATAGCCCGAGAAACAATCCCAGTATAAAAATCATCTGTGGTTTTTTATCGCTCTGGCAACCTTTCCCCCTCTTGTAGAATCTGAGAAAAAATTTTCTTTGCGGTTTGATTAAAATCCATGCTTTTTTGAATTATGAATACTTTCCCATTATTTTAATTGGGGGTAATTAATAACTCGGCTAATTATTAGAAATTTAAAATTCTGAGTATCAGGTGCACCAGGAGAGTCTTTCTACTACACTCACAAAAATTTTCAGCTTTGTACGTGCGGTAGATTTCGAACCATCACACACACAGAGCGAAACTTTCTTTTATTAGTACTAGCTGACCCGCCGGCGTTGCCGGGGCCCGTAATAATATTCTTAAATTAACCTTAAATTTGTAAGATTTTATATCTTTAATTCGATTTTGTCCGAAATACGTGCCCGCTGACTGTGAGAAAAATCGGTAAAAAAAACTAAACTGACATTTAGCGGTAAAAAGGTTCGAGATAACTGCCATGGAAAACGAAGGGGAGGGGCGATATGTTTTGGACAACTGCGTAATTTTCGTACTAAAATATTGATAATTAATTGTAAAAATTTTTTACTTACGCGCAACCATTTTCTTTCACATCGAAATACTGAGTGATTTCTTTTTTTCTTTTTTTTTCCCCTGTCAAACTGATTATTGCAGGAAAATCTTATATTTCCATCTTCCACCGCACCCTGTTCTAAACAAACCACTTTCAGAACGAAACGTCGACATGTGTCCTCGCTGCCTTTGGCACCGTATAGCAGGCGTGCACACGCGCTGCAAATTTTTTAAGTTGCACTACTGCCAGGTGGTGCAAATATGCTCAATAGGAACATTGGACACTAGTGCCCGCTGCCTGCGACACCGTATATAGCAGGCGTTAGTTCCACATTTCACCCTCAGGGGGCGCCCTCTATTCTAAACAAAACTCTATCAGGACGAAACTCCATTATACAACCTATTCGTAGATATATTAGTCGAGGGGGTAGCGAATTAAAATAAGAATTTATGAATTTTGAACTCTGTTCTAAACAAACCTACATTCGAACGAATCTCCGTTATTCAACATATCAGTAGATATATTACTCAAGGGGGTGGGAGATTTAAAAAAAAAAATAAAGAAATTTTCCTCGCTGGAGCGGAGATAATTAACTTTTGAGTTATTTCAAAAGTTAGAGGCTGCGGAGGTGTTATCGGACTTAGTAGAATAAAAATCTGTGTTTTTATAATCTGGGCCACTTGTCTTGAAAACATGTATTTTTCATTGAGAAATGAAATGGAAAAAAAAAATCCTTTCATTAAATCAGATTTTTAATTGTTAATTCAAGTTCTAATTAATTGGAATATCGGAATAAATTTTAGAAACTCTGCAAGAGTAATTTTTTTTTTTTTTTTACACATAGATGTGTTAATTTGAAATCTATAAATGCAATGTTTAAAAAGATATAACAACCCCTTTAACCCATTTTAGGCCAAGCATAGAAATTTTATAAAATGAGGTATTATTTTCATTGAAATATGCTTAAATTACATTCATTAAGACAAAAAAAAAAGTTTCATGCATGAAAAATAATATTTTATTTGAGAAATAAAATGCATTCGGCATTTTCATGCATTCGGTTAATGGTGCGCTAACGCACCATTAAATTTAAAATTAATAATTAAAAAAAAATATTTTATGACATTTGGTTTATTATTTTATTTACAGAACTTTCAACTTTAATCCATTATAAAAACATATGATTAATCTCAAGTGGAGTAATTATACATTTTCATAAAGTCGAATTTGTCAATAACCGTTTCAATTTTAAAAAACTAGGGTAATTTGAAAATTTCTCAACACAAAATGTTCACTCTAATTGAATTACTGATATTTTATAGATGTCTCCAGAAACATTAAAAATAGCAGAAAAATAAAAATTAGTGAAAAATATTCGTCACAGTGTTAATAAAAAAATATTTATTGAAAAGGTGCGTTAACGCACCTTTGGCCGAAATTGGGTTAAAAGCTCACGTGTCTTTATTCCCATTGTACACCTGCTACCCCCTCCTTTTCTTGTCCAGTATTAGAGGTCTGCACGCGCCGGAATTTCCAGGCCCGAACAAAAGCTATCTTGGCCTGGCCCGGTGTAAAAATTAAAAGCTCGGGCCGAGCCCGGCAAGTTTATATTTTCACAGTACAAAAATCCCATACAAAAATCAGTGAAAACAGGCCCAGCACGTGGAAAAATCAATTAAATCAGGCATGATCCGGCCCGACTCAATTTCTTAAAAAAAATCAGATTTTTCTTAACATACAATTAAGATTCATTTAAAGAATACTGCATACATACTTATGGGATAATTTTACAGTACTAGCCGCCCTTGGCGACCAGTTTGGTCTCCCTTAAAATATATGTTTGATAAAGCATGCTAAGCATTGTATCACTTTTATTCATAATTTAATTTACTTGGACTCCCTTAAATATAATTAATATAATCCCTTAAGCTAATATTAGTTTTTGTTGCATTAAAATATCTCAATTTGTGGATTTTCTGTAATCAAGTAAACCCCATTGGTTTACAATGGAAGTGTACGGTAATTTGGCGAAATATTAGAGATATCGCCAAGTTGGCCTCACTTTTGCTCACCAAATTTAGCGATATACCGCCAAGTTGACGAGAGAACAGGGTCCCCCTAATGGTAACCCCCGCCTTATAGGTATGGTGATGCATTAAATGCTGTTCAATGCGTTTCATTCGGGGGTTGCCATTAAACAATTAACAAATAATCGCGATTTCTGTGCCACATACGATAGCGTAATATATATATATATATATAGATATTTTAAAATTACGATGTGTGTGTTCGCAAGACAGAAAATACACAATTGCAACACTAATGATTAGTTAAGAGTCTTAGACGTTTCAACATTTAAATAAGAATTCATTAAAAAATTGATGTAGTTTAGAATCGAGGGAAAAAAGAAGGGTTAAAAACATGAAAAATTTTTAAGCTGTATAATAAAAAAGTAGATAAAATTTAGAAAATATTTCTCCACGATTCATTAAGGCTTTTCTCAAATCCAAAAGGAGCTACTTTCTGACACATTTCTGAATTCATTTCTTTTCGGAAACGCATAAGATTGGCAGGTGTTTTTATTCAGAAACAATGTCATCGAATGGCGTTATCCATTTTTTGATAAAGGCAATATACCTTTGAGAAAATACTGTCAAAGTTAGCGCTTTGAATCGAATTTCCGGAAGCTATAGCACGGGGAAGGAAAACAACCTGCAGTCAAATGACAAGAATCTCTTATATCTCGATAAGTAATTTATTTATCAAAAATGGAAATCGCTATTCGATTCCAAATCCTTTCAATAGTTAGGCCTGTCAACTTTATGTATTTACAGTTAAAAATAGTCAGAAAGTTCCGCATTGTTGAGCAGTGAATTTGAAATCACCTTAAAGTATATTTTCAAAGATTCCGTTAACAGAAGTTCATTATCGCTATTAATATTTTTACAAAACATATTGCCTGCACATCCTGAGAAAAATTAAGTCCAGTTCCGGCCTGGATTGACTATGTAAAAAAAAAAAATAATGCAAGTCTGATCTCTGCCCGGCACGAGTCTGTTGAAAAGATTAAGTCCGGGCTCAGACACCGCGTAACTGTCCGATGCCGATCCCTATGCTGGACATGTTCCATTTCTGTATTGTTGTTGTCAAACTAGCATCGGCTCGTAACGTACATTTATGCTTATTCTCGCGGAAGTCATATTAATTGAAAATGGCTCATATTTTATCGGCTTTGGTTAAATTTTTCTATCGGGCCGGTAGGCCTGCTTAATTTTTTTTATCGGCCCGACCCGTGGAAAAAATTATCCTAATTCTGACAGCCCGTGCAGCCCTCCAGTCCAGTTTCAGAAAGAATTTTCTTTGCAGTCTGATTAAAATCCATGCTTTAGTTGAATTATGAATACTTTTCCATTCTTTTAATTCGGGTTTTTAATTAATAACTCAGCTAATTATCAGACATTTAAAACTCAGAGTCTCAGGTTTACCAGGAGAGGCCTTCGACTACTCTCACAAAAAATTCAGCCTTGTACTTACCGTAGATTTTGCAAGGCATCGCACACACACAGAGCAAAACTTTTTTTTATTAGTATAGGTATGTAAAAAATAAGCAGTTTTATATGAATAGTTTGCTCCAGGTTGCAAATATTTGTAAATATAGTTTTTGTACAAAAATTATGCTTGCTATAAATAAAATATTTCGAAAAAAATATAATGTTAATAGAGGGAGTTTTTAAACAGGAATGGGATGAGAATGAAAGGAGAACACTCCCCTCCCCCTTCAATGAAACAATGCCACTAACAAGTAACTCAAACAAGAGACTTTTAAAATATATATATTGTGGCAAATACCTCAACATACCAAGAATGCACAAGGGGTACCTTGTGCAGGTTTTAAGTTTGGAATTCCTAATGTTAAATTCATTTTTGATTGTTGCAAAACAGATTGTAATGAGGACAGTTTTTTAAGCAAACTCAAAACTACCTGGCGAAATTAGCCATAGTACTGGATTCGCATATTTGAAGATTCTAGAAATCAATTTCTGTTAAAAATTCTATAAGTTGCAATATATATTTTTTTTTCGAATATCAATTACTAAGTATATAAACTATGAAGTTAATATTCAAATAAAAATATGCAATGTAATCTATGAATTATTTAACAGAATTATAGGGGTTTCAAATTTGCAAATCGAAATTACAACTCATTCTTCCAAGTACGAGGGCTTTTCGAAAAGTAAAGATACAATGCCACATACACACTCAAAAAAACTTATTTGATAAAATGTTTATTACGAATTATTTACAGCTATATATCTTATTTTTCAACATAATTGTCGCCGTTGTCCAAGCATTTGTTTAGTCTGGGTACAAGCTTCTGTATCCCATTGTTATAGAAGTTTGCCGCCTGTTGTCGAAACCACGTTTCAACTTCAATTTGATCTCATCATTTTCGTGGAAGTTTTGCCCTGCAAGATGTCTCTTCAGGTAAAGGGATAAGTGGAAGTCACTGTGTGCAAGGTCTGGACTGTATGACCGATGGATTAAAACTTCCCACTTGAATTTCATCACCCGCTTTTGCATAGCGTGTGAGGAAGTCGAGTGCGTAGCCGATCCCCTTCTTTTTGTGTTCTTCCATTAACATTTTCGGAACCCAGTGTGCACACAATTTACGGCACCCTAAAATCACAGTCACAGCTTCATAAAGAGTTGTCATAGACACTTCAGGTATGATTTTATGGAACTCTCTCATTGGGAGATGCTTATTTTCTAGAATCGCTTCCTCCATTCTTTGAAGAAGGGCATCAGAGATCACAGATGGTCTACCTGTTCTCGGTTCTTCATGAACATTGGTCAAACACTAGAGAAAGTACAACACCATTTCGTTATATTTTGTAGATTCATAATGTTCCCATAGACAAAAACAATTTCTTTGTGAATTTCGGCTGGACGCTTCCCTTTTGCAATAAAGAAAACGTATGACGGATCGAACTTCACTTTTGGCAGGATTTTTAATTGATGCAGCCATTCTAAGCATTTGCTACACAAAGCAGGATCACCATAGAATTAACGAATGACTGCGAGGGAAAAGTCAAATGTTTAAGGTTACACTCTGTGTTGCCAACGTGCTCATTAAAACTTTTTTTCCTCTATCGTCTGCATTGTATCTTTACTTTTCGAAAAGCCCTCGTAGTTTTTAAGTTATTTTTCAAAAACTACACACATTGCATCCTGTTTTGCAACAATTAAAAATAAATTTAAAATTGGGATTTCCAAACTTTAAACCTACATGATTCTTAAGCTACTTGACTATATAACTAGAGATTGACCAAAGATTATCACATCCCTTTAATTCAACATCTCAGCTAAGTTTAATAGATTTTCTTCTACTTACATGCAAATCAAGAACTATATTTTAAAAACTTCAACAAAATGTCTTTTACAGAAACACCAATAACATACAACTTTTATCATTATCTACCACATTAATTACTTTTCATACCAAATAATCATCATTTGTCTATTTTAAGTGTAAAGTCAAGTTTTGCTTAACCACTTGGGGACACAAGTGCTAAGAATCCTTGATTTTTCCCACCAGTTGTTATTTATTGTAAATTTTGCTTTATTTAATCAGGTCATTTTCTCAATTAAATTAGGCAAGAATTTCTGTTTTGAAAAAACAGTAATAAAAGATAAAAAATTATGTAAAAGATGCTCGTCGCGAAGGGGTTAAAGCCTATTGTCCCCCGTTTCGTTTTAAGTATCCCTAGAGTTCCCTGACATACGATGAATGAAGCAAGCTGCAACAGTTAATGTATTAAATCACTTCGGAATAATGTTTGGCTCAACGGGCATAAAATAACCAAGTAAATTCGGAAAACATTTTAAATAACTTTTAATATGTTTTGTAGAGTCTTTTCAGCCACTTCCTTAGCAGCTTTTTTAATCATATACTTTTCATCATAACTAATCATACACTACTCATTAAAAATATATGGATTTATTTTATTCACTTACCTTAATTTTGATCTCATTGCCCTTTCTTTGAACAAAATTTCAGAAGTAATAGCTAAAATGAACATCAATAACAAATATAATGATTAACTCTTTTCATACAAGAAAAAAAAACAAAAAACCTGGATATTCTGAAAAGAATAAAGCAGCATAATCCTTGCTTTTATTTTAAGTGTAATGCTCAATCCAGTATATCACCATGTTCACTTACCACAAATGGAAGACACTCAATGCTAAAGTTTGCAGGCTTAATTATCTACAATCTGCAGAAATATTTACTTGATCCTTTTAACACGCAACAAGGATACATTGAATTTTAACTTATGAACCCTCCCAAAAGCATTTTTTTCTTGGCTACACAATACAGCCCAAAACAAGCATGACCAAATAGTACCCACTCTTTTTTTTTTAAGTATAAGGCATTCACATTATATTGATTCGACATTTGTACCATTTAATCTATGAATTCTGTAACTTATTACTACACATTGCGACCAGCTATATACAAAATAATATAAAAAGATGGACTCGATTTCACATAACTTCCCAAACCATATATTGTATGTGAATGATTACAGACAATTTTAAAGAGAATGGCATAAAGTTTCAGATACTACTGCTTACATTGATCCTAAATCCCGCCTAGAGAACAGCATGTGAGCAAGAGGGCTACTATGCAGCACAATTTTTTTTTTTTTTGAATTTATAAATTTAGCAAATCAGTGATATTTTGTGTGGAGTTTGTAAAAGAAATAGTTTATGTACTAATAGTTTATATACATGCTTTATTTCTAGCAAAAACTTTGGATGACTTTGTGAGTTTAACATTCTTGCTCACCTAGACTTCATATGAGGTTTCTAATTTAAGTCATAAACGCAGTTTTCAAAAGCTTCTTCTGACTAACTTTTACTTTGAGTGACATCTCTTAAGCTTTCAGATCTCATGTGTGGCTTCATATTTATATAAATTTCTGACAACAAATGACAGCACAAGAATGGAAATTTGATGGTCTACAGATTTATTGAACACAACTTTGGTATATACTGATAATACCTAAAATGGCAGACCAGATGTCATAGCTAAAAGGTCGTCTGAGTGAATTATGTTGCCCAGATAGCTGAGGTGGTGGAGCATTGGCAATTTAAACCAGAAAGATCCTGGATTCGACTCTTGGCCTGGATATTTTTTACTCAGTTGGAAGAATTACAACTTGTATAAACAAACATTTTTTATTCTAAAGAATCTAGAATACCATTTTAAGTAAATGTAAATCAATACACATGATTTTTTTATTTTATGTTTGCATAATTCCATTGAGAGGGATAATTAAATATAATTTACTCCATTCACAAATAACAGTTCAGGAAATATAACTTTAAGAAATTGAATACATCATTTTTGAATCACCGTGTATTTTAATCAGATGACTCATTAAAAAGTTTTTTTTACTAAAGTTGTGGAAAATGGAAACACATATACTTTATTGAAAATAAGTTAATGTAATAAAATAAAATCTGATTGATGTTTCCATTTTAGGGTGAGAACAGTGCTTATTAATACTCACCTTTGAAAATTGGATTATGAATCATTCACATAGCATGTTCAGTAACATAGTTACAGTAACACTGCAATGAAAGTGAGAATTCGAAACACTTACCCTTCAAAAAACCTTTTTTATCTAAATAAATGTGGCCAAAATTGTCTAATGTGTAGTAGCCAAATATCGCACCCCCCCCCCCGCCTTTTTATCATCTTTCGCTATTTTTTTTAAAAAAAGCCTATTCTGTTTTTCTTCCTTCTATTTGTAGGGAATGCGGTCCAAATTATCGCTTTCATTACAATGTTCTCTAAAAAACGAGATAGCAATAAAGTGTGATACAACTGTGTGATTTCAAGTATGATAACCCCACTTTGTTTCATTAGATAGACATCCTGCATACATAAAATGAAATAGCAATTAAAATAGGCTAAGATTAAAACCAAAACCTTTTTCAGATTTTAACAACATACCAGACTGCTTCATTTTACTATACATACATCAATCACGTAATCCTTTTCAAATGTTCCAAATACATCTACATACCTGTCACCATGATGGTTGAGAGAACAGACAGATGATAGAAATACTCCCACCCAACATCCCACAGACACGACAGATTAGTGATAATAGTGTATATGATCTTTAGCAGCATATTTTAAACAGGTAGCAACCAATAGAAGAACGGTACAGTATTTGATATTAAATATTGTAGACTTCTGTTTATTATATTGATAAAATAACAAAACTGAATACACTATTATATGTACGGTAGTATAATCCTACATATTAAAAATGTATGCCATTTTCCTTTGTTTTAATACTCCACAGGCTTTCGTTGCTGCTGAGTTGCGTATCTTACGTAGGGAGTAATAGCTGTAATGCATCTGCCTCTTTTGGTTGCTTACAGCACCATCCCTAAGACCTTTTTATTGGTGGGGGAGAGAACCTTAAATTGCCAAGTCAAATTTCAGTATTTGCCAACTTGATTAATAATTTTGCCAACTTACCACAGTTAGAAAATGTAATATAGTTCTTATTTGTTAAAAGTTTAATAACATTCTGAATTAGTTTTGTAATTTTTGTCAAGTCTATCAGAAATAGAAAATATATTATAGTTTTTATTAAAGTTTTAAACAAATTTGCCAAGTGTAATAACATTCGCAAATGTTTTTTTTTTCAGGTGGGGGGGGGGGGAAGTTTCACCTCCTTAGCAAGGCCCCTAGTTGCTTACACCATTTAATACACTTAGACAGCATGTTTACAGTATCACTGAAGCCAATGATTTTGGGGAAATCCTTGAGTGTTTCATCCTCCTCTTCTTCTTCACTTAAACATTCTTAAGTCCTGCGTTGCATTTAATACTGCAAGTTTCAAAATATTTAATATTTCAAAGCCTCTGTCAAATATGTCAATTCCCAGCCATTCACCTACTTCAACTACTGATGTGTTTTCTCCACCTGGAATCTTTGACACAGACGTAAAATTTCCTCATCATTTCCAGATTTGCTATGGCCTCATTTTTGGTTTCAGTCTCGTCTCACACCACAGTTTGTTCCAGCCCCTTTTAAAAGTTTCTTCTGGGTATATCTTGCCAGGCTTCAACAACATTAAAAATTGTCCTTGACATCCAAAACTGCTTTACACATAATAATTCATTTCCAACACAAACAAGTTTTTGAATAAAGCCTTTTTGATTATGTTACTTCATGCTGTCAATATGCTGAATTAGTAGGGTAGTATTAGCAGGCAAAAAGTGGCATGTAATTTTCCCATCATTGCAAATCATGAAGGCTGAGTCGGTGCACTATCCATTAATAACTTGGCTTCCTCAAGCAATCTGACAGATATTAAATGTCATTTTACATTTGGCACAAATACACTGTAGAACCACTCATTAAATATAGCCTGGTTCATACTGGAAGTTTTTTTGTGCATAATATTTGGCAGGTAAGACATTGAAATTCATACTTTGAACGCTCAGAGCTTTTTAGATTTCCCAATGATTAGTAAAGGAAACATATGCCTACAACTTGCATTCATACACCATAACAGTTATGTGGTCTTTTGCATTTTAAAACAGGGTGCAGATTTTTTCAACAAAGAGGCTAAGGTTTTGACGGGAAGTGCTTTCCAATCTCTGACCAAATTTCTACCTTTTATTTCTTTCATTAGTTTTTCCTGATATTCTAAAATGACTGTACTATCAGTGCTTAATCACCCAATATGTCCAATTGCTTCATGCCATGTCAACCCTTAAATTTATCCAGCTGTCTTAAACTACTCTTAAATGAAGGACCCTTATCAAGCTTCTGGTTCATCTCAATAGCTTTGGCCATTACTATGAGCTCAGGAACTGATTCCTTGACCGTGGGCTTGTATGAACCAGTTACATTACTGTATGGTTCAGTTTTGTGGGCTTTTATCATTTTTCTTAGTTTGACATCTCTATCATTTGCATTTATGACTTTTGATTTTATCTGCATCTTTCTTAATATCACTGCCTATCATCCACCTGATTTTATACAGTGGGAGTGATATTCGTTGCACTTTTTCCTTCATGCAGATATTTTATAATTTCAAGTTTTTGAGAAAGTTCCAACACAACATGTTTCCATTTCTCAGATTTTTTAAACATACTACACTTTACCTATCTTGTTTTCAATAAATTTTACAATGTTTAAAAACCAAAACAAATACAAAAAATGGGCTGTATCAAGTCACTAATAACTATTCACCAATACACTACAGAACATCACATGTAAACAACAAACTGAAGATAATGACTTGCTGACTACCAATACTGAACTGACTGTAGAAAAGGGAGGGTGGATGAGTGTCTAAGAATGCGGTAGGGTGGCGAGGATCGGGGGATGATTCTATGAAGTACATAAACAACAAGCATGGTTCATTTGCATTCTGCACTGCACGGAATGTATTTTTACTGGGTATTCATTGACAAAAATATTACAGTACAGTAGATGTACTGTTCAACTCAATATTGTGCTTAATGTAATCTAAAGAGAGAATAACATGATTTCCTTTTTAGTTTATTAAATTTAGTTTTTTATACACAATTTTATTCTTTAAACTTGTTGGCAGTTGACAGATAGTTAACAGAAAAAAAAAGAGTACAATTAACTGAGACTCCACTGTATATAAAACTTTTATTTTAAGCTTTTCTCCTCCTTCCTTATTTTTCATCTAGTTTTAAACACATACAGGAGAACAATCATATAAATGTTATATTATAAGAGAAATTTTTCACATTTAACAAACTAAACAGGCTTTTATGGCAGTAATAAAGAAACCAGATTTTATTATTCATGAAATCAAAGTTTTACAGAAATTTCAATCTCAAACAAATCCTTTTTAGTATCATAATTTACAGTATACAAAATAAATAAATGAAGTATCATTGTTAAATTCTTTGTAAATATTCATTTTTCCAATTTACCTTTTCAATTTTTTCACAGCAGTATAAGTCTTTTCAATTGATGAAACAGTGCTATGAATGTAAACATTCTTCCAAAAATTAAATTCAGCAATCTTTGGATAAGGGTTTGAAAATATTTTGCATTCTCATCATTATTATAGCAATAATACAACATTGTAAAACAAAATATGATAAGTCAAAAAGTATGAAAATATCCAGAACTATTAATGATTTTTTTTTTCCATTTTGAAATTCCTAATAATTATTATAACTTATAATGCAACATTCAGTTCCAGCTCATTGATATCAATCTTTTAATGTTAGAATTGACATTATCTCTTTGTATTAAAAATTAACAAGGTTGTAAGTAAACATTGTCAAACATCTTGAAAATTACAAGGAGATTCATATTTGATAAATTAACACATACTTTCTGACTCATTACTTTTTTGTTTCTTGCTTATTCTTTGTATCATGTTGTCTCAGTCCTTATGATAAGTGGAAGTTTGGTTTTTACAACAGAAAAATCAGCTATGAATATGCATCAATGCTTACTTAAATCAATCATTTTGATAAATTTAATTGTTTTATATTTTATACATAAATTAGTATTTTAAGTTTCTTAAAATAATATGCAAAGACACGTTTTATATTCCACTGGTGAGAACAAGGAAATAATAAATAAAAACAATGTTTCGGGAAAATTGCAATTTAAAATTCAGTATTTTCATATTGAAGTTGAGTTTTCAAGAAGGGAAATGATGTAATATTTCAGATTTTGCTTTCTAAATTCCGTAACTATTCTTAGCAATTTGCAGTATTTCAATCACTGTTATCCTACATTCATTAAAGGCATCATTTCACGAAAACTGGGTAAAATATAAATAAAGAAATAAAGCAATTATTTTCCTTAAGTATGATTGTATATTTTTGAAGGTTTTGATTGATATTTGAATATAAAAGACTTTTGTTTCATCATTTGTTATGTTGGGTGAAAAAAAAAAAAAGTATCAAGATCATAGCTGAATATTCACTTTATTTATTCATTTTTCAGTAAAATCAATTTCATTTTATTAGTTCCATAATACTCATTAAGCATTTCCATTTGTGCTACTAGAAACAAAATTCAAAATTTATTTAAATACCCCCCTCCCCCCCCCCCAAAAAAAAAAACCCCACACGCCTTAAAAGAACAAATGCTTTTAAAATAAGTATATAAAGTTATTTGAGCATTATAAAGTTATTTGAATAATCATGCTCATCTTTTAGAGCTTGATAAATAGGTACAATATACATACAATAATAACTGTAACAATACTACCAAATTTTATAGTGGAACTATGTATAACAACCAAACTATTTTCAATGAAAAAAGTTTTAAATAAGAATACTGAGAGAATAATTTAAAAAATTTTACAGGAATTTAAAAAAGGAATTTTTTCAATAAAATAAAATAAATAAGTAAAAAATATGCATATCTATTATCTATTTAAAAAAAAAAAAAAAAAAAAAAAAGATGGGGGGGGGGGGGGAGGTAAATAATAAAATACTTTGCTAAAATGTCACAAGATATATTGTAAGAAGTCATGTTAAAATTTATTTATGCATGAATGCTTAATTTACGGTTTTACTGCAATATAAAATTAGCTCCTAATTAACAGTTACCACTGATAATCTATCAAACAATCTGTGGAAAAGATCCTTTAGGTAAAATAAAAATACTTCAGAGTTCAATCCAGGCAAAAAATCAGGTACACTTTAGGGCATCTTCATAAGTTTCTATTAAACGAAAATCTTCTCCCCCTTCACAAAATTCATTAAATAAAAAGGTGCTCCTTTGCCAAGCTCTATTTATTAAAAAGGGACCCTTCATAAAATTTTATATTACAAACAATAATCCCTTCAATAATTTCCATTCCATAAAAGCAAACTCTTTTTAATATTTTGATAATGTTAAGAGATTTAAAAGGTGTAATTTATAAACAAATGCTCAAAAAATGTAAACATATGCTCACCAGAAAAGAAAACTTTAGCAGGAGGACTTGCAAAAGTTAATATTAAGGAATGTTTAATTTGGATTTGATGTTTTGTAAGAAATTCTTCATAAAAATATAATCAATTTCACAAAAATAACCATTTTTTTCTAAAAAGGGGATCAAAGGAAAAAAGCTTTTATTGAGATCTGTATTTACTAGTAATTGCAAATTTTTATTTTAGACCATTAAATATAAAGCAAAAAATATAACAATTTTCTTTAAAAGAAAACCAATTAAAGAAATAATAAAATAAAGTAATTCCAAAAGAAATACTTTCAAAAACAATTATTTGTAGATAACAAAAAAGGCAAACATGACATGACAATAATTATATTTATTCTTATAGGTCAATAAAAATAACATGTTTTGTCCATTAGCTCTGAATACTACCAAAGACTTGCAGTTTAGTTAAATTACTAAATATGTTTTCTCAAATCTACTTTTCAATATGCACGCTTTCATAGGCAGCAGTAAGTGATATTATCAAAAACTTTCTACTTCTTTTATTACATTTATTCATATTTTCAGATGTGGTCAGAACATATTTTCAAATACAATTTACACTTCAAACCAATACAGTGAAGTTTGTGCTTTCTTCCTCCCAAACAATTTAAAACACTGTGCTTTTTAGAAATTATGTTGATGATCCCTGTTATAACATATCCGTCTTGTAATAAATCCTAATACAATAGATAAGGAACTTGACCTCTGTTTGGTTAAGTCATGTATTTATCTATTCCTGCCCCCCCCCCCAACCCCTACAGTTAAAAATTACTAACAAAATGTAAAAAAATTCATCCATAATTCATGTGTTTTGAAAACAGATAAAGAAGGAAATTCACAAATTCTAAAATTACCATCTTTTTAGACTTTATAAAATAAAGAAGAGTTATTTGTTGTGCCTTATCTACTCAAACAAAAAAATAATTCATCATGTGACATTCATAAAATCATTATAATTTTTTAAAATTTAATTTTTAAAGCAGAACTTTGCATTAAAATGTTAGTTATTTTGCTTTATAATAACCACATGGAATAAATCTTTAAGTAAAAATACCTAACTATTACAATGTATGTATTTATCAGAAGAAATGTTTAACTATTTTAATTGTAATTTAGAGTATAATCAAGATAAGACATACTTATTATACTTACTAAAGTGTATTTCTTTTGTCCTCCCAAAAACATAAGAACAAAGTTCCATGGTATATGACCTTATCCAATTAGATCCAAATATACTCATAATAATAAAAAAACTGATAACGGTTTAAATGGTACCCAATGAATTTTCTTTTTTGACCTCGTTGGGATAAAAATCCAATAAACAAAATTGCACACATGCACCTAAAATCGGCTTGATTCAGATATTTAAAAAAAATTAATCTTAAGGAAATGAAAATTTTTGTTCAAAAATGGATTTAATATACAAATGAATATATGCCCATTATTCATAGAAAATAGTCTCCTATATCTCCAATTATAAAAATATTTATTTTTTAACAAATAAATATTTATAGTTTACGACATTTTTAACTTGCACAATTCAGAATTCCATCACGATTTTTTTTATTTTAAAATCATTTTATTTTTGCAACCCCATTTCCCCTTTTTAATTACTGAATGTAAAAACATTTTCAGAGTTAATCATCAATATTAAATATAATCAGTGTTATTAGTGTTTGTTGCCAAGTTGGTATTTTTTTAAATTCAAAATATCCAACACTACTTCAGAATAGTAAACTCTGCTTTATTTAATGACAGAAATTTCATCATTAAATAAAGTGCAGGTTACTAGTTTGAAAAAGTGGCAGACACACAAAAAATCCCCAATCATGCAACATTGAATGTAATATTTTAATCTCTATAATAATAGCCTAAGTCATGTGACTGTCATCAACAGTTCCGGGCCGACCGCTTCGCTTTTCATGTACCAGGTGACCATATTTTACATTTTTTATTTTTCGCGTGATAAATTAAGACAATGCTTTGATGTTGAAATTAAAAGTCATGGTTTTTGGTATTATTTATTATTTTTCTTTTCTTTTTGTTAAAAAAAAGGAAACAAAGAAAGTCATGAATTTCAAATTAAAATTATATATTTTAAATAAAATGAATGCAATTATTATATTTTAGATGAATTTAATGAAATATGAAAAATGTGACGGGAAAGACAATGTTTGATGATTTATCACTTGCGCCTGGCTAACATAAAAAGGTACTACTTAATTATTCCGTCGACCAATTTCGCCAAATTATATAAATCGCCAAATTACACAAATTGACATAATTTTTATTTTAAATAGCGAAAGAACACATAAATTAGTATAACATTAATAAAAATACAAATAAAACGTCGAAATGAAAATCACTTGATGGCGTAAACACGTGTAACTTGCTTAAAGTCAAGTGAATGTGACATTTACGATCAACCATTATCTTATAGTTTGGTGATTGATTTTTGGTCGACGGGATAACCAAAGTAGTATCCATAAAAATACGGAGTTCCTGATTTCTCTACCAGAAACTTCTGATTTGGCGAAGTATTGAGAAAGTAAATTAAATTTTGGATAAAAGTAACATCGTACAATGCTTAGCACACATCTAACGGAGACCAAACTGGTTGCCAAGAGCGACTAGTATGAAAATACTAACATTCATAAGTATGATAAACAGTATTTGTAGAAATGATATTAAAAAAATTAAAAGAAAAAAGTATATCACACTTATCCGATTGTCTTTATCTTCTATACATAATTTTTCCCGTTCTATGCATGATTCGTTTCAAATTAAATCATACAGAAATTACAGTATTTAATTAAATATAAACAAACAATAGATTCAGATAAAAATTATCTCGATAAATTAATTAAAATGCATAAAACAATAAAGAACAGTTTAGAAATACGTTTGCGAGCATTGTCTAATTATTTCATTGATTTATGACTCACTAATCTTTTAATCAGAAATAAATAATGTAGAGTTTCATGCTCCACTCAATTAACTAGTCAATGAAATCAATGGAGCAGTTTTAATGCTGAATCAAATTTAAAATTCAGGTAGATTTTTATAAAGTTTATTCATATCATAATAATAATAATGAATAAATAAAATAGAAATAAGCAGAAAAGTGAATCAAGACACAGTAACAGACCTCAAATATTTATAAAAACAGACACAATATTTATTTTTTTGTGAATGAAAACAAAACTTTTATTTATTTTTTTTTTTTTACAATGCTGCTTCTTCAGTCATATTTACAATACATATGATTCAACAAGAGGCAAAAATATATTTTTTTATGTCATAAACATATATTAAATGTACTACAACAAACAACATACAATTAATGAAAAATAAATGGACATGAAAAATCTCCAAGCAAAATAAATGTGATGAAAAATTAAACAATTCATAATTTTTATTGAAAAATTTTCACCTTAAAAGCAAAATTCCTGGCTTTTAAGAATTAAAAGTCCTGCCTTTTAAAGATGCAATCTTTCATAATTAAATTGCCTATGCCCTAACTGATAAAACATTTCAAAGGCCTATAACAGAAAATGTTTGGAAAGGTCCTTAAGTGATTTGATGAAACAGGCTACTGATTTCAAGAAAAATGCTGTGACACAGGTTCTGGGTTAAAATATACTGATAAAAATCAGTGTAAACAGGAATTGGCATAAAATCCTAAAAAACAAATTAATTTTTGGTACACATTTATTTCAAAGCCAACTAACAACGCTTTTAATCAATTATGAGAAATAAATATGAAATATTTTTATTGAAAAAATACATGGTATCTCGCCTCCATCTACCTTCCCCACCACATGCCCCACCCCACCCCCTCCCCAAAAAAGGGGGACTTACTTATTCTAGGAAATTTATTTTGTTATCAATAGGTAAAAATGCATCCCCTCCTTTTTTAAAGATATTTAAATGTGAATACAGTTTTTCCTGAATTTTGACTCAAGTAATAGCATCTTAGACAGTTTTGACATAAGCTGCCTTTCAGTGGATATGTTATTGCATCTTGGGAATATTGGAATTACTCTCCCTTCTACCCCACCCACCCACCCACCATGCAAAAAAAAAAGGTTCTTCCAAGCATTTCTTTAATGTATACTTGAGAGAATACACTGCATTGTCATAATCTAAAACAAAATAAACTACACTGTAAATGTAGCTTTTAAAAAAAGTGAAGGGAGAGGCTTCAAGTATCCCTGATCTGTCGGCAATTTAAGTTACCTTTAAGTCAAAACTTAAGAAAATAAAGAACATTCAAAATTAAAGCCCATAAAATGTAAATTAAAACCTCAAACTAAAATTATAAAAGTCTTGAAAGTACCACATGAGATATTGAGAGTATTTCTTCCCCTCCTCCCTACAAAAAAATTAGATGCTTCTAAAAATAAATAAAACTGACCAAGATAAACACGAAGAATTTCATGGAAATTATCAAAATATTTATAGTGTAACAAGGTATAATGAACTTCAAACATATTTTAAATAAAAAAAACCCCAAAAAACAAAGACTAATGTAAAATATAGGTAGCATATTAAAAGAATGAATCCTTTGTTGCTTTTATTGGGATAAACCTAGTGTAGGAATTATTATTTCTATACAATATCTAATGAAGTAAAGCATGCAGAAAAATATAGTGTAGAAATTAAAATTAAGAAGACATCAACTTGATGAACACATTTGTACAGAGAATGACATAATTACAAAAAATTAAAGCAAAAAAAGCTTTAGGAAAAGTATCAATAATATCATTTTTTTAAAATAATTTATATTTTATTCAATACTTTCATTGCTTTGTACCTTAAAAATTTTGATGGGGGGAGGGAATATTAAAGATCAGTATAACATTCTTTTAGAAGGGGGAAATCTACTGATGATAGATAAAGAATAACATGAATAAATTTGAAATGAGAATATGGTTTGCTATAGTTTTGTTAGATGGATTAATTATAGATTTAGAGTCTTTTTTTTTAAACCTGGGCAGTTATTAAGCACGATAGAGCAGAGCACTCACACTAGTAAAAGAAATTTGTAAATGTGAGGTAAATTTCATTAGACAAGTTTTACGTTCGAATTGATATATCCAACTGAGCGAAAAAATGCCCAGGCCGGGAATCGAACCCAGATCCTTGGCTTACAAGGCCAATGCTTTTCCGTTTAAGCTAACTGGGCCGACAACCAGCCAGCATATTTCGCTCAGATAACCTGAGGTTATCTGAGCGAAATCTAACCTCAGATTATCTAACCTCAGATAACCTCAGGTTATCTGAGCGAAATATGCTGGCTGGTTGTCGGCCCAGTTAGCTTAAACGGAAAAGCATTGGCCTTGTAAGCCAAGGATCTGGGTTCGATTCCCGGCCTGGGCATTTTTTCGCTCAGTTGGATATATCAATTCGTATGATAACTTTACCAATCAGTATGATTGTGTTAAAATAATAGCTCAAGTTTTACGTTATTTTAATAGAATATTTTTATAATGAAAGTTAAAATTTCTCACAATAGTTTTTGAAAAATTAATTATTCCTGTTTTGTAAGACGTGTTTTTATCATAAAGATACAAAAATGAAGCCCTTTAAAATAAATATTGTTTTTTTTCTTTTTAAGAACATTTATTTACATACTGTAACAAACCTTTTAATAATTTACATAGTTTTTAATCTGAGAGGCAGGGAAAAGATAGCAGTTCAGAAAAGTGTAAATGCTTCTTCATTTTGAAATCATTTACCTCTCTGAATTCAGCATAATTATTGCTACAAAAAAATTAAGGTAAGGGAGGAGGTGGTGGCTGATTGAATGGCACAGAATGTGGTAGATTAGCTGGCAATGGTACTGAAGGTGGCAATGGAGGATTAGAAGGTGGAGGAGGCGGTAATGGTGGAGCAGGAGGTTGCGACATAATAGGGAACTGGGATTGATATGACTGAGTTCCACTAAAATGATTGCCATAACTTTGTGGTTGGTAATATGACATCTGAGCATATGGCTGAGAAAACTGGTATGCATTACTCCACATCATGTTTTGGGTACCTTGAACATTTGCATAGGATGCTGGGTTTGCCTCATTATTTTGTGACCAGCTGAAAAATGGAGGTGGTTTCAGTCCAGCAGTATTTGCAGTTGTTTGGATAGTTGAAGTTACTGAAGTTGAAACATTTAATTCAGAAATAGTAGGAGGTTTTATTCCTACAGTATTCACAGTTTGGGAATTCACAGCAGACGAAGTACTTAAGTCAGGAAAAGGGGGTGGTTTTAATCCTGCAGTATTTGCAGAATGAGAAGTCACAGAAGTTGTCACAAATGCAACACTAGTATCAGAAATTGTTTTTGAATTCTCAGTTGCATTCATAGCAACTGTCATAGCACTTTGTGATGGAGTGTTTGTGCTTGTTTCAGATACAGTCAAAGAAACATTGGTATTTAACATAAGACTCGATCCATTATTATTTAAAACATTAACATTAGGCACAGATACATTGGGTTCATATATGGTCACATTCATTTCAGAAGTCTTGTTTTCTGTGTTAGTTGACAGCTTTTGTTCGATGTTTACCTCTGAAGCCCCTTGGACAGAAGATTCCACTTTCTGATTTACTTCTTCTTTAATTTCATTATGAAATGTGCAGCCATTCAACAAAGATTTTAAATCTTCAATAACATTTTTTTCAGATGAACTTACTTGCAGTGAGCTCAACATATTCTGATTGAGGAAAAAATAAAAATGACAGTGAAAGAATATAAAACATTTCATTCAAAGCCTACTTGAAATAAAAATAAGAAATAAATTGTTTAATTTAGACAATATAATAATAAATAGTATAAAATACTTACTAAAAGAGACATTTTTGCACCATTTTCATTTGTTATAAATTATGTTTAAAAAAGAAATAAAAGTAACATCTGGAATTTGTATTAGCATATTTTCAGCAAAAAGGATGCTTAAAAGTATTGTATAAATTAAATCAAGTTTATTAGTTGAATTTAATTCTCCTGTTTCTCATAGTCAGAGTAAAAATTTGAAAAAAAAGAAAAATATTTTTTTTTAAATTCTTATTTTCAATAAATTAATGAATAAATGAACCATCTATTTTTTATTGACCTTTGTCTATTTTATACTGTGATTTAGAAACCATTAATGAGCTATTTTATTCATATCGTATTCTTGTTCACAGGCCATAAAACATATGATGATGATGTTGACATGAATGGTTCAGAATTTTATTGACTTTTTTTTTTTTTTTTTTTTTTTTTTTTTTTAAAGCTTTTTAGCATTAAAAAAAAAAATGTTGTTAATCAAAATAAAGTGGCTAACAATGATCACCATTTTCTTTACGTAATGAACAGCTATTTAAGTTAATCAAAACAATATAAGTAAATTATTCTGCCAATTTTTTAAAAAAGAAACGAATTTCTGAATGAACGATTTAATAAAAACAACTTTATATTTCTTTTAAGTATGTTTTACAACAGATACTTTTTTTTAGTTCCTGTTACTTATTTACTACAGATCTTTAATTTGTTCTATAGATTTTACGTCTAGTATTTGAGCAAGTTAATTTAATTGTTCAGAACAGTAGAAATCAGATAATCAGAACATTATATCAACTAAAGGAGAATTTGAAATGATTTTTCAGAAATATGAATCTTCTTTCAGAAAAATTGTTTTAAAAAAGACAGCACAGAAATATTGAGTTGCTTAATTCATAAATCAATTGAATAAGATTAAGTGAAAATTCAAAACAGAACAAAATTAATCTAATCGAAATCCACGAAACTCTCATTGAAAAATGTCATGGGAGATTCAATAATTCTAAACATATACAATAATCGATATTGTATATTTAAAAATGGAATGCAATACTCAGACCTGCCAACCTTTTAAGATGAGAAATCGTAGCACACAAAATTTAAATTAATCTGAGGTTGGTTGGTTGGTTTTTCGTGTTACACAGCCATCTTTTGACATTCGTAAAAGGAATAAGGTTCCAGTCTTTCAACTCAATATAGTAATTTTTTTCCTTTGAAAATTTTTATACGATTTTTAGAGTTTTTTTCCCCGTTTTGCAACTTTTTTTTTTTTTAACACTTGTAAAGGGGGCCTGGTTCCAATTTTTTAGCCCAGTGCAGTAAATTTTGACGAAATTCGGGATTTTGCAATCTTTCGATGAAAATTTGCGTTTTCTTACTAATCTTTCGATGAAATTTGCATTTTCTTACTGATCTTTTGACGAAATTCGCAAATTTCTTTCTGCGATATTTTGACAAAATTCACACCATTGAAAACACACAATCTCAAATCTTCCAGGGGGAACATCCCCCCCCCCCCGCCCACCCCCTGAAATCAACACTGCGTTTTTACCACGATCCTTTGACGAAATTTATTTTCTTCTGAGACCAATTGGTGAAATTGATTTTTTTATATGGTCATTTGTCGAAATTCGCGGTAGTTTAGCACAAATCATGCTATTTTGCATACTATTTCAAACCTTGCCCCTCAAAGACCCCCCTCCCGCCTCCTTTCCAGAAATTCTTAAAATGGTATCTTGTTTCTAAGGGAACGAATTCCTGTATAAATACTTACAGAAATACGATTCACTTGTGGTTAATATACTTAAAAGAGTGTTATATGTTAAGAAGTTTGTTTTGCAGCACAGATTTTTTTTTCCCCCATGAGCATTTTTTAATGTCTGAATTTTCGGATTAATGGCCAAATTTTTAAAACTTTCGGAAATGAATACTTTGAAATTTTGGAAATTTCGCAACAGCTTAAACTCCTGATTAACGGCTTTAACTCCTGATCCGCTCCAGCTTAACTCCTGAAAAATATGTTGTGCGAGATAAAAATTGCATTTGTGTTTTTTGCAAAAAATCGTAGTTTAAGACCGATTTTCGTAGCATCGTAGTTTATAGGTCCAAATCGTAGCAACTACGATTTTTTCGTAGCAGTTGGCAGGTCTGACCACTGGTCAGATTTAAAGGTTTTTCAGCAACAGAAGTTACATGTATTATATAATATGCATCAAAGCCTCCCACTTTCTAAAGATATATATATATATATAAAGGAAACATCCCTCCCCCCACACACACAGACAGACAGACATACACTAAAAAGTGAATATATAAATAAAACAAAATACAATTTAAGTTACAAATAGCAAATATTGTTTCAAAAAGAATAATGTCATTCAGAATACTTATACATTTGTATTTGCATAATTTAAGTTTTTTCTAATTATATTTTTATGTAACACAAAGTTATTAGGAAACATTTTGGAAAATTCTATTGTACACTATTATTAAAACTATGATATACTAAAATGGGTTTTTATTTTGAATTTAATAATGTAAATGACACATTTTTGTGATCAACAGTTTATAATCCACCCCCCCCCCCCCCAACCTTAATTCAAACACGTTTTACATTTAAAATCCTATAAGATAATGCCAATTTTACAGAAAAAGTTTTCTGGTATTATTTAAATAGATTGTCAATTAATCTATATTTTTCAGGGGTAGCAATGATGAAATATTTTGCACAGAATATATACTAAACAATATAGTTAATTAATAGCTATGTAATTCTTTTGAAATTTCTAATGTTGTAATTTGGTATGAAATCTGAAATAGAGCCAAGACTTATGATTGTGTAAGTACATAAGCTATATAATTGAAAATAAATATGCAGATTAAGTTCTTAGTTCTCAATCAAAGTTTTAATACAAATGCTTAAAAAGATCAAAAATTTTATTTTACCCATTTTTATGGCTAAAACTATATATACCAAAAAAAAAAAAAAAAAGTGCACCAGTAATTGACCAGTGAGACATAAAACTGTCGAGAACAAAAATGAATGCACATATATGTTAATTTTGAAAAATAGAAATTGTATCTAAGTTTTTTATATTTTCAATTAATTAACAAAACCAAAAAAGCCAAAATTAACATTTTATACATGCATTCATTTTTGTTTTCAATAATTTTATATCTTACTGGTCAAATACTCACTCACCTCACTCACCCTAATAAGAAATTAAAACTTTGTTTAAACTCCAATTTAATAGTGTCACAACAAAGACTTAATTTCTTAGTGAAAATAAACTATCAATCTTTTTAAATATAACACTTTATCACTGAAAAGGAAGTTCTCTATAAGTACATACTGAGAAAAAATTGAAAAAATTTCAGAATATTCTTCTCATGTGGATATATATATGTCTTTAAAAAATTTTCCTGTTGAACCTCGATACAGTGCCTGCATAAAAATAATAATTCCTTTTTTTGGCGATTTATCATCAGTTGGTGACACAAGGAAATTTTTAAAAATACACTTTTTTGATAAATACTCTTTAAGAAAAAAACATTTATTCTTCATACTGAACTTATTTAAATGAGTTTAACTTAAATAAATACACTTCTATAACTACAGTTTTGTCATAAAAATAAATTTAACAATTGTATTATACGGTTTAAAACAAAATTAAAAATTATGTTTCGATTCTGAGCACTATCAATTTGACTTCGATATTATTAGCGTCAGAGACAACAAGAGAACAGTATTGTTGCCAAGGAAACGATGACTTATTCACTATGAAATTTATTAAGCTTTTACATTAAATAAGCTTAATTAAGCTTTTAAAATACATTTAAAACTTATTCAGCAGGTGAAACCATGTAAAATAAAATAACTGCAGCAACACGCAACTTACATATATAAGCTTATAGAGATAATGATAAACTGTTTAAGTTTAAATTCATTAAATACTGAACTTTTAAGCTTTCATTTAAGAAGCAATTTCTAAATGCATTAAAATTGCATGCATTTGACACAGAAAAAGTATTGCTCACAAAATTGTGTCTTTTTGGGCCAAATAATCATTTTAACAGATGTTCAACAGGAATTTCACAGTTAAATTTGACTGATCCTTTATAACATACAACAGGGGTTTCATTAGCCTTTTTTCTACATATTTTGAATATGCGTTTTAAGAAGACCTTCCTGACCTTCCTTGCGAGTTATACAATGCTTTCAATGTTGAATCGAACAGGGGCATATACGGGCTAGTAAAAACTATACTAGAAACCTAGTTTTGCATTTCTTGTTTATTATGTTTAAAGAATTATAACTTTAAAATGCCATATAAACATAAAGAAAATCCCAGAATGCACATGAACAATATTTACACAAATTATATTTACAAAAATCTACAAATTTTTTTTAGACCATGACTTGTAAATAACACACACACACACACACAAAAAAAAAAAAGAAAAGAAAAGAAAACTACTATACAATTAGATAAACATGTGGAAACAATACCAATACAGATGAGTTTTTCTAGATTTTGTTTTCGTTCTAACAGCACAAAAGAAGAGCTTACAAAACATAAAATGTAAAAAGCTTTAAAGCCAAATAAATAAATAAAAACAACATAGATTCATGACTTTTATCTTATTATGTAGAACTTGACTTATATAATTAACTTGAAAACTAAAGTCAGATCCATAAAAAAAAAAAAAAGCACAGGAGCAATTGAAAATCACAGAAGAATAATCACATAAAAAACTGCAATCAAAAACAATTAAAATTTTATAAACAACACCAGAATCGATAGATTATGAATTGATCTTAATTTTAAATCAAAATCAAGAATAAATTTAGTGAAATTTGCCTTTAGAATTAAAAAAAAAAAAAAGACTAAGTCTGAAAACTACAAAAAGTTTGACTAAAACTCAAAAAACCTACTTCTTAGTGTAAGAACTAGAAGGCCACTGTTAAAAGAACTGTAAAATCTTTAATGAACAAATATTATTTTAGCAGGAAAAAAGAAAAGAAAAAACATTAGAGCTCTTATCAGATACAATTTTTATTTGTATGGTCCAATGGAAGGATACTTACATAAAAACAATTTATACCACTTAAATGAAAACTAAATGTAAACATAGCAATACACGATTAACGATTTGTACATGGAGTTGGTAACTTGGTGTTTACTGAAACTGCTAAAAGTATAAAAACAGAAGTACTCTAAAAAAATAAAATAAAACAAATGAAATGGAAACAAATTGAAAGTTTCACCAATACAACAACTCTAGGTAACTGTGCTGAAAGGTTATTCAGGATTAATAATAAAACAACATCTAGATATGATCCTGTCTAATCAAATAACGAGTATCATGATCCACAATAATTGAAATATAAAAACAAGTCACAGTCTCTTTAGACTAAAAATAATATTCACAAAATCTGCTTTCTAATTTTTTAACATAATTGAAAATTTAGAAAACAGAGCTGATTTTTTTTCTTCTCTCTCTCATACACACACATAAGTATGTACAGTACATGTACACAAAATGCGAAGATGCACTTTAAAAAGAAAGAAAAATATATATGTAAGAGAGAATGGGGTATGTGCGAACACACACATACATATATATTATAAAGCAAAAATGTGTCTGCCAATAATGCTGACATTATATCGCCGGTGACAACTGCCTGAGCAATCAATTTTGCTTTTATTAGAAATTTGATAACTTCTAAACATCACACAATTTAAATTTTCACAATGCCAAAAAGGGAGAAAAAAACATTCAAATGAAAATTTGTTGAAAAACTCTCAATTTAATGATTTTTTAAATATTGTTTTAAAAATAATTTTCAAAAATGAAAATCTGCATCACATGCAACCTGATTTTGGATGATTAACCCATTTGCACTTAAAACAATATAAATATTTCATTAGTTGTTTTGCCTACTATTCTATATTTAAATTAAAACTTCATAAATAAATAAATAAAATAAAATATGTTTAACAGATATGTAATCGAACTACATGCAATTCCTCAAGCTATTAATTGCTAGAATGTGGTTAACTAACATAAAAGTACCATTTTTAATAAATTCTAAAACTATATCGGAATACATAATTGATATTTTTCATATAAAAATGCTTTTTCGTATTAGCGAGCAGTTAAAAAAAATTACATTAAATATACAAAAAAATATATTAGAGTTTTCAATTAAAAATGATTTTTATCATGTTCTGTATATTGGGCAGTATATTCTGTAACCTGTGTTTGACCCCCTGGTGTATATAATTGATTGAATCTATACTGAAAGGATCTCTTCAAAAATACAGGGTGTACATAAATGAATATCCCAACTTTACAACAAGGCTATTAAAAGAAAACACAAAAATAACAGTTGAAAGATTAAATTCAACACAGTTATAAGTGTTCGATGTGAGCCCCTCCAGAAACATGAACGATATTGAGGCGGTATGATAACTCATCCCACTCTTTTTTTCAGCATGTCCAGTGTAACTCTTTGAATGGCTGTAGATATTTGTGTCCTAAGTTCATCAACATCAGTTGGTAGTGGAGGGACAAACATATGATCTTTGATGAGGCCAAACCAAAAAAAAATCATGCTGAGAAAAGTGTAGGGTGAGCTATCATACCGCCTCGATATTGTTTGTGTTTCTGGAGGGGCTCACATTGAACACTTATAACTAAGTTGAATTTGAATTTTCAACTGTTATTTTTGATTTCCAATGAACAACAAGGTTGTACTTTTTTTATAGCCCCGTAAAGTTGGGATATCCATTTATGTACACCGTACATACTGCATTTTCTAGTATATAATTGGATCATATTTTTTACTCCAAAATGGCATATTTTTAGTGCCTGAAGTGCATAAATCTACCGTTTAACTTACTCAAAAAAAAATCAATACTTTTTTTCTTCTTTGAGAAAATAAAAGTGTTAGGGAAACAGTTGGGTGTAAAAAAAAATTCTAAAGAAAAGCAAATAATGCAATGATTTTTTGGAAGAGAGTTAATTTCTCCTGGTCTTTCTCAAACTAAAGACTGGAATCCATATGTAAATGTACAAAATTTGTGAAGAACATTCAGGTATTCCAGATAAATAACTTGCAAGATCACTGATATGTTAAAACTAAATCCTTCTTTGTATTGATATTTTCTTATTAAAATATTTAAAAACAGAATCTATACTAATCTTACAAAGAAATGACATTTGTTTGGATCTCTGTTCATAATATCTGGAACTACTGAACTGATTAAAAAATGAATGGTGGCAATTGATGGTGACAGGCCCTGTTCTAACACAAGCTATATTTTTTGTCAGTGCAACTACCTCCAAATGGATGCTGGAACAAAAGACATTCTAAAAATGCAATTTTTGTGTTATTGATGGGCCTAGAAACTTGAAATTTGGCGTGGTAGTTTCCTATAAGATGTAAATCCTCTCTAAGAACAGTTTCTATAAAATTTGAAATTTAAAAGGGAAGATGCACAAAAAGAATTCTAAAAAGTTCTAAATTATGATTTCTAAGCAATTTTTAAAGATAGAATCTTGAACTTTGGCATAGAAGATATAAATGCTCTCTAAAAACAGTTTCTAAAAAAATTCCATATTTAAAGGGGCGACGTGAACGAAAAGTGTTCTAAAAATGTCCTAAATTTAAGATTTCTATGAAATCTGAGGCAATGCCAGATTTTAAAAGTAATGGTTGTAAATTGATGGTGACAATTCCTTCTTCCAACATAGGTTATATTTTTATGCTGGTGCCACTACCACCAGGGATTTGCAGGAGCAAAAAACATTCTAAATTATGATTTTTGTGATACTGAAGGGGCTAGAAACATGAAATTTGGCATGGTAGTTACTTGTAAGATATAAACGCTTTCTAAGAACAGAAAAAAGAAATTGAAAAGGGGTTGAAATGCACGAAAAGCATTCTAAAAATGTTCTAATTTACAATTTCTATGCAACTGTTAAAAATAAAAACTTGAAATTTGGTGTGGTAAATACTTACAAGATGTAAATGATATCTAAGAACAGTTATTAAAAATTTCGAAATTTAAAAGAGTGAAATGAGTGAAAAGAGTTCTAAAAACGTTTTAAATTATGACTTTTATGGAATCTCAGGAAATATCAAAGTGATTTCAAGAGAAATGGCGGAAAATTGAAGATGACAGTTCTTGCTCCGACATAGGCTGTATTTTATATCAAAGTCCCTTGCTGGAGCGAAAAACATTCTGAAATTGCAATTTTTGAGATATGGAAGAGATTTGAAATTTCGAATGGTAGTTATTACTTACAAGATGTAAATGCTCTCTAAGAACTGTTTCTAAAAAGTTCCAAATTTAAAATGGTGAAATGAGCGAAAAGAGTTCCGAAAATTTTCTAAATTTCAATTTCTATCGTTAAACATAAAGACTTGATATTTGGCATGGTACTTATAAAATGCAAATGCTCTCTAAGAAAAGTTGAAAAAAAAAAAAAAAATCTAAATTTAAAGGAGTAAAATGAGCGAAAAGAATTTTAAAAACTTTCTAAATTACAATTACCAAACCGATTTCAAAATTAATGTTGGCAAATTGGTGGTGACAGTCCCTGTTCCAACATAGGCTATATTTTATGATGGTGTCACTAAGACCAAGGTGTATAGGCCATTAAACTAGAAGCTTGGAATATGGCATGATGTTTGCTTTTAATATATAAATGAGTATCAAGAACAGTTTCCAAAAAAATCAAAACTTCAAATGAAAACTGAAATAAGCGTAAAAGCTTCAAAATACATTCTAAATTATCATTTATTTAGAATTAGTTTTGGTTTTTCTCATTAATTTAAGTCTTATTTTCACCTAATGCAGTGTAATAATAAAGTTTAGTCAAACTGCGGGTTATATAATTAGTTCTATTTTGAATTATTTGCAGCAGTGTAATTTCTTCTAATAGGCACACAAATACCATTTGGCATATTTCAATTGCCAAATACGCGAGCAAAGTCACAGGTTTTGCTGGTAATTTATACAGCTGAACTCGTTTAATGAAGACACTGTTAAAGTAAGCAATTGCAGATTAAAAATGGTTGATTATTTAAACTATATTAAGATTTTTAAGTTTTTTTTTTTTTTATGAGCTACAAAAGCAGGATCTTGGCTTATAAAGGCACAATTTTTTTCACTTCAAAGAGAATTTTGGCAAAAAGTAAGGTAGAATTAAGAAATTTCCTTCTTACTGAACAATTGTTTTCTTTGACTTTTTTAACTGAATGGAGTAGGGAAAAAAAAAAAAAAAAGGGGGGTGGGGGGGGGGGGGAATATATATATTGAATTTCTTATTTACTAAAGATAAAAATGATCTTGTTTATCTTATGATGAATTAATACGATAGAGCAAATAGTGCAAATATAATAGAGGCTGAAAAAATATAACAAATAAAAAAAAATCTTTAATCCCCATAAAAGGATAATGCACAACAGAGGTTTGTTCATACTGAAATTTTCAAACCTAGCCTGTTTTTTTCCCCACAGTTCATGGCCCGGGTTGTGCAGAAATAAGCAAAATCAGGCCAGATTAGCCATTAATATTAAGGATAAGTTAAACAATTACATTCAAAAGAATAGAGAGTTAAAAATTTGATACAGATGGTTAAAAAAATAATAATTTCGAAATTATATAGAAAAAAAACAAAAGTAGATTAAAAAAATATTCTTAATTTATTAAACCAAAATAAATTTCTAATGTTTCCATTAACAAACGTACAATATTGCTATTTTTTTTTTTTTTTTTTAAACAAAATAACAATAATAATAATTCCAGGCCCAATACGGCCGAAAAAATGAAGGTCCAAATTTGATCTGTATTGTAAGATCAAGCCCAGACAGAATCTACAGAAAAAAAAAATTAACCCTGGGCCCAAGTCTAAGGAAAGATAATTGCACTTCCGGCACATGTTGACTTTTAATGCACAATTACAGTTTTAGAAACGATAAATTAAAATTACCTTCATTAGGAAAAGTTGAGTGGCATACATTAACCAAAAGGGAAATGTGTCTGCTCTGTTGTGAATATCCTTTTATATAGAGATCAAAAGACTGTTTTTTACTTTTAACAGCAGTGTATATTTTTGTCTAATTTCTCAACATAAACCCACCAAACCAAATCAGAGAAAGTAATGATGGTATTCAAAAGAGTTTGAATGACAAAAAAAATAAAATACCATCATATATATATTTTTTGATTTTTATCAACATTAGGACTAGCAGAGATCAATACGAATAAAAGAGATTTTGTAACTTAAATAATACTTTTTATCAACAGAAAAAATTATTATAGTATCAAGTGATTTTTCTGAGTTTCATTATTTTTCGAAGATAAATACATATTAGTTTCCCTTTACTGTATTTCTCTTATGTTTGCTCATATCTATAGTACAAGAGAAAAATAAAGTTTATTTTATTTTATTCTTTTTTGTAGGGTAATAGAGGATGTGAAATAACTATAGTTTGAAAAGCAATGCATTATAAAATTATAAAAAAGAATTAAAACAGAACTTCATTTTACATGAATTCTTTTCTATATATTATAAAAAGATCTTGAATTAATAATGAAGTTTTTTATCTCATGAATTATTCCAATAATATTATCAACAATAAAAAAGTGATTGTTACAAAAGTTTATGAAAAATTCACTGAAAAAAAAAAAAAAAAAATCAGAGATAAACTTACCTTTGGCATAATTATTCTGAAATATCTTCTTTTTTTTTTTTTTTTTTTTTTCAAAAGATTAAAAAATACAAGCTCATTTATGAAAGAATATTTAAAAAGGCACACCATAATACACAAAAGCAAGTTATTCACATATAATAATATGAATGAATATTAAATAATATAAATAAAATACATGAATAAAAAGCACACTCAAAAATGTAGGAAGTTGCAGCAAAATATAAAATATTACTTGGAAACATAAATATATTTACATAGTGAATAATATATTAAAAAGCTTACTTACCATTTTCATAAAAAAAAAAAAAAAATTATACAAATGTATTTAATCAAATTAACACATACCTCTAAGTTTTCTACAGTCATATGTGGTAAATCATACCGCAAGAGCATCTGTATGAGCATACCAATGATTTTCATTACCATAAGAGCTTCCTCATGAGACGATATATCACTTTTAGACTAAAAATAAAAAAATAAATAAACAGTCTAAAATTTTAGAAATTGATTTATTTAACTCTTAGAAAGTGAAATATTTATCATAATATTTTGCCATGTACAGTCGGCTCTCGTTAATTCAAGCTCGTCGGGACCACAAGAAATGTTCGAATTATCCAGAGTTCGAATTACGGAAAGTATGAGAGGAAAACATGTTTAAAAGGGTACTATTACAAAGGAATTTATATTATGGTATTTTTTTAATTTATTTCGGCTGTTATCGTTAGAATATGACTTAATATTAAATTAAAAGACATAAATACATAAATAATTAATAATATTAAAATAATATAAATAAAACATAAAAATTAATAATACACTATAAAACAACTGCATTTAAAATTACATTTTAATTGTACTATAATTTCTTACCTGAAATTAGATGAACATGTAAGAAATTATTTACACTTATTTATCATCTCTGTGAAAAAAAATTATCAATTGTTGTTTGCTACTATTCATTTTTGACTTTTTAGCCAGCTTTTCTATTTGTAACAAACAGTTAAGTTCTTTGTCCGATGACGGCTGCATCAGGATAAATGTATGCAAACACTCAATTGATTGTGCAGTTGACTTTTCTGTGGGTAAGGAAAGCACTTGGGACATAGTAGCAGAATCGCCAGAATCTGATTCCGTCTCCTCATTGCATTTTTCGTATATTGTTTCAACAATTTCTTCCGCAGTTAAGGGTCCAGATACTTCTAAACTATTATCGGCTGCTACATACTCTGCGAACGTAATATCACACTGGATCTTTTCAGAAAAGTTTGGAAATTCTATTTCTTCGAAAGGTCTGTCGTTTTCCCCATTTGCATTACAACCACTCTTTTTAGATGGAGGGATAAATCCTGCATGTTGAAAGCATTTTTCTATTGTTTCGGGTTGTACGGCGTCCCACGCCGCATATAAGTCGTTGATGGCCGTGAGTAGTTTTATGTCGTAGCTTTCTTTAAGATCAACTTAAAATAAAATGTGTCTAGAACCCTTTTACGATGACTCTGCACATTACCTAGCAGCAATAGAATTTTTCCGTTTTCACGAGAAAATTTTTTATCCAGTTCTTTTAACCAACTGGTACAGATTTCACGCGTCATCCAGGCTTTGGAATTTGCCACATAACAAACAGGCAGTGTTTTCACTCCTTTGAAGCAACGTGGATTAGTTGATTTACCAATAACTAACAATTCTAACTTCTCATTTCCATCCATATTGGCACCTACCATCACAGTTATCCTGTCTTTTCTAAGTTTATCACTTGTGCACGTTTCACCTTTAAATGTTAAAGTCTTATTAAAGAAGACTATAAAACAACCCTGTTTCATTGGCATTAATCACGTCTTTCATTGCATAAGTAGAAATAAGTTTGGCTAGCTTTTCGCAGAATTCATTGCAAGCAGCGAGGTCTACAGCACCATTTTCACTACACACAGTTTTGTGTACAATGTTATTTCGGTGCTTAAAACGTGTCAGCCATCCTTTGCTGCAATTGAAATTTTTAATACCCATGAGTAGTGCAAGTTCTTTCGCTTTAGCTGCCAATATAGCACCGTTTCCAATCCCATTAAAATCAAACCGGCTTTTTAGGAAGGGGTGAGATGCGGCTGTCATACCTGCTTTCATTTTGCACCCGTTTCCATACGCAAGCATAAAACCAAACGTCTTTAAAAATCCGAACGCTGCGTAACGTGTTCTTTTGGACAGTGATTGGCTGCTAGTCCAGAGTTCCGATGTAAAGAGAAGAAGCGATATGCAAAACTTTACTCGTAAAATTATGCATGGTGATTTCATTATAAATGGCCTAGTACATTATAACTTCAAAAATCCGGCATCATCGGGATTGAGACTATGCCGGATTTTTGAAGGAATGTCAAAAGTAGTAACTAGGAATATCAAATGCAAAACTACCTCCTAGGAATATTAAATGTCTGAAAATGATTATATTCTTAATGGTGCCTTTAGTCATAATTTAATTCATGATAAGTGAAAATTATGTAAGAAAAAGAGAATTAAATATAAAAAAAAACTTACTTTAATATTTTCTATATTACAGTAAAAAAAAAATCTAATAAAGTGTGAAATTATTTCTTCGCTTATAATTTCGGTAACATCGATGTCCACATTGTTTACTTCAATTTTTTTTGGTCGTTCCTTAACAAGTTTTTTTTTTTTTTTTTTTTTTTTTCATTTTATACAAATGAAAAATGTTGGTTTCAGAAATACAGTCTTATTTCTCTAAACCATATATTAATTCTCTAGTCAAATTTATGTATTTTTCTAGTGACACCTTTTCTTTGGTTGGTTGTTCATCCTTATCTTCTGAGTTGCTACTAGCACTATCAGCTGTTTTATTTAGCACAACGTCAGCGATCTATCTGTCCATTAAATTGTTCGTTCTTGATGCATTTTCTTCAATGCTTAACCAATCATCTATATCACTTTTTCGACACTTAATACATTTTAAAATTTTGCGTGTTCAATCAGCTCATAAATTGCGGTCTTTACACGGATAATGTGAAAGTCTGAAATACTTCTTCAGCATAGTCAGATATTCTTTTTTTTTTTTTTGCATTTTTACTTTCGATCTTGAAGTTTTTAATACAGAAAGAATTTCTATTTTTCTCCTCCCATAACTTGAAAGTGTAAAAGAAAAAGGAAGGGAAACATGGTTTTGATGCCGGATTTTTGAAGTTACACTGTATATCATAAATTTTTCAAATTTTGCTTAACTTATCTTTATCAGATTTGTGATGTTTGGTCAGGTGAAAGACCGATGGTGGATGATGTTGAGCTATTATAATAAAATGATCAAACATTTAAAATTTAAAAGTTCAAATGTTGCATTTTTCACAATTTGTGGAAATCTGAAAATGATGTTTTTATTCAAGAATTGTAAGTATAAGATGGTTGCCAATTTATTGGAATAGTATTTTTAGCCTTCAAATTTTATTGCATCGTGAAAATTTCATAATATAATTTTTTATATTCTAAATAAAGCTTCAAATTTTAGTTTTCAAGGATCTACAAATACGAGTTAGTTATAATGGAAAAAAAAAAAAAAAAAGAAAGAAAGAATAAGAAAAATATTTTATTTTGAAAAAATGATTTTATTAAAATTTCTTAAATCTGTTTTGAACATCCTGAGGATGAAAGTTACCTTTTAATGCTTTCTAAATAACTTTTGCATTTTATCAATGTTATTTATTATCTAGTTATCATACGCCTAAGAACGGTAACAAAATAATTTTCAGCACTACACATATAGAATATTCAGATTCAAAACAAGTTAAGAAAAATCGAGCAATTTCTTCGAATATAAATTTTAAAATTTGCTAAACTTTACTAATTTTCTAATTTTAGTTTTATTTTATTTTAAAATTTTGATTCTAATTTAATTTTTAAGCTCATTTTTAAGCACACTTTAAGTACAACGACTTAGATACTTTTAATTAAGTTTGAATCTCACGTATAGTAAAGGGTTGTTGTATTTCTTAAATGAAAAATTTGACAAATCTGTAATCCTTTGTCATAAATTTCTTAAGCTATCAGATAGTAATTTAATGGTATCAGGACCAGCCATAAACGGCAGAGCTCAATTAAAAGGGGTCCCAAAGAGGCTGAAATCTAATATGTATATATATTTTATCTTTGAAGGTAAAAGGGTGTGTATTCTGATCCAATGTACTTCTTCCCTCTCATTTATAAACGACTCCCAAGGAAACTTTTTTTTTTGAGGGGGGGGGGATCAATGAAAATATATAGGGCCTTCCGAAAATTCTCTTTCGTCTGGGTTGTTTTACGAAAGACTGGCTCTGAATGGAGTCGAATAGATTGTAATTATATGTTCATATGATAAGGAAGCAAATATTAGGGTAATGGGTCTAGAGCGGTTCTTAAAAAAAAAGTATATATATATATATATATATATATAGATGCATATATTCCTAACATTAGCGCAGAACTTTCTGACGCATTCACGAAGTCATTTTTAAGCGCGAAAGCTGGAATATGAAGGCAAGACTATTGAAGGGATATGAAATCGAATAGCGTTTTTCTTTTTTCGATAAATGTATTATATCTTGAGTTATAAGTGACATTTGTCTCATGACGACCTTTTTTAAGAAATTACCCCCCCAAAATATGCTTAAAACGTTAAATTTGACAAAATTATTTTAAATATACTTTGGCTTTATCAAAAAATGGAAAACGCTATTCAATTTTGTAGTTTCTGAATAATAGCTCTTGCCATTCTCATATGTCTAAGATTAAAAATAAGAAAAAATTGTCTGAAAATAGTATTTTGGATTTTTAGAACACCCTTTACATTGTTTTTCTTCACCAAGCGAATTGTTCGTTATTAAAAATTTGAGAAATCCGCTTGTTTTCAGCATCTTGCAGAAAAAAATTACATAAAAATCCAAAAAATCTACTTTAATTTTTAATTTTTGTTACCTATTGTTTGCAAATGATGCATGTTACCGCTAATATTTGATAATCATACATAGTTTTGTACAATTACAAAGGCCTTTTCCTCTCTTTGTGCGAAAAAAAATGTAGATATTTGGATTACAAACATTCCTTTTGCCTATAAATATGGCATATAATCGATTATTAATTTTTGCAAAACGCTACAGTTTTTAGAGTTACAATGCTGCCTAATTTTGTTTTTGTGTAGATTTCACCGCTTTTATTACATATCTGAGGAATGTTAAGTTTTTTAGTAATGTAGATTTCTCAAATAAAGTTCATAGTTTGCTTTCAGTTTTCTGTCTAATTAGACTGAAAGAAAGATATTGCTTCATTAAATTAAAATATCAAGAGCTTCGACAATGCACTTTAAAGGATTTTCTTCAAGAAATCATTAAAAAAATCACTTCTGCAAATTCTGATGACATCCTTAGGGGGGGGGGGGGCAGAAACTAGAAAACAGGAATTCTGCTTTTTCAGAATTTAGCGTCGCTCCCGATGGAAAAAAAATATACATGTATATAAATACAGATAGTTCAGTTTTAAGACTTCAAACGTAAGCTTTTATTTTATATAAAACGACGTCATTCGCATCCGATGAAGAATTCCTCATTTACAATCCAGTCTTAAACAACATCTACACTAAAGTAGGACGTCACTATCTCAGAATAATACACAAATCCAGGAAAAAGAAATCGGAAAGAAATTTGACAAAAAATATTGACTATCTAATGATCTATTTGCCTTCATTTGTTTGTAATATTAATATATAGTTACTTAAAATTAAATGTAGTTTATAACAGCTCCATGTTTATCAGAAATCATTCATTTATGTTTTTTTTTTCAAAATAGCATGTATTTTAATTACTTTTTCTTCTGTTTTATGGGAAACTGGAAACAAAAAGATATAATTGCTATTTCACAACTATTTTTCCTTTACTTTCTACAGAAATGGAGTACTTGAGTTGGCAAAATTAAACAAACGGCGCTAAAAAACTACAAAAAAATTAATATCTCAAAAATAAATTGAGACGCAGTTTTCAAACAAATTGCATTTAAAACTACTTTTTCCCCCCAAAACGACGGTATAAAAATTGAAAATGTGCGATTCTTAGAAGTTTAAAAAATTGCAGTAGAGATTATTCTGTACAATGACACATCCTTTGTTTTACGGCTGGCTTATACAACGGAACGATATTTTTTGGAGATGACATTTTAATTGCTGGGAGAAAGAAATAGCATACCAAAGGTTAATAAATAAAATGTGAAAAAAAAAAAAAAAAAAAAAAAAATACAGATTAATACTTTGTATTGTTGAGATTACAATATTGCGAAAATATTAACTCAGATTTTCTCAAAAGCCAAAAAATTTTACCATTACTAATTGATCGCCACCTTTTCAGTTTTATTATGCTTCATATTTCAACTAATCACATTAAGTTCGAAATTTTTTTCTGTCGGACGATTCATTTCATTAGATGACCAACGAAATCTCTTTATTCGTGTTGTAGCCTTAACAAAAATAATAATTTCCAAAAATTAAAAAAGATTAAAAAATAATAACAAAACAATTAATAACATTTAAAATTAATCACTAAAACATCAACACGCCATTGAAATACATAAGCAATTTAGCAAGCGTTGCGCTGAAAGTTTATCCAAAAAGAATTCTCCGTAAAGCAGGCTTACTGACCTAGTAGATTGCAGGTCTGATTTCAGGGAAAAAATGACCTAGGCTAGTTTCACCTTCAAACCGGCTTGTTCATTGGAAACGGCGTAGGGGATAAAATGCCCGTTCCGAGGGGTCTTGAAAAATGCATTGGAAATGGTGCTTATAGGTCCACTCAAAGGTACATTTCTTGCCAATGTATCCTTTGCAAATAACAGTAAAGCTTTCTCTACATCCTCATCGGCTGCTGTTCTCATACGTTTTCGTCCTTTAGCAAATCTTGAAATTAACAACAGAATTAAATACTGCTTTCATTGTGGAAACAGCAGCACGCTGATTGAAATTCACAGAACTGTTTAGAATTCTATAAATGTGATGTGATTATGATGTAATGTAAAAATGATAAAAGCAAGATTTTAAATAAAAATAATAAAGCTAAAGAATGTGAAAATAAATCACATCACCATTGTAATAATTGGCACACATTCAGGGAATATAAATTCGTATGTCTGCTATTTTTTTTTTTTTTTTTTTTGTCCATGAATTTTGGCAGTTTTAATCTTTTTAAATTAATCAATGTAAAAACAAAAACAGAAATATAGGGCATAAACAGAAAATACAGGACACATACTGATGATATAGGAGAATATAGGTCAAATTATCGAAAAATACGAAATATAGGAGTGGTGGGAGGTCTGCATAATGATGACACCATACACGTACAAAACATATTACCTAAATTGTAAATACAAATTAGACAAGATTCAGTTTGATACCCAGAGAAGTTTTTGTATTAAGATAACTCTGCATAAACCAGGTGACAGTAAAGAAATTATCGTATAAAGACATCATTGAATGACATCAAAGCTTAAACTTTGAACAATTTAAAAATGTATCTTACATCACAAAATTGTCCAACAAAACAAACTTAACTGATGTTAATAAATCATTGAAAAACTGCCATCATAACAAATATTAAAACACAAATGTAACTGGATCGCTACTATGAAACTACTAAAGACAGATATATTTTATAACAATAAAACTTTATTTTTATGAAAGAAATGAAAGTATGAAATTTTTATGCGAATAAAACACTCTCTACAAAATTTGACTTCCATATATTGATATTTGGTATTATAATAAAATTTGACACCTCTCTGTTAATACAGTGCCATTTGTATATGCAATAATTGCATAAGTTTAATAATACAGATATTAAACAATATAGTAAAAGCTTAAAATATATTTAACTAAACATAATTATAGTTTATAAAATAAAATCATTATTGAAATAAAACAGTTGCCTTTGTGTAGAATTATTTGAGTAATACATTAGCTTAAATATTGTTCTTATTTTAATGTCTTTTAACAAGGTATCTAGCATCTTAATCAAATTATTAATGTTACAAAGAAATAATCAGTTATAATGAAATCAGCATATAAAGTATATTTTTTATAATTTCTACAGGGATGAAAAGAACCAAAATGCAAAAAAGTATAAAATATAGAAAGACTAATCATGGAGGGAGTATTAGGTTCGAAAAAAAGGAACAAAGGAAACAGAAAAATCAGATATTCAATAGAATTAAACCCTCAGGAAATCAAAACAGCTTAGTACCAGGGTCTTTACAGATTTTGGAATTTTGCGACTTTTAGATCATTGCTTTGTTTTACATTTTAATATTTCATCAGAATAGGTGTATTTTTATAAAATAACTATGTGTTATACATATTAAATGCTAATGGGATCAATATAACTAATGAAAATACAAATAATCTATTAAAAAACAATTTAGGAATAATTTTGATAAATTATTGTATTAAAAATTACTGTGTTCAATCAATAGTAGTTTGTTCAAGAACACACATTATATAATTTAAAATCTTTTCTTGCAATTTGTCAATAGTCAAAGCTTTTGTTCAATCACACAAGTTTGTGTGAATAGAAAAATTAAATATTTATCACCATGAGAATCATCACGATTAAGTTTCCTTCATCGTCCTCCGATTAAGTGCCTGATGATTGTTCTGAAAATTGCATTTTACTACTTACTATAATTTCTTTATCTACAAGGTACAGAAAGACTAATGTTTCATTTGCACAAATCGCACAGCCAGAGTTGATTTGAGTTAAATGTGTCAGCCAGAATTGTCCAGGATAGTTGGGTGGTAGAGCATTAGCGCAATTATACCAGATGTTGTAGGTTTGACTCCTGGTATTGACACTTATCATTCAGTTGAAAAAAAAATTATACTAATTATATAGTTTTAAAAGGCATAAATGGTATTTTGCAATATTTTCAAACTATAGTAATATTAAACAGAACTTACAAGACTTGACAACTTTTCAGAATTAGCATTAATATAATTTTTAAATGAAAAATACCAGTAAAATAAAAATGAACAATTGAATGGTATGAAACCATTATATTAAATTAGCCAGGAAAAACTTCTGTGGAAATTATGACACTCCCATAAAATTTTAACACTACATTTTTATTTATATTTTTTTGAAATGCAAAAATAAAGCCAGCTGTCCCACCCAGTGATGCCCAGGTCCTCAATAAAGTACTTTAAATGTACCTAAAATCAGTGTTGAATGATTTTATATTTTTAAATGAAATTCTTTACAACCGAAACTATTGTTGTCCTTCCCCACTGCTTTCAGCAGTGTGCACCCTCAAATTTTTATAATTTTATATTTTTAGATGAAAATACATTGAAACAAACCTAAAGTTAGGGACTTTAGTGCCTTCGGCAGAATACACCCTCAAATCAGTATGATTTTATATTTTTAAATGAAAATCTATTCAAATGAACCTAGATTCAGGGCCCTCACTTCCTTTGACAACATAGAATGAGCGTGCTATGCACATTCAGGTCGGTTTTGATTTAATATTTGTAAATGAAAATGTTTCCTAAAGAACCTAATGATGGAGACCTTGTTAGCAGCTGAAGGCAATGGAGACTCCAAAATTTAATTTCTGATATTTAGACATCCTTGAAGAAATTTGCGTTTTTCGCGATTCTTTGGTGAAATTCCCAGTTTTTTCGCGATCTCTTGACGAGAATCATGTTTTTTGCGCGATCCTTTGACGAAATTCGTGCGTTTTTCGCGAACGTTTGAGGAAATTTGCGTGTTTTTTCGATTTTTTGTTGAAATTTGCATTTTTTCCCGCGATCTTTTGACAAAACTCTCGTTTTTTTCGCGATCCTTTGAAGAAAATCGCGTTTCCCGTGGATCTTTGACGAAATTTTCGTTTTTTCGCAATCCTTTGACAAAATTGGCGATCTTTTTCCGTGATCGATTAATGAAATTTAACGGTACTTTTCAGAACACATTTGCGAAAAGCGCGATTTTTCCGCGTGCTCGGCTGAATGCCAAACATCGGTAAAATTTAAAATAAAAGTCGGTTAAATGTGCCGAAAAATGGACTTTACGGACCTAATAATGAAAAAACAGAGCAATACAGACTTGAAGCAGAAAAACGGACCTAGTGGGAGCCCTGTATATTACACTTCCAATTATGACAAATAGTTCCTGAAGAAAATCTAAATAATAATAATAATAATAATAAAAACAGCACCATCTATAGCGCTTAACATGCATTATACTATGAAGCTACAAGGTGCATTTCTCATCCAAATCAATTCTCTTAAAACACGACATGATATCTGGCAAGGTACTGAGAAAGAAAAAACAAAAGTCTAGCAAAATCATGCAATAATAATTTTTTTGAAAACAGTAAATATCAATATTTTTTAAACTCAAGGCATCGTTAGAACCAGAAAGGTTCAACAAATAAGTAGGGTTTTTTTTTTTTGTATTTCAATCTGGAAAACAGATACAGAATTTTAAATTTACAGGGGAAAAAAAACAAAAAAAAACATGAAATATGCTTTAAGAAAATATATTACAAAAATTTCTTGATAAATTATATTTTAATTTCAATAATTTTTTTTTTTTGTAAATTTATTTACACGTTGCATTAAAAACTATGCCATTTTGATCAGTCTATGAGATTTTACAAAAATCTATCATTAAAAAAAAAAAAAATTAAAGCTATTTTTTAAAACAACATATTTTTACTCTTTTAAAGCTAAAAGAAATGTGGAATTAAAATCCGTTTGCCAAACCAAGATTTACACGCAAGTCTCCAATAAACTTCGAGCTCTTGAGCTGTAATTTCAATACTGGCAAAGGAAAAATGATGTTACTTTGACACAATCACATTAAATCTTTAGGTTTTATAAAAGAAAATCCAACTTAAAAAAAAAAAAAAAAAAAAAAAAAGTAATTTTTATTAATATTTTCTGAAATGAACGGCTTTAGGAATAACAACTGGTCAAAAATGTTTTTCAGGCAATTAAGTTTATTTTTTTAGTTTTAAGAATGAAAATAAGTATATTTCCCATTAATCATGACGTCATTTCCAACATGGCGGTGCACATTATTGACATTTACCATCCATTTTCTTTTCAGCATTTTTGTTAACTTTTTCAATTTTCAATTAAAAGTTAAATCTTTATGTTAGCCATGCGCAGGCAATAAACTGGCAAGTATTATTTCCATTGCCATTATCCATATTGGATTCATTTAATTTAAAATACAGAACTTTAAATTTAAAACACAAATATTTAAAATACATGTAGTACATACACAGTAGCGTAGCTAGGTGAGGGGTCCATCCTGGGTGTCACCCTGTAAGTGGTGACCCCCAGTCTTTATTTAGAAAACAGTATGTATAATGTTATAAGATTTTGGAAAAGAACTATGACGTAAAATTTAATTTTCAGAGTTAATTTTGTTTTCTTGCAGAATCTGAAATTTTACACAGAATTATGTGTCTAAATTAGATATGCACCTGTGAGCAAAAACCTACATATTCAACGAGTGGGTAGCAAAAACAAACTTTAAAACAAACAATTTTCTTTTAGATATAGGCACAGTATATTTTTCTTTATCATGAATTATGTGGACTATTTAATGAGTGGTCCCTGTGGTTTCTTATATGGGAGGACGAAAGGTAAATAAGGAATTGTAGGATCATTTCCTTGCTATTGTTACCTTGGGTTCTTTTGTCCTTTTTTCAAAAGAGATTGCACCCACAGGCAATATAATCTATAGTAGTCTCTGATTGCACCATTGAATTCCAGGAAAGTATATACTTTAGGTTGTCCAGTAGGCTTCATGCTCACAATCATTGTAATATTCAACCACCAGGAGAAGGCGGCAGTGACGTCTGGGTCACGTGTGGTCAGAAAAGTTTATTTCACCAATTTAACGGCAGAGGAATCAAAAGAGAACTTTTCAATAAAGCTCTTTGGTTTAGGATTACCATATTTCGTTAGTTATCGCCTTTTGACGTCGAATGGAAATTAAATTAAATTTGCCATTAAAAAAAGTTTTACAAATTCTAAATAAAAAAGTTTAAAATTGTGCTCTACAATTCTTGTTCGTTACAAATTCATATCGTCTGTAACACATCATTGTTTTATTCTAATCAATTGTTATGTAAAAATGGAGAAATTATTTTACAATAATTATACTTAATCTGCAGGTGCGGCAGATTTTTAATGTTTTCAAATGATAATTTCTTTGTATGGTTTTTTCATTCCCTTTTCATAATCGGGATCGCTGTCCCTTTTCCACAAACGATGATCATTTTCTTCTTTTAAAATGACATACCAAATAAATATTTTTTAAATTATAATACAATTCCTAGTATATTCTGATGGAACACATATATCAATCAACTTAATGTTAATTTTATTTGCAAGAGAAATTGAAAATCTGCCTTTTTGTTGACAAACATCAGTTTAGTGTCAAAGTATTTGGTAATCTGAACTTATAATTAATATTTTTTTCCTTTTGAAGTTTTATTGGATTTCTTTAATAAAGTGTTTGTGATGGTCTTAAATCCCAAGTTTTGTTCATCATCTTACCCCATGGCTGGGGAAAGATGACGAAGATTACTTTTTTTTGGATATCTTGTGGTTTGCCCCTTTATAGTTAAAAGAGGCAATTGAAATTATTCATGGTATCAGGCAAGAAATGGATGAAAAAAGAATAGAAAATTGTAGAAGCTTAAATTCGTCATCTTATCCCAGCTTTTCCTTGTGAGATGAAATCTCACAGTGTTTAAATCATGTTACTTTATTTCTTTTGGCCTTATACATCGATGTTGTTTAAAATGAAATCCTTATTTATTTTTACGCAAGCATTTTGTTTCAGCCGTACATCGATAAATTTCCTTCATATCAGTGCACTTGCTCTGAGCAGAAGCTTCTCCTCTCAAGTCTGCACGTATTGTGATGACGTCATCAGAGCGCCATCTTTCGCGACATAAGCATTGAGTGGAGGTCGACCTTTCGGAGGTGTGTTTATTTGCCCATCGCTGGAGCAAATTAAAATAAATGTTTTCAAATGTATTCTTTCGGATTAGTTTATTAAGACATTGCCTAATTTTTTGAATTTTCTAATAGATTTAAATCTTTTCTTTTCAATACTTTTGTCGACCCCTTTACTTACTATAAATTAAAAATTTCGTTAATTTTAAATCATAATCTGTTTTGTTGGTGTTGCTGTCATGACATAGTTTTTGTTTTAAAAAGATCACAGGTTCTGGCCTGCGGATGCGGGGTATAGCGAATGGTATCCGAAGAGTGTCTTCGTTGTTAAATGCCTTTTTGATTTTTCTTGATGTTGTGGAAAAGCTTTTAAATTGTTGTTTTCATCAATACTAAATTCGATTAATGCTGCATTTTAATTTTTAAAGAAATATCTTCAAGTGGAGTAGATTATTTTAATGGCCAAAGAATTAATTTATGAACGGTGACCAACGGGAGACCTTTTCTTCTTTTTTGAAAAAGATGGAATAAAGTTTTGATTTATACCGTTATTAAGTTGTCCTCTTCATTTATTACAGATGACACGATCCAAGTAAGAAGTTTCCTTTATTTCTTTTTTTTAACAATTGCTTGACTGTAAAGAACCAAATGGGTTTTGCAATTTACTTTAAAAAGAACTTCATGACTAATTTTCCTTTTATTCACGGCCCATATTATTATTTTAATACCACAATTTAATTATTAATACCATAATTAATAATTAGTAATACCACACCCCTACTATGTGAATGATGCTCAATGAACATTACTCACTTGCACATTAATTTTACAAGATAAGTTTTATAACATTCTCAATGTATGAGATTATTGGGATTTTCATTTTTAGTATTAGTAGATAAAGAGATGACTATGCCCTTTGCTATGTAAAGTCCTTTAAAGTTTTATTTTTAAAATATATTTATTTTCTTGAATTTTATTTATTTATAAAACACAAGATCAATACAAACATATAGAAATCTTAAAATAATATATTTTCATCTTCAAAGAATTTCATCAGTTGAGAATTAGTACACTTTTAAATTTAGATACATACAATAATAAAAACTTACAAATGAACAAATAAAATAACTTACAAATTCTTTCAAAATGTCCATCATGAATGCTTTCTTTTCATCACAAGTGGATTCTTCTTTCTTTATTATTGTCAACTTCTCATCTAGCAGCATATCAATGCACATTTCTGTTTTTTCGCTGGATTCAGTTTTCATTGTTTTAACAGAACAAGAAGGTTGTGGGGAGAGACTTCTCTTAACTTGATAAGACGAAGGACTCATTTGAAGATTGTTTTCATCTGTTTCCGATTTACACATTGTTATAGTGGCCTCTGGGTTCAGTTTTTCAAGCTGTAAATCTCCTGCAGCATAATGAGAAGGAGACTCATTTCCAAGGCCAGGCAATTTTAATACAGAATCAATTTTTGAAACAGTAGTAACATCTTTGCTCAATTCAAAAGCTGCAGAAACACTTGCTGTTTCTTTTGTAATATCATGGCTAGTATCTTGTTTAGATGAGTTTAGGTCCGACTCAAGGGGGAATGCTGAAGAATCCATTTCTTCATGTTCTTCAGATAAAGCTTCAAATCCAATAGGTCTAAAAATATAAATGAATGAGTCTGAAATAAGTACCTTTCGTTTATAAAGCTACATTATTTTAAATCACTAGAACACCATATACCCCTTAAGCACCAGCAACCTGCATACGTCATGAGCTCTTCTATATGAAATAACAGGACGTACTTGCGTACATCCTCATTTTCAGTCCTAACTGCAATATTCTATGCATCTGTTTTTTTACGTTGCTAATTGCTATTCTGATTATGGAAGTTGTTTACTTCAAACCTAATTTTTGTTTGTATAATATATATAAATAAACCTTCATTTCATCTCCTTACATTATATGTCATTAAATAATTAACATGTGATTAAAAATAATCACATAAATTACTTTTGACGAAATTTAATACGTCTGATATTCAGCATACAATCACTAAATTGAATATGGCATTTAAAGGATTAAGATTAAAATATTTAAGTATTAATATTAATTCATTTCATACAGTGGCAGAAATATAAAAAAAATAACTAAATAAATAAATTGTTAATTCATAACAATCACCCCTTTAATAGCAGTAAACTGTAGAATTGTAAATGGTAATTTTGAAATAAAATAAGCATATTTTTCAATTCCTACTATTAGTTCACACTCTCCTTATATTTATTTGTTTATATATCTTGTTCAAATTTTCAATCGTTAATAAAATACTTATTATTCATCCTATCAAGTTGAAATAATTTTTTTTTAAACTTGCACTGGATGACAATTGATGTTAATACAGATTTTTCAAATATTAATTCATTAATTAAATTTTAATTAATTAATTTTAGTTTTACATGGGAGACAAAATGGTGGCCATTAGTTATTGAACAGCATTTAATGCATCTTCATATCTATAAGGGGGTTACCAAAGGGGGAACCCTGTTCTGTTGCCAAATACCACCAAGTTTGTCGCCAACATGGCGATATATCGCCAAATTTGGGGACCAAAATGAGTCGCCAAAAGTGACGCCAATTTGGCGATATCTCTAATATTTCGCCAAATTCCCATACACTTCCATTGTAAACCTACTTGCTTATAGAAAATCAACAAATTTAGATATTTTAATGCAACAAAAACTAATATTAGCTTAAGGGATTATATTAAATTTTTCTTTGATGACCTAAGTAGGAACTGACTTTAAAAACAAAATTTTTATATTACATTATAACTAAAACACTGCATGAGAAAATATCATTAACAAGTGTATTATTAAAGACACGTGAAAAATATATTTTATGTTCTACGATGACAAAGCTTCAATATGTGACATTAATATAACCTCTATAAGTATTTGATTTAACTTTAATTCATCAATTAAATAAGCATAAAATAAGTTTGCAAAAAAAAAAATAATATGAAATCTTTCAACTTTGATATTGAAAACTGTCAAATGACATTTTCATGCTCTATTAACCATTTCAGAGGCGGTGGTATGTTTATGAAACTACTTAACTTTAATTGCCAAACGGTACAATGGCACCAGAATTGTGATAAAATATTTTCCATTGAATAAGTATGTGATATATAGACTTTTTCTTATTTACAAATAAATTTTTTGCCATATTCCGGTGCCAATCATTCATTTCAACATTTTAGCATTATTGCAAATCCTTTGCCCTTGAAAGGGTTAAAGAAGCATGATGAATTGTTACTATTAAATAAACAGTACCAAAATCACAAATGAGCTTAATGTTCAGCATGTGATATTGATTTGGTTTGACATCTTAATTAATGATTTATAAGGTAAATCCTTTTTCAAAATTCTTCATAACTTTAAATCTGATGTGTAAAACTAATTTACATTAAAATTGATTGGTGTTTAAAAATCACTAAATGAATACATAAATTCATAAATCATAATAAACTTCATCATTATGACAACTATGGGGCTCATAAAATCAAATTAGAGTTAAAATAAACATTAAATGAATATTCAAAGCCATAAGTAGCAGTTAACTTTTCCAAATGTGACAGTTATCAGATTTAGAGCATATAATCAAATTAAATAATTATGTTTAGAAGACAAATTCAAATTAATGTCAAAATAAATATTTACATTTAAATAATAAATTAATATTTACAATTAAATAATAAATTAATATTTACATTTAAATAATAAATTTAATTCTTCTCTAGCTGACATTTATCGTTAAATCATAAATATCAATTAATATCAAAGGTTGAAATTACGATAAATGATGAAATCAGGGCTGAGACAAGATTGGTGACGCCTCAGAAAACCCACTATTAAAAATCGATTAAACCAATCAGGGTTGAAGTAACCACTCACTTTGAAATTTAGGCCCCCTGTTGGAAGAAATTTGAAATACACACACACACACACACACACACACACAAAAAAAAAAAAAAAAAAAATGCAGAAGCAGAAGACAGCTTTCTCTAGTGAAAATGAAGTATTCACCCTGGAATCACAAGGCTGGAGTAGCCATTGACCACAAGGTCGGAGTAGCCAGTGATCCCAGAAGAGAATGTTTGTGTGAGAAGAGAACATTGGTAGCCATGCTCACTTGCCCCAAGAGGTTGGTCTATCTTTCACTGCAGTATTTGTGAAACCTTTAAGGCCACTAGGACATTGACTTACCCTTTCTTCATCTTCCCAAAACAAGTAAGAGAAGAAAAAATGTGGGGTCATTAATGACCCTACCTTGTGATTATTGTCTCTCAATAAGAGCCTTATGATTCCAGGGTTAAAACAAACCACTGTTGCCCAGAAGAATGTTCCTTGCATACAGGGGCTATGTAACAACAAAAACTTCTCATACTGGCTTGGACTTGATTTAAAAGATCTTGTATTAACACACACACCTCCCTCCTCCCGTTTTGCAATAATCTTTTGACATTTGGTTTCAAAGACTGATCATGCGAGTAACAGCTAACGCAAGTCTGGCTAAGACAAGTCTATTCTTGATAATAGGAAAGTGGGTTATAAAAGAGAAGTTTCCCCACGTTTTTGTTTTATGGAAGATTTATAAGAGAATGAATTCTGACAATTTCATATTTACATGTCTCCAAGAATATTAAAAGGATTTTGCTTTTTATTGAGGTAATAAGCAGGGCTGGCACATAATTGCGCAGGGCACTAGCAAAGAAGTTAATGGGACCTAACATATATTGAAATACTGATCTAATAAAATTTACTTTTAAATTGTACACATCATAGAATAATATATAATATAGATAATAAATGTATGGAAAATAACACTAATTTCACATGTGATATGCATAGTTATTTTTTTTATTTCAAAAAATGTTTTATATAATTTACAAAATTTTGAATATTTATTTTTTGCATTCACGGTTACTTTCACCAAATTTGTAAATTCCCTAACAATTATATCAACTTTGCCTGTAAGAAATAAAGTTAATACTCACTTTTTTATCATGAAAAAACATTTAAAAACAAATCTAGATCAAAAATATACAGAGGAAACGTTATTTCGAGTTCTATAGAGAGACTGGCACCCTGGGCAGACACCCAATTTGCCAATGGTTGCACTGGTAATGGTGTAATAGTACATAAAAATGTTAGATTTCTCTTCAATAAAGAGGATATATTTAAGTCAAAGAAGCATGCTATGATAATTTAGATCTTTAAATATGTACTGTAGTATTGTTTTTATTTCAGTCAAGTCCATGCGATGCTTAAGGAGTGCCAATGCAGTCTGACATGGTAATAACGGAGAATGAAAAGGGAGATGATGCCAAGAGACACAGTAAAGTGATGAAAAGAACACTTTACTGTTTGGCTCTCCACATGACATACGAGGGCATTTCGAAAAGTAAAGATACACCGTACGCCGGAGGAAAAGAAAAGTTTTGGCAAGCAAGTTGGTAACACAGGTGTTAACCTTCAACCGTTAGCTTTCTCCTCGCGGTTGTTCGGCATTTCAACGTTGATTCTGGTTGGAGTAGGTCGTGTTTAAAATGGTTCTGCCGATTCAGAATCCCGCCAAATGCGAAGTGCACTCCGTCATACGTTTTCTTCATGCAAAAGGTCAGCGACTAGTGGATATTCACAAAGAAATTGTTTCTGTTTATGGGAACATTATGAATCGACAAAATGTAATGAAATGGTGTCGTCATTTCTCTGAAGGTAGGACCGATGTTCATGACGAACAAAGAACAGGTCGGCCATCTGTGATCTCTGATGCCCTTCTTCAGAGAACGGAGGAAGCAATTCGTGCGAATAGACGTCTCCTGTTACCTGAAGTCACATCTTGGAGGAAAATCATTCCACGACGATGATGAGATCAAAGATGAAGTTGAAATGTGGTTCTGACAACAGGCGGAAACCTTCTATGACTGTGGGATACAAAAGCTTGTGCTCCGACTTAACAAATGTTTGGATAACGGGGTGATGATTATGTCGAAAAATAATAAATAATCCAGTTAATAAGATGTAACTTACGTTTTCTAAATAAATGTTTTTTTTAAGGAATGCGAGCCATTGTATCTTTACTTTTCGAAATGCCCTCGTAGAAGAGCACACTGTTTTTATTTATAAATTACATTATAAAACAATTTTAAATGATATGAAAAATAAATAGTGAGAATGGCAGCAATATTTTAATTCTTGACTCAACAGAAAATTGTCTGGAATGAAATGATTTTGTTTGAAAGAAATTGGATTACCATAATTAAAAATATCCAAAAACGTATTTTACTCTGACCATTTCCTTTTAAATGATTCAGAATTATGACCTGATTCCTTCTTCTTAGTTTGTGTTTTTTTGTCTCTTCCGAATTCAACGCTTATCTATCTCTGGAATAGTCTTTTTTTTTTTTTTGGCAGCATGCCAAGATCTGTCTTTGAAGACTGATCAAACAATACCTTAATATAGTAACTTTTGTCTTCTATGATTTTTGCTTTTTTGCGAATTTTAACGAGTTTTTAAAATTTGTCTGCATTTTGTGGTGATTCTTTGACATTTGTGTAAGAATTCCAATTACAATGTTTTAACACACGGTAGAAAATTTTGTTCTCTATGAGTTTTGAGCTTTCAGTGATTTTTAGTTTTTTTTTTTTTCTTTTTGCATCTTGCGGCAATTTTTTCCACATTAGTAAATTTTTTGACAATCACTGAAAGGGGACTAGGGCAACACCCCCTATATTCAAAGCCTTCACAGTGAATTCCAGAAGAGCCAATATGGCTGATCCTGTAGTCCAAAGTAATTTCTCCTTTACCGTTGACCTTCACGTTAATAGCCCGTGCTAGTAGTGCATGTTTCTGCATCGCGTTTCATCATTTTGAGTTCTAGGTTGTGTTGTGCTTTAGTAGATAATTTGGATATTTTAAAGAATAAAAGTTAGTTTTATCTTTGTTTCCTTATATTATTGTTTTAATATAATTTCTTTATATATATTTGTAAGATTACCAATTTAGTTTTCAATAGGGATGCACTGGATATTGATTTTGCCGGATATCGGATATCCGAAGCTCCTTTGCCTACCGGATTCAGATATCCGATCGGATATCCGGCACTATACATGTTTTTTGTTACATGGTGAATTATTTCTTTATATAATGCCATCTCAGAACAATAAATTACAAATATGTTTCACACATCATTAAAGCATTTTAAATGCATTGAAATATAATTTACAAAAACTATATCTCTTTGAATATCAGGGCTTGAAATTCAACTTTTCCCAGGAAGGGAGTTTCCCCACCCAACATTTATAAATGCAGGGGAATTGAACTGTTAGAAAGGGAAAAAATATCTTTAAACAACGCTATTTTTTATGTGCTACTTAAAGAATTACATTTATATAGACATGACATAATACCATTCAAATAATTTAAATTAACAACTCAAGATAATTATCCAAAATGTTTATTTTTATTAAAACAAAGGAACAGAATCAAGCTTTATATATACCATGTCTATTTTTCAACTTTCACCTAATGCTATGGGCAGTTAACAATTGGGTTGCTAAATGAATTTCTTAATTTAGATTGTATTCCACTTTGAGAACTCTTTCACAAGTTACAATTTTGACAAACAGCAGAGAGCAATTTTTAAAATTTAAAATTATCAGAAACACGTGGTTATGCTCTCTTAAAAAATTTTAGAAAACTTTGCAAAATCTGATGTGCATTAATTTTTAACTTACTTGCATGAATAATACATATTGGTGATTGTATTGTCAATATCATACGGTGATTGTATGTCACTTCTGAACAAACTTGTTTTATTATATCCTTAATGGAATTACAGTCAAAACTGTAATCCCTGGTATTTTTGTTGACTAACTATGTTCTATGTATTGTAATTTTAAATCCATATCCAAAGTTTGAAAAGGAAATTGTCAATTGATTTATTTTATCACACGAGAAAAATGTTGATTTCAAAAAGCCATGTCCTAATTTCTGTGAATTGCAAGAATCTACTAGTTTGTTGTTTTAAATATGTTTTTATTTTAAGTTCACCAATTTGTTTTTCTTCATGTGCTCTACAAGGGAAGTCTCATTTTATTTAGTGCTGACTATTGGCCAATTTGGTAGGGCTCAGTCTCTGGTGGCCGTTACCGCTCTTTTAGTTATTTCCTATTTTGGGCAGAGGGAAAAAACATCGCAAAATACATAAATCGGTCGTCGGAAAAAATATTGCCAACTTTCGTCAATCACAACAAAAAATGTCGACCACTTGCAAGAAAAAAAAAACTGAAGCTCGTGGGAAATCAGCAGCGGGAAAATATCACAAAATTTGTCAATCGATCGCGGAAAAATATCGTGAAATTTGCCAGTCCATCACGAGCAAATATTGTGACATTTTTCAAACGGAAGCAGAAAAATAGTCGTTAATTTTATCAGTATGTCACAAGAACAAACAGGGAAATTTGCCAATCAGTCACAGAATAAAATTGCTAAATTTGTCAATTGGTCGCAAGAAAAAAAATTATGAAAGTCACCGATCGGTCTCTAGAAAAAAATAATGAAATTCGTCAATCGGTCGTAGAGAAAAATTGCAAAATTTTTCAATAAGATGCAGAAAAACAATCATGAATTTTGTCAATCTTTCGTAAGAAGAAACTGTGAAATTTGCCAAACGATAGCAGAAAATACCACGGAATTTGTCAGTCGGTCCCGAAACTTGATCGTCGTTTTACAAAGAAACATTTTCAGAAAATGATTTTTTGGAAACAGGAGCCCCCCCCCCCCCCCCCCCCCCCACTACAATATTCTTTAGGGCACGAATCCTGCTATCCCATCTCGAAATTCAAGTGCTATATCTGCCATTCAAGCCCTGTAATGTATATTAATAATGTTGTATAAAAAATGTAATTTAAACATTAAAATATTCTGTTTATTTGTACAATGAAATGCTGATAATTGCTAATAATTAATAAATTTGTACAACAAATTTTAACCAATTAATATGCCTATTATTATATAGTGTTTTCACAAAGAAATATATAATATTTTTTATTTAAACATAAAATATCTACTAATATACCGATGATTAAAGAGTTATTTTCTCCAAACATAGGTTTAGTTGATGCCTTTTTTCTGTTTTAATTATTTAATACTGTTTTGCTTTAAGTCACATTTAGTTTTATTTTAAGTTAAATTATTTTGATATTTATAAGTAAAAAGAAAATTACTTTTAATTTTAAATATTTATAATGAAGTTACAAAAATAACTAGTTGGATGTGCCAATCCCAAAACTTTCTTTTACCTCATACATCTTAACATTTCAAAAAGTAGTTCCAAATGTTAATACTTCAATATTATTAGTTCAATATTATACCAACTTTGATTTTGATATAAAATCTCTGCTCCAGTCAATTAATCAGAATGAGTTAATCTCGATCATGATATTTATTAAAATCAATAATTTTTTAGTTAATCTGTTGTACACCAGTTTGTGATTAGCCAGCTTAGCAGGATGCGAAGTTTCTGTCGCTTCACAAACCGCCAATATACATACAAAAAAAAAAAAAAAAAAAAAAAAAAAAAAAAAAAAAATCGAGAAAATTTTGCAAAAATCACTGTTACAGTGCCACCTTCTGGCAGAATATTTCCAAATTCAAGGAGAAACTGCTGTCCATAGCCAAAAATATACACAAAAAATTGGTTCAATTCTATGTTTAGCTTCATACACTTTTTGATGGTAAAGTAATGAAAATAACACAAAAATCACTATTATAGTGCCCCCTTCCAGCAGAGTATTTTCAAATTGAAGGAGGACTTGCTGGCTATAGCCAAAAACATACTCCCAAAAATTCGTTCAGTTCTATGCATAACTTCATACACTTTTCGATGGTACAAGGATGAAAGTGGTACAAAAATTGCTATTAATGAAAGTGGCACAAAAATTGCTATTACAAGCCCCCTTCTGGCAGAATATTTCCAATTTAAAGAGAACCTGCTGGACATAGCCAAAAACATTTAAAAAAAAATTGTTCAATTATATACATAACTTCATACACTTTTCGATGGTACAATAATGAAAATGGCACAAAAATCACAATTACAGCGCCCCTTTCCAGAAGAATGCTTCTATATTGAAGAAGGACATAAAACATACATAAAAAATTTTAATCAATTCTATGCATAACTTCAGATACTTTTTGATGGTACGATGGTGACACAAGGACAGACAGATAGACATTTTGTATAAATATGTTTTGGGATCTCTGACCCCTAAAACGTCTAAATTCGTCTAAAACCGGAAATCGAAAAAAATTCAATTACAATACTTTCTTCTATTGAAGATGGAAGAAACTAAAAATAGGCCTATTTAATTGTTAAACTTAAAAGAAAGAAAGAAAATTAATAAAGTCATACTAGAATAAACAACTTCAAATTTTGTTTTATATTCTGAAAGTAAAGGTACAATTTTCTAAAAGATATAAACGTAAATTCTTAAATTTAATATAAAGAGTTCAAATATCAATATTAGGAAAGCTGGCAATTCTTTAAACATTTGAGAATTACCTTTTACTCATGAATAGTGAACTTACTTCATATTTTGCATTCTAAACAAAAGTTTTTCGGCATTGTTTTTGTCAAAAGATTTCTCTTATCCTTATATATTGGCTGTGCTGCACTCTGCCGGATATCCGGCAGAGAAGTCGGATATCCGGTGATTGTGATTCGGATATCCGATGGTATTTCGGATATTGAAAAATCAGTCGGATATGCCGGATATCGGATATTTGCCGGATATCCATTGCATCCCTAGTTTTCAAGCCACGTGTATATTACAAAAATAGCTTTCAAGTCATTTACCTATACACAGAATTAGTATTTTGTCTTAAATAATAATAAAAAAAGATAATTTTGCTTCTCATCTGGTTTTTTAATCCAGTTCATTTGTTATTATTTATGCATAATATATATCTTTAACAAAATCCCTACTCTTTAGCTATAGTTTATTTCTTTGTTCATTAAGCATGTTTTGGTGTAAATGCCCTTGAAGAAGAAATCAAATTTATTGTTTATAATTTAAGTCTGTTTATCTTTTATATTATGAAACATAATTATAAAACTGATTGATTTCTTCTGACAGAAAATCTAGTTTGTTTATAATCCTGGCTCTAGATCAGTATTTATGAGTAATATGATTTCAAGGTCATTTAATATAGATTTATTAGCTTTTATAATAATTTTGAATTCCTGATGATGATCTATTAGTAATTTAATGACTCCTTGATTTCTTGATATAACTTTATGAGTTACATTTATTTTGGTATCATTTAAATAGATTTATTAGTTTTATAATTACTTGATGTCATTTAAATGAATATTATAGCTATTATAATAATTTATAGCTAATTTAATATGGTTTATGATATTATTATTAAAGTAATTGCAGAAGATTTATAACCAGCGTATTGTTGTAATTTTTATTTTGATGTTATTTTGTATAATATGTATCTTTTTGGAAAAGGTTAGTCTTGACTCTGTAACCAGAGATACAAGGTGTAGGATCGTGGCTCTGTTTAATACAGAGTATATAATTGTATTATCATGGATGTCTTGACTCTACAACCAAGCAGAGAACATATTTATCTTGGCTCTGTTTAAGACAGAGAAGTTGTGGTATTATGAAACCTTTAAACAAGTTTAATGATTAACTTATAATGAAGCATGAAATTTATATACATTGTTTCATTTTATTTACCGTATTTTCGGGCGTATGAGCCGCGGCGCATACGACTTTAAAAGTATAAAATATCGTAAGTGCGGCTCTTACGGCAGGGCGGCGGGTACGATGATTTTTTTTTTCTTTACGGAACAACTTGCGTATTCGCCCGGAGTCCGCCATCTTGTTTATTTGTTGGTCATTTATAACCATTTTATGCTTTATTTTTGAAAATTTAGAGATTAAATATAAACAACAAAAATAAATAAATAAATAAATCCAAATGAAGAAATTTAAAATAGGCAAGGATCGCAAAGAAACAAGATGGCGGACTCTGGGCGAATACGTAAGTTGTTCCAAATTTTTTCCCATAATAGCAATATTTTATGACACCTGTTTTTTCTATTATTATTATTGTTGCACCATTATATCGCCTTTGATCAACTGTCACATGCTCTCGGGTTGATTCCAAAATATTAGAAATCGTCTCCGAAATCCAGATGTTTGTGTATAATCAGCTTTTGATGGATAATGTGTTACGTTATGCAGAAAGAAACCGTGCATGATTTCGAGTCATCACTGGAAAGAACTAGAATACGCGAGAACTCTCTCGTCTCCCAGAAGAAGGGAGGAAGCTGACCTCAGGCTGTGCCTTGTTCCTATTGGCCGAATACAGTTGCGCCTGCCTCTGATTGCACAGTTCTTAAACGTTTCATTTTTGCTCTTAGAAACTAGAATCATTTTATTATACTATTAAGTGTTCTCCTCTACGTCTGATCTGCAATTTACAAATTTTGATATTTTTTAAATAGTAAAAATGGCTCCCAAGAAGCTGAAAAGTTACACCGCTGCATTTAAGCTTTCAGTTATCCATAAGGCCGAGAGCATCGGTAATCATGCTGCAGGGAGAGAATTTGGAGTGGATGAACATTGTGTTCGACGATGGAGATCTGATAAATCTGTGCTGGAGAAAATGCCCAAAGCTCAGAGAGCACGAAGGAGTGGCGTTGTTTGCCTGGCCAATTCTTGAAAGTAATTTAGCCAAGTGGGTGAAGGAACAACGCAATAAAGGCATTCCAATTTCGACAGTTGAGATTCGATTACATGCTAGAAGTTTGGCCGCTAATATGGGACTAGTTAATTTCAAAGGTGGTCCCAATTGGTGTTTCAGATTTATGTCGCGGAACGATTTGTCCATGCGAATTCGGACTACTGTCGGACAAGAATTGCCCCTAGATTGGAAAGAAAAGAAATCTGCTTTCTTAAAATATGTCAATGACATAATTAGTGAAAAAAAATTTTCTACTGCACAAATTATAAATATGGATGAAGTTCCACTTACTTTTGACTGCCCACCCAGTAGAACAGTAAACACTACTGGGGAAAAAACCATAAATATAGTTACGACAGGTAATGAAAAGACGTCTTTTACCTGTGTATTAGCTTGCGCCGCTAATGGAGAAAAATTAAAACCATTACTGATATTTAGGCGTAAAACTATACCAAAAGCAAAATTTCCTTCGGACATCGTAATTCGATGTAATGAAAAAGGCTGGATGTCCGAGGAAATAATGTTACAGTGGCTGGAGGAAGTTTGGCGAAAGAGAAAAAATTCTTTTTTTCAAGCTAGCGGACTTCTTATTATGGATTCTATGCGAGCGCACTTAGTGGAATCTGTCAAAGTTGCAGCTAAAAAAGTTTCCGCCACGCTAGCGGTAATCCCAGGCGGATTAACTAAAATTCTGCAGCCCCTTGACTTGACTGTAAATAAATCATTTAAATCAAAAGTGAGAAAGCATTGGGAAACGTGGATGGTTGAGGGGCTGCATTCTTACACAAAATCAGGTAAGATGTGCAAAGCTAATTATGAAGATGTTGCGTCTTGGGTGTCGCTAGCGTGGAAAGACGTTAGCTCTCAAACTGTTATGGCGGGCTTCAAAGCAGCCGAAATTTCACAAAATTCCACAACAAGTGCTGATGCCACATCTGATGACAGTGGTGATGAAAGTAATGAACTAATCACCGATCAAAACATTTTGGAATTATTTAATTCGGACAGTGAATATTCAGATTTTGAAGGATTCGAAGATATTTAAAAAGATTATGTTGTACAATCTTGTATTTGTAAATATATTTTTTGTATTTTTTAATTGTGGGAATAATAATTTTTCAAATTCTTTATTCTTTTAATATTTTTTGATAATTGGAAGTACTGTTTTATTACTAAACGTAATCCAGTATATTTTTCAGTAACTTTTATTAATATTTGCAAAAATTTGAAATGAATCTAAACTTTAATCTTTTAAAATTATATGCCTACTCATAGTCGATCAATGATAGAAAGTGTTATTAAATTAAAAAAGAAACAATAATAAAAAATCAGCATTCAAGGAAAAAAAGATTCTACAATTTTTACAGGTAAGTTTAATACTGTATTTTTATCTGTTAGTTATTTTTTCAGTGATGAAAAGCTGTTTTCAGCAGTAGTCTAAGGAGTTAACGTACAACTCTGTATTTTTAAAATGTTTTCATATAACTACATGCTTTATTACATCATATTTTTCAGTAATATTTCGTTTGTTTAAATTTTTTCGGCATTTGCATACGTTAAATTTAACGTCTCCTTTCTCAAACGGAATACACCCCCTCTCACATTTAAACAGAGAAAAAAAAAACAGGAACGTCCGGTCATCTTAAATCCGGACTGCATAACTCTAGTTTTTTTTATTTTGTTTTCTGATTCTGTCGACAGATGGCAGCACCAAATAATTTTCTTATTTTTGTTTATTATAGTTTATATTACCTCCTTTTGCCGATAGATGGCCATACCAGACATTTTCCGAATTTCTTTTTTAGAGAGAAGCTTATTTAATTCATGATTTTATATGTTTATTGAACGTTCAGTACACTGACATGTTTAAATAAAATCGTAATCATAAGAAATGTTCTGTTTATATTTAATTGTATAAGATTAAATTAAGTCTTATTTTGCTTTTGAATCATTTTATATGTTACTTATGATATTTTGTGATTATTTATAATTTTTGCTTATAATTTTAAGTTGATATTGCAAGATATCTAATATCTGGAAAAGTTGTGTCCGTAACAATTCCGAATTTTAAAAACTGTACTGTAATAATATTACAGTATTTCTTTATATTTAATTACTAGTTTATTTATTTTCCCTGCGTTTAAGTGAAAATATTTATATATAAATTTGGAAAAACTTGCGAATTCGCGCAGAGTCCGCCATCTTTGTTCTTTGTTGGTCATTTATAATCACTTTATGCTTAATTTAACAACAAAAATAAACAAAAAAAAATAAATAGCAAAAAAAAAAAAAAAAAAAAATAAATAAATCCAAATAAAGAAATTTAAAATCGGCGATGATCAACAAAGAAACAAGATGGCGGACTCCGGACGAATCCGCAAGTTTGAGTTTTTGGGTGCGGCGCTTACGAGAATTTTTTTTTTTTTTTTAACACATTTTCATCGGTGCGGCGCTTACGCCGGGTGCGGCGGGTATTCCTGAAAATACGGTAATAAACTATTTTAATGTCTAATCGCTCTCCACATCTCACTTGGATTTTGTGATTTACTCGATTTTGAACTATTGGCGGCATCATTTTTTTGGTGCTCTACAAAACCGAGATACATTTTTTTGGAAAGAATCGTGAACTATTGTGAAAGTGATTTGTGATTAATGCAATTTTCAACTGTGCTTTATCTTTCAATCTGTGATTTATAGAATTACTATTGTGGCTTTTGGATTACAACCTGACATTCTGGCATGACATCTACATTACCTGATAAGGAACAGGCAAGGAAATATTTTTCATTATATATGAATTGTTTACGTGTTTAAAATAAGAATAATTCTTGCTTTGAAATGGAAAGTCTTGAGAAACTGAAAGCAAAATGTTCTGTTGAACAAACAAGTTCCACGAAATTAATTACAAAATTAGAAACATTGTTAAGTGGTGATATTAATAATACTAAAACCGATGAATTATTAGAGCTTCAAGAAATATTTTATTTAAAAGAATCAACTTTTCAAAGTTTGAACCATGATATTGAAGCTCAAATATCCGACTTAAAAGAATATGAAAAAGACATTGCTAGTAGCGGAAAGTACATGGATCAATTGATTTTAAAATTAACAAGTTGGAAATTGCTCGTCAAACGTGGCAAATGAGGTGCGTTCGTACTATAACTAGTTTTATAATTATTTTTTGCACCCCATATTGTACTGAATGTATAATTTTTTGAACTTCATAAAGCGCATAGTCTGATACATCATTAAAATGCACTTCCAATATTTTTTTCCCATTCCCCGTAATGTAACGGAACACTTTTGACTGTCCCTGTAATTAAACTATACATCCGATTTTCCTAAAATTTGAAATAGCTCAACACAATTTTGCAACAATTATATCTTTAAAATTTCAGACCATTCGGAAGGCTGTAATCATTAAAATGCACTTGCAATAATTTTTCCCATTGGCCGTAATGTAAAGAAAAACTTTTGACTGTCTCTGTAATTAAACTATGCATCCGATTTTCCTAAAATTTGAAAGGGCTCGACAAAATTTTGCAACAGTTATATCTTTAAAATTTCAGATCATTCGGAAGGCTCTAATATCATTAAAATCCACTTGCAATAATTTTTCCCATTGGCCGTAATGTAAAGAAAAACTTTTGACTGTCCCTGTAATTAAACTATACACCCGATTTTTCTAAAATTTGAAAGGGCTCGACAAAATTTTGCAACAGTTATATCTTTAAAATTTCAGATCATTCGGAAGGCTGTAATATCATTAAAATGCACTTGCAATAATTTTTCCCATTGGCCGTAATGTAAAGAAAAACTTTTGACTGTCCCTGTAATTAAACTATACATCCGATTTTCCTAAAATTTGAAAGGGCTCTACAAAATTTTGCAACAGTTATATCTTTAAAATTTCAGATCATTCGGAAGGCTCTAATATCATTAAAATGCACCTGCAATAATTTTTCCCATTGGCCGTAATGTAAGGAAAAACTTTTGACTGTCCCTGTAATTAAACTATACATCCGATTTTCCTAAAATTTGAAAGGGCTCGACAAAATTTTGCAACAGTTATATCTTTAAAATTTCAGATCATTCGGAAGGCTCTAATATCATTAAAATGCACTTGCAATAATTTTTCCCATTGGCCGTAATGTAAGGAAAAACTTTTGACTGTCCCTGTAATTAAACTATACATCCGATTTTCCTAAAATTTGAAAGGGCTCGACAAAATTTTGCAACAGTTATATCTTTAAAATTTCAGATCATTCGGAAGGCTGTAATATCATTAAAATGCACTTGCAATAATTTTTCCCATTGGCCGTAATGTAAAGAAAAACTTTTGACTGTCCCTGTAATTAAACTATACATCCGATTTTCATAAAATTTGAAATGGCTCGACAAAATTTTGCAACAATCATATATTTGAAATTTCAGACCATTCGGTTGGGTAGTTTTTGCTCTGTTACATGCGGACAGACGGACGGACGGACAGACGGACAGACGGACGGACGGACTGAACGACGACTATAGGTGCTACGTATTTATATAATTACGAACGCACCTAAAAATAGATTAAGTAAATGTAAGAAAGATAATGTTTCTATGACAACAACTAGTTCTGTAAATCCATTGAATAGTTCTGTCAGTGGAACAGAAACGAGTTCTTGTTCTGCCATGAAATTGCCTAAATTAAATGTTCTGAAATTTTCTGGTGAAATCGAAGAATGGGTCGTATTTTTTAATTGTTTTGAAACATTGATACACCAGAATAAATCACTATCTAAGATAGAAAAATTCGCATATCTAAAGTCCTTGTTATGTAATCGAGCATATAATGTGGTAGAAGGGTTTCCATTGACAGAACAAAATTATGATACCTGTATTGGTTTATTAATGTAATCGGGTATATAATGTGGTAGAAGGGTTTCCATTGACAGAACAAAATTATGATACTTGTATTGGTTTATTAAAGGACTGTTTTGGTAAGGTTGATGTTATTATTAATAAACACATGACTAATTTATTAAATATGGAACCAGTTAAAAATTGTTCAAATTTAAATGCATTACGAAGATTGCATGAAATGTGTGAAATTAATATTAGAAGTTTAATTTAGGCGTAACATCCAGTTCTTATGGACAATTGCTAAATCCTATTTTACTACAGATATTGCCCCATGAATTAGTGATTGAATATCATAAGAAACATGATGCTAGCAAAGAGTCAGGTGTAACTGATCTAATTGCCTTTCTTAAATGTGAAATAGAATGTAGAGAAAAGGCTTTGTCAATGACTAGTTCTAAAAATGATGCAACCTCTTCTTCTGCACATAAAAATAAAACTGAATTTCGTGAAAAGAAAATATTAAATAAATATCAACATGCTAATATTAGAGTTTTTTTGTGTATTTTGCAAAAGTAACGAGCATTTACCTTCCGAGTGTAAAAATTTAGCTGATGATAAGAAAGGATTAATGTTACGTAAGGAGGGTAGATGTTACAAATGTTTTCTGAAATCACATTTATCTTCACAATGCCGCATAAAATGAAATCCATGTGTAAATTGTAAAAGAACTGAACATAACAAATTATTTTGTTTTAAGAAAGGTTTGAAACCAAAAATTAATGAATCTCAAAATCAAACATTTGTATCTAATTCTCATTGTAATTTTAGGAATTCTAAGCATGCTGTTTTATTGCAAACATGTTGTGTAACTGCTCAAGGTAATTCTAAATCAAAGGTAGTTCGATTATTACTTGATTCTGCAAGAAAACAAGTTGGAAATTGCTCGTCAAACGTGGCAAATGAGGTGCGTTCGTACTATAACTAGTTTTATAAATATTTTTTGCACCCCATATCGTACTGAATGTGTATTGTTTTGCACTTCATAAGTGCATAATCTGTAACATCATTAAAATGCACTTGCAATAATTTTTTCCTATTGGCCATCATGTAATGGAAAACTTTTGACTATCCCTGTAATTAAACTATACATTCGATTTTCATAAAATTTGAAATGACTTGACAAAAGTTTGCAAAAATTATATATTTAAAATTTCAGACCATTTGGAAGGCTGTAATATCATTAAAATGCACTTGCAATAATTTTTTCACATTGGCCGTAATGTAACGGAAAACTTTTGACTGTCCCTGTAATTAAACTATACATCTGATTTTCATAAAATTTGAAATGGCTCGCCAAAAGTTTACAACAATTATACATTTAAAATTTCAGATCATTCAGTTGGGTTGTTTTTGCTCTGTTATATGCAGATGGACAGATGGACTGAACGACGACCATAGGTGCTTTGTATTTATATAATTACGAATGCACCTAGAAAGTTTCATATTGAAGAATATGAGTTTAATAAAGATGAAATAAACACATATTACATACCTCACAGACCAGTAATAAGGGAAGATAAATTGACAACTAAAGTAAGAATTGTTTTTGATGCATCATCTAAAGATAAGGGGGCAAACTCTTTAAACGAGTGCTTATTTCTTGGGCCCAATCTAAATCCTAACATATTGGGCATTATTTTAAGATTCTGTCTCCACAAAATTGCTTTCTCGGCAGATACAGAAAGCATTCTTGTAAATCCAGATAGAAGAAGAAGATAGAAATTTTTTGAGGTTCCTGTGGTTTGACAATATCACTAGTAACAATCCCATTTTGTAGGTTTTTCGCATGACCTGTGTAACTTTTGGTGTAACAACCTCACCTTTTTTCCTTTCTGCAACCATCAAACATCGCATTGAGGGGTATAAAGATTTGTTTGGGAAAATAGTTAATATGTCGGATACTTCCTTATATGTTGATGACTTGTTTCATGGAACTGATTTCGTAAATGAAGCTTTTGTTTTATCAAACGGTGCAGAGAAGATATTGAGTGAGGCCAATATATGAAACTCAGAAAATTTAAAACTAATTCTACCGATTTAAAATTTTTATGGAAGGAACATGGAATAAACTTTGAGGAAGACACTCTTGAACAAAATCTTTCGAAGGTATTGGGCATTATATGGATAACAGAAAGTGACACCCTGAAAATAGACATACAACCACTTTGGGTAGGATTTGATCATAAAATTATTACCAAATGTATTGTTTTACAAACTGTGACAAAAATTTATGATCCTATTAAACTTATTTCCCCCTTTGTGATAAGAATTAAAATTTTAATGCAAGAACTCTGGGAACATGGGATTGACTGGGATTCTACATTACCAGAGGGATGATAATTGTAAAAAAGCAAAAAGACTGAAACCACGTGCAAACAAAAAATTGTACCACATTTTATCCGTGAAAGATACTTTAAGAAATGAAACCAGGGATCTGATTTCCGGGCAAATGGAGACAAGCGCACAAGCCTGTATACATTACAGGAGTGAAAATAGCCAAATTACACACAGCTCTTAAAACATTGAGTGTAGGTCATATGAAATGCTCGACTTATCAGAATCATGACTCCTGAAAATGAAATAATTTAATTAAAAATAGAGTTTTTGTGTGTCATAATTTTAATGAATTTTTTAGCAAAAAATATGAAAAACTTGGTGAAAATCACAATGGTTAATTATTTTTGGTCACACGGGCTAATTGGAACAGGAGCTACAGCCAGCTTAATGTGAATTCTGAATCAGGAGCTGAGTAAAAAAAAAATTTTGAAATTCACAGCAAATTTTCTGAAAGGTTACAAAAGAGGAGGGAAGGAGAGGATACACTAAAAGCACTAAATACATGTATTTTTCGCGCCATTTTGACGAAATTTTCCGCTTTTTCTTGATCTTTTGACGAAATGTGCAGCTTTTTCGCGATCTATTGACGAAATTTTCCGCTTTTTCTTGATCTATTGACGAAATGTGCAGCTTTTTCGCGATCTATTGACGAAATGTGCAGCTTTTTCGTGATCTATTGACGAAATGTGTAGCTTTTTCGCGATCTATTGACGAAATGTACCGCTTTTTCGCGATCTATTGACGAAATGTACCGCTTTTTCGCGATCTATTAACGAAATTTACCGTTTTTTCGCGATCTTCTGATATTTGTAGCATTTTCCCTATCTTTTGAAAAAATTTGCTACTTTTTCGCGATCTTTTGACAAAATTTTCTGCTTTTTCGCAATCTATTGACGAAATTTTCTGCTTTTTCGCGATCTATTGACGAAATGTACCGCTTTTTCGCGATCTATTGACGAAATTTACCGTTTTTTCGCGAGCTTTGGACAAAATTTCCCGTTTATTAACGATCTTCTGATGATATTTGTAGTTTTTTTCGCTATCTTTTGACAAAATTTGCTGCTTTTTAGCGATCTTTTGACAAAATTTTGCTTTTTTCGCGACCTTTTGACGAAATTTCTGCTTTTTCGCGATCTTTTGACGAAATTTGCCGCTTTTTCGCGATCTATTGACGAAATGTACCGCTTTTTCGCGATCTATTGACGAAATTTACCGTTTTTTCGCGAACTTTGGACAAAATTTCCCGTCTATTCCCGATCTTCTGATGATATTTGTAGTTTTTTCGCTATCTTTTGACAAAATTTGCTGCTTTCTTGCGATCTTTTGACAAAATTTTGCTTTTTTCGCGATCTTCTGACCAAATTTTCTGCTTTTTCGCGATCTTTTGACGAAGTTTCTCGCTTTTTCGCAATCTTTTGACGAAATTTGCCGCTCGCGATCTTCTGACGATATTTGTAGTTTTTATGCGATCTTTTGGTGACTTTTACCGCTTTTTCGCGATCTTTTGACAAAATTTGCCGCTTTTTCGCGATCATTTGACAAAATTTGCCGCATTTCCTGATCTTTTAACGAAATTTCCCGTTTATTCAAGATCTTCTGACGAAATTTATAGTTTTTTCGCGATCTTTTGACGAAATTTATAGTTTTTTCGCGATCTTTTGGCGAAATTTGGAGTTTTTTCGTCACCTTTGAATGTTCTTTCAAAATCGGAAGAAAATCGGAATCGATAGGAAATGGCATCATGAAATAAAAGACTTGGTAAATTTTGAAATTCATAGAAAATATTTTGTAACTATCACAAAACTAAATCCTGAAACCGCTCAACTTTTCATATTTTCTGATGCTAGTTTAAAGGGGTATGGGTCAGTGGCTTATATTCGTGATCCTTCTTCTAGTGAAACTTCATTTGTAATAGCAAAGTCGAGAGTAGCGCCTCTCAAGAAAATTACATTGCCTCGCCTGGAACTTCTTGGAACACTTACAGCTGCAAGATTAGCGAAATATTTAAAGGAAATATTTAAAATTGTGAATGAAAATATATTTTGTCTAAGTGACTCACAAATTACTTTGTACTGGATTAGAGGTAGTGCTAGTAATTGGAAGCCCTTTGTGGCAAACTGTGTACGTGAAATTCAAGAACTTGTTGCTCCTGTACAATGGAAATTTTGTTAAGGAAAGGAAATTCTACAGATGTTCTCTCTCGCACTTGCTCTGCATCTGAATTGATTAATAATGAGGTATGGTTACATGGTCCCTGCTGGCTGAAAGAAGAATCGTTACCAGTATTTCCCCGTGAAACTCAACCAAATCTACCTGATGAAGAGGTCCTGCAAAAACAACGTAAAACACTTGTTTGCTCCATACCCTAAAATATTCCAGAATTTGAACTTTTAGTTAAATTTTCATCCTGGACCAAATTAAGACGAATTACGGCTTGGTGCCTCAGATTCATCAAAAATAGTACATGTCCATCTGAACGAATCAATGTTTTTTTGACTGTTCTAGAACTTGAAAGGGCAACAAATGCTATAGTGAAATTAATTCAAAACCATGAATTCAGAGATGAACTGAAAATTCTAAAATCCAGAAAGACCCTAAATTCTAAAAGCAAACTACTTCCTTTACATCCATTTCTTGATGAAAATGATATTCTTTGTGTTGGAGGCAGGCTAAGAAATGAAAACCTGTCTGAATATCAAAAACATCAAATCATTCTACCTAAAAAGCATCATCTTACAGACTTGATAATAAAGTATTCCCATGAGAAACATCTTCATAGCGGCACTCAATTGACAATTTCAGTAATTCAACAAAAATTTTGGATAATTAATGCTAAAGAAGCTGTGAAAAGAGAAATAAGGAAATGCATGAAATGTTTCTGAAATTCATCACATCTTTCTTCTCAGTTGATGGGAAATCTGCGATCAGCGCGCGTGACACAAGCTCGAGTATTTTCAAGAGTAGGAGTGGACTTAGTTGGCCCCTTTTTGATCAAACCTCGTAAGGGACGCAATGTGAAACCTTTTAAGCATTATGTTTGTCTGTATGTTTGTTTCACAACAAAAGCTATCCATCTTGAATAAGTCACTGATCTTTTACAACTGGAACCTTTCTAGCCTCATTGAAAAGATTCGTGGCTCAGCGTGGAAAGCCTCTAGAAATATTTTCCGACAGAGGTACAAATTTCGTAGGGGCAGACCGCGAAATAAAGAGAATGATTTCTCAAATTGCTTCTGATGAAAAAATGCACACGTATCTTATGTGATGTAGTAATCACATTTATTATTTATTTTTTTATTTGTAATACAGTATTCTTATCTCGTCCTTTTTAAATGATTTTCTTTCGACTTAAACATTGTTCAAATCGCTTTTTTTCTTTCCTTTTTACCGCAAGTAGCAGATAAGTTTTGATTTCAGATTTTTCCCTTTTCTCTGTTCGATTTTTAGAAACAGCACGTGTTGAAAGTGATGTTGACTGCGTCATATTAAGGGTGTGTCTTCGCTTGGTGAATTAGGTGTTCGTTCTTTTTAAAGACAGGTTCTGTTTTCCCTTTTTTGTCTTGGCTGTTTTCATACGCGCTAATCATAATACGTAAATTTAATTTACCGAATAGATTTAAATCGATTGTGGATGTAGTTTTGTAAACCCCTTTTATGTAGTATATAAATCAATGCAGCCAGTTTTTTAACAGATTTACGAAAGCTTTAACTCTTTGAATCCCAGAACAGAGAAATTTTTAACCTCCTTAGAATCCCAGCCAAACGCCCGAGATTTCATTCCCCCAAGAAAGAGTTAGCGGCCCGCTTTAGCTATTCAGATGTATATGCTATGGTTCAACCCCTTCACTGTAGTATGTGTCCAAAGAAGAGATTATTGTACTACCTTTTGTCATCCAATTCCCCCTTATCCCCAAATAACCATAAATCCCCATGTTTTGCTTTCCCGTTACCTTCTGCTAAGCGAAGTGATAAATTACTTTTAGACTTAAGAGCATGTTTATGACATCTCTGCACAATAATCCTATAAAAGATTTTTTTAGTTCTTTGTTTTATAAACCTAATTTTTACTTGTAAATTAATCATACATATTTGTAATAATATTTAAAAGCTTTTTGTTTTACTAGTAGAAAAAATGGAACTTTCATTTTAAATTTTAAAAATACATTTTTCGAAAAATTCAAAATATTTAATGCATTGTTAAACCATTTATACAACATATTCTTACAGAATATCTATTTTTTCCCAAATAAAGTTGTTTGCTAAAACTGTCTAATAATGAAACATTTGTACATTAATTTAAATTATGCGATAAATTATTACATAAATATTCATATATTTGAAATTTTTTTAAAACTTTATTTGATACAATTTTTTCTAGGTAACTTTTCCTTAATATATCAATAGATACAATAAATTTAATAAATAATTCGGTTAATTAAATAACTATATTTAAAAAAGGCAATGTAAAAAAATAATTATTGTTTTAAAATATTTGTCCACTTATAGTTTTTATTTATGAAGGTAACTGAAAAAGTCATTTTCCTGTTGGGAGCCGTTCAAGTATTGTGTAAGCTGTTTGCAGGATCTACTTTTTTCCGACAAGGAAGAGGGAGAAATACGACAATTAATAATGTAATTTATCGGTAATTGTTTTCTTCTTGGAAAAAGTGTTGATGTACAAAATATTATAAAATCTTATATAAGCAAAAAAAAAAAAAAAAAAAAGGGGGGGGGGGGGGGTCAAGCATTTGTTTATTTTTCTTTACAAGATGGGGCGAGCAGATACAAAATGACTAAAAATGACAATGATTAAAAATGCTTATGTAATACTTGAATAGCCCCTATGACTAATTCATGAATTTAAGAATTTAGATAATTTTTAATTCAAAATATAATAAGATTTAATCATCAAAATATAAAACACTTGAAACAGATTCTTTAATGATTACAGCTGGTGATATTAAAACAGATAAACAAAATTTCATGTGTCCATATCAAAACTTATGACTTAATCGCTGCATGTAATGAATTACTGTGAAAAAAAAGGGGTATGCAAAAATTTAATTAATTAACTGTAGGAATTAAACTGTTGAATATTTTTTCACTCCTGAGATTTGATGTTATAAATTGGCATGATAATAAGATTTCATTAATAATTTCATATCTTATTACTTGAAGATTTAAAAAAAAAAAAATGTGAAAAATTATAAAAGAAGAGAAAATATTTATTAAAACTTTTTATTATTTAATTTGATTTTTCTACTATTGACAAGCTATTATGTTTAGTTTAATTCTCTCTCTATTTAGAGGACGCGTTTCCGATCTCCATATGTTTGCACATTTTTATCTGTCAATAGGGAACACCTCAGAATACCTATTGTTGTACAGCCCATATTCCGATTGTGTTCCTATCTATTGTTCGTTAAGCGGATTAGGCAGTCACGCCCAATCCATGTTCGATTAGTTGCACTTCCCAAAAGAGGGGGGAGAAATGAACTAGGTCATCGGTCGGGCGTTATGGGATCCTAGTACCTCGGGCGATTTGGGATCTAAAGGGTTAATATGTATTATTTTTGACAATGTGAGTTGTCTTATGGATTTTCAGGCCGTTGCGCCTAAATTCAAAGAGCGAGGTTCTTCAATAGCTATTTCTCGATAGCTAAAAGTTTATCTTCGGTCTCTGGCTTTTTAATTTAATGCATGTTCGATTTTGGATTTTTTATCAACAAGACATTCTCTAAAGAATTATTTTGAATTAGCATCAAACCAGCATTCATTTTTATCATGGAATTACTTCAAGTTTTTAATAAAGTTACGTGGAACGTTCTTCTAATGTGTACGGTGACCTACTTCTCCTACCTACCTTCCTACCTCTCCATATGATGAAAATAAAGTTGGATTGAATATCAATATGTGTCTTCCTTGAACAAGCCTCTTGTCAACTGTTATCATTTAAGTAAGACAATTACTTTTTATTTTACTGCAACTCAATTTATCTTATTCATGGCATCTCTTCATCTTTATTTATACCACATCTTACTGACGAAATGATAGTATGAAAATTCAATCCCCCACTTTGGAGGCCTTTGGGAAGCGGGAACAAAACAAATGAAAAACCATTTGAAGAGAACAATTGGTGAACAGATTTTAACTTATGAAGAATTTTTTACCATAATTGCACAAATTGAGTCATGTTTAAATTCAACACCGCTTGTGGTTGAGTCTTCTGATCCAAATGACTTTACTGTTCTGACACCAGGACATTTTATTATAGGAGCACCATTGACCTCCTTGCCTGAGCCTGACACCTCTTCTACCTACGTAACTCCTTTGAAACGTTGGAAATTGCTACAAAAGATTTTCCAAAGTTTCAACAACACACACGTTTACAACGTTCATTTTTTCCTACCCTCTCTTTTAGCGCATGTACATACAATAACGATTCTCCAAGCCCACTCTGCGAGCGAGAATATGTTGTACAGTTCTGTTAAAAGCATGTCAGCACTTAGTCATACTTAAGCTATGTATATATTTTTTATCTTCGTGTCAGTGTAAATAAATACTTAATGTCGAGCTATTCTGCTAACTCTGTGTGTCCCATAAACCAACAAAAAATGTAAAACAAAAATGTTTTAAGGATATTTTCAGGGGTAGTACAAGCACTAAGTGAAATCTCAGGATATAAATTTTTCAGAATTTCAGGACACCTTTCTGCCTTGCATACTAACTGCAATACAAGGCCATTAAAGAGTTAAAATTTACTTAAGCTTAAAAAAGTGAAATAACAATAAACTTCTACGTACATAAATTCAAAACTGTCTATAGGGACTATTTTAAGGATGTAGTATAAAACAAGAAAAAAAAAAATATTAATCACTGATTTATTATCTGCATTAGATTTAGGTCTCTTACAAATTGTGAATTAGTACTTACATATGTAATCCAACTTACGCTCATTCGACATAAGTCTTGATCTTTTTCAGCATCCGATTATTCTGACTGCTGAAATTCGTGATTTTTCTTAGCGTCTAATTGATGAAATTTGCAACCTTTTTCAGTGCCTGACTGAATAAATTCCCAATTATTTTTAGTGTCTGATTAACATAATTCATAATTTTGTTTGTTGAACGATTGATAAAATTTATGATCTTTTTCATCAACCATTTAAAAAAATTCCTGATCTCTGCGTTAGATTAACAAAAATCGCAATCTTCAGCGAATGATTGACGAAATTCACAATTTTTTTTAAATGATCGACTAAAAAATTCCAGATTTTTTTCCAAGATAGAAGGAAACTGTTGACTTTTTTAGCATATGAGTTAGGGTCCTGCATTGGGCTGGATAACCCAGTTACACCTGGATACATTATTTTCGTTGCGAATCAGGTTGAATTTAGTTCTTCCAGGTAGGGTTGACCCAATTTTTCAAAAGAAAAAACTACATATTTGAATATTAATGAGTAATGTATATGTTCATTTTTATTTAAAAAAAAAAAAAAAAAAAGATAAAAGATATAATTGTAGATTCTTTTGCATAATTGTATTAAAATATGAAAAGTCTTTTTCACATCAGGTTCGGGTTTACCTATTTCGGTTTGGATGACGTTGGTTTCGAGTTGAAGTGCAAAAGGTTTCTTGTTGAGGAAAAATTAATTTATCAGGTTGCCTTTAAGCAGAATTTTCAGGTTCAGGTCAGATACAACAAGACACGTACAAGACTATAGTCCAAACGACAAAATTTGCAATCTTTTTCAGCAATCGATTGATGAAATTTGCAATTTCTCTCAGCGAATGAATGACGATATTTACCAGCATTCTATTAATGAAATTCGCGATCTTTTACAGCATTCCGATTTTCCGAATGATGAAATTCAGAGTCTGATAAACGAAATTCAGTATCATTTTTAGCGAAGAGATGACGAAATTCTTGATCATTTACAGCGTTCAATTGATGATATTTGTGATCTTTCCTATTGACAGTTTAGTGAAATTTGTGTTTTTTTTTCAGCATCGGATAGATGAAATTCACAATTTTTTTTTTTTTCAAGAGCCCGATTCACAAAATTGCGTTTTTTTTTTTTGTTTTGTTTTATTTTTTAAATTCACACTCTTTTTCACTGATTGTTTGATGAAATTCTTGATATTTTTTGCCGTCCAATTGACGAAATTCGTTATAGTTTTTGCCATCTAACTGATGAAATTTGTGATCATTTTCAGCATCTGATAGACAAAATTAGTGTTCATTGACTGTTTGACAAAATTCGTAATTATTTTCAGCATTCTATTGACAAAATTCAAAATTTTCAGCAAATGATTGATGACATTCTCAATTTTTTTTAGAGATCGATTGAAGAAATTTGCGGAAATCATCAGCTGAGAAAATGTTTCACAACTATTTTCTGTCTCATATATTTTTCCCTCTCCTATGCAACTATTAAAATTTTAAAATACTTAATTTATGAAATTCTGCAAAATTACAGGATTTGCAGAATTTGCAAAAAAGAAATACATATTTGTGGAAAAACATGACAGTGCTGCAGCACAAAACTCGCTAAATTTAAGAAATTTCAGGACAGGTTACCATATTTTAGGACATTTCAGGACGTTTTTTCATTTTTGAGGAATTTTAATTTCAGGACAAGTACAATCCCTGTATTTTGTAAGCAGTTAGCTATTTACAAACCTGACAATACAAATACCCAGAAAGGAAAATTATATTGAAAAAAACTTACATTTTATCCAAAGTAAAAACAGGTTCTTCTATCTGTTCTTCAACTTCCTTACTTTTATTTTCTACACTTACTTCTATAATACAAATAAAACTTTATTTAACAAGAAAAAAGAGTAATTTATATACAAAACAAAATAATACATATACATACATATATATTAAATATAAAGACAAATTATTAACTATTTCCTGCAATATCAACACTATCTTAAAAGTTAGGCTTAACAATATGAACTATAAGCAGGAGCAGAATTAGATACCATGGAAGTCAACATTAAACCAAGCAAAGCAATGAAGGGACTTGAGATAATTTAAAGACAATTAATTCAAGAAAAGGTAAAGCAGGATGGTCAAAAATATCTTATGTTAAAATTCCCCCTTAAAATAATGAAATTTTCATAATTCTTTTTTCAATACTTCTCTTCTCTGATACATACAATCATTATTTAGACTGGCCACAAGTGCTTTACAAATTTCATTCATAATTTCTTGATATTTCCTTGTTAGTGCTAAAATTTTGCTGATTTGAAAAAACAAAATAACATTGCTCCCATAGCTGCCAGTTTCTATGCTTTCTTTAAAATCATATAAACATGTTTTTAACCATAACAATTATTTATTTAATTACATTTGTTTTCAGTTTATTTAATGAAATGCAGTATATAGTTTAGTTAATTTATTAGTAAAACTACTTGTCCAAATATTTGTATTTGCCTTAAAAAAATGGAGAAGTTTGTAGCCACGCACTCACACACATCACAATTTAGTAAAATTGATATTTAAAAAGAAATCTTTTCACAATGATAACAGAATCATTTAAGAATTATGTACAAATTATTTCATTTTTTAAAGTTTTACAGTTAAAACTGAAACTATATATTTTTTACAGCAACAACTCCCCAAAAATGATAATCTGTTTAATTTTTCTTTTCTTTTTCAGTTAGTAAAAAGACAAGAGAGAAAGAAGTTATGTTGACCATTTTCATGAAGGAAAACACTGCAATCAATTTGAGAAAGGTATTCAAATTCTGTGGAGCTTTGGCATTTTTTTCTCAAATTAGAATACAGATAAGCAGATAACGGGCCGTGATAGAATTGAAATATAAAGTTAAAATTAGGTACCAAAATTTGCATGTTACAAAGAAATAAAAAAATTATAGAGCTTTGTTTACAAAATTCTTAATGTCTTTTTACTACAGTAAAACCTCCCTAAAGCAACCACGTTCTGTTCCAAAGAAAATTGGCCACTTCGAGAGATGGTCTCTTAATGGAGGTCATGTTTAAATCTAGATTTTAATTGTTGAAAAAAGGTAACAATTAATGTTACTAAAATTTATTTTTCACATTAGGAAAAAATATGAAAATTTAAGTATCAAAGTAAAAGTTAATTACATAAGTTAATTACTGCAGAGTTTAAAAAATGAATACATTGACATTTTCTTTGATTTTATGGCTTTATGTTTTGAACTTTTATTTTCAAGTCCTTTCGAAGTTCAGCAAAATCATGCAATTTCTTTTGGACGGAACCAAATAATGACGATCTCATTAATTTATCTATTTCTTTGAGAGTTTCCTGACAAAATAGGGCAGGGGAGTTTATTGACCATCATTCTTAATTTGTCATCAGAGTTAAATTCATTGCCTAAAAAGGCACAAAGGGGTTTAAACACTTAAAAGTTACTGGAATAAAAAAAAATTCTAAACTTAGTTAAGAAGTTTTTGATGAATAATGCACTCTCCGGAATTATTTTTCAAATAAAACCTTCTTCAAGCGACCAGGAAAAAACGGAATTTGTTTCATTTTCTTTAAAGAAATTGGTCACTCATGGAGGGAGTTCAGCTGTGATAGTCTCTGAATGGGGGTAAAATTAGTATTGAGCCTATGGGAATAAATTTTGTTCTATGAAAAAAAATAGTCATTCAGGAAGGTGGTCGCACAGGGAGGTTTCACTGTATTTAAATGCATCAATCTGGCTTTGACAACAAAATGTCATATTATTTATTTAGTTGTTATTTTATTTAATATGGTACAGCACTCCACCAATTTCAAGTTTTAAAATTCTGACCTTTTTTTATGCATAAAGCTATTCGGAACTGTTCATTTTCTCAAAATAAGGAGAAGAAGTAAACATATAAAATAAATAGGTAATCGCACCTTTATCATTTAAAAGATTATACTTTATTGTTTTCATACCATTTAAATTATAGTCATGTAGCATTTCAATATATGGGATTAGATGGTCTACAATAAATTAGCTTACACTTTTATAACATTCAATTAGTTCATAGTTTTTACCTTAAGATGAAGGTTGAAGATCCATTAAATGCTTAAAAGATCTGAGCAAGAATTCTACGTGAATTCCTGTATTTATGCTTATGAATATGTATTATATTATTGGCGTGGATGAATTGCTGTGATCTACTAAGCATATTATTTGTTTGAGTGAATAATAAATGTTGTATAAAATTGAAAAGCTGCCAGATGCATTCATTTGCAGTTATAAGCCAAGTGAATCTTTAAGTAGTTGGAAGACAAAATCCTATAAATTATGGGGGCTCAGCTGGAATATAAATAAAAAGATTTTTTGAACTGCTACAAATAAAAAGTGAATTGAACTGTGAATTTGAATTATAAGAATAACTGGATAAGAACGTATCTTCCATAGTCCTTTTGAACTGGTATCTGAATAAAAAGTTATTTTGAGCCAGAATAACAGTTGAAGGAAAGCTATAGATCATAAAACATCACCTATAAGAGAGAAAAATCACCTTAATTATGTAGATTTTTAACAAAGTGTGAAGGAGCGATTTGATTGAACTATGTCAGGAATGTGGAATAAGCATACCAGATAAAGTAACCATTCCATCACTAATTGAGGTAATAAAAAATTGGGAAATCTATCATGAAGAGTTTATAAAAGACAGTCTTGAAATAATATCATTGGCTAGCAAAGATCGGAGAAAAATAGAGGCGACATCAGCACAGAAATGTAACACAGGGTGGCTACAGATATTGTGAAAAAAAGTTCCCGATTTTTCTCTGACTATTTTTATCAGATTTCCCTGATTTCTATTATTAACGATACACATGTTCTTTTTTTTTAATGTGCGCTACTTCCTTGTATAGCACATTTACTGTAAAAGCACTTATTTTCGCGAGGCTTTAATTTTTGCGATTTTCGTCCGTCGTAATCGCGAAAATTTAAGCCTCACAAAATTTTTTTTTTTTCGCTTCAAATAATAATAAAAAATCGGAAATTTTTCACTTATAAAAAATTTAATGATTACAGTTACTTAATTAAGAAATAAGTATTAAATTTCTTGAATACTATACAACTATTTCTTGAATAACAACAATAATACAACTACTGGAATGCAGCTCATTCACTTACAATATTTATACCAGCTTCTTTGAAGCCATTCAAAATTATCTCATGTTTGACTTCAACGCCGTTAAATGTGCACACAAGCCAAGAAGAGTGAATCGGTTTTAATCGTGATATCCACAGGTCCACAGATTCTTTTTCCTTCTAGAAATTTAAGCTCATTAGAATACCACTCAATAAACTCATTTTTGAGCAAACGCTTGAACTCGCCGTTTACAGTTAAGCCCAAAGGCTGGAGCTCTCTTGTGCTGGAAGTGGGTACAAAAACTGGAATAATATTCCTCATCTCTAGAGCAGCCAGAAAAAAAGGATCTTGGTGTGCCTTAAAAACGTCGAACGGTGCTACACCAGGTTGTTCTGGAACTAGCCCGAGAAGCTCTCCCTGCTTCTCGTAATAATGTACAAGAATATTCTAGATGTATCGAGTCATTATGGCAGGACAAAAGGAAGTTTCTTAAAATGCCTTATGCAAACGGGGTTCTATTAAGGTAATTTCAGGATTTTTCAACTTTCGGTTTGGTTCACATAAAACTCGCAAAATTTTCAGCTCGCGAAATTACCGATATCTTCATTTTCGCGAAAATAAGTGCTTTTACAGTATTCAGTTTGCTAATAACTCATTTGGGAGAAAAAACAAGAGAAAAACATAAAAATTGCACAATATTCATAAAGTATTGGTTAGCAGTTTTATATATCTAAACTCAAAATTTAGTCCGACAACTTCATGTAGTGGCCAATGGGTATATGGCGACAAGAAAATTTCCCCATTTTTTGAAAAAGTACAATTCTAAGGCATAGCTATATCTGACGGGATAGCTAATTGGATTAAGCCAGCCAACTGGTCAGATTATGCTAATGTATCATTTAAAATTTTCAAAAATGGGTAAATTGGCCTTCAATATAAGTGCTATCCACAGAAAATGAGGACATCTGATCAACTTAATTTGTGCTAACTATCAAAAACTCATATCATGTGCATCTTTTTTTTAAATATTGGGGAAGACTAATCAACATGTGAAAAAAAAATGGTACATAAAATAGACGAATCAGTCTCATTGGCAAAGCAAAAATGCAAATATTTTCACATATAGACAAATTTCCCTGATTTTTGAGTATTCTTACGAAATTCCGTGACTTTTCACTGATCCAGATTGATAAACCTTCCTGATTTTCCCCTGATTTCCAGATTCTGTAGACAACCTGTAACATGTCCAGCATAGAGATCGCCATCGGACAGTCAGATTGAGACGATATGTTTTGTAAAAACAGTAATAGTTATAATTAACTTCAATCAACAGAATCATACGAAATATACCTTAAGATGGTTCTCAAATGCTCAACAACACAAAACTTTCTGAGTCATTTTTAACTGTAAAGGCATAAAATTGGCAGGTTTGACTACTGAAGCGATTTGGATTTGAATAGTGTTTTCCGTTTTTGATAAATAAATTACTTATCAAATTATAAGTGATTCTTGTCACATGACAACAGGTTTTTGTCTTTTTCTGTGCTATTGCGTTTGGAAATTAGATTCAAAATGCAAACTTTGACAGTATTTTTTGAAAGATCTTTTGTCTTTATCAAAAAATGGAAAACGCCATTTCATTGCATAGTTTCTGAATACACCTGTTAATTTTATGCGTTTCTGAACAATATTTGAGAATCCAACTTTTAGCATTGCAGTAAACATTTCATTGATCAATGATCAGGGTTGAAATAATTGGCACATTAGCATACATTTTGCCATGGTGTCCACATAACAGAAAAGTACCATTATTTTCTATTATTTTTAAAATGAAATAACAATAAATAAAAAAAGTTTAATTAATAGCTATAGAACAAAACAATTTATAACATTTTTTTTTAATAAAAAGAAAATAAAGGTAAATAAATTATTAAAAAATAAGCAACAATAGCCGAGTTACCATGTCAGGCAAAATAACGCCATTTTGGTGCCAATTGGGTACCCCGGTGTGTATATGACATCTGCGACTAATATTTTTCTTTCCGTTTTGTTTAAAAAAAAGAAAGATGTGATAGCGATTAATTTTAAATGTTTCAGTTTTAAATGAAAGTTTTGTATTAAATAAAATGATAAAGAGATACAAAAAAAGAAAAAAGCATTGTTCTTAGTATAGATTTAAGGGAGGCCAAACTGGTCGCCAAATTAGTTTAAAATAATAACCTTTTCTGAAATATGAAAAATAAATATCTGTTATGATTAAAATTTGAGTTGCCATCATTAGAAAAAAGTATTTAAAATTAGAAAAAAATTAATATTTCGAAAACTAATTCAAATTTAAAAATTCTAATACCAGTTTAGAGATCTGCGGATCAATACGGATTTTTGGTGTTAATTTCATCGCAAAGTATACCATATTTTAGGAGAAATCACTGTGAAACATAATCAGTTGTTTAATCAGTCGTTTCAAAGAATCATTTCATAAATTCGTTTCATATATCCATTTCATAAATTCGTTTCATTAGGATTTTATATATAGGGTAGATATTTTCGAAAATCTACTTTTTATTATACAGCTTCAAAATTTATGATGTTTTTAATCCTCTTTTTTTCTTTTATTCTAAACTACATAATTTTTTTTTTTTTAATTTTTATTTGAATATTGAAAAGCCTAACAGCCTAAGTAATCATTAATGTTGTTATATTGTGTATTTTTCATCAACACATACCACATAGTAATCTAAAATGTACTGCAAAATTTTCCCATAAATATGTACTCATGCCATACAGCACTGGCACATAATTCGCTCCAATTATTTTTCAATAAATGTTGCTAAAAAATAAACCACAATATAAACGTTTATTTCTGAAATGTGACTATTATTCTACAGCAATATTATTTAAAGTATATTATGACTGCATTTATAGGTAAAAACACTCTTATTAGCAAAATCTAAACTTGTGTTATAACAGCTGTTGTAAAAGCATCATATTTTATTTTCAAAAGTTATTTTTTAAATTTACACAAAAATACTTTAATTCATATTTTAACTTTCTAGGAAGGCAAGGGTGACAATTCTTTTTACAACCATGTGCCATTTTTTTTTTTTTTTTTAAATCACAGCAATATTTTACGTGATTATAAAGTGCCAACTAAAAAACAAATTCAATGAATCAAAAAATAATGAATTAAAATTACTTCAACAAGTACTTTTTAATAAGAAACAAAACCAACTTCAAGGGATGTTTCTTATCTTCTTGTTTTTGTGGTAATCCTGTATCATTAGAGTTTTGCATGTGTCAGGCTACCGATGTGTCAGAACTGAACCAAACTTGACCCAGTACAATAACATAATTTAATGCATGTTTTAATGCAATTATGAAAAATTATTCTGTAATTATATTTTGAGTATCAATTTTATCTTTTATGTAAAAAAAAAAAAATAAATAAATAAACACATTACATATCCATTTATATTCAAATGCATAGTTTTCATTTTAAACAATATTGTGGACATTATTTTGAAAAAACTGCTCACCAAATCTGAGCCAAACGAGTAAAAACCCAAATCAAATCAGACCTGACTCATAACAAAAAATAAAAAAATTATTGCCAACCCAAACCAACATGACTAAAACTGCAGGTTGGATCAGGTTTGGGTAAATTCAGGTTACATGGCCTGACGCAGGGCTGTAATCCACATTTATTTTAAATCTTATTGCTGTCAATATGGCTTATTTTGATGCATAATAGAAAATGATACATTCAAACTTCTGCAGTGTCTCTGGAAACAAATTATACATGTTACGAAGATTAATTTATAAATGTGAAGTAGTGCTGGTACCTTAACACCGTACTAAAATGTGATGATTAGTCAATTTTTTGGAAGTTAAAACATATAAAGTAAAATAAAAAGATGGAGACAGAGATAGAGAGACAAACAGATCATTTATACATCCTAATGTTATTGGAACAGGAACATCTGCAAACTGAGACCTTTCCAAAAAAAAAAAAAAAAAAAATGAAATGAAATGAAATGAAATGAGAATAAGAGAATCCATCATGAATTACGCATAGACTTATATTTTTAAAAACAGCATACAAACAAATTGTATAACCTTGTTCATTGAAATTAGGTTAAAAAGTTATATAAGTATTTAAAGTATATGAGTAACATACATGTAGGTATGGCATTAAAAAATACATGGAAAGACAAACTTCTTTGGTATATAGTTACTCATTAGATTAGATTATAGTGTAAAGTTGAAGAAGTCAGTCCAGGAAAAAATTAAGGTTTGTTTGGGGCCCGTTAAAAAAATTTAGTTTACAAAAGAGGCTCTTTTGCAAAATTTCATTTTATAAATAAGGGCACTTTCACAAATTTCCTCTATCTTAACATTTTTTGGTAATCTGAAGAGTAGTAATCATATGATGTAGAAAAACTACTGAATTAAATTTGATGCAAATGGTGTTAAAATTGATTTGTCTACAACAATGCATTCAGCAATTTCCAATCTGTCCATGATCTGTCAATTCAGTTTTTACCTTTAACACAACATCCTTAAACTATTTTTTTCTTTTAATGCCCCAGGGGTCAGAGAAACAACTTTTTTATTGCAGCCAATTACAATTACTGTTTCAAAAATGTAGTTAACTACAACTACTTGTTTTAAAAAGTAGCGATTATAAACTCCCTTTAAAAAATAGTCATTACTTCGCTACTTTAAGATTTTTTCAAAGGATTCAATTTACACTTGAAACTGAAGATATGAATTAAATAATGCAGTGAACCCTTGTTATATCGCGCCTGTCAGATGCAATTAAATAAGTAAGATGTAACCAAGGGCATTAAAAAATTAAGAAAGATAACATACATGAAAATATTTTCTGTTTGCCTCCAAAATTTTAGTTTATATATATATTACAAATTTTTCAGCAAAATTAAAAGAGATACATAAAATAATCAATATTTAAATACAGTAACTTTAAAAAAAAAAATCTGAAATAACTATTTTCTGTACACTTTACAGAATACTGTGGTTTCAAATAAATAAAACAATATATAACAATAAATAAAAACTTAGACCCTAATTTTACAAAGGGGAGCTCTAGGGATCTGAAAACATGAGGAAATTTTAATATACATGCATTTATCCACACATATATGTGGTATCATTGTAAAAATATCTAAAAAGAATTCAGGGTACCCCAAAATGTACCAATATATCATGATTACAAAACTTCCTTTACACAGTATATGTTTTATGAAAATTAAAAATGCAATTAAACTTTCCGGAAGGCACAAAATCAAAGCTATATATATATATATGAACGAGTGACAGAACGAAGAGCTACTCTTGTATACAACATATTTATGCACAATCACACCACTGCATAAATTTTACTTACTATTCTTACAGTAACTATTGCACTGGAATATAAAATTACCATTGACATATATTTACCAAAAGATTTGGTTACTTAACTCCTCAATACTCTCTTAATATATTAATTGTATTGAGTTCAGGGTCATTCCATGTCAAATCATCCAGCAATTTTACAAAATGTCACCCACCATCTCAGATTTTGACGAAACTTGGTACATGAAAACATACATGTATAAGATGCTACCACGTGAAATTTTAATTGAATCCAATTAAAATATTTCAAATTATAAGCATCTGAACATACGACACTTTTCTTTTTCTATGGACATTTTTAAAGTGTTGATTTTCTGTATGGTTCTACAAAAAACTTCATAACTCTTTACCAAATAATTAAAATGGTTAAATTTTTTGGCGGAACTTTCTTTATATTATTTATTTTATAAAGTAATACCAATTTTTATTTTCTTTTTACAACAAATATATTTTTTAAATTTTTGAACTTTTAAATACCCATATAAAATTGACATTTCATATATGAATTTCACAAAAATATTTTTAGATGTGCTACCCATTTTATTTTGCTAAATATTTTTTTATGAGCTCTTTATTAGTCAATCTTTTCTCACTAAAAAAATTAAAGAGGTGTTTTTTGAAAAACTTGAGAAAAAAATTTTTCTTTGAGATTTTTTGAATATTCATATAAAATTGACACTTCATGCATGAATTTCAAAAGAAAAAATATTTTTAGATGTACCACCCATTTTATTTTGTTAAATATTTTTTATGAGCTATTTATTAGTCAATCTTTTCTCAAAAAAAAAAAAAAAATAAAATAAATAAATAAATAAAATAAATAAATAAAGAGGTGTTTTTTGAAAAACTTGAGAAAAAAATTTTCTTAGATTTTTTTTTTATATGCATGTATTTTGAAGACATATAAACATATAAAGAAATAATCTAGCATAAAGATGATCTGGAGACTGATAAACTTTATTAATATTCAATCACCTCGTAAATTCTGGACGCCCCTCCCCTTACATTCCAAAGATTCATGAGATACATATTTAGATAGATTCTTCAATATCCTGTCAAAATAAACATAAGTGCCATATTTTTCTAACTAATGCTTGATTTAAATATTTATTTATTTTTTTTTTTTTTTTGGAGGGGTGGTGGCATCTTGACAGTTTTTGTCAAAATAGTTTTCAATTATTAATATATGATATTATAAGGGGATTGACTTTTAAAACTAACATCAAGTCTTTTAACTTCATAAACAGAAATAAAATTATTATAAATAAATTAAGTAGAATTAGTAGCAATTCAAGGTAAAAATAATGAAGTTATTAAAAAAGCAAATGAATAAAGATTTATTTTGATAAATTTTGTGTATAATTTAACAATATATTACATAAAATTCTAAGTTCTATATCCTGTAATAAAATCATACTTTTTTTTCTTTATTACTGATATAATATATACATACAAAATTTACTTACATATATGAGACAGAAGTTTTTCAAGTTTTAACCAATTTAAAATATTAGATTTATTTCTGTGCCAGATTTGCACTTTTTTATAATTGAATGGTTAAAGGTGTTTATGATAAATTTAAATGGAAATAGGAAATAGAAATTCAACATATTATTTCACTAGATATTGCTTTTTATAAATGCTCCACTTACGATTGATTGTTTCAGTAGATTCTTTTGAAAGAGCATATGGACGTCCTGTTGCAGTAGTCAATTCAATGCTACATAATATATGGTTGAAGGGCACGTTGCAATAATCATTATTTGGCCAGCAAAATGAAGTGGAAGGCCCGTTGGGATCCATAAACTTTATATTTGCATCTTTTTCATCATAATCTATGCTCTGAATAATCTCAATATACCAATGATTATTTAAGTTTTTATTACTTTATTTTTATTTCATTTTGAAGACTATAGGTGAAACAAAACTTAAACTATAAATTTATACTTTCCACATTTTTTAAAGAAGATGCAAAGCTTAGATTGTTTGAATGAATATAGCTTTACAAATCAGTTTATACTTACTGGTTGTTTTTGAGTTAGTATAATGGAAATTTTATTTGAATACATAGCGGAAGTTAATTTGGCACAGATGTCATATACGCCCCATATTGGCGCGATTTTTTTCCTATCCCAATTTGGCGAAAACATCAACAGCATAAACAACAACATCCGGGTTACCATATCAAGCAAAATAACGACACTTTGGCACCAGTTAAGTACCCGTTGCGTATATGACTTTGGCGTCAGAAAACAATCGCGCCAATATAGGGCGTATATGACATCTGTGCCGTTAATTTTCTGTAACAGAAATATGAATTTTATACTTTAATTTATTTAAATAACATTAAAAAAGGTTTTTAGAAACGAAATTATAGTTTAATTATAATATTTGTTTATTATTATTACACGTATTTTTGAAGAATTTTGAACTTTAACAATACTTTAGATATCTTCTGTAAAATTAACAAAAAAATTTTTTTCTCAAGAATTTCAAAAAACACCTTTCTAATTTTTTTATTATTAAATGGTTTCCTTTTAAACTATATATATAAAAAAAATCAGCCAAATCAAATGGGTAGCACATGTAAAAAAAAAAAATGAATTACATATTTTCATATTTTTCTTAACTCCTTAGATAAAATATTTTTTAAAAACAATATTCGAGTTCTAAAAAGTTTTATAAACCATTCTTTTAATAAAATACATTATTAAGAATCTCTAAAAAAATATATAGCTAATTTTATTAATAATATTTAGAAAAATGAGCATTTTTATCCAACATTACATGTTTAACGGAAGATCATTTTCTGCAAAAAATTGAGTGAGAGGGGTATTTTTAAATGCTTGTAACTCATGAAAAAATTATTATTTTAAACTGAAATTTCGTGTAACAGCATATCTTTAGACATTGTTTTTATGTTTAAAATTTCATAAAAATCTGTGACGGTGAGTGACATGGTCTGGATGAAGTGACATGGAATGACCCTTCAGTTAAATGTTAACTATATTAAGTTGTCTAACTTTATAACCTGGAAAATGACAGAAAAACAACTCTAAATGCAAATAATAAATAAAGCAATTCCAAACAAGGAGAAATCCAACATTAAAACATGAAGACATAATAATAAATAAATAGACAAATATAACCAGCAAGAAAACCAATTCATTTGGTGGGTCATTACTTGATTTTAGCAGTAAGTGTCGATAGGAAAAATCTATAACTTCATGTGATACAATGTTATACACTACAACTGAGATTTGCCACTGAGATTCGCAAATTGTTGAGCAGAAATTCTGCACAAAAGAAAAAAAAATTGTGGCCACGTCATTTGCAGAATAGCACATTTTCTACCCCTGAAGTTGCATTAAAAGTAAGTCAAAGGTTTTTGCTACAAACTACTGATTTTTTAATTGCACTACTTGCTACACTACATTATTCGAAATATTGTGCGCTGTAGTACAAATTACTGTAAGAAATAACGACGACTGTAATTTCGCTATCTGTAGCACACTACTTCCAACTCCTGGAATGTTCTATTAGAAAAAAAAAAAAAAGTTACTGGAATGCTTTGTAAAAGTTTTTTAACAAAATTCCATTCCTTAAAAGCAAACATCATAATATTTGTTATTTTGTTAGGATTTAGAATGTGTAATTTGCGAATAAAACAAGCTCATAAAAAAATAAAACTTTAGCGGGTAGACTTAAAAATGTTAGTATTATTAAATGCTTAGTTTGGATTGAATCTTCCACCATAAAACTTTATTTTTCACAAAAATGTAATTAATTTAGCAAAAGTAACTTTTTTTTCAATTTTGTGAAACCCAAGAAAGACAGAAAGAAAAAAATGACCTACATTGATCTCTGTAAAGATATCAATCTTTAGTCTCTCCTTTCCAGAGTTAGAAATTAGGAGCTCTAAGTAAGGCGTCAAATGACGCCTTCAATTATTTTATTATTATTATTTTTTTTTTCTTTTCTTAGGTGCAAAACTATATTTAATGGTCGCAATTTTATGTTATATCACGTGATACATCACAATTCGTCATTTTAAAATGCACATGCTCACCTCCAAAATATAAAACTGCACTGAATTAAATTAAAATTTTGATTTTTAGCTATGCTTGCTAACAAATTGTGCAAGAATTTTAGGGGCATAATCTCTAAGGTCAGTTTTATCAGTCAAGTGAAGTTTACATAGAGGTGATTGACAGGTGCAAGGGAGTCAAAAACATGCCGCTGCCCAATCTTTTATTAAAAACATGTGCTCTTGAAGTGCATGTGGAAGGGGGAAAATTAACACTAAAGTACGAATGAGAGCATTCGTTAAACAAAAATTAAAGTGAAAGAAATGTAGGCGTCAAATTTGGTGAATAGGCATAATTTTGAGGCCGTGAAATGGAATAATTTAGCTGCATTTGACGATTAATGACCACTAATTTCAAACCCTGCTCCTTCTTCATTGCTTATGAATAAAAATGCTGCAGTAATGTTAATTTTTTAAAAATTTTAATATGTAAATAAAATAAAACATACCAGTCTGATAATCATCTATGACTGTAACACGACCTCTACCATACAGCAATTCCATATGAAATGCAGCTTCTGCAATTTTAGCATCCTTCTCAGCTTTCTCTAGTTTTAATGAAACAAGATGTTCATATGTTGACTCATTTTTACTTTTCTGAAAAAAGAAAAAAAAAAGTGAACATGTGAGTAAGTCTAAATAAAGCATAAAAAGCATTTCATATAAATAACGAGCCATGAACAGAAGTAGAAAGAGTTCTTGCGATTAAATAATTTTCAAGAAAGAAGAAAAAGTTATAAAAAAATAGTGTTCAACAGATGGATGTTAAATATAAAAATAAATATTTACTGGGCAATTCTCTGTCAACTTCGACTTGATGACAACTTCAGAATGAAGAAAATTTTCAGTAGTTAAAACGTTAAACCAGAAAGTTTGAGTAACTACTTTTGCCAAAGATCAAAATGATAAAAAACACCAAAGCAATCTGAGAGTGTCCTTTGAAAAATATTTTAATGAAACCATACTAAATAAACACTTAACCAGCCAAGTTACAAATACATTTAAAAACAAAATATAGTACAGAAATAGTAGTATCTATATATATATTTATCTTATGTGGCACTAAAATAGGGCTGAATTTGTAGCTTGCCGTTTGGCAACAATCGCAATAACACAATTAATTTGCCTTATTACATTCCACCAATCAGAAGCGCGATTTCACCACTTAAACTCCCATCATATTTAAAAGAAAAATTTCAATGGTTTTCATAAAATGTAAACATATTAAAACGATTCTGTTTAATTATGGACTAATTTGCGTAAGAGCAGAACACAGATTATTTATTAAGTACTAATATTAAGTAATCTTTTATAGTAAGCAATATGGAAAACAAAATGTTTCCGATGAAGATAATGACGTCATTAGGAAAAAAAATGCATTTTCATCCACAAATTAAAATATTTTACTATAACTGTGTCAGTGATGACGTCATATCACTGATCCTTATTCCTACACATATACATAGATTGGACTCTTGCTATTTATTTAAAGATCCTTGGTATACATAAAAAAAAAAAAGTATTTCTGAAAACTACATAATTTCCAATTAATTAAAATGAAAATTTAATGAAACTCAGAAATTTTAAAACAATTACTTAAATGATGCTTTAATCTCGAAAGGGGTGAATGGTTCTGATGGTGAAAATGATGTCATATTTGAAAGAAAGGATTCATTCTCATATGGACTTCAAAAGTGTTATGGCACACGATAGAATTGTTTCAAACCAACACCTTATTTCTGGGAAAGTTTACCATACTGTGAAGGAGTTACCTCCTGGAAAAAAGCACGGAAAAAGCCAGGAAATGCAGAGGAACGGTTTGTTAGGAACTACCAATGACGTCATGAACTTTAGAGTTTATATAAAACTAAAATGTTTTAGTACGATTTTGTCAATATAACGTCATATTCACTGGCCTTTACATCTTATTCATCAAATTAAAATTCAGAGCAGGAGCTCTTTTCAAACACAGTACGATCTTTTGGCAGATGTAAGAATAGCAATGGCTATTGGTTTATTTTATGGTCACGTGATGCATTCAGAAAATCAGCTTTTTTATCAAAAGTTTCTTTTAGACACATCAGAAAATGTGTTGTTTACGTTTTATTAACTTGACAAGTGCCTGAGAGATATTGTATTTTTCACGTTGAACGAACTTTAGATAATGTTTGTTGATTTATATTGAACTATCTTGGTATCAGGTAGTATTTTTCCAAGAGATTTTCGAAATAAATTTAAGCCATTCTGTACAATGTTATGTGCAATAAGTCTTTAATTTGTTCCAAGGTAATTTTTTTCAATTAATTATTTTACATTTCAAAAATTGATAAATTTCTTAATGTTAAAATGATTTATGCCTACTGGTAGCATCAACTAAATACATTTTTAATTATGATTTCAACGAAGTTTTACTGTATTATACTGTAGCTTCATCATAGTCATAGCATCATCTTAGACCTAAATTAAAATCTTTATGACATGTCTAATTATAAATCATGTAACGTTATAAAAGACTAATAAATAAATTTAGAAATTACATCTTAAAACAAAATATTGTTTACTTTTATTTTTAATTTGGCAAAAATAACTTTATCAAATGCAAATTTAATAATAATAAAAGAATTATTTGATATACTTCTCAAGGACTGGAAAATAGGATAAAAAATAATTTCCCTGTTTCACTGTTACATTGATGCAACCGCACCTCCATCCCATCATGACAGACTTTGTAGTAGTCCACTATCTGGACTTTTCAGTTATCTGGCAATCGGTGATTCCCAAACATGTCAGTTAGTTGAGCTTTCACTGTAAATGATGTAGTAATTTTGAAAGAGGATAATATTCCTCTTAATCTGTTTTGCCATTGGATAAAATTATTGAGATTCATCTAAGTAAGAATGGTATAGCCCAGCCATACTCAACCTTTTTTTTTTGCGGGCCGCAAACATACGTTATCGACTTTAGGCGGGCCGCAAATATAAGTTTCCAACTTTAGGCGGGCCACAACACATTTATAAAACAGTTAAAAAACGGTAAATGAAATAACATGAGTAGTATAATAATACAATGTACCAAAGTTAATATTATCACTAGGATTGAATGCTTCTTGCGGAAAAAATATTACCCAAAACATTAACACCTCTCTTTCCATATAATAAACTTTGTAGTAAATTTCTATTGCAAATGCTGTAGAAATATATCGCGAAGCAGCAAAAGTTCAAACTTAAAAAGTAGTATTAACCATATAATAAGTATGAAACGTAATATTATAACAATGTAAGAATTTCCAAGGAGATGCTCTCTAATAAATCAATGTTTTGCACAATGAAAAAAAAAAAGAAAATTGTAGAAATACATTATGCAAACATAATTTGGAATGATGTTTGATTATTGTTAAATATTAAGAAATGTACATCACTGTGGGACAAATAGGACTACAGGAAAAAAGAACTTTTGACTAAGGAAATGGCTTTTAACATAACTTTAAGTTAATTATAAATAACAACGGATTTTATCTTCCCATGAAAATATATAAAACAACACTGAAGATCTTAAATACTTTTTTATATGTATCTCAATTAATTGTATAAATATGGATTAATGAGTATGTGTCTCGGGCCACACATAAAAGTCACCAGGCCGCAGGTTGAGTATGGCTGGTATAGCCCATGTAGTGACTGTTAAAACTCCTAGGGGTGTCTTTAAGAGACAAATTGTAAAACTTCGTTTACTTCCTTTGCATCAAGAATAACTTCTTGATGGATGGGAGTATGTTCAGTGCAATTTGAATTTTATATGAATTCATGGTTTTAGTTAGTCTGTTAGGTAACAGATGGACCCACTATACAATCTTTAGAATGTTTTTAATTCAGAATTCTGATAAGACTCAGTTCAGTTTTAGTTGGGAATTTAGAGTTGTCTGCAGGGCGCAAAGATGCTCTTGTTTGATATTATGTTTTATTTTATCTTCGCCCAGTGATGGCAGGGGACTTATTTTATAGTTTAGTTCACGGCTTTCATGTAAGATGAAAATGTTTTGAAAGTTGATTAATTAGAATTTCTTTGAATTGGTGAGTTATTTGATTTGAAACCAGAACTGTACTTGTTTGTAACTGTCACTTTAGTTTCTATTTGTCCAGAATTATGTTTTGTGAATGTGCAAATAAATACAAAAATTTCAAGATTGATTCTTTTTTTTTTTAAATGCATAAGTACTGAAATTATAAATACTGAAAAGGGAAATTTTGTTCTTTTCAAAGGTTGAAATATTGTTAAGGTATTGTTTACCTTTTTTTTTTATTTTTTCAATGAAACTGTGGAATTGCTTAATATCAGTTGGCTCAACTGATGATCTATATAATTTATACACACAAAATAACATGAAAAAAAGTAGTTAAATTTAAAAATGCATACTAAAATGAAAAACACACTTCCAGCAATTATTGCTCATAGACAGTATTGTAATATTCTTTTGTGGAATTATATTGAGTGGGCCTTATGGGGCATGATGCCCCCTATGGGGACCCTGCCCTTATAAGCAAACTATAAAAGCTACACACTTCATTTCCAATACCAAACATGTTATGGTAAACTACAATAACATATATAAACTACAGGGTGATATGAGTATATTCATGCGAGTAAGACAACAGACAGACAAACAGCAAAACTGAATTCATACATACTTTTCAATTATGTTGAAAAGTGTTAAAAATAAATTTTTTGACATAAAAAAGATCAAAATTTACATTAAACACATTTTCATATGATGATAGTAAGAAAATTGCAAAGAATTCCAGAAAATCCTGTCATTTTGAATTATAGCTGCCATCTTGAATTCCTATGACTTTTCACAATGCCTCTCCATCTTACATACATTGTATTAATATAAAGTAGATACTGACCAATAAGAATATTCTTATCATAATTTGCAGTTTTTTTTCACACCTAGCATCCATGAAGATAGAAAGTAAAAGGAGAACAATGAAGATAGGCTTTGAAGAGTTAGTGTTCCCAGCACGGAGCTGTAGAAGGATAAACTTCCCTTATGGTATCTTCCAAGCAAACTTGACCCTAACGCTGAAATGGCCGCATTGCGGCGCTGCGCACATTACCTGCATTACTTTAACACTGTTTTCAATACGAGTGCATTATTATTTCCTTTATAAATTAATATTTTTACATTATAATTTGATATGGTGCGGAAATGTTTCGTGTATGCATGTGACCCGGGCTATAATGAAAGGCAAAAAACGGACTAAAGAACTGGGAAATAAACACATTTAATAATTAACTTCCTTATGGGAGACGTTTTATATTTGACAATGAATTTTCTATCTGCATTTCTGTAAATAAAAGATTGATATATATACATTACAACAAACATTTAGTGAAATTTAAACTCCAAATTTGTAACTAAAATGTTTTATTCTGTTATATATTGAATAAATATTTAATGATATGCAATTTTTTAGTAAATTCTAGAAAAATCAATTGGAATTTGCTGGAGCTGCCATATCTGTCGTTCAAAACAAAAAACGATATTCTCTTATGAAATAATATTCTATTGTTGACTAATTATTTCGTAAATAAAGACAATGTACATTTTCTTATGTAATCTTTATTTATATGTACACACAAAGAGCTTTAATTTATCAAAATACCTTTATTAAATGCAGTGTTCTTAGGCATAAACCTTTATTTATAAAAACATCAGCTTATATTTCGATTTCGGGGAAAAAATTGTCAATAAATTGACTTTATCCTAATGGAACAAAAAATTATTTACAAGTTTCTTGATTACACGAAATGATCCATACTATAAACTTTCATTAATTTTATGCTACTATAAAAGTATAAAATCTCAGCATTAACTTGATACTGTATAAATTATTTTTAAAGAAATCTGAGTACAGTAATATTGAAAATAAAAAAATATGTGTCTAGGACTTGTTTTAAAAAAGAATTAATATTTTGTGCTCCTTTTAAATAATGCAGCTAGAAAAAAAAAGGTTTTTACTAATTTGCAGTTTGTCAAATTTATTATGAATATTTATCGAATTCACAAACTGTATTCTTGTTTTCATGGTTTTCAAATAAAATGAAAAGAAACAAACAAACAATAAAACATCGCAGCATTTATTTATTTTTTTAAGTTAAACTATAAAATATTTGCAAAAATTACTTACCAAATCTAGAACACAATTTTTATGTAGATACACCCTTGATTACTTTGAATAACGAAAGTACAGTAAAATTTAAAAGAAAGAAATTAATTCTAGATTTGTCTTGAACAAGAACAGATATTTGTTCATTTATAATATGGCTGAAAAAAAGTTAGTTTTTAGTAATTTGCAGTTTGTCAAATTTATTATGAATATTTAATAAACAATAATAATTCATTAACTAAATTCTAGTTTTCATGGTTTTTAATAAAATAAAAAATGTAAACAAAAACATTGCAGCATTTATTTTAATTAAAAAAAAAAGTTAATCTACAAAATATTTGCGAAAATTACATGCCAAATTCAGGGCACAATTTTTATATAGATACTCTTGATTTAAATAAATCTTACTTAAAATAGTCTGGACACAGTAAAATTTAAAAGGGAAAAAAATGTATTCTAGACCTATCTTGAACAAAAATTAATATTTTTTGTTCCATTTAAATAACACAGCTGATAAAAAGGGAGTTACTTTTAGTTTGTAAATTGTATTATGAATAATTTACAAAATTTAAAATAATTTGTTTTATGATTTTTATAATAAAAAAAAACCCATTCACATTTGAAAAAAAAAAAGCTACTTTATCCTTCTATGTATAAAAAAAAGTTTTGATTTGGAAATGGACCAATGAAAATCTGCGTAGATATTCCGGGTAGATCGGCATCCAATTTGAATGCTTAAGCATGGCCTTTCATCGTTAATATTAAAAACACTGTTGCATACAAAAATATGAAAATCGGTGGTATTATAGAGAAATGTTTGATAAACATGCTGATTCAGACAGTTTTCAAATTGAAGAATTATTTTAAGAGATATTTAATGCTAAAGTTGGACAAAATCGTTCCATTAAAAAAGTTTTATTGAAGCAAAAACTATACATGAGAATTTAATCATTTTTAGATCATTTTATACATTATAAATTCCCGGTGTGCAGATTATATTTATTTTTCTTATTTGACTCATTTTTGAGGTTTTATTTCAATTTTAAATTCAAATTTTCAGCATTTCGAGAGATATTTTTTACAAATTTTAGAAAATGTTATTAATTTAAACTGTTGCCAGCTGTATAAACAGCGCAAACAATAATGTTTACTTCAAATTAAAAATTTATTTACACGTGACTATTACAAACAGAAAAAAACTTTAAAATTAGAATTAAATGATTACATGTTAAAAGCAGGAAAATTACGTCATAAGAACCATAGGCACAGATGTCATATACGCCCCATACTGGCGCAATTTTTTTCCCGACGCCAATTTGGCGAAAACATCAATAACATAAACAACAACATCTGGGTTACCATATCAAGCAAAATAATGACACTTTAGCAAGTACCCGTTGCGTATATGAAATTGGCGTCAGAAAAAAATTGCGTTATTATGCGCTAAAACTTGTAATTTGAGGAAATTACGTCATATTTCAAAAGGCAAAAATATAGCAAAACTATTTAAATTGAAAAATATATTTACGCGAGATATTTTGAGATAATCTTTTCAACTATTATCGTGAATTCGAAGACAGCGCAAATAATATTTCCTTCTAACAACAAAAGTATTTTTACGTGAATATTAATAAGAGATATAAAACTTTGGTGTAAATTACGTCAGATTTGAAACGATACATTTAAATGAATTATTTAAAAGAACTATCTTATAGCACTGTTAAAAAATACCAGGAGACAATGACACTGTTTACTTAATTCATTTTACATTAGCTTATTTTCAAATGTTTAACTAATTTTTTTAATTAAATACGAAAACAGCCATTGTATCTCTTAACAGCAGCAGATTTGGCCTTAAAAATCCCCAATCCAAGGAAAACGAATGGAAACCCGTTTACAGAGAGATCGCTACTGTTTTTTTTTTTTTTTTTTTTTTAAACCATTTGTAGGGTGTCAACGATTTTAATCAGTTGATTTAAATCAATGATTAAAATCATGATTTTAATCAACCGATTTTTTTATAAAAATCATGGATTTAAATCAAAAATTTTCTAAATATTTAAAATGTCCAAAAAAGTATTAAAATCTAACATAAACATAATTTGAAAGTTTCTATAGGTATTTTGACTTTAAACAAAAAAATAACTTCAAATAATTGTTTCTAAGCTTAATTCATGAGTATTGTAAAATATTAAAAACAGTTGAGTTTATAAAAAGCATTGTTTTTAAGCTTTTATCCAAATTAAAGCAGTTTCATTTAAAAATGATATTTAAATCTAATATAATTTGCAATGTTATAAATTCTTTTAGGTAATCAATTTATGCATTATTTTATATAAAATTACACATAGCAAGTGTAATACATTTCTACAAGTAAAAGAATAAATAGTAATTAATAGCAATCTCAAGTTAAAGAAGAATGGAAGAATGACATCTTTTCAAAGCTTAATTTAAATGAATACATAAAAGAAAAAGAAATAATTGGTACAAAAATGCTAAGCTCAGCAAGAGCTTCTTCAGTATAGGTTGAATAAATGTTTTTAACTTTGTAACTCATATATACTAAATAAAAAAATAATAATTAGGGATTGAAAAGGCAGCAAAATGCTAATTAATAATTCACTCCGAGAGGTAATAGTGCTGTTAGTTAAATATTTTGAGGATTTCAGATATAAGTGGCTAACTTATATTTATCCTATATGAATGGGTTTAACTCATTTTCATAATTCTTTTGATTATCATATACATGCATGCGTGCAAGTTTAGATTTTGGTGGTTTACAGTAATTTTCCTAAATACAAATGCAAAACGAGCTGCAAATAATATTTGTTAGTTTTGTTATTTGTGTTACTAACTAATGAAAATACTTATTTGCAGTTTTTATTAATCCTGTAATTATACTATTTCTTCTAGGATTTTTTTTTTTTTTAATGGTGCTGCACCATGCCCCTTTTGAAATTGGCAAAATGCACCGTGCCTTAAAAAAAAAAATACTTGAAATTCACCTGTAGTTATAGCCAGAGATTTCTTGTAAAAAACTTCCCCATTCAACAATATTTCTAAATTCATGTGGCCAAGATCTTGCAAAAATATGGAACTTTATTTCTTTAGAAAATACAGGATATTATTAAAATATGTTATTTAATTGTATTTTTCAATTTGTTATTCATAAAATTATTAAAAATTAGGGACACTCTATTTATCACACTAAAAATTATTATTATTAATTTTTTTCCCCTTATATCATTACTAAACACATTAGACATTACTAACATATTTCCTCATGAAATAGTACCCTTTTTTTGGAACTAGCATCCCGTCCCTTTTTCTTTCTAAAATGAATACTACATTATTATCATTTTAATAATTAAGGCTTAAAAATGTATAATATGTTCCTAATTAGAGAGTTAATTGTTTAATAATTATTAATTTGAAGTAGTGTTAACTATTTAATATAAAATGCAGTTAATAATTTTAATAAATATTAAATATCACTAGTATTTATAAAGTTTTACATAATTATTACAATATTAATGTATATGACATTATTATATGATATTACCTAATGAAACTACTAATTTGCAGTTTTAATAATTTCTGTAATTACTAACTAATAATTATAATTTAATTAATTAAAGTGTAAAAACATAGATTATGTTAGCAATTAGTGGTTTAATTGTTTTGGAAACCTAAAACTCTTGGTAGCTATTCACTATTTGAACGCTGGGAAAAAAAATCATAAAAATCCGATTTAAATAAAAAAAATCATGATTTTTTTACACCCTAACCATTTGGAAAAATGGTTATTGTTCTCGTCAGGATAGGAAATCAAAAGCATATCTGAAGGTTTTTATTGGCTTAATCCGCATTTTATTCGTCTTCTGATTGGTCTACAGTAATATGTATTTCCCTTTACTTTCAACAGAGATCTGTTGCCACTATGACAAAAAAGTAATAAAAACTACAAAAAAAATTAATAACTCAGAAACAAATTGATATACAGCTTTCAAACAAATTGCATTTAAAAGTACATTTTTTTCTCTATCCGACGGTGTAAAAAGTAATACTGTCGGATGTTTAGAAGTTTAAGAATGAAATTTCATTTAAAATTGGCCGTCAGATTTCCAAGAAATCTGACGATGGAAAAGCCTTTTCCCGAACAGCCAATGAAATGCTTGGATATTTACGTAAGTTTCAGGTGGATAATACTTAAGTTTCATGAAATCTGACGGGTCGCAGGCGATATTTTTGGCTTGCAATTTTTACGTGTAATAACACTATTAATGCTTAATTCATGGCGTACGTAATGTATGATCAACTCCGTGCTATTTTTTACGTCTTAAATTTTAGTCTTTGAAAAAAATCATTTCCCAAATGGTCGTTGTAATTTGTTAAATTGCATTTTTTTTTCAATATTTTTAAAGCCGATGAAATGAGCGTGTTTTTTGGATTTTGGTGTGCCAGAACGGGGGTTGGCGAGCGTAGCTCATAGGGGGCAGAGCCCCCTAGTATTTTAAAAAAAGGTTCTCGTTTCTAACTTCAAATGGAGACAATAGATCCGGCCAGTACCTGCATCATCGAACTTCTCTTTTGCGGTTAATTCTCAAACATAGCATTCCCCTACCTTCTATTCTAATACCATGGTTCGCAGCCTAAGCCTCAAGTGACCATTTGGATTTAGTTTCAATTTTTGCTTACAGATGGCAGCACCAAATGTCTTTGGATATTCTATTATTTTCTTTTTGAGATTAAAAAAATTCTACCATAATTACATGATCAATAAATAAGAATGAAAATCCGAAAAACTGCTGGTTGACAAAGATACAGGTTTTATTTTTCTTTTTAAATTCATAGTAAAAAACAAATTTCTATCAAAATATCTATATTTAAGGGACAGTTTACCTTTTCAACAATTTTGTTTATTTTTTAAAATATGGTTCAAATGGTGAACTCACTGCATTTCAATGTTTAACAGTGAATTTTGAAAAAAAAAAATTAATTGCATATTTAATTAAAATTTAAAAAAAAGTTTTTAAAAAAATTGAATTTTTAAAAATCCTACCACTTTTTAAAAAAAGATTATCAAAAGTGTACTACACAAGACTGCATATGGATTTTTAGATATATCTAATATTACATTTAATATAATTTTTTTACTGATATATATAGTTAAAAACAATAAAATCTAACACATCTTCATATACTTTTATTTTTTAAAAAATAACAAAAATCCTGAAGGCTAATTCCATACGTACATCCAAATATTCATCCAAACTGAATACTTAAAAATATCTTTTGAAAAATATTTTTAAAAACCTTGCCACTTTTAATTGTGAATTCATAAAGATATTCAGAATAACTGGAAACAGAATCATCTCTCTATATATAAAATAATAGATGTCTGTCTTCCTGCCTGCCTGACCAAGGAAAGTGCCAAAATTATAATACCTAGGTCTCTGAAATTTTTGTCATGTGTAGATGCTGTCACTAGAAAGTGCACTTTGCAGCCGTATTTTTAAATTTTAATTTAGATTTTTATTTTTAAAATTAAAACATGCATATGACATTGTGGGTTAGAGGCTATTTACAGCTTTCTGCCAATACGTGGCAATGAAGCAGCCAGCCAATGAGAGCAAGCGGTAAATATGGGATCCAGCGATCACAGTTCCTAGCTTAGGGCTATCGACAAATTATACTAAATATGGGATCCAGCGACCACAGTTCATAGCTTAGGGCTAGCGACAAATTGCACTATTTATGTCCCATCAGCTTTGTTTGAAAGAAAAATACACTTTTGTGCATTTCTTTCTATAAGATTTAATGTTATTAACATTAATTGTGATATTTCACAATTTTTTTTTTTTTTTTTTTTTTTTTTGCTGATTAAAAGATGTTTTAACAAGGAATACAATTCACATAAGTTAGTTTCAATTGTATTTGTTCTTCATGCTAATGGCCATTTTGCATATGCATAGTCGTCCAAGAATGGGATGTGTTTCTTGAACTTGTCTATGAAGTAAATAATTTCCATTCATGTGCGATTCTTATGAAGCTCATAATATATCACAAAATGCACATCATATAAGTATTTCACACACTCAGGAATTTTCATTCAGTTCTTTTTGCTAATCTTTTCTCATCCTAATGAAAACACATGTTATACTTTATTGAATGTTTTCATAGTGCCAGGCATATCAGTTTAAAGTTTAGGTGTAATTCAATAAAGCGAAAATTTTGAGTGTTTATTGTTATTTATAACCTTCTTCCTGTTAATGTGGTTGACTACATTTTTAGACACTCAAGAACGGTGAACTCTATAACATGCAATAAATTGTACAACTGAATGGAAAATCCTGTGAGTGAAGTATAAGATATATGCTAAAATTAAGATTTGTTATTGAAATTAGTTTGTTTCATATACAAATCCCCATATATTATGAGGTCGGTAAGAAATCCTAATGAAAACATAAATCTTGCACTTTACTGAATGTTTTCATAGCGATCAATTCAAAGTTCAATCTTAGGTTCGAATCAGTTCAAAGCTTAGGCCTTGTGAGATGAAATCTCACAGTGTTTAAATCATGTTACTTTTTTAATTTCATTTTACCTTTTACATCACTTGCTCTGCCAAAATTTTAATCGGTAAATGGAAGTATTGTAAAATGAAATCTCACAGTGTTTAAAGCATATTACTTTTTTCATTTCTTTCGACCCTATACATTGATGTTGTTTAAATTTAAATCCATATTTGTTTTTATGCAAGTGTTTTGTATCAGGCATACATCAGCAATTTCTTCCATATCATCGCGCTCTTAGCTGATGTGCTATCTTTCTACCGTCTGCACGTATTGAGATGACATCATCAAAGCGCTGTCTCACTCGCTCTCATGATGTATGCATTGCGTAGAGGCTCATGCTTTAGAAGACGTATTTATTTGATGATCGCTAGAGCAAATAAAAGTTTTTAAATGTATTCTTTCGGATTTGCTTATTAAGATATTGCCTAATTTTTAAAATTCTCGAATAGATTTAAATTTTTTCTTTCCAATACTTTTGTCGTCCCTGTTTCTTACTATAAATTAAAAATTTCGTTAATTTTAAATCAGAATCTGTTTTGTTGATGAAGCTATCATGATATAGTTTTTGTTTTAAAGAGGTCGTAAGGCTGCTGGTTTCGGCCTGCTTGCCTACAGATGTGGAGTCTAGCGAACGGTATCCGAAGACGATGTCTTCATTGTTAAATATCTTTTTAATTTATTTCCGGATGTCGTGGAAAAGTTTTTAATTGTAATTTTCATCAATACCAAATTCAATTTATGCTGCACTTTTTTTTAAAGAAATATCTTCAAGTGGAGTAGATTATTTTATTGGCCAAAGAATTAATTTCAGAATGGTGACCAACAGGAGGCCTTTTCTTCACTTCTAAGATAAAGATGAATTAAGTTTGATTTTGTTCTCAAAAGTCTCCCCATCATTTGTTTACAGCTACCACTATTCAAGTAAGAAGTTTCCTATTATTTTTATTCATACAACTGCTTGACCGCAAAAAACATGGAGCCTGTAAAACACAACGCAATATTCTTTAAAAAGAACTTCATGACGAGATCTTCCTTTAATTAACGGCTCATAATATAATTGTAATACCACAGGCCTAATTCAGTGAAGCGAAAATTTTGAGTAATTATTGTTATGTAAACAAAATATATCAGGTAGTAGTTGAGCATATGTACAAAAACATGGAAACAAAAAAAAGTGGGATCTCATGCTATTTTCAGATAGAAAAAAAATGACAAAAGTTACAAAAAGGCAGTGCAATAATCAGACTTTTCCCCTAGATGGAGAAAGAGAAAACGGATGTTCCATTTCCTCATAGGGGAAAACATGGAAAAGGGAAAGAGAAACGGTATATTTTATTTTCTGATAGGGGAAAAGCCTGATATTGACACTGCCTTTTTGTAACTTTTGTCATTTTTTTTCTTCTGAAAATAGCATAAGACCCCAATTCTTTTTCATTTCCATGTTTTTGTACATATGTTCAACTACTACCTGATATATTTTGTTTTATTCAACTGTGATGCTTTTTTGAGATAGGACTAATTCAAAAGTTGCAGATTTTGAAACTTTTGAATATTGAACAGACTATATCTCCTAACAGCCTCGATATCCTGGTAAAGTTCTACATTACTTAGCTTGCCCTAATACTAAACTTTCATATTCTATAAGAAAAATTTTGGGGTACTATTGCTTAAATAAGATAATAAGTGCAGAAAACGGACAAAATTTTTATTTTGGTTACATTTTGTAGCAACATAACAATGAAAATTAACACTGCCCCATGGAACCAAGTAAATTTTACTAAGCAGGTAGTGTTATACTAACAGCTTATGACAAAAGAATTTTTGGATATTGCTGCTTTCGTGAGATATAAAAGTCCAAACATACTGGGATTTCACTTTTCATGAAAAATGGGATTCATGATCTTGAACTTTGACATTTTCTACAGGAAACAGGAAATTTTTTCAGGGCTTCAAAATTGCACATTATTCATTAAATATGATTTACTTCAACATTAAAAAAAAAAAAAAAAAAAAAATCAAGCCAATTAAAAAATACAACTATCAAAATATCACTTTTTTGCCTGAATTTCAAAATAATGGCTCAACAATATTTTGATTTCAACAGATGACCAAAGAAATCCATTTATTCGTGTTGCAGCCTTAACAAAAATAACAATTTGCAAAAATTACAAAAAACAGGTACAGACTAAAAATGCCTCCTTTATCATTTTCTGATTTTCCTCGTATCTGTTATCTTAAGTTGTACCCTTTAATAACAAAAATTCAAAAATTGGGATTTTTGAGTGTAAAACAAAATGAAATATTAAATGCAGTTCAACTGGAAAAATACTTAATACATTATAAACATATTTTTAAGCAACTGTTATAAAATTTTTTTGATAAATTATATGGACCTTAATGAATGATATGTAATATATATATATATATATATAATACTAGCTAAAGTACCCAACGTTGCATGGAATTTTAAGAATGTTTGTTTTGAAAAATCAAGGATTGCGTGTTAATTTATGTAATTTTCACTCTTTTTTTTTTTTTTTTTTTTTTTTTCATTTAATCCGGACGACAGATTACCTACTTACTTAGTAAATATAATCTGTGATCTAGATTGAGACCGAGATTAAAACATTTTGATGAAGATTTGATTCTGAGTATTTTGTTATTTAAATAATATTTTCATGATTAAAGAAAAATGGCAAAATACAAAACTTCTATGAATTTTATTTAAAAAAATTTGACATCTTTATTTCAGTTCTTCAATAAGAATGAGCTCTAGGGACCTAAACCTTTGTGGAAATTCTAATATACATGCATACACAAGGGTATATATATGGAATAGATTTAAAAATGGCGAAAACAAATTCAGAGAACCTCAAAATGTTAAAGTGCCAATTATCTTATCGAGCTTATGCTCGGGTTTTTATCCTGTTTCAATGCGTTTTTTCAAACTCATATGACGTTATACATTCACCTACTGACGTCCATTACATTTCCAACATAATATTAACTTCTTTTTTAAATTCGTCAAACTATTTATTTCATAAGAAAAACTTGGACTTACGCTGTCAAAATTTAATAATTAAAAATCTTACGATACTCATCAGCGTACATGTAAATAAAAACTATATTAAAAACACATTACAAATTATTCCCAACGTTTCGTGCTCTTTCTAACGAGCCATCATCAGGGGAGATAGTCCTTGACCTCCTCGAAGCGAAGTTTCAAACGGCACAGTCACTTCACGACATCACAACTGAAAAACATTTCAGTAACTGATCATTAAAACAACCAAAATCAGTACTGTATCGGATATGGCGCCATCTGTTGGCAGGCTAACATACTACAATAAGAAATTAGAAAAATACGAAATAAATATTACGAATGTACTTCTTTTAAAATATTCACCCAAACATTAGAAATCTGAAATGAAATATTGCCATTGCATATTCCTTTTTTTCTCAGACTTATTTCTATGGATTCACTTATAAGGGCTTTAAGTGGGTTGGAATATTTAGAGATAATTTTTACATTGTCAAAATGAACTGCCTTGACACTGCCTTTAAATGCTAATCTAGATAAAGCTGTAGATTGTCTATTGAATTTTAAATCTCTTTTATGTTCTTTAATTCGTTCAAACAGGCATCGTTTTGTCATTCCAATATATGAAGTTAATAGGCCAGTATTGAGTTGGATAGGGATTTCGTAAACACCAGGATGGAATAAAATTGGTAGAGGATCTTGCTTTCTGGTAATAGCTGCAAACAGATTTTTTGAGGGGGAGGCAACAAGAAGAATTCTGAATCTATTGAAAATTCTCTTTAATCTTTCAAACATTGCTGGAATATAAGAATTTTTTCTGTAAGTAGGACGAGTTAACTGAGCGCTTTGGGGATAACTATTGAACTTCTCTATTAATTTATGGATAACCTGTGGGTTATATCCATGATCTATTCCAATCTTAACAATATGGTTCAGTTCATCTTCCAAAAATTCATCCGAACAAACAATATGTGCCCTCTTAATAAAAGAATTAAACGCAGACATTTTATAACCCCATGGGGTTGAAGCAGTAACAGGAATAATGCAATCTATTTTCATTGATTTTCTGAAAACTTTTCTTTTAAGCGTATTACCAGATTTTATAACTAAGACATCTAAAAATGGGAGGGTGCTATTGACTTCATTTTCTATGGTGAATTTAATATTGTCGTCAAGATGATTCAAATCTTCAAAAAACTCCACTAAAGCTGGCTTTCTCTCTTCCCAAACTACAAAAACATCACCCACGTACCTTAACCATAATTTGGATTTACGTTTGAAAGTGTTGAAAATAAAATCTTCCAAGGGTCTAAGCTTAAATTCAGCAAAAATACTTGAAACAGGTGACCCCATCGGTGCACCCTTATCTTGCTTATAATAATTACCGTTAAAATAGAATACATTACTCTGGTTAATTAAATTTAAACCTGCTTCTAATGAGGTTTTAGATCTTGACTCAGATTATTTAATTTACCTATAGACTCTTTAATAGTATTCATAACTTCGGAAATATTTATGGAGGGGAAAAGCGAGACAATATCAAAACTAGCTAAAATAGTATTATCGTTAATCTCTACATCTGCAATCCTGTTTATAAATTCTTCAGTAGAAGAAATAGAATATTTTGAAGATGGGATAATCGTTTTTAGGAAACTAGCATAAGCTTTTTCAACATAATAAAGTGGACCCTGGCATCTCGTGACAATCGGTCTAAATGGAAAATCTGGTTTATGATCTTTTATTCTAGCTGTAATCAGGGGTGATTGTGACTCAGAGTGAAAAACCCTGAAAATTAATTGATACAAAGTGAAAAACCCTGAAAATTATCGATACAAAATATACCAATATCAATTTACATAACAACTGATTCTGCAACAGCATGACAATCAAATGACATATTTCTGCTATTGTTTGAAATATACAAATTGCAGAAAAACATAATTCGGTAAACTTACATTAATTTCACTGAAAGCTAAATGACTTCATCAAATGGAGAGTCAGGGGAGATTCCGAGTGAAATTTTTTTTTCAGAAATTAACATCACATTTTCGGAAATACATCGGCGTCGGCGGGGGAGTAATTACGGTTTTTCGCGATCTTTTGACGAAATTTGTCGTTTTTCGCGATCTTTTGAGGGGAAATTTGCCGTTTTTTTGCGATCTTTTGGGGGGAAATTTGCCATTTTTTCGCGATCTTTTGACGAAATTTACCGTTTTTTCGAGATCTTTTTTACGAAATTTGCCTTTTTTTTGTTAGCCTTTGTAGGAAATTTGCCGTTTTTGCGATCTTTTGGGGGAAATTTACCGTTTTTCGCGTTTTTTTGTGAAATTTGCCGCTTTTTCGCGATCTTTTGACGAAATTTCCTATTTTTTCACGATCTTTTGACGAAATTTGCCGTTTTTTCGTGATCTTGTGGGGGAAAATTGGCCGTTTTTTCGCGAAAATGCAATTTTACTTCTAAGTGGCTAAGTATTAGAGAAAAAATAGAAAAAAGAAATAAAAATAGAAATTTTGTTTGTTTTCCTAGCTTTACTCTTACACAAGGTAAATTTATTTTTCCTGCTTTCTTCCTGGGTATGCAATTCTGGACATTGTTGTACCGAGATTAAGATGACACTTCACAGCAACTTTTCTGAAAGGAGAGGGGCAGCAGAGAGGGCGGGGAGAGATTCACTCCTGGCTCTAATTATGTGTTTTTTCTGCGATCTTTTCACGAAATTCCCTTTTTTCCGCGATCTTTCGCGAAATTTGCAACTTTTTTCGCGATTCTTTGACGAAAATCGCGTTTTTTCCCCCGGTGATTCTTTAACAGAGTTTGCATTTTTCTTGCGATCCTTCCTTATATATTTCCGTTTTTCTAGCGATCCTTTGACGAAAATCGCGTTTTCCAGCGATCACCGGAATGGGGGGGGGGGGGGGTTAATCCCTCCCGGTTTTAATTATGCGTTATTTCTACGAAATTCGCGTTTTTTCGCGATTCTTTAAAGAAATTGTTTTTTTTTTGTGATTTTTTAATGAAATTTGCGTTTTTTCCTCGATCCCTTGACGACATTTCCGTTTTTCCAGCTATCTTTGGACGAAAATCGCGTTTTTCCCCCGATCTGTTGACGAAATCTTGTTTTTTTCTTTCGCAATCGCTTTGCAAATTTTGCACTTTTTCGCGATCTTTTGGCGAAATTTGTGTTTATTTCGCGATCATTAGACGAAATTCGTTTTATTTCGAGATCCTTTGACATAATTCGCGTTTTTTACACGATTCTTTGGTGAAATGTGCTTTTTTTTCGCGATTCTTTAAACAAATTCGTGTTTTTTCCGCGATTCTTTAACGAAATTTACGCTTTTCCCACGATCCTTTGACGAAAATCGCGTTTTTCCCACGATCTTTTAGCGAAAATCGCATTTTTCCCGTGATTCCGGGATGGGGTAAATCCTTCCCGGTTCTAATTATGTGTTTTTTTCTGCGGTCCTTTGACAAAATTCGCGTTTTTCCGCGATTCTTTAAAGAAATTCATGTTTTTTTTCCGTGATCCTTTAACGAAATTCACGTTTTTCCCGCGATCCTTTGACGATATGTCTATTTTCCCCGCGTTCCTTTGACGATATGTCTATTTTCCCCGCGTTCCTTTGACAATATGTCCGTTTTTCCGGCGTTTCTTTGACGTATGTCCGTTTTTCCCGCTATGTTTTTACGAAAATCTTAGTTTTTTGAGGGGATCCTTTGCAAAATTCGTGTTTATTTCGAGATTTTTAAACGAAATTTGCGTTTTCCCGCAATCCTTTGACGAAATTGTCGATTTTTTTCTCGGCGACCATGTCGAAATTCGCGATATTTTTTTTTATGTCCGAATTTTCCCCTAAACGTAACGATCTCATAAACCCGGAAGGATCGATCGAAAAACCCGGAAATCCGGGCTACACTCGGAACACAATCACCCCTGCTAGGCGTAACACCTATATGGTTAAGTTTAATTTTATTTTTCATTTCATCGGGTCAATTACTATTTCTAAGAAGCTCTTGTGTTTTTCTGTAGATCCCAGTGTTGGGGTCTTTACTAAGGACATGACAGGGCAACTGTTCTATACATTTTTCCATTTTACTTATATAGGTATCTTGATTCATTACTGCCAGTTTTCCAGATTTATCAGTTTTCATAAAATATAAATTCTTATCCCTTCTTAATCTAGAGACTATGTCAAGCTGTTTTTTATTTGCGTTACTTTGTTTCTTAAAATACTTTTTGCTTAAGTTACATACCTTTAATCTCACAATGTCCTGTTCACTAGTAGGAATATCTTGAATAACGGCCTCTAATTCTGTGCAGATATCCTTTGGATTAATGGAACCTTGAAAGTTATATTTGCCACCTAGAGATATCACTTCCTCTTCCTCTTTTGAAAAAGTTCTATTTGAAATGTTTATGAACTGAACAGGTTTGACTTGAGGGGGGTGATCAATTTCTGAATGCTTTAACGAAAAGTTGAGTTTCCTCTTATGACGTTCTGTAATTAAGTTCTTTTGTTTGAACCTGAGTCCTTCTACAGAATACAATAACTTACTGAAATGAGCTGGTTCAGTGACACTGGCTAATTCAAAATAAAGCTTATAAGTCTGACTAGAACAACTATCCAATAAAGCAAACTTCTTACGAATGTAGAGGTTAAGGTAAGTCCGTTCAAATTTCTTTTTGTATCAAGATGTATTCAAATGTATTCAAGATATTCCTACTAGTGAATAGGACATTGTGAGATTAAAGGTATGTAACTTAAGCAAAAAGTATTTTAAGAAACAAAGTAATGCGAATAAAAAACAGCTTGACATAGTCTCTAGATTAAGAAGGGATAAGAATTTATGTTTTATGAAAACTGATAAATCTGGAAAACTGGCAGTAATGAATCAAGATACCTATATAAGTAAAATGGAAAAATGTATAGAACAGTTGTCCTGTCATGTCCTTAGTAAAGACCCCAACACTGGGATCTACAGAAAAACACAAGAACTTCTTAGAAATAGTAATTGGCCCGATGAAATGAAAAATAAAATTAAACTTAACCATACAGGTGTTACACCTAGGATTACAGCTAGAATAAAAGATCATAAACCAGATTTTCCATTTAGACCGATTGTCACGAGATGCCAGGGTCCACTTTATTATGTTGAAAAAGCTTATGCTAGTTTCCTAAAAACGATTATCCCATCTTCAAAATATTCTATTTCTTCTACTGAAGAATTTATAGACAGGATTGCAGATGTAGAGATTAACGATAATACTATTTTAGCTAGTTTTGATATTGTCTCGCTTTTCCCCTCCATAAATATTTCCGAAGTTATGAATACTATTAACCAGTCTATAGGTAAATTAAATAATCTGAGTCAAGATCTAAAACCTCATTAGAAGCAGGTTTAAATTTAATTAACCAGAGTAATGTATTCTATTTTAACGGTAATTATTATAAGCAAGATAAGGGTGCACCGATGGGGTCACCTGTTTCAAGTATTTTTGCTGAATTTAAGCTTAGACCCTTGGAAGATTTTATTTTCAACACTTTCAAACGTAAATCCAAATTATGGTTAAGGTACGTGGACGATGTTTTTGTAGTTTGGGAAGAGAGAAAGCCAGCTTTAGTGGAGTTTTTTGAAGATTTGAATCATCTCGACGACAATATTAAATTCACCATAGAAAATGAAGTCAATAGCACCCTCCCATTTTTAGATGTCTTAGTTATAAAATCTGGTAATACGCTTAAAAGAAAAGTTTTCAGAAAATCAATGAAAATAGATTGCATTATTCCTGTTACTGCTTCAACCCCATGGGGTTATAAAATGTCTGCGTTTAATTCTTTTATTAAGAGGGCACATATTGTTTGTTCGGATGAATTTTTGGAAGATGAACTGAACCATATTGTTAAGACTGGAATAGATCATGGATATAACCCACAGGTTATCCATAAATTAATAGAGAAGTTCAATAGTTATCCCCAAAGTGCTCAGTTAACTCGTCCTACTTACAGAAAAAATTCTAATATTCCAGCAATGTTTGAAAGATTAAAGAGAATTTTCAATAGATTCAGAATTCTTCTTGTTGCCTCCCCCTCAAAAAATCTGTTTGCAGCTATTACCAGAAAGCAAGATCCTCTACCAATTTTATTCCATCCTGGTGTTTACGAAATCCCTATCCAACTCAATACTGGTCTATTAACTTCATATATTGGAATGACAAAACGATGCCTGTTTGAAAGAATTAAAGAACATAAAAGAGATTTAAAATTCAATAGACAATCTACAGCTTTATCTAGATTAGCATTTAAAGGCAGTGTCAAGGCAGTTCATTTTGACAATGTAAAAATTATCTCTAAATATTCCAACCCACTTAAAGCCCTTATAAGTGAATCCATAGAAATAAGTCTGAGAAAAAAAGGAATATGCAATGGCAATATTTCATTTCAGATTTCTAATGTTTGGTTGAATATTTTAAAAGAAGTACATTCGTAATGTTTATTTCGGATTTTCCTAATTTCTTATTGTAGTATGTTAGCCTACCAACAGATGGCACCATATCCAATACAGTACTGATTTTGGTTGTTTTAATGATCAGTTACCGAAATGTTTTTCAGTTGTGATGTCGTGAAAGTGACTGTGCCGTTTGAAACTTCGCTGTGAGGAGGTCAAGGACTATCTCCCCTGATGATGGCTCGTTAGAAAGAGCACGAAACGTTGGGAATAATTTGTAATGTGTAAGATTTTTAATTATTAAATTTTGACAGCGCAAGTCCAAGTTTTTCTTATGAAATAAATAGTTTGACGAATTTAAAAAAGAAGTTAATATTATGTTGGAAATGTAATGGACGTCAGCAGGTGAATATATAACGTCATATGAGTTTGAAAAAACGCATTGAAACATGATAAAAACCCGAGCATAAGCTCGATAAGATAATTGGCACTTTAACATTTTGAGGTTCTCTGAATTTGTTTTCGCCATTTTTAAATCTATTCCATATATATACTCTTGTGTATGCATGTATATTAGAATTTCCACAAAGGTTTAGGTCCCTAGAGCTCATTCTTAGTATGAAGAACTGAAATAAAGATGTCAAATTTTTTTTAATCAAATTCATAGAAGTTTCATTATTTTGCCATTTTTCTTTAATCATGAAAATATTATTTAAATAACAAAATACTCAGAATCAAATCTTCATCAAAATGTTTTAATCTCGGTCTCAATCTAGATCACAGATTATATTTACTAAGTAAGTAGGTAATCTGTCGTCCGGATTAAATGAAAAAAAAAAAGAGTGAAAATTACATAAATTAACATGCAATCCTTGATTTTTCAAAACAAACATTCTTAAAATTCCATGCAACGTTGGGTACTTTAGCTAGTATTATATATATATATATTACATATCATTCATTAAGGTCCATATAATTTATCAAAAAAATTTTATAACAGTTGCTTAAAAATATGTTTATAATGTATTAAGTATTTTTCCAGTTGAACTGCATTTAATATTTCATTTTGTTTTACACTCAAAAATCCCAATTTTTGAATTTTTGTTATTAAAGGGTACAACTTAAGATAACAGATACAATGAAAATCAGAAAATGATAAAGGAGGCATTTTTAGTCTGTACTTGTCTGAATTAAAAAACTTTTTTTCTTTAGACACTATGCATGTAAGTAAAATTGAAATATTAAATACAGTCACAACTGCAAAAATGCATAATACATTATGAACACATTTTTTATGTACTTTTAAAAATATGAATTATAACCTATATACTATAGTCATTTTTTTCTATGTAGTCATAAAAAATTAAAAATACAAGTTCTTTGGATTATATTAATTTGGTGAGGGTTGGGTGGTTGGGTTATTTGGGTTATCAGTTATTTCAAATTATTTTTAATTTTTATGCAAAGATGTCTCAAAATCTAAATTTAATTGAAATTTTATCTTACATATATAATAGAATCATAACAAGTAAGTAATTAAACATAGTTGGCTCTGTTCAAAGAAATGCACAGCAAAAATCTCCAAAAACCCGAAAGAAACCAATAAAACCCACACGGGTTGGGTTAAAAAAAAAAAAAAAAAAAACGGGTTCTTTTTAGCCCTGATTGGTATTGATGAACATTTAGTGAGTGCGGCATTTAAAGGGCATCAAAATAATAAAAAGTGTTTTTTCTGCACTTACAATTGTCAGATTGTTTCAAAACTTCGCTCAAAATACACTAGAGGTGACAAAGCAAGAAATTTAAAATCTATATTTTACGTCATTTTCGATGATTTGAAGGTACCAAATGTTGAATTAAGTAATCATGTCAAGGAATATAGTTTTTGCACTTTTTATTAAATTAATTAAAAAAATAACAGGATACTTAGGGGGAAGAAAAAAAAAAAAAACATACCACATATCGCATCCTGTGTTTAGATCCAATAATATGATCAATAATGCTTGGTCTTGTAATAGATGAATTGCACAATTTGCATCGAAATGGAAAACTACCTTGTTGAGATATATTCTTTTTATATTCAATGATATAATCTAAACCTAAGGAGAAAAAATAAAACAAAATTAATATTATAAGCTATTTCTTTATATTTATTTTTGAATCTAAAACTTTCCATAAAATATATAAATATTATTATTTAAATATAGGGAAACAATAACAGTTGGCAAAATGCTGCCAATTTTGGTATAAAAAATAAATCACAAAAATAATGTCAACTTGGTATTAACATGCAAAGTTGGAAAATTCCCATGAAAATTCTATACTACTGTAGGATGCTTTTGTGGACTCATAGATTCATCTATAATTGATGCATAATGGTTCAAAAAATTGAAATTTCTATTATAACATGTAGAACAATATATCAATAATAATTAAATAAAAAAAAATTAGAAACAATTAAACCTCTAATTGCTAAGATAATCTGTGTTTTTAAACTTTAATTATAATTATTAGAAATTACAATAATTATAAAAACTGCATTCATTTTCATTAGTTAGCACGTTAGCAGTATACAATAATGTTATATACATTAATATTTTGTAATGGAATAATTGAATTTAATGTTAAATTGTTAACACTTCCTAGAATTAATAATTATAAAATAATAACTATCTAATTAGGAAGATAATATACATTTTTATGCTTTAATTTCTAAAATGATAATTAATAATTTAGTATTCATCCTAGAAAGAAAAAGGGGCAAGGTGATGGTTCCCAAAACAGACACTGGTTCAGTGAAATAAAAAAAGCCTTTTTCATGAGGAAGAAATATATTATTAATCTGTTTAGTAATGAAATAAGAAAAAAAGTATATAATTTTTTAATATGATAAATAAAGTGACATTAAATTTTAATGATTTTATGAATTACCAATTGAAAAAGACAAATAACAGCATTTTTAATACACAACACAGGATTTAATAATATCATGTTTTTTTTCTTTTAAAGAAATAAAATTCTATAAATTTTGCAAAGCTTTGGGCACATGGATTCAGAAATACTGTGGTATGGGGAATTTCTTTACAAGAAATGGCTGTGTGAATTTCACCTTTTTTTAAGCAGGGTGCATTTCGCCAATTTTAAAAAGAGCAGGGTGCTGCAACATTTAAAAAATTTATTATTGCAAAAGTAGAATAAGAAAATAATATACTGGCTACTTATTCTTTTACTTGAAGAAATTTAACATATTTGCTAGACTTATATATAAGAACTAGTATATAACCCCATCAAAAATGACGGAATGTTGATCTGTGTTTCATTTTCATAAGACTTCATACAAACAAACAGAATGAAGATTTTATTATTGAAGGGTTTGTACTGTAGAAAAGTACATTTTTAAAATGACAAATGGTTTCTACAAATACAAATGATAAAGGATATTTTTTAAACTCAATATTCAATTTATCAAATAATTCAATGATTGGACAACATAAAGAGCAGTAATTATTGCAGCAATAATAACGATTAGCAATGCCAAACACAATTTCTTAAAATGTCACAAAACATTAAAATTAAATATTCAATGTGTTAAAGTTATTTTATTTTAAACTATGTTATTTTTATAAAAAAAAAATGAAAGGCTCACTAAAACGCTTTCCAATGGGCTTTTCCTCATCGATTAATGGAGCCGTTTCGTTTCCAAATATGGATTTGGTGCCATCTATGGCCAATTAATATAAACAAAGGAACTTTTTGTTTAAACTGTAGCTCTTTTTTTTAAATAGGAAATATGCAGGACACATTGGATTTAATTCAAGATCAATTTTCAAAAGCTTCAGCTATATAACTTTAAAATTTCATCTGGTATAAATAAAATCAAAAATATTATTTTTATTATTTCTGTCTCAAAATTTTAATTCCATTTTATCAATTCTTAAGAGATTAGCGTACGGCCACTTGAAATTTCATTGCACTGTAAATAAGATTTAAACATCTTATAAAATGTAATTAAAACATAAGGAATATATGAGGGGCTCACAACCATAGCAGACCAAGACCATTTTTTAAAAAATGATATAGTCCATTTAGAATGTGCATAAAATCTGTTTTATTCACTCCAACAGTGAGCCAAGCCTGTAAACAGATACCATATATGAGAAAATATGTGAAAACACGCTTTGTTCTCTGTGGGAGTAGATAAAACAGATTTTATGCATCTTCTAAATTAGGGGTGTACAACCTTTTTTAAAGAAGGGCCACTTACAAAAATACCTGGGTTGTCGAGGGCCACATCAGTAACACGGAGATTATTCTATTTTGGGGAGGTGATCTGTCGCCTATAATCAGATAAAAAATATGGTTTCAGGGGGGCAACAAAATCATCAACAAAATTCGCTTTTTTCCGCTCCTAATCGACGATTTTCGCGTCCAATGCGCAATTTTCGATTTTTACACGCCTGATTGACAAAATTCACGATTTTTTTCGAGCCCGACTTACGAAATTCGTGATTTTTTCTGAGCCCGATCGACAAGACTCGCGATTTTTCCATGCCGATCAACGAGATTTGCGTTTTTCCTGACCCTGATCGACGAAATGTGTGATTTTCCACACCCGATCGACAAAATTTGCTATATTTCTGCACCCGATTGAATATTATGCTATCTTTCCGCACCTCATCGACAAAATTGGCGATTTTTTCGTGCCACACTAACGAAATCTGCGATTTTTCTTATCCCTATTGACAAAACTTGTGATTTTTTCGAACCCAATATGATCGACGGAATTTCCGATTTTTCCACGCCCGATCAGCGAAATTTGCAATTCTTAACTGGCCCTGACGAAATTTGCAATTTTTTTCTGTGGCAAATTGACGAAATTCGCGATTTTTTCTCTCGATTAGCAGACAAACACACAATTTGTTCCGCAGCCGATCAACAAAATTTTAGATTACTCCTCTCCTAATCGACAAAATTTGCCATTTTTCCTCAACCGGTCGACGAAATTTCCGATTCTTAGCTGACTGACGAAATTTGCCATTTTTTCCCGCGGCAAATTGACGAAATTTACTGTTTTCTCACAACTGACAAAACTCATGATTTTTTCGCAGGCGAATAAATTTTTAATTTTTCTTTGCACCATCAACCAAATTAACGATTTTTCCCTGCCCGACCAACGAAATTAGCGATTTTTCCTAGCCATCGACGCAAAATCTCATGATTTTTTTGTGGCCGATTGGCGAAATTTGCGATTTTTCGCGCCTGATCGACAAAATAAATTTATTTATAATATCTAAAAGAGTTAGTTACTATTTAAAGGTACTTAATACTTAATAACAGCTTATTGTTACATAATGCATTCAAATGTAATGTTGTCTTCTAGCACTTGCCCCCGGGTAAGTTATAAGCAGAACTTATCAACAAAACAGTGGACAACATTCTTTGTCTTTCTTTACTGCTAAACGCAAGTATCACTTCCTACATAATTATGCTCCTGATTTCTCTAACAGCGAATTATATGCGCATAAAGCAGAAGAAAAGCAATGCAAATGTTGAAGTATTCCAAATTTTGGATGAAATAATTTTATAAAAATATAACGGCTTTAATAATAGCTTTGTATTTTCATAAAAACGTATAAAAATAGTAATAATAAAAAAGATAACAGACCATTTGGATGTAAAGAAAAAGTTACTGAAAAAAGGAAAGTTTGGTTGGATCGAAAATGATATTGATATCAAAAAGCAAACCCCCCTCCCCCCAACGATATCTTAGGATATCAAGTGCCAGAGCACTCCCCCCTAAACTGATAATGTTATATGTGCACAGCCCCTTATTTCAATACAGATAAAATTTCAATTTTTAACGTAGTAACATTTGAACATAACTTTGGCGTGAAAACAAAATTGTAATTTAATAAGAGAATGTGAAAAAAATAATTTTCAGTCATGCAAATGCAATCTTATATTTCAATTACATCTGGAAAAAAGGGGAAAAAAAAAACTACTTTTATTTATAACACAAACAAAATAAAAAAAAATTAAGCAGATAAATGTTAAGCTCTTAAAAAAATAAAACTAAATTTAAATTCTAAAATTCAATTTATATAAATAAATTGAAGAATGAAATTTTAAAATTATATAACCGAAGCTTTTAAAAATAGATATTGAATTATATTATAAAGTCCTGCATTTTTTTATAAAAAACTATAAGTTCCTTCATTTATACCAATGACCAATAGATGGGGCCAAAACAGTGTCGGTTTGTTTATATCTCGTTATCCGTTGTTTATAGTACCTTGTTATTCGTTATTTTTAATTTAGAATTTAAAATATTATAATTGGATAGTTTTTAAAGGTTTTGGAGAAAAAGAAGGAGAATAGATGTGATACAAAGCAGATTATGTGTATATTTCGATATGTTGAACAGTCAGCATATTTATGGCATCTGAATACTTATGCCTAACATGGCAGTCATAAGTTGCTTTTCGATTTCTCGAAGATGGGTAAGACCCGGAATCGTCACCTTAGTGTATATAAATAGATGAATAATTTGATTAGTTAAAGGAAATTATGACATTGCAAATTATGTTAGATTTAAATATCATTGACAGTGGAAAAATGGCATAAAAAAAGCATGATTTTCTTTGCTGGAAAAAGTTGAAATCATAAAAAAAAGCCAAAGATTACAATGGAAGTAAAGCTGATTTTGCTAATTTAATTGGAATTCCACATTCAACTTTGCAAACAATTTTTAAACCAGCAGATTTAATAGAGAAAAAAATTGGAAAAGATGGGTAAAATGGCTAAAAAGAGAAAAAATGTGAAATCGTCACCTTTTGAGGAATCAGAAAATTTACTTTTTCAATGGTTCAACAAAGTTTGTGCAACAAACATTCCTATAAATGAGCAATGAGTCCGTTTTAAAATAGAAAGCAATAGAAATTGCTTCTAAATTGGAAATTTGAGGCTTTACAGCTTCAAATGGGTGGATTGACCGCTTTAAAAAGAGGCACAATTTCTTCTATAAGTCCATTTGTGGGATTCCGCTGACGTCGATCCTGAGACTGTCCAAGAGTGGATCAAGAACACACTGCTGTCTTTGATACCAGAATACTCTAGAAAAGACATTTTCAATGCTGACGAGACATGATTGTTTTACAGTCTTCTTCCTTCTAAAACTTTTGCAGCAAAAGGTGAAAACTGTCATGGTGAGAAACTATCCAAACTACGACTGACTCTTCTGTTATGTACAAATTTAAACAGGAGTTAAAAAAATAACACCATTGGTTGTTGGAAAATCCAAAAAACCAAGGTGAATCAAGAATGGAAAGAGCTTTCATATTGAATGTGACTCAAAAAAAAAAAAAAAAAAATCCTGGATGACGACAAATTGGACAGACAAATACTACAGAAACGTAAGATTCGTTTGTTTATTGATCAATGTACAGCCCATGTTGTACATTTAAAGTTACAAAATATTTATATAGAATTTTCCCTGCCAATTGCCAAGTAAATTTCAACCTTGTGCATTGGGGATCATATGATCGTTCAAAGTAAACTATAGAAACAAAATTTTGAAAAATCTCTTTTTAGTGTAGAATCTGGAGGCAGGAAAAAAAATCTATAAACATTCTAGAAGCTCTTCATGTGATTTTTTCAGCATGGGAGAGAGTCGGGAGAAAATGTATCTCAAGTTCATTTGCAAAAGGTGGTTTTCTGGAGAACAGAGCTGATGAAGAGTATGAGAAGAGAGAAAATGAAGATTCTAATGAAATGGATGAATTGTTTTCTTGCTCAGATATAGGATGCAAGGATTATCTCACTTGCGATTGAAACATCGAGACATCAGAGATCCCGACTTTGTGTGATATGATAGACTGAGAATTGGATATCTCAGATAATGATGAGAATGATGATTAGAAACATAGAATTCCTTCTGCTACAAAAGCCATTCAAGCTTTAAAAACAGTGAAAGTGATCTTTTCAAATAGTGAAGGCCAAGAGAGCATATGTTGAATTTCTTTAGAGCATAATTTAGAAAACTGATGTCTAAACCATTATGTAAATGAAGAAGTAAAAGGTATGCCACCTAAATTAACCTTTATTTTATGCTCAGAGTTTTGCTTTGACTTACCTCAATTTAACTTTCTCCCACATATAACATTTCTTTGTGGTCCCTTGAATAATGTTAAATCGGGGTTTCACTATATCATGGAAGACGGTAGTATTTCGAGTGACGCAGCCTTAAGCCTAAAATCGTATCGTTAAAATCGTATCGTATCGTATCATAGAATTCGTAGATGGCGGAACTCATATATACAGCTAACTCGACATCAAAGAAAACGCGAAAAGCCGCCTTTTAATAACTCAGCAGATATATGTCTTATTGTTCTGAATTTTCTAGAACAGTCTTTGATCTGCAGTCTAATCGTATACTGCAATTTTTGCATTTCTACGTGCAGTATATTTTGAGATCTAAATAGCCATTTTTAAAGTGAAAACGTTGGTATAATATCGAGGAAGTTCCTAATTTGAAAATCTCGAAAACGGTTCTAACGATTATTTTTAAATTGATACATAATATAAATGTGATTAAGGCGAGGTGAATAACACTTTTCTTTTTTCTGGGAAAACTCTCGTTCGTTAAATAATTCGAATTTTTTTTCTCTCGAAAATGACACGGGCGATTTTTTAAAAATCAAATAAATATGTTTCAGATGAACCAAATAACAATTTACTTGTTTCCAGCAAGACTCTTGTTCGTTTTATAATGCGCATGAAAAATCGGACTATATTTCTTCGCCATTCTATGGAAATTTCACCGAAAATGCATGACACTGTATTCATACACACGCTTTCTTTTTAACCACTTTTGGGGAGAAAAATTTTGTCTTCCCACTGGCTGAGTGGTTAAGGGCCATCGTTTACTGACCTTAAGATAGGCAGTTCGATACTCTCTGTTACGTGTTTTCACATGTGAATGTTTTTTTTTTTTTTTTTAAAGTCTGCTAGTTGATCATTATTCTCAGTTCCTTTGTAATTTTTTTAATTGCTATTAAGTTAAATAAAATTACAATTATAATGACGCCAATTTGATGATGATTATTTCTTGGCAATTTTTCAACAATAAAAATATTACCATAAATTTTATAAATATATTTAATTTCAATCACTTTACAAAAAATATACATTAATAATTATTATTTGAATATAAATCACACGATCAGAAACGTAAAAAAATAATTCATTTCAGCTCTTCTTTTTATAATATCATTTTTTATTATTATGACGGTCAATCAATATATAATCACTGACATCCATAATATTATTATTATTATAATTATTATTTTCCTTGCATAAAAGCTATTGTGATGTAATTAATTCTTTTATAATAAATAATTTAGTTGAAATGTTTTATTTATAAACATCAATGAAGTTTGATAACCCCGAGACAATTCTTTGCAATATTTACAGTTTACATAATAAGCATATCAGAATTCTGGTGTCGCCATCTTTTGACGCAATTGCGTAGTATTATAGAGAAATGTTTGATAAAAATGTTGAAGTAGACAGTTTTTAAATCGAAGGATTATTTTAAGAGATATTTAATGTTAAATCTGGATAAAATTGTCTCATTAAAAAAGTCTCATAGGAAAAAAAAATATACATGGGAATTTAATCATTTTCATTCAATTTAATCATTCAATAGAAACTCGAAGTTTGCAGAGTGCATTTATTATTCTTAACTTGCCTAATTTTTTGACGGTTTATTTCAATTTTAAATTAAAATTTTCAGAATTTCCAGAGATATTTTTTACATATTTTAGAAAAGGTTCTTTTAAATTGTTGCCAAATGTTAAAACAGCGCAAAGAATAATATATCATTTAAATTAAAAATTTATTCACACGTGACTATTATAAACAGAAAAAAATCCTTTTAAATTAGAATTAAATGATAACGTGTTAAAAGCAGGAAAATATTAAACATTACGTCATAAAAATTGTTTTTACACATGCTTACTTAAAATGAAAGAAAATTATAAAATAATCAATTATTTTCAAATTAGAATTAAATGATTACGCATTAAAAGAAGGAAAACATTGAAAATTACGTCATAAAAATTATATTTACACGTGAATATTAAAAGAAAAAGAAAATTTTTAAATAATAAATTCATTGATATGTGTTAAAAGTCGTAAATGGAGGAAATTACGTCATATTGGCCAAAGTGGCCAAAACAGTTTACAAAACACATTGCAAAACATATTGCAAAACAGTGTAAATTAAAAAATATATTTATATGAGAGATTTATTTCAAATTTCGAGATGATATTTTTAACTATAGTTGCTAATTTTAAGGTAGCGCAAATAATAATATTATCTTTCTAATAATAAAAATATTTTCAGTTGAATGTTACAAAGAGAAAGGAAAGTTTGGTGAAAATTATGTCAGATTTAAAACGTTACATTTAAAATCTCTTATTTAAAATCATTTTCTTATAGCGTTGTTAAAAAATACCATAAAGCAAAGACTCTGTTGACTTAGTTCTTTTTATATTTGGTAATTTTCAAATGTTTAACTAATCTTATTTAATCAAGCAGGGAAACAGCAACTAACATCAGCTGATTCGGTTTTGAAATCCCTCAGTAAAAGGGAAACCCGTTTACAGTAAGATCGCCATTGATTTTTTAATTATACAGAGCAGCCTCGATTATCCGTGCTAATTGGGACTGTTAGTAAATCGGAATCGGAAATCTCGGTTAATAGAAACTGTGTGTAAAAACTCGCCGTGCTTGCGAATTTAACATCTCTTTTAAAAAAATATATAGAACGTTTTTTAAATAATAAAAGTAAATATATGTAAAGTTCTGTTTCACAGCTTAACAAATTTAAAAAGAAAATCAACTACCAGTAGTAAATTTTAAAATGCAAATTGAAAAATTTACGAAAGTTCACACAGCCACTGGAAACAAAGCATTGTTCGCTATTGACTTCTCAGGGTCCAATGTTTCTTTGGAGTTGAGGGCTTTTTCGGGCGGAAGGGCCTGTATAGCACGGACAGTGAGCTAAAGAGTGTGGTTATTTTTAAGGCTCATTCAAAAGGGAAAAAAAAAATCAGACTTTGTTATCGGCTCGGTTAACAGAAACCTCGATTAATCGAAGCTCGGTTAATCCAGGTTCTACTATAATTCAATCTTCCGTAATCTTTTTAAAGCAGATCAAATTAATGGACTTTATAGCACAAAGTCACATAGCTGATAACTGCCATGCTTGTTGGCCACCTTTTTTTCAAAAAGTTTGCTTCACCTTATTCAATTAATGAGATATCTCCGATAAAATAAGTCACATTTTCCCGTTCTAAAATACTGGTATCCAAAAATCGTAGCATGTAACTGACACTACAAGTACTCATGGAACTAGACTATTTTAAGTCTGATTTTTATTATAGACTATATAAAATTATTAAAAATATATATTATGATAGGAACTAGCGGGCTTCGTCCGCTATTTACGTTACAGATATAAAAATCATGTTTTTTTTCCAGGGAAAAAGAAATAAAAACCTATTTGACGATAGGTTTATAAAGACACATTTTGTATTTGTTATATTTCCGGGGATGAGGAGGGGGGGGGGGGGCTATTTTGATTAAATATCGCAATTAGTCTACATGGCAGATATAATTATGATAGACACTAGCGGGCTTTGCCCCTCTATGGCGCCTTATGGGTCCAGCTTCCATAACTCAGAAACTACCTTTCGGACATCAATGCAACAGATTCCAAACGTTATAATTAACTTAATAATCACCCTATATAGCATTAAAGTAAATTTATGAGTACTGCATACTATTTTTTTATCGTAATTTCTGAAGAGAAAAAATTATTTCGGTTCCATTCTTAGGTACTGGTCTGAAAAATTTTGAAAAAGGGGGGAAGGAGGGGACATGAGACTGCTGTTTGTCAAACAACACAACGGGATCTGGCTTATTCAACTTGGTTTTTGATGACTTCAATTGGAAGGTGGTTTGTTTAAAAGAGTGCGTTCCCTGCCCCATGAAAATTGGAACTATTGGTGCTACATCTATGTAAGGATTTAATAATTATAAATTAACATTTTGGATTTATTAATTTAAGGATAAAGTGTTTTTAAAGAAATATCAAATGAAACCCTCTGTGCGATCTGCGATTATACTTACCCAGTTGTTTTTATATACAAACTGCTATAAGGAAAATTGTAATAAAATAGTAAAAATTAAATCTGCATTAAATTCCATAAGTATCTTTTTTTTAATCATTTTATCACTAACCTCAAAAAAGTAATGATATCAATGCAAAAACCCTTGATGGGTTAAAAGTTTCTGACGCAGCACTTTATCTTATGCTCTAAGAATTTTAAATATGGAACTTAAAAATACTGATATCAAATTTTGAGTGACGTTATGCTATTTCTTAAAAAATATATTTGTATTTATTTCACCATTTTATTTTTGTTTTATTTATAATCGCATGTGCAAAAGTTATGTTCAACATGAAAAGCTGCATAAAATTTTATTCGCTGTTGCTTTATCATTTACATCTCTCATAAATTCAAAATATGTGTTTTAAAAGATATGATATAAAATTTAAGTGACGCCTTGATGTGACTTTAAAAGGTTTGTTTTTTAAAATTCAATTTAAATTATTTTTGACTTGGTTAAAATATTTTTTTTACATCTACACAATACTTTTAATTTTCCAATTCACTGTTAAATATATCACTTTCATTGAATCTATACTATGCATTGAAATGTATTTATTTCAATAAATTGATTTATCTTTTGTGTCATGCTATTCAAAATTGTGAGTAAGATTTATGTAAATGGTTTCTTTGCGTCATTGCGTCCAAACTACATAAAATGTATGAAAAAGGATAGTTTGACGCAAATAAACCATTTACATAAATCTTACTCACAATTTTGAATAGCGTGACACAAAAGATAAATCAATTTATTGAAATAAATACATTTCAATGCATAGTATAGATTCAATGAAAGTGATATATTTAACAGTGAATTGGAAAATTAAAAGTATTGTGTAGATGTAAAAAAAATATTTTAACCAAGTCAAAAATAATTTAAATTGAATTTTAAAAAACAAACCTTTTAAAGTCACATCAAGGCGTCACTTAAATTTTATATCATATCTTTTAAAACACATATTTTGAATTTATGAGAGATGTAAATGATAAAGCAACAGCAAATAAAATTTTATGCAGCTTTTCATGTTGAACATAACTTTTGCACATGCGATTATAAATAAAACAAAAATAAAATGGTGAAATAAATACAAATATATTTTTTAAGAAATAGCATAACGTCACTCAAAATTTGATATCAGTATTTTTAAGTTCCATATTTAAAATTCTTAGAGCATAAGATAAAGTGCTGCGTCAGAAACTTTTAACCCGTCAAGGGTTTTTGCATTGATTAGAGTATTACGGAAAATTTTGGTATCTTTGGATTATTCATAGAATTGGTCAGTGGCAATGGAGCTTTGTTCACAAGCCATGAATTTTGAAAGTTTTTTAAGCTAAATTTAATTAAAAACAGAAGTATCAACTTGAAGAAGAATGCTAAGACTGTTAAAAACGATGATGTCCACCTAGAGAAGAATGCTCCTGCAAAGGCTGATCTAGATGATAGTCAATCAGTTTGAAGTAATCGACATAGTAAACCAGCAATTTGTTTGAACCACAAGAAGAGGGGGTGTATCCCAATGAAATAATACTGGCTTTGAACAATATATGGCATCACCAAATGGATGAGATTCATTACTGTAGAGATAGATGACTGACCTTTTTAAGCAGGTTTTTACAGTGTTTTGTAAATATGTATAATAAAGCTCTATATAGTTAAATAGATATGCATCTCCTTGCTGCCGCATAATTAATTATTGTCGGAGCACAGCTCCGGCTTCCCTGCAAAAATTACACTTATTGTTAACACGATAGCGTCCAAAATATTCGACCCATCGACACAAAAAATGAGCTGGACGTTGGTAGGGCCAAAATCTCGGCGCATATTGAAAATCATAAATATTCGTCAACCCTAACAACAGATAACATTGCGAGTTTAATTCTATATATTTGAAAGATAAGGCTTTCTTTTTTTAGTCATGTACCTTGAGCTTTTTTTTTTTTTTTTTTTTTTTTTTTTTTTTTGGGCACCAATTTTAATAATTCTTTTTTTTTTTTTTTTTTTTTTAATGAAAGCTGTTTCTTTGTAGATTTGCCCGCACTAGCTATTTTTTTTTTAAATATTCCCATTTTTAGATTTAAATTTAAAATTAAAAAAATTTCTATGAATTTGTTTCAAAATGGTAGCAAGTGGATTACTTCCATTTCTGTAAAGAAAGGAAAAATAATAAGGTTTGCTTATCTTTATTGATGCCATTTTCTCATAAAATTCAAATAAACTTTCTGAAAAAATTGAACAGAAAATGACGTCATGCTTTAATAAAATACTCAAGTTTTCCGCAAAAAGGTGTTATAATTCAATTCTTTTTCATTCATTGAGTTTGAGACGCTTGGTGAAATGCTTCAATGAGGCAAAATGACATCATTTAAATGAAAACGATCATTTTCTCTGATAAAAGTAAATATTTTACTACGAACGCCTCTAAAAGATATAAATTTCTGGAATTTTACTCGCCGATACAGATATTAGAATCACAAGTCAAGAGTGCAAACGTTCACATGCAAAGTTGTAGTTGACAAACTTGATTTCAAGTTTAGAAATATATGTATTAATCACATATTGCAAATTGTAATATTTTTGAAATGATGAATATAAATATAAGAGATGCGTATGTAAATTATGAGATGGTGAATATAACATAAAGTTTAGATTTTACGGGAAAAATAATTCCATGATTAACTTAAGGAGAAACCATTTTTTTAAATGGTACTTCTTAGTTATCCCGTCGACTAATTTCGCCAAATTATATAAATCGCCAAATTAGACACTTTGACATAATTTTTATTTTAAATAACGAAAGAACAAAAAAATTAGTAAAACATTAATAAAAATACAAATAAAACGTCGAATTAATGGTTTTTTGGCCATTATTGGCATTTAATCTTACAATTAATTAATTAATGGCAACCATTATTGGCATTTATAGTCAGTGGAGTTAGCGTAAAAACATTTCACTTCCGGATACCAGTATGAGCTGTGGAGCATTGCTTATATACATGTTAAGAAATAGAAAACTGCCGGGAGGCAATCGATCAGAGGTCAAAACCCTCCATAATGACGTCATCAAAATGGCCGCCGCATAATGGACATAAGTTAATGGACATAAGTTCAATAAAATGCTCACATCTTCATTCACAATTATGATATTGTGATATATCATTTGAAAGATCTTGAAATAAGTTACAAAAAGGTTTTCACAAATTTGTTCTGTGACAAACGGTTTAGACTTGTTTGCGGCGACAACATAACACTCAGCCAACTTTTACATTGTTACGATGTTTTCCGGTACTCATTTTGCACTGGGTGCCACTTGTGGAATTGTTTTTCGCTTTTTTCATTTCTAAACTCTCCTCCCTACCCCCTCCTAGATATATCTTAGAGATCATGTTTATATAATTGTTCGTATGAATATGTTCCCTGTAAATCTAATTCCCATAAGAAGTAGTAAAAAGGAAAAAAAGCAAAGGCATAAACATGACTCTGAGATTAAACACGCCTCATATTTAAAGCAAATTCATTGTTATAATGTAAAAAGTTTACAAATTTACAAAAAAACATTTTATTCACTGCATTGTCCCTCACAGCTACAAAGTAAAGTGCAACTTATGCCTGATTTTATACATCGATAATGTGTGCATATCTCTTTGCACTTGCATGCAATCAGTTCTTGCAGCTTCTCCATGGTGATTTCCCAGTTTGAAGACAAGAGGGCCCACCTTTTTACACCCCCATTGACACAGATTCAAACGTGGAAAACTGCATCGAAGGTAGTTTGTCCACAAAGAACACTGCAGGATAGCCCTCTTCAGCTGTTGTAGGAGAGCGTTGCTGGTTAGTGGAATATTTTCAATGGGTATGTTCTGCTGTGTAAATAGCATTTTCCTGGTTTCAAGCAGCTCCATCGATAATGACGGAAGAAAAATTAGGTTCAATGATAGTCGTCTGAGAAACTCCACTTGACTTTAAGATACAACATACTACATCGGACTTGTTGCTGGGTTTTTGAAGTTTGCTGAGGTTAGATATGGAAGGCGGACAAGAGTTGTTTTCATGTGCGAAGAAGTCTTTGACATCCATTTGCAATGCTGAGCTAGCAACGTACAGCTTGGCAAAAAGCGTACTGTCTTTTCTCAGGTCAAGAATCTTTTGTCTTTGGACTTAATAGAAACTTTCTTTCCACTCATCATGGGTAAGTTGTTTTTAGGGCATTACGGACCTTTATTAGTAACAAGCGATCTTCGACAAATTCTTCAAACTGTCTTTTCCCTATTACATTTGGTAACATATCAGACCTCGCACATTCTTCCGGTAGGACAATCCTACTACTGTTGACGGTAGTCAACTCCCGGTCGGTCTTCGAAGGAATTGTCATGTTCTTGAAACACTTCAACAAGAGCAGAAATATGGAGTTGAAATATATTACAAAAACTTGCAGTGTCTTCATGATGCTCTTCAGAAGTGATGTCTGACTGCAGGTTATGATTCTCTTCGAACTCTTCAATCATTCGTGCAACCTCGGACACCGCAACCATACATTGTATCAGTCCCTTCTCTTCACTTAGACGTGATAAGTTATATGAAGTGTTTTTCCATAATTTGCTATTTTGTTCATGCAACTGGTCATGTGCCATCCTGGAGAATTTTCTGTTAATTTTAGAACCAGACATATTTCCATTTTTAAACTCGCAGAAAACAGAGGTATGCATTTCTGGTAGTTGCTTCAAGTTTTATAAAAATAATGGCAGCCATCGAGCATAGTTGGTGTGATCAAGAGCAAACATGCATGGTCAAATTTCCTCCAAAGTGGAAATAAAATCTGTCAAATTGCCCTGACGGATACTCCGCACCACATCTAAAAGCAAAAATTCTAACGCTTTGGTGATATGTCAATATTTAAATTGAGACGAATTTTCTGATTTTCGCTGATTCCAGTCTTTAAATGTTTCATCTGCTTCTTCTATTCGACTTTGATAGGCTTTCTCCAACAGGACTTGTGCAGTCATAATCGAAACCTAGTGAGCGTATTGACATCTCTTCACGTGTGACACTGTCAATATTCCTTCTGCTCTTCCTGATATTGTTACATTAGTTTTTACAAGGTTATCAGCCCATCCACTTCCTTCAAGCCATATACCTATCGCATACGCAAAGGCCATTTCTATACGGAGACAACCTAACATGACTATGATTTTGCCTTCCCATATTTATATGGCATAACTCACTGAAGAGATTTCAGCAAAGCATAGACAGGTTGGTCAGCTGTGATGACAGGGGTTTGGTTGGGATTATCTTTGCACACACAATATCTGCTGCATGTTGGACAACCGATGAAAAGTTGATGTCTTCATTGATCACTGGGAGCAAGACTGTCCTGCATTTGTTTATCGTCGAATTCATCTGTTCTTTTTTGGAAAAGTTGGAAGCACATGGTCTTACATCTTCACATCCCGCAAATTTCCTACCCTTGTTCAACCACCCGGCGAGTTTAGGTGAAAGTTCAACTCTTACATTCTGCAGCTCAAAGTTCACTGTACTCATTGGAACTTCGCTGCTGAGTTTTGGAGTTTAAGGCAATGTCGTGTAGTTTTCTGGGAGTAGTGTTGCCTTGAAATGGTTCTTCAAGTCTAGTTTCACGGACTCTGAAATTTCTGTGTTCTTGGATACATATTGAATCAGAGAAATGGAAGTACCGTGGCACTAATAAAGCAGTTGGGAGAACAACGCGCAAAAAATTTATTTTTAATTTTAAAGAGCAGTGAAATGGTATAAAAATATTCTGTTAGAAATGTGGAAAGTGTTAAACAATCTCCAGACACAATTTTTACTTTATTATTAAATGCTACCATAGTCAGTGGAGTTAGCGACAAATTTCACCAAAACAGTTACCACATTATTACATTTTAAAAGTAAAAAACATGATTCATAGACTAACATGAACACGCACACTATTTAAAAATACACAGTATTAAACTTAATTTGTCACATAAAATATTTATATTAAAGTTCTAGTTTAAAATTTTATTCTATCATTCTAATTGTTCTTATTTGTTCATTTAGATGCAAAAACCGTATTTCCTTCACGTTCCGAATCTGTTCTTTTTTCTTTTTGGTTCCGACAGTTACGGTCGTGGCTAAACCAAGGAGTAAAGTTTGCGAGTTCGCAATACTTGCGTAATCTGACAATCTTTTTTAAATCTGTGCAAATTAGTCTGTTTAGATCCTGCAGGATCTAGACGGGGCTTTTCGAGCGTAGCCCGTAGGGTACAGAGTCCCTCTGAGTATTAAATGAAATAATTATTGTAAGCAGGTGTAAATTTGTCAAAATTGAAAATATTCAACTGATCCCTTTATACCCTAGAGATCATTGTAAGTACACCAAAATTTAACACTGCGAATATAAGAATGATTTACTTAGCATATAAAAATTTCAAAGCTTTAATATACTTTCAAGTTATTGGAAAAAAAAAGGATTTTCAAAAAATATAGAAAAAGTTTTGAGATTTTTTTTTCAAATAGGCCATTTATACCCTAAATATCAATAATTCACCATTAAAATCTTACACAGTCGTTGGATACATATTTTATATAATGTACAAACTTATTAAAGCTTTAGTACAAAAATAAGCATTTTTAAAAAATAAAATGTTCTCAATATATGTCACATGGCATTCAACAGGGAACCCCCCCCCCCCCCCCAGGTGGGGGGGGGGAGGTCTTGACACCTTATTGATTGCCTCCCAGTGATTTTTTGTTTCTTAGTATGTATATAAGCGCTGGACCAAATCCCATACTGGTATCCAGAAGTGAAATGTTTTGGTGAAATTTGTCGCTAACTCCACTGATTATTAATCTTTCAATTTAGCGACAGTAATTTCGTCGACGGGATAACTAAGAAGTACCTTTTAAATTTTGAATCGGCAATTTTAAACGACACAGATGTCATATACCGTATGATGTCATAGACCGTATCGCTTCACGGTCATTGGCGCGATTTTTTACTGACGCCAATGTCATATACGCAACGGGCACTTAACTGGTGCCATAATCCGGATGTTATTGTTTGTGCTGTTGAAGTTTTCCCCGAATTGGCATGGGAAAAAAATCGCGCCAATATGATGACATCTGTGTCTTTTAAACATAACAGCCTCAATGGGTAATTTCATCAAAATTACATATCTTGATTAGGTATAATAAATAATGCAGTTTAATTTTTTAATATTTTGAACAGTCGAAGTGTATGGAATTAGTATTTTGATAACTTTAAGTTAAAAATAATATTTGTTTTAAGAGACTAAGTAGTAACCTATGTATGAGATCGTTTTTAAACAATTTCTTTCGTTGAAATTCGACGATTTTCATCCCGTTATTAATTAAAACATTAGCTCTATTGCTGTAAATTATGCATTTTAACCTCATACGGATCATTATGGAGTCGGATGTTGAAGTCGATGTTCATACATTGGTGACCTGAGATATAGATTAACCCCCCCCCTTTTTTAAGAAGTTTTACGTTCTACGTATGTAACAACCACTATTTTTTTTTTTAACTTTTCATTCTTTGTAAGCTTCCAAATCGATGCAATTCATTTTGAATTTTAAAGTAAGAGAAACGAAAAGAAAATCGAATACGGAAAATACGATTTTGGGCATTAGTCGAATGGCTACGAGTGATACTCAAAGAAATCGAGAAAAATATAATCTCATGTATGCATTACTTATATGTATGTATTCTTATGTACGTATGTTTGTATTCAGACGAATGTATGTTTCTATTAGGAAATTTTTGTAATCGGGTTTGTAGACAAATTCATAATTTACTGAGCATTGTTTGATGCGCAAATTTAACAATTTGGTAGCTGTCCCAATTACTGACGATTACTAAATTTTTTTTTAATTCATCGTAAGTGAATATATTTCAACTGAAATGCAAGTGAACATTCTGAAGTAAATGAGATAAGCATTTTTTTTTTTTTGTCAAGATGTACAGTAGAAAACAGAAATATGTCGATTACAAAATAAAAAATTCCTGTACGGGTTGGAAAAGGTAGCTTCCCTATTTCTTGGTTTTAAGATTTTAGCTAATTTTACTGGAGAACACGAAGTTAAAATGCGAAGAACCCGGTTAGAGAAGAATCATCAGTACTGAATTTCAATGGAAATTTCGCCAAATTAGTCAGATACAGCCAAATTGGCTTAATTTGTGACGACATATTTTTGGTCGCCAAATTTGGCTATATTTCGTCCAAATGTCGCGATGCTTAGAGATAAATGCAACGTTAATGCATATGACTATGATCGCTTATGCTTATGATCGGAGAAATGGATACAACAATGAAAGATAATTCGTGAGAAATCATGTTCACTAAAAGTCATAAATTAATCCCTAACTTTTTTTAATCTGCTGCCTAGATTTAGTGTACATTTTAAGAAATATACATATTTTATATGTGCAACGTTATACACAGAAGTTTCGAAAATGACGGCTAAAAGAAAGTAATTCAAATGTATAGAGTTATTCAGCTTAATTCTATGTGGAAAAGTCGCATAAAAATAACCCAGATGTTTCCTAATATTTTCATAATAAGGATATAACAACAACTCAGATGAATAAAGGTATCAAGTTTGATAGAGGAGTATAGCAGACTATCTATGAGTGTGTGTTACATACGTGTTACAAAACTTTGCTTGTTGCCATATTAAATACATGTGGGATGCGCCAGACGAGCAAGTCTTTGAAGGAGCTTTGAAGTTTTCTGCCGCTAACTCGATGGATCAAGTTCTAGATCGGAGCTTATTTAAAAAAATCGAAATCTCTCAAATACATCCGGGGTAATTCTTTATCTTTACCGTAGATTCTCTTATCCAATGGTTTCTCTTTACTTTTAACATTTCTGAATTATTATAAAGAACAACAAATTATGCTGCCTTCAGTTATGCACTGAACAGCTTTTGTCTTTGCAAACAAAGGTTACAAATTTCCCTAAATCAACTTTTATTATTGGAAAAGGAAGAGCTGTAAAATGTACAAAAATCAAAGAAATTAGTAAAACAATCATAGAGTAGTTAGGATCAGAAGCTATCATTCTTTTGGCACTAACAGGTACTGCTGCATTTAATGTCAAAGACAAGGTAACTCACTCAGTGCTTAAAGAAGCAACGTGTTTTAAATAGTTTGCTAATTTAAAAAGTCAGCAATACATCTACACCTCAGAATGGATACAGTGTTATTTCTCATTATTGACCAATTTTCAATGATAGGATGTTGTCTTATGGCTGACCTTGAACAAAGATATCGCGAAGGTAAAATAGATAGAATTTAGCCTTTTAGAGGCTTATTTGTTTAAATCCTTGGACGTATTACGTAGTTACATCACGTAAAAGACATCCCTCTATATAAGACACATTCTTTAAAAGTCATTTCGATTCTTCACGGACAAAAAATGCTTAGAGCTGTTAAAAAATGTTTCACATTAACAAACGCATTGAGACAAAATGACGATCAGCAGACACAGTTCCGAAAGACTCTGAACTCACTTTGCGTGAGTCAAGTTTTCACTACCTCTCACCCCTTATGCAACGACGCAAAGATATACTGCTTTCGGCTAACTTGAATGATTTGAAGGTGCCATATGTCTTTTTCACAAAACCAAGCAAGCTAAAGAATATAATCAAGAAGTACTTCTTAAATCAAAGCAGGGACCAATAAACAAGAATTTTAGCAGATCACAATGATTAAATAGCAAGATGGAGTGATGATGATCACGCGTCTGGACTTCAGTCTAGACTTTCCTCAGCAGCTGGATGCAGGGTTATGCATTATGCTACATACCAATATCTGAACGGAGTGAGAATTGGTAACCGTAAGTACGATAAAAGATATTGCCTATGGCCCACGTTTTCAACGTCGAGGTTTGCCACAGGCCATAATAGTTCATTTTGTTGAGTATCATGAGCCATTTCTAACTGTATTTTTTTTTATATTTTTTTATCAGACCTATTTGTAAATATTGGAAAGAAGAAAAAGCCTCATTCACATGAAGTTAGTTACCTTTAACTGTTGCATACCTTGCCACCATATATAGATCCTCGAGTTTAACATTGTCAAAAACTGCTGTGGATATCCACCTAAAGGTGTTGCCACATAAAACAACTTATGTCATTTTTACTGTAGTTTGTCATTTAGAGAAAGTTCTAATGGAAGCAATTTTCGCTAAGGACAGGCTTTACCCAAATTAGAAGTATGGGAGCACTTGCTGACAGATTAGAATTTGTGCATTACCCAAGGCAGCTGGCGACTGAGTTAAACACTTTAAAATCAGGTATCGACGATTGTTATTTCAAACTTACTTTTATACTATTAAACAGCAATCTAGAAAATAATTTTTTTTTTTAAAATAATCTTTTAAGTTTACGCGCCTCCATGCTCTGATATTTCGGCCTGACGGATACTAGTAAAGATATAAGAACAAATCAGTAATTTTTAATATTAAAATATTCAGCAAATAAAGGCAATTCTTACCTACAATAGCATCACATTTTACAAGTAAGTCAATGGCCTCTTCAAGAGCCGATTTGGGTGTTTCTTTATCAAGAACAGCATCTTTCTGTGAACTTGTTTTAGCTAAAAAATAAATACAGAATAACAGAATGTTGTAAATACAAGATAATTTCAATATTTTATACCTAAATAAAATAGAAAAATTAATAGAACAAATAAAATTTGAAAGTTTAAGAAATTCCTTCAAGCAACGGACCCAACATGGACGATTCAAACCAATATTAATTTAGTGTTTGTACTTGGTGGCGTTTATAATTTGATATACTTTTCAAACAATTAGCATTCATATAAAACAAAATTAGTTTAAAAACTTCATTTTTATACCCATTAAGATGATGGAAATGCATGGAATAATAAGGTAAGATAAATGATCAAACTTGTAACTTGTAACTGACTTATAAGAAATTGCACAGTAGGTTCCCTTAGAATGGACATTGGTCTGAAAGGATTAAACAGAATTAAAAAAAAAAAAAAAAAAAAAATTTATCAAATTAATTAGGCAACAAAAGATTCAGAGCAGTGATGAATTCAGGGGATAGCCAACACCATAGCATCAAAATGCCCCCCACCTCCAACCTCCCCCTGGAACGTTTAAGATTTTGTATGTGGTGGTAATGGTTAAAAAGTTGCTCACTCCTCTTTTGTTGTTAAAGCATTCTACAAGAATGAATAAACCATATGAGTAAATGGCACATCAATAAAATTGTGCACATATAAGGACAAACAATGAAAATATAATTAGCATGAGACAGTTGAAATTCATGATTTGAATTGATTTTTAAAAAGTTTAAATGTGTGAATCCAAACTTACAGCTCATTCCGTCAAGTAGTTTTTTGAGTTATGCTTTTAAAACTACCTGCATTGCAATCTGTTTTACAATACAGTAGAACCTCGATTATCCGAAGTAATTGGGACCGACTCTCTTTCGGAAAATCAAAATTTTTGGATAATCGAGAATGCTTCAATTTTAAGATTAAAAAGAAATGTATGCAATATTTCTTATTATGGTAACAGTGCTTAATAAAAATAAGGCAATAGCAAAATAGAAATAAGAATAAGTTACCTGAATTTTAATTTTGAAAGTAAGTATCTTTTACATGTATCACAAGGGTTTAGAAAAATGTTTTGTTTGTGTTAGTTTCGATTGACTTTGCTTTGAAACTCTATCACAGAGTTTTTAAATATTATTAGTTCACCAGTATCACAGTCTTTCTGCTGCTTCAGCCATGCCAAACCTTTTGCAAAACATTCAAAAGCTTAATTGTTATTTTCTTTGTTCCACTCCGCAGCTTACGGAAGCTCAAGTTAAATTCAAAGGAACTCTAAGAAAGGGGATCGAAAATATTTATATGTACTCGTAGTTTGGAAAGGGCCGTTTGCACACAAGGAATATGATAGTTAAAAAAAAGAAAAAACTTTCAAAATGGATTTGCACACAAGGAATGTGATAGTAGGAAAAAAATAGCTTTCTAAATGGATTTGCACACAAGGAATTTGATAGTAGAAAAAAAAATCTTAAAAAGTGGATTTTGGTTAACCGAGAGTTTCGGTTAAAAGAGTTTTGGATAAAAGAGGTTCTACTGTAATTAAAAATGAATTTAGTATAGTAGACTCCCTCAAATCCACAGAGCTTGGGACCAGAGATTGTGCATATTTTAGAATTTTGCAGATTTCTGGTTATTGCTTTGTTTACATTTTTAAACAGTAATTTGAATATAATTAGTAATACAATTGGAATTATAATAAATGCTTACAATATAGTAAAATATTAAAATAAGTAATAAACTAAAAAAATAGATAAATTTTAAAATGATAATAATAAAAGCAAAGGTCAAGTAAATAATCAATAATGCATAATTAAATATTCATTATAAAGATGATGCCTTTTTCTTAAATTATTCAATGAAACTTTCCTCATAAAAGTACACTACTAATTCCAAATCAAAATAATAAAATAAGGACGTTTTATTTCAGGTTTACCCACACTTAATAATCAAAAAGGCTTGATTAATGCATAAATACGTTTGGCAAAAAGATTGTGATTACCAGTGATGCCAGCAGTATCTTAATTTTTTTCAGAAATAAATTTATTCTTTCTTCATGAAAAAGCACAAATTCAGTAATATTAACAAAAAATACAGATTAAAAAATATATAAAATTGATATAAAACTAAAAAAGTCAAATTTTGTCCCTACATCTGAACTGAAAGTTTCATTGTTTACATCTGTAAATTATGTGTGGATTTTAGAGAGTTGCAGATTTTAGGGTTGCGGATTCGAGTGAGTCTACTGTATTAGGAGTTCCAAATTTTAAACATGCATAATTCCTAAACTACATGATCGAATGCCTCCCTGTTTAGTAGATCAGAAAGTTAAATTTATCGAGAAATTCTAATCAGGTGTTAATACTGAAGATTTCAGAAATTATTAGAATATCTGTATGTACAATTCAAAGCAGGGCTGCGCGGAGTCTGTGTAAAAAAGGGCTGACTTTGACCCCGGGATGGCTAATGTACTAGTGTTGCCTGGGTTCATTTAATTCAGATTGCTTGATTGCTGCCATTTGTTTTGAAATATGACTAGTTGCTTATTAAATTTTTCATTAAATAAAAGAAATGTTACTATTTTTAAAAAGTGAGAGCAATCAAGCAATCTGAATTTTTAAAAAAACAAGTGTTTCAATTGGCAACGCTGCAATCTACTGGCACATTGCTTTTTGATCTTGAAGCATGTGATGTGCATAACGACCAATATTTTTTATTCATTTCATTTCTTTGGATGAATCATTAGTGTAAGCCATCACAGTCAAGACCAGGGCCTGTAATACTGCAGGGGCAAACTTCAAAAAATATTTTTGTATAGAAAATGTCAACTTCAAAACTCAGAATTTTTGTTTTAAACAGAGTAAAAATAATCTTACACAATATCAGTGGAACTTTGCCCAATATTAATCGACTATGGCTAAGACTGAAAATATTTTGAACATATCCCCCCCCCCCCCCCCCCGATACTCTATGCACACTCACATAAAAACACAACATACATTAAATTTTATATGCTGTAAATTTAACTATGTCAAAACTCAAAATGTATAAAAGCCAAACATCATATGTAACTAAATTATTGATATTAATGTAAATTGTAATCGAAAAGTTAAATTAGAAGATATTAGATAGGCACAACAGTTGAAATCTAATATATTTTCTAAATTTACTTTGAACGACACGCAAAAATCTTCTTACACAACAGTCGAATCTAAGCAACATATATTATGCTTATATGTCATTTTAAGAAAATAACAAATTACATTAATTAAATTATTGAAATTGTAAATAAATAATATGTACCATAAGAGTAAATATTTGTAACATAATTAATATGTACTATACCATTGAGAAATTCATCATGGCTATTACTATTTTTAGAAAATAAATTGTGCCAGATACGTCCTGGGAATAATTAAGCAGCTGAAAAAATTCAATTCTGATTCAGACAGGATGTAACTGTCCTACGCCGATCTCCAAGTTGGACTTATTATATTTCTGTATTGATGTTGTTAAACTAACATCAGCTCATGCAGCACTTATTCTCACCACTGTCATATCCATTGAAATTTGTCCGTATTTTATTGGCATAGTTTGATTCTTTTAAATTTGTTATATCGAGCTGGACAGCCTGATTGATTTTTTTTATCAGTCCGGTTCGACCCATTTAATTTTTTATCATCCCAGCCCATTAACAAAAATTGTCTTTATTTTGCCAGGCTGGCTTGTTTGAAAAATTGCCTTCATTTTGCTGGCTTTGGCCACTTGTAGACCTCTTTACCTAGTGTTCTGGAAACCCAAAAAATCTGAGGGAAAGGACAACATACTAAATGTACAATACCTACTTTAGTTTTCATCAACTCTGTACACCGGGCAGTATATTAGGCATCTTTAACCTGGGTAGCCTGGTATAGTCCAACAATAAAAATAATAATTCAGTTTATAAGTTAAAAACAGTGTTCGAAATTAGCGGTCATTAGCCATCAAATGGAACTAAATGATTGCATTTGACGACTGCAAAATTATTCTTGGTCGTCAAGTTTGACGCCTAGCTTTTAACAAAAAATATTTATTAACTGTTATTTTAACGGTTAAAACACACAAAAATAATTAGTGCACCTTTTGATTTCATATTATGAGATTCAAACAGGGGCGAGTCTTGTGAATTTTCTGAAAATAAAAAAAAAAATCGGTCATCAGTCCGAAAATTCGGACATAAGAATATCACGAATTTCGACTAATGGTCGCCGACAAAAATCAATTTTGACAAATGTTCACCGAAAAAATCAATTTCGTCAATCGTTTGCAGAAAAAAATCGCCAAATTCGTCGAAGGATTGTGGAAAAAACGTTATGTTTGTCAAAGCATCGCTGAAAAATGCGAATTTCGTCAAAAAAAAATTGCCAAATAAACGTGCATTTCGTCAATGGATCGCGGAAAAATGCTCATTTCGTCAAAGAATTCGCGGAAAAAAACACGAATTCTGCTAAAGGATCGCGAACAACAACAACAAAAAATGCTAATTTCGTCAAAGAATTCCAGAAAAACGTGAATTTCGTAAAAGAATCAAAGGAACGTGAATTTGGTCAAAGGATTGCGGAAAAGCTAATTTCGTCATAGCATCGTGAAAAAACGCAAATTTCTTCAAATGATCACGAAAAAAAGCAAATTTCGCCAAAGGACTACGTATAAAACGCAAATTTCGTCAAAAGATAGCACAAAAAACACAAATTTAATCGCGATTCTTTAATCGCGAAAAAATGTAAATTTCGTCAAAGAATCGCAAAACAAACTATAGCACAAAATTAGCACTCGCCACTCGCCAATCGTCGAGTAACATTTAAAACGTGGCGATTAACTTTATTGTCTTCACTCGCAAACTTAATGGGCACTACTCACCAAACGCGATGGTTGAAAGATAGATGCCACGGAGGAAAGGGGTGAAATTTGTTCGGAATTTACGTCGTTCAGATCGGCGATTCTCCCAAACGTAAGAAAAGAAAGCAGCAGGGGTTTATTCTGTCTCGAATTTTCCAAAAATTTAAGGCATTCGGTTCCAAAAATTAAAAAAAATCGGTCTACAGTCCGAAAATTCGGACATAAAAATATCGTTAATTTCGATATGGTCGCGGAAAAAAATCAATTTCGTCAATCGTTCGCAGAAAAAAATCACCAATTCCGTCAAAGAATAGCGAAAAAACGTGGAATTTCGCCCAAGGACCACGTAAAAAACGCGAATTTCGTCAAAAAATCGCGGAAAAGAATCGCAAAATTCTTCAAAGTATCGCGGAAAAAACGCAAACTTCGGGAAAAACTACTCAAGAGATCTTTGTCAAGAGATCGTTGGGAAATCACTAATTTCGGGAAAAGATCGCGGAAAAACGAAAATTTCGTTAAAAGATCGCCTAAAAATGCAAATTTCGTCAAAAAATCTCGAAAAAAAGATGCAAATTTTTTCAATGAATGGCGAAAACCCCCTACAAATTTCGTCAAAAGATCGCGGAAAAAACGCAAATTTCGTCAAAAGATCGCGAAAAAAACGCAGATTTTGCCAAAAGATCGCGAAAAAAACGCAGATTTTGCCAAAAGATCACGAAAAAACGCAGATTTTGCCAGAGTCGCGGAAAAAACGCAGATTTTGCCAAAGAATCGCGGAAAAACGCAAATTTCGTCAAAAGATCGTGGGAAAAACGCAAATTTCGTCAAAAGATCGCCTAAAAATTTAAATTTCGTCAAGAAATCTCGAAAAAAAAATGCAATTTTTTTCAAAGAACGGCGAAAAAAAACCCCCACAAATTTCGTCAAAAGATTACGAAAAAACGCAGATTTCGTCAAAAGATCGCGAAAAAACGCAGATTTCGTCAAAAGATCGAACAAAAAAAACCCGCAGATTTTGCCAAAAGATTGCAAAAAAAAAAAAAAAAAAAAAAAAAAAAACACGCAGATTTTGCAAAAGATAGCGAAAAAGCGTGAATTTCCTCAAAAGATCGCAAAAAAAAACCCCGCTAAATTCGTTAAAAGTTCGCAGAAAATGCATATTAGTTAGTGCCGGGGCAACCTTTCTGAAAATTTCCTGTGAATTTAGTTCACTGCAATTAATAGTAAAAATAAAATATTCAAGATTTTATTAAAATAATTCTTAAAATATATTTCAATTTTCTTGTCTCTCTTATACATTGCATCAGTTATATGTCTAAATATCTTCAAATTATGTGTTTGACTTTTATTTGGAAAGCAATTTCTTGGTTATATTTTTCTGTTAGATGTTAATGCCAGTTTCTTTTTCAGTTGAGTGTAATCATATCGATTAATAAGCAAAATATATTAGTAAATTACAATGTTGATAGTTAGAAAAACACAAATTTATGATACAAGCGTACATAACTTTGTTACTGGCCAGTGGTTAAAAAAACTGGCCAGTGAAAAAAATCAGTGTAGGGTAGACTGGGGCACGTTTACGCAGTGCACTTTTTCCAAAACGAGTTATAACTGGCGCGCCACCAGTCATGACAGATTGATGCTGCTCCCTAGTGGGTATTCTCATATGTTTTTGAGCGTCAGTCGAGCTTCGGTCTAGCAAAGGATAATCTGTTTTCTGTCAAGGTGACTAAATTTTGTGTTGAACTTATTGTGAACTAATAATACTTAGTTAAGGATAAACAAATATATGAACATTTGCAGAATTTTATCCTTTTTTGAGAACTGTATTTGTATGAAAAGAAATGTCATTAATTTTTGCTTCATGTTAAAAATAAATCCAAACATGGCAACAGGGCACGTTTACGCATTGACATCGGGGCACTTTTACGCACGTTCAAAAAGAAGAAATTATGTAAAAATTTACTAGTTTCTATGGAAGCAGAACCAGATGACAGCAAAGGAAAAAGTATGAAACCAAAAACTGCAAAAGGGAAAAAGTTTGTACACTCTGGAATAAAGAAAATGGTGAATGAATCTGATAATGAAGATGAAAACTGTATGTATTTATTGTTTGAAATCATACAACCAATCCAAAAAAAGGTCAAGACGGGGTTCAATGTCTTGGATGCAAAAGGTGGTCCCATGACATGTGTGCAAAAGGAAATACTTTATTTTTTTTGTTTGTAAAAACTGTAACAGTGATGATGAAAATGACTAAATAGTTTCAGTTTTTAATTAGCAATAAGCCCTATGTTTTCAGTTTAGCCTAAAAAATGTTCTTTAATTAATTCTCTTTAATTTTTTTTTTAAACAGTGTTTTAATTTATAAATAAAACATAAATAGGGCAACAACTGAATACACAAATTTTGACTTTATTAATTAACTGCTTTATAAAACCGCAATGTCTAAAATTTCCTAAGTTAAAACATAAAAATTAGAAAATTCATTGAAAAAAAATCCACGTAAATGTGCCCCGGTCTACCCTACTGGTCAGTGGGTAAAAATGTTAAGTTTGACCTATAAAACAAACCGCAAATTCCGTCAAAGGATCGCGAAAAAAAACACAATTTCCTTCAACGGATCGCGAAAAACCACAAATTCGGTCAAAGGATCTCGAAAAAAATGCAATTTTCGTTAAAGAATCGCGAAAAAAAAAAAAAAAAAAAAAAAAAACAGCAAATTCGGTCAAAAGATCACGAAAACCCCCGCAAATTCGGTCAAAGGTTCTCGAAAACCCCACAAATTTTGTCAAAGGTCCGCAAAAGAAAAACGCAAATTTCGACAAAATATTGCGGAAAAAATGATAATTAGCGAGGGAGGGGAATTCACCCCCTTCCCCCTCTGTTGTAATCTTTCAGAAAATCTTCTGTGAATTTCATTTTTTTTTTTTTTTTTACTCAGAATCATCCCTTGATTCAAATGTAGATGCATTATTATTATTATTATTATTTTTATTTTATTTTATATTATTTTTTTTTTGCTAAATTCATTTGTAATTATCAATACTGGATAAAATTTTGTTTTTGTTTTGCTAAGAAGTTACCAAGTTTTAATTTTGTTTTACATGATTAAGTGCACTTTGCTATTAATTTCTAAATATAGCAATAATTAGAAAAGCTTTACACAAGTTTTACAGTTGCTTCAATTATTATAATCTTAGAGATTAAGAACTTCAATAATTTTAAATAAAATTAACTATTTGTGCTTTTGCAAAAAATAGCATGCAGTATTACATTACAGTAATGTACAAAACGAATTTTAGAACTTGCAACTAAAAATTTTAATTTGATGCCTAAGATTTTTACAGTAGTCGTCATTTGATGCCTACCTTTTTTTTCCCCAGTTTCTATCGCTGGTTAAAAATCTATACATATATAAATATGTATATCCTGACAGACTCATAATCAACGCACAGACCAAACTACTGAACCAAGAAACATTAAAATTGGTGGGAAAATACTTCTTATGACGTAAGCACGTACTACGAAATGATTTTCTAAAATTCCACCTTTAAGGAGGGTGAAAGGGAAATCAAACTATTAAGAAATTCATTAAAAATCGAATATTATAGTTGTCAAATGATAATATTTTTAACGTACAACTATTTTCGTATGCTGAATCGAATGGTACCAAGTAAATTCTTCTAAGTCCAATAGCTTGCGAAATATTTCATATTTTTTAAATTTGACAATGTCTTTGGCACAAAAACTTAACATTACAAATACAAGTGATAATTCGTCCATATTCATTCATATATTACATTTGTTACTATAACAATGAAAGAAATTCAAATTAAATCTTTTTGTTAATCAATTCTTTTGGATAAAGAATTAAAACGGCTATATCAGTTACAAAATCGGTGAAATTCGAGGTGTAATACAATCAGTTAGAAAAGAAATTACACCTCGAAACACCTTGAAAAAAAAAATTACTGATTTTATTTAAAGAAAAAAAAAAAAAAAAAAAAAAAGAAAAGAAAGAAAGAAAAAATATTATAAAGTGAAAATATTTAATTTAAATATGAAAGTAATGTTTGTACAGCTTAAAAAAAGTTTTAACTGGAAGAGATTGGAATTGAAATAATATTTGGTGATTTATCATTTGATCCTGGTTAAAAAGAAAAAATGGGTACTTTTATTTTAGCCGTGAGTAAATCTCACCAAAAACATTTTTTAAATTGCCATAGCTATTATAAATGCATAAAATGCAAATTTGTATTTCATTTATAGGTGCAGATTCCCAAAATTTTTAAGGAGCCAGTAGCTCCCAAATAATCCAGTGGCCACATTGTGAAAGAAACGCATAAAAGCATTTATATGAGAAAAAAAATTAAGAATTCAAAAGTGAAAAATGATCTACACATGTACAAAAAAAGAACAGACTAATTACAACAAATATGTATATTTCATTTAATCACACCAATTCTTTTAATTTGGATATAAATTAAGTATAATATAACAAGGATCTGTTATTTAATTCCTTTAAAGGACTCTTCACAAAGTTTTTCATCTTAAAATAGGACTCTTCACAAAAATTTTCATCATAAAACAGGACTCTTCCCAAAATTCTGTGTCTTAAATACAGTAGAGTCTCAAAAATCTGCACAGCTTGGGACCAGAGGCTGTGCGGATTTTAGAATTTTGCAGATTTTAGAGTTTTGCAGATTCTGGATTAAATGATTTTTTTTTTCAACTTACCCGTGTCCATTTACAAGAGAATGCGATTAATTCAATTTAAACAAATCAAAACTTAAATACCTTTAATTTACCGGTAGATTATTATTTTAATACATAAAATTATTTTTTATTACAATTTTTGAACATTTCCTGTATAGTTTTTTGTTTGAGAACTTTGCTTTTTTTTCTTGATGAAGTTTCTTTTGGATCCTGTAAACAGTCATTACTTCCTGCTGTTCTATGAAACTCTGCTGCTCCAAGAACTTCAAAAAATTTTCACATAAATACAAACCTTCTTCAAACTTTATTTTTTTTTTTTCACAGTCTCTGTCAGACTCAGTTTCACTTTCATCTGGTGGGTTAATTACTGAAGAAATAATTTCTCCATTTGAAACATGATTTACCAAAACTTCATCTGTGTGGTTCATCCATTCTACAATTTCTTCTTCTTTGAAGAACTCTTGTGCAGATGGGTTAAAATCTTTTGTGTACTTCATCAGTTCAGAAGCTTCAGCTCATTGAAATGTTAACGGAAAACCTGAAAAATCTTTTTCATCATCCTCATTTTCAATAAATAATTATCTTAGCCATAATTTATGCCCTGCATTTATTAAAGTATTTTTTGTAATAGAAGCCCATGCTTCATCAATTGGATAGATACAGTCTTTAATGTTGAACATTTTTCTATGCTCTTCTATTGTCTCAAAGGTTGAATCAGCATTAATAAGTTGTTTTAAAAAATTTGATTTATAGTGGCATTTTGTGCTATGAATAATGCCCTGATCCATAGGTTGAATTAAGGAGGTAGTGTTGTGGGACAAAAACATTGTAATAATATTATCTGAAATACCATTTAATTCGGGATGAGCAGCACAGTTATCCATCAATAAAAGAATTTTACAATCTTCTGACAACCCGACTTTTGTGCAATGGTGTCGTGCTTCCTTAGCAAAATGATTTTTAAACCAATCTATGTTACCTATGCCCTCTTATTACTTTTATATATAACAGGTAAAGTCTTTACACCTTTCAGTGCACGAAGGTTAGCACTCTTACCTATTACAAGTAATTTGCACGTGCGCGTCCCTGCTGTATTTGCACAAAGGAGAACAGTGACTCGTTCTTTCGCTTCTTTCAATCCAGATGGTGCATTCCCATCTGAACATACTAATGTTTTTCTGGGGAGGCTTCTCCAGAAAAGCCCAGTTTCGTCCATGTTATATATTTGATCAGGACTTAATTTGGACTTAATTTCAGGACTTCTATTTTCAATCACGTATAGATGGCGCCAGCGGTTCGTGGATGCATAGCGTCTAACCGAGTTTTGACATATGCTGTTCTGCGATTCTCTCAGTTGAGTTTGCTGGTTACTTCCTTGATGCTTTTCTTTCCTGCTGCATTCTTATGATTGCCGATTTGGGAGTTACCTGATATTTTTGTAGAGGGGGGATGTTTAGCTGTAATAGAGGTCTTAGATTTTTGTTATGTTTAATTTAAGTTTTCAATAAATGATAGTTACGTTTTTAAACTTTGTCATCTCTTTAAGAAATTCATACACCATGTTCTTTTCACGTGTTTGTTTTAAGATAGGGTGAAAAAGAGGTGTTGGCCATGTTATCGAAAACAGTATAATATCCTGTGCCATTATATATATTTATTCAAGTAAATTTACGTTAAAAATAATTTTATTTTCGTTTACTGATATTTGGAGCAAAAATTATAAAGAATACTTCTTAACTGCAAATTTCACTGTTTACATTTTGCACCGCACGTGGATTTCGGAAGATTGCAGATTTTAGAGGTGCGGATTTCCGAGACTCTACTGTATAGACTTTTCAAAAAACTTTTCCATCTCTTAACTGAACTTTTCATAAATTTAATCATTTTTAAATAGAATCTGATCATCACCAAACAGCTGAAGTTGTCAAATAACTTATAGTCCAAGTAAAGGATCTTGTTAAAAATAGATAAACAGGAAACTGCTTATGGAGATAATTTCAAATTCATAAAATTCTGACTTAAAATCCAGGAGGTATACATACAGCATATACCCTCCTCTACATCCCTGAAAGTTCTATAATCAGGTTAATATGATTATAAAATATATCGTTAACTATCTACAGTGGAGCATCGATTATCCGAACCTTGGTCAACCAAATGTGTTCCAGAAGGCGAAATTCACATTTGCATGCCATGCACAGCAGGAGTTCTACATGTGACTGGAAGCACTGTTAGTACTCCCCTCCCTGCCAAGAGTGGCCTATGTAACACATTCCAGAAGGCAAAATTCAAATTTGCGTGCCATGCACTGCAGGAATCCTGCAAGCGCTTGGCTCCCTGCCAAGAGTGGCCTACATCATCAATGGCTTATGAGCCTTCGACAGTGAGACATACGCCCCATGGCAGAAACTCAGCGACACAACGACATTGTCGCAGAAAGGGAACGGACCCTTGCAGAAAACTTTCATCCTTGAGTCGCTAAATGTAGCTAATAGAAATATTATTTTTTAGAACTTTAATTAAGTGTATGTGTACAATCCCTCTCTCTCCTGTCCGATAAATTGATCTAATTATAGTTTTCAAATCTGTGGGGCATTGCTAAAAATTTCAGCAATTTAACCTTGTACTCAATCAACAAATTTTAAGAAAAGTATTGGGACAACTTATTTACACTAAGTTTCGCTGTGTGTGTGTGTGTGTGCAGGAAGGGGGGGGGGGGTCGGCAAGGGCTAGCGAAATCTATAGCATGCACAAGCCTGGCAATTTGGATGAGGGTAGTCCAAGGCAAGCCCGGATACACCTGAGGCTCAGATTTTTATTTGTTTGACAATTAGCTGCGATATTATTTAAAAAGAACCAAAAAGCAATTTTTTTTAAAAAATGGCAAAAGCACGCGCACATCTGGACTTGATTTCACAGTGGAAATAGAAGAAATTAAGAACTTTCACTAATCAGCAAAAATTAAGAAAACTAAGATATCGATTTGAAAATTTCAGAGAGTAAAAAAATCCATGTGATGTAAAAAAAATATTTTACATCATTGTGGAGAATTTCGCAAGCAACACCTGCATCAGACTGAGTGTCCTTGTATTTTCCGCTTCGAGATTAAAAAGGAAACGAGCCTTAACGAAGCTGTGTGAAGTGGAAATGCGGAAGAGGTAAATAGAACGAAATGAGTTTTACGACGCAAGGTTTTGTTAAAAAAGAACAGAACATATTTCGGTGAAATAAGATTGAATATTTACACGACGTAAGAAAATCTCAGAAATATTCAACGACGTCCTGAATTATAGACTTTAAGCTAATTAAAGAACGAGAAGAGTGTTTATATCTGTATTTTTTGTTTGTGTGTTCGTCTCAATAAATGTCAGTGTTCGTCCTAAAAGTGAGTTGTGAGTTATGTATGGAGTCTCACCCCATAAATTGGTGTCAGAGTGACAGTTAACCCACCAGTATTACTAATTACAATTATTCATCATATTCAAGCCGGATATTATTCTAACGGTGAGTTCATTATTATTATTTTATTATGAAGTTAGTTGAGATACCTGAACTGGAAGTTGCATTTAAAAACGAACGAACGCATAAAATCAAATTGCTGCATAAATTCCTATTTGATGCTGACGGTGATCGATCTAATAGAAAGAGAATACGTGATTTTACTGGTTTCGGTTTTCAAACCGACAGCACCGAATTCAAAAATAAAATAACTAAAGTTCAAACTGATTTTTCATTAAATGATCTGATTACAGTGTGCAATCTACTTTGTATTGATAATGAGGGATCTTTAAACGATCTCGCAACCCGATTAGTGACATACCTTTCAGACTTGACCTTACTACAAAATAATATTATACAAAATGAAAGTGACACTGACTCGGAATCCGAACTGCCTTCAAATAATATGACTTCAAGTAATAACACTGAATTATCAAATTTTGACAAACAGCAGCAATTTCCAGTTCAAAGTTTTATGCCATCGTCTATTAATTTTACTGATATTGAAAGTGTAATACCTCCTTTCGATGGTAGTTCTTTTAGTGATATAAATGTATGGTTTAATAATTTTGAGGATGTTACTAATATGTTTAATTTATCTGACTTTCATAAATTCATATTTTGTAAAAGATCATTACGAGGAAAAGCCCAGTTATTAGCACAAACAGAATTTCATATCAATTCATATGACAAACTTAAACAACTCTTAATATCAGAATTTAGCACCACTTATAATTCTGCTGAGTTACATGATATATTAAATAAACGAAAATTGCAAGAAAATGAATCAATAGAAGAATATTTTCTTATCATGAAACAAATATGCTTGCGTGGTAAAATCGAGGATTCCGCATTAATGCAATACATCATAAACGGTATACCCGACTCTGTTTTCAGAAAATCCATGTTATATGGATGCCAATCCATTGTAGAATTCAAGCAAAAGCTCAAAATTTATGACAAAATTTGACATGACTTTGAGAACACTAAATTTCGTAAAGTCAAACCTGAAATGCGAGTGAAAGAGAAATCCTTTCGACCAAAATCTGATCTTTTTTGCTTTAATTGTGGTTTGTCGAATCATAAAAGTAGCCAATGCAGACATAAAGATAAAGGCCCTCGTTGTTTTAATTGTTCGAATTTTGGCCATAAATCGGCTCAATGTGATCAACCAAGGAGGCCTAGAGTTAAGTCAGAGCCCTCCAATGTTTCCACTGTCACGTCGAACACTTTCATGACCAAACAAGTCATTATTTCGTCTGTAAATGTTACATCATTGGTAGACACAGGTAGTGAAAGAAGTTTACTAAAGGAAAGTATTTATCGCAAACTCCCTACATTTTCGAACCTTGAACATTCAACTATCACATTAACTGGATTAGGAAATACTATAATCAAACCCCTAGGTTTTTTCTCTACGAACATTATGATAGATGATTTTAATTATACAACTAATGTTTATGTAGTCCCAGATTATTCCATATCTTTTGATCTTATTATTGGTACAGATATCATTCAACAAAGTACTTTAACAATTTCTGGAAATAATATTTCGATGCAAAAAATCGAGAAAAATGACGATACGTCCAATAATTTTTTGATTAATATTGCTCATGTGTTAGACGATCTTAATCTTGATTTATCTCATATTACCGATGAAACAATACGTTTAAAAATTTCAGAACTTATTCAAAATTATTCTCCTAAAAAAATAAAGACAACTGATGTTAAATTATCAATTCATCTGGAAAACGAAGAACCTGTTACTTGTCCTCCCAGGCGCTTGGCGCAAATAGAGAAAAACTTCGTCGAAAAACAAATTTCTGAGTGGCTCGAAAAAGGAATTATTCGTAAAACCACTAGTAATTTTTCATCACCTATTGTCCTAGTAAAAAAGAAAGATGGTTCATATAGATTGTGTGTTGACTATAGGAAGTTAAATTCTAAAACACATAAACAACGTTTCCCCCTCCCAGTAATTGATGACATTATTGATCAGTTGCATTCTGCAAAAGTATTTACTACTCTTGACCTTAAAAATGCATTTTTTCATGTCGAAGTAGAAGAAAATAGTAGAAAATATACTTCTTTCGTAACACATTCTGGTCAATTTGAATTCTTATATATGAATTATGGCCTTAGCGATGCACCGTTAGTGTTTCAAAGATATATTTATAACGTTTTTCGAGACCTCATTAATGAAAAAGTACTTATTGTCTATATGGATGACTTCATAATACCAGCTGAAAACGAAGTCGAAGGACTCCAGAAATTACAACGTGTCCTTACAACTGCATCCGAATATGGTTTAGAACTGAATCTTAAAAAATGCCACTTTTTACAACGAGAAATTGATTTTTTGGGTTACCACATTAAAAATGGTCAACTGCACCCACCCCCCCTTAAAAACTAAAGCTGTCCTTAATTTCCCAGAACCTAAAAGTATAAATGATGTACATTCATTTGTCGGATTAACTTCATATTTTCGTAAATTCATTCAAGATTACTCTTTAATAGCTAAGCCTTTAACAGATCTTCTTAGAAAGGACACTAAATTTCACTTTGGCGACCAGCAACGAAATGCATTTAATCAGCTGAAACACATCCTTTCTTCAGGTCCTGTTTTAAGCATTTATAACCCTAGTAACGAAACAGAAGTTCACTGTGATGCATCTATTGACGGTTACGGAGCAGTCCTCCTTCAAAAGTCTTCTATTGACAATCAATTTCACCCTGTCTATTTTATGAGCAAAAAAACCACAGATGCCGAACGTAAATATTAGAGTTATGAATTAAAAGTTTTAGCTGTCATAGAAGCCCTTAAAAAATTTTGCGTTTACATTCTAGGTATTCCTTTCAAGATAGTCACAGATTGCAACGCATTCGCCCTTACTATGAATAAAAAAGATCTTTGCACCAAGATTGCTCGATGGGCTTTAATGTTAGCTGACTATAACTATACAATCGAACACAGACAAGGTACATGCATGCGCCATGTCGACGCTTTAAGTAGAAATCCAATATGTATGATCATTCAAGATAGTTTTACTACCAAAATCATACAATCACAGAACACTGACGAACATATACAGGCCATCAAAGAAATTTTGAAAACAAAGCCATATGACAACTATTTCCTTAAAAATAACGTTCTCTATAAAAATCATAAAGGTATCGATCTGATAGTTGTGCCGGATGAAATGCAGCTAAATGTCATTAAACACGTTCATGACAAAGGACATTTTGGCCGTAAACACTGTGAAGAACTCCTTAACGAAGAATTTCTCATCCCTAATATGTCAAATAAAATTGATAAAATTATAGCAAATTGTGTAACATGCCTTTTGTATAATCGCAAACGTGGCAAACAAGAAGGTGAATTGCATCCCTTACCTAAAGAAGAGACTCCTCTCCAAACCTACCACATTGATCATTTAGGCCCTCTTGAAACAACCAACAAAAATTATAAACATATTTTGTCTTTAATAGACGCATTTACTAAATTCGTCTGGTTGTATCCATGTAAAAGTACTTCTGCTACCGAAGTTATATCAAAACTACGACAACAAAGTCATACTTTTGGCAATCCTTCCATTATCATTAGCGATAAAGGTCCTGCATTTACAAGCAAAGAGTTTGCTGATTATTGTCAAGATGAAAATATAAAGCACGAGACAGTTACAACTGGCCTTCCCCGTGCCAATGGTCAAGTAGAGCGACTTAATTCCACCATAATTTCTGTAATCTCTAAAATGTCCAAAGACGAACCGACCAAATGGTTTAAACATGTTCCTAAAGTTCAACAAGTCATTAATTCAACTTACCAAAGAAGCATTAAGAGAACACCGTTTGAAATATTATTTGGTACAAAAATGAAACAGAAAGAAGATGTACAAATTATTGACCTCTTAAACAGTGCAGTCAAAGAACAATTCATGAAAGACAGAGAAGAGCTCCGTAAAGAAGCCAAGAAGAATATTCTGGAAATTCAACAAGAAAATCGCAAGCACTATAATTTACGACGTAAGAAACCCCGTAAGTACAAGCTTGGTGACCTTGTAGCAATTAAGAGAACCCAGCAAGGACCAGGTTTAAAGTTGAAATCTAAATTCTTAGGTCCATATAAAGTAATCAAAGTGAAGTCTAACGACACCTACGACGTAACGAAAATCTCATCAACTGAAGGACCGATAAATACTAGCTCCTGTGCTGAATACATGAAACCTTGGCCTGACAAAAACTGAAACTTTAAAAAAAAAAAAAAAAATTTTTTTTTTTTAAATCTTTTCTTTCTGTGTGCTATAAACATTTTACAAGTCACTGCTTTCAAAGAAATCTCTATATGATGTTACGCTACTTCAACTATGATGTGCAGATTATTTTTTTTTCATTTCCCCTAAGAACAGTTACTGGTTTTTGTTTTTTGTTTTTCATATTCTATTTTACCACATGTCGCTGCGGCAGCTCCAGATGTCAGGACGGCCGCTTGTGGAGAATTTCGCAAGCAACACCTGCATCAGACTGAGTGTCCCCGTATTTTCTGCTTCGAGATTAAAAAGGAAACGAGCCTTAACGAAGCTGTGTGAAGTGGAAATGCGGAAGAGGTAAATAGAACGAAATGAGTTTTACGACGCAAGGTTTTGTTAAAAAAGAACAGAACATATTTCGGTGAAATAAGATTGAATATTTACACGACGTAAGAAAATCTCAGAAATATTCAACGACGTCCTGAATTATAGACTTTAAGCTAATTAAAGAACGAGAAGAGTGTTTATATCTGTATTTTTTGTTTGTGTGTTCGTCTCAATAAATGTCAGTGTTCGTCCTAAAAGTGAGTTGTGAGTTATGTATGGAGTCTCACCCCATATCATCAGTATGTTTTTTTTGTAACAATCAGATGGTAATTTTTCTTTTTATTAGCAAAAGCTAATTGCGTCAAAGATATTGTTTAGCAGGCGGTGTGAAGGTGTTTACCTTCACATATTAATTTTAATAGTTTTCCCCTTCCCCTCCCCCCCTTTAAAATTCTGTTTTTTTTTTTCTAAATTCTTAACTTTAATTATCTGTCTGCATTTGGATTCAATTTATGTTGTAACAGTCATTTCCTTTTATAAAACTAGGGGGCTCGGCCCCCTACGAGCTACGCTCGCCAACCCCCGTCCAGACACCGCAGACTCTAAATGCACGCTAATTTGATCGGCTTTAAAAAGATTTCGAAAGATTGAATTATAATTTAAAAAACAGTGGCGATCTCCCTATAAACGAATTTCTATTCATTTCTCTTTGATTGGGGAATTTTAACGCCAAATCCGCTGCGGTACTACTTGATTATCCTGTCGACCCATTTCGCCAAATTATATAAATCGCCAAACCACTCGCAAAATTATACAAATTGATATAATTTTTATTTTAATTACGAAAGAACAAATAAATTCGTACAACATTAATAAAAACACAAATAAAACGTCGAAATAAAAATAAATTGATGACGTATACACGTGTAACAACATTTCAGAATAAGCTAATATAAAAGGAATTAAGTAAAGAGAGTCTTTGTCTCCTGGTATTTTTTAACAAAGCGAAAAGAAAGTTCTTTTAAATGAGACATTTTAAATTAATTCTCAAAATATCAAATAAATGTCTAGCGCAATTTCTAAATTTAAACTTTTTTGCAATATTATTTTGTGTTCATTTTATGTAATAACTATAATGTGACGTAAATATGACGTAATTTCTCCTAAGACTTCTAACGCATATTAATGAATTTATTATTTTACAATATCCTTTCTGTTTTAAAATTCACGTGTATACTTTTTATGACGTAATTTTTAATAAGTTCCTGCTTTTTATACGTAATTATTTAATTCTAATTTGAAAGTTTTTTTCCTGTTTATAATAGTCACGTGTAAATAAATTTTTAATTTGAAGCAAACATTATTGCTTGCGCTTTTTATACAGTTGGCAACAGTTTAAATTAGTACAATTTTCTGAAATCTGTAAAAAATATCTCTAGAAATGCTGAAAATTTGAATTTAAAATAGAAATAAAACCTGAAAAAATGTGTCAAAATAAAAAAATTAATGCAATCTGCACTCCGGCAAATTCTAACGCATAAAATGATCTAAAAATGATTAAACTGCCATGTATAGTTTTTGCTGCTATAAAACTTTTTTAGTGGAACGATTTTGTCCAACTTTAGCATTAAATAACTCGTAAAATAATTCTTCGATTTGAAAACTGTCTACATCAGCGTGTTTATCAAACATTTCTGCATAAAACCACCGATTTTCATATTTTTGTATGCATTATTTTTGTTAATATTAACGAAGAAAGGCCTCCGGTCACAAAAAAATCAAAACCGGCGGCGGCGGCGGCGGTGACAGCGGTAGTTACTTTTTTTTAGAATAGAGAGATTATGCAGTCAATTCTTAATCTCTCTAATCTTCTAACCACAGCTCACTGTATTAAAAATAAAAGAAATAATATCCTTTATCCACCTAACAATGTCCTTCATATTTCATTCTAGTGCCTATTTTTAGTTCCTATACAGAGTTTACCCCGACACTTTACTTCTATGCTTTTAGCCGTTGCTCCAGATGCAACATATAATTCATTTCATTATTGGTACTCTGTTTTTAATTTATTTTATTTTATTAACGTTCGTTTTCAATCACATGAGACTTTTGGCAAACCCCCTGTAGAATTTTGCCTTGTGGTTTTCAGTTCCCCATAAATTCTCCACTTATCTGTTGGCGTTAAATAATTCATATTACCCTTTTGATGCCATCTACTGAGTTACAATTAATGGAACCAGAACACATGCCCCCGATCAATCTATTCTCGCCATATATCATACGTAATTGGCTATAAGTATATGTAGTTCTGCCAATACTGGATGTTTTTCGAGAGAATGTAATGACATCATTCTTCGCTTGAGCTTCGTGATATAACTATGTAACAAGAAGCCTCTCTCCAGCAGTTGGCTCCGCTGCCGTGGGCTCATCTTGCAAGTATGTAGCTAAGTTTCTGGTGTTTTCTTATTGGCCAATAAAATATTAATTCAGAATACAACTGATCTGTTATCTGACCTATGGGCTACTTCTTCCTTATAAAACTGTGTGTCATTGTTCCCAACGCCAACATCCATCTGGAAACACAGAACTCCATCATAGGCGGTGTCTACAAAAAAGGACACCTAATTTTAAGAGTATCGGCACCAGTAATATGAGTAAAATTTTTCTTTTATAAAGTATGGTAAAATCAGCAAGTTTTTATTTTCTAATAAATTCTGGTGTCAGTCCAGCATTTCATCTTTATTTCTAGGTGAAAAATTGTCAGCTGATGCTGAAGCAGCTGAGCTTTTCAAAGATTCTTTAAAAAAAATTATTGATAAGGAGAGCCAGGGCTTAATTTGCACCAGATCCCAGCTCAGGAAATTCTCTGTTTTTATAAATATTTAAATTTTTGTCAAAATTCACGGGAGCTCATAAATACAGGGTTCCGGAACTGAGTCCAATAGCGCTTCCGAAAAACCAAAACCTACATTACCCTTTCCTTTCCGTCCCATCTTCAAGCATTTGCATTCTTTTTTATCAAAACTCTTATTAAAATTCATGCTAGTAATTTTCCTATTTATTTTGTATCATGAACGCTGTCCATGCTAAGGCTCTGCTCTGCACTTTATGAAGTCATTTTCAATTGTAAGTAGATATAATTACAATGTATTGTTATTCTGATAGAAAGCAATCGAGCAGTGTTTACCCTTTTTCTATAAAAGCATCGAAACTGTCTGATAACGGTGTCAATTTCTAATTTAATCGGATTTTCAGGGACTCACCACAAAAGATTATTATGTGGAAGGAATCAATTATAGTTTAAGATATGTACCTTTTATAGCAAAATGAAAAATGTTTTCCATTCTTCAGCATATAAATATTAATTTCTGTAAATTTCATTCATTTTTTCATAAAAATGATCAGCTGTGAACTATTTCTTTTTTGCGTTAATACTATTTCTGAATCATAATCCTTACCATATTTAATCGCAGAATTCTGCAGTTAATTAACATTAAGATTAGGCAAAGATTTCTATTCAGAAGGAGTGATAACTAAAAAGTGGAATAGTTGACAGCTAAGTATATGCAGATAGATATATTTAAAATTTTTATTTTGCTAAAGAAAAAAAAAATTGCTTTAAATTTTGCAAATAATGTATGAAATATAAATGTGCAGATTGCAGTGATGGTGGGAGGGGGCATGCTACGGTTGTTAGTACTGCAGACAGGGGCGGATCCAGAGACTCGTTTTGGGGGGGGGGGGGGGATACCAGGGTTCGCAAAGCTGGGCCCAGTTCGAAAAAACCCGGTGGGTTTTTTTAGAATGGGCCCACTTGAAAAAGCCCACTGAAAAACCCACAATGTGGGGTTTTTCAATTTTCAGAAATAATTTAAAAATTTAAACAATATATACATTTAATGAATTTAAGTCATTTCAGTTAATTTTGAAAAAAAATTAATATATAAAAGCCATTACATACACATCTGAAGAAAAATTAAAATGTATTTCAACACATTGAAATACTTTACTAACATAGAACCTAGTAGGCAACATACACCTACATAATTATAAGCAAAGGTTATATCTTAAGAATGTCTTTAAATAAAAAATTCAAATCAACAATATTGATGAAAATAAAAAATATGTATTTTTACTTTCTTCTATCTTTACAAGAAGAAAATATTGGATTCGTGAAAAATTTCGACTTCCAATTTATGATGGATTTATACACTTTAAAAAGGTCCTGAACTGAAGACGATTTGATGGTTTTTAGAAAATGTCTGTGTGTGTGGTCTATCTCAAGAACCTCAGAATTTCACAAAACTTTAGATTGAGTTAGACCTTGATGTGAACTGGTGCCGATTAGTTTTTGGTGTATACTCCCCAACAGGTGGCGCTGCTATGCTGCATTTATCTCAATTTTTGCAATAGCTTTACCTCAAGAACTAATGCACGGATTTTCATAAAACTTTAGATTGAGTTACAAGTTAAATTGTTGCTTATTGAATTTTGGTGCATATCGCCTAACGGGTAGTGCTGCTATGCTGCATTTTTTGTGATTTCAGCAATAACTCTTATCCCAAGAACTAATGTACAGAATTGAATAAAAATTTAGATTCAGTTAGACCTTGATATAAACTGGTGCTGATTAGTTTTTGGTGTATATCGCCCAACAGTGGTGCTGCATTTATCTCACTTTTTGCAATAGCTTTATCTCAAGAGCTAATAATGCATGGATTTTCATCAAACTTCAGATTCAGTTAGACATTGACGTAAACTGTTACTGATCAGGTTTTGTTGTAAATTGCACAACATGTGATACTTATACCTCCTTGTTAAATGCATCCAATTCAACAAATCTATATTTTACAATCCTCATGATGGGCATAAATTGTCATTTAATTTTGGCACTGTGATAGCAAATTTTGAATTATTAACATGTATGAGATAGATGAAACTTTTGGGATTGGCACATCCGAATAGTTTACCCCTTTTTTCTTTCTACTTATATATTTTAAATTTTAATATTCTATTCATTATTTGATTTAAAGAAAATTAACAATTTTATATCTTCTATTATATTTAAAACTAATTTGTGAGAAACACTGGCATTTAATTAATTTAAATTCATATAATTTATAGCTTGTAAAATAGCATTACAATTATATTGTATATAAGGGAACAATGTATTTTTTTATGTATAGTGTATATAATATATAGAAAATATAGTATACAATAATGTAATTACGCATATATTATACTTTTGAAAAAACCCGATTTTCCCCGGGGAAAATTGTGTTTTTCATGAAAAAACCCGAAAAAACCCATGTGGGTTGGGTTTTTTCAGAAAAACCCGGGTTTTTGCGAACCCTGGGCGATACCGAGTCACATATAATCAACGTAGTCATAATTTCTGTTGGTCAAATCATTCCTTGCAGGTAATTATTAAATGAATATGACATAATTAATGTGATTTGAAAATATTATAGACTCTCGATTATCTGACATCCGATTAACCGAAACACTCGGTTAACCAACACTCTTATTATATAATCCCTTCTCCTCAAAATATGGTTTATTCTTACTTATTAGGTCGAAAAATTAAAAACATTATAACAGAATTTATTCATTGTCTTATTTTTTTCTTTTTCTCTTGTACTTTGGTAATTATTTATCTTATTCTTTGTTCTTTTAGTTATAGTGAAGTTTTAACAACGTTAATAACACTATCCTGTGATGATTGTGTTTTTTAACTTTTTATAATTCCTTTTTATGTCTTTTTTAGCTCTGAACCCGAAAATGACCTTTATTTGTAACCATCATGTCAGGATTTTTCGCAAATTGTACATTTCAATGATTAAAAGTGAAAAAAATAGCGAAAATCTGATAATAGATGTGATGGTTGTATTTTTTAACTTTTGATAAATGATTTGTATGTATTTTTTAGCACTGAATCAGAAAATGACCTTCATTTTTAACCATCACTTCAGGATTTTCGAAAATCGTAAATTTCAAAGTTAAAAAGTAAAAAGATATCGAAAATCTCTCAAAGCAATATGTCAGCCTTAACAAAAGAAGGTACAGTAGAACCTCTTTTATCCGAAACTCTTTTAACCGAAACTCTCGGTTAACCGAAATCAATTTTTTAAGCTTGCTTTTTTTTTCTCCCCCTTTTTTTACTATCACATTCCTTGCGTGCAAAACAAATTTTTTAAGCTTCTTTTTTGCTATCACATTGATCATAGCGAAGAAGCGAACAACGCTGTGGACGAAGAAAACGAACAAATTAGCAATTTTGAAGCTTTTGAATGTTTTGCATAAGGTTGGCATGACTGGAGCAGCAGAAAGACTGTGATACTGGTGATAGTATTAAAAAAAACTTTGTGATAGAGCTGCAAAGCAAAGGCAATCGAAACTGCAACAAATGAAACTTTTTTCCAAACTCCTGTGAAATATGTAAAAGGTATTTAATTTCAAAATTAAAATCCATGTAATTTATCCTTGTTTCTGTTTTGCTATTGCTTTATTTTTTTAAGCACTTGTTACCATAATAAGAAATAGAGCATATATTTGTCCTTAATCTTAAAGTTAAAGCATTCTCGATTATCCAATAATTTCGATTTTCTGAAAGATGGTCGGTCCCAATTACTTCGGATAATCGAGGTTCTACTGTAAATATTTTAAATAAATCTACGACAAATTTCCCAGCCTTATCAACTGCCAAAATAAAAGAGGATATCGAGATGAATCCCATAGAGAAGATAAAAGGGAACAGCGCGAAGCAGAGCATGAACGTTTCAAAGAAACTTCCACACATGGAGTAAAATTGTAAGGATTTTAAATGCACAATATTTTGCCTGTTTAACTGTAAAAATGCATAGTATAAGGAAAAAGACGAATAAATACGTATTATGAAAAAAAAGTTACGGCTATTTTATAGTAGCAGATTTTCTCAATATTTCGACTTTTAAAAAATTTAAAAATTTGCAATTTGTGAAAAATCCTGACGTGATGATACGGCAAAAATTAAGGTCATTGTTTGATTCAGCACTAAAAATACATAAGAACCAATTATCGAAAGCTAAAAAACATAACCATCACATCTATTTTTTAATATCAGATTTCTGAAAGAAGATCCCCTTCAGAAATCTGATGGGGCCATAACATCCTTGAAAGTCAAAATGTGTCATCTAAGTGGTGTGTATACCACTTCATAATCTACTCATTATTAGACCATCAAAGTTGACATTTGTCACTAAGGCTCAGGTCTGTTTCCACAGTTCCGCTGCAAGAAGCAGAAAGAAAGCGAAAATAATAAACCAAACAATGAACTGTGAGTGACAGTATGGCAGTATTTTCAGTTCAAAACATCTAGAAGGCCTTTCATTAAGTAAATACATAAGGTAAGAACAAATTTACCGAGTTGGCTTTTAAAAAATCAACACACCATATGCATTTTAGCTTTAAGCTGACTAGGATTAGTACATAATCCTTTTTTGTTCATTCATCAAATACCATTAATATATATATATATATAATATATATATAATATATATATAATATATATAATATATATATATATATATATATACCATTAATACCAAAAAATATCATTATACAGAAAGTAGAATTGCAGCTTCTTTGAAAGAATGAAAAAGTTTCAACATTTTAAAAATATCCGCATAACGGTGTCAATTTTCTGTTGTAGAGATTCAACAAAAGGTACACGAAGTGGCATCGTCTCCCACCTCAACCCATAGTGTAAAACATTATGGCGCCATATGCCTTTTGACAGGGCATAATCCTTTTTTGTTCATTAATTGCCGAAACGTCAGTGAGGTTTACCATTGACATCCAAAAAGTGTTTGGTGTTCGCTTGCTTGTCTGTCTGTTCTGCGAAAACTGCAATTAAAAGCATTGGATTTATATCTTTGGGATATTGTTCTGATCGCGCCCTGCCCCCCATGAATCCAAACCTCGGGGAATCTCCTCCTGGTGCTAATTATGCGCTTTTGCGCGGACCTTTGAAGAAATTCACGTTTTTTCAGTGATCATTTGACGAAATTCGTATTTTTCCCCCGATATCTCTTGACGAAATTTGTGTTTTTTCGCAATCCCTTGACGCAAGTAGCGTGTTTCCACGATTTTTTGACGAAATTCGCATTTTTTCTGCGATCCTTTGACGAAATTTGCATTTTTTCTGTAATCCTTTGACGAAATTCACGTTTTTTTGCTATCCTTTGACGAAATTTGCATTTTTTTTCATGGTTTTTTAACAAAATGCACGTTTTTTCGCGATTTTTTGACGAAATGTATGTTTTTCCGTGATTTTTTCACGAAATTCGCGTTTTTTCGTGATTTTTTGACGAAATTTGCGTCTTTTCTGCGATCCTTTGACGAAATTTGCATTTTTTTTCTGTGATCGTTTGACGAAGTTTGTGTTTTTTTGCTATCCTTTGACGAAATTTGCGTTTTTTTTTCGTGGTTCTTTGACGAAATGCACGTTTTTTTCACGAAATTTCTCGTTTTTTAGCGATTTTTGACGAAATTAGTGTTTTTCGGGTGATCCTTTGACGAAATTCGCGTTTTTTGAGCAATCCTTTGACGAAATTGGCAATTTTTTTCTGCTAACGATTAACGAAATTGATTTTTTTCGGCGACCATTTTTCGAATGGGGGGGGGGATCGTCCCCCCCCCCCCCTACCGTGGATCCGCGCCTGACTGCAGAACATTAGTGCTGCGGTACTTTTTTTGTTTGAAATTAAGCCCTGAAGAGGACTACAAAAATGTCAATGTGTACAATGCAGACAAATCAGGTTTGTATTGCAAGAAAAGGCCAACAAAACCCCTAGTTTCTAAAAAAGGAAATGTCAGCGCCTGGCTTCAAGGAATCAAATCATGCATTACTGGGAAATGTTACTGGATCACACAGGCTTCCTTTGCTTTTAATAGGAAAATCTAAAAACCTGTGGTGCTTTAAGAGGATAAAAAAATTGCCAGTCATCTACAAGAAACCAAAAGAACTTGTGGATGGATACAAGCCTTTTTGCAGAATGGTACGATGATGTACAGTAGAGCGCCAATTATCGGAACTCCAATTATCTAAACAGCCTATTTCTCTCAAAAAATTTTTTTAAACCAAACTTCCAATAATCCAAACAGCCAATTTACCTTAAATTTTTTTTTAAACCAAACTTCCAATTATCCGAACAGCCTATTTCTCTCATTTTCCGGATAAAAGTTAAAACCACCTAATGTTATCTGTAATCCAACCCATGGATCAAAGTGTGACAGAAGACATTCAAATGACTTTATAGAAAGCAAATGTTTAAGAATGCTCTTTTTATCAGAAGAAACAGTATAGCCTGATTCCCAAAACACCATAAAAATTGATTTGAAAGATTGTTGTATAATGGCTTCTGATTCCTGGATTCTAGTAAAATCCTCAACATTAAAAAAGGCTTGGAATAAAATTTTAAATAAAGAAAAAACTGATAGCGGATCAGAAAATGAGGAATGTAAAACAATAAAAGAGATGGGAAGAATCCTAAGCTATTGTAACGATTTCATCTGGTTCCTTGGTAGCACTAAATAAAAGACGATTTAACATCGATTAACTTTATTTAACAGTTCACATTTCAAAATAAAATCTCTTCAACCACTAAAAAATACACACTGTCACTCTTAAACAAAAGGTACTACTTTACAGCACATCTCTAAAAATCTATCACTTTAAAAACACAGTCAATAAAACCAACATGTCCACACTCTCTCTCTCTGGCCGCAAAAAAAAAACAAACGCCTTTTGCCTTCCACAATTCAGTTCGTATACAATCCGCCAAACTTTTCTCAAACTGCATCTTCATCTCTCAACAGATTTGCTCTCTTCATTTCACTTGACCTGCCACCTAACTTCTTCAGCTCTCTTTCCGCATATCGAAAAAAAATTCTCTCCGACACGAGAGCACGGCTGACCAGTCTCCGAAACCTAGGCGGCGAGACGTGGACAAGATCTGAATCTAGGCTGCGATTCAGGGACAACCGCTGGACAAAAGCTAGTTCGCAACTTACTAGACAAAATAGGCTGTGGTGTTCTTCGGTCGTTACACTATGAATAAAATGAAATTAACGAGTGGTTAAACAGTGACTTACATAACCCTGGATATCAGATTTTAAATGATGATGAGATTGCCGACGAGATTCAAGATGAAAAAGATATTGAAGAAAATGAATGTTCTAAAAATGACCCACGTCCATCACATAACAAAGCTTTTGAATGTTTGGAAACAGCTATGAAATGGCTCAAATGACAGAAGAATGCTGATCCTATTCCACTAACGTATTTAAGTCGAATTCAAGATATGGCAGCTAGAGATCTGCACGGGCCGGCCCGAGCCTATTTTCATTTGCGGCACTCAGGCTGGACCCCGGGCCATACTTTTTTCTGAAAACTCGGGCCAGGCTGGGCCTATTGATTACTCTTTACGGGCCGGGTTTGGGTCTTACTTTATTCCAGAAGAAATGGGCCGTATCTATCTATCTATCTATCTATCTATCTATCTATCTATATATATATATATATATATATAACCATTAATTAAACATTACCGACCATCATCAAAAACCGCAATATTGTGAATGATTGACAACAAGTGCCACAAACCAATAATATAGAACTGTATGTATAAAATAAAGTACCTTATACCTAATTACAAGAATTAACATGGAAGAAAAAAAAAAAAGAAGAAGAATATGGATTCCGAAAAAAATTGAAAAACTTATATATATTGAATTATGTTTTCAAGAGTACAGAACTCAATTATATAAGCAAATCGGTTGTTTTCTGTGAAAGCTATAAGCTGAAAAATTTTTCCCCTGTACTCAAACAACCAATATATAACCAAAGGAATAGCCCCAAGATGAAAACAGAACATAATCAGATGACATGAAATGGAAAAAAAACTACAACCCATTAAATATTCAATCTATAGCAATAGAAATCTTACAAAACATACCGAATTATTCCCAGTAGATTTTCAAAATATATTCCCGCACATGAATCATAAAAGCATGATAGATTAAGGTGAATAAAACAGTTAAGTTAACACAGAAATTAAAACCCATGGAGTCAGTTAATCAATGTTGAAACACCGCGATAAATATAATTAATATAATATAAATAAAAAAATAATTACATTATTTATAATACCTAAAAACAATTTTAAATTGTTTAATAACAATTTTACAACATTGCCAGTATTCAGCGTTAATTACCACTTGGTGTAAAAAATTAAAATTATTACTTTATTAGAAGCTTTAAAAATAAAAAATTTATGGTGCTGCCATCTATTATTTTATTTTAAAAACAATTATTATTATACAAATGTCACTAAAAGAAGAACCTAATACATGCTAATGAAATTAAAATATATCAACTACATTCCTACACACATCCTAATATAAACAATACCATACTGTAATCATTATTCAAAAAATTTTTTAATAAATTAAATGTTAATAAAATGCTTACAATATATTACCATACCGTTAAATCTACACTGAGAAAAAAAAAATTAAACTTGATAATATATGGAATATACCGGGTGTCCCAAAAAGGACTGACTGATTTTAAAATTCAATAACTTGCAAACGGTGACAGATATTTTAAAAAATCTTGCGGGAGGGTTATGCATAAGGTCAAAAGTTTCATTACAGTGATTTTCAATTTTAGTTCGATTTACAAACAATAGATGGCGCTGTAAGCAATAGTCGCTAAATACAGGCTCGATTTTTGGTCCTTTATCTTGTTCCATGCAGAAAAAGGAGATGGAAATGTATTATCCGGGCCAGGAAGTACCGAAAATCGAGCCTGAATTTAGCGACTATTGCTTACAGCGCCATCTATTGTTTGTAAATCGAACTAAAATTGAAAATCACTGAAATAAAACTTTTGACCTTATGCATAACCCTCCTGCAAGAATTTTTTAAATATCTTTCACCGTTTGCAAGTTATTGAATTTTAAAATCAGTCAGTCCTTTTTGGGACACCCGGTAGCTATATTCTATAAAATAAAATAAATTATATATTATAAAAATATATAAAAGTCTTAATATTTACCATTACATATAAAAAATGAACAGGAAAGAAAAAAAAATAAATAAATTAATTAATTAATTATAAAATAAATAAATAAAAAATGGATGTTTATATAAGATTGTCAGATTCTAAAATTCCCAATAGCCTAAAGAACACAAAATATAGTGTGTGAATTATCCTTATATTAGCCATAAAAAAGCTAAAAAAAAAATATGATTGTGACAATCAAACATATAAACCGATAATTAATCATGGAATACAAAGTTGAAAATAAAACAATATTAAATAGTATAGAGGAATAATAATATAAACTATTTACCCAATTTTAATGCATACAGTATAACATTAGTTATATCAAATAAACTTATATGCATAATAATCACTAAAAAGATAGTATACTATTATTAATTAATATGATATTGTCCTGAGTAAACTAAATTAAAAATAAGTTAATATTAAATTTGATTAAATAAGTTAAATTTAATATGGAAAAAAAAAAGAGGAAAAGTCACCAATTACATATAAAACATCAAATCAACATCCATATAAAATACGTAATAGAAATGTAGTTATAATACAAAAGCCCCCCCCCCCTTTTTTTTATATAAATTAACTTTTGCGTATTATCCAGACAACACCACCCTCCTCCATACTCTAACATCTACCCACCCACCCATCCTATAGTAATTGTTTATTATTATTTTACAATTTTTAACTTTTTATAAATATTTTTTTTATTTTATAAATTTTTTTGGTAATTTTGTTTACGCATGTGTTAATAGATCATGTAAGTACTAATTGTATATTAATGAATATATGAATTTTTTTGGAAAATCATGATTTAATGCATCATAAATTAGTTTTTTAATATTATTGTTAATTAGATGAGAAGAACATAAACATTTTATTCTATATAAATGATTAAGTAGAATATTTTGATATACAGAATGATGAAGACAAGATTTAAAATTTGTAAATGTATTAACTTTGAATTTAAATTCTTTACGTTTATCATATAAATCAGTTATTGTTTTGTTGTCTTTTATTGTAATTTTAAGATCTAAGAAGTTAATTGTATTGTTAGATAAGAGGTTTTCCGTTAATTCCAAATTAGTGGGATAATCAACTGGAAATTGAGAAATTTTAGATTGATCAGTGGCAATTAAAATTATGTCATCAATGTAACGATATAAATGGAGATTATTATTAGTAAAAGTACGTTCATAGTGATATAAGTATAAGTCTGATAATAAACTGGATGTACAACCACCTTGTGGTATACCGACGTGCTGTAAATATAATGTGTTATCTTGCAAAATATAATTATTATATATAATGAAGTTTGTTAATGATTTAAAATAAGCGATATCAATATTAGATGGTAATTCCAGTTTTTTATAATACTTTTTAAATAATGCATTTATAATATTATGTAAATCTAATAAGTCTATATTATTAAAAAGATCTTTGAAGTCGTATGTCGTTATATTATATACACAGTTAAGATTTTTTTAAATATTGACCGGTTGATAGCTATTTTTTATACAATGTGTATTATCATTGTTTGTAGTAAGTATATATAATTGATTAAGAATTTTTAATAGAAGTTTATTGGCTTTATTATTATATGTATTGCAACCAATAGTTACAGTCCTAAATTTAATTGGATTTTTATAAAATTTGGGAATAAGAACTAAATAAGGCTAATTAAAGTTAGTAGATAGAATATTTAATAGTTTATAATAACTTTGAATTTTACTATTATTTACAATTACATTTTCATTAGTTTTTTGAACAGATTTATTAGAAGAAATACAGGATGTAAGAAGTTGGTGATAATAAGATTTACATATGATTGCACAATTATTAGAAGATTTGTCTACAGATGTAATAACGTAGTTTTTTTTAAATTTAGTTATTTGTTGGAAAAAATGTTTTGTGTTAATAGAAATTCACGATTTTTTTTTTCCTACGGCCGATTGGCATATTTCACGATATTTTTTTCCTGTGACAGAAAACGGAAAATATTCAAAAGGGTGCGCCAAAAAACGACATTGTGACCGGGTGCTGCACTCTGGCAAAATGGGTCTAGATTCAGTACTAAACAAAAATTATTAGAAAGACTGCAAAGATCTTGTGGTGCACATTAAAGAAAAATTCCGAGCTCCAATCAAACATATATAGAAACACCAAACAAATTAATCCTTGCAATTAACAGAAATTAGGACTTAAATAGCAATTTAAAGTTAACCTACGTTTCTCGTGTAGTAGAAGAAATGAATCACCAATTTCCATTTCAAATTTTTGACTTTTTAATTGAACAAGTAAATTCTGATTTTAAACAAGAAAATACCAGGGAGCCAGGTTTTGACTATAATTCCATTAAGGATATAATAAAACAGTTTTGTTCAGAAATGGATATTGATGATTCCATCACTGAATATACATTGTTCATGCAAGTAGTTAAAAATGAAGGCATGTCAAATATTGCAAAGTTTTCTGAAATTTTCTTAAGAGAGCATAACCATACGTTTCTGATAACTTCCAAAATTATAAATGTTGTGCTTGTGCTGTCTGTCACAAATTCACCTTGTGAAAGAAGATTCATGGCCCAAAATGGAATAAAATCTAAATTCAGAAATTCATTTAACAACCCCATTGTTAAGGACTCATGATATTTGGTTGAAAGTTGAAAAATAAGCTATATAAAAGGTTATCTTTCTTACTTTTTTAAATATAAAATATGTTCCATAATTATTCTGAGTTGTTGATTTAAATTGGTTCAGTGGTATTTTGTCATGTCTGTATTAATACAGACATAACAAAATAATTAATGTAAATCTTTAAATAGCACGTAAAATAACATTGTGCTTTAGATTTTTTTTCTCTCTCCCAAATAGCTCAACTCCCCTCCATTTATAAAAGTTGGTAGGGAGATTCCCCTCCTAGAAAAAATTGAATTTCAAGCCCTGAATACATTTACATTTGCTAAGAAGGGAACTTGTCTATAATGCATTTTTTTTCTTTTCTATGTAATTGAGTCTTAGAAGATTTTACTGTATAGTTTTTCAGATTTTTAACAATTCAATGCATGGATATGGATTAACAATAGTAATGATAACTGAAACATTTACATAGAAGAAATAGCGGTTCATTAAAAAAATAAATATTGCAGCCTGCGGTACTTATATAAAAATGAAGTTTAGAAACATGAAAAAAAAGTTACGATAAATATTTTTAGTCAGAACTCCTCGTAAGAGTCAAATTTTTAACCAAATTGACGTAAAAATCAATGTTTTGTAGCAATTCACTCGGGCCGGGCCAGGCTCGGGTCGAGATTTTAACTTTTTTTCGTGGCCGGGCTTGTGCTGAACTTTTAGCTGTTATACCGGGCCGGGCTTGGGACGAACTTTTAGCTTTTCTACTGGGCCGGGTCAATATATTTTTTCTACGGGCCAGGCCGGGCTGAATTTTTTTTTCTATGAGTCGGGCCGTTCCCGGGCCTGGAAATTTCGGCCCGTCAGACCTCTATATGCAGCATTGAAAAGAATGTCTTCTGTGAAGAAAGCACAATCGAAAGCTTTTTTGCTTAAATTATAATCTCTGAAGTTTGGAAAATGAGAAAAAGAGAATTTTAAATGATAAAAAAGTAAGCAAAAAAAAAAAAAAAAAAAAATTAAAAAGACAAAAAAAAAAAAAAAAAAAAAAATGTATAAAAACAATTTTTAAACATACCAGCACTAACTGGTGCCAGCAGTCCTAAGTCTGGATAAAGTGTGAAGATTTTAGTATAGTCAGGAATATCCCTTAAATTGTGTGTCCATTTATCCGAACTAGGGTCGGTCCTGATTTGTTCGGATAATCGTCGCTCTACTGTATTTTTTCCTGAAGTTAAAAAGCATCAGTGTGCAAACTGGGAATTCTGGAGATGTTTTGTTGTTGATTGATAACGTCCCAATTCATCCATGAAATCTTTAACTGGAAAGAGAAACGACAAATTTAAAGATGCTTTTTTGCCTCCAACCAATGGACCAGGGAGTTATTGAAGCCTTCAAACGTTATTATTACAGAAATGCATTGTTGTGCATGGTTCTAATCGTGCAAGACAATGAAAATAGTATTATTAAACAACTGTACAAATACAAAGAAATCAATTTGAAGGATGCTGTGTACATGACAGCAGAAAAGCTTGGAATAAGCTTCTTCCATCAAGTAACTCTACCACTGCACCTGAAGAACCACCAAACAGTGAATTTGTATCAGAATTGGTTGAGTTGATTCAAGAATCTTCAGGATTTGAAGATTGTGAACTAGGAAAACAATCAAGAATGGCTCGAATGTGATGTTGGTAGCCACCAACTATTGACAGACGATGAAATCGTTGCTACTCTCATGGAAGACCATAACCTTTCAAACAGCTATGATGGCAAGGAGGACTTTAGTACAAGTTGAAAAAAGACTAACCACTGAGGAAGCTTTTCAGTGTCTAGAGACAGCCTCGAAGAGTATGGAACAACAAAAAGAGTGTGATTCTGTTCAATTACTTTCATTAAAACATATAAATGATTTAGCAGCAAGAAAAAGAGTGTCTCTCTGAAGCAAAAGAAAATTTTTAACTTTTTTTCTTAAAATATAGACTTACTTTCTGTACTTTTGATTAATTTCCTGCAGATTTCTTTGATTACTTTATTCCTTGATATTTTGTTTCCTTTTTGTTGTAAGCATTGTAGTACAAAATACATATATATTTGTGTTTATTTGTTTCACTATGCTCATAACTCAAGTATGTGTTTTTCAAAAATGATTGGTTATCCGAACACCCCAGTTACCTATTAGTTCAGATAATTGATGCTTCACTGTACTATATATATAAAATGAAAAGAGGCACTTATAACTTTAGTTCTGCAGAATGGATTTTGATGGGACTTGCACTGTTAGTTAATGTTTCGGAGGAGGTTTTAGTATATAACACATTCCGTTCTACGTTGCTTTGTTATAGAATTATGGGCGAAAGTTCTATAATCTGGTGAACCCTCCCTGCCAGATTTTGAAAGATTAGCCTTTTTAAAAGGTTCTACCGGACAGACTTGCATTGTTACTTTTTCAGGGATGACTTTATTATAGTACATATTCTTCTATCGTGCTTTACCAAATCTTATTGTAAATGATCAACTAGATATATTTTGCTCGATTCAAGGTTCATTTGGAGAAACCAGCCAATATAGCGAGCAAAGACTGCTAGTTACATATAATAGGTTTAATTTAATTTCAAACTCTCTAACAAAAAAAACTGGAGTCTGAGTCGGGAGGTTTTTCACCAACTCAGACTCTTTTGCTCAAAAATCTTTTGCTCAGAATCCACAGCCGTGATTCAAAGTCAAAATTGTTTTTCTATTCTGAAAAAAGCTTTGCCAAACTCCTTTCATGCAATTTAATGTTATTTCTTTTCAGGAGTAATAAATGTGTTCAAGTGCATATTTTAAATTAAAATTTTTCTAAAATATTTGATTTGTAGTGAAATAGGATTGCATCTTGTTGTTTCCTCAATTGTTTGTTAAAATACTCTTCTGGTGAAGTAAGCTTTAAAGATAAAAATAACGGCCTGGTCCATTGGTTGTAATAACGCAGTAATGTTAGGAGGTAAAAAAATGTACTTTCCTATTTTTTGACAAATCGTTGAAGGATTGTGGGTGGCCAGGAGCATTATCTAGAATAAGCAAAGCCTAGAAATCTAAATTATTTTGTTTAGAGTAAGCTTCGACTGATGGACAGAAACCAGTCTTCAAATACTGCTTTGCTTTAGATGGCCAAACTTTTTTGTTTGATCTCCAAATAACTGGAAGTGCAATTTTGTTGAAACCTTTAATGGTCTTCGATTTTGTCTTTTATTAACAATAAGATAAGTTTAAAATCTCTCGACGCATTTCCTCCCCTCCAAGTAAGAGTGTTATTCATTCTTTAGAAACTTCGTATCCAGGTAGTGATGCTTCATTAATTGTTCAAAATGTTTTAGACTGCATTTTCTTGCAATAAAAGTCAGTTTTGCATGCATTAAAAATTGGATGATGATTATAATAATTTTCTTCAATAATTTTTAAGAGAAATTTAGATGTGGCAACTTTATCCTTGCTTGTTGCGTCTCCATTTATACTAACATTTCTCAATCTTGTTCAGGATTTAAATTTTTCAAACCACCCTTTACTTGCAGTAAAAGTGGCTTTCACTTCTTGATATTTGATTTCTAACAGCAAAATAAACTATGAGCTTACATTTTATGCAGTAAAATAAAAATGTAAAAACTCATTCCATAATAAAACACATTCATTGAAACAATATTTTGGATTTTCTTTTCAAAAATCGAATCAACCTAAATCTAATTCACAAGAATCAAAACTCAACCTGAAACCAACCCAATCCATATTCGAACTGTAATGAAAAAAATTAGTGGCAACCCGACCCAACCTAAAAATTGGGTTACTCGACCCAATGCAGTACTCTAATACCGGACGATTCAAAGCAGAGGTTATGGTGATAATCTCTCAAACCTCTGGTGATAGAAACATACTTCTACTTTCAAAACGTATGCAAATCAAACAATTTTTAGATACGGTATTTGTTTTGCAAACTGCTGCAAACATATTAAAATATGAAATTTTCATTTTTGCACAGTTAAACTTTTATAGGTGTAAATTATAGTTTTTAAATTTTCTCCGTACTCTGACAAGTAAAACAGTAAAAATTCCGTTCATTTACGACCAAACTAACTGAGTCATGATATTTTTAATTTTATGAAATTTTGGAGCCTCTTTCCAACACTAAAAAATCCTTTGTGTGGTTCTAGTGTATTTCAAGGGTAGACGCATGAAAATACGTGCAAAAATGCTCTATAATGCATTTTTACACCTAATATACACATGTATAAATGAAAAGTAAGCTCAAACCTGGAAAAAACTGAAGCCTTTTTCTAAACAAAGTGACTCTGAGAATTTGACACTGTTATTTTATTTCATATATATGTATATAGAAGAAAGAATACACTAATAATAAAAATAAATATCATGCAATTTGTAAAACTTATCATATCAAATCTTATTTCATGTACTGATAACATTAAATTATTAAGTTCTCCTTTCTGCATATTCATTTCTTTCACTGTCATATTAATATTTCATGAATACAGATACATAATGAGAGCTTTTGCAAGTGTTTTGTTCTCTAATTTAATATCTATATATATATATTTATCTTGCGTGGCACTAAAATAGGACTGAATTTGTAGCTTGCCGTTTGGCAACAATCGCAGTAACACAATTAATTTGCCTTATTACATTCCACCAATCAGAAGAGTGATTTCACCACTTAAACTCGCATCATATTTAAAAGAAAAATTTCAATGGTTTTCATAAAATGTAAACATATTAAAATGATTCCGTTTAATTATGCACTAATCACGTAAGTGCAGAACACAGATTATTTATTGAGAAATAATATTAAGTAATCTGTGTAAATAAAATGACAGTGAATAATCTTTCACAGTAAGCAATATGGAAAAGAAAATGTTTCCGAGGAAGATAATGACGTCATTAAGTAAACAAAAAATGCATTTTCATCCATGAATTAAAATATTTTACTATAACTGTGTCAGTGATGATGTCATATCACTGATCCTTATTCCTACACATACATAGATTGGACTCTTGCTATTTATTTAAAGATCCTTGGTATTCACAAAATAAAATATTTCTGAAAATTACATAATTTCCAATTAATTAAAATGAATATTTCATGAAACTCAGGAATTTTAAAACAATTGCTTTGGAAGCGATGAATGGTTCTGATGGTCAAAATGATGTTATATTTGAAAGAAAGGATTCATTCTCATATGAACTCCAAAAGTATTATGGCACACGGTAGAATTGTTTCAAACAAACAACAGATTTCTGGGAAAGATTTCCATAGTGTGAAGGAGTTAGCTCCTGGAAAAAAACACAGAAAAAACCAGGAAATACACAGGAACGGTTTGTTAGGAACTGCCAATGACATCATGAGCTTTAAAGTCTATATAAAACTGAAATATTTCAGTACGATTTTTTTAATATGACGTCATATTCACTGGCCTTTACATCATTCAGCAAATTAAAATTCAGAGCATGAGCTCTTTTTAAGCACAGTACGATCTTTTCGTTGATGTAAGAATAGCAAAGGCCATTGGTTTGTTTTACGGTCATGTGATGCATTCAGAAAATCAGCTTTTTGATCAAAAGTTTCTTTTAGACGCATCATAAAAACGTGTTGTCTACGTTATGTTAACTTGCCAAGTGTCTGAGGGATATTGTATTTTCCACGTCGAACAAACTTTAGATAGTGTTTGTTGATTCATATTGAACTATCTTGGTATGAGGTGGGGTTTTTCCAAGAGTTTTTCGAAATATATTTAAGCTGTTCTGTACAATATTATGCGCAATAAGTTTTAAATTAATTGTGTTCCAAGGTAATTTTTTTTCAGTTAATTATTTTACATTTCAAAAATTGATAAATTGAATAATGTTAAAATGATTTATGCCTATTGGTAGCCCCAACTAAATGCACTTTTTAATTGTGATTTCAACAAAGTTTTCAATTACCATTTTTAATCTTAAATTTTTTTGAAAATTTCATAATTTAAAAGTACAGTTGTCCCCGTTTAAATGAATATTGACGGTTCCAGAAATAATATTCGATTAAGCGGGGTATTTTATTAAACGGGGAATCATAATTGTAATATTTAATGCGTAATAAAAAGTCAAAATAACCACCTATGGTATATTTAATTAACAGCATAATAAATCGTTAACAGAATAACATAAACTAAAATAAATACAAATGCTATAATATAAAGTAAATACATATTAATTAAAAGTGAGTACATACATTTATATGGTTTACATCACACTTAAGGCAGCTCATTTGAATTTAGTCAAAACTTTGCTACTTCTAATTTACATTACTTAAAATGCCTTAAAAAATCGTTTAAAGTGGTTTGTTTAAGTGGAATGTTAAAGAAGTAAATATCGAGTTATTTTTCGAATGAGTGCAAAATATCACAATTACCATCTCGAGTCTTGCAAGAAGTGATGGTGGGGAGATCAAGGTGGGAAAATCATTTGACCTGTCCATTATACACCTGCTCGCCAAAATCATTGCAGGAAGAACTGAAAATTTTGTTTTCAGCGTAAAGGAACCGAAAATGACAAAAGGTGGAAGGAAATTCCAGCTGAAATGTGCTTTCCACGCCTATTTTCAAACATCGGTCACACAGTTGTTATTTTATTAAGCGGGGACATTCGTAAAAGGTACTTGGTTTAAGCGGGGAAATATAACATAGAACCAATGGGAATAAATTCGGTTCCGGAGGATTCTATTCGAATAAGTGGGGTATTCGATTATCCGTGACCTGATTAAGTGGGGAGAACTGTATTTATGATAGCACTCATTATGGCTAGAGTTGCTGCAAAAAGTGTTGAGCTAGCAAAGCAAGCTGGGAACGTGTAGTGGTTCCATAGATCTAGTAAAATAACTAGATTATGCACACAAGGAGAAAAGTAGATTCTGCGCACGCGAACAAAACTACTCCACTATGGTGGCAAATGGACGGTGATCCATCGATATAAGGAGAAAATGAAGTAGCTTGTACGTTCTTAAACTGCATTTACATAAGTTTAAGCCTTGATGAATGTTTCAAAATATATAATATCAATGATTTTTAACCATTAATTAGCAATTTTTATCGTTAAATAAGTGTTATGATAAAAATTAATAGGATAGATTATTTACTTTAAAAAACTATTTTTTTTTTTTTTTTCAATTATACTTCAATATCTTTCAACGTGGAAATGAATCAAAACAGTATTTAACCGAGATTTCAATTAGTTATGTGCATTTTTAAATGAACTTTTTTTTCAGGGAGGGGGGGGGGGTGTAGAGTTTATATTAATGTAAAAAGTAAGATTCTTCTGCAGATTTCCATCTTTCATTTATCCCCCTTCTCACCCCTCGAATTTCTGTTTTCTTCTTTTCTCCCCCCCTCCCACACACATGCTCACACATTTTAAAATTTTCGATTTTTTTCTGCCCATCAATTTCTTTACATGGAAAATAAATAGTTATATATAATGTTTCTTACCCACAAAACTTAAAACACATAAAATGTTTTTTCTTTTTTTTTTTTTTCTGACCCAATTCTTATATTGTAGCAAAAGTAAATATATAATTCACCTCCCCTCCCCCCCCACCAAAAAAAGGCATAGTTCAAAATCTTCGATATATATATTTTTTCTTTTCTGCTCATTCGTTTCTTTGCAATGGCAATAAAAAATCAAAATTTTCCTGACCCACAAAACTTAAAACATTTAATTTTTTTTCCAGCCCTAATTGTTAAGTTGTAACAAGAGTAAATATATAACTTATCCCCCCCCCACACACACAAAAAGAACGCAGTTTAAAATCTTACATTTTTTTCCCCTGCCCAGTTGTTTCTTTGCAATGACAACAAATAATCATATAAAATTTTCCTTACCTGCAGAATTTAAAACATTTATTTTCTTTATTATTATTATTTTGCCCCAATTGTTAAGTTGGAGCAAAAGTGAATACATAATTTACCCCTCTCCCCTCCAAAAAAAGGGGGGGAAAGCAGTTTACTATCTTTAATTTCCCCCCCCCCCCCTTGTCCATTCGTTTCTTTGCAATGGCAAATAAATAGTCATATAAAATTTCCCTTATCCACAAAACTTAAAACATTTCATGATTTTTTTAGCCCTATTTGTTAAGTTGTAGCAAAAGTAAATATATAACTTACCCCCCACTCCCCCAACACTCCCCCCCCTCCAAAAAAAAAACATTTTAGAAGCTCCAACATCTTTATATTATACTCTATTTGTTATTTCGAATCATTAGTATTCATTATCCCCCCGCAACAAAAAATGCAGAATACGAGGAAATAATGCAATAAATTCCAGTTTAACTGCTTTAGTAATCTTAAAAAGAACATAATTTTATTCATTTAACTTTAAAAACTTTGTTTAAAATTAGACATTTGTTAATATTTTTTACATGCTTTTAAATATGCAAGCATGGATCAATTTTTGTTTATTTATTGTTTACTTGAAATTTAAATAGCAAGAATTTTTTTTTCCTAAAAAAATAAAAATAAATAAAATACATGCAATAATAATGCACATATTTAAGTTTTTTTTTTTTTTTTTTTTTTTTTAGCCATGCATTATTCAGTAAAGGTAGGTGAAAACTTACTTTACCAAGGTCAATATTCTTAAATATTTATTTAATTAAACTGGGCTAAAAACTATTGGCAAATAACAATTCCAAAATATTTACAAAAGTAAAATGCTTTAAATGCTTAAATATATATAAACTTATTAAATTCTTTTTTTTTTTTTAAATCTTTCAAAATTTATCTTAACAGCTTTCTTTCACATAATTTTCGAATTTTCGTAATAATATCTTTTCACAATAATATTTATTTTCATAATATTATGTGGACTTGGTATGTGCTCGACATATTTTAATAAAAAAACAAATACTGGAAAAGAAAAATCTCTACTGGATGAACTAAACGTTACATCAAAGTTGCATTAAATAGTTTTAAAAGTATCTAACAAATTACAAATATGGATGTAAATATCCATATAGAGTATTCAACTGTTTTTCCAAACATTTCTAAGCAATCCTATGAATATATTTAATTAAAACAAACAGAATGAAAATGTTGCAATACTCGGATATCCACTATGTATTGATACTGTAGTATCACAAGTTTCACTCTCTTTCAGCCACTCTAATGAGTGTTGTCACCGAGCCGCTGCAGAATCAAGAGGTAATGGGAGAATAACACTGAGTGCGTAATCTAGTATTAAATATTTTTCTAGGATAACATAATGCAGTTTCTTTTAATAACGTTTTATATTTTTGTAAAGCTAAGATTATTTTTTACAAAACATAGAAAGGATGAACAGACAAATAAAAATCATAAACATTTTTCTATTAAGTATTAGTAGTCCCCCCCCCCCCCCCCGAGATAAAACTAGTTTGGTGTGGACATCACAAAATTTTCTATTACAATTTACAATATTCTAATACATTAATTTAAATAGTGTGTTACACATAAAGAATTACGAAGTTTAGTGCTTAACTTCAACTATAAAATTTGGTGTATTTCTACCCAATAGAAACAGAGAAACAGCTATAATGTTCATTACAAAAATAGCATACCAATGCTTTGAATAAACAAAGTGAAAATAGAAATCAGTATAACTTGTAATGAACATTTTGCATATTAAATGTGGTAAAATTTCATCCCAAGACATAGACAACAACATGCCACGTACATAGCAGTCATGTAAATTGCCCCCCCCCCCCCCCAAAAAAAAACACATATACCAATGCCACGTTTTGTGTGATAAACATTTAATCAGCTTCAATTTATGTCAAGGTCTAACAGAATATGAAGGTTCATGAAATTCCATACATTAGTTCTTGAGATAGAGCACACACAAAATTTGCGTGACTTACAAACAGGCATTTCCAAAAATATCAAATCATGTTAAGAACATCTTGAAATGCTTAAATCCATAAAAATACAGAAGTCGGAAATTTTCACGATTTAAATTCTTTTTTCTTATGTATATAGAAGGAAGTAAAAAAGAAACAATACTTGACATTTTTTATCTATTCAATCCCATTATCAAAGCTATAAACAGTGGGTGGGTGGGGGGGGGGGGGGGGGGGATCACTACATCACCAGGATTTGATCCTCCTCTGAAATATCTGCCAGAATGACTATAAATCAGGGCCAGCGTATCATCGCAGGGGAGCCCTGGGCAAAATATACTTTGCTGTGGCCCTACGCCCCTGACTGCAATATTGAAGATCTCGACTAATAATTTTCTTTTCGTAAAGTTTCTATCATAGAATACAAAAGTGACTGTCATACAATGCTCACTAATATTTGTGGCGATATTTTAAAAGAACATAGGTTTCAGATATTCCTTTTTTTTTTTTAAATTATTGGTTATTGTTCTCGGTCAAGGTAATAAATCAAAAACATATCTGAAGCGCTTTATTAGTTGAATCCCGCATTTTGTTCGTTTTCTGATTGGTCTATACAGTAATCTGTATTCTGTAAGCATTTTGGCGAACTTTCATTTAAAATAAACAGTGACAGAATATAGATTATATATTATACTTGCTTAAATAAATAAAGTTCATGCTTACTTTTCTCAGTAGCGCAGGTCGGCTTGTAGTAAAATTAAAGACGAATGACCATCAAATATATAATGCAGCAACACCTTTCACATAATGTATATACATTTATATTGACAAAACGGCAGACATCACTGTTACAAAGCACAATCAACACTCAACTAAAAGAACAACAAAGAACATCTCAGAATGTCTATATCAAAACCTATTTCCATGGAAACACGATAGGCCTTCTAGCGGCAAAAAAGAAAAGAGATATACGAATCGATAGATTACATAAATAAAATAAAAGAGTATTTTACAACATCCCTCCTTAATCTAGCGGTTCGAAAAAGAAATTAAATTTAGTTTTTCCCTTAATTTTAAAAATTGGGGTCTGGGAAGAGGCTTTGTTAATATATCTGCAATCATTTCCTTTGAACTACAGTAATCAACAAGCACTATACTTTGTTCTTGTAAATGTCTAATATAATGATATTTGACATCGATGTGCTTGGTTCTAGCACTATGTTTCCCAGTTTGTGTCAGTACTATACAAGATTTATTATCTTCATATAGCATAATTGGTAAGGATTGTTTGAGACCTAAGTCTTCTAGTAGAGTCAACAATCACTGTATTTCTTGTGCAGCATTTGCAGCGGCTATATATTCTGATTCGGCAGTGGATAGAGCAATACAATTTTGGCGTTTTGAGAACCATGATATTGGATTGTCTCCTAAAAGAAAGATGTTACCGTTTGTAGACTTTCTGGTCGCTTTATCTCCAGCCCAGTCTGCATCAGAGTAGCAAGTGAGAACTGGGTCAATTTGGCTGCTTATAACAAGATTCAGGTTCTTTATTGTGTTTAGACACATGATAATCTTTTGAACTGATTTCCAGTCTTTTTCTGATGGTTTTTCAATTTTTCGGCTAAGTATATTAACTGCTAGGGCAATGTCCAGTCGTGACACTGTTGCTATGTAAAGAAGAGCTCCAATGGCTAGTCTATATTCATTATTATCGTCGAGAAAATTACTGTCATCTTCATTTTTTGGGTATGAAGTTTCCATTTGGTATGTATGTGGGCTTCTTCTCTTCTATGTTAAATTTCTTAAGTAATTCTTCAATTTTATTTTTCTGATTCAATTCAAAGCTTCCATCAATATTTCTTTGGATGTTGATTCCAAGATAATGTTTCACTTCACCTAAATTTTTAACTTCGAAGTTTTCTTTCAGAATATTAATCACTTTGTTGATTTTTGTTTCATCTTTACAAGAAATAAGAAGATCATCTACGTACAGAATAATTAGTATATTTTCATTTTCATCTGTTTTTCTAAATAAACATGCATCTGCCGTACTTTGCTTGAAATTGTTTTTCAGCAAAACTTCTGCTAGCTTTTGATTCCACGCATATGCAGCTTGTTTAAGTCCATATATAGATTTTCTTAATTTGCAAACTTTCTTCTCATGATTAACTTCAGGTTCAACATATCCCTCTGGCTGTACCATATAGATATCTTCCTTGAGGTCTCCATGCAAGAATGCTGTTGTGATATCAACATGTTTGACATGCATATTCTTCTGACCTGCAGCTGTTAAAAATGCTCTTATGGTTGTGTGCTTGACTACTGGGGCAAAGATTTGATTGTAATCTGTTTCGGACTTTTGGTTGAAACCTTTTGCTATGAGTCTTGCTTTATATCTCAACTGTGCCATTTTCGTTCAACTTGGCTTTAAACGTCCATTTACAGCCTATTGCCTTTTTATCTTTGGGTAGCTTTACAAGATCCCATGTACGATTCTTTTTGAGAGATTGCATCTCTTCTTCGATTGCTTCGAACCATTTTTTCTTTTCATCAGGATTAAAAGAATTTAGTTCTTTGAAACTGGCAGGTACTTTCATTGCTTCTCCTGTAAAATAAGTTAACCTTTCTGGCGGTTTTCCTTTATTAATTCTATGGGACCTTCTTGGTTCCATTGGTGTTGGAGATTGTTTCTATTAAATATTCGAATCTTCTTGAGATGTTTCTTCATTCACTTCTTCTTCTTCATTTTCTGTTTGTTTTGGTAGAACTACTGTAATTTCCCTGTCGGAGGTTGTGTCGTCAATGAATCTGACTGTTCTACTTATAATTACATTATGGTCAGATATTAAAATCCGATATTCTTTACTTCTGTAATCATAGCCAATCATAATTCCTTCTACAGCCTTCTCGTCTAGTTTTCCTCTTTTACTTTTGTGAATATGTGCGAATGCTTTAGATCCAAAAACTCTGACGTTTGATAAATCTGGTTTCCGACCATTCCATAACTCATACGGTGTTTTAATTTTGGCTTTAGTGGGCAATCTATTCTGCAAATAGTTTGCAGTCATTATGGCTTCTCCCCAATATTTGTGTGGCAGGTTGGCTTCAGACAGGAGGCATCTTGTCATCTCCATTAAGCTTCTATTCTTCCTTTCCGTAATTCCATCCTGTTGTGGTGAATGTGGCACTGTGAACTGGTGTTCAATTCCATGATTTCTCATGAAGTCTTCCATTTCATTGCTTATATATTCCCCTCCATTATCGCTTCTAAGCGTTTTTAGCTTCTTATTGAATTTATTCGTAGTTACAGCAACGTATTCTTTTAATTTAGAGTAAACTTCATTTTTGTTTGCTATTAGATAAATCATAGTGAAACGTGAAAAATTGTCAACGAAAGTAAGGAAGTAATGCTTCCCGCTGATGCTGGTAGTTTTCATGGCACCACACACGCTATGCACAAGCTAAAGCGGACTCTTTGCTTTGAACTTTGATTCGTTCGGATAGGGAAATTCTGAAAGTTTATTTTTAATATAATTTTCGCAATTATTAACTTTTTCGCAGTTATCAACTTCAATGCCATCAGCGAGATTTTCTCTCACGAGTTGCTTAATAGCATCTGAATTTCGGTGCCCAAGGCGTTTGTGCCATATATTAATGCAGTTTACATTTCTGCATTTCAAAGCGAACGTTTGGTTTTTGCTGTTCCCTGTATATTCATTTTGTGTTACCTTATAAAGACTATTATTACTTGAAACTGCTTCTAAGTACGTAATTTCATTCTTTGTAATGAAGCATTTGCTTTCGTTAAATGTAACTGTAAATCCTTTTTCAGTAATTCTTTTTACCGATATTAAATTACACTCTAATTCAGGCAAGAAATATACATTCATTAGAATAACATCATGATTAGTTCCGTTAGATAATTTTGTTGAAATGTGCATGTTACCGATACCTTGCGAAAATAAACTTTTCCCATCTGCAATAATGATTTTCACAGGTTCCGCGTTCGAATTAAAATCTGTAAACATATTTATGTCATTAGCTAAGTGTTGTGTTGCACCGCTATCTATATAGAAATCTCCTTTAAAATTTTGCTTTAAATTACAGTTAAGTTTTAAAGTGTATTCTTCAGAATTTTTATTTTCATTATTCAAGACAGAATTAGCTTCTCGATTCATTTGATTATTTTTATTTAATGGAGTTTTATCGCGAGCTGTTGTATCCTGAGTTTTTATTTCTTTTATTTTTCTCTCACTAGATCATCTGCAATCTTGGTTAGAATTGGAATTTTGTGCGATGCTTTGCATACATACTTTATTCTGATTCATATTTTTAATCGTTCGTTGTCATGGAGATAAAATTGGATCTTCTGAGATCAACGCTTTGTTTCTTGTTATTTTTACTTTGTAATGGATAGTAAGATTTATTCCAATTGCAATTTTGAAAAGGTTTGTTGTTCAAATGATAACATTCGTTTCAGCAATGTCCTGTTTTCTTTGCGCACAGAATTTGTCATTTTTAGGCCGATTTTGTTTAAAAACATTCGTTTTAAAGACTTGTGAAACTCCACGATCATTATTCATTTCCATTCTACGATTGTACTCGTCTGTCAGTTTATTTCTTACTAATTGGGAATTTATTTCGATTTCAGGTCGTGCCTCCATGGCAACAGTTAAGTTATCGTAAGATTTAGGAACTGAGACTGAAAGCAATGCCGCTATATGATCATCTTTTATTTCCTCACCAACAGCTTTTAACTTATCCACTAATTTGAACATTTGAGCGATATGCTCATTCATGTTACCATCTTCTGGCATTTTTGTAGCATACAATTTTCGTAATAAGAAAAGTTTACTAGATAAGCTCGATCGTTCCTGAATAGCTTTAAGCTTATTTCATGTGGCTTTTTCCATGGTTTCATATTTGACATGAATAATTTGAGAATCTTCGATGCATAAATTAATTAACGCTCTTGCTTGTCTGTCGCGTTTTAAATATTTATCATCCGGATTTGCTGGAGATTCATCCTCAATTACATCAAATAAATCCTCTTTTATAAGAATCATTTGTATTTTGAATTTCCAAATGGGAAAATTGTCATTACTTAATTTCGTAATATTATTCTCTTTCAAGGAAGCCATTTTGCTTATGTTTAATAATTTGTCATGTGTTTTTGTTTTACTACAGCTAATAAATGAATGTTATTTAATATTTTATTTTATTTTAAACAATTCAAATCAGTATTAATAATATATTAGAGCTTCAGTCTCGTGATCTGTAAGTATTTTGGCGAACTTTCATTTAAAATAAACAGTGACAGAATATAGATTATATATTATACTTGCTTAAATAAATAAAGTTCATGTTTACTTTTCTCAGTAGCGCAGGTCGGCTTGTAGTAAAATTAAAGACAAATGACCATCAAATAAATAATGCAGCAACACCTTTCACATAATGTATATACATTTAAATTGACAAAATGGCAGACATCACTGTTACAAAGCACAATCAACACTCAACTAAAAGAACAACATAGAACATCTCAGAATGTCTATATATTATCAAAACCTATTTCCATGGAAACACAATAGGCCTTCTAGCGGCAAAAAAGAAAAAAGATATACGAATCGTTAGATTACATAAATAAAATAAAAGGAATATTTTACAACATATTCTCCCTTTACTTTTAACAAATATGGATACTTCTGTTGCCACTATGACAAAAAAGTAATAAAAACTACAAAAAAAAAAAATTAATAACTCAGAAACAAACTGAGATACTGCTTTCAAACAAATTGCAATTAAAAATGCATTTTTTTTCTCTATATGATGATATAAAAAGTAATATTGTGAGATGTTTAGAAGTTTAAAAATGAAATTTCATTTAAATTTGGTCCAAGAATATTAATGTTTAATCCATGGTGTACGTAATGTATGACCAGCTCCATAGAAGTTAAAAAATTTACAGTACCAAAAATTGTAAAACTGAAATTTCTTTTAAAATTTGTTCATGATGGGCCCAGGAATGTTAATGTTTAATCCATGGCGTACGTAATGTATGATCAAGTCCGTGCGATTTTTTATGTCTTGAATTTTCATCTTTGAAAAAATCATTTTCGAAATGGTCGTTGTAATTTGTTAAATTGCTTTTTTTCATTTTGGTTTGTTTTTTCCTACTGAATTGTATGAAAAGTAACATGCAACTTTCGCATTTAATGTGCAGAATTCTGCTTATTAACCTCAGTGGTAGTAATATGCACTATAGCTAAAAAAAAAGTTTCTGCATTAGCTTTTTTTTTTTTATTTCAGGCATAATTTTCAACTTGATGCTAAAACAAATTTTTAGATCTGATATTTGTTTCAGGGACCCCAACTGGTTCATACAGTGGTAATCTTTTTAGTATAAGTTAATTTTATTTTCAAAGCAACGCTTTAAAAAAAAAAATCATACTTTTCTGGGGGCACCTTTTAGCTCACAGTGAAGAATTTTTTTGGCATTTGTTTTATCTTCATTTTTATATGTAATTTTCAAACTCAAAATAGTACTAAAACGAATCTCCAGATTTTATAAACTTAAAGTTTTCAGAGGGTCCCAGTCATCTTGCTCACTGTATAGTACATATTTTGAGCAAATGTGTACTTTTATATACGAGTTTTTTTTTTAAGAAAGAGAATTTTTATGCATCTAAATATAAGTGTTCAAGGATATAGGTAGTTTTCATTATGAAAACTACCACCAAAGAATACTCCTCCTGTACCATCAACAGGAACCAATCACATATAAACACAAGTAAGTGGCCTGTTTTAGATAGAGCAATTCCAGAATGAATTTGATATTTTAGTTTAGTAATCATTTATGACTTTGAATGTGATTTTCTAGCTGATGGTAAAACAAACTTTTAGAGCTATTAAGCGATTCTGGGCCCCTTTTTCAGCTCAAGAGGAAGGGTTGGGTCATTCTGCCAAAGAACGTAGAGGAAAAGAAGGGAAGGCTTTGGAAACCGTGACTAACCGAAACAGTGCAAATAGCTCTGCTAGGAAACACACTCAAAGGGGAGATCCAATCATAGGCATTCTTCATTGCATCTACCAAATCGCCAAACTTTCTTGTAGTAAACCTAAGATAACACCTTCGCGCCAACGCCCCGCGAGAATTCAAAACGACATTTCTTGGTCAGTTTGACTTGTGACTTAACAGCGATTGGGACAGACTTTTTAATATGATCTGTTCATGTTCTGTTGTTATGATATATTTTCTGTATTGCTAATAGATAGCCGATGAATACGTACAATGGAAAAATCTTCAGTGATACAGCACTCTGTAAAATAATAAATTTTACGTATCGAAAGTCCCACTTTCACTCGAAATCTAACATAACAACTATCAGATTCATCTAACGTATTCTACGATCTTTAACCTTCAAGGGGTTTCTCCCTCGGAGAGAAGTTCCATCCACGAAAAGAGAGGGGAGGGGAGCGCACTGCTTTCGCGCGGACAGAGGACAGCAGTGAGCACAGCGTTACTCCACATTTTGATAATTATCGCTACTGGCGATCACGCAAAAGCGCACCAAGTGAACCCCATGTTATCTTTCGCCCCTTTATGCGGCTTCTACCGCTTAGCTGTTTGTACTGTTTCACTGAGGGTCGGGGATTTACATTGCGTCTATGAAAGTTTCCCTTCTTCACGCTTCACTTTCTTTGATCCTGCATCCCCATTCTCTTTGATCTGCCTTTGACTTAGGATCGCAAAAGAATTAGCAGGAAAACAGAAAACAGATCCAGAAATTTGTGTTGTCATTTGTCAATGTCTGTTAGCAGGGTTGGTAAAAAACCAGTTTTTTTTTTTTTTTTGGTTTAAACCGGGTTTTTAAAAATATATTTTCCTATTACATATACATGCATATTTATTGATAAAAATAAACATTGTTGGATACATAAGTAATATAACTTCATTTAAAAATAATTTAAATTAAATAATTACAATCAATTATGCAGAAAATTGAAATATTTAAAATTTAAACATTTTTAGTAAAAGCTATGTCTTATGTTTCATGAATAAAATGCTCTACATAGTGAAACATTGATACCTTGAAAATCTTAATAAACAATATTTTGATTACTAGTACTATAAATAAATATATGGTGCAGTTTCATAAATATAATATACTTTCCCATGGTTATTCAAAATAATTTCTTTGAAATATTTGCAATCTGAGACATCTGATTTTTCTGTTAGAACACTACAAGAACAATTATTATCTTTTATTGAAAGTAAAGCTTTTTATAAAGAATTTCCGGAATGATTTGAATTTAGCAGTAGGGTCTTTACACGTTTCAAGAAGTATTGTGTATTGTCATTTGACACTTCTCTCCTCAGAAACTGCCACGTAAAAAAAAAAAAAAAGGGCGACAGTAAAATAAGCAGAAATACCTATTTACCAGCTTTTTAGACTACTGAAAACATTGATCTTAAAATGGAAAGTAGATTTATAAAAGTTATCATCCACCAAAACATTTAAACAGATATCAAACTTAATACACAGGATTTTTTTCTAAGCTATTTTATAATACGTATTACTTTTAAATGTAAAAATCATTTTTTTGTCAGATCTAAATAGTGGATTCGATTATGCAATAGATGATTTAAATGTATCTTATTGCATATTTTAGTTAAAAGTAAACAGGTGCATCGCTAGCACCCAATTTTTCAATGTCCTCTTATTCGACTTCATATCTTGAGTTTCTTCTTTATTCTTAAGGCTGTTCACAAATTCGAAAGGGCAACTTTATGACATAAGTTTTAATTTATTTTCGTTCGGAAGTGCATGAAACTAGCAGATGCTGTTGTTCAGAAACTATGCAATAAAACTGTGTTTTCCTTTTTTTTTTTTTTACAAACGCAATAGATTTTTCAGAAAATAGTGTCAAAATTGGCATTTTGAACCGAATTTCCGTGCAAAAGAAAAATAACTACTCAAGGAAGGTTAAAAACATCTTTGTCACATGATCAAAATTGCTTATAACTCAATAGGTAATTTATTTATCAAAAATGGAAAACACAGTTCGATTCCAAATCGCTTCCCAGTCAGGCCTTCCAATTTTATATCTTTCCGTTAAAAAATGAATTTGTAAATGTGTCAAAGCATTTTGTGCTTGTTGAGTAGAGCAGTTGAGAACAGCCTTAAAAGATAATCTCCCCCAATCAAGAAAATTTTCTTTTGCAGCTTGACTGAAATCTTAAAGGTCATTTTATGTTATTAATTGTAAATAATCTGCGTTTTCTCAAAGGAAAATATTTTATTCAAAATATTGAATATTTTAAATCTATTTTATCTTTGCTAAATTCACAGAGCTTCAGATATGTTCATCAACACATGCAATTTGCATTCTACATGCATACAAATATAACCTAGACTCACTATGTCTCACAGTGACTGTTGGGATAAGACTGTTAAAATTGGAAATTTTCTATATCCAATAATTTGAAACACTTAAATTACAAAAATGAGAAAATATTATATTAGATCTTTTCTAAAAAATCAGTTGGTTAACCAATTGATTTGAACCGTGCCAATCCTGCTGGTAACAGAATAAAATCATAATGCAAAACCGCAATCCCAATGTAGGAATGCAAGAAAAACAAAGGCTTACTAAACCCAATTGCCAAGATACAGCACGCCCAATCCACAAAAAAGTGGACATGAGGATGAAAATTTAAATTTCCTTAAATATGATTGAAATTTTGCACATTAACTGTTAAAAGTGTACTATTTCATATTTTATTGAAAAAGAATAAAATTTTTTTCATTAACATACTCATTTTAATTAATAAAGTGACACTATGACTGTATGAAATAGACTGCACCAAAAATCTTTACATTTCATGGCATCGTACAGCTGAACAAATATTCTGAAAATCTCCAAACTTAGATGTATATAATCTGACATCTATTATTGAGAGTTTTTGCCTGCAGAGAAGTGTTCACTAATCTTCGTTACAAGAGGTAAGCATATTTAATTACTCTTAATTATTGTGTCACACCCGCAACAAAAAGTTACATTTATATCTCCACGGAAAAATTTCTTAAGCTGTAAGTTATGAAACTTTATATTCAAAAATAGTTTATTATGGTACTTTGAATTACAGACACAAAAAAAAATTTAATTAATATTTTAATTATAGTTATTAAGTGTTGCAGGCGTGACATGTTCCTGTTGCGGGTGTGACTTTAATTAAAGTCACACCCGCAACATCTTTTAAAATTGAACACAAATGCAATCTAAACAAATTATATGTAAATTTATGTAAGAATAATATACTGGAAAACATGTAGATCATAGCACTAACTATTATACCCTTTGATTTAGTTGTATGAACCTCAGTTCACATCATCAAAATTAGCATCATTTGAGCATGTGACATTGTGTGCAATTGATTTATATTTATTCAGTTTGGATTGATAAATTGTTGCTTCTACAGGAAAATAATATTTTTGTAAATGATATATGAATAAGAAAATAATTTAAAAGGCAAGATTTTTATGAAAAAAAAAAATCCAAAACAATATTTTAGCAATTCTTTTTAATATGTATGTATGCATGATTTTGTTATTTGATGGCATTTACCTTTTTTTTTTTTTCAATTTTAATTCAAATTAAATAAGAGTAATTGAAACTGTTATTAATTAAAATGTTTATTAAGTTAGCATAAAATGTAGATAGTCAGTTTGAAATGTACCAAAATTTAACATATAAAATTAAAAATTTCAATAATAAATATTGACAATTTGTTAAACATGTATTTTTGGACTTGAAGTGCTATATTTATTCAATTTATACATTAATTTCTTCTCTTTTGCAGAAGAATGAATAGCACAGAAAGGTCACGAAATCATTGGAAAAATATTAAGGAAAACCACCTTAAATACGCAGAATATCTACAAAAACAGAAGGAAAGCGACAAAGCAAGGATGAAAAAGAAGAAGAAGCTTAAAAAAAAAAAAAAAAAAAAAAACACACACATCAGCAGCCAAGAAAGAAAAACAATTTCAGGGACAAAAGCAGAATGACAGAAGCAGCAAAAGAAAATGTAGAGAGAAGAAGAAATCTTCAACAAAAAGTGCCACACCATCTCCAGCTATAAGAGTAGAAGAGTCTATTGGAAGTTACCGAAGAGCATAAACTCTTGGTAAAGCTAAACGAAATCTTCCTTAAGTCCAAGGAAAAGACTCGCTGTAGTGAAAAAAATAGCATATGAGGAAAACATTATACTTCCACCTAAAGAAATATAGCAATAATTACAGAAAATGCACAAAAGAGAATTTGTTTGCTGCACATTCTGATAAGGACAGTGCTGTAGTTGGGTGGAAACGCCGTTCCCAGAAATATTTGATTTGTTACTGAAAAAAAAAAAAAAAAAAAATCGCATATGAGCACACACCTTTTTTTTTTTTCAAGCGAAATGATACTAGCCTGGAAATGAGCCTAGAGCTAAATCCTTTTCTCCAGACTGTGAAAACTATACCCATTTCAACATCTGAATGCCAAAGAGCATTCAGCTGTATGAATAACATCATGACCGATGCGAGAAATTCACTCCTTATAGCAAGAGCCAGTTCACTTATATTCATAAGCCGTGTAGTACCCCTCTTAAAAGAATTTTCTCCTGAGCCATATGTGAAATCTTGGTTGCTATCAGGAAGAAGATTAACAGACGAGACAGCTTGCCATAAATCACAGAGCACAGAAAACACCTCTCATTATTGTTCTTGGAAACTTCTAGGATAGATGTGTCAGTAAGCAATATATGGATTTATTTTTGTTATTTCAGTTAAATTTTGATTCATAATGGAAAATGTTACTATGAGATTGATTAAATATTGCTTTTAGATAAATGCTATACAAATACAATACTATAAAATCTAGAATATAATAATTATAACTGTTAATTTTAAAAAGTCAGCTTTTAGCTAAATGCTTTGAATTGGCTTTTGGCTCAGCAAAAGTCCGGCAGCATCAACAGCTACTCTGTGAAAAGGTGAGTTCCCACAAATATTTTTTCTCAACTACAGCACTGGATAAGGATATAATATCCATTAATAATAAAAGTGAAGTTGTAGATTTTGTAGAAGTAGTTTTGTTCTTCACATTTAAAAAAAAAAAAAAAAAAAAAAAAGCGAAAACTTGGTTGTGCAAATAAGACAAATAGGTAGTGATGATACAGAAATAGAGCATCTAAAAAAAATTTCAGAAAATGTGTATGCTTGGCGAAATCAACCAGAAGTATCCTGGGAGAAACAGAACATTATAAAATAAGGTGCCACCGGCAGAAATTATAAATTCAAGATTAGAAATGAAATTTATTTGATTTTTTTTTTTTGCTTGATATTATAATTGTATTATTCATTAATTGGTTAAATAAAAAAACCCTGCTTTGTAAATATTTGTGTATGTCATTATTTTATTGCCCATACAAGTCACACCCGCAACGGGGTGTCACACCCGCAACGAAAACTTTAAATATTTCCTACACAAGCAAGAATTGAGTAAGTAATTTAATTTTTTCATAGAATAATTATTTAAGTATTACTGTCTAACATAAAAAAAAACCAGTTCATCCTGTTGTTATAATTCACAGAGTTTTAAGTTTTTGTACTGAAAGATGAAAATGCATGTCTTTTTTATGTCACACCCGCAACAGGTGAGAATTATTTTTTTTAAAAATAAATAAAATACTGAGTAACTTGAAAATTTGGATTAATGTATGTGTAAGTGGTCCACGTTGAAATCCATAAAAATTGAAACCATTGATCAAAAATATTTTAGCTGATGGCTAATTTAGTTTGTGTAAATGTCACACCCGCAACTTTGGATTGGGCGAGCAAAGGAAACTTACAGCCAATCATTCATTAGCATACAGAACAAAAAGTAACCAATGGAGAGAATTATGATTATGTCATCATTGAGGCATATGTAATTCTTAGTAAATCTTAGCTAATCAAGCAATCTAAGTAGTAAAAGTGTATTTTTAGCTCAAATCTGCCATTTTGACTATTTTTAAAAATAAGAGGCTTAAAAAGAAGAAGAAGAAAAATAATTAACTACTTGTTTTTTTCTTCCCTGCTAATTTTAGAAAAATTAGTTAGTCTGCTATGTAGATTTAAAGCTTATAAGAAAAGTTTGATTAATTAAAAATGTTTGTCACCTCTACAAATTTATTAATTCCTCATTTTTCTAAAGCTTTGCTTGTAGCTTCTGCATAGCTTGGATTTTGCGTTTTTCAATAATGTGTAAAATAAAGGAAAACATTAGGGGAAAAGAGAAAAAAACCATATGAAAAAAAAACTATTTGGTTTAAACCATGGTTTTTTCTCAATTTTCTCAATTCTTCACGATTATTAATAAAATCTGATTGTATTTCAGCGTTCAAAAGGCTGTTAATCTCGATGTTATTTTTTAGCTTCATTTTAGTACCAAACATCAGCTTGAAAGGGGTTGTATTAATACTTCTCTGAAAGGTCGAATTTATTACTTGTTGGACATCGCTTACATGTGTATACCACTTCGTAGGATTATCTACAGATAATTTAGACAAAACAGATATTATGACCGAATTTAGACGTTCGACTTGGCCGTTAGCTCTTGGTAACCCTGTGGTAATCATGATATGTTTCATATTTTCTCTGACGCAATAATCAGTTTAAACCAGCGTGGTTTAAACCAAACAACCCTGTCTGCTAGTGATAAATGAATGAAAGCAGACACTAATCAAGACTCTTGAAAACAACGGACTTCTTTGAAAACCTATTTCTAGAAAAGTAATTATACAATCTATAATCTGTAAGTTGCTGACAATTACACTGGCCTCCAAAAGTTAAGGTACATGGACTGGATGCTTTCGATTGCACACGTTTTGTCGAATATCTACCAACATTATTGGCGAATTGTTCTTGAACTTCTAGGATATAAAGAACATGTTTGATTTTATATTTCTCGGTGAAGATTATCCGGGTGTACAATTAAGGGGCTAATAATAAATTTAATAATAAAGTAATATTTGTGATCACCTATGTAACAGAAAAGGCTGGAAAGGGTTTGTCACTGTGGTAAATGACTATTTGGGTCCTGTTCAACGTTTGTATGCATTTGTGTAAGCATAGCACTCATATTCGTGGCGATGTTAACGTTTTTGTGAAAAATTCAAAAGTTTTTTGTTTATAGCACACAGAGTTTTCAACCAAATTTAACACAACTTTCAAAAAACCTGATAAAGAACAGTAGCAACAGTATACTGCAATTAAAACATGAATATATTGAATATTTGATGAGATATGGGCATTTGTATGAAATAATTTTTAACTGTGCATGCATGGAAGATCCTAAAATTTTTATTATATAATTTGGTAGTCAGCTATTTAGGGCAACTTATATAAAAAACCCAGTCAAATATCGCGAAAATTCACAAAGATAGGGTCGATATAGTGAGTTGCTTCCTAAAAATAGCTTTATTATAAGGGATTTTCCACAACTTTTCAATCAGCTCACTATATCTTTCTAAGTTTTCACAACATTTGACTGGACTTTTTATAGAAGTTGCCCCAAAATACTGACTACCAAATTATGAAATAAAAATTTTGAAATCTTCCGCGCATGCACAGTTAAAAATTATCTCTTAAAAATGCCCATATCTCATCAAATATTCAATATATTCATGTTTTAATTGCAGTATACTGTTGCTACTATTCTTTGGCAAGTTTTTGGAAAGTTGTGTTAAATTTGCTTGAAAACTCTTATGCTATAAGCAAAAAACTTTTGAATTTTTCACAGACACAATAATATCTTCACGAATATGAGTGCTATGCTTACACAAATGCACACAAACATTGAACAAGACCCAAATAGTCATTTAACACAGTGACAAACCATTTCCAGCATTTTCTGTTACATAGGTGATCGCAAATATAATTTTATTATTAAATTTATTATTAGCCCCCTAATTGTCCTCCCAATTAAATCTTCACTGAGAAAATGAAATCAAACATGTTCTTTTCATCCCAGAAGTTCAAGAATAATTCGCCAATAATTTTTGTAGATATTCGACAAAAGTGTGCAATCGAAAGCATTCAGTCCCTGTACCTTAACTTTTGGAGGCCAGTGTATATCAATTCTAGGTACAAGAGACAAAAGTTCATACTTATATTTTCTCACAAATTTAAAATAAGAAACTAAATGATCAAAATGAGAGCAAAAGTGCAGAGATGTGCAGGACAAGGGCCCCTAGTGAAAATTAACAGGCATGGGGTTCAGGGCAGCTGGCCAGGTTTGCCCGATGGATGTGCCAGCCCTGCTATAAACATGCTATTAAGTATCAGTCAAGATTATCAAGATTTAAAAATCGATTACAGCCAAAATTCAAAACGCTGTGTGTGTATACTTTTATTGTTTGACTTTGTTAATATGGCAAAAAAATAAATGCAATTTCTAAGAAATGCAAAATCATTCGAATTTTTTGGAATGAAACTTTGCAAAAGCAACATGGTGATACAGATCATCAGACTTGTTTAGCCCAAATTCCTGAAGAATACAAAGAAAATCATTTAAAATACTTGCAAACTTAGTTATTCTGATCTGACGTACGAAACTGGGAAGACATTTTTGACAATAAAACATCTGAAAATGTATTGCACAAAATTTCAAAAATTAATTTGGTTGACACTAATGTCAATATATCAATCGAACCAATATTAGTTCAGTGTTCCTAGGAGTTCCTAGGTGTTATGTTCCAAAGTACTGTTTACATGCTATGCTGCTTGACATTGGTATTCAGATGGGAATTGGTGCTTACAGCATATTGCATGGTTAAAATCTACTTAAGATATACCGTATAATGTTGACTCTAGAAAAAAAAGGCCGCCGGGTAGGAAATTTTAAAAAAGCGAACACTATTCTATAAAAGGGATACATTTTTCAAAAAGAGGACACTATTCTAAACAAGTAAGAAAAAAATCATGCATCAAGCATAGATTATGAAACACTTTCCAACATATTTAGAATAATGTAACAAAACTACACCATTTAAAAAAAAAATAAAAAAAAAAATATTATGTCTAATTCAACCATATGGAAACGCATAATGCATTTCAAAACACAATTTCAGCTGTTCCCATCCACAATCGGAAAATTATGCGAATTTTTTCAGCAGCCCTGTATATGATATATAGATTTGAATCTATTAACTACATGCATGCCAAAATTTAGTTCACTTAAGAGATACATATAGTACTTCAGTTGAAAATTTACCTTCATCAATTTCCTCTAATAAGGAGAACGGTAAGTGAATACTTTTGTGCAGTCCTGTATTTGAGGTATACAACTTATATATATAACGAGTAAGATGCAAAAATTAATTTAATTTAAAACCGCATACCAAACTTTAAACCGTACGCTCCAGCAATTATTACTCAAAGACAGTACTGTACTGTAACGATTTCTTTTGTGTGTCCCTGTAAAGGAATAAAAAATGCTATGAATGCTTTGTTTAAACGTGATCATAGTGAAATTCAGTGATTTATATCAGTTTCAATGCATCTGAAATAGCATAATGTCATTAAAATACTCTACAAACGATTTTTTCCCATATACCATAATGTAGTGAAACATTTTTGAGTGACCCTGTAAATGAACGATTAATCCTACATACTTAATATACAATACCAAACATGCTTTGGTGACCCTAAATAACCTTTATCAATTGCATGAAAATCCGAGTATATTTACGGGAGTTAGAGCGTGGCCAGACAGACAGACGGCCAGACAAACTGAATGCATAAACACTTTTTCAACTTTGCTGGAAAGTGTTAAAAAGAGCACACTTGTACTTTGTTCACAAAAAATATTTTGAACTGGTTTGTTTAGAGTCCCTAGAATTTGAGATATTTTCCCGGAATCAACTGAATTGCCACAAGGTGCATAGGAAGTGTTAAAAAAGGCAGCCGGGTTCATCGGAAGAGTTTAAAAGAACCGCTGGGTGCAAAAAAGAAATAAAAAGGGGCGCTTGCGCCCTGCTAAAGCGGCTTAGAGTCAACACTAACTGTATTACAACATAGTTTAAAAGTTCTGGCAATATTGTCCTTTGAAAACTTATTGAGAGTGAATTAGACAATAATGAACTGATTCATGGTTGTTTTATTAAAAATCAGGAAATCTCTTTGAAAATAATAAAAAAGAATGTCAGCTACATCTTACTATTTATTTTCAAAATTGCGCGAATCCCAATGGACAATGCAATTAAAAGAAATGTTCTTATTTTACTAAAATTCATTATCATTCTTATTACAGTTTGCAATTTTTAAATTAATTCAATAATAAGTACTTCAAAAGTTCTTAAAAACTACTATAATAGAAAACAATTATGTTATATTGAAATTTTGTAAAAATTTGCTTTGTTTATTTGCACTTTATACAATTTTGAAAATGTACTACCAAGTCAGAGATATTTCTTACCTCTGCCTAAGGGGACTTATCTGGTGAGGACGAAAAAAAGTGAAATCCCATGTTACCGTATGGGAAAATATGCTTATCCTTTTTGATCATTCAAATTTGGAAATTTCAACAACTTTTTTTTTTTTTTTTTGACATGTAGATATGTAACTTCTTTATCCCTTTGGAAGCTTAAAATAATTTAAAGATAATTATGAGTATTGTAAAATTTATGTTACATTTTCAAAAAATTCTGAAAAGTACAGAAAGTATTCTTTATTCATTTGTAACTTTGGACTAGAAAAACATATAAAAATTTGGAGCTTACAGAGCGATAAAGTACCTTCCTATCTATGTGCTAAAAAAAAAATATTGTTGAAATTTCTAAATTTGAATGAAGAAAAAGGATGAATATTTTTTCCCATAGGATAACATGGAATTCCACTTTTTTTCTTCCCCACCAGATAAGTCCACTTAACCTAACAATACACTTCTGTTTTAAATATTTTTTATATATTTATTTATCCCACACTGCATTACTTGCTTTGTCATTTTTATTATACAAATAAAAGATAAAGAAAATAGTACCTGTAATATTATTGTTGGACTCATTATTAGTTGCTAACTTCAACTCAGATGACTTCTAAAAATAAAATAATAAATAAATAAACAAGAATGACATTGAATCAAAATTAAAGATTTTTTACAAATTTAATTTTCAATATTCTCTTAATAGTTATTGAATTCAATGACAATATTACTTTTAAGTACATATAATATTGCATTTATACAAAAGTTACAGTACAACTGTTCACAGTAAAAGAGAAAATAATAAAATAGCAAAAACATTAAATGATATGAAAGAAAAGTAAATATTTTTTAAACTTAATTATGCTTTATATATATATATATATATATATAAATATTAAGATCTTTACGAGGGCTAGTACTTAAGTTTTTAGAATCTGGCAACAAAAAAATAGCTGCTTTCAGAACAGAGGATTTTCATCAAAATTCAAACAGTTACATGTATGTATGCACTTATCAAAAGAATACTTAAAAACACTTCAGCAGTAGAGTGGTACATTGTACCGGGTGTGCCAAAAATGACTGATGGGTTTTAAAATTCAATATAACTTGCAACCGGTGACAGATATTAAAAAATTCTTGCAGGAGTGTTATGTAAGATGGCAAGAGTTTTTATGCTGCGATTCTCAGTTTTAGTTACAAATAGAATCGATAGATGGCGTTGCAAGCAATAACTGCTAAATCCAGGCTTGATTTTTCAGCCTCTCTCTTCTTCCATGCAAAAAGAGGAGATTGAAATGTATTGAATAGATCCCGAAGTACCAAAAATAGGGTCTGGACTGAGCACCTATTGCTCTCAGAGCCATCTATTGTTTGAAATTCGAACTAAAATCAAGAATCACAGTAAAAAAACTGACATCATACATAACTCTCCTGCAAGAATTTTTTTAATACAATAGTACCCCGACTTACGTCACCTCACATTTACGACGTCTTGTCTGGAAAAAAAATTTTACTAATTGAGACGCACTTTGACCCATTTTGAAGACTTTTGGTTCTATGAAGGGAAACTTTCCCGCAAAAGTCACATGATAGTCACAAATACATAAAAAATGTCACTAGAAAAAGCTTAGAAAATTCATTCTTCTATTACAAAGTGCTTCTAAGAGAAAAAAAAATTGTTGGTTCAAACTTTATTGCAAGATCTTTTTACATCCACAAAAAATCAAACGGAGCAGCTAGAAGAGCAATAAATTGTACATTAACAACTTATTGATTTATGTTAGCTTCTTTTATTGCATATGTATTTTTGATAATCTTTAATGTATGTAACATAATTCCTAAATACAATAGAACACGTTCATTAGATTTTGAAGTATTTTTATTACTTATCCATTTTTGCTTATCTAAATGTACCTCGACTTACGTCGCTAGCCCTGTAACGAATTGCTGACGTAAGTCGAGGTATTACTGTATCTGTCACTGTTCGCAAGTTACTGAATTTTAAAATCCATCAGTCATTTTTGGGACACCTGGTAGGTACAGTTTTGCTGAAAAAAAGGAGGAAGTGTCACCTTACCCTTTTTCAGCCCAATACAGCATACAGCTGAACTCAAGGGGAGGTGTTATAATAAAATTTCCAAAAGCATTACAATATTTTTAAAATACTTAATTTTTATAATCTGGATTAAACCTGTGAATTATCATAAAAACTATTAGTTTTTTACTCATATATAATTATAGAGCTTTATATATATAATATTGCATTTAAGAAAAGTTCTTTGGGGTTAATTAGTTTGTTGATAATAAAATCACTTGACTTTTCCTACATTTTTACAAACTAAAGATACTGCCCATTGTAATGCTGAATGCAAAGGCCAAGTTGACGCTATATAACCTATTGGACTTTCTTGTGACGTCACAGTAGGTAAAATAGCAGTGTGATCATTTGTTTACACTTTGCATTTACTAATGTTTTATCGCTACTTCTCTTAGTTACATTACTTTATTGCGATACTTATAAGCTCAGAAAACCTATTAATCAAAACAAAAGCTTATTATTAAATAATGAAAAACTTTATAAAAGCATGATTTGCAAAATTCAAATGAAAAAAATTTCTAAATACTAAAAATTATCATTGTAAACTGTAAAAAACTTTGGACTATTACACCATAGGTAATTCAAATATAAATAAGTGAAATGTAAATAAACAACAAATCATTTGCTAAAATGGTGTATAAACCTTTTAATACAGATTAAAACATTAAAATCCCTAAAACAACTATTCTACGGTTTCAGCACACCTCCGTGGCCTTCTTCAGGAATCTAAATGAACCAAGATGTCAGCTATGTCAAAACTCCGCCCGACAGAAAATCTTACACATGGGGGAAATTAACCAATGACTGGGAAATAAGAATTTACTGGCCCCATCTGTTGAGATATGATGATAATATAAATACTCTGTCGCCATCTGTTGAGATATGATGATAATATAAATATTCTGTTGTTATCTATGTATGAAAAAAGTTGTTAAACTGCATAACTCAAAATTAAACGTTTCTAAGGATATGTAACCAAAGTTTTGGAATATTATGATATATTGTCATTACATACTTCATCTTTTTCTAAATGAAATTTCTATTGATTCTCTAATTAAATTTCTATGCGAGTCATTACCTGGAATAATAATGTTAGCATTCTCAAAATCAATATAGCAATGATAATTATTGAGATAAAATCTTGACAAGGCTGTAGACGGTTTTTGATATTTTATGTCATAACGGTGCTCCCTTAACCTTTCCGCAAACTTCCTCTTAGTCATGCCTACATAATATTTCTTACTATTGCCCTCACCAGTAATGGGTATTTCATAAATGCCAGCTTGAAATCTGAGAGGAGTGGGGTCCAAATGCTTGACCAACAAATCCATCAAACTCGGAGGGGATGTAGCTATGAGAGTTATATTAAAATTAATTAAAAATTTCCTGAGTCTTTCAAACATAATAGATAAATATTGAAACTTCTTAAAAATTCTTGTGGGGAAATCCAAATATCTATGTTGAACCAAAGGGCTATGAAACTTCCCGATTATATATCTACCTGATTGATAATCTATAACTACTTGATTGATAATCAGGAAGTTTGATAGCCCTTTGATTCAACATAGAGATTTAAATTTCCCCACAAGAATTTAAGAAGTTTCAATATGTACAGTTGTGGGGGAAAAAAAGTAAACACTCCCTACTAACTCTTCAACAAATTATCCTAGACGGACGTTACTGGTACCGAACGATTGGAAATAAAGTCTACTTTTAAATGATGTACATACGATTTCCTTAGGGGGCCATCTACATATTAAAACGAACCCAAATCTCATTTTTTTCAATGGCAATACCCAATTTTAACGAGATATTTCAAATCTTCGGTTCAAACTATGTTCAGACATCAAATTTCAAGTCATTTGAATGATAAATTTTTGAATTATAAACATTCAAAATTTAGCGCTTCTAATGTTAAATTACATTTTCATATTTATATATAGTATATATAATGAAATTATGCTCCTAATGTGCTAATTTTTTGTGTAGCAATAATACTAATGTGCCCAAACATAAATACGCAGAATTTGCAATTTTTATAATTTTATGATATGAATTATGAAATTAATATTCGAAAAAATTATGAATAGCAACCTACAATTTTTTTTTGATGAATTTAGATTCATTAAGTCCTGCTTTATGAAAATCCAAAATTTCCCATGTTTCTTCCAAATAGTTTTCAAATTATGTTTAAAAAAACGGCAAAATGATGGTTTAAGGGGACATCTATAATAGAAGTGAGTAGATATTTTGAAATTTCTTTTGCTGTGCTGTTATCTAACAGGCTTCATTGACAGCTTGAGTGGTGCTTAAGGTGCCTTGATCAAGAAGGGGGCTCTCTCAGTTAACATTCGAGTACCGAACTTCAATTTGGATACAGTACAGACCTTAAAATACGCTCGTTTTAAAATAATTAATTCTTGGAAACTTATGGTGCGAATTGCATAAAAATTTGTTTTTAGGCTAATTGAAGGATGTAGAGTTCATTTATGCTGTCAGAATTGTGTATTGCTATTGAAGAAAACAAAGTTATGGTTCGTTTTAATATGTAGATGGCCCCCTAAGCAAATTTTATATACATCATTTAAAAGTAGACTTTATTTCCAATCATTTGGTCCAGTAACTTTTTTCTACGATAATTTGTTGAGGAGTTAGTAGGGGGTTTTACTTTTTTTTTTCCCACGGCTGTACCTATTATGTTTGAAAGACTCAGGAAATTTTTAATTAATTTTAATATATAACTCTCATAGCTACATTCCATCCAAGTTTGATGGATTTGTTGGTCAAGCATTTGGACCCCACTCCTCTCAGATTTTGAGCTGGCATTTATGAAATATCCATTACTGGTGAGGACAATAGTAAGAAATATTATATAGGCATGACTAAGAGGAAGTTTGCGGAAAGGTTAAGGGAGCACTGTTATGACATAAAATATCAAAACTGTCTACAGCCTTGTCGAGATTTTATCTCAATAATTATCATTGCTATATTGATTTTGAGAATGCTAACATTATTGTTCCAGCTAATCACTCACATAGAAATTTAATTAGAGAATCAATAGAAATTTCATTAAAAAAAACTTTCTTACCAAAAATAAAACCGACTTCAAAAACTACTACAAAGTAAAAAATAATTTTTTACATAATAGTTGATAAGAAATTAAATTAAGAGCATTGTATTTACCATGCGTATTATTATATTTATGTACATTAATTTGATTTTTTGGAGTCGGTGCCAGTCAAACGAAGTTAAGTATAATTACCCAACAGACACGCATTCAAATATCTACGAGTTTTTTTACGATTTGTTATTTAGTTAAAAAATTTGAATTTTACCATTTTTGAAACATTTCATCTGATTTTATAAACGTGTATTTTCAAGTGAGATTAGTTGTAATTATGTGTGCTAAATTAATAGTTATTGTAAAATTAATGCGTTTATACAGGCTATTATGTAAAACAAATCGTAGCCAAACACAGATTTTGAAATGCAGGATGGTGTCAGGGTACTACCCCCTACATACTAATGTATGTAGGGGGTAGTGGTCAGGGTTGATTGATTGAGAATGGATTTTTTTTCCTAAACGGTTTTGCTGAATCTTGTTACGATTTGTACTGGATAAACAATTTTAATTTTGAACTTGGCTTGGCTGGCACCGACTCCAAAAAATCAAATTAATGTACATAAATATAATAATGCGCATGGTAAATACAATGCTCTTAATTTAATTTCTTATCAACTATTATGTAAAAAATTATTTTTTACTTTGTAGTAGTTTTTGAAGTCGGTTTTATTTTTGGTAAAAAAGTTTATTTTTCACTTTTTAGTTTATTTTTATTTTTATTTATTTATTTATTTATTTATTTTTTTTTTTTTTTGAGTTACGATTTTTGCATGATTCTTTTGGAGGAAATTGCGGACTTTTAAAGAAACTTTTAAAGATGTTATTTTGATAAGTAAATACTTTTGTCCAGATTTGTGTGTACATTCATAACACAGGTTTTTTGTGAAAATTCTTTATATATATATATATATATATTACATGTATTCTTCTTCAGATTTAATAGCTTTATTTTTTAATTAAATATTTTTGTTTCTCTATTTGGACATGGGTAGAACGACAAGAGATGCTGATCGCATGAAAAAATATCGAACTTTAAAAACTGACAATAAAAGTTCTTCGGCTTACTAAAAATGCTCTATGAAATAGAGAAGAGAGACCCAATGACTTATTTTTCATACTTTCTAACAGATGACCATGCCCTTATCTTCCGGGTTGCCCTAGATGAACAGGTTTGATACCTGGCATCGGCGTAGGAGACCACCTAATCGCCACGTAGCGGCAATAAACCTGATGAACGCCTAGATCGTTTTACAATCGGCAGTGCTTATTTCTTAATTATGAACTTTTTATGCCAGTTACTTAACATTTATATCTTGTTGTTTAGCACCTGCGTATTGCTACTCATGTTGATCTCGTAATTTAGAAGCTTAATCAGATGACGAGACCTTCATCTGGCAAGGCACCTCAGAGGTATAATTCATAGGTAAATTCGAGGTCTTCGCATCTATCGACGGAGTTTACATGCACCAGGAGCCATTAGGGTACATGACAACCGAATAACTTATCAAAAAATGATCGTGAATAGACTACAGGGGGAAAGTCTTAAATGGCGTTCTCTCAAATGGCTGGTCATTGATGAAATTTCTATGGTGTGAAAAGAGAATTTATATATAATTCATTTGAGGTTTCAAGAATTTAAAAACAATTTATTTTTTGGTGGCATTAATGTTTTCTTATATGCAAGTGCCAATATGTAATGTATACGTAATGCCAATGTGCTTAAATGTATGCTAAGCATTTCAGCATGGTACTTTTATTCATAATTTAAATTATTTGCTTAATCTTTCGCCAAATCTAAAGATTCTGATAGAGAAATTGAGAACTCATTGCATCATGACGGCATTTTGTTTATTTTTGTTTGTAATCTTTCTTGAAAAAATCAGCTTAACTCACTTAGGCATTTATGCTTCTTATTGCATCATCATTTGCAATACGTTAGGCAGTGGAGATTTTAAAGCTATTAAGTAATCTACCGTTATTGCGTCCACTGCCAATTGTTGTTTCTGAGCTAATATGATTTGGTGCATTGAAGCGTTTTGCGAATTAAATATTTTATGATACCCACATTTACATTAAACCAATTGCTGCTGATATATATTTTTTTTTTTTTTTGTTTCACACTAGCCTTAACTGTGAATACTAATTAGAGTAATTCCTTTTATTTCTTTCTATGTTGTTTATCTTGTACTTTAACAACATAGAGATCTTAGCTCAACTTCTGTTTGCATATAAAAGTAGACAAATGGTTGTTCACAATAAATAAATTTATAAATATTGAAAAACTCTCTTGTGTATATGAGATAGTGGTACTGCTTAGTTATCCCGTCGACCAAAAATCTATCGCCAAACTATAAGATTAAATGCCAATAATGGTTGATCGTAAATGTCACATTCACTTGACTTTAAGCAAGATACATGTGTTTACGTCATCAAGTGATTTTTGTTTCGACGTTTTATTTGTATTTTTATTAATGTTATACTAATTTATTTGTTCTTTCGTTATTTAAAATAAAAATTATGTCAATTTGTATAATTTGGCGAGTGGTTTGGTGATTTATATAATCTGGCGAATTTGGTCTACGGGATAACTAAGTAGTACCGAGACAGTTAATAGGTTGTCAGAAAATATACGTGAAATTTTCCTTTTCTCTCCAAGGCCCCGATACAGGAAAGTTATCATTAATGTTATCTAGTGGAAATATTAAAGGCAATCAAAAAGCATTCATACATATAACTGTTTAATATAATATAATATAGGTATGTATATAATATTATGATACTTCTTAGTTATCCCGTCGATCAATTTCATCAAATTATATAAATCGCCAAATTATACAAATTGACATAATTTTTATTTTAAATAACGAAAGAACAAATAAGTTAGTAAAACATTAATAAAAATACAAATAATACGTCGAATTAATGGTTTTATTGGCCATTATTGGCATTTAATCTTACAATTAATTAATTAATGGCAAACCATTATTGGCATTTAATCTTACAATATGGCGACAGTAATTTGGTCGACGGGATAACTAAGAAGTACCAATATTATATATATATATATATATATTATGTGCCACCAGTCTGATGTTATGTGTTTAATTAAACTAAACTATTGTATACTAAATTATTGTTTTGTATTAAGTTAGTTTGCTTCTGTATTATTTAGCATTTGAAATAATGGTGTATATTTAATTAATGTATATTAAATTACTATTTTGAATGCGATTGCCAATTGAGAATTTTAAATATAACTGTCGATTAGAAAATGCGAAGAAACTTATTGAGGAAGATCCATTACTGAATTTGAATGGGAATATCGCCAAATTAGTCAGTTACAGCCAAATTGGCTTCATTTATGGTGACTTATTTTGGTCACTAAATTTGGCGATAATTAACGTAACTGCGCCAAGTTTTGCGACAACTTGGCGCTAACGTATATGAATACATTGTTTTATGCTTATGATTGAGAAACCGGTTACAACAATGAAAGATAATTTGGGTGAAATCCTTCATTTTATTGGTTTTTGTTGAATTACTAAAAAACTACTCAACCAATTTCAATGAAACGGAAGTGGTACCAATTCGAGAGTATCCTCTTTCAATTAAAATAAAAATCAGATAAATCGGACAAAAAGTTCCGGAGCAATCGGTGAACATACATAAAAAAAAAAAAAAACCATACATACGCGTTGAATTGATAACCTCCTCCTTTTTGAAGTCGGTAAAAAGGTGAAGTATGTAATGACAATATATTATATATCATTCCAAAACTTTGGTTACATATCCTTAGAAACGTTTAATTTTGAGTTATGCAGTTTAACAACTTTTTCCACACATAGATAACGACAGAATATTTATATTATCATCATATCTCAACAGATGGCGACAGAGCATTTATATTATCTCAACAGATGGGGCCAGTAAATTCTTATTTCCCGGTCATTGGTTAATTTCCCCCATGTGTACGATTTTCTGTCAGGCGGAGTTTTGACATAGCTGACATCTTGGTTCATTTAGATTCCTGAAGAAGGCCATAGAGGTGTGCTGAAATCGTAGAATAGTTGTTTTAGTGATTTTAATGTTTTAATCTGTTAGCAAATGATTTTTAGTTTATTTACATTTGTATCATTGTAAACATGAAATAAAAGCATATTTAAGTAAAATAGGTTTAATTTACATATGTTATAAACAAACCTCAATTTAAACACTTGAAATTTGACTCATTTTTACAGATATTGACTATAACCTAATTTATTTTAACGATATATTTTTAACAAATCCGATAATTAAGACAAAATTATGGATGCAACGGATATCCGGCTGATTTTTCAATATCCGAAATACCGTCGGATGTCCGACTTCTTTGCCGGATATCCGGCAATACGTAGCAAAGCAAATATATAAGGATAAGAGAAATCGTTTGACCTAAACAATGCCGAACAACTTTTGTTTATAATGCAAAATATGAAAGTAAGTCCATTATTCATGAGTAAAAGGTAATTCTCAAAAGTTTAAAGAATTGCCAGCTTTCCTAACATTGGTATTAGAACTCTTTATAATAAATTTAAGAATTTATGTTTACATCTTTTAGAAAATTGTACCTTTACTTTCAGAATGTGAAACAAAATCTAAAATTGTTTATTAAAGTATGACTTTATTAATTTTCTTTCTCTCTTTCAAGTTTAACAATTAAACAGGCCTATTTTTACCTTCTTCTATCTTCAATAGAAGAAAGTACTGTAACTGCGATTTTTTTCGATTTCTGGTTTTCGGTGGGCTTAGACGTTTTAGGGGTCAGAGATCCCAAAACCTGTTTATACAAAATATCTGTCTGTCTGTCATCATACCACCAAAAAATGTATGAAGTTATGCATAGAATTGAACCAAATTTTTTGTGAATGTTTTTGGCTATAGCCAGCTGGCCCTCCTTCAATATTGGAACATTCCACTGGAAGGAGGCGCTGTAATCATGATTTTTGTGCCATTTTCATTATTGCGCCATCAAAAAGTTTATGAATTTATGCATAGAATTGAACCAAATTTTTTGTGTTTTTTTTTTTTTTGGCTATGGCCTGCAGGTCCTTCTTCAATATGGAAGCATTCTGCCGGAAGGGAGTGCTGTAACTGCGATTTTTGTGCCATTTTCATTATTGTACTATCGAAAAGTGTATGTTAAATATGTAATGATAAGTTATCCATATAATTGAACAAAATTTTTTGTGTATGTTTTTGGCTATGTCCAGCAGGTTCTCCTTTAAATTGGAAACATTCTGCCAGAAGGGTGCGCTGTAATAGTGATTTTTGTGCCATTTTCATTCTTTTACCATCGAAAAGTGTATGAAGTTATGTATAGAATTGAACCAATTTTTGGGGGTATGTTTTTGGCTATGGCCAACTGGTCCTCCTTCAATTTGAAAATATTCTGCTGGAAGGGGGCGCTATAATAGCAGACCTGCCAACCTTTGATAATAGGAAATCGTAGCACCCAAAATTAAAATTAATCTGGAGGTTGGTTGGCTGGTTTTTCGTGTTTCGCAGCTATCTTTTGACATTCATATAAGGAATAAGGTTTCAGTCTTTCAACTCAATATAGTACATTTTTTCCTCTGAAAAATTTTATACGATATTTAAAGTTTCTTCTCGTTTCGAAGAGTTTTTTTTTTTTTTTTTTTTTTTTTTTTTACATTTGTAAAAAGAGCCTGGTTCCAATTTTTTAGCCCAGTGCAGTAAATTTTGACGAAATTCGCGATTCTTTTTCCCGCGATCATTTTAGAATATTCACAGTTTTTTTTTTTTTTTTTTTTTTTTCCACAATTGTAATTCACATTTTTCTATCATGATTCTTTGTTGAAATTCACACTTTTTACCACGAACTTTTGACGCAATTCGCATTTTTTATCGCGATCCTTTGACGAAATTTATTTTCTTCTGCGACCAATTAACGAAATTTATTTTTTTACACAGTCATTTGTCGAAATTCGCGATAGTTTATCGCAACCGATTGGCAAAATTTTCGATATCTTTCGCAACCAATTAACAAAATTCACTACTCGATTCCGCGACCTTTTGACTAAATTTGCAATATTTTTTCCTCAATAGTTTGTCAAAAATCGTGATTTTTTGCGCAATCTTTTGACGAAATTCGCAATTTCTTTCTTAACTCATAACGAAATTAGCTATTTTATTCAGCGACCAATTGAAAATAATCACTATTCGTTTCGGAGATCTTTGACGAAATACCCGATATTTTTACACGATCATTTAAAGAAATTCTCAAACTTTTCAGCGATCGATTCACGAATTCATTTGGGAAAATTCTATAAAAGGAAAAAAATTCGCGGACTTCCAAGAAATTTCAAAATATACTCGCAAAAGAATTATAGGTCTGTGGAAGAATTTGCAGTGGGAAATACTGCACAGCATTTTTCTCTATGCAGGACTTTTCTTTTCCGTGTGCAAATCGTACGATTTTGCACATTATTTCAAACCTTGCCTTGCACCTAAAAAAAAAGCCCCCCCCCCAGAAATTCTTAACATGGCACCCTTGTTTCTAAGGAAGGGAATTCCTGTATAAATATTTACAGAAACGTGATTCGCTCGTGGTTAATATACATAAAAAGGGTTTTATGTTAAGAAGTTTGTTTTGCAGCACAGATTTTTTTTTCCCCATGAGCAATTTTTAGTGTCCGAATTTTCGGACTAATGACCAATCTTTTAAAACTTGCGGAATTGAATATTTTGAAATTTTGGAAATTTCGGATAAAAATCGCAATTAGAAACAAAAAATGCGTTTGTGTTTTTTGCAATAAAAATCGTAGTTCAAGACCGATTTTCGTAGCATCGTAGTTTATAGGTCCAAATCGTAGCAACTACGATTTTTTCGTAGCAGTTGGCAGGTCTGTAATAGTGATTTTTGTGTTATTTCCATTATTTTATCATCGAAAAGTGTATGAAGCTAAGCATAGAATTGAACCAATTTTTTGTGTATATTTTTGGCTATGGCCGGCAGTTTTTTCTTGAATTTGGAAATATTCCGCCAGAAGGTGGCACTGTGATAACATTTTTTGTAAAATTTTCTCAATTTTTCGCAGATTTTTGTACTGTATATTGGTGGCTCGTGAAGCCGTGGGAACTTCGCAACCTGCTAAGCTGGCTATTCACAATCAGCTGATGTACAAAAGAATAACGAAAAAAATTATTGATTTTAATAAATATCATGATCGAGATTAACTTATTCTTATTTTGATTAATTGACGAGCAGAAATTTTAGATCAAAATCAAAGTTGGTATAATATTGAACTAATAATATCTAAGTATTAACATTTGGAACTACTTTTTGAAATATTAAGATGTATGAGATAGAAAAAAGTTTTGGGATTGGCACATCCAATTAGTTATTTTTGTATCTTCATTTTAAATAAAGTAATTAAAATTAAAAGTAATTTTCTTTTTACTTATAAATATCACAGTAATTTATCTTAAAATAAAACTAAATGTGACTCAAAGGAAAACAGTATTAAATAATTAAAACAGAAAAAAGTCCTTCCGGCCAGTGCCGGGAGGAAGAGGTAGCTTTCAAATTCCTTATTTTAAAAAAGCCAATTTTATATTATTCAAACACACGAAGCTCAATTTAGTGGAAACCGAATATAGGAGATTCAATACTAATTTTTATCAATACTAAATCATTATGAATGAGAATTTCGCGAAATTAGTCAGCTTTATCCAAGCTGCTTTTATTTAAAGTAACTTATATTTGGCTGAGATGTTGATGTATACTATCCACATGCCTTCTTACATGGAAATAGGCGAATACGTGAGTTATCGCGTGACAAATACAAGATCGTTTCAAAATGTTAGCCATACTAGAAATTTAAAGTGCTATAATTCAACCATTTTTTAAGATATAAACAAAAGAACAAATTTTCAGAAACAAAATCTGCTCTGGAATCTTTGTATCAAGGCCAAACACATAAAAAAATCTTTTTCATTTTCCAATTTTTTAATACCTCATTTTAAATTTTAAATTTAATTTTTTTTTAAATGGCAACCCTTTTGAAACAAGATGGCAAATGAAGCTGGCCAACGAACTCGGTCGAGACATTAGTATGTACTATGTACAGACCAAGTAACATCCAAATCGGTTCATAAATACGCTTGTTATCGCGTGACAAAAATCTGGTCGTTTTAAAATGTCAGCCACAATAGAAATTCAAAATGCTATAACTCAGCCATTTTTTTAGATATAGACGAAACAAAACCTGTTCCGGAATCTTTGTAATAAGATCAAACACATAGGAAAAAAATCTTTTTCATTTTCCAATTTTTTGGTATCTCATTTTAAATTTTAAATTTTTTAATTTCTTTAAATGGCCGCCATTTTGAAACAAGATGGCGGATGAAGCTGGCCAACGAACTCGGTCGAGATATTTGTATGTACTATGTACACACCAAGGTACATCCAAATCTGTTCATAAATACGCCTGTTATCACGTGACAAATATCAGGACGTTTCAAAATGTCAGCCACGCTAGAAATTTAAAATGCTATAACTCAGCCATTTTTTAAGATATAGACGAAACAAAAACTGCTCCCGAATCTTTGTATCAAGGTCAAATACATAAGAAAGAAATATTTTTTCAATTTTCAATTTTTTGGTACCACATTTCAAATTTAAATGTTTCTTAAAAATTTAAATGGCTGCCATTTTTAAACGAGATGGCGGATGAAGCTGGCCAACGATCTCGGTCGAGACATTGGTATGTACTATGTACAAACAAAGTTACATCCAAATCGGTTCATAAATACGCCTTTTATCGCGTGACAAATTTCAGGACGTTTCAAAATGTCAGCCACGCTAGAAATTCAAAATGCTATAACTCAGCCATTTTTTAAGATATGGACGAAACAAAAACTGCTCCCGAATCTTTGTATCAAGGTCAAATACATAAGAAAGAAATATTTTTTCAATTTTCAATTTTTTGGTACCACATTTCAAATTTAAATGTTTCTTAAAAATTTAAATGGCTGCCATTTTTAAACGAGATGGCGGATGAAGCTGGCCAACGATCTCGGTCGAGACATTGGTATGTACTATGTACAAACGAAGTTACATCCAAATCGGTTCATAAATACACCTTTTATCGCGTGACAAATTTCAGGACGTTTCAAAATGTCAGCCACGCTAGAAATTTAAAATGCTATAACTCAGCCATTTTTTAAGATATAGACGAAACAAAAACTGCTCCCGAATCTTTGTATCAAGGTCAAATACATAAGAAAGAAATATTTTTTCAATTTTCAATTTTTTGGTACCACATTTCAAATTTAAATGTTTCTTAAAAAGTTAAATGGCTGCCATTTTTAAACGAGATGGGGGATGAAGCTGGCCAACGATCTCGGTCGAGACATTGGTATGTACTATGTACAAACGAAGTTACATCCAAATCGATTCATAAATACGCCTTTTATCGCGTGACAAATTTCAGGACGTTTCAAAATGTCAGCCACGCTAGAAATTAAAAATGCTATAACTCAGCCATTTTTTAAGATATAGACGAAACAAAAACTGCTTCGGAATCTTTGTATAAAGGTCAAATACATAAGAAAAAAATATTTTTCCATTTTCAATTCTTTGGTACCACATTTCAAATTTAAAATTAAAAAAAAAATTTTAAATGGCCGCCATTTTGAAACAAAATGGCAGATGAAGCTGGCCAACGAACTCGGTCGAGACATTGGTATGTACTAGGTACATGCCGAATTACATCCAAATCGGTTCATAAATTCGAGAGTTACAGTATGACAAATGTCAGATATATATATATATATATATGGATATATATATATCAACTTTTGAACGGAGGGTGGTTTCGGGGTCTGGGGGTCATGATCGATGAAAATATACCAAAATTTTTTGAAATCGCTTTCCTCCGAACGGCTGCAATAGGTAGCTTTTTGTAATGAAAGCTACCTAAAAGACATCAACTAAACCTATATTTGAAGAAAATAACTCTTTAATCATGGGTATATTAGCAGATATTTTATGTTTAAATTATAAAAAGAACGTATGTATTTCTTTGTGAGAATACTCTACAATTATAAGCCTATTAATTGGTTAAAATTTGTTACACAAATTGTCAGCATTTCATTGCACAAATTAATTATTAGCAATTATCAATATAGTCAATCCCATATCCAAATCCAGAAGCAATTATCAGCATTTCATTGTACAAATAAATAGAATATTTTAATGTTTAAATTACATTTTTTATACAACATTATTAATGTACATTACACGGCTTGAATGGCAGATACATGTCTTGAATTTCAAGATGGGATGGCAGGATTCGTGCCCTAAAGAATATTGGGTGCGGGAGGCTCCTGTTTCCAAAAAATCATTTTCCGAAAATGTTTCTTTGTAAAATGATGAAGTGTCGGGACCGACTGACAAATTTCATGATATTTTCCACTATGGATTTGCAGATTTCACAGTTTCTTCTTACAACAAATTGACAAAATTATTCTGCATCTGACCAAAAAAGTTTGTGATTTTTCTCCTCGACCGACTGACGAATTTCTAGATTTTTTTCTGGAGATCGATTGGTGAATTTCATAATTTTTTTTTTCGCAATCAATTGACAAATTTAGAAATTTTATTCTGTGACCGATTGGCAAATTTCCCTGTTTGTTCTTGTGACATACTGATGAAAGTAACGATTGTTTTTCTGCATCCGATTGAAAAATTTTGCATTTTTTCTCTGCGACCGGCTGAGGAGTTTCACGGTATTTGCTCGTAACGGACTGGCAAATTTCACGATACTTTTCCATGATCGATTGACGAATTTCGTGATATTTTCCCACTTTCGATTTCCCATGAACTTCAGTTTTTTTCTTGCAACCAATCGACAAATTATTTTATTTATTTTCACCATGATTGACGAAATCAGCAATGTTTTTCCTGTGTGCCCAAAATTGGAAATAACTAAAAGGGCAGCAATGGCCACCGGAGACTAAGCTCTACCAAATTGGACAATAGGCAGCACTAAACAAAATGAGATTACACTTGTGGTGCACATGAAAAAAAAAAAAAAAAACTTTGATGAACTTCAAAAAAACATATTTAGAAACAACAAACAAGTTGTTTCTCGCAATTAACAGAAATTAGGACATGACTTTTTGAAATCAAACTTTTTTCGTGTAATAGGAGAAATCAATTGACTATTCCTTTTTCAAACTTTGGATATGGATTTAAAATTCCAATGAATAGAACATAGTTTCTAACGAAAATACCAGGGATTACAGTTTTGAATATAATTCCATTAAGGATATAATAAAACAAATTTGTTCAGAAGTGACATACCATCACCGATATGCATTATTCATGTAAGTTAAAAATTAATGCACATCAGATTTTGCAAAGTTTTCTAAAACTTTTTAAGAGAGCATAACCATGTGTTTCCGATAATTTCTAAAGTTATAAAAGTCGCTCTGTGCTGTTTGTGAAAAGTGTAACTTGTGAAACAGGCTAAAGTACGCAAAATGGAATAAAATCTAAATTAAGAAATTCATTTAGCAATCCGATTGTTAATTGCCCATAACATTAGGTGAAAGTTGAAAAATAGACATGGTATATATAAAGCTTGATTCTGTTCCTTTGTTTTAATAAAATAAAAATTTTGAATAATTAACTTGAGTTGTTAATTTAAATTGTTTCAATGGTATTTTGTCATGTCTGTATAAATGTAATTCTTTAAGTAGCACATAAAAAATAACGGGGTTTAAAGATTTTTTTTTTTTTCCTTTCCAACAGTTCAACTCCCCTGCATTTATAAATTTTGGGTATGAAACTCCCCTCCTGGGAAAACTTGAGTTGCAAGCCCTGATATTCAAAGAGATATAATTTTTGTAAATTATATTTCAATACATTTAAAATGTTTTAATGATGTGTGAAACATGTTTGTAATTTACTGTTCTGAGATGATATTATATAGAGAAATAATTCACTACATAACTAAAAACTTATTTAGTGCCGGATATCCGAATCCGGCAGGCGAATGAGCTTCGGATATCCGGTATCCGATATCCGGCAAAATCAATATCCGGTGCATCCCTAGACAAAATTACTCTGAAATTGATTGAATATCCCTTATGTTAGATTTATTGCATCCATTTCTACTGTTTCAGTAGCAAAATAAAAAATGGGTGAATTCTTCAAGAGCACAATACAGTCAAGTGCCATCTCGAAATAGCGTCAATTCCGTTTAACCGCCAATTGTGTCTATGAACAAATCTGCCAAATAGGAATTTCAATGTAATGCATCCGTTAAAGCGGCAACTCGATATACCGCCAAAAAAAAAAAAATTCTAGAAATTAGTGTATTTTCTTTGCATATCTTTCTTTTTAAAATTTTTTGTTAGAATTTCAAAGGGAATCAAATCTCCTTTTCCTGCATCTAGATGTTTTCAAGCTCAATTCAAACTTTATTAAATAGCAAAGAATTCATATTGTTCTCAACAAAATGCACCTGCCACCCATTCTGCCTGCTATTGGGAATATAGTGGCAAAAAAATTCTAGAAATTACTGTATTTTCTTTGCATATTGTTCTTTTTAAAAAAATTTGTTAGAATTTCAAAGGGCACTTCCTTTTTCTGCGTCTAGATGTTTTCAATCTCAATTTAAACTTTACTAAATAGCAAAGAATTCGTGTTGTTCTCAACACCTGCCACCTATTCTTGCTGTCATTGGGAGAAGAAAAATTCTGCGTGCTGAGCTGCCGAGCAAGTGAAAGTTCTGATTCCGACTGGAGAGTCACATGACCTGATGAGCTTCTGGAACGGGGGTCGGAACAAAGTGCGGCACACCATTGGCCGAAAGGGTCTCTCCTCTGTCCTCTCTCAGGTGAGAACAATGCAGAAAAGAATTTCTCCATCCAGTGGACGGGAGCCCTGCCAAAAGGGATAGATGGAAGACTGCCTGCAGTTTTTGTCGATTTCTAGAAAAAAAAAAACGGCATGCAATGGAAAATCTCTCATTCAAAGTTTCGGTTCGATGTTGATCGCAACACCAAAGAATTCACCAGCTAAATCTATATAATATCCTGTCTCTTTATTTTAACTCATTATGCTGAAAACAGCAGTTTTATTGATTTCGGAAAAGCAGGAAATTTGTGAATATAAAGAAAGAAATGTGAATGCATTGCAGCAACACATCTCCAATCATTTTTAGACATTCTGGAAAAAGCCTGTTAGCAGGCGCTTCATCACAGACAATTTGATGAATATGGAAAAATGGATTAACACCAACGATCTGCAGTCAAATGTAAAAAGACTGAAAACAGCGAAACATGAAGCCTTGAGAGGATGCACATGGATATAACAAGTGAGCACTAAAAATGCTATTATAAACGGAGACATCATCAGAGAATAGGCAAAAATCCTTGACCAGCAAACGAATATCACAGATTTCGAATACAGTAGTGGCTGGTTGAACAGATTAAAAAAACGACGAAGATTCTTTTAGTACATACGAAGTGGTGAGACTGCAGGTGTTGTTGAAGAAAACGTGTTAAATGGCCGTAAAAAACTGAGTGCGCTGATTTTAGAGTATAAACCTGAGGATGTTTACAATATGGATGAAAGTGGCTTTTTTTTACCGCTTGCAGCCAGCCAGATAAAACAATTTCGAGTGGGCCTGCTAAAGGATGCAAAAAAAGAGATTGTGTGTCTCCTGTGTTCCGTACGAATAGTGATGGATCTGATAAAAGAACTGCAACAGTGATTGGAAAATCAGCTAAGCCAAGATGTTTTAAAAATTTTTTAAACTTTTTAATGACCCCCTATCCCCCTAAATTTCTTGCGCCTTTCTTTTTAAAACTTTTTATTATTTCAAACAGATCGCTTTGTTAGATTTCCCAATTTAAATCAATTTTTTTGACAGAATCCTCGTTTGCTCCTTCCCCCAACAAAATTTCAACTCCCCTTAAATTTCGATATGCCGCTAAACTCATTATAGCGGCGAAAATTTCTCGAACAGGTAATGGCGGTATAACGGGGTTTGACTGTACTTTCAAATGAGGTGATTTTTTTAATATTTTCCCAAACAGCTGTTTTTTATAGCCTTAAACCGGGAGGAAGAATACTGTCCATTTAGGCATTTTCAACTGAAGTCTATACTAAGTTATCATATTTTGTTTGCTTTTGCAGACCATTTTTGTATTCTAGCCCACCTTCCCTCATCATTCCAAAACACTAAAGGATAAGCCATTAAATCACACTGAGGATTGAGAATAAACAGCAACTTTTGGACTTGAACCACTTTGTAACCCAAAACAACATGTGTATGATCCAGTAACTATGAATCAACAATGCTGAAAATGTCAAATAGACTAAAAACTGCCAAGATAAAATATAAATATAGATAAAAAAAATTCTAATGATTTCATGGCTCATCTTATGACACAAGATTCTTCATCATGCAAAATTTCAAATATATTAAAAACAAAACAAAGTGAAACTGAAATCAGACTAACATATAAAGTAAAATCAAAGCAAAATTAAAGCAAAAATGATATATATCTTATGCAGGGCCGAAACTAGCCTTTTTGGCGCCCGGGGCAAACATGGATTTTGGCGACCCCCCCCCCCCCCCCTCCACCACAAAGTAAATTTACAAAAAAGAATTTTACTAAATATCTAACAGACAACCTATTTTTAAATTTAAAATATATAAAACTGAACTACGTAATCAGCTTTGTCAAACATTGATCCATTAAAATCTTTGAAAAGTTATTGAAAAGAATTGCATTTTAATCTTTTTAAACTTTTTTTTTTTTTTTTTTTTTGCATAGTCTAAATGAGGTCGATATCTAAAAAAGAAAGGTTTTACTAAGAATTTTACTCTGCGCATTCCCCTTCCCGTTGTCCTGGGCAGTCAGCGCCCATGGCAAGACGGGAAAAAAAAAAAAAAAAAAAAAAAAAAAAAAAAGGAAAGAAAGGAAGCTCAACACAGTTCAGCGGAAAAAAAAACAAACAGCTTTCATGGAATTTTTTTATCTAGACTGAGGGGTCACTTCTCCTTTGGTAGTTATCCGTAGTGGACAGTAGGGTGTCCCACAATAGAGACTGACCTTGAAAAACGGTAATGATTCTCCCTCGGATTCTCCTCACAGGAAGTGATTTAAAAGATAGAAAGCAAACGCATAGGCATGATACTTTGAAATTTTGTATTGTAATGAATCTTTTTATCTATTTGTAAAGTTTAATGCATTTGGTTCAGTTTTCCTTTTAAATTTTCCAGCTGCGAGACATTTTTATACAAATTTCATAATATATATATATATATATACATTCTTGTGTCAAACGTCAAACAAAATCTTCATTTTGGCGCCCCCTTCACCTCCTGTTAAAGCGGCGCCCGGGGCACGTGCCCCCTCTGCCCCCCCCCCCCTAGTTTCGGCCCTGATCTTATGTATGTAAAAACATAATGCAAGGATTTTATGAAACGAATTTCTGAAACTTTTTTGAAACACACTGAAGTGCAGGGTTTTAGAATGCTGATAGTAATGTAATTTTGGTATGTTGTTATAGTCATATACAGCATCTTTTTTTTCAGGGTCAAACAAAAGAGTTCAATTATGCATTACATGGGTAATTATTACTTAAAATGCATTTTAGTGTCATTATGTTTTTTGAAACTGTACAAATATTGTATATGTTACTAAGGCTTATTGTGGAATGTTCTTCATTGGAAATATGGGATGATGTAACATTCATAGTTTTTTTACAGGACAACACAAAAGAATTCATGCACATTACACTTTATCGCCAATTAATGTCAGAAGAGCTATTTTCTATTACCTTTATTTTACTTATGATGCTTCGTGTATCTCTGTACAGTGGTGGGATTCAGCCGATTCACACCAGTTCAGTAGAACCGGTTGTTAATTTGTATTGAGTTCGGCAAACCGGCTGTGAAACTTGCATTTACATTAATTTACTTTTTTTTAAATGTTTATCTGCAAAACAGCATTTTGTAAATGTAACACTGTGACATGTTCTGATTTGTTTCATTTAATAAAATAATGTTTCATTTGCAAAATATTTTTTTTTTTCTTTATCAGTCCTGTAAGAAGCAAATCTGAATTTAAACAAGTAATATAAAAATTTTGTTTTTAAAGTCAATTCCTACTTAGGTCGTCAAAGAAATATTTAATATAATCCCTTAACGCTGTTCTTAAATACAAAGGGTCAACTTTCTGACATAAGTTTTAATTCATTTTTGTTCGGAAACGCATGAAACTAGAAGGTGTTGTTATTCAGAAACTATGTCATCGAACTGTTTTTTCCGTTTTCTTGTAAACGCGATAGATCTTTCAGAAAGTATTGTCAAAGTTGGCATTTTGAATTGAACTTCCGAACGAAAGAAGGAAATCCAGTCAGTAAGGGGAGAAAAATGTCGTGTCACATGATCGAAATCGCTTATAACTCAATAGGTAATTGATGGATCAAAAAACGGAAAATACAGTTAGATTCCAAATCGCTTCCATGGTCAGGCTTTCCAATTTTATATCTTTCCGTTAAAAAATGAATTTGTAAATGTGTCAAAACGTTTTGCGCTTATTGAGCAGAGCAGTTGAGAACAGCCTTAAGCTAATATTAGTTTTTGTTGCATTAAAATATCTCAATTTGTTGATTTTCTATAAGCAAGTAGGTTTACAATGGAAGTCTATGGGAATTTGACGAAATATTACAGATATCGTCAAGCTGGCGTCAAAATTTTCTTACTTTTGAACTGGATTTTCTGCCCAATATTAAGAACCAAATTTTTAAAGTGGTAAATCAATTTTTAAAATTACAGATTAATGCATTTTACTTGAATGTAGCAAAATGGTATTTTTTGTAAATTTAATGATTCTACAGCCTAATTTTGCTGTAATCTTTTTTTTTTCCTTTTTTTTAAAGAAAGAAACACTGTCTCTTTTTTCATTTATGTAAAGTAAACGTCAAATATACAGACAAAACTCAACAATAACATAATAATATTGCAAAACAGTTTAAATCTAAAAATTGCTCAAGACATTTATTTGATATTTTGAGATGATCTTTTCAGCTATTTCAGCGCAAATAATATTTCATTTCTAACAAAAGTATTTTCATGTGAATATTAAAAAGAGAAAGAAAAGTTTGGTGAAAATTACCTCAGATTAAAAACGATACATTTAAAATGCCTTATTTAAAAGAACTTTCTTTTCGCTTTGTTAAAAAATGCTGGGAGACAAAGACTCTGTTTACTTAATTCATTTTATATTAGCTTATTTTGAAATGTTTAACTGATTTTATTTAATCAAAGACGAAAACAGCCATTGGATGTTTTAACACCAGGTGATTTGGCCTTAAAATTCCGCAATCAAAGAGAAATGAATAGAAACTCGTTTATAGGTAGATCACCACTGTTTTTTAAATTATAAATTAATCTTCCGAAATCTTTTAAAAGCCGATCAAATTAGCGTGCTTTTAGAGTCTGAGGTGTCTGAACGGGGGTTGGCGAGCATAGCTCGTAGGGGGCAGGGCCCCCTAGTATTTAGAGAAAAAAATTCCATGGTCAAACAAATGAAAAAGCACTGAATGATGAGGTCAGGTGGGGTGGAATGGGTAATACTGATTTGTATCTGATTTAAAATCATACTATGTACAAAAAATATTTGTAAATCATGTATATAATTTATTAACCATTCAACTTCCATTTTAAATTTGGGAAAAAAATAATGGCAACTTTTAGTCCATTTAGAATCAGTTTTGAAAGGCACATGGTGAATGTCAACATTACTTAGTGCTGCATTAACTTTATTGTCTTTTTTTATTTTATTGCAGAAATAATTTTTTTTACTGCATAGTTTGTACATAGCAGTGTCCTTTATTGACTGAAACAAACATGTAAGAAAAATTCTTTATTTTTTAAAAGTTATAATTAAAAATGTAAAGTGGGGTGAAATGGGTATACGATTAGGCTTAGGGAAAACTTAGAAAATAATACTTAGGTAAAAAAACCCTAAAAAATATTTTAACACCCAAGTGATTGAAACATCAGATCCTCTTACTTACATTGTAAAATTCCTGCATAAATCATCAGTAGGAAACTTCTATGCCTTTCCTAACAAAGATGACAAGGTAGAAATCGACAGTAAACAACTTTCAGAAAGCTTAGCAAACCAACACTTAATAATCAGGGACATTATGTATTTAATGAGAAAGAAATTGGCCAATATAATTGTCAATAAATAATTTGATGTAATAAAATATATAATGCATTGAAATTTCGGTTATTGGTTTCTTTGAATGCCTTTTAAACTTGGTTATCCATTCCACCCCACCCTATGGGGTGGAATGGGTATAGAAACAACCATCAGAAAAACTTTTTTTTAACCTTAATAAATAATCTTTTGAAAAACAATTACAATGAAAATGTGATGTCTATAAATGCAATGTAAACACTGAATCCTACCTGCCAACATGTCAATTTTGAAATTCTTACAATTTTTATAATGTATTCTTACGTGCTTAAAAATGCATAACATATGCACGTGCTATGAAAAAAGTAATATTTCATAACATTTTCTAGGCTATATTCGTATGTAGTCTTTTTTCCGAAATAAAAATATAAGATTTCATAAGAAAGTTTTTTGCAGGGGTAATTCTAAGTAAAAAAATAAATAAATCTAAAATTCACAGCAAATTTTCTGAAAAGTTACAGCAGAGGGATTTTTTTTTTTTTTTTTTTTGGGGGGGGGGGGGGGGGGGGATCCCTGCCGGTGCTAATTGTGGTTTCTTTTAGGCCTTTTGACGAAATTTGTGTTTTTCCCGCGACCTTTTGCGAAATTTGCGGTTTTTTCGCGATCCTTAGAGAAAATTAGCGTTTTTTCTGCGAGCTTCGACGAAATACGCATTTTTCTTGCGATCTTTTGACGAAATTAGGGTTTCTTTCGCGATCCTTTGACGAAATTAGCGTTTTTTTCCCACAAACGTTGATAAAATGCGCGTTTTTTTCACGATCCGTTTACGAAATTAGTGTTTTTTCCCTCGATCTTTGAAGAAAATTCCCGTTTTTTTCCCGATCCTCCGACGAAATTAGTGTTTTTTCCGCGATTTTTAACGAAATTCGCGATCCTTTGACAAATTAGCGTTTTTTTTAAAGATATCTGACAAAAATTTCGGCTTTTTTCGTGATCATTTGACAAAATTAGCGGGGTTTTTTTTTCGCGATTCTTTGAAGAAATTAGCGTTTTTTTTTACGCGATCTTCGACGAAATTCGCGTTTTCCCGTGATCCTTCACGATCATGTTTTTCCACGCAAAACCGTACAATCGTTCACTTAGAACAAAATCCTTACATTGTATGACCAATCCGTACACGTTGGCAAGTATGCTGAATCATTACTTTTTATAAATTTCTTTCCAATTAGGAATAATTCCATAATCATTTCAAAGACTTATATTTTTATACCCATTCCACCCCACCTGACCCTATAAACTTGCCGAGTCACTATACTTTGCATTTTACGAATTTACAGTATCTGGCCTGTTTTTTGTAACAAGAAATGATAAAAATTCTAAAATTCTTAATATCATAACTTAAAAAGTTGTGCAAAAATTTGTCTCATAGATAATATTTTTCTGCATATGTTTTTATAAGTAAAGTTTTGTAAATAAAGTTTTGTAAATAAAAGACCCAAAAAGACAGCATAAAAATTTGAGTTTTGTAACTTTTTTCTAAAGTAAAAATAATTTCTAGGATGATGATGAAATAACATTTGAAATATTTTTGAAATCAGAAGTATTCTAAATTTAATTTAGGAATTAGCTCTTGGTCAGAGATAAGAAGTGACATCCTACACATTTTATAACTGATAACTGATATTTCCTCAATGATTGTATATTTTAAATGAAATTATTCGTATAAAATATGTAACATTAAAATTCTGATAAAATGTACTTAAAAGGCACTAAAATATACATGAAAAGGTCTTTATAGCATAAAAACCATCAAAGATGTTAAAAAACCCCCAAGCGCTTTCAACTGCAGTATAACAGGGTGCAGTACATCAGGGGAAAAAATCAGAGGAGTGAAAGTTCTTTGCTTAAGTAGCAGTAGACGAGTCTATTTCAAAGGAAGGGAGGAGGAGGGGAGGGAGGTGCAAAGATGATTATGCTTCTAAATCGCTAGAAATATTTAGTATTCCATAACAGATCTTGGAATGTTGTAGGACAGTACATCATTGCAAGCATTCTTTTTTTTTTTTTTTGAGATAAAATTTCCAAGGATTCTCTGATTATTGATGTGTGGTAATTTGAAGTATGGGCTATGACTCTTGCTTTACTGAAATCTATGTTAATATTTTGTTTTTGATTTAACTTGGATAGAGCTGTAGAGGGCTTGCTATACTTTGTCTGTAATATGTTCTTTTCATCTGTCTTTAAATTTTCTAGTAGTCATTCCTATGTATTCGAGTTCTTTCTGATTTACTTTGTCTGTATAAGGTATCACATATATGCCTGAAGTTTCATCGTTAGGGATTGGGCCTATTTTTCGGTGTGTAAAATCTTTTAACTTGGCAGAAGGTTTTGCGATTACGTTGATATTATATTTCTTTAGTGCATAACTAATTCTTTCAAATAACTGAGGTATTTAATTGAAACTGTAAAACTTGAGATTATCTTTATTTTTAATGCCACTTCTAGTTAACTCTCTATGCTAAATATCACAAATTAATTTATTGATGCATTGGGAAGGGGGGGGGGGGCATTTTCTATTGAAATCTTCTTCATAGTGAGTAATTCTGCTTATAGGTATTCACTTGTGCAAAATTCTATGGCTCTATTGATATAAAACTTACCGTATTCCATAGCATTAGCCGGCATGCCGGAAAAAATCGAGGTACACCAGCATGCCAGAAAAACTCGTATTTACCGGCATGCCGGTAAATATGAGGTTTCGCTACTGGAGGACGGGCGACTGATTTATTTTGGTTTTTCTAACAACATTTTTCATTTTAAGGAAAAAACATCATTTTCTGTCTGTCTCTGTCTATATATATGACTACGACTATATATCTGATATGTGGTTTGATCTGCTGCAGTAGAAAACTTATGACTTTAAAGTAGAGATGGGCAACATCGTTCCTTTTAAGGAATCGTTCCAGCCGGAATCGTTCACCGAAAGGAACGAGTTCTTCGGAGTCGTTCCTTTCGGAATCGTTCCGAAAAAAAAGAACGAATCCGAGAAAAAGGAACGATTCCGAAAAAAATGAACGATTTTGAAAAATAAAGGATTCCAAGGGGAAAAAAACACTTCCAAGGGGGAAAAAACACTTCCGAGATAAAGAGAACTACATGCAATCCATAATATTTTTTACTAATTTATTTTCTTATGTACCCATCCATTTTCTTACGCATCCAGTCGGCTTAATTTTGTAATGTTTTGGACAGATGATTTTGTTTTTAAGAGTTCATTTCATTGATCGGGGTGTGCAATTAATTTGCAGTTATTTCTAACTTTATGATTTATGGTATAAAGCATAAATCCTCTTGGAAATTTAAGGGCGGTGCAAGGTCTATTCGATTTTCAGTGTAATCATTGGTTTCTCTTGAAAATATGTCGTCAAATGACCGTCCATTTATATTATTATTTTATACAGTGTGTCTTTACTCTCAACGATGTTCAATGGCTAATTCCTAAACCGTTAGTCATAGACCTATAATTCCAATTACAAAAATGTTTTAAATAAGGTAAAAAATTATTCTGAAAGTCATTTAGATCAATAAAAATATTTCTAAAAAAGTTACGAAATTTAATTTTTTATACGGTCCCCCGGCCCTATAAGTGATATTTAGTAAAAATTTCCTGTTCTCTTAAAAGAAAGACAAAAAAAGTCCCATTCATCTAACACTAAAATTCATGAAGTTATACGAAACTTTGAACTGCAAGACTTATGCCACTTTTCTGCATCCGAATACACATGAGTTTAGCCATGCTTCTAGGGGTCGTAAACAAAGTGCTTAAAGTATTTGAAGGATTTATTTCATGTGTAGCTGCGATTTGAAAGAAATCGTATTACGACAGATTTTTGTAAGTATTTGAAGCTGTTTCTTTTCATGATTTTTTTAACAAAAATTATGCTATTTTTATAAGCTTTTATTTAACCTATTAACCGCCAAAACTATAAAGTAGGAATTTTAAAATTTCTTGTTGAAAGTCGCTTGTCACCACAAATTCAGAAAGGTAATTTTCGCTTTATTAAAATATCAAAATTTCTGCCAATAAATAAGGCAATTTTTTTTATTCTAAAATAGTGGTAACAAAGTAATTAATTTAAGTATGCGCAATTGTTTTGACCGTTGCGTGAACGCAACATCAGCGGGTAATGGGTTAACTTGAAACGATCGTATGTATGTCTTTCCAGTTCAAAATTTGTACTCGAAATTCAACTTACTTTAAAATATGAAATCGAGGTTAAATTTTACATATTGACGTAAATCAGATGACAATGTAATATTATTATGATTTTCAGTGCTTACCATTATGTACTTATTTTACAGGGTAACACAAAAAATTTCGGATAGATTACTGCCAACAAGTTTACTAAAAAGTTTTAAATTAGATAACACAAGACTGCGATGGTTGTGTTTTTTTATTTTTTAAATTATGTATTTTTAAAATTATGATTTTTACGTATTTTTTAGCGCTGAATCCGAAAATTATCTTCATTTTTAACCATCATGTCAGGATTTTTTGCAAATAGTAAATTTCAAAATTGAAAAAATAGCTAATACTGTAAAAAAGAGTCGATGGTTGCATTTTTTAACTTTTACGATTGATTTGTATGTGCTTTTTAGCCCTGAATGTAAAAAATACCTTCATATTTAACCATCATGTTAGACATTTTGCAAATGGTAAATTTCAAAGTTAAAAAATAGCGAAAATCTGATACTATAAAATGGATGTAAAACTTCTTTTATTCAATTTAATTTTATTTAATTCAAGAATTTATTCAATTTTTGGCTTATACTGGGATTCTTACAGCTAAACAGCTCGGGGATCCAATGATGTGGGAAGGGAAGAGGTTCAATTAAAACTTTGAACTTTTAAACTTTGAAATTTACAATTTGCGAAAACTCCTGACGTGATGGTTAAAAATGAAGGTCATTTTCGGATTCAATAGTAAAAAATAGATAAAAATCAATTATCAAAAGTTAAAGAAATAACAATCACTTTATACTCTCAGATTTCCGTAAATTTTTCACTTTTTAGATTTCAAATTTACGATTTGCAAAAAATCTGTACTTTGTGATAAAAAATGAAGGCCGTTTTTGGATTCAGTGCTACAAAATACGTAAGAACTAATTATCAAAAGCTAAAACACATGACACAACACAAATTTGCATCCTAGTGTAATCTAATAACATTTCAAAATATGTGTCATTTTGCAAAGAATCGAGGCTGTTGCTTTTCAACATTTTATTTAACGAAAATTCTATTATTTTTTTCCTGTTATATGTTTAGTACAAGCTGTATATTTTGCATTAATATTTCAGAATGATTATAGATTTCAAATTTATAATGCAATGTTAATTTTACTATCAACTATTTTTTTTATATACCTGAAGATTATTTATATTTCTAGTAAATTTGTAAATGACCCCTATTTTGCAGCAAAAAATGTGCTCCAACTTTAAACAGCCATTACTTCGGTCAGTTTTAATCTTAGAATAATAGGACTTTTATTTGTCTTACTTGTAAGTGTAATAGGAAAGTTTTACTAACTATAACTTGAAGGACCGGGGGACCGTATAAAAAATTAAATTTCGTAATTTTTCAAGAAATGATTCATTTGACCCAAATCACTTTTCAAATACTTCTTTGTCCCCATTTAAAACATTTTTTTAATTGGAACTATATGGCTATGACTAAAGGTTTAGGAATTAGCCATTGGACATCGTTGAGAGTGGACATACTGTATAGGAAATTTTATTATTGCTCTGATATTTGTCACCGGGGTCTAGGAATTTTTAGTCTCATAGATTCCTCTTCAAAATCTACCTCTAGGTAATCCTAATTTCATTTTTCATTCTGAATCTCATTTTTCATTTGGATATGTACTGGTTTGGATATGTAACTTGTTAAAATAGATTACATTTTTGTTCGTTTTGTTCCAGTGTCCGTACTTTCAATAACTTTATCCCATTTATCGTCTTTCTCCTCAGTTCCCTAACTTTACGCACACAGGATATTTGCATAATTCATCAACATTATTATCATTGCCTTCAGGATCTGGTTCAGAAGTGGAACATCCTATTCTATAGCAATCATCTTGTAGTACAATTCAGTGATATATATCAATTTTAGTGCATTTGAAATAGCTTAATGTCATTAAAATGCACTGCAAACGACTTTTTCCCGTTGACCATAATGTAACGAAATACTTTTGAGTGCCCCTGTAAATGAACTATTAATGCTACACTCTTCATATTGAATACCAAACATCCCATGGTAAACATCATTAACATATATCAATTGCATGGGAATCCGAGTATATTTAAGGGAGTTAGGTATATCACACACTGAGACGACAGAACGACATAAAGCGGAACATGAAGTGCAAAAACCGGTCGAAACAAAGAACGAAGTTGTTACAAACTTGTTCTAAACCAGTTTTTCTAGCGAATTCAAGCGACATGTCTTATGTGTCGCCTTAGTGTGTGACTTGCCTTAGAGCGTGAACAGACGGTCTGACGGACAGACAAACCGCATTCATAAACACTAACTTTATTGGAAAGGGTTAAAAAGTAAAGCACGTTTTTGCACACTGTCTTTCCTGAGTGACTGATGTATGTCTTGTCTTATACCATAACATCGCTATTTGTAAACTGCTGTTAACTACGTAGAATTTCAATAAACTTACAGCTCTTTTTGAATCTCCAATTTCACGAGAACCTACAGAAATTTCTCTAATTTCACACCCTCATCCGCCGTCACCCTCTCTCCACTTATACTGAACCCCAGTTCGATGTGAGTGAATTGCGATGCTAATATGGTTGTTTGGATTGGGATCTTTGGAGCTTCATAACTCATGAAGTCATGGAACACTTGTGTTACACGAAAGGGTGAAAGTTCCTTCAGATGATTTGTAAACAGATTCATTAGCAGCATGTCTATGGCTAGTGATATTTATAAAATAATATTATATATATTAATATTATAATATGCATATATATAGTAATATATATGATTTTATACATATATAGTACATATTATCTTCGCCAAAAGATATAGTGATTCACTAAACTTCAAAGTTCTATTTCTTTAAATTTGAAATTTGCTAACATTTTAATTGAAAAACGGTTTATTGGTTTAATTAAATTAAACAAATTAAAAGTATGTCCATTATTATTACAGAGTGTAGTACTATATAAAGAACTATCCTTTTGACGATGTTTCGGCCGTTGAATAAAAGACATATGTTGTAACCTGCTGTACCAACCTTAATTTTTTGAGAATTTGACTATTTTTTATTCGGAGTTAAACTTTTTATTGTCAAAACTATTTAAAATAGATAAAACATTTTGTTAAATTCTAACTTTTCAGAAAACTTTATGTAATTTTAAAAAAAATGAAAATAAATAAATAAATCTTCTAAGTGAAAAGAATAACAATAAGAAAGGAAAATACATAAAATTTAGTATCGCATTTGCAGTAAGTTTTACCTCAATAAAAACGGAAGTTTGGTATTAGGCTTGAAACATTAAATTTAGTTTGGCTTGAAGGGAGCCTTGCTTTGATCGAAATTAAACTCAGATATGTATTATCCATCACCACAGTAACAGGCATTAATCGTGGCATTGATTTCGGGATTTGCGAGTATCAATAACGATCAAGAAATCTGAATTATTATAAGAAATTATCACGATAAACGATTTTTTTTTTTTTGCTTTTATTTTACGTTGAATTAAAACAAAGTCACAGTTATTTAAATTCTAATTATTTAGCAAGAAATAGAAATAAAATAACAAATGAAAAAACTGTACAAAATCACAACGTGCATTCTTCGGAAACCAATAATTAAATTCGTATATTGTAAAACTTTTTAAATGCAATATTAACCCATTAAAGACTGACGTTGCGTTTTCGCAACATTATATTTGTGAATTTTTAAATTTTTTTGATACCAGCAAAAGAGAAAAGTAAAATGTGCCTTATTTAATTAACACATTTCAGTGATTCATAAAGTAAAAGTAAGGGTTTAACAAAAAATGGCGCGAACTGAATAAAATTACTGTAAAACATGCTGGTCCTTAATGGGTTAACCTTCCGCATACCAGACCGGTGCAACAGACCTGATAGGTACATTCAAATTGATTTTTCACATTTAAAAAAATGAAAATTTTGTAAATATGTGACTTTTTCTGGAATGTTCTACTCAAAAGAATAGAACAGCCCAGAAAAAAACCCCATATTTACAGAAATTTCAGTTTTTAAAATAAATTAGAAATGTCATTATAAATGTACCTGCCGGGGCCATTGAACCCCTCTGGTAGGCGGATGGTTAACATAAATCTATTAAACCGAAATAAGCATAAAATATGCAGCTTTACATATATGTCGCAGTGTTGGAGAAAATCCGATAATCTATATGTAGCACGTGATTTTTCTTTCCCGTTTTTATACTCAAAACGGCCATTAAGAGAGCGAACCGCGGTTAAATTATTAGTCCCACCCACCACTGTTACTGTTATCTTATTATTATTATTAGACATTATGCTTTTTGAAATATTCATTATCTTAAGAAAGAAAGAAACGTTTTACAAAAATTCCTTGTTCTAACAGATCTATGTAATAAACCTCAATGTAAGTTGATTAAGACAACAATCTTCGAGAGTTTTGAGATTTTTTTAATAATCTTCTTCAGGAGAGAAAAACAAGACGCCAAACTGTGGAAATAAAGTGGTACTCGAGCGCTCGTAGCTGGTCATACATTTCTTTTGACAAAGAGGATTCTCAAATTGAAATATATCACTAGGTCATAAAAGGTCATAAAATGCACTTTTTATGACCTAGTGATATATTTCTTATATTATTCAAAACAGTTTCTAATCAGATTTAAAAAAATATTTTTCACTATTAATTAAACAAGCTTTTTCTTTGTTTTTCTTAAGGCTGTTCTTAAGTGATCTGCTCAACAAGCGTAAAACGTTTTAACACATTTACAAATTCATTTTTTAACGGAAAGATATAAAATTGGAAAGTTTGACAATAGAAGCGATTCGGAATTGAACTGTGTTTTCCATCTTTTGATCAGTAAATTACCTATTGAGTTATAATCGATTTTGATCACGTGACAAACATGCTTTTCGTCCATTTTTGAGCGATTATGCCCCTTTCGCGCGGAAATTCGGTTCAAAACCTCCACTTTGATACTATTTTCTGAAAGATCTATTGCGTTAGCAAAAAAACGGAAAAAACAGCTCGATTACATAGTTTCTGAACAACAACATCTGCTCGTTTCATGCATTTCCGAATAACAATAAATTAAAACTTTTGGATTTGAGAACGGCCTTAAGAATCCATTCAGAAAAAATTCATTTTTTATGATACATTTACCAATTAGAAAAAATATTAGTGTATTAAAGTACACATGGTGTTCCATTACCTTCGGGGTCCAGGTACTCAATCGGTAAAGCACGTAAAGTTTCTGGGTTAGAATACCATCACGGACACTTTTTCACTCAGGTGGAAAAAATCCAATTCGTATAAAATATTTTTTTAATTATTTCTTTCAGATTAATTTAGCACAAGAAGATCAAATAGTAATGTTTATTAAACGCCCTACTCCGCCCCGCACTTCAATTTCTTTTTTCTTTCTTTCTTTTCTTTTTTTTGAGGAGGGGGGTGGGGGGGGGGCACACACATTAGAAGGATATTTTGGCAATAAAGTCAGCTTTAATAGAATCAAAATCTGTTATTTTGAAATAAAATAGCGTATTTTAATTTATTGAAACTGACCAGTCTACAAGAAAAGAACCGATTCCGACGGAATCGTTCCTTTTCGGAGTCGGTACATTTCGGACCGACTCCGAGGATTCGGTCCTTTTCGGAACGACTCCGAGGATTCGGTCCTTTTCGGAACGACTCCGAGGAATCGGTCCTTTTCGGAGTCGGTACATTTCGGAACGACTCCGAGGAATCGGTCCTTTTCGGAGTCGGTACATTTTGGACCGATTCCGAGGAACCGTTCCAAAAAGGACCGAATCCGAGGAACCGTTCCAAAAAGGACCGAATCCGAGGAGCCGTTCCGAAAGGACCGAATCCGAGGAACCGTTCCGAAAAGGACCGAATCCGAGGAACCGTTCCGAAAAGGACCGAATCCGAGGAGTCGTTCCTTTTCGGAATCGTTCCGAAAAGGACCGATTCCTTTTTACAGAATGGATTCGTTCCTTCAGTTTCACTGCCGGAATCGTTCCTTTGGATTCGTTCCTCAACAAATGACACATCTCTACTTTAAAGGTATGGAATCCATATTATGCAGAACGACTGGTAAGCAAAACTACGATACACAGTTATATTGAGCGCAATAGCCAATGGATCAAAACTGAAACCAATTTCAATTTTTAAAGGCTTAAAAAATATTCCAAAGTCAGGTTTCCCAAAGGATGTTATAGTCACTGTGTCCATGAAAGGTTCTATGTATTGTGACTTGATGAAAATATATAAGCAAAAAGTTTGGGGTAATCAACCTAATTTTTTCTTTAAACCAAAATCCGTCTAAGTATTCAGCAATTCAAAACCCCATCTAAAAATAACTGTTAAATAACAAGATTATAAAACAGAGCTTGTAATAATTCCTGGAGGTTTCACACTTTTGTTACAGACCACGGATGTGCATTAGAATAAAACTTTTAAAGCATAAATTAGGCGTTGGAGTGATTGGCTAAGAAATGGAGAACAGGAATTCACGAAGTCTGGGAAACGTCGATCTGTTTTGTATCTTACTACAGTTCTCTGGGTAAAGACAGTATGGGAAAAAGTTTCCGAGAACTTAATTAAACAGGTGTGGTTAAATTAATGTGATTTAATTAAGAAAAGAAACAGACATTTTGCATAATCGTATGAAAGAACTTATTCAAAAGAATGCTATTCCTGATTCCGATGCCAAAGACGAGACTTCCGGTCTAACAGAGGAAGAAAGCAAGTATGGTGATAATGAATGATTAAATATACAGCAAATTTTGTATTTCTAATTTAGGATTAAGAATGGAAAACGCTGTAAGTCCAAAAGAGGAAATTTTTCAAGAGAGCGAAAAAAAGAAGGTGAAAGCACATCATTTGCCACATTTGATGAGCAATTTTCTATTTGTTTGAACTATTACTGCTAGGGTTAGCACTTCAAGCGTTTTCGTTCTTAGTTCGCTGATCTTTCTTATTTCAAAACCCTGTATTTCAGTTAAATTTCAGTTTTTTAAATTATCATACAAAATTACATTTTTGATATAATGTAAAAACATATTTCTCTCCTTATATATTTAGATAATAATAATTTTTTTTTCTTATTTTATATATATTAAGAATATTTCTGTTCATGTAATAATTTATGAGATAATCTGTTTCTCTGAGATAATCTGTAAATATCGGATGGGTGTTAGGCAGAGAGCTTTGTGTGAAATGGTATATGAAACATATGAAACACGTTTTTATTATCTTGAATATTTTTTAAAAAGTAAACTAAATAATTAGAAAAGTGGGGACAAACTCTATATTGCACCCCTCATCCCCAACACCAATCGCTGCTACTGAATACAGCTAATGAACCTGATTCCTTTCCAATTTTGAAGATCCTCGCTTTTTCCAGCATGCCGGGAAAGACCAGGGACTATTATTCAAAAATCTGGTCCTCCTCGAATTTTGCGGCATGCCGGCTAATGCGGGGGAATACGGTATAAGCTGCAGATTTGTATTTAAATGGGACATTGCTATTGTCAGAGTTCATTCTAGGTGTTTTTAGTGGGCGGGCTCCCTGCCTGCCCTTCTTTACAACATTTGCTGCCCCAATGACCCCACTGTCTGAAAGCCCCACCCCGCGAGCTCTATCACTCGGAAAATCGAGTGAGGAAAAAAAAGCACCCTTTAAGTTAATTTCATCGTTTATTTCAAATAAACTCTAAACTATTCGTAAATATTATATAACCTCCTAGCCCCATTTTACTCCTTATCTGTTCCTTTGCACCCTCTTCCACCTCCTCATACAGACACCAGTTATTTTCAGTAAAATTCCAGCACCGACACAGTCATAAATTTCTCTTTCTCTCTATACCCCGTTTCTCGGCTACTGTGAAAATTCGGTCAAAATAAGAGGAAAAAAATAAATGTAAAAGTGTCCCCATCCCCAGTAACTTGATATTTATCTTGGAGAAGTGGATGAGGTAGCCCCGGGGTCGTCACTTGGGAAAATGATTGGAAACAAAAACATATGCTTTGTCCATAGTGTAGTGATTTATAAAATGAAAGAGATGCACACGCAATGCTGTAGGAAATTCACAGGAATGGTAAATTTCTTTTTTTTTCTTTTAAATTTCAGAATATTATAGTTTGGTACCGGTTGCTGGAAATCAAAGCTTTAAAAAATCCCAAAAGATTAGTCATCTATATATTTTTTTCACACTGACAGAAACAAAAACTTCTATGAAAAGCATAAAGAGAAATATTAAAATAATTATCTGTCATGTCAGTGAAGGATGTAAAAAAATGTCGTTTTGCCAGAAAACATAAGTGATTTTCTATTAAAATATTAATTTTAAAAGTTATTCCTAAATCAGTTAACTCTACAGCATGAATAAACAGGGTCAGTATGCAAGGACGGCCTTCTTGAACTGACCTGAATGTAAGAAACAATTTAGGACCTCACAATTTTTTTTTTTTCTCGGTAAAATAAAAATAATTTATTATGCTTCATTATTGGGGGTTACCTATATGCGTGGAAGCTAGGTGCAAACCCTTTTTTTTTAATACTTTTTTTTTTTTCTTTTATTGGGAAAAAGCTTTCAGTTTCATTTGAAGAACCTCTATAATAAGCTTGGGTTTAGCATTATATCCACCGTGTAACACTTTGGCCTTATAGCCACCATTAGTCGTATCCTACCCTAATTTTATGAAGCCTACTATATTTTCTTACATTTCCATCTTTGATTCATTGAAAATTCATTCATTCTTGCTTGCTTGCTTCACTATAAAAGGTTTATTTTTACTATCAGAAATAACTGATCATCATTTCATTTCAGATGATGACTCACAACACCGCATATTCTTTAAAAGTCTTAATTGGTGGTTTTATAATATAAAACATCAAGTGCATTGAAAGCTAAATGTTTCCTATTTCCATCCTTTATCTTCTTGCTCAGCTGTGTCTCTGTGTCCCGAATTAAATAAGTTGGACTAAGTTTTTTATTCAAAATAAGTTTCGTTTTCAGCTTATTAATTTTCTTCCAATTTAAAATCTTTGGAAATCTTTCGGGTCCCGCGGGACGTCTGTTAGAACCCGCAAATTCTACTTATCAACCCTCAAATAAACCCGAACCCTCAAAAATTATTTAAAATTTCCCGCAACCCAAACTAAATATACCTACATCTTCAAAAGTTATGATGTTTTTAACCATCTTTTATTTTAACCATCTTTTTCTTTTTTAACTACAATTTCTTTTAAGGAGTTTTTTATTTGAAGTAATCAAACAGATCATCAATGGTGCTATGTATTATTCTATATCTTACGGATACATAGTTTGAAATATGCTGTAAAATTTTCGCGTAAATATTTATTCAGTATTCTTCAAAAAAAAAAAAAAAAATCTGAATTCCATGGTAAGAAAAATCGGAACTTCTGTAGAAATTGAGTCGGATGAGGCATGATTTCATTGATTTTGAATGTTTGAAATGGTCCAGGCACTAGGGTTGGCAACAGGGATGTAGTGGAGGGTATACGGGGGTATACACCGTATACCCTCTGGATTTTTTTGAGGAACACCGTATACCCTCTGTTTCTCAAGAAAGCTATAGTATATACACTCTAGGGTATACGCTCTGCCTTGAGCGTATACCCTCTGTTTAGAGAGTATACCCTCTGTTTTTTTTACGACTACACCACTGGTTGGCAAGTTTTTAACACACGACGGTTTAAACCAGTTTTTTAACCATGGTTAAAACCATCATGTCAAAAACCTTTGTGTCAATAAGTGGCAAAAACCTAGATTTAATAAAATAATATCAAAAGAATTTTTTAGCAGAGTTAGATACACTTTAATCAATAAATTCTAAATAAAACTGCATAAATAAATTAAAACTGTTTAGTATAAAGAGCACAAATACACTCTTAAAACCTATTTGCACAGTATATGGTAAACTGCAATTAGATTGTTGTGTGATTTTTTTAAAAAAATATTTAAATAATGCATGTTTTTATGATGAACATTTAATAAATCCTTAATTATTTGTAATCATTACAATTATGTGGGTTTAATCTAAATTTTTCAAATGTAAATATAGATTTTAAAATTATTTTATGGCTAGATGCAGAAACTAATCTATCACAATTGGTATCTAATGAGCATATTTACTTTCCTTTAGATAGAGCAAATTCAAAATTCCCTTCCCGTACAAAATAATATTGCTATTGCTACAAAAGCAGTTTTCTTGCTTTCCCCCCTACTATGTTCTTATGGATGAGGTTGCTTAAGAGGCTACTTCAGTCAAAGGAAAAGACCCGTTCATTAATGCTAATCCTACGGAAGAAATTTATAAAGATATCTCGGTCGCATTTCAATATTTTAAAATAATTTCTTTTGCATTGAATAGTTGAGATTGATCTGTACAAAGGCCGTTGTTTGCTTTTGCGATTTTGTTTACAGGTATTTCTTATGAGAACACTTTCATTTTCGGAACCGGTTTCGAAAGTAAAAGCATCCTCATAAAAAATGTCTGCAGTCAAAATCGAAAAAAGTAAAAAACGGCCTGCATACAGATCGATCTCAACTATTCAATGCAAAAGAAATCATTTTAAAATATTGAAATGCGACTGAGATATCTTTATAAATTTCTTCCATAGGATTAGCATTAGCGAATGTGTCTTTTCATTTGACTGAAGTAGCCTCTTAAGGCACTACTTCACTGACGCGAAAACACCCAACCGCTAATGTTAATCCTATAGGAGATTTTTTTAATATCTTGTTTAAAATTTCATACATTTAAATGATTTTTTTATAAGTAAAAATGAAAATGTCCTTTCAATAATGTTATCGATCTCTACAAAGGCTGTTTTTTACTTTCGCTTGCAATTTTATTATTATTATTATTATTATTAGGATACTTTCGCTATTTATTTCGCTAAATTAGGAATTACATAAATGTAAAAAAAAAAAAGAAAAATGAAATTGTGTATGTGAAGATTTTAATTTTACTTTGCATAACTGGAAAAATTTACTTTCATTAGTTTAGGCACAGAAATAAAAAAGGGAACTTTGTTTAACCAGGAGCAAGTCAGCTGATAGCCCTCTCCCTCCCCCACTGCAGTTGCTTACCACACAAGCAAGATCTGCCTGTCTGTATACTAGATTTGCCAGTCTAGACTATTTCTGTCCAATGGAATTATTCAACTTTTTAAATTGCAAGTAAAGTTTTCTGTTTGCAGAAATTCCGAGTTATTAAATATTGCAGGTTGCGTATCTCTTAAAATATTTGCCTTTTTTGTTGTTTACTAGATGAATGCTTATATTTTTTCTAGAAAATTGTAGACATTTTTTTTTTTTTTTTTTTTTTTTTGTAGAAATAGGTCATAGAATAAAGAGAATAGATATGCAGTATGCCGTAAAAATGGTTTGCAATATGATGTGGGTTATAGCTCAAATTTAAATGCTCTCATTCGATCCAAACAAAACAAGCATGTGGAACAGGGACCGAATTCTTTGACACCATCCATGCATTTTTTCTCTAAATGAAAATGATCTGCTTAATGTTTAAGCATTCTAAAGTAGCATTTCATTGTATTATGAATTAAAAACTGTATTACTAAAAGTTATCTTCTTTTTTCACAAAAGCACATTATTGTGTTTGGGCCGAAAGTAGCAGATTTTAGGGTTACATTTTTGATGTCACCCCCAACCACCACACTTCATCTCTATTTTTTTTTTTTTACTCTATGGAAATAGGTCTTTGCAGGACCATTCTATCATGACAAAAGTATGTATATGTAATTTCCCTTTTATCGGCATCTGAACTATGACAAAAGCACTAACTTTTTAATTCTATGCAGGGTTGTAGTGGTTAGCTGCCCGGGTACCTGCCCTTGTGTTTGGGCCGAAAGTAGCAGATTTTAGGGTTACATTTTTGATGTCACCCCCAACCACCACACTTCATCTCTATTTTTTTTTTTTTTACTCTATGGAAATAGGTCTTTGCAGGACCATTCTATCATGACAAAAGTATGTATATATAATTTCCCTTTTATCGGCATCTGAACTATGACAAAAGCACTAACTTTTTAATTCTATGCAGGGTTGTAGTGGTTAGCTGCCCGGGTACCTGCCCCAACTGCCCGCCAGGGTTTTTTTTTTTTTTTTTTTTTTTTTTAATAAAAAACCCGTTTAAAAAGCCCGGGTTTTTAAAAATATATTTCTGGAAAGGAACAAATGATGTATTTGTTGTTTATGGTTATTTTGTTTTATTTATTCACTTCTTTGAATCTTAGAAAATATATTTGGACTAATTTACTTGCACTTTTAGATAGGGAACCCAATAATTTAAAAACGTTTTAGCTTTTAATTTAAAACGTAAATTTAAGCTTTTCAGTTAGCTTCAAGAGTATTATATTTACTAAAATTATTATATTTATTAAATTATTTTATGTACGTTTTACTACTGAATCCGATAATGACCTTCATTTTTAACCATCACATAAGGAAAATTAAATAAAAAAAATTTTACATCTGTTTTATAGTATCATTTTTTACCGCTGAATCCGAAATGACCTTCATTTTTAACCATCACGTCAGTAAAATTAAATAAAAAAACTTTTACATCTGTTTTATAGTATCAGATTTTTGCTATATTTTAACTTTGACATTTACAATTTGCAAAATAATTATAATGTGATGGTTAAAAATGAAGGTCATTTTCAGATTCAGTGCTAAAAAGTACATATAAATCAATTATCAAAAATTTAAAAACTCAGCCGTCTCCTCTATTTTATAGTATTTGATTTTTGTTATTTTTTAACTTTGACAATTTACAATTTGCAAAACATCCTGAGATGATGGTTAGAAATTAAGGTAATTCTTGGATTCAGTGCTAAAAAATACATAAAAGTTAAAAACACAACCATTGCAGTCTTGTGTTATCTAATCTAAAACTTTTTCTTAAACTTCTTGGCAGTAATCGATCCAAAATTTTTTGTGTTATCCTGTAAAATAAGTATGAATGGTAACCAGGGAAAATCATAATAATATTAGATTGCCATCGGATTTACGTCAGTATACATGAAAAATTTAATTTCTATCGGATATTTGAAAGTGAGTTAAATTTTGAGTACAAATTTTGAACTGGGAAAACATACATACGATCGTTGAAGTTAAATATAATAACATAATAATTGTTAAAAGAAATCATGAAAAGAAATAGTTTCAAATCCTTACAAAATAAAACATATGTTAAAATACAATAATTTTAGCAAATCTGAAACTTAATAAAAGATAACTCAATCATAACACTTGTACTATTTTTTTCAAAGCACAGATACACATGAAAACTTCTTCGAATACTTTAAGCACTTAGGATATGACCCCTCAAAGCATGGCCAAACTCATTTATGTTCAGATGCAGAAAGGTGGTATAAGTCATGCATTTTTAAAGTTTCATAACTCAGTCAATTTAAGTGTTATATGAACGGGACTTTTATTGTCTGTCTTGTCAGTGTAATAAGAAAATATTACCAAATATAACTTAGGATATAGGACCAGGGACTGTATAAAAACTTAAATTTCGTAATTTTTTAAGAAATGTTTTTATTGACCCAAATCTCTTTTAAAATATTTTTTAGCCTCAAATTAAAACATTTTTGTAATTGGAACTATATGTCTATGACTAACGGTTTAGGAATTAGCCATTGGACACCGTTGAGAGAGAGTGGACACCCTGTATATACATATAAGAAAAATTTTTGTTGCAAGATATTTTTTATCAACATTTGCTAATCTTATGATAATTTCAAAGCAGCAATTTAAAATTTGTTTGTTATTTAAATTAAAGGGATCATATATACATATATGTATTTTAAGAACAGAGAAAAATATTGAGATCTTTATTAAGACTGAAGATATTCCCATCTATTAGACTATGAAGTGTTCACAAAGATTATATTTAAGATCAGGATTGCCATATATTTCGGCAATCAAATTCCTTTCGCTTTCCTAAGCAAAAAATTAAATTTTCCCTGAGTAGTTCCTCTGAGAATTTTCAAAATTTCAACGGATAAATTTTGCAAAGTACCAAAATTTAGTAAAATTTCTTGTTTTTAATATTCATTTTTAAATTCCCTCACTTTTTCCAGTTTTCCTTATACAGTATCAAACTTGAAGATTATTATTTGGGAGGAAGGTAGAATCATATTCCACATTTTAGCATTTTAACCCAATTTACCCGGGGGAAATTGTCCATTTAACCCAGGTTTTTTAATAAAACCTGCCCGGGCTGGGTTTTTAACAAAAAAACCCGGATTTTTTACAACCCTGATTCTATGCAGCAAGTTATTTCTTCGTGTGCCTGTGAAATAGTAATGCATCTTGTTCTTTCTGAACCCTTACATATATTTTTTTTTAATCTTACAGCTCTAAGACTCTCTGCCACCAAAAAATGATTGATATATTAAACAAGAATGAAAAATTATGTGTCAAGCAAAGATTATGAAACACATCCCAACACATTCAGAGTACTGTAACAAAACTTCACCATTTAATAAGGTAAAAGACAAAATGCCTAAGTAAACAATTTCGAAGATGTATAACTCATACATCTTCGCAGGAGGAGTGCCCTTTATGGGGGGTTTTTCTAAGGGAACCTAACCCATATTTACGCTTGGAAATCCAAGGCCCAAAGAAAACCCCGAAAACTCCAAACGATTAGACTGACGGGCGCAGTTGGAATCGAACACAGCACCTCCCATCTACCAGCTTCGAGAGCAGAACCTCTCGGCCACTGGTGGGGCTCATCTATAGTCGGAAAACATCCAAATTCTTTTGTGCAGCCCAGTATAACATCTACAGGTTTGTATACATAGTATGCAAAATTTTTTGTTCAGATGGGAAACGTATAACACAGTTAAAAACTTCCTCTCAGCCATTTCGTCAATAAGTGGAAATGTACTCTCAGTTTTTTTTGTAGTCCTGTATAGTATATGATCTATAGAATTTATACACACCACATTATATGCAAAAATCATGGTTAAATTTAAAAATGCAAGCCACAATTGAAAACGCACTTCAATAATATTATCACTCAGACAGTATTTTAACCGAATTATTTTGTGCATCCCTGTAAATGAATAATAAACGCTATGCACACCATATTCTACAGACAGTAAGCATCTTTTACATTTTTAGTACACCTCCATGATGTATATCAATTTCAGTAACATAGCCCAAGAAATAGAATAAAACAACACTTTTTTTTGACTCATTACCCCTTTAAAAAAAAAAAAAAATAATAATAATTATAAACAAACACAAAAAGTTCAACAAAGAAAGCAAAAGACAGAATAAACACACACACACACACACACAAAAAAAAAAAAAAAAAAAAAAAAAAAAGTTTTGAATAGGCCTGTCTTGATATATCTGTCTTGAATAGGCCTCAGATGACTTTTTTTTTTTTTTATGATTTGATCTCGGACAGGATGGGGCTTCATTTTTTCATGCCTGTTCACCCTGAGTCTAAGAATATTGGCTGAGTCTACACCAGTTAGTATTTAATAACAATAATAACAGTGACAGTATTGATATTGTACATTTTTAGTATTATAATAACAACATACAATATTAAATTAATTAAACAAAATAACATGTAGAAATTAACAAGTGGTACAAAGACACCATCATAATTTTTGGAAAAAAAAAAATTTCCTGTGAATGACAATATTAAAATTATGCAATATCGTGTGGCACCTCCTTGAGTTTTTGTCAAAAGCGCAGTGGACAGGAATTTTGCCTTTTGTTTCTCCAATTCTGCCCCATGTAAAAATTTCTTCTGATGGTATATTTAAAAATCCATAAAAATCACCTAATGAATATTTTTTTTTAATTCTTTTTTTCAAAAGTTAGTGAAAATCTCCCTCTGTACAGCAATTCAAATTTAATAATTTCAGGTTTAAATTGCTTAGTAAAGACAGCTTTATTTTTTATCAGAGACATATTTTTTATTCAGAAAAAAAAAAAATATGTCAAAAACTCAAAAAATGACTCTCTGATATCCAAATAAATTTTACTGATACGAGAAAATGAAAGAAAAAAAAAAACTTCTCAATAACACCATAAAATTAAGAAACGTGACGGGCCTTTCGAAAGAACTTTGCCTTTTTTTCAAGTGCAAAGAAGACTTACTACCACTTTGAAGACAGAAGCAACCTGGGGTGTAGTGGAGGGTATACAGAGGTATACGCCGTTACCTTCTGTATTCTATTAAGAAGCTCTGTATAACCTCTGTTTCTCAAATAAAGCTATAGCGTATATTCTAGCCACAAACGTTTGTGACTTTCGCGTATCTATCTATATCCTCTGCAATTTTTACGACTACAACACTGGAAACAAGACTGAAAACTGTAGTATATCCCTTTAAGACCGGGAGTTTTTTGATAGGAATAGAAATTTTGGGAGGTTTCTCCTTATAAATAGGACCATATTTGATTGAAAAAAAATATTTAAAAAAATACCCGATGTCAGGTTATGCCAAGGGAGGACCCACACAATTCAAACAGAAATTTCTCTAAGTGTCTGCGACAGATACTTCAGGGGCAAAAAATAATCTGCAGGTAAAATATTTTCACAACTGAAGCGTTAATTAATCAAACAATCACTTACCTGTAGCATTTTTAGGCATTTTATAAATTTTTATTAATAATTAATAATCAACTTTTTGTATTTAAGTAATAAAGAGCTAAACATAATATGAAACAAAATAAAGGTTCGATGAAAAAGAATCTGCAAAAGAGAAAAGAAAATCTGCGACGCCTGTCTCCCGTCTCAAACTTTCTGCTACCGGGATATTCTGAAATTCCGATGAGCTACTTATTCTGGTAATTTTTAGATAATAAAGCACATTTCTTCAGGGGGGCTCTACCACCTGTACCTCCCGAAGTCTCATTAAATTTACATTTGTAATTCTCTATTTATTGTGCTAATGGTTATCGTATATCTTAGATTCTTTTTTACACTGTGATTTATAAGGATGAGCAACAATTTGGACAAGCTTTTACATTATTCTAATATCCCTACTTACGACGAATCTTTCAAAATGACGAATGTTTCTTCATAAAATTAAAAAAACAATGCAGCGAAATACTACTACTACAAGTATTTTAGATGGTATTAGCAAAATTTATATATGTATTCAAATTCATCGCATCTTATATGACTTTAATAAAAATCCATCATAACAGAAGTATTTAAAAACGCTATTTTTAAAAATGACAAAATATTTTTTTCAGTTTTAAAGATAAAAGAAATGTGGAATGAAAATCCAGTTACCAAACAATGATTTACAAACATGTCTCTCATATACTTTGAGCTTCCGAATCTTAAAATCTTAATTTCGATACTGGTGGACAGAACATAATTTATTTAGACGCAATCCGATTAAACGACTACGTTTTATAAACGAAAATGTAATTTCCTTTTAAAAAATAAAGTAATTTTCATTCATATTTTCTGAAATGGGGTGGCTTTAAGAATTAACACCCATCAAAAAGTATTTTTTCAGGCAATATAGTTAATTTCTAGTTTTTAAGAATGAAAATATTTACTTCCCCGTGCAGGGTTCGTTGATATATATCAGTGGATATATATCTTGATATATATCATGATATATATTCGATATTTATTTTCAAAATATCAAGATATTTGATATTTTCAATATTTTTATTTATTTGATATTTATTTTCCGAATATCAGGATGTTTGATATTTTCATATATTTGATATCCATTTTCAAAATATCAAGATGTTTGATATTTTGTATATTTTACTACCTTTGATATTTATTTTCAAAATCTCATTGTGCAAGATATTTTTGATATTTTCAGTCAAAATAAGTGTAAATGAAATTTTCAACTGTTATTGACTGTTGTTCTGTAGATTATATACTACAAATCTGATCATAAAGAACTGTTTCTGGCAGTGATTTTTTTAGCCAAGCTCTAAGTTTGAAGCTTTTATTTTTAAATGTAGAACTAACAATTATGTGAAACATAATTAATTCAGAACAGCCATTGAAATTAAATTGTCTAATTTAGATAATCAGTTATTTATAGCTTCATCTAAAAAGATTTTTTTATTTTTTAGTTGAGCTTAAACTGTACTTAGGGAATAAAAAAAAGAAGAAAGTATCACATTTATGATAATTTTTCAATAAAAAAAAAAAAACTATTTTGCTTTTAAAATTTTGTTTTATAAAATATAAAATTTTCTGGATACTTGATACTGAATCCTACAGTTTTTTTTTTTTTGTGTGTGTGTGTGTGTGTGTGTGTGTGTGTATAGGAAGGATGCAAGCACTGTGCCACAAATGACCAACTGGTACCACTAAATTTTAACAGTATTTCTCGCCTTATTTAATGACAAGATTTCTGAGACTTAGTAAAGCAAAAAAATTATTAAACTTTAGTGGTTAAAATCAGCCATTTGTGGTGCAGTGCTTGCATGCCTGGTATAAAGCAAACTATTTCTGTTTTTAATTAGTTGATTTTGTTTTAATGAAAAAAAAAATACATTTTTAGAATACTGTTTATTAAGTTTTCATGTTCAATGCAATATGTTTTAGTTTCTAATTTATATTATGTTTGAAAATACTATTTATTATCAACAGTAAGTTGGTCATTTTGAAAATATCGGATATATATCAAAATATCGGATATTTTTGATATTTTCGAAAATATCATGATATTTACGAATCCTGTCCCCATATAATGGCATTATTTTCGTCATGGATAATTTTGCGGTGCATAATTTTGACATTTACTATCTATTTGCTTTTCAAAAGTTTTTTTAATTTAAATTTTAAATTAAAAATCAAATCTTTACGTTAACTGTGCGCTGCGCAGACAATAAATCTGTATTGATAGCAATTTTCTTTAAATAATAAGAATTAATATCATAACCCATTTTATTTCAATATCTTTGTTTTCGATAAATGACATCGTATTCGCCAGCTTTCAGCACTACTCAAATCATTCCACTTTGAAATATTAAGAAATACATGAGTTTCCTTTTTATTTCCAGTATGACGCCATATTCAATTTTTTTTTATTCTTAATTTTTTTATTTCATTTTCCTGTTTTACATGAAAATCTTTCAATTGAAAATTAATTGTTTAAGAGAAATTATTATTCAGGATTTTGATTTTCTTGGCAACGATAAATTATATAGAAAAGTAACCATTTATTCTTTATCAAAATAATGAACTTTTGAATTTATAAGCAAAATATTTGAATAAAATAAATAAAACATATCCTGTTTTCATTTCTGGGTGAAATTCCATCTATATGTAAAGACACAATGGCATTAATTCATCCCTTTTGACATTGATTTGACTTCAGCAACACATATTTTCACATTTACGATATTTTTAAGTGAAGAACAGTTGTTATAACAGTTGTTGAACTGTTAACACGTTGGCGGCGGGTGTCGAAGGGTGTTCGACACTAGCGCCCCTCTCCAAATGGCAACCATCGACGACCCTTCAACACCTGTTAATGCTGTTTCAATTCATTCTGTATCTGTCTAGCCAACTGGTAACATCTTTAAATTTTTCCCTAGCCTTCTTAAAGAGTTTTGCAACAATTTCAACAAAACAAATTAATTAAATTTCAACAAGATTTCAACAAAAAAATTTCAACAATAAATTTCAACAAAAAGAAAAAATTCAGCCACGAAGAATGATTTCACCTCATACGGCTTAGCCGCCAACGTGTTAAAAGAAAAAGAAGAAAATGAAATATGAATATTTAAAAGAAGTAAATTTATTCAAGAAAATGCTTTATATTATTGGAACACATACAGGGGTTGGACAAAAATATAGAAACACCTCGTGAAACGCATACTTGAATGTAAATATTGATTCTACTCAATCCTGTGGGTGGCGCTGTTGTATTTTCCCACTAACGCTACCTGTACAATGCCTTCAATACGTTGCAAGTGTCAGTCATTGTCAGAACAGTGTTCTGTGTAGTTGTGAGTGCTTTGCGTCTAAGCTAAGTGAATTCTGGACAAATTGTTGGTGTTCGTATGGTGGGTTCTTCCAGCCAAAGTTTCTCATGTTTCAAGAGGAGCTGTATCGAAGATTTATACCACATACAGGAAAAGGGAAAAACATCATACATTAAGTCACAATGCGGACAAAAGTGAGTGTTGGATGATCGTGACAGATGGTCATTAAAGTTGATTGTGACGAAAAATAAGAAGATGACAGCTGCAAAAGTCACTGCTGAACTAACTGTCGAACTCATAAAGCCTGTCAGCACCAAAACAATAAGAAGGGAGCTCCGTAAGAAGGGATTTTCAGGGCATGATAATATGGGGTTTTTTTAGGTGTTTCCATATTTTTGTCCAACCCCTGTACATTAAACCCTTCCATAAGATTTACACCAAATTTAAAAACTCTGACAAATGTATTAACAAAATTTCAAACTATAGGAATAATTTAAGACTCTTATTGGGAAATTTCATCATCCATAATTTACCATTTAAATACTTCAAGCATATGAGCCATTTCCTTTCAACAAATAAAAATTTGAAAATCGCCTGAATTTCCTTAGAAAAGCATTATTGCACAAAATATAATATTCTATATTTTCCGAATGAATGAACAAAATGTAACAAAAAACTATACAGCTTAATCCGGGTACCTCACCAACATACTCAATTAATTTCAAACTAATCAGATGCTTTTTGCAGCAGTTATCACAGAACAGACAGACATACTAATAGACGGTAACCAGAAACTTTTCGTGTCTCCACAGTAAGCCTTCACTGACGTTTCAGCAATAAAAGGAAAATATTCCTCTTGTTGCTGATAAATTATTAAGTGGCTATAAGCAGGGCTGTGGAGTCGGTGGGAAAAATAGATGACTCTGACTCCAGGAATTTTAACAGATCCGACTCAGACTCTTTCGCTCAAAAATGGGCCCAACTCCGCAGCCTTGGTTATAAGTTTCTTATTGGAGCACAGCAATATGAGCACTCACACAGTCATATATGAGCCCTTTTACGTATTCACTAAAATCTGACAATGAGATGAATACGATTTCTCAGCAATGCACGGTGGGTGATTTACCGATTCTAGCTGGCCAAAATTATTTTGGCATCAATATAGTCGCATCACTATGAAATAGAAAACTGTTGTTGATATTCACTATTGAATGTTAGGTATTGCAAAATGTAGCATGTAGCCCAGTAGCAGAAAATTCTACGAGTGTCTGCGACAGATATTTCAGGGACACGAAATAATCTGCAGATAAAATATTTTTACAATTGAAGCATTAATTAATCAAACGATCATTTACCTGTAGCATTTTTATGCATTTTATAAATTTTTATTAATAATAATCTTAAGTTTTTGTATTAAGTAATAAAGAACTAAACATAATATAAAGCAAAATAAAGGTTCGAGGGAAAAGAATCTGCAAAAGAAAAAAGAAAATCTGCGATGCCCGTCTCTTGTCTCGAACTTTCTGCTACCGGGGCATGTAGCAGGCATAATTTCGTTACAAGGACATTCAAAGTATTTCCTTACATTACGGTCTATGGGGGAAAATCGTTTGCGGTGGTTTTTAATGATGTTTCATAATTTCAAACACTTTGAAATTTATATACGTTTCTATGAAGTGCACTACAGGATGATTACTATAGAATATGGTATGATAGCATTTATCGATCATTTACAGGGACACTAAAAAGAATTATGTTACATTACGGTAGGGATGCACAACCTGTGGCCCGCAAAGGGTTAACGAGTGGCGTCCGAACTTCGTCAATTTATAACTGGAAAAAATTACAATTTTTGTCTATGGATCTCAGGGAAAAAATCATGAATTTCGTCAATCTGCTGCAGAAAAAATTAATATTTCGTGAGTCAGTTATAAGAATTGCGAATTTCATTGAACGAGGGCGGAAAAATCGCAAATTTTGCCAATCGGACACGGAAAAATCAAGAGTTTTGTCGATCGGGCTCGGAAAAATCATGAATTTCGCAGGTCAGACATGAAAAAATCATCAATTTTGTTGATGATGTGCGAAAAATTGCCAATTTTGTTGATCGGTTGCGGAAAAATCTTGAGTTTTAGCAGTTACAAGAAAAAACCGAATTTCGTCAATTTGCCTAGGGAAAAAAGTGCAAAAATCGTCAGTCACTTAAGAATCGCAAATTTCATCGATCGGGTAAGGAAAATGTTGTCGATTAGGAGCGGAAAAATCTCAAATTTCGATTGATGCAAAAAAATTACGTGTTTGGTCTATTGCAAATTTCGTCTATTTGCCGCGGAAAAAAGTGCAAATTTCATCAGAGTTAATTAAGAATTGCGAATTTCGTTGATTGGGCGAGGAAAAATCGCAAATTTTGTCGATCAGGCGTAGAAAAGTCACAAATTTCGACGAATGGGCACGGAAAATCGCGAGTGTTGTCGACTGAGCTCCAAAAAATCGCAAATTTCTTTGGTCGGACTCCAGAAAAAAATCGCTAATTTTGTCGATCAGGCATGGAAAAATCCATTTTGTTGATCAGGCACGAAAAATCGCGAATTTTCTCGATGATGTGCGGAAAGATTGAAAATATCTGTGATCGGCTTTAAAAAAATCTGAAGTTTCGCCAGTTTATCCCGAGAAAAAAACTCTAATTTCGTCAATTTACTGTGGCAAAAAAATGCAAATTTCGTCAATCATAAAAGAATTGCGAATTTCGTTCATCGGGCGTGGAAAAATAGCGAATTTCATCGACCAAGGACGGAAAAATTCCAAGTTTTAGCGGTCACGGTGTGAAAAATAGCGCATTTCGTTGGTCGGGCGCGAAAAAATCGCGAATTTTGTAGATCGGCGCAGAAAGATACCAAATTTTCTCGATCAGGCGCGTAAAGATAGCAGATTTCATCAATTCCGTGTGGAAAAATCGCGAATTTTGTCGATTAAGGGCGGAAAAATCGCAAATTTCGTTGATCAGGCGAAGAAAATTTGCTGATTTCATTGATCAGGTGTGGATAAATCTCAAATTTAGTTGATCGGCTTCCCCCCCCCCCTTCACGCAGTTCACATTTTTTTCGGCACTAGCCACTTTCATGCCTATGTTTGTTTTTTAGCTCTTTTAATTAAACAAAATTTACTCCCGAATAAAGTCAAGGAATATTATTACTCTCCTTCAAAATAATTCTTGCTATATCTCTGTTATTGGAAACTGTTAATATATCATTGTCATCTGAATTGGATATGCTGACTGGGTAGGGGAATCAAGAGGGGTAAAACTCCCCCCTTCCCCCATGAAGCCTGATACCATATTTTTTTTTATCTGATTATAAGTCACAGGCCACCTCCCCAAAATAGAATTCTCTGTGTGTTACTGATGTGGCCCTCGACAACTCAGGCATTTTTGTAAGTGGCCCTTTTCATAAAAAGGTTGTGCACCCCTACATTACGGTCTAGGAAGAAAAATATTTTGTGGTGTATTTTGCTCATGTTACACTATTTCAAAAGTATTTAAATTTATATATATCTCCGATGTGCTCTATAAGATGCTTACTATTGAATATGATGTGCCATTCATCTTTCATATACAGGAGCAAACAAAATATAAATCTGTTATATATTTCTCTGTATGAACAATAACTGATGGAAGTGCGTTTTCAGTTGTGGAACACTTTTTTAAATTATAAAAATTGCATACTATTTAGTGTGTATAAGTACTATAAATCATATACAGAGTTGTACAAAACATCTGAAGTACATTTCTGTTTATTGACAGAAATTGCTAATGAGGAATTTTCAACTGTGCTATGCATTTACCAACTGTTCTAAATTTTAGCATATTGTGAATTATATGATAAATCTATAGTTCATATACAGGGATGTACAACATTTTCAGCTATTTTTTCGACTTTTGGTTGAAATTGTGTTTTCAAACATGCTATATGTTTTACAAATTATTACTTCAACATCGTTTTGCATGTTATTAAGCTATGAAGTTTTATTATAGTAGTCCGAATGCATTGAAAAATGTTTCATAATCTGATTGATGCATGATTTTACATTCTTCTTGATAATTTAATGATATTTTCTTAGCGGTATAGAAGCTAAAGTGATAAAACTATTTTTGTATTATTATAACAAATCCTAAAATTTCTTTTTCTAAAATTTAAGATACGGGGCAAAAATTCAACAGCTTTAATGAAAATTGCTGTGTTGCATATTCTGTTGTATATTTATATTTAGCTCTGCACAGGAGAACATTATGTAAAGAATGGGAAACAACATATCATGAAAAAATGCCTACATTATGTTTTGCGGTACTTTTCGGTTAGCCGGGCGCCAGTGTTATATATATATATCTATGTATGTATACATATATATATATGTGTGTATATATACAATATATGTATATGTAAATATATGTACATATGCACATATGTATGTATATATAACACTGGCATCCGACTAACCGAAAAGTACCTGTTTTGCATTGTATCAAATCTGAATTTGGAGAATATGTCTGGATCAATTTTGTGACCACTCGAAATTTGCCGCCAAGTAATATATTTTAAATCATTTTGTCCTGAGATATCTACATACAACTGGCAATTTTTGTCCAAATTTTATCATAAATTTAAACATTTCGCTCTTGCAAAACTTCATGTGTTCTTCATTGTAATTTTCCTCTATAAACAAAATATTTTCAACCAAATTCACATTTTCGTTAAATTTTAAATCTTGATGCCGTTGCATAATGTTGCAAAAGTTTATTTATGTGACTAACTTAAATTCTACTGTGTTTGATAAAAAAAAATGGTATTTGAACTAAAATTTCAAAAAACATTATTTAGCCTTAATAAGATAAAAACAATTCTAAAATCTAGGGGGGGGAACCTAAGGGCAGACAAATTAAATTGGAACGAAAAGGTAATAATCTAAACTACTTAAATCATATCAAAAATTGAGCTTATTCGCACTTTCTTTATCATATAACTTTTTCTACATTAAAACTGAAAAATTATAAAAAAAATACAGAGTTTTTGCGACATTAAATATGAAATAACAGCTAATATGTGCAAATTTTATGCACGTAAATCCGATAAAATAAAGTCCATATTTTGTTTGGAAGCGTCCATAATCGAGCAGTATATTTTATTCCACTTCAAGTAATAGACTGAAGAACTATACTCAAATTGATTGATTCATTCTCATCTAAGAATTCTAACTTTGCACTAGTCTATGAACCATACAATTATATTTATATCAAAACCAATAGCAGGGTACAACACCCTAGTTATTGAGCTATGACAGGCAAAAAATAAATTACGCTAAGATAAACTTTTAAAAATCGACTTTTGGCCAGCTAGAATCGGTAAATCACCCACCGTGCAATGGTTCGATGAATTAAAATGTAACTTACCACAAACAATAGGTCTTCGAAAAATAGTAATAACATGTCCTGATTATTTAAATTCGATCTGTGGATTAAGTAATTAAGGGTCAAAATTGTAATGTAAACCCTATGTGCAACAATCAGGATCGATGAGAGGGTTGGTCACAACTGCCCAGAGGTGCAGAATATGTCCGATCCGGCGATCTAGGATAGGGGGAAATTTTAACCACCTGGGGAAATTTTGAAGAAACATATACAATTGATTTCGATTTTAACAACGAATTCCATAATTAACTGAGATGAAAAATTTCACTACATATAAATGATCCGTATAGCGACCTTCACAAAATCGATCTCAAAATAATATGTACTGTATATCAGGTGTGATTTTGTTCCGAATTTTCCGAAAATTTAAGGCATTCGGTTCCGAAAATTAAAAAAAAAAAATCGGTCATCAATCTGAAAATTCAGACATAAAAATACCGCAAATTTTGTCCAAGAATTACGGAAAAAACGCGAATTTAGTCACAAGATCGCAAAATAACCGCAAAAAATCGTGAAACTACCGCAAGTTTTGTCAAAAGATCGCGAAAGAATCGCAAATTTCGTCAAAAGATCGCGAAACAACTGCAAATTTCGTAAAAAGATCGCGAAACAACCGCAAATTTCGTCCAAAGATCGTGCAAGAACCACAAATTTCGTCAAAAGGGGCGAAATAAGCACGATTTTCGTCAAAACATGCCGAAATAACCGCGAATTTCGTCAAAGAAACGCGAAAAAAATCCCGCAAATTTCGCCAAAAGATCGCGAAACAACCGCAAATTTTGTCAAAAGTTCGCGAAATGTACATTTCGTCAAAAGATCGCAAACAACTGCAAATTTCGTAAAAAGATCGCGAAACAACCGCAAATTTCGTCCAAAGATCGCGCAACCGCGAATTTTTTCAAAAGGGGCGAAATAACCACGATTTTCGTCAAAACATGCCGAAATAACAGCGAATTTCGTCAAAGAAACGCGAAAAAAATCCCGCAAATTTCGTCAAAAGATCGCGAAACAACCGCGCATTTCGTCAAAAGGCACGAAATAACCGCAAATTTCATTAAAAGATCGCAAAACAACCGCGAATTCATCAAAAGATGGCATAACAACCGCGTATTTCGTCAAAGAATCGCGAATTTCGTCAACAGAGGGCGAAATAATCACGAAATGCGGCAGAAGGAAGGCGAAATAACCACAAAACTCGTCAAAAGATCGTGAAATAACCGCAAATTTCGTCAAAGAGCCGCGAAAAAAAAACAGTGCTGGCAGTGGATTTCCCCCCCCCCCCCCCCCCCTTCTCCCACTCCAAGGGATCAAATTGATCCTTTGAAAAAATTTGCTGTGAATTTCAGAATTTTTTTTTTCACTCAAAATCACACCTGCCATATATACTCGCGCATAAGTTGAGAAATATTGGAAATATAAATTTTCTATACCTACGGTAATTCAGCATTTACCTATAACATACCGCAAAATTCTTGGGGAAATTTTCATGTGGATTGGGGAAAATGTTGGGAGTAGAAACATTTTCTGCACCCCTGCAACTGACCAGGAGTCTGGTCTTAATGGAACAAGTATAGAAATTTTATAATGTTCAAAAATCTGAACTTTGTCATACTTTTTTCCTTTACAAGCTGAAAAACATTTCCTAGGAGTATAGTTTAGAAGTTTATCAACAAAGGCATAGGAAACTTCTCATTGAGAGGACTAAAAGCTGTTGTTAATAGATGATCATTCTTCTTATAACAGAGTTCACCCTAAATGTTTTTTGAAGGGTGAGGTGCAGTTCTTTAGAAAATTTCCTGCCTCAATGGCTGTCCTAAAGCCCTGTCCTGTGAGCCTACACTCAGAAAATCGGCCAAGAAAAAAAAAAGGCCCTTTAAGAAAATTTCATGTTTTATTTCAAGCAAACTGTAAACTATTTGTAAACATTCTACAGTGCTGGAAAAAAGTTTCAAGACCACATGCTAATTTTGTTGTTTAGAATAAAAATCTGAAAAGAGTTAATACCTTGAATTTAGACACATATATATGAAATAATATGTTAATTTAATTCACTTTACAAAGTTAAAAAGTATTTTTATCTACAAGTGTAAAAATCTTGTAATATTAACAAATGGACATAAGTTTAGGACCAGTAGCTTCTTTTACATCTAGCATAATCAGATGACATCATCATGACTGTAGTATTTTACGCGGGACTCATCTGTGATGTTGTTTATAGTTTAGTAGTCATTAGATTTGATGTTTTGGGATATGCAACTGCTGCTTTGAGCGTGGGTTATGGGAAATCATTGACTGAAGAAGAAAATGGTAAAATAAGGGCTTTTTCGGATTGCGAACTGACTGAGAGGCAAATTTCCTTCAAAATAAGTAAATTTAAAATGGTTGTGAACAGTTTTTTTTTTGTGATCCAATGAACTATATTAGAAATTAAAAGCAAACGGCTAATCAAAACTTTCAGCCCTGTGTAAACTGAACATTGTTACCCAGTAGCAGAAAGTTCGAGACGGGAGACGGGCGTCACAGATTTTCTTTTCTCTTTTGCAGATTCTTTTTCATTGAACCTTTATTTTGCTTCGTATTATGTTTAGCTCTTTATTACTTAACTAGGGGGCTCTGCCCCTTGCAAGCTACGCTCGCCAACCCCCGTTCAGACACTGTAGAATCTAAAAGCACGCTAATCTGATCGGTTTTAAAAAGTTTAGAGAAGATTGAATTATACTGAAAAAACCTGTAGCGATCTCCCTGTAGACGGGTTTCCATTCAATTCCCTTTTATTGAAAAAATTTAAGGTAGAATCAGTTGCTGTTAATACATCCAATGGTTGTTTTCGTGTTTGGTTAAAGAAGATCAGTTAAACATTTGAAAAGAAGCTAAAATAAATTGAATTAAGTAAACAGAGTCTTTGTCTCTCAGTATTTTTTAACAGTGTTATAAAACGATTGACATAATAAAATTACTAAAATTTGCTGCTTTAACCACTTCAAGGGCGGTGGTTCATTTTTGGACCACTTAATTTTAATTCTTAAATGCCACATTAGCATCAGAATATTGGGATGAAAATTTCCCTTTTATTAAGTAAGTGAACAAAAGCATTTTTGTATTTCGAAATTTGTTTGTAAATTCAGGTGCCATTTACTGATTTCAAGATTTTACGAATAGAAGTGCCTTGTCCGTGAAAGGGTTAAACGCATATTGATGTATTTATTATTTTAAAATTTCCTTTCCTTTTAATATTCCCATGTAAATACAATTTTCAGGACATAATTTTCAATATTTTCCTGCCTTTAACACGTACTCATTTAATAGTAACTTTAAAGTTGTTTTTTTTTTTTCCGTTTTTAATAGTCACGTGAAAATAAATTTTTAATCGTTAGGAAATATTATTCTTTGTGCTGTTTTTAAAATTGAAAACAATCTCTATAATAATAGCCTAAGTCATGTGACTATCATCAACAGTTCCAGGCGGATCCCTTCGCTTTTTATATTCCAGGCGGTCATTTTGGTACTTTAATGTTAGACAGCCACAAGTGTGATAAGTCGCCAAATATTATTCTATCCCCATTATTTTGTTTATATTAAAATAGTCCAAGTCATGTAACAGCCATAAACAACGGGCTGATTCCTTCACTTTTCATAAGAAAGGTTTCCATTTTGATTAAAGAATCAAAATTATTTTTTCGGATAAAACTACATAAAAGTTGCCATGATCACAAAGAATTCCTGGTACTTTTATGTTAGCCGGGTGAAAATCTCGCCTAGCTTTTTTTTAACTCGCCAATTAGCATTTTTTTATTTTTCGAGTGGTAAATTAAAACGGTGCTACTTGGTTATCCCATCGACCAAAAATCTACCAAAGATTAAATGCCAATAATGGTTGATTGTAAATGTCACATTCACTTGACTTTAAGGAAGTTAGACATGTTCACGCCATCAAGTGATTTTTATTTCGACGTTTTATTTGTATTTTTATTAATGTTATACTAATTTATTTGTTCTTTTGTTATTTAAAATAAAAAAAATATGTCAATTTGTATAATTTGGCGAAATTGGTCGACGGGAGAAGTAATAACATTAAAACGTTGCTTTGAAGTGGAAATTAAATCTCATGATTTGTTGCATTGTCAATGTCACGGGTTTGGCGTGATTTTTTTTTTTTTTTTTTTTTTTTTTTTTTTTTAATGACAATTTGGCGAAAACTTCGTTTTCAAATACCCATTACATATGTATTTTTAAATTATTTTCTGTTATTTTTAAAATGAAATAACAATAAATAAATAAAAAATAATTAATAACTATAGAACAAAACAATTTATAACATTTTTTTGTAAATAAAAAGAAAATAAATTCAAATAAACATTTATTAATAAATAAGCAACAATAGCCAGGTTACCATGTCAGGCAAAATAACGCCATTTAGGCGCCAATTAGGTACCCCGTTGCGTATATGACATCTGTGTCTAATATTTTTCTTTTTGTTTCGTTTTAAAAAAAAGAATGAAGTAAAAGCCATTTATTTTAAAGGTTTAAATTTTAAATGAAAGTTTTGTATTAAATAAAATGATAATGAAATACAAATTGAATTCAGAATAAAAGTAACATGATGCATTTCTTAGCATACATTTAAGGGAGGACAAACTTGTCGCCAAATTAATTTCAAATAACATTTTCTAAAATATGAAAAAAAATATCTGTTACGATTAAAATTTGTGTTGCCATCATTAGAAAAAAAGTATTTAAAATTAGAAAAAAATTAATATTTCGAAAACTAATTCTAATTTTAAATTTCTAAAACCAGTTTTGAGATCTGTGGATCAATACGGATTTTTGGAGTTAATTTCATCACAAAGTATTCCATATTCTAGGAGAAATCGCCGTGAAACGTAATCAGTTGTATCAGTCGTTTCATAGAATCGTTACATAAATTCGTTTCAATTCGATTCATTAGGATTTTATATATGTTAAGATTATTATTAATAAAAATTTATAAAATGCCTAAAAACGCTACAGGTAATTGACTGTTTGATTAATTAACGCTTCAGTTATAAAAATATTTTACCTGCAGATTATTTTTTGCCCCTGAATTATTTGTCGCAGACACTTGGAGAAATTTCTGCTACTGGGCATTGTTAGAATGGCGGTTCAAGATTGTGCTTATTCTTCTACTAAAAAATCAACTCTAAAACTCTCTGTAACGTGAAGAACTGTTAAAAATGAATTAAAAAGTGTCGAATGCTTGAATTATGTCAAATTCAAAGTCAAGCCAAAACTACAAATGCATCACAATGATGCAAGGTTTAAAATCCGAATCTTGCAATGTCTTAAAACTCAACCTATAGGGCAAATTGGTTTTTACTAATGAAAAAATATGCACCCTTGATAGAACAGATGGTTTAAGATATTACTGGCATGATTTACCAAGTGAGCCATATCTGTTTTCAAATCGTATACAAGGCAGTATAGGTCAAAATTAACATTTTTGCCCAATGGCCACTGGCCAGTACACTTGATTTTTTTTACCAGCCAGGTTTTTTTTAAACAACTGGTCAGTAACGAACACTTCATACAAAACTGTGTTTTTTCTAACTATCAACATTGTAATTTACTAATATCTTTTACTTTACCGTCTGATAGGATTACAGTCATCTGAAAAAACTGCCATTACATCTAACAAAAAAATATAAACAAGAAATTACTGCAGTCAAAATAAAAGTCGGACACGTATTTGAAGATATTTAGACATATTTAATGCAATGTATAAAAGAAGCAAGAAAATTAAAATATATTTTAAGAATTATTTTAATAAAATTTTGAATATTTTATTTTTACTATTAATTACAATAAAATAAAGTATCACAAAAAGTGCTATTTTTGACACTAATGTTTATCATTCACACTACCGTCGTGACCTAACAGAGTCTTCCCCCAAAGTTTTATTGCTGCAGCAGGATCATATTCATTTAATTGAATTTTAGATTGTTTAACTCTTAGGCGATTATGCAGCGTGTCTGTATTTATAGATAAACTTTTGTCCTTTAGAGTGTTTTGCACACTGGACCACACTTCAGCATTGTTTGGAGTAATTGTTATCAAAATACAAAATATCAACAATGTTTGTTAGAATTTTGCTTTCTTTGAATTTATAAGTTTTTAGTTTCTCCATCAAATCAAATAACGATATGGACAGGCGAAAGTGCAATTCCCCCCTACACCACCTCCTCCAGGAGGAGAAAGGTTCCATGACCTTTGAACCAATAAGAATTAGTTACCCACTTTCCAGGGGCGATTCTGAGTTTTAGAAAAAATTCTGAAATTCACAGCAAAATTTCTTAAAGGTTACAGTAGAAGGCGAAGGGGAGGGATAATTATGTGTTTTTTCTGCGGCCCTTTGACGAAATTCACGTCTTTTCCACCATCATTTAACAAAATTCACGTTTTTTCCACGAACCTTCCTCAACATTTACGTTTTTTCATGATCTTTTGACGAAATCTGCATTTTTTTTTCACGATCATTTGACGAAATTTGTATTTTTTCGCCATTCTTTGATGAAATTTGCAGTTTTTTTTTAGATTTTTGACAAGATTTGCATTTTTTGGCAGTCTTCTGACAAAATTTGTGTTTTTTCTATGATTTTTTGACGAACTTTACAATTTTTTCGTGATTTTTTGACGAAATTTGTTTTTATTTCAAAGATCTTTTGACGAAATTTGTGTTTTTCACGATCTTTTGATGAAATACAGTAAAAATTATACATAATTTTTACTGTATACTTTAATAATTTTTAAATGGAAATCTACTATCCTTTCAAAAAGTAAAATAAGTATAAAATGGATTTAAGGTGTCAGTTACTAAGGGTTTCACCCTACGTCAAGTTATTAAAAAATTTAAATGGATTAAAAATAGAACACAAATTTGTTTTTAATTTTTTTTCCATTTTAAAATTTTAAATTATATATGTATGTACATAATATCAAAAGTTATTTTCTTTATTGGAAAAAAAATGTTGGTATTCGGCCTAAAATTTGGCCGAATATTTGGTGTTTGGCTATTCGGCCAAATCACTATTCGTCACATCCCTAATTATAAACACATTGAATAGAGATATTCTGAAATACAAAAAGTAACATATAAATTTGTATATTTAAATATTTTCTGGAAAATTATTGCTTTATATTTTGATTAATGATTTAACTATATGGTAATGAAGATAAAAAAAAATTGAGTGATTTTAATGTATATAAAAACTATATATATATGACTGACACAGGAGTATACTTATTTGATGTGTATATTAAAGAAAATACACATTAAATAAATTTAAATTAAAAAAACTAATGTAGAATTAATAAAAATTAAATAATAAGGGAAAGATGCTTCATCTTCCTTATTTTTCTCCCTCTATTGTAGACGGTTATTTTGATTTTTACCCTTATATAGACTATTTTAGAAATGAAAAAGTTTTTTTTTTTTTTTTTTTCCTATTAAAAATAGCCTTTGGCTTGTTTTTTGTAGTGCAGCTGAACTCATGTACACAAAATGTGAAACTCAGCATTTAGCCAATTTTACTTTTAAATAAATTGCTTATCCGCACCTGCCAACAGCAGGGGTGCCATTTGAGAGGGGCTGGGGGGCAATAGCCCCTCCAAGGAATTTTATTTTTCAGAAAATTTATCAACCATCAATTGTCAGACTAAAAAAAAAAAAATTGTTCAAATGCTAAAATAATTTATCAAGTTTGATTGTAATAAAAAAATTTGCATTAAATAAATACTTTATGCATAGAAATTAATAATTGGGTCATTCCATGTCACTTCATCCAGACGATGTCACCCACCGTCACAGATTTCTATGAAATTTTAAACACAAAAACAATGTCTAAAGATATGCTGTTACACCAAATTTCAGTTTAAAATAATAAGTTTTTCATGAGTTACAAGCATTTAATACCCCTCTCACTGAATTTTTTGCTGAAAATGATCTTCCGTCAAACATGTAATGTTAGATAAAAATGCTTTTTTTTCTAAATATCATTAATAAAATTAGATATATATTTTTTTAGAGATTCTTAATAATGTATTTTATTAAAAGAATGGTTTATAAAACTTTCTAGAACTCGAATATTGTTTTAAAAAAATATTTTATCTAAGGAGTTAAGAAAAATATGAAAATATGTAATACATTTTTTTTTTACATGTGCCACCCATTTGATTTGGCTGATTTTTTTTTTTTATATACATAGTTTAAAAGGAAACCATTTAATAATAAAAAAAATAGAAAGGTGTTTTTGAAATTCTTGAGAAAAAATTTTTTTTGTTAATTTTACAGAATATATCTAAAATAGGGATTGACCGAATACCGAATAGTTGATTCGGTATTCGGTGGTTCAGCATGTAAACCGAATATTCGGCTTCGGCCGAATAATTGCAGATAAGCATTTTTTTAGAATTGGAAGAATTCTCTTTTACTTAGCAGTAGAATAGGCTAAACAATGAGTTTCAATATTATGTGCATGAGTTCAGAGTTCAGCTGCACTACAAAAAACAAGTCAAAAGCCATTTTTAATACAAAAAACCTTCCTAAAATAGTTTACATAGGTGTGAAATCAAAACTGTCTACAATAGAGAAAAATAAAGTAAGGAAGATGCACATCTTTCCCTTATCATTTAATTTTAATTACTTCTACATTAGTTTTTTTTTATTTATTTAAATTAATTTAATGTATATTTTCTTTAATATACACATCAAATAAGTATATCAGAGTTCATATCTGTATATCTAAGGTTATTAAAGAAAATACACACATCAAATAAGTATACCCCTATGCCTATCCTATAGCTTTTATAACTTTTATATCAAAATTGCTCAAATTTGTTATCTTCATCACAGTGTTAAAATATTAATCAAAATATAAATATCTATCAATAATTTGACAGAAAATAGTTAAATGTACAAATTGATATGATACCTTTTGTATTTTCAGAACATTCCTATTCAATATGTTTATAATTAGACAATCAGTAAATCAGCTTAATGACAACATTGTTTCTTTTTATTTGAATGAACTTTTGTTTTTCTGATTATCCTTAATAATAGCCTGCATAATTTAATATTTTCATAGGTTATTTGTGGGTATTGACTAGTGATAAAATAATAAAAAATAAGTGATGGGTTAATGAATTTGTGAATGGAAAGAAGTCATTAAATTTTTTTGTTAATTAGATTTAAGAATAAAAATGTAACTGAATTAAATTATTGAGAATTTAATTTCAATTAAAGTTTATTAAAAAAGCTAATAATGCAAAAATGCGTATTAAAAGATTTCAAGTATTCGGTTGCCGAATACCAAATATTTGGTTTACACTTCAGCCGAAGCTTCAGTATTCGGTATTCGGCAAAATTGCTGCTTCGGTCAATCCCTAATCTAAAGTATTGTTAAAGTTCAAAATTCTTCAAAAATACATGTAATAATAATAAACAAATATTATAATTATATATATAATGACACAAAGTGTATAACGCTTCTGGGGTTGAACTCATCCAGATTCCACTTCACTTTATCGTATTCCATTCGGCCATTTTTAATGAAAATTATTTTTTCGAACTAAACTTCATAAAAGTTACATTTTTAGAAAGATTATTCAAAATAAATTAACATTTGAGAGATGACTTACATTTAATTATGTACATATTCTGAGATAACTTCAGTTGAAATTAGTTTGGCCCTCTCCCTCCATAAGTAAACATTCATTTGTATCGCATTCATTGTGAACTTTGAGCTTTGTTGGCGCCATCTATCGGTAGTTAAAATAAATGTTTCTTTTGAAATTCTCTTAATTCTGAAGACATTGGGGGGGAGGGGGGGAAAGGAATAGTATTTCTTATAAAATATAATTAGACTATCAGGGATACTTAATGCCATGTAGAATATATATATATATATTCTACATATATATATATATATATATTCTAGAAGCAGCAGGAGTCTTTCGGTAGCTTCATCGCCCCGAGCCCTCCCTTCCCGCTTTTCGGTGTTTTTAATTTGTGTAATTTCCCTTTTAAATTTGTCCGGTTTCAATTTTTGATTTTTTTTTTTTTCATTCTGGCTTCCGCAAAAGATTCGGACAAGAGTAGAAGAATAAAATGCTGCGGACGAAGATGGGCCGCTCGCCGCGGTTTCAAAAATTGAAACCGGACAAATTTAAAAGGGAAATTACACAAATTAAAAATACCGAAAAGCGGGAAGGGAGGGCTCGGGGCGATGAAGCTACCGAAAGACTCCTGCTGCTTCTTGCATGTATATATATATGTATATATATATATATATATATATACATATATATATATATATGTATATATATATGTATATAAAGCAATGGAAATAAAATTTTGCATTTTTGTATTTTGTAGGGAAAATAAATTTGTAATTTAATAAAAGAATTTGAAGGGAAAAAAATCTGTTAATGCAATTAATAGTTACAATTTACTTAAGTGATAAAGGATCATTTTTAATGATCAAAATTTATTATAGGTTTCTTTACGCATGTTTTTAAAAAAAATAAGGATTTAATCTGAGTTAAACTTTTTAAAATTTAAGTTATATAATTATTATTTTGGCATCAGCTATCGGCAATTAATCCGTGAACGACTCTTATTTAATTTTTATTATTATTATTCTGATTTATAAGAAATTGAAGGTTATTGATTTTTTTTAAAGCAATGAATGAAGACGAAAGTTAATTGACAATATATTTTAAAATAGCATTATTAATTCTAATTTACATGTTTTTTGTGAAGTAGTTCTTTAAATTTTGTGAGTGAAGTTCTTTCTTGCAAATTAAGTTTCAATTATAAATGGGCTGTTTTTATAACTATTTTATTCCCACCTGATCCTATTAGTCAGATAAGATAAAATTTATTACTTCATAATTCTTTTTATAATGCAAATACGTCATTCTGATGGACTACCTTCTAGTTAAACCATAATTTTGTTTCTAAAAACTTTTTTTAATGTTATATAAATAAATTAAAGTATAAAACTCATATTATTTCTGTTATAGAAAATTAATTTCTGCTATGTATTCAAATAAAATTTCCATTATACTAACTGAAAAACAACCAGTAAGGATAAACTGATTTATAAAGCTATATTCACTCAAACAATCTAAGCTTTGCATTTTCTTTAAAAAAATGTGGAAAGTATAAATTTATACAGTAAAACCTCCCTAAAGCGACCGCGTTCCGTTCCAATAAAAAGTGGTTGCTACGAGAGGTGGTCTCTTAATGGAGGTCATGTTTAAATCTAGATTTTAATTGTTGAAAAAAGGGTAACTATTAATGTTACTAAAATTTATTTTTCACATTAGGAAAAAATATGAAAATTTAAGTATCAAAACAAAAGTCATATACATAAGTTAATTACTGCAGAGTTTAAAAAATGAATACAATGATGTTTGCTTTGATTTTACGGTTTTATCTTTTATAACTTTTATTTCCTTTCGAAGTTCGGTAAATAAATGCAATTTTTTCTGGACTGGAATAAATAATGATGATTTCATTCATTATCTATTTCTTTGAGAGTTTCCTGTCAGAATAGGACCGGGGGTTGGGGGGGGGGGGGGGGGGTGATTATTAATCGTCATTCTTAATTTGTCATCAGAGTTAAATTCATTGCCTAAAAAGGCAGAAAGGGGTTTAAACACTTAAAAGTTACTGGTATAAAAAAATTCTAAACTTAGTTTAGAAGTTTCTCTGGAATTATTTTTCTAATAAAACGTTCTTCAAGCGACCAGGAGATAACGGAATTTGTTTCATTTTCTTCAAAGAAATTGGTCACTCATGGAGGGAGTTCAACTGGGATGGTCTCTGAATGGAGATAAAATTAGTATTGAGCCTATGGGAATAAATTTCGTTCCATGGAAAAATGGTCATTCAGGGAGGTGGTCGCCCAAGGAGGTTTCACTGTAGTTTAAATTTTGTTTCACCTATAATCTTCAAAATGAAATAAAAATAAAGTAATAAAAGTATAAATAATCACTGGTATATTGAGATTATTCAGAGCATAGATTATGATGAAAAAGATGCAAATATAAAGTTTATGCATCCCAACGGACCTTCTACTTCATTTTGCTGGCCAAATAATGATTATTGCAATGTGCCCTTCAATCATATACAGGGTGTCCGGTCTCAACGGTGTCCAATGGCTAATTCCTAAACCGTTAATCATAGACATATAGTTCCAATTGCAAAAATGTTATAAATGAGGTAAACAAGTATTTTTAAAGTGATTTCGGTCAAGAAAAACATTTATTAAAAAATTACGAAATTTAAATTTTTATACGGTCCCCAGGTCCTATAAGTGATATTTAGTAAAAGTATCCTATTGCACTGACAAGTAAGACAAAAAAGTCCCATTCCTCTGCGATTAAAACTGACCGAGTAACAGATGTTTAAAGTTGGAGTATCTTTTTTGCTGCAAAATAGGGGTCAGTCACAAATTTACTAGAAATAAAAATAATCGTCAGATATAAATTTAACATTAAACATTGAGAGTAAATTAACATTACAAATATATTTTGAGATTTTTGTTCATTCTGACATATTAAAACAAAATATACAACTTGTACTAAAAATATAAGTAAAAAAAAAATAACAGAAATTTTGTTAAATGATTATAAAAGCAACAATCACAACTCTAGAAAATGATACATAGTTAGATTACCTAATCTAAAACTTAATTAATAAAAATTAAAGTTATCTTAAAACGTGTTCGAAGTGACGCAGAAGTGAATGCAGAAACGTACATGTGAAATAAATTATTCTTCTACTTTTTTCAACACTGTAGGTGTTACAGATCTGCACGCCATAGCAATACGATTCCACAAATCTGCTCGACTAATGGATTCTCTTTCATATACCCAGTGGTGTAGCTAAGGGGGAGGCCGCCCCGGGCGCCGAGGCCAAGGGGCACCAAATTGTGAGAGGTTTAATGACAAATTTTTTCACATATTTTGACAATAAATAAGAAGTGTTGATTTTTTTTTGTGTGTGTGTGTGTGAATGTTTTCTTTAGTAAGAATTTTGTTATATTCAAATAATGAAGAAAGAAAAAGCTTCTGTAAATGTTTCTAGGGATGACTCAACACATTTGGTATCTAAGATAATTATGTATCTTAATTGAGGGGCAAAAATATTAAATAGGGGGCACCAAATTAAGAGGATGTTTAAACCGAAATTATTTCACATATTTTGACAATAAATAAGAATTATTGATTTTTTTCCCCTTTTTTCGTGCGTGTGTGAATGCTTTCTTTAGCAAGATATTTTGTTATATCCAAATAATGAAGAAAGAAAAAGCTTCTGAAAATGTTTCTAGGGATGGCTCAACACACTTGGTACCTAAGATAATTATGTATCTAAATTGATGTGCAAAAAGGGCGCCATTATTAGGGGCGTCAAATTAAGAGGAGATTTAAACTGGAATTATTTCACATATTTTGACAATAAATAAGAATTGTTGACCTTTTCTTTTTTTCTGTGTATCTGTGTGAATGTTTTAAAGAAATTCGATGAAGGTGAGGGTGGAGAATGGAGAGATTGATAATTGTCAATCGCTGATGGAGGTTTCTAACTGTCTAACCTCCAGTTTATAAGTCAAAAGGCCTGTTTGCAACTTGGAGTGACATTTCTGGTATCAAAAGAACACCTCTAGATTGGGTCCCCACTGTGCTCAGCAGCATAGACCTAGAGATACACACGCATCTCTAACCACTAAAAACCTACATTCAAATTTATTTCTTTCAAAATGAATCTCCAGCATGGGTCTCTGCTTCCTGTGTCTCCGTATAGCAAGCGAGGACGCACGTGCTGGAAAATATGAAGAAAATCGTAAGAGGAGTTGAAAAAAAAATCCTCAGAAATCGGTCCCATAAAATTAGAGTTTAAAATGTCCCTTGGTGGTGAAAGATACAACTAAAAACTGTAAGACAATCAAAAACTAAGTGGAATGAGCAAACACAAGTTAAAATTGAGTCCATAGAACCCGAGATACGAATGCGCCCCTGGACTGGAGGTGGAGCTAAAAACTGCAAGAAAATCGTAAGCTAAGTTGAATGAATCCCGCTAAAATCTAGCCCATAGAATCCGAGAAAAGAATGCACCGTTAATGTTCGATAATTGTGTGTAAAAGAAGTCTATATTTTGGAAAACATACTTTTAAATGTAAGTGGGAAAAAAACCTTGTGGGCGAACTTTTAACTCATATCACAGGGCTCTTGTCACAGAACATACTAATAATCTTCGATTAAATTGATAAAATGTTTTAAAATCATATTTTTAGAATTTGGCAACGTTTAATAATTAAGTCGATTGCCCACATATCATATAATCTGTGATCCATCGATCTCCGGAAATTAATGGAGGGGTCGGCTAGAAAAAGATGTCTTTTTAGTTCGTTTTTTTAATGAATGTTTGCCCTGTATGGTTCTTTCTCCGAACTTTTGTACTGTCGCTGTCAGTTTTTTGAAAACATTAAGAAAAATTACAGACCGATTTTCAAAAATTTTATATGCAGATGTAAAAATTTTTTCTACGTGTGCTCTGAAATTTTCAATTCGATATCTCAATTAGTTTTCCTAATTTTTCCTGATTAGTGAAAATCATTAATTTCTTCTATTTCGGTTGTGGAATCAGGTTCAGATGCGAGCGCGATTTTGCCATTTTGTAAAAAACAAAAAAAACAAAAAAAATGGTTTTTGAGGAGTTTTTAATTAATATTCTCTGTTAATTATCAAAAAATTAGAAATCTGAGCCTGATGCGCATCAGGACCTGCCTTGGACTATTAGTTCTGTGAACCAATGCAAAATGGATTTAGCTGGAAGAATAAGTAAAGATATTATTTCTTCTTTATAGGAAATTCCATTTTTCCGCGAATAGGCATTGAGAAAAGCCAAACAATAAAATGTAGGCGACCTATACCCAAATTTTCCCTTTTTAAATCTTATAAAAAAACAAAGTAGCACTTTTCAGTCTTCCTAGTAGGACCAGTACAAATGACTTTTTTCATCGTTTTAAAAGTTAAATATATTTGATATATACTTAAATTCAGCGCATATGCATTAGAGAAAACTATATCTATACATGTAAGGAATAACTGGAAGATTAATGGGAGAAATGAATTTGACTCGGGAACCTCTTTGTGGACTGAACTCATTTATTTCGTCGCTGCATCTTGGAAAATTTTTCTTGGAAAATTTTAACAGATTTAAATAACCATACCATTGGGAATTTAGGAAATATTCACAAAACGGTGAAGTTGGTTTCTGTTTCAGAGATATCTGTGTTTAAATATATCTCATTATGTTACTTTATTGCCTTTTAAATTACTTTATTTCTACTATCTAATGATCCTGAAAAGCAGGGTTGGCATGGTTTAAACCAATCGGTTTTAACCATGGTTTAAACCAAACTGTTTTTTTTCTCAAAAAAAAAAAAACGAATTGGTTTATTTAGAAGAAATCTAATGACATTTTCTTTGTTTTCTTTAATTTAAATGTTTCATATTATCAGATATATAAAATTTCTACTTTTAACACTTTATTTCAGCAATAAGCATTAGATATAGTGGGTCTAGGTTATGTTTACATGTATAGCACGGTTTACAATGCCACCGCTAATCCTGATTCAATCCACGCCGATACCATCATTGTATTTCCGACCCCTTTTCCAATGAAAAAGCCAGTTTGAAGATGAAACTAGCCTAGGTCATTTTCACTCCTGCTAGCTCCTAGGGCAGTAATCCAGCATTTACGCATGATTCCTTTCGGGAAAACAAACATCGCCAGTTCACTCGTTTTAGCGTGTTGTTGTTTCCATCGTTTGAGAGTTTTGTCAATGCATTTTTTTTTTCGCCATTTACTGTTTTTTTACAACTTTATAAAGTTTTTTGATTTTTTACCGATTTTTAATAAGATTTTCAATACGATTCTTGGCGGGGTTTTTTTCGTTCTGCTGCGATTTTTTACAATCGATAAGAAAAAAAAAAAAATCAGTTTTAAACTTTTAGCCTAATATAGTAAATTTTGTCCACCACGATTTTGGAAGTTTCTGTAATTTTCAATGCAAGTTTTAGCCCCTCCCCCCCTTTTTTTTTCTTTCCGCGATGATTTTTTGATGACCACAAAAGGAATAATGTTTTAAACATTTAGCATAATAAATTAAATTTTGTCTCCCGTGATTTTCAATACGATTTTTTGCGTTGTTGCTCTTTTGCGCCAATTTTTTTTATATTAAAAAACGAATTTTTGTTAGAATGTTTTAGCTCTCACTGTAGTAAATTTCAAAGTAACTGTAGTAAATTTCACTGTAGTAAAATTAAAGGGTTATTTATTTATTTTTTTTTTCGTTTTCTCGACGATTTTTCAACATTAATAATAAGGAATCTGGTTTTAATCTTTAAGTTTAATTTTAAAAAAAATGTTCTCTTTTCAATAAAGTTTATTCGCAATTACGTACAGGGATTTTTGGAAGTTTTTCCCGCGTTTTACGGCGATTATATTTTCATTTATTTATTTTATGTTCGTAAGAATAATTTGGTTTCAAGATTGTTTTCTATATTGATTATTGCGATATAAAAAACTCCTTTGACAAAGAAAATTCAAGGTGAATTTATTATAGAGTTAAATACTTCATTGTTGATAGTTGTGTTTTTGAAAATAGTATTACTATTGTAAAATTAAATCTTCATACAGATAATTTGAAATGATAAGGTAATTTTCTCTGCATATCATAATTTTTCTATTTAATTTCAATAATATATTGTGAAGTTTGCTCCAGTATGTTTATCTATTTATTTTTTTATTTATTTTTAGCTTGATAATCTGATGGCTTTATAATATTGATTCCGATATCGTAATAAATGACTTCCCCAAAGCAAAATAAAGGGAAATTAGGTCTTAAAGATTTGCCTTATTTTTAATAGCTATTTTCTTTTAAATATTACCAATATGCGATTTTTGATAGTTTATTAACAGAAAAATCTGCTTTTTGTAATGCACGTATTATAATTATATGTTAATTGATATACCATGCTATCAGGCATTATTGTTATTATGGAGAGCAACATCAGTACAGGCACTTCGTCTTTTTTTAAGTAACTAAATATTTTTTTAATGAGAGTCAAAAATGTAAATTATTACAGACTATATAGAAAATTTTTTTGAGAGAAATGGTGTGTCTTTGTAATAACCAAAAAAATATAATATATAACGAAAGGTTTGTACTGATGCTGTTCTCCACAATAATAATAAAGCCTGGTAGCATGGCAGAGATCTGCACGGGCCGAGCTTGAGCCTATTTTTATTCACGACACTCGGGCCAGGCCCGGCCATACTTTTTCTGAAAGCTCGGGCTGGGCCGGGATCGGGCGTTACTGTTTTCCTGAAGGATTGGGCCGGGCCGGTCTAACTTATTTTTTCCGTACCGAGCCGCCTCACCAGTGGCCGACAGATTCTGCCCTCGAAGCTGGTAGACGGGAGGTGCTGGGTTCGAACCCAATCGCGCACGTCGGCCTAATCGTTCGGAGCTTTCGTGGTTTTCTTCGAACCTTGGATTTTCCAAGCATAAATACGGGTTAGGCTCCCTTATAAATATCCCCATGGAGGGCACTCCCCCTTCCCTTAGGGCCTATATCCCTCGTGTTGATAATTGGCCTTCACAAACACAACCAACCAACCAACCGTACCGAGCCGGCACTGGTGTCATTCTTCCTACTCTTCACGGTCCAAAATTTTAAGTCCCGGTTTTGACTATGAAAATCATTGTCTTGGCTCGGCGTCCGTTCAAAGATCAGTAAAATTTGGCCTGGAAAAAAAAGGCATAAATTTCTAAATCGCCATTATTCTATAATTAAACATTAAAATTTATTCTTTTTAAAGAATAGTGTATTTTTAGGCTTATTAAAATATAACTAAATTAAAATATAGTAAAACGTGTGAAAAAAGAACCTGCTTATAATGAAATCCTGTCTTAAACAGAAAAATGTGTTGATCCATACAAAATGAATTATACTAATACGTAAGAAAAGAATATTTAATATATTTACACCTGCGAAGAAGGGAACTTGTCTATAACGCATTTTTTTCTTTTCTTGCAATTCCGTCTTAGAAGATTTTACTGTACAGCATTTTTCGGATTTTTAAATTTCTAATACATGGAATATGGATTAACAATATTAATGATAACTGAAACATTTACATACAACAAATAGAAATTCATTAAAAAAAATAAATAAATATCGCAGGCTATGACATTTCTATAAAAATGAAAATTATAAACATGAAAAAAAAACTAGATAAGTGTTTTTGGTCAGAACTCCCCGTACGAGACAAATTTTTAACCAAGTCAACAAAAAATCAACATTTTGTAGAAATTAGTTCGGGCCGGGCCGATGAAATTTTAACTTTTTTCTAGTCTGGGCCGATCTCGGGACAAACTTTTAACTTTTATACTGGGGCTAATCGGGGTCGGGCCGAACTTTTAATTTTTATACTGGGGCGAATTTTTCTTTCTATAAGTCGGGTTGGCCCGTGCAGACCTTTATAACATATTATATCAATTAAGATATAATGGGATTTTGTTTTGTGTATACGATTTCAAAAAGATATTTAACTTGTTACTGATATCATTATTTTGCTATTTGAAATTCATACACAAATTTTATACATAATTTGATTGATTAAATGTTTGACATGTTTTGGCTCAATACTGTTTATTAAACTTAGCCACAGCCCTCGTTAAGGGCGGGAGGGGGGGTATTCTTCCCCCACCACCCCCCACAAAAAAAAAAAACTTCGCGAATGCTGTTACACTTGGCAAATTTTAAAACTTGGTTGGCAAATTTGTTTAAACATTAATAAAACTATAATACACTTTCTATTTCTGATAGACTTGGCCAAAAATTAAAAATATAATTGTGAACATTACTAAGCTTTTTACAAATAAAAACTGTTTATATTTTCTAATTGTGGTAACTTGGCAAAATTATAAAACTAATTGGCAAACCTCAAGAACTATCTATTTTTGTTTGCCAATGGGTAGGCAGATACTGAAATTTCACTTGGTAATTTAAGGCCCCCTCCCCCCTCCATTAAAATCTCGTAGCGATGGCCCTGAAAGAGCCGTAGCGACCCCATGGGGGGAGAGTCGGGCAGAGTCAGGGCCGAAACAAGAGAGGGTCAGTTGGGGCTTGTGCCCCAGGTGCCAGAATTTTATTTTCATAGATAGTGAAAATGAAATTTGTCAAAAATGCTCCCACATTTTTAACATTAGCTTGCCATTAACTGTCTTCGCTTAACATTATCTGTCTTCATTTAGATAGATAATGTTTTTTAATTAAGATGAAAATATTTTATTTGTAATAATTAAAATTCTAGTTAAAAAAATAAAATGGAATTTTAGTCTTTTCTGGGACCCCCTATAAAAGGGATTTTGAAGTGTAAGTTTTACTCTTTGTATGAGTTTTTCTTGTAAATACTAGTAGAATATGATTTATTCATTTAATGCTAAGTTAGCGGTATTAGTAGTATTTTTTTTTTAAATGCAAAATATCTTACGTAGTTTGATTATTTTAAATTTCTTAAATGTAAACAAATTTTATAAATATTTGTTTTCTTTTAAAAAAATTATAGTTATTATATTATTTACTTATTTTTAAAAAAAGTTTGTGTAATGGTGAAAAAACGATTGCGTCATAAGGGCGGCAAAATAATGTTCGCCTCAAGCAGAAAATTGACTAGAGGCGGTCTTGACTCTGGTGTTACAAAGATGTCAATCACAGTTTGCATTAACATTAAGCGGTCAAACATTTTAATCCTCAATAAAGCGAAAGAACGAAGATTATCACACGCAAAAATGACCGTAAATGGTTTCTGTGTATGTTTACACTGGAAGTTTGTGCCACAGTACCCTAATCAGCCAATCATAATTCAGAAGAAAAAATTACGCAGATTCCGGTTTTTTGCAAGGGAGGGGTTTTAAGCTTGCGTTTGTAAATGGGTGCAAAAGGAAAGCAGGAATGATAGCGGCATCTGTAAATCCGGTTTGATACGAAGTGACATTCTAAACGCTGCTTATAGGATGAAAATTAGTATGTGTTGACGAACGTATCTATTGCTCTAAAGAAAAAATTTTCAAACATGTGAATTTTTCAAAGATAAAATATAGATTTAAAATATTTTCATTTAAAAAAAATGGAGATTATTTAAAGCAAACTGTCATAACACGCATGGTGATTTTGAATTTGGAGCCACATACTAAATGCACGATGATCTTTAAGATTTTGATCAAGCTGTAAAAGACATTTTCTTGATTGGGGAAATTATCTTTAAGAATTAAAATCAAAATGTGAAGTAGAATAAGTGAGTATTCAAAATTTGGTTGCTAGTCATAACATTTTAATAATACCGATCTATATAATATATATATATTTTTTTTCTGTTATCTGCTGAATCTTATGACCAAAAATGTTGACTCCAAATTGTCACTCAAATTGTCAACCACAAGAAGTATTTCAAATTTATTTTTTGAATAACTGTGAAAAAGAATATTATTCACCAAACTACATTAAATGTTTGTTACTAGTAATCAAAAGATTGTTTTTATAATTATCAGGGTATCAATGTTTCACTATGTAGAGCAGTTTGTTCTTTGAACCTAACTATTTACTGATACTGTTTAAATTAAAATATGAATTTTTTTTCAATTTTCTATATAAATTGACTGTAATTACAGTAGAAGATCTTTATAACGCAAACCTAAAAACACAAGGTTGTGCGTTATATAGAATTTTGCTGTCGAGAGAAGAAGAAACCCACCGAAGCCACTTTTACTTTGTTGCGAATGGCAACGGCAGGTTTGTTGATGTAGAATGTTGTTAGAATGATGTTCGACGATTTTGAGTCGTAACAATGTAACTCGAAAGCAAATGCTTTTATTTTGATGTATAAGATGTTCAGAGTGAATGTTTCAAAACGAAATCATCTTTAAATATAAATATGTATATATTTTGCGCGTTATATTTAGCTGTGTGTGCTTTTGGAAATATTGTGTTATTTACAAGTAAAAACAATGAAACTCATCTACGTCGTCTGTTGTCGATTCCAGCAAAGTCTCTCATTTATTTTTAATTTGTAGTGTTTATTTTCTATATTTCTGGCGCCTCCGGGTGGGCGATTTCGTTGGATTCTGGCAGATTTATGCAGTTAAGAAAAGATTGAAGGTAAGAACAAAACTTTCCATTTTGAAGTTATATAATTATTATGTGCTAGAATTTTAAAAATATTGCATAACTCAGATAGTAGAAATGGAAGTTTTAAAAAGAAAAATTAAAACGACTCAACGTTCAGCTTTTACCAAGGCATATAATAAATTAGAAAGTGTATTGAATGACGCAAATGCCGAACATGATGAAATCGAAATTCATTTCTATTTATTTAAACAGAAAGCTGACGCGTTAGAGATTACTCATAAGAATTATTTAGATGGTTTATCAGATGATACCGAATTTGAAGCAGAATTTGAGTCAGTTGAAGAATATAGAGAAAAGGCTTTAACAATTCAAATAAAAGCACAGCGACGATTAGATAATTTTAAGACAAAATTAAATCGAAATGAAAATAATTCGGCTCGTAAATTTGAAACAGAAAATGAAAAATTAAAAACTTTACCACTCCCTGAAGTTGAACTGTATAAGTTTGGTGGAGATTTAAAGGATTGGCTTACCTTTTGGAACCAATTCAAAACTATACATGGAAATACAAATTTAACTAACGTGGATAAATTCCATTATTTAATTCAGTCAATGAAAATAAATTCAGAATCCAGGGAATTAGTAGAGTCGTTCCCAGTGACAAATGATAACTATTCTTTAGCGATTGATAGTTTAGAAGAGAGATATGGTAGATCTGATTTGCTAATCGATTTTTATGTGAGAAAATTATTGAAACTAGTATTGAATAATGCAACAAAAAAGAAAGTTGATTCTTTGAATAGCTTATACAATAAACTTTTGACCCAAATCAGGGCATTTGGTTCGCTAGGTGTCACTACAGAAATGTGAGGTGTTATATTGTATCCGTTGGTTGAGAGTTCATTACCGGTTAATATTCTACGATCATTCGAAAGACAGAGGAGAACTATTGAAAATTAACAAAAATTATCTAGCATCGACGCTATAATCTTATTTCTTAAAAATGAAGTACAGTCAGAGGAAAAAATAAAATTGAGTAGATCAGATATTTGTAACTTTGTACCAGAAAGAAAAAATTTGGCATCAAGCCAGAATTCTAAAGGCAGTAACTTATCCGCAGCAGAACTGATTTCTCATAATTATAATGATGTCTCATGCGTATTTTGTTCGAAAGACCATGAATCGCGTTTCTGCAAGAAGGCATTTTTTATGCCGATGTCAGAAAAACTTTCGTTCATCAGAAGTAAAGGACTGTGTCGTACGTGCTTTTCTAAGGGCTACATGGCTGTTTCGTGTACTAGATCGAACATTAGATGTCAAAATTGTTCGAAAAGACATGTAAAATTTATGTGTCTTAATTTAGAATGTAATAAATCTAAAGAAATATCAAAATCACCCAATGATGAGTCAAAAGAAAAAAGTGTTGATGCACTTTTTACACATAACCATAACATAAATAAGAAATAAGGCAGTAACTTATCCGCAGCAGAACTGATTTCTCATAATTATAATGATGTCTCATGCGTATTTTGTTCGAAAGACCATGAATCGCGTTTCTGCAAGAAGGCATTTTTTATGCCGATGTCAGAAAAACTTTCGTTCATCAGAAGTAAAGGACTGTGTCGTACGTGCTTTTCTAAGGGCTACATGGCTGTTTCGTGTACTAGATCGAACATTAGATGTCAAAATTGTTCGAAAAGACATGTAAAATTTATGTGTCTTAATTTAGAATGTAATAAATCTAAAGAAATATCAAAATCACCCAATGATGAGTCAAAAGAAAAAAGTGTTGATGCACTTTTTACACATAACCATAACATAAATAAGAAATTTTCTTCTACAAATGAAGTTTCATTACAAACGCTAGTTGTAAATATAAAAGGGAAAATTTCAAGCCGTAAGGCAAGAATAATTATAGACACAGGATCCCAAAAATCTTATATTTTAAAATCCACTGCTAAGGAACTGGGTTTTGATTTTCAAAGAGAAGAAGAGTTTTGCCTTTCATTATTTGGCGGTAGAAAAACAAAAATGTTTAAGCATAAATGCTACAAAATTTATTTAAGTACAGTACCGGACCTCAAATCCGGACTGGTCGAGACCGCGGTCGTTCCGGATTTCGGAATTTTCCGGATTTTAGGTCCTCAACCAAGACAATAAATAAACAGTTACAGTACATGCCCTTGGCAAAATTTTACATGCCACGAAGCAATCTATACCGCGAATTGCCATGTTAGGCTTAGTGTAAATAAAGCCAAAAATACAAATTACAAAAAGTAATTCAAAATAAAAATAAGTTTAAAAAAAAATACTATTACTGCATATGCTTAGAAATATTAAAGCATTTTTCAGAAAATGAAAATGCGTTGTTGCTCGCGAGTTAGGCCTAGGAATCTATATCGCGGATTGCCATATGAGGTATAAGTAAACAAACATAAACATAAATTAAAAAAAAATAATTTAAAATAAGGATAAGAATTTTTTTAATCCTGCACATCACATTATCAGAGTTGTATAATATGCACGCGCACACGCTGTGCGCGGAAAATTTTCCGCAAAGTTCGGAACTTTGCGGAAAATTTCTTAGGGGGAAAAAAAAGTAAATTTTGTTCTTTAATACCGAAAAATTAAAAATGTTCCCCAATTTTATGTACGATTTATTTATTGTTTGACAGGGGTGATTCTGTTCCGAATTTTCTGAAAATTTAAGGCATTCGGCCCCGAAAATTAAAACAAATCGGCCGTCAGTCCAAAAATTCAGATATAAAAAATATCACTGAAATATATTGCGGATTTCAACAAATGGTCGCCGAAAATAAACCAATTCCGTCAATCGTTCGCAGAAAAAATACCCACTTTTGTCAAAACATCGCGGAAAAAACGCAAATTTCATTAAAGGACCGCGGAAAAAAACGCGAATTTCTTTAAAGAATCGTGGGAAAAAAAAAATATTCTTTTATCAAAGAATCGCAGAAAAAATGCAAATTACGTCAAAGAAGCGCAGGATAAAAAACGAATTTATAAAAGCATAGCGGAAAAAGCGCGAATTTTGTCAAAGGTTCGTGAAAAAAAACGCAAATTTCGTAAAAGAATCGCGGAAAAAAACTAATTTCGTTAAAGGATCGCGAAAAAACGCGAATTTCGTCAAAAGATCACGAAAAAAAGCGTGAATTTCGTCAAAAGATCGCGAAAAATCCAAATTTCGTCAAAGGATATGATAAAAAAAGCGGAAATTTCGTCAAAGAATCGCGAAAAAACCACAAATGTCGCAGAAAACCGGAAATTTCGGTAAATGATCGTGGAAAAAATGAGAATTTCGTCAAAGTACCGCAATAAAAAATCATCTGTCTCTTTAATGATGATACCTATGAATGGACCTCTCCTTACAAATGTGATTCAATTGTTTCAGAAGCAATGTCCATTATTGCATTTTGTGAGAAGAGGTCAAAATATTAAGGATTGGGCTGTTTCTAAATGCATTGACAAAATAACTGATAAGAATTCACCCCTTCTTATCATGGATTTTTAGCTTTATAATTTTTTAGCCAACATAATTATTCTGTAATTAATATTAATGCATTTTAAATTTAATTAAATTATTTATTATATTTAATTATAATATTTTCGTAATTATTTTGAAACTACTGTTTAAAATTCAAACCGTCAAAATAGCATAACACGTTATTTTATTAAACATTAAATTAATTTGCAGAAAATGTTTGACCCAATATTTATGTGCGCAGAAAGTTTTTGGTTTTATACAAGTCTGCACATTATTAGGAACATAAAAACATTTTTTAGAAAATGAAAATACATCGTTGTTTGCGAGAACCGAATTAGGCTAATTGACGAATTTCTTTCAAATTTTCAGCAAGTTACAATAATAGTGAATTAGCTTGTGTAACAAATTTTTATTAAATTATGATAAGTTATTAGAAAGCTAGGGTACCTCTAAAAAAAAAAAGGCCACTAGATGAAAAGAAAGTAAAGAAAAACGACATATCTATCCGCTGTTTGTTTTGCTTATTCAACATGTTTATTTAACTGCGTGAAGTGGAAAGTCAACGTTATCAGAATGTGATCATTAGCTTTCGATGGACAGCTTGTTTTGTTATGGAGAAAGGAACTTTGATTAGATTTTTTTTTCTCTTTGCGTTACAGAAAAGAATTTTTTGGTACGGTGCTTACAAACAGAATTTTTTCGAAAAATGAAATTTGTTGAACATATTAAAAGTGAGGGTAGGGCGTTGTAAAATATTTTTACATATAAATATTATAAATATATTCTACGAACCTTTTTAAAAATAATTCTTTCTTGTGGTTATTTATTTATTCTTTTTACATTTTCTATATAAATGAAGAAAAGGGTTTCTTTTTAAAATGAATTTAAAATGTGTGCACACTAACTACGATAATTCTGTTTGAAAATTTGGATTAAAACTAATGAATGAAAAACATTGCAATAAAATAAAATTGCTCAGTCTAGTTTGGCTCGCACTGTGTTACGCGCGCACGTAGCGCCATCTATGGACGTTTTTACGAAATATTTATTCGAGATCATTGCGGAATTTCAGTTTTCTTTTTTCCATTCCGGATTTTGGGTCGTCCGGATTTTAGGATTCCGGATTTGAGGTCCGGTACTGTAGTCTTGATGGTAATTATGTTTGTAATTTGGATGCTTTAGATCAAGATGTTATATGTAATGATATTTCTGCGATTAAATATGGTTATTGGATGCACGAACTAAAAAATAAAGGAATCTACTTGAGTGATACTCGAGAATCAGGGCCTATTGAGGTACTTTTAGGAGCCGATGTAGCTGGTAAGCTATTCACAGGAAGAAGAGAACAATTAAAATCCAGTTTGGTGGCTATGGAAACTAAATTGGGTTGGACTTTAATAATAGGCAAGATACCTCAGTTTAATCGTCAGAATGAAGTGAATATGACTGTAGTCAGTATGCTGTCTCAAGAAGATGTACCTATTTCAGCATTATGGGATTTAGAACTTCTTGGTATTCGGGATTCTATTGAACAAAATAGTAAAGAAGATTCGGAAAGATCTGTCATGATACATTTTGACGATACAATTAAACAAAAGGATGATGGAAGATACGAAGTCCATTTGCCCTGGAAGAAGGATCATTCTTTTCTACCTACTAATTATGATCTAGCTTTAAGAAGACTTGAATCTACTACCAAGAAATTAGAGAAAACTGGGTATTGAGAAAAATACCATCAAATTTTTGAAGAATGGCTTCATGAAGGTGTAATTGAAGAAGTTCCTGAAAATGAGTTATCATTATCCGTTGCTCATTATCTCCCTCATCGTGCCATAATAAAAGAAACGTCCTCAGTGTCTTCTATGAAAGTAAGGCCTGTTTTCGATGCTTCGGCTAAGACAACTAATTTCCCCTCATTGAATGATTGTTTAGAGACTGGAATTAATTTTATAGAAACTATTCCTTTGATTTTGACCAGATTTCGTCTTTATGAAATTGGTGTTATTTCTGATATTAGAAGAGCTTTTCTGCAGATCTCTTTACACGAAAATGACAGAGATTTTTTACGATTTTTTTGGTATAATGATGATGGCTCTATAAGGGTTTTTCGACATAATCGTTGTGTTTTTGGGGTTACAAGTAGCCCGTTTCTTCTGATGGCAGTTATTCATCACCATTTGTCCCAACAATTATTGAAAGGAGAATTATCCAAAGAAATACTTGTTAAATTGCGTGACAGTTTTTACGTAGATAATTGTGTAACAAGTGTTCACAATACTTCAGAATTAGATAATTTTATAAGAACATCTACAGAAGTAATGAAAAGAGCAAAGTTTGATCTTAGAAGTTGGGAAAGTACTACATACAATAACTGCGATACATTTCCTCTAGGAAATTCTAAAACGTCTGTATTAGGCTTAATATGGGATAAGAGTTCTGATACTCTCGAAATCGATTCTGAACTTTTAAAACTTGATGAATCAGAAAAAATAACGAAGTGAAAAATTTTGTCCCTTTCAGCAGAGTCTTCGATCCTATAGGATTTATTTCCACTGCATTAATACAACCTAAACTTTTGCTTCAATCTATTTGGAAAACGAAGGAACCATGGGACGCAGAACTAAACGAAGACACTAAACAAAAATTTCTTAAGTGGTTTAAAGATCTACATCTCTTGAAGTCTATAAAAGTTCCAAGATGGAGCGGTGCCACAGAAGAATCTAATTTAAGCTTGCACACTTTTGTTGATGCGAGTCAAAATGCTTATACAGCCTGTATTTTTCTAAGATCCGAGTCCCCTGATGGTACAGTGAAGGTCAATTTACTGTAAGCCAAATCACGGATAACGCCATTAAAGAAGATAACTATTCCAAGATTGGAATTGATGGCGGCTACTATCGGAGCAAGATTATTTAAATTCATTAAAGGTGCTCTAGAAGTGGAAAGCATTGACGAGTATTTTTGGACTGATTCATCAACAGTTCTTAGTTGGATTAAACAACAAGAACAATGGTCAGTTTTGTCTCTAATCGAGTGAAAGAAATAAGACAACTCACAGACCCTGAAAATTGGTTTCATATTTCTGGTGAGCTGAATCCCGCTGATCTTCCATCCAGAGGATGTGGAATTAAGCAACTTCTGAAGTCCCAATGGTGGCTAGGACCTACATGGTTAAAGAATTCAAAAGAACAATGGCCTAAATCCGTTGTCAATGTTAATGAAGATGAAATTGAACAAGAAAAACGAAAAACAGTTGTTTCTGCTAGCAATGTAGAATTTAAGACTATTGTTTCTGAATTAGATGAGAGAATTTCAAAATTTTCCAAAATAGTAAGAGTGCTAGCCTGGATTATGCGCTTTCACCCCAAAGCTCGTGATTTGAGAAAACATACATTGCTTACAAAGGAAGAAATATTGAATGCACAGAAGATACTTTTCCGTTCTGTACAGACAGAATACTTTTCTCATGAAGATGGCAGAAAATCTCTTGATAATTTCCAAGCTTTTAAAGATGAAGAGGGTCTATTATGATTGAAATCAAGACTTACTAATGAAGATGAAACTTATGATTTTATTGCTCCAGTGATTGTTCCTTCGAAACATGCAGTAGTAAAAAGGCTTATTGAGCAAGAACATATTCTGAACAAGCATGCTGGAACATCTATACTCTTGACCATTCTGCGAGAAAGATTTTGGATTTTAAAAGGAAAAAGAACCATACGAAGTGTAATCAACGAATGCATTATCTGCAAGAAGCAAAAGGTAAAACACATTGAAGTGCCATTCCCTCCTCTCCCTACAGACTGAACAAAAGTAGTAGGAGTTTTCCAAGTCTCAGGAGTTGATCTGGCTGGTCCGTTGCTGACAAAATCTGGCAAAAAGGTATGGATTGTCTTGTTTTCTTGTGCAGTATTCTGAGCGGTCCATCTGGAATTAATTCCATCTCTTAGTACTAATGCTATGATTCAAGCTCTGCAGCGATTTATAGCAAGGAGAGGGCGGATATCTGTGTTGTATTCCGATAACGGAACAAATTTTACAGGCTTGAATAAAGCATTGAAAGAACTGGACTGGGCAATGATTCAACGAACATTTGAAGTCAATGAAATTTGTTGGAAGTTTAACCCACCCTCCGCCCCATGGTGGGGAGGGTTTTGGGAAAGGCTAATTGGGATTCTTAAAGATCTGCTCAGAAAAAACTTAGGACATTCGTCTTTGACATATGAAGAATTGCTAACTCTTGTCTGCGAATGCGAATCAGTAATGAACAACAGACCACTAACTTATGTATCAGAAGAATCTGATTTAAGAGCTTTAACCCCTGCATAATTTCTACAAGATCTTCGCACAAGTGAAGTTCCTGATTTGGACCAAATTGAAAAGACTAATATTTTGAAAAGATGGCGATATATTCAAAAAGTAAGAGAGAATCTAAAACAGAGATTCAAAAAGGAATACTTGGGCTTTCTGCAATCTTCCATCCCTAAAAAGCATGACAAAGTTAAAGTTGGAGATGTAGTTTTGATTGGTCGAGATGATAAGAAAAGACTGTATTGGCCTCTAGCAAAGGTTATAGAACTTTTTCCTGGTAAAGATGGAGTAGTCAGGCTTGTTAAGTTGAAAACAGCAAAAGGAGCTTTATTGAGACCAGTACAAAGACTTTACCCGCTTGAGATCACACAAGAAGACTGTGAACATTTTCAATTAGATCATGCATCAGTTACAGTTGATAAAATCAACGAACAATCAAAAGACAGTAAATCTGTAAAAAATATAGATATTCAGACTCGTTCTGGTCGAAAAGTAAAAGCTCCAAAAAGACTTGATTTGTGAACTATGAACATTTCTTTAAAGACTCTAAAAACCTAGAACTCTAAAGTTTGAAAATATTTTCATTCTTTCTAATTTTTCTGATTTTATGTATCTTTATTATAATCTGTATTTTTAGTGTATGTTTTAACCTTTTGTTTAGATTAGTATTTGTATTCATATGTCATTTCAGTATTTTTCAGTTTTATCTTTGCTGAATTTCTTCCAAAACTCAGGTGGGGAGGATGTCGCGAGAAGAAGAAACCCACCGAAGCCACTTTTACTTTGTTGCGAATGGCAATGGCAGGTTTGTTGATGTAGAATGTTGTTAGAATGATGTTCGACGATTTTGAGTCGTAACAATGTAACTCGAAAGCAAATGCTTTTATTTTGATGTATAAGATGTTCAGAGTGAATGTTTCAAAACGAAATCATCTTTAAATATAAATATGTATATATTTTGCGCGTTATATTTAGCTGTGTGTGCTTTTGGAAATATTGTGTTATTTACAAGTAAAAACAATGAAACTCATCTACGTCGTCTGTCGTCGATTCCAGCGAAGTCTCTCATTTATTTTTAATTCGTAGTGTTTATTTTCTATATTTGCGTTATATGGATCACATCATTAAATTCACCTTGTAAACATGGCCAAATATGTCTGAAACATATCAAAATACATTAGAATATCTTTATACTGCATTCCTTGTTACCAAGAATTATCCAAATTATAATTTTTTGCATAATATAGATCAGACATTGTTAAATTTACTTTATAAACATAATCCAAATACAGTACACTCCCTCTAATCCGCACAGGTTGGGACCAAGGGTTTTGTGGATTATAGAATTTTGCGGATTATAGGTCATTTCTTTGTTTACATTGTAATATTTAGAATTTATCAACAAATATAGTAACCACATTGTAAATAAATAACACAGAAATAAAAGAAACTGCTTATATATATATAAACTGTACCCAATATTAGAAATACATTTAAATAATATAATAATGCACAATTAATAGAAACATTTCTGCTTATTTTTAGATCTCAAGCATCGCAGTAATAATAGTTTGCTTTATAGCTTTTAATTTATACTCTGCAGTTTAATCTTGAAGCCTTTTACAAGAGTCAGGATTTCTTGATAAATAAGAAAAGTTTATTTTTCTAAAAGATTAAGACATTTATCCAAAAGAGCTGACCATTCTTTGAAAGTAATTTTACCTTTTATATAGCCAACAAATGTGTTCAGAATATAGCAGTCTAATAGTTATTAATAAGATACACAGAATATTTCTTTCTAACTAATGCAAAAATGTATAAAAAAATTTTAGTGCATTTAAAATTAATTAAAATTGTTAATAAACTCATCAGATTAGTCAATATTTATTACAGTCAAAATGTGAGTTATCTTGCTTTAAAAAAGATTTTACCTCTTTGTTTACATGTTTGTTTACATCTGAAATATAGTGCGGATTATAGGCGTTTGCGGATTATAGAGTTGCGGATTAGAGGGAGTGGACTGTATAACTGACGCAACCATCCCTTATATTAGACATTTTCAAAAATGTTTATTGTAATAATAGCATTTTTTTCAGTAAAAAGGTCTTAAATTAGAAGATAAAGTTGAACTAATGTATCAAATTTAGTCCTCTAGAGAGTAGCAATATTTTACAATGTGAAAATGCAGGTGCTTTTTAACTGCAAAAATCATTGTTTACATCTGAGGAGTTATGCGTTATATGGAGAATTGCGTTATATAGAATTGCGTTATAAAGATCTTCTACTGTATTTAAATTATTGTCAAATGAAGTTATACTACTTATATATCTAACAATGTCTATTTTTATCAATAAATATGCATGTATATATAATAAGAAAAGATTTTTTTTTAAAAATGGTTTAAACCAAAAAAAAAACAGTTTTTTGGGGGGTTTCGAAAAAACCTGGTTTTTTGCCAACCCTGCTGAAAAGGAACAAATATCTGCTACTTATAATACATCTAGGTGCCAATAAGAATGTGTTTCGTCCATGTGAAAAATGCAGCACAGCAGCACCACCTGTAGGGCAATTTACACCAAAACATAAGCAGTACCAATTCATATGAAGATACTTTTTACAGGGGAAGGAGAACGCAGAAATAGATAGAATAATACAGGGTTCAAACACATTTCTTTGAATAAAAATCAAGGACTTTTATGGACTTTCAAGGACAAAAAAAAAATGTAAGGACCAAACTAAAAAAAATGTAAGGACCTACAAATTAAATAAACTAATAAATTATAATATGCATTTTTTAATAAAGGATTTCATTTTTATAAATACAAATTTTAAACATGCAAATGGCCAGGAAGAGGAGGTGAATTTCAGCGTGTGGCAGTAGAAATTTAGAAAATTTTAAAATAACAAATACAGCAGACAAAAAAACTAGTCGGGTGTGCCAATCCCAAAACTTTCTTCTATCTCATAAGTGTTAATAGTACTACAAAATTCACTATCAGAGTGCCAACATTAAATGACAATTTATGCCCATCATGAGGATTCTAAATATATGAAATTCCGTGCATTAGTTCTTGAGATATGACTATTGCTAAAATAGGTTAAATCTTGCAAAATGCTGCATAGCAGCACCACCTGTGGGATGATTTACACTAAAACCTAATCAGCAACAACTTGTATTAACGTCTGACTGAATCTGAAGTTTGATGAAAATCCATGCATTAGTTTCTGAGATAGAGCTATTGTGAAAATCAGGAAAAATATGCACAGCAGCGCCACCTATTGGGTGATTTACACCAAAACCTTATTAGGGACAGCTTGTGTGAACGTCTAACTGAATCTGAAGTTTGATGAAAATTCGTGTATTTGTTCTTGAGGTAAGAGCTATTGCAGAAATAATGAAAAATTCAGCATAGCAGCGTCACCTGTTTGGCGATTTACACCAAAACATAATCAGCCCCTATATTTATCAAGGTATACCTGAATATGAAGTTTGATGGCTTTCATTCAAGGATGTTGTGCATAATTTTTTAGGGAATAATACAGCTATAAATTACAAGTGTATAGTTCAAAATATGGTAAACAATTTCAAAAAGCTAAATTGTCACATATATCAATAAAGCTTCATTTCTTGCATTCTCACTTTTTCCCAGATAATATGGAAGCAATTAGCGACGAGCATGGTGTACGATTTTACCAACAAATGCCTTCTATGGAGCCTCGTTATCAATCACAATGGAGTGCAGCAATACTAGCCAATTACTGTTGGTTGATCAAAAGGGAAGATACTGAACATGATTATAAACGCAAAAATAGTTTACTAATGTACTCAAATTAATACACTCAAATTGTGTTCAGCAGCATAAAATGTGTGTAAAATATGTGGAAAATGTGTCTAAACAGTGTACAAGTATACCGCTGGTAAATTTAACATTTGTGCATTATTATTATGCATTATTGTACAATCTCCTAAATTGTTCCGGAATTGAAATCATAATAACCTATAATAGGGATGCAACGGATATCCGGCAAATATCCGATATCCGGCATATTTTTCAATATCCGAAATACCGTCGGATATCCGGATCACAATCACCGGATATCCGACTTCTCTGCCGGATATCCGGTAGAGTGCAGCGAAGTGAATATATAGGGATAACAGAAATAGTTTGACCCCAAACAATGCCGAACAATTTTGTTTATAATGCAAAATATGAAAGTAAGTTCACTATACATGAGTAAAAGGTAATTCTCAAAAGTTTAAAGAATTGCCAGCTTTCCTAACATTGATATTTGAACTCTTTATAGTAAATTTAAGAATTTATGTTTACTTCTTTCAGAAAATTGTACCTTAACTTTCAGAATGCAAAATAAAATTTGAAGTTGTTTATTAAAGTACGACTTTATTAATTTTCTTTCTTTTTTTTAAGTTTAACAATTAAACAGGCCAATTTTTAGAAGAAAGTATTGTAATAGAAATTTTTTCGATTTCCGGTTTTCGATGTTTTAGAGGTCAGCCTTCTTCAATATGGAAACATTCCACTGGATAATTGAACAAAATTTTTTGTATTTGCTTTTGGCTATGTCCAGCAGGTTTTCCTTTAAATTGGAAATATTCCGCCAAAATGGGGTGCTGTAATAGCGATTTTTGTGCCACTTTCATTCTTGTACCATCAAAAAGTGTATGAAGTTATGCATAGAATTGAACCAATTTTTGGGGTATATTTTTGGCTATGGTCAGCAGGTCCTCCTTCAATTTGAAAATATTCTGCTGGAAGGGGGCGCTATAGTACGGATTTTTGTGTTATTTTCATTATTTTACCATTGAAAAGTGTATGAAGCTAAGCATAGAATTGAACCAATTTTGTGTGTATATTTTTGGCTATGGCCAGCAGTTTCTCCTTGCATTTGGAAATATTCTGCCAGAAGGTGGCACTGTAACAGAGATTTTTGTAAAATTTTCTTGATTTTTCACAGGTTTTTTTTTTTTTTTTTTTTTTTTTTTTGTGCTGTATATTGGCGGCTCATGAAGCGAAGGGAACTTCGCATCCTGCTAAGCTGGCTATTCACAAACAGCTGATGTACAACAGAATAACGAAAAAATTATTGATTTTAATAAATATCATGATTGAGATTAACTTATTCTTATTCTGATTAATTGACTGGAGCAGAAATTTGAGAACAAAATCAAAGGTGGTATAATATTGAACTAATAATATTAAAGTATGGTAACATTTGGAACTACTTTTTGAAATATTAAGATGTATGAGATAGAAGAAAGTTTTGGGATTGGCAAATCCAACTAGTTATTTTTGTAACTTCATTATAAATATTTAAAATTAAAAGTAATTTTCTTTTTACTTATAAATATCAAAATAATTTAACTTAAAATAAAACTAAACGTGACTTAGAGCAAAAACAATATTAAATAATTAAAACAGAAAAAGGGCATCAATTAAAAATGTGTTTGGAGACAATAACTCTTTAATCATGGGTATATTAGTAGATATTTTATGTTTAAATTATAAAAAGAAAGTATGTAGTATTTCTTTGTGAAAATACTCTACAATTATATGCATATTAATTGGTTAAAATTTACTATACAAATTATCAGCATTTTATTGTACAAATTAATTAATTATTAGCAATTACCAGCAATTATCAATACAGCCAATCCCACATCCAAATCCAGTAGCAATTATCAGCATTTCATTGTACAAATAAACAGAATATTTTAATGTTTAAATTACATTTTTTATGCAATATTATTAATATACATTACAGGGCTTGAATTTCGAGACGGGGTGGCAGGATTCGTGCCTTAAAGATTATTATCGTGTCCTATTTATTATGCCCTATTCTGGGCGGGCAGCTCCTGTTTCCAAAAAATCATTTTCCGAAAATGTTTCCTTGTAAAACAACGATCAAGTCTCAGGACCGACCGACAAATTTCATGATATTTTCTACTATCGATTAGCAGATTTCACAGGTTCTTCTTACGACAGATTGACAAAATTCATAGTTGTTTTTCTGCATCTGACTGAAAAATTTTGTGCTTTTTCTCCACGACCGACTGACGAATTCCATGATTTTTTCTAGAGACCGATCGGTGAATTTCATAATTTTTTTTCTCAAGATCAATTGACAAATATAACAATTTTATTCTGTGACCCATTGGCAAATTTCTCTGTTTGTTCTTGCGACATACTGATGAAAATAACGATTGTTTTTTTGCATCCGATTGAAAAATTTCGCGTTTTTTCTCTGCGACCGGCTGAGGAATTTCATGATATTTACTCGTGACAGACTGGCAAATTTCCCGATATTTTTCCATGATCGATTGATGAATTTTGTGATATTTTCCCGCTGCCGATTTTCCATGAACTTCAGTTTTCTAATTGTCGACAAATTTTGTTATTTATTTTCACCATAATTGACGAAATCGGCGATTTTTTTTTATGACCGATTTATGTATTTTGCTATGTTTTCTCCCTGTGCACAAAATAGGAAATAACTAAAAGGTCAGTAATGGCCACCGGAGACTGAGCCCTACGAAATTGGCCAATAGTCAGCACTAAACAAAATGAGATTACACTTGTGGCACACATGAAGAAAAAAAATCCCTGCCAGCCCGGCCTACAGGCAGAGGTAGATTTCGAAGTTAAGTATACTAATTTCACCAACAAAAACTAAATCATTATAAGATATAAATCCACTTTAACAGTTTTATCTGTCTGCTTTTGACAAGTTTTTATTTCCTTTTTATAAAATAGCTGGTTTTATCAGAATCATGTTAAGGCGATATTAAAAAAAATATTTTTCCATGCTCAACAACTCGAAATTTTCTGGCACATTTTCAGATTCATTTTTAATAAAAAAAAATATAAAACATGCTGACGTCATTTTTGAAAAGATTTATAAGCGACCTGTGTTTTTATTTTCCTTTCAATTAATTAAAACTTGATTAATAAACAATTATTTTCTCAGTAGGGCAATATTTTTCGTTTCTAATACAATCGCTTCGAGAAATTATGTTCAAAATGCCCACTTTGACATCATTTTTTGAAATATATTCTGCCTCAATCAAAAAATCGATCATTACTGTACATTATATAGTTTCTGAATAAGAGAATCTAGCAATTGGATGCGTTTGAGAGCAAAAATGAATTTAAAAATGAGTAAGAAAATAGACTGTTTGGATTTGAATGCACCCTTAATAAGATTAATTTTTTTCTTCAACCGCTATGTATTTTTAATTTGTTTTTGCTGTAAGAATTTTCCCTATCAAAAACTTGTCTATATAAATGTTGAAGACAATATTAAGAAGATATATGATAAATTCATGGAGATTTTATATCTTGTGAATTGACGGAGTTATGAAAATTTTTCTTCTTCAAACCCCTTTTTTGTTTTCGTTTTTTTTTTTTTTTTTTTTTTTTTTTTTTTTTGCGGTAAGAATTGGTCCTATCAAAAACTTGTGAATATAAAAGTTGTAGATAATATTAAGGAGATGTATAATAAAATTAATTGGATTCGATATCTTGAGAATTGACGAAGTAAGGAATTTTTTTCTCCCAAAAACCCTATTTTTTGTGCCTTTTGAGCCTATTTTTAATTTTATCAAAAATCTGTGATGCATGAATTTTTGGCACTATTTTTAGAAGTAATAAAAACTTTAAACTGATTTGATCTGTACAAAAATTACGAAGTTATGGGGGTTTTTCGGTTTTCACAAAACCCCTCCCTATTTCCATCTCCTTGGTCCGCTTTTGCCCATTAACGAACTTAACCGAGATTTTATGTCCCTTGATTTTATGTATCAGTTTGGAAGAGATTTGTGTAGAATTGCGGAAGTTATCGTGCCCAGAAGAAAGTGATATCACAATTGCTTTGGGAAATTCCGTTCAAAATGCCCACTTTGACATCATTTTTTGAAATATATTCTGCCTCTATCAAAAAATCGATCATTGCGGTACATTATATAGTTTCTGAATAAGTGAATCTACCAATTAAATGCGTTTGAGAGGAAAAATGAATTTAAAAATGAGTCAGAAAATCAGGGTTGTAGTGGGTAGCTGCCCGGGTACCCGCCCAGCTGCCCGCCCGGGCTGGGTTTTTTATAAAAAACCCACTTAAAAAGCCCGGGTTTTTTTAAGAGTATTTCTGGAAAGGAACAAATGATGTATTTGTTGTTCATGGTTATTTTGTTTTTTTTATTCACTTCTTTGAATCTTAGAAAATATATTTGTACTAATTTACTTGCACTTTTAGATTGGGAACCCTATAACTTTAAAATGTTTTAGCTTTTAATTTAAAATGTAAATTTAAGCTTTTCAGTTAGCTTCAAGAGTATTATATTTACTAAACTTATTATATTTATTAGATTATTTTAATGTACTTTTTACTACTGTACTTTTTACTACTGCATCACGTTATAATTTTTTTGCAAATCGTAAATGTCAAAGTTAAAATATAGCAAACATCTGATACTATAAAACAGATGTAAAACTTTTATTTTATTTTCCTTAAGTGATGGTTAAAAATGAAGGTCATTTTCAGATTCAGTGCTAAAAAGTACATAAAAATCAATTATCAAAAGTTAAAAAACTCAGCCGTCTCCTCTATTTTATAGTATTTGATTTTTGTTATTTTTTAACTTTGACAATTTATGATTTGCAAAACATCCTGAGATGATGGTTAAAAATTAAGGTAATTCCCAGATTCAGTGCTAAAAAATACATAAAAGTTAAAAAACATAACCATCGCAATCTTGTGTTAACTAATCTAAAACTTTTTCTTAAACTTCTTGGCAGTAATCTATCCGAAATTTTTTGTGTTATCTTGTAAAATAAGTATGAATGGTAACCACCGAAAATCATAATATTAGATTGTCATCAGATTTACATCAATATACATGTAAAATTTAGTCTTGATCGGATATTTGAAACTTGAAAGTGAATTAAATTTCGAGTACAAATTTTGAACTGGGAAAACATACATACGATCGTTGAAGTTAAATAAAATAACATAATATTTGTTAAAAGAAATCATGAAAAGAAATAGTCTCAAATCCTTACAAAATAAAACATTTGTTGAAATACAATAATTTTAGCCAATCTGAAACTTAATAAAAGTTAACTCAATCATAACATTTTATAAATTTTTCAAAGTGCTGATACACATGAAAAGTTCTTCGAATACTTTTAAGTACTTAGGATATGACCCCTCAAAGCATGGCCAAACTCATTTGTGTTCAGATGCAGAAAAGTGATATAAGTCATGCATTTTTAAAGTTTCATAACTCAGTCAATTTTAGTGTTATATGAACGGGACTTTTTTTGTCTGTCTTGTCAGTGTAATAGGAAAGTTTTACTAAATATAACTTATAGCACCAGGGGCTGTATAAATACTTAAATTTCATAATTTAAGAAATGTTTTTATTGACCCAAATCGCTTTTAAAATATTTCTTTGCCTCAAATGAAAACATTTTTGTAATATTTAAATTATATGTGTATGATTAACGGTTTAGGAATTAGCCATTGGATGCCGTTGAGAGTGGACACCCTGTATATACATAAGAAACATTTTTGTTGTAAGATATTTTTTATCAACATTTGCTAATTTTATGATAATTTTAAAGGAGCAAGTTTTTTAAGTTATATTTATATTTTATTATTAAATAACACAATTGATAGCTTTGCAATTTAAAATTTGTTATTTAAATTAAAGGGATCATATAATATATATGTATTTTAAGAACAGAGAAAAATATTGAGATCCTTATTAAGACTATGAAGTCATTCCCATCTATTAGACTATGAAGTGTTTGTTTACAAAGATTGTATTTGAGATCAGGATTGCCACTTCTTTCGGAAATCAAATTTCTTGCGCTTTCCTAAGCAAAAAAATAAAATTTTCCCTGAGTAATTCCTCTGAGAATTTTCAAAATTTCAACGGATAAATTTTGCAAAGTACCAAAATTTAGTAGTCAATTTACCCGGGGAAAATTACCCATTTAACCCAGGTTTTTTAATAAAACCCGCCCGGGCTGGGTTTTTAACAAAAAACCCGGGTTTTTTACAACCCTGCAGAAAATAAGCAGTTTGGATTTGAGTGCATCCTTAATTCAATGATTTTTCCAACACAATCCGCATCGGGAAATTCGGTTCAAAATGCCCACTTTAACAGCATTTTAAAAAAATATATTCTGCCTCTATCAAGAAATTGACCATTACGGTACATTATATAATTTCTGAGTAAGAAAACATACCAATTGGAAGCCTCTGAGAGCAAAAATGAATTGTAAAATGAGTCAGAAAATAAGCAGTTTGGATTTGAATACACCCTTACTTAGATGATTTTTTTCTTCAACCGCTATGTATTTTTAATTTGTTTTTGCTGTAAGAATTGGTCCTATCCATAACTTGTCTATATAGATGTTGTAGACAATATTAAGAAGATATATGATAAATTCATGGGGATTTTATATCTTTTGAATTGACGGAGTTAAGGATTTTTTATTTCTTCAAACCCCCTTTTTGTTTTCGTTTTTAATTTTTTTTTGCGGTATGAATTGGTCCTATCAAAAACTTGTGAATATAAAAGTTGTAGATAATATTAAGGAAATTTATAATAAAATTAATTGAAATTGATATCTTTAGAATTGACGAAGTTATGAATTTTTTTCTCCCAAAAACCCTATTTTTTACGCCCCTTGAGCCCATTTTTAACTTTATCAAAAATCTGTGATACATAAAATTTTGGCCCTATTTTTAGAAGTAATAAAAACTTTAAACTGATTTGATATGTACAAATATTAAGAAGTTATGGGGGGTTTTCGGTTTTCACAAAACCCCTCCCTATATCCATCCCCTTGGTCCGATTTTGCCCATTAATGAACTTAACCGAGATTTTATGCCCATTGATTTTATGTATCAGTTTGGAAGAGATTGGTGCAGAATTACGAACGTTATCGTGTCCAGAAAAAGTGATATATATAGATAGATAGATAGATAGATAGATAGATAGATAGATATTATATATATATATAGTTTTTTACTGAGGGTGGTTTTGGGTTCTAGGGGTCATGATCGGTGTAGATCTGCAAAAATTTTTCAGAAATTCCAACATAGGAACGATCCCAATAGGTAGTATTTCATACGAAATCTACCTATAAAATTGGTGAACTTAAAAAAAAACATGTTTAGAAATAACAAACTAGTTGATTTTTACAATTCACAGAAATTAGGACATGACTTTTAAAATCAACCTTTTATCGTGTAATAGAAGAAATCAATTGACTATTTCCTTTTCAAACTTTGGATATGGATTTAAAATTCCAATGCATTGCAATTCCATGCAAAAAAATCTGCAACCGAAATCGAAAAAGTAAAAAACAGCTGTATGAAAGATCGAGCTGAGCTATCTTATGCAAAAAGAATCTTTTAAAACTTTTCAAATTTAAACAATTTAAAAAAACCCTGCCCATTGGTTTAACATTATGGAATGGCCATTTTCAAGTTAGTGAAGGGTCCCCTTAAGTGTTTAACTGTGTGATGTGAATGAAAAAAGAAATTAAATTTGATAACAATATTATGATAGTATTAGAAAGTGTTTTAAAATGTATGACTAATGTACGATTTTTTGTTCTTGCTAAAATTTCCCATGGGTTAATATAGAATTTCATGATTTGAGAAGGGAAAACCAGTTTCACTGGAATGTCCCCTTAACAAAAGAAATTACTTTGAGGAAATAAATGTTTCTTAAAATCTTGCAAAAATAAAATATTTCTTAACAGAAATAAATAAATAAATAGAAAGGATTCACAAGGAGTTTATTTAATATTATTAATTCGTATTCAATAGATTGAAAAAATTTCAATAAGCATAACATTTATTCATTAATCTTTCAAGTACAGTAAAACTCAAGTTATCTGAAAAGCATGGGACCAAAACATTTTTGTTGGCTGGGGTTCCATAAGAATTTTCAGATAAATGGGAAGCTTTCTTATTTACCCTACCAGATGCCATCTCCCCCTCCCCCCCCCCAGTTTTTGATTGAAGGACCGACTGATGGAGCAGAAGTTGCTGCAAATTTAAAACTTGTGGATATGAAGAAAGTTGACTACTGGATAGATTCTTGATGGGAGTGAATGAAAGTGAATTAAAATTAAAACGTTAGTAACATTTTTGCATAAGTTATGGCCTAAGGTTGAGTTGCTAGTCTTTGAAACACAGTTGAAGTCGGCAGAAACTGATGTCTTTGGAATTGTGGACAGAAATGATGACAATATATACACTGAAGTGTTTTTGGATGTGTTGAATGTATTTAAAATTCCATAGTTCAATTTTAACAAAAATACCAGGGATTACAGCTTTGACTATAATTCCATTATGGATATAATAAAACAAGTTTGTTCACAAGTGACATACAATTACCGTAGGATATTGACAATAGAATCACCGATATGCATTATTCATGCAAGTAAGTTAAAAAATAATGCACATCAAATTTTGCAAAGTTTTCTAAAATTTTTTAACAGAACATAACCATGCGTTTCCGATAATTTCTAAAGTTATAAAAGTTGGTCTGTGCTGTTTGTCAAAAGTGTAACTTGTGAAAGAGGCTAAAACATGCAAAATGGAATAAATTCTAAATTAAGAAATTCATTTAGCAACCCAATTGTTAATTGCCTATAACATTAGGTGAAAGTTGAAAAATAGACATGGTATATATAAAACTTGATTCTGTTCCTTTGTTTTAATAAAAATAAACATTTTTGATAATAAATTATCTTGAATTGTTAATTTAAATTATTTCAAAGGTATTTTGTCATGTCTGTATAAATGTAATTCTTTAAGTGGCACATAAAAAATAACGGGGTTTAAAGATTTTTTTTTTCTTTCTAACAGTTGAACTCCCCTGTATTTTTAAATGTCGGCTGGGAAACTCCTCTTCTGGGGAAAACTTGAATTTCAAGCCCTGATGTTCAAAGAGATATAGTTTTCGTAAATTATATTTCAATACATTTAAAATGTTTTAATGATGTATGAAACATGTTTGTAATTTATTGTTCTGAGATGGCGTTATATAAAGAAATAATTCACCATATAACTAAAAACATATCTAGTGCCGGATATCCGAATCCGGCAGGCAAAGGAGCTTCGGATATCCGGTATCCGATATCCGGCAAAATCAATATCCGGTGCATCCCTAACCTATAAATATATATCCTTCGTTTAAAAAAAAAATAAGAACCAGTAAAAATTTCGGTACTTTTCGGTTAGCCGGGCACCAGTGTTATATATACATATAAATATACATACATGTATGTATATATACTTATACCAAAAACCACACACTACACATCCAATCCCGTATATATATATATATACATATATATATATATGTGTATGTATATATACAATATATCTATATGTATAAATGTGTATATACAGTAAAGAACCATTTATCCGGAATGCTTGGGGTCAGATGTATTCCGGATAACTGGTCTTTCCGGTTAACTGGTTGTGCATTAAAGCAGCATCCATTTGATAAGTTTTGTGGAATATGTGTGGTTGCAACATCATTTCTGATTTTAAATTATTAGATTACTTGGATTAAAAATCAATGCAAGAAAGATCAAAAGTTAACCAGAGTTTAAAAGAAGGAAATTTATGGGAATCCCTAAGGAACAAAAATTCTCCTGTTTCCTCTGCATAAAACTTAAAATATCTAAAATTCAACTAAATATGTTTCCATTTCAAATACTAGATGTTGTCATCAAATTATACAATTGTTTCAAGCAAAGTCTATGTCAAACTGGCAGTGTATGACACCTTTTTCTGCAAAGATTCTGAAATCAGTCTATCAGAAATATCATTCCGGATAACTGGTTTTCCGGTTAACTGGTTTCCGGATAAATGGTTCCATACTGTATACATATATGTATGTATATTTATATGTATATATAACACTGGCGCCTGGCTAACTGAAAAGTACCAAAATTTCTAATATCATTTTTATTACTTACCCATCATATGTAGTATAGAGTAAATCTTGTAATCGTTTAAAAAATCGAAAAAAAATTTTTGGCGGATTTACACGTTTCAGACACTGGAGATTCCGGAAAACGTATTTTTAGAAGAAAAAAAATTTGCAGCCCGTCTGTGTGCGTGTCTGTAAATGCTCTAACTCCCGAACAAATTGAGATAGAGACTTGAAATTTGGTATGTACTTAGGAAGTAATAATGGGAAGAAGCCTATTGAATATCCGTAACCACAATTATCCGAAACTATTTTTTTTGGACTCTCGAAATATTCGTTCTGATAAAAGGTATACAAAAATTTTCGAAATTGTTTATTTGAAGGAGTGAATATAAAAGACAATAAAAAAACATAAATTTTGCATAAAGAATGAAGTCGATTGGATAATTAGTTGCTGAGATATTTGTAATCATATTTTTCACACACTTTGATTTTTCATGACCCTGTATTTCATTCAAATTTCAATTCAAAGATATATTTTAATTGGAAATGAGACGCTTAATCCAACGCAGTAAACTGTTAGTTAATATGATTATAATTTTTGAGTTATAAGCAGGGATGTAGTGGAGGGTATACGCGGGTATACGCCGTATACCCTCTGGATTTTTTTAAGGAACACCGTATACCCTCTGTTTCTCAAGAAAGCTATAGTATATATATACTAGGGTATACCCTCTGCTTAGAACGTATACCCTCTGTTTTTTTACGACTACACCACTGGTTATAAGGATGTTTCTTTTAACGCAATTCGGTACTACTCGAATATCCTGCCGATCAAAAAACTATCGCCAAACTATAAGATTAAATGCCAATAATGACTTATCGTAAATGTCAAGCATTTAATGCATCTCCATACCTATAAGGGGGTTTACCATAGGGAGGACCCTGTTCTGTCGCCAAATACTGCCAAGTTCGTCGCTAACTTGGCGATGTATCATCAAATTTGGAGACCAAAATTAGTCGCCAAATTGGCAGTAACCCTAATATTTCACCGAATTCCCATAGACTTCCATTGTAAACCAATAGTGTTTACTTGCTTACAAAAAATCAACAAGTTGAGATTACTTTAATGCAACAAAAACTAATATTAAGTTAAGGGATTATATTAATTATATTTAAGGGAGTCCAGGTAAATTGAATTCTGAATAAAAGTAACATGATACAATGCTTAGCATGTATCACATGTTTTATTTTCCTATTTTATATTATGCATATCCATGATGGATAAGTATTATGGTGGCCCCCAACAACTAGTTTACTCAAGAGTGTATAATTGGAATATTAGCTTTAAATTTAAGAAAAAAAATAAAAAGTCAATTTTTGTTTATCAGTGTTATTTTACCCCAATCTCCAAATTTCTAAACCAAATTTATACTAAATCATTACCTAAAACTAAAAGGTTAGTATATCATATTAAAATTTCAGAGTGATTGCATAAAGTTAAATGTGTTTTTTTTTTAAAAAACAAAATGTATGTAATGTAAATACTATGGGCAAATGGATGGAAAAAACAAAATTCTTCAGAAATGAATTTCTTTTCAAAAGGGTTAATATTCATATTTTTTTTAATGAAAGCACATTTTGAAAGCTGAATGTATGGCCGTTAAGCTTGTGTGATTTATTTTTTTTGCATTTTGATTGAAAATTCGGGAGGAAGAACATTAAAGAAACATTGCAAAAAATATGGAATTCACAAAAGTGATTTATAGAAATGAAAGTTTTTGAAAGGGTTAATAGGGTCTGGTGGGGTAAAATGGGTAGGGATTGTTATTTTACCATATAAGAAATGTTACATTTAAGAGAGAGGTTTTATTTTTTAAATATATTTTCAGACATTAGTTGCCAACATTTCTATTCCTTCAAAAAGTTTCTGTGTTGTATATGGCAACAGGATATTGTTTTCATCTGTGGAATGTGTTTGTTTCAATTGTGATGTGAAAAACCCTTAAAAATCTATATTTTAGAAAATATTTTTTATAGTTTCAATTAGTAAAGATTTTGAAGTAAAGTTTATGACAAACTGGTAAATAATATTTATAATGCTTTTTTTGTAATTGAAGTTTTTGTGTGGTGGGGTAAAATGGTATAAGTTAGGCGTAACTAATCCATCTAATTAAAATGTAATTGACAGGGATGAGATTTTTCTGTTTTTTGGGTTCAATTCCTCTTTTGCTTTTTAGAAACACTGTTATATAACATTTATAGTTTATTTACAACGTACACAAAAAAAAATTCAGCCACATTGTATGCGGAAATTCCATGAAATATGTTTTAGTGATGTTATTATTGATTTTTAAAAAAACAAAGGCAGCGTTGTAAAGATAAATGAATATAGACATGGTTTGGTACTTTTGGTTTATTCATATTTTGATTTCCGAAACCAATGTCAATTTTTAAATGTGGCAAAAAAATTAAATTAAATTTGCACGAGTGATTCTCGGAAATGAATTGTTTTCAAAGAGTTAATGCTCATATTTTTCAAAACAACCTGCAGATTTTGAAATGAGAATAAACATAGATATGGTCTGGTATTTTCTGTTTTCTCATAGCTTGATTATAGCAAATTCAGATTTTTAAAGATTGCAGAAATCACGAAAGTGACTTACAGAAACTAACGTTTTGAAAGGGTTAATATTAATGTTATTCAAACTGTCATTGTAAACAAAAATGAACATAGATGTGGTTAGACATGTTTGTATTTTCATTTACGATTTTCAAAATCGCAGAAAAAAGGAATTCGCTCAAACGAGATTTTCAAACAAATTTTTCATAAGGGTTAGTTGCATTTTTCGAAAGACTGCAGATTTCAAAACTGGAATGAATGTAGTAGATATGGCCTGGTAGTTTTTGTTTTCTCATAACTTGATCAAAAGCGCTGAAACAGATTTTTAGAGGTTGCAGAATTCTAAAAATGGCATACCGAAAATAAATTTTTTAAAGGTTTGTATTTAAAAATTTAAAGGTATGTATTAAGCTTTCAGTTTGAAAAACATTAATATTAACCCTTTCAAAACATTAGTTTCCGTAAGTCACTTTCGTGATTTCTGCAATCTTTAAAAATCTGAATTTACTATAATCAAGCTATGAGAAAATAGAAAATACCAGACCATATCTATGTTTATTCTCATTTCAAAATCTGCAGTTTGTTTTGAAAAAATATGATATAAAGGTATATGATACTTTTTAAAATTAAAGGTAGCACTTGAAAGAAGAAAGTACAGTCTTTAACTTTGTGTAATAAATTTTTCCATATTTCATTTTGTTCGGCGGATGTGAGGTTCTTGTGTAGGTGGGGGGACATGAATTCGAGGTTTCATAATTACATTTTTTAAATGGTTAATGTTAATATTTTTTCAAATGAATTATGGCATTTAAAACATAAAAGTAATCTTTGAATATTTCATCTGCTTTTCCGTACAGTTCGACCTTAAAGCATCAACCCTCTCAGCAGTTTGGGTGTATTTTTCTGTTGCCCAAAAACAACTTAAATCTGTTGTAGAAAAAAATATTTTTAACAGAATTGTATTTTAAAATGCATTTCAATTAAGGGGGCATGAAGTGTATTTTAGAAACAAACAAGGAAAGAAAATTTAAATTAAGATTATTTTTGAAAGCATTTTTATGAAAATGCAGGAAACCCCTCAAGACGCTCGGAGGGTTAAGAAAAATGGCAAAGAAAAAACTCCAATCTCGTATAGCACAAAATTAGCACTCGCCAATCATGGAGTAGCACTTAAAATGTGGCGATTAACTTTATTGTCCACACTTGCCAAACACGATGGTTGAAAGATGTATCGATGCCAGGGAGGAAAGGGGTAAAATTTGTTCGGAATTTAAGGCATCCAGATCGGCGATTCTCCAGAATGTAAGAAAAGAAAGTGGCAGGGATGATTATTTCCCGAAAATTTAAAGAATTCCGTTTCGAAAATTTTAAAAAAACCGGTCACCAGTCCGAAAGTTTGGACATAAAAATATTGCTAATTTCGACATGGTCGCTGAAAAAAAAATCAATTTCGTGAATCATTCGCGGAAAAAAAATCACCAATTTCGTCAAAGAATCACTGGGAAAAACGCGAATTTCGTCTAAGGATCGCGAAAAAATGCGAATTTCGACCAAGGATCACGTAAAAAATGCAAATCCTCAAAGAATCACGGAAAAAATGCATATTTCGTCAAAGAATTGCGAAAAAGAAACAAAAAATCCTTCAAAGGATCGCGAAAAAAGTACAAACTTCATGAAGATCGTGGAAAAAAAGCAAATTTCGTCAAAAGCAGAGGTGATTCTGAGCAAAAAAAAATTTCTGAAATTAACAACAAATTTCCTGAAAGGTTACAGCAGAGGGGGGAGGGGGATTCCCTCCCAGTGCTAATTATGCATTTTTCAGTGGCTCTTTGATGAAATTCGCATTTTCCCACGATCCTTTGACGAAATTCCTGTTTTTACTGCAATATTTGACGAAATTCACGTTTTTTTTTTCAGGATATTTGCATCTTTTTCGAAATTTGCATTCTTTTTGCGATCTTTTGCGATGTTTGACAAAGTTTGTGTTTTTTTCGTGATATTTGAAGAAATTTGTTTGTTCCTTTGATAAAATATCCTTTTTAAAAAATCCTTTGATAAAATTTACATTTTTTCCTGCGATATTTACGTTTTTCCCCCAGATCTGTTAAAGAAATTTGCATTTTTTGAGCGATTCTATGAAGAAGTTTGCGTTCTTCCGCGATCCTTTGACAAAATTTGCATGTTTTTCGCAACCCTTTGACCAAATTCGCGATATTTTCTGCAAACGATTGACAAAATTGATTCTTTTTTGGAAAGCATTTGTCGAAATTCGTGATTTTTTTGTGTCTGACTTTTTCAGACTGATGACCAACCTTTTAAAATTTTCGGAACTGAATACATTAAATTTTCAGAAAATTCAAAAGATCGCCAAAAACTGCAAATTTTGTCAAAAAACCTGCAAATTTCTTCTAAGAATGGCAAGAAAAAAACACAAATTTCGTTAAAGGATCTCGAAAAAAAATAACACAAATTTCGCCAAAAGATTATGAAAAAAAACGCAAATTTTGTCAAATGATCGCGGGAAAAATGCAAATTTTGTCAAAGGATCACGGGAAAAACATGAATTTTATCAAAGAGCTGCAGAAAGAGTCAGTGCCAGGGACTGCAACTTGGTGTAATCATAATTATGGGGGATGCTATAACCCAATATTCTGGACTTTCTTTTGAAAATCACGTTGACCCGAAACCTGACCTGCAAAAAACTGACACTTTGGCAAGTCATGATATGACAATATGTTAATTTTTTATAAATTTTTGAAATGTGAACGCTGAATGGACGTATGGGACACTCTGTATTTTTAAAGAAAGCTAGTGCTTGCATCTGCAAACAAAAAATTAAAACAAGAATTATTAAAATTCAGTAGAAAGCGAAAATAGATATTGAAAAAAAAAAAAAAAAATCAGCTTATATTTTATATATATAATATGTATAGAGAGAGATCATGCATTATTGATAGATATAAATAAATAACTTTTTACCTCAGATTCCAATTCAAATTTGTTCTTAATGATAGTCTGATCACAGTATGATGTTTTGATATCATTTTGAATGTTATTACTGGAAACTTGAGTATCACCAATAAATGGAATAGAATGTTTTGATAACTCATCTTCATCATCAAAGGCACAGTTTGTTACAGAAGATTTACAAGCATCATTTTTAGAATTAGCACTTTCAGACTTATTTAAAGTTTCTTCGGATTTACACGATTCTTTTAAAAAGGCATCTAATCCAGGAAGTAAATCAGAAATATCAGCAGCATTCATATTATTTTCAAAGTTAAAAGAGGAAAAAGTATCTTTTGAAGTCTGTTGAATATTAGGCTGCGATGAAACAGTAAATGATGAAAAAGTTTCTTTTGTACTCTGACGAACATTTGGACCTGAAGTAACATTAAATGGTGAATTTTGATGAATATTAGATTGTGATGAAGAATCAAAAGATGAAAATGTTTCTTTTGAACTCTGGTGGGTGCTCAATTGTGAAGAAATAGTTGTTGTATTCTCCGATATAGTATGGAGAGAAGAACCAGATCCTGTGAATGGGACATTTTGCATCAAACAATCCCTAGAAGTAGAACTATTTGGCTGATTTACAATTTGCATACTTTGGGATGTCTGAAAAGGAATTTCATTTGAGGATTGAAAACAGGCATTTTGACTTCCTGATGTAAAAGGAAATTTAGAATTTGATGATGAAACTGTATTTTCAAGTGCTTTCAATGAATCCTGAGGTACTGGTGAATTAGACATTGATTTAAAATGAGATTTTTCATGCAAATATGATTGAGAATTACTTTGAGGAGGAAACACTGCTTCATTTAAAGATAAATCTCTTTCCTGAAAAGATTCAGTTTTTCCAGGAAATGGTTCTGGAGCTTTTGAATATTTAGAAGAAAGGGATGATTTATCAAAATAATTTGCATTGACTTTTTCAGCATAATCAGAACTATATGCAGACTGTTGAATATTTTTTGCAATTTCATCTGGTACACTTTGAGATCTTTGAAATGGAATTTCATTGTTATCTTTAGGAGTATAAGCAGGAAACAAACTTGGAGCTTTATAGTTCGATTTGCAAGATGGAAAGTTACTTCCAACAGATACTGGTACTTTATCAATAAAAGATACAGGAAGAGATTGCATTTCTTTATTAGAAAAGGGGAAATCTTTACCTTGAAATATCTGTGAGTCATCACACTTTCTGTTAAATTGAGCTTGATCTTTTTGCATACAAGAAAATCTTTCTATTGGTGATCGTATATTAGAAAAGAGTTTTGAAGAATTTTCTGAAAACCCATCATTCTTGGGAAACTGATGTGACACAGTTGGTGGAGGCAGATCCTTAAATAAAAGGTCATCACTTATCTTATGTTGCATATTTGCATAGGAACTGCTTGAAAATCGATCACCTATTAATCGATTTGGAAAACCTGAATCATTCACAGAATGAGGAGATTTAAAAATTTGAGGATTGGGAGCATAAGTAAAATTCATATTTGACATATTACAGGAGTTCTGGTTGATAAAATTTTTATTGCCTGATGAACCCAAAGCATTTTGATTTAAATAAGAAGGGTGCATGGCAGAAGGCACATTTTGCATAGCAGAATGAAATTGAGGAGCTGTGCGCCTCATATTGAAAATTTCTTCTTCAGACAACCATGGATTAGGTGGGTCATAACCACGATTTCCAAAAGCCTTTGAATTATGTGGACGATAATTCATGTTGAGCCTGCAATAAATAAACAACAATCAATTTCAACAATTAAACACATCTTCAATAATAATTTTATGGTACTTTTCAGTCATCTGGATTATATTTGCTGCCACATATAACTGCGGGCATAGAATTTAACTATAGATAAGAAAGGAAGCATAATTACATATACAGCTAGTATATCAAAAATTATTCTTTAATTAAAAACAGAATAAAAAATATTGGTAAATGTATTTCATAACAAAAAAAAAATACAAATTAGAGATTGAAATGACACGCTTAATGATTAAGTGTAAATTTTGTAAAACTACATGTGAGCTGTTGATTTTGTAAGTGGGGCAAGTACATTTTTGAAAAAAATTATTTAAAGCAAAATCTTATTACAAATTAAGATAAAACTTATGTTTTTAATCAATTTACAATATCTTTTAATATCAGTATAAATTTGTTACTAGTAATTTATTGGATCAACAATTTTTCAAATGTGTTGATTTTTAAAGTGACACAAGTTCATATTGATTATTGAATAGAATTATTTTTTACTATGGTTGCATAATATAATTAACAAGCAAGCACAAACAGAATTTAGCAGTTCAACTAGAATTGTGGTGAATTCACAACATTTGGTAAAACATTGTTTTATAATTTATAATTATATGAATACAATTATTACTGATTATATATATATATATAACTTTTCTAAAGAAGAATGAAATATTGAAATAAAATATTTAATTTTCTGTTGTTATAATTATATTCCATTCAAAAAAAAAAAATCCATATTTTCAACAAATCATTGCTTTTTAAAGTGAGGCAAGTCCATTCGTGCATATCAAAACCATGAATTTTTTTATCAGCTAACAGGGATAACCATTATTGAATATCAAATTTACATGAAATACGACCACAAAATATATAAAATAAGACCGATGGATTTGAAAATATTTTTTAAACCGTTCAACACCTAGCAATAACAAAAAAGGATTTGCCCTGCTTTCAAAATCATTTTAAGGTATTTAGTTTTCCATAACACTTAATTATGCATAAAAGATTTCTAACATAATGTGGTGGAGCGTAGACAAAAAAAAAACAAAACAAAAAAAACCCCCTTAATTTGCAAATAATATTCTTGATCCATGAAAGATTATTTTTAAAAGTTACTAGGTAATGAAACTTAATCAATATTGCCCCTCCCCTCCCTCCCCCCCCCCCCCACCTAGCTAGAATATATAATTTTCAGGTTTGCGCAAAAAACAGATTTTAAAAAAAGACTGCATTTTTTTTTTTTGTGGGGGGGGGGGGGGGGGGTAGTTCAAAAGACTTTTTAGAAATAATCAATATTATAATTGCTTTTTTGATACCATATTTATATTTATAATTGAAAATAATTAGATTAAATGAAACTACATATTAAGAAAAAAAAAGTGTTATTTTATAATTTATGAAAAATGCACAGTGGCAGAAAGTTTTGTAGCTGTCTGCGACAAGCTTTTAAAATTTCATAATCTGTCTGCAAATTTTGCATGTAATTTTAATAAATAAATAATACATTAAACTAGGAATTCTTTTTCATTTTATTTAAGTCATGGTAAGCATGATGCATTCTCATTAATTTTGCTTATAACTTTTCATCATCTAACCTCTTGTAGCATTTCTAAAATGGGAAGGATAAGCACAGGAGATCTGCATGGGCCGATTTTCATTCACGGCACTTGGGCCAGGTCTCCTCTCTTTTCGGGCCGGGCCATACTTTTTTCTGAAGGCTCGGGCTGGGATTAACTTATTTTTTTTTCTGTACAGAGCCAGTACTAGTTTCATTCCTAGTCTTCACGGCCCAAAATTTTCAGTCCTAGTTTTGACCCAGTCTGTATGAAAATCATTGTCTCAGCATGGCCTGGTCCGTTCAACGGTCAGTAAAATTAGGCCTGGCCAAAAAATGCTTTTTAAATCGCCATTATTCTACACTTAAACATTAAAATTTATTATTTTTAAAGAAAAGTAGATTTCCACGCTTATTAAAATATAGCTAAATTAAAATCTAGTAAACGTGTGAAAAACAACCTGCCAATGACGGAATCCTGTTTTAAACTGTAAAACGTGTTGATCCATGCAAAATTAGTGTACTAATATGTAAGAAAAGAATATATATACATTTACACTTGCTAAGAAGGGAACTTGTCTATAACGCATTTTTTTACCTTTTCTATGCAATTCCGTCTTAGAAGATTTTACTGTATAACATTTTTCAGATTTTTAACACTTCAATACATGGAATATGAATTAACAATATTAATGATAACTGAAACATTTATATACAAGAAACAGAAATTCATTAAAAAAATAAATATCGCAACCTGCAGCACTTCTAAAAAGTTAAGATAAATATTTTTAGTCAGAACTCTTCGCACAAGACAAATTTTTAACCAAATCAACGTAAAAATCAATGCTTTGTAGAAATTCACTCGGGCCATGCTGAGATTTTAACTTTTTTCCGGGCCGGGCTCGGGTTAAACTTTTAATTTTTGTGTCTGCAGGCTGAATTTTTTTTTTCTATGAGTCGGGCCGGGCCCAGGCCTGAAAATTTTGGCCCGTGCAGACCTCTAATAAGCACAGCCATACATAGACAATAAAGATGCTTTTAAAAACCTTTGGAAGCTTCAGAGCTGATTTGTCCTTTCTTGGAGTTGGGGATGCTCCGCTTTTTTAAATATGGTTTCCAAATTTTCAGCCCAGGATAATGTCCTTGAAAATGTGTGCTCAAGTTTTTTTTTCTACTATTTCACAATCACACACAGACACACCACATACAACCTTCAAACATGCTACAAGCTCAGCAAAAAAAAAAAAAAAAAAAAGATGAACTTTCACAGCCATACGTGCAAAAAGTGCTGATTTTTTTTTTTCAACAGCCCTTTGATGAAATTAGTTTTTTTTTTTTTGCAGCAATCCTTTGACGAAATTCGTGGGGGTTTTTTCGCGGACTTCTGAGGAAATTCACGTTTTTTCCGTGATCCTTTGACGAATTTTGCATTTTTTACGCGATCCCTTGACAAAATTCACGTTTTTTTCCGCAGTCTTTAGAGGAAAGTAGCATTTTTTTCATAATTCTTTGACGAAATTTGCATTTTTCTGTGATCCTTCGACGAAATTCACATTTTTTCTGTGATTTTTTGACAAAATTTACATTTTTTTCGCGATCTTTTGACAAAATTTGCATTTTTTCCCACAATCCTGTGACGAAATTCGCATTTGTTCCATGATCCTTTGACGAAATTTGCACTTTTCTGTGATCCTTTGCCGAAATTTGCGTTTTTTTTTCTCTTTAGGACCTTTAGACGTAATTTGCATTTTTCTGCGATCTTTTTTCGAAATTCGCGTTTTATCTACGATCCTTTGATGAAATTTGCGATTTGTCCGTGATCCATTGGCAAAATTTGTGGTTTGTCCGCGATCCTTTGACGAAATTCACGTTTGTTTCTTGATCTTTTGACAAAATTTGCATTTGTTTCACGATCTTTGACAAATTCTGTGTTTTCTCCGCGATCCTTTGCCGAAATTCCCGTTTATTTTGCAATGCACTGATGAAAATCACACTTTTTTATGCGATCCTTTGCTGAAATTCTCATTTTTTGCAGAAAAAAATGCCTGAAAGTTGCAGATATTTTTTTTAATTGATTTCATTAGTGCAGACAAATATTGTCTGTAAGAGATTTTTTTTTGTTCGCGACTATGTCGCCATGTCGCAGCGTTTCTGCCACTGGGGAAAAATGAATGTAATTTTTATTGTTTATATAGTACAAATTATTTTGCCTGTATAATAAAGTAATTTAAATATTAATGAATTTAAACACTTTTCTTAACAGTACTGTATGTATTTATTACTTAAAAACCAAGAGGGAAAAAAAGAAACTGAAAGATAAATTTCAATATTTATAATCACCTCATTTTGTTAAAACCTATGTTAAATTTGTTTTAATTATTAAAATAATTTGACCAGCTGTTGCAAACAATTTTGTTGATTTGTGTAATCCCATAATTATTTCTCAATTTAAATTGTACAAGCTCAAATGATGAGTACGTTCTTTTATAATTAGCAGTAAATACTTTTGACGGCAAAAGTTGCTAAATTTTTTCAGATGCATTAAATTAAGAAGATTTAAACATAAATTATTACTATTTCAGGGTTCCTACGTGACTGGAAAACAGGGAATTGTCAGGGAAAATGACTAGCGCTCAAAAAGTCATGGAAAAGTCAGGAAAAATTTAAATTTTTTTCTAAAACCTGGAAAAGTCAGGGATTTTTTTCTTTTTAATGCACTATCATGCGTCAACATTCTCCCGAGTTCATAGTGCGTCTGCAAAAAAAGTTCCGATTTTTCCCTTAAAAAGGAGAATTTTTGCTATATTCACATTTTTAACATAAAGATGTTTTAGCTATACACAAATTTGTTGCCAAATAGTCGGTATTTAAGCGAAAGTAATGTTGAGTCTTGTTAAGGTGGCTAGTATGAGATATCATGAATAATTATATAAGAAAAAGAATAAAGATTATAAAGCAAGACAAAAAATAAATAAATAAATAAAATAAAGATAAAAGAAAGCTGTAGCTGTAGCTGAAGTTAAAATGTTAAAAGACAAAAAATTGAAACTTTAACACAACAAACTACTTCTGAAACAACACAAATAAATGACATGATAGTAGAAGTCTAAAAAAAGTTAAATGTTTAATATGTGTAAATTCAGTTATATAAATAAAAAGTTAATTTCGATCAATCTGAGCTGTATTTTAGTTTTGCTTGTTTTTTTTGTTTTGTTTTATATATATATATATATTGCAAATGTCAAATTATACAGATTTTTAGTTTCAATTTTATATGCTACTTTAATTTTCAGATGTAAGTTTAATCATTAAGATCTTGAATTGTAATTTGTATTTCAAAAAATGTTGTGAATTTTGGTCAGGGAATTGTAGGAAATATGGCCTGGAAAAGTCAGGGAATCTTGTTATTCAAATAGAGTATGCACCCTGTATTTTAAGGTGTACCACACACCCCACCCCCAGCCGTTAGCTAATATGCAGATAAATTCATCACTGCTTTTTTAAACAATTTTTGCTTTGTTTATGACAGAAATTCTTCTTTAAATAACATGGCATGATTGTTATTCAGAAATAGTGGTGAAATTTTGCTCCTGATGTATCCAGGCTATCAGGCTGTAATCTCTCTTAGATAGCATGCCTGCCAGGGAATATTTCTTTCTCTATTCTAGAAAAAAGTAACTAATGCTGCTGTTATAATTGAATTTATTGTGAGCCGAGATAGTGAAACAATCTCGACTTATCCTGCAAAACTATTGGATATAAAAACATAAAAATTGGTAGTTTTATAGAGAAATGTGCGATAAACACATTGATGTTGAACTTAGTCAAAATATTTCAGTTACATAAGTTTTATAGGATCAAAATCTATGTATAGAAATTTAATTATCTTTTGCAGACATATATTTGACTACAGGGTTTGCCCAAAAAGTAATGTCAGTGATTTTATTCTGAAGTGAATACATGCCGATATCCAGTGTCTACCTGCAAGAACATTTGAATGATCCCAGAGCTACAAATTTAATGTGGAATAGTGGAATCCAAAATTATTCTCTCGGCACAAATTATTGTATCGTGCGGCTAAATGCAGCATGCAATTGCCACTGAGTTCATTCGCGGCTCATATCAACGTGATTTTTTTTTTCCTGATTCAGTGAACATTGCAGTTTTTTTTTTTTTTTTTTTTTTTTTTTAATGAAATGTTTGCAAAATGAGAAATTTATGGATCTGTGGCATTATTCATGTTTAATCATATTTTTCAACTATGGACAATTAAAAAAAAAAAGAAAAAGCAGTATCGTGGAATTCTGGAGGAGAATCTGCAGATTTGATTTTTTTTTTTTTTTTTAAAGCGGAAATTCGCCGTATGGCAGAAAAGAGGCATCTCTGACTCTGTAAAACACAAGGCGGCACCGAAAGCTAATGGGCAAACCAAAAAATTTAACTGCCACATGGTGATCGTAAATCTGCAGCTATACAATCGTTAACGTCTGAAAGTCAGTGGCAGCCAAAGAAACTTTGTGTTTAGAAAGGCTTCTTTAAATCTCGAAAATATATTGTTTTTGAGATTTCTAAAGATAAAGAATGCTTTTCGGAATCACGGATAACTTGGAAGAGGTTATTGTCTATTTTTGTTCAAGGTTATATTATATTTTCCTAGATTAAGAAACGTCTTTTTTTTTTTTAAGCATAGCACTTTTCTTGTATTAGAAATGGAATTTGTACATTAGGGTGGAACTTAAGTATAAGGTAAAAAAAAACTTTTTTGTTTTAATGTGTAATAGTGAAAACTTTTTTCTTTTTTGGATGTCTAAACTATTGTCTGAAAAGGTTTTTAAAAATTAATTTCTTTTCCGGTTCCTCAAGGACGTCAAAATTTTATAATTTCAGTATAAAGTAACTTAAATTAAACATGGTAGCTGTTTGATCATATCTACTTATATTAAGCAAATACTACCCAGAAGTCATCACAAGGAAAGGAGGTAGATAAATATCGACTTCCAACCTCCTTACCGCCTTTTGTTATGGATTAAATCAATTAGATATTCAACCTACTGGCTTATAAGTCTTCTTAGGCAAACTTTGCCATTACATTGCAGGAATTCATCTTTCCCAAGATAAAGCCATCTCTTGCTTAATATCTAAAGATGGTTGACACAGCATGCGAGACAATTTTGACACACGTTTCCACTGTTTGAGTATGACACGGAAAATCTAAAATTCAGGTGTTTCCCTTGTTTGTACTTTTTTTAAAGGTTTTTCATCCGATCAGTACGTCAAGACAGGATCCATTTTTTCATAGTCTATAATTTCAACATGTTCGCATTTTTTCAAGTTACATTCCTATTGGTCCAGAAAATCCTTTAGTATCCATAGTTTTTCCAGCAACATGTTGAAATATGTATCTAAAAAAACAGGTCATGTGCAGGTAATAAACAAATTATCCATTGTAAAGTTTTTACAGTCTTGCTTCCAATGTTTTGACAACTCCAGATTTACGTCCTGCATTGATGGCGTTTCTGTTTCACCCAATAAATTTCAAACTTGAAATGTCCATATTATTCTTTTGAAAATACACCAAAATTGCAGTGGCTATATTAATATAAACAGACGGTGTCAATGAAATATGACCAATGTATTTTAATTCTAGTTTTTGAACTAAGACCATGTGTTCTTTAAAGATTTTTCGTTATACTTTTTTCCCTTTGCTTCAGTTATCATAGTGTTATCCTTTCTGCCATCAAAATACAAACCTTCTAAAATTAACTCATTTCGTCTTTTTTGTTCTATGAAATACTTCCTTTTCTTTTTCTTCTTCAAGTCCTTCTTTCAGTTGCCTTTTCTTTATTATCATAAGAAATACCCATATATTCTAGGGTGTCATTTGCAATGATATTTGCAGTTCTGTCTAATACTCCGGTTCTTTCACCTTGTTCATTGTCAAATTCAGTCATCATGAATAAACTATTTCCTTCCAAACTATTTTCTTCATTTGGCAAGTCATTCAATCAAAACATCACTTTTCTGTTTTAAAATAACTTTTTCTTTCCATGATATTTCCTTTTCCAGTTTTGCTACATAAGCGTTTGTTTTGTAGTTTTTATATCTATTGATCCTATTGCAATCACCCCATCTACCCCATCTCTCTTTGGTCTTTGAGAAAGTGACGTTCTTGTTCTGATAAACAATAATATTTAGTGCATTTACACAAAGAAACGTTTTCTGTATGATTACCTTACAATTTTATATTGGATGTGGGATTATTCTTTTTAATCTTAATATTTTTCTTCAAATTTTGCCATTTCTTATGATAGTCCAATCATTGTTTATGATTTGTGTATCAGAAATCGTTGGAATTGAAGGTCTAAGCAATACACTTTAATTGTATCAACAACAGCTTTAGATATTTCAGAAACAGTGTGTTCCAGATTCCAGTTGGCAGATTTTTAGTTAAATTGAACTCAAAAATCATATCTTCATATGTTCGCCAAAGATGATAATCTAATGTTAATTGTTTTGGTTTGCGAAATACAAGACACTTCAACAATTTTGTAGATTTAGGCACATTAGCAGACATTATCACATTTGACACAGACTGTTAATTGCAAAATAATCAAAGAAACTGTTAACACACGCTAAATCGGACTAACTTGTTATGAGTCGCAGCTAAATAAATCAGAGACAATGAAAGCCGATGCCCACTACGCTGGCTTCTACAAAAGTCAAATAAAGTGGGGCCATAGTCTCCATGGCCCCCAAACTAAATTATTCCCTTTATTAAAGGACATTAACACTTCATTAATTTAATTTTGCAAAATATAAATTTAACAATAAGCTTAAAACACTTTTCATGCAATTACTGGCTTTTATTCGTTTTTTTATGGAAAATCAGGTGCTTTGAGGAACTGGAAAATATCATTTTAAAATTAAAAGATATTTTCTTTTTATGGAGTTAAAAAGGAAAAAAATAATTACTAATAGAATATAAAATTCGAAACTTCGTTTTTTAGTTCCCCCCTATTGTATGTCCTTTCCCCATCAAAACACCAAATATTCGCAAATCTGAAATTTCTTCAAATTCTATTGTCAAAAGACAGAAACTCTTCAAATAACAAAAAAAGTCTCTTCCAATCATAGGGGTGTTTGATCAACTTGCTGCCTGTACTTTTTATGTTATTTTATTTGATGGCTTTTTTTTTTTTTTTGAGAGAGTACTTTATTAATGAACTGAACTTTTTACACACAGAACTTTGTGTGCTGTAGTATTTCTCAAGACCAGGACCATAACCAGATAGAGACATGGTGGGCTGATCCCTTATGCAGCCTCTAAACTAAACCTTCATAATATTTTAATAAACTTTTCAGCATTCGAAATCCTTGGTGGTCCGCTGGTCCGAGACCACCAAAAATTCAATCGGACCACTAATTTGAAAAATTTAATGGTCTGCAGAACCAGTAACTTTCCCCCCTCTCGTAAAGGTAAACAAACTTTCCCATCCCTGAGAAAACTGCAATTAAACACAAATCGCATAATTTTATTTAAAAAAATAAATTAAAAAAAATTGCTTTAAACCTTAGTCAGTTGAAAAAGATAATCTAAAATGAAATATTTAATAATTTTTCTTTATGCACTGTTTAATTTTTAATAGGGTGTAAAAAAATCGGATTTTTTTAATTTAAATCAGATTTTTTTTATTTAAATCTGATTTTTATGATTTTTTTCCCAGCGTTCAAATACGGAATAGCTACCAAGAGTTTTAGGTTTCCAAAACAATTAAACCACTAATTGCTAACACAATCTATGTTTTTTATACTTTAATTAATAAAATTACAATTATTAGTTGGTAATTACAGAAATTTTAAAAACTGCCAATTAGTAGTTTCATTAGGTAGTATCATACAATAATGTTATATGCATTAATATTGTAATAATTATGTAAAACTTTATAAATACTAGTGATATTTAATATTTATTAAAATTATTAACTGCCTTTTATATTAAATAGTTAACACTACTTCAAATTAATAATTATTAAACAATTAATTCTCTAATTAGGAACATATTATACATTTTTAAGACTTAATTATTAAAATGATAATAATGTAGTATTCATTTTAGAAAGGAAAAGGGACAGGATGCTAATTCCAAAAAAGGGTACTATTTTATGAGGAAATATATTAGTAATGTGTTTAGTAATGATATAAGAAAAAAGAAAAAAAAAAGAATAATTTTTAGTATGATGAATAAAGTGTCCTTAATTTTTAATATTTTTATGAATAACAAATTGAAAAATACAATTAAATAACAAATTTTAATAATATCCTGTATTTTCTAAAGAAATAAAGTTCTATATTTTTGTGAGATCGTGACCACATGAATTTAGGAATACTGTTGAATGGGGAAGTTTTTTACAAGAAATCTCTGGCTACAATTACAGGTGAATTTCAACTATTTTTTTAAGGCACGGTGCATTTTGCCAATTTCAAAAGGGGCATTGTGCAGCATCATTTAAAAAAGTCTAGAAGAAATAGTATAAGTAATTACAAGACTAATATAAACTGCAAATAAGTAATTCATTTTTTAGTAACACAAATAACAAAACTAACAAGTATTATTTGCAGCTCGTTTTGCATTTGTATTTAGGAAAATTACTGTAAACCACCAAAGTCTAAACTTACACACATGTATGTGTATGATAACAAAAAGAATTATGAAAATGAGTTAAACCTATTCATATAGGATAAATCTAAGTTAGCCACTTATATCTGAAATCCTCAAAATATTTAAGTAACAGCATTATTACCTCTCAGTGTGGATTATTAGCTTTCAATGGTTCTTTTTTTTTTCTTTTTAAGAAAAATTTTGTTGCCTTTTCAATCCCTAATCATTATTTTTTATTTAGTATTATGTGAGTTACAAAGTTAAAAACATTTATTCAACTTATACCGAAGAAGTTCTAGCTGAGCTTAGCATTTTTATACCAATTATTTCTTTTTTTCTTATGCATTCATTTACAATTTAGCTTTGAAATGATGTCATTCTTTCATTCTTCTTTAACTTGAGATTGCTATTAATTAGTATTTATTCTTTTACTTGTAGAAATGTACTATTACACTTGCTATGTGTAATTTTATATAAAATAATGCATAAATTGATTACCTAAAGGAATTTATGACATTGCAAATTATATTAGATTTAAATATCATTTTTAAATTGAACTGTTTTAATTTGGATAAAACCTTAAAAACAATGCTTTTTATAAACTCAACTGTTTTTAATTTTTTACAATACTCATGAATTAAGCTTAGAAACAATTATTTAAAGCTCTTTTTTTGTTTATTCATAAGTCAAAATACCTGTAGAAACTTTCAATTTATGTTTATGTTAGATTTTAATATATTTTTTGACATTTTAAATATTTAGAAAATTTTTGATTTAAATCAATGATTTTTTTAAAAAATCGGTTGATTAAAATCATGATTTTAATCGCTGATTTAAATCAACTGATTAAAATTGCTGACACCCTAATTTTCAAAATTATTATTTTACATTTTATTATGATGAAAATTTTGGATAACTGCAAAGGAAGTTTGGTTTATATTCTAGGAAGGGGGAGTGTCACTCAAAGGGTTAAAGTGACTTAATAGAATTTTATGTAGCAGGCCAGTGATGATTACTGCGGGCTAGAGATGCAACGAATATTCGGCCAATTCGACCTGTCCGCTGAATATTCGGCTTCGGCCGAATATCAAGTCCATTATTCAGCCAAGGCCGAATAATACTGTAATAAATGTTTTTATATTTACACAGTATAACTTTTTAATATGATTTATATTCATCATGTATAATGAAAATTTTATTTGAAATTAACTAACACTTTTTTTTTTTCCATTAACTTTCATACCCCGAATAGGTTTTATCTATCCATTTTTATGTAAGAGGCTAATTTAGGAATCATGTTAAAAAAAATTATGCTGTATCAGTAAGTACAAAAAGTATCTGTAATAAGCTAACAGATATTCAAAATTGTTTTAATACAGCTATACAAGCAAATTCAAATTTTTTTTATCATAATGGGAAGTTTAACATTTATCCCTTGTTACATAAAAAATGTTTCTTTCAATAATATTTTGAATTATACCTATAAAGAACATAAATATATGATTGATTACATATAGATGTATTATATGTATAAGATATTTAAGTCGTATATGTTGCAATACTTAAGGGGTTTTTTTTAGTAAAATACACTTAAAAGTTAAATATAATTTAAGTGATTTTTTAAGTGTGTTACTATTTCTTATTAAATAATGAAAGAAATGTAAGTACTAAATTCTTTTAATTAGTATGCATTTACGTTTTACATATTTTTTTCAAGAATAGCATTGTAATGTTTATATTTGCCTTAAAAAACAGTTAAAATGTTTTCAATAAACGTAGTTTGTGATGCAGAAATAATAATAATTCAACATTCTCGGGTAATAGTCTATTTCGTTATTTATTTATTTTTTTGCGTAAATGTTACCTGCTTCTGAAAATAATGAGTGGCAACATTCTTCCAGGTGTATAATTTGGCGAATAGTTTAACGATTTGTATAATTTGTAGAAATTAATCGACTGGATAATCAAGTAGAACACATTTTTCTTAACCTGGCCCAAGCGATAAATCACCAAATGTTGTATCTATTGAAATATTTCATATTCACTCGAGCCGAATTTTTAGAGCTTATTGCTTTATAATATATATATGATGATATAATAAAGGAACAATATATTTTTTTTGCTGTATAGTATGTACAATATATATATAATGTAATATCGCATATATTACACTTTTGAAAAAACACGAAAAAGCACATGTGGGTTGGGCTTTAAAAAAAAAACGGGTTTTTGCGAACTTTGATTATGAGGGGCTTGTTACTTTTGAGAGAAAGAAAAGAGAAAAGTATATCTTGGCAGCAGAAAAGAATAATTATATTTTAATGGAATGAATAATTATATTTTAAGAAAACAACCTTTTTCTTTACATACAGAATGTAAATTTACTAAGTTTGAGTTGAATGAGAAAGGATATAAAAAGACAGAGGACACATGCAAGTTCTTATTTTTGGCGGTGTGAAATGATTTTATTAAAATAAAAAAAGTTTCATTTTTAGAGAGGTAATGAGTTTCTATTGTAGATAAAATATATATAAATTACTAGAACTATCTATGGATTAAATAAAAAACTATGAATTAAATTATTATTTACATTTTTGAAAGTCATGTGTTATCTTATTGGCATCAAAGTATTTAAAATATTACAAAAAATACATTCAGCTGTTGTGATTTTTGAACACTCAAACAAAAAATTAATTTCAATTAGTCCTTAATTTAATTTTTTATTTTAAAATTGAAAAAAAAATTAAAGTCAGTATTCGGCCTAAAACTTGGCCGAATATTCGGTATTTGGCTATTCGGCCAAATCACTATTCGTTGCATCCCTACTGTGGACCAGTAAATTCTTATGTTTACTGGTCCTTGGGACCAGTGACTTATTTATATGAATTCTACCGCTGCTTTTTTTAATGAAGATGTTGCGTCGCCACATGAATTCTATAAAATAGGACTGTAAAAAATGATGAATGATACCAGGCTGCCTTTTTGTTTTGAGATGCCCATAATCTCTCAACAGATTGGATATAACATCCAGTGTTAAGGTCAACAAGATTACATTTGTGATTTACCGTAAAATCCTGATTGTAAGCCCCCCCCCCCCCCCACTTTTAAGCAGTTTTTTTTTTCCATTCCCAAATATAAGCCCCCGCCCCTCCTTTTCACAAACTTTTTTTGTGGAAAAAATTAATTTAAAAGTCTAATTAAGATAATTTTGAATCTTTTGAATTTTTGGTACTACTTAGTTATCCCATCGACCAAAAATCTGTCGCCAAACTATAAGATTAAATGCCAATAATAGTTGATCGTAAATGTCACATTCACTTGACTTTAAACAAGTTACACATGTTTACGTCATCAACTGATTTTTATTTCGACGTTTTATTTGTATTTTTATTAATGTTATATTCATTTATTTGTACTTTCGTTATTTAAAATAAAAATTATGTCAATTTGTATAATTTGGCGAAATTGGTTGACGGGATAACTAAGTAGTACCGAATTTTTTTTGTCTGCATTTCTATATGGTTTTACATAATCTTAATGAAATCCACCCACCCCCCTGCATGAAATGTCTGCTTCCCTTCTTTGCCATATCTCCCCAGCACAAAAAGCCTAACATCTTGAAAATCTTAATTATTTTGTTCTACTTGTTGCTTACTCAGTAACAATAAGTAAATGATCAATTATATAAAATTACACTCCTTTCTCTAAAAGTTCATCTTTCCTCTCTGACACCCCCACTAATCAAAGTTTAAAATCTTTAAAATTATTATTATTATTTTCATTTTGCAATATTTCTTATTTTGTAGTAGAGAGGATTTCATCTACATAATGTCATTTAATCTCACTCATAGAAAATATTCATCCTCTTTGAAACTTTTGCTCCATCCTTTTGGCCCAAAGGGAGGATTTCTAAATGTGTGGGAGGAGGGTAAAAAAATTTCTGTCTTGCAGTTTGGTTGTTCTCACCTGTGAATCACACGTATGTTTTACATTTAAATAGAGCAAAAAAAAAAATTATATTACTGTGTATGTGTTTTTTTTTTTTTTTTTTAGTGGGAAGGGAAGGGGGCTGGCAAAAAAAAAGAGTGCTTTTTGGGGGGGGGGGGGGGGGAGGAGAAATAATTTAAGTGGTTATTTAAATATTTTTTACAACAAAGTTACGAAATATATAGTATATATATATACACTTTTATTATACACAATTATAAAGATTTTAAACAGCATGAGATGCAGGAGGGAGGTGATGTTCATGATATGAAGGTGAGGTGACAGGGGCAGCAAAGCAGACATTTTGGGAGGAGGGGCTAATTTAAGTGAGTATTCGTTTGTTAGTTATTACATACTATAGTGTATGTGTACATTAAACAGGTCAGAAAAGAAATTTAAAATTAAATAGTTTTATAGGTTAAACTATGCATGTTTGGTACCAGAGGGAGAGGGGCAAAGGGGAAACAGTTTTTTGAGGGGTGGGAGGCTTAAATTATTGATTAAATATTGTTGCAATAAATAAAATAACAAATAAAAGAAGTAAATTTGAAAAAAAAAATTTAAGTTTTAAAATTTTGCCTAGGAGTTTTTGTTGGGGGAGATTCTAAGGGGGGGGGGAGGGGGGGGAGGAAGATTTAGATTTTTCTTCACAAATTGGAAATCTGCCGAAATACGGAAGATTTTCGTCTCTGTATTTGTTTTATTTACTTCCAAAATTAATGATAAAAAATGGTTTTTAATGACTTTTTTAAAAAGAAATCTCGCTTATAAGCCCCCCTCCCAAAGTTAACTTCTTTTGCTTTTGAAAAAGGGGTGGCTTACAATCGGGATTTTACGGTACAGTGAAATGCTTGTGGCTGGCACCTTACAAAAAAATTTTATGTATAATTCCACAGCCCTGAAATAATTTTATTGCAGCTTTCCTATCATGAAGTAACTGCCAAATGGTAAAACCCATCTCAGTGTAAGAGAAAAATGCAAGTTATAACTTAATAAAAAAAATACTTTTGATTCAAAAGATAGCCAATTAAGATATTATGATTGGTTATGATTAAATAACAATAATAAAAAAATGAATAATATTCAATAAATATCAAGCCACAATTGGTCATTAGTTGTCACAATCACAACAGTGGTGGATGTGGCCAAAAAAATATGGTATGGGAGAAGCCCCCTAATATGACAAATGATTAACTAAATAATTATAAAATGTTGTTAATTTTATTTTTTGGTCTTCCTTACCATTCATATAGTGTTATTTCACTTATAATGGTATGTTTAAAAAAAAAAAAAAGCTTTTGACAAAGGCAATATTTTTTGCTATAAATTTCATACTTTAAGACCATGAATAAATTTTTAAGATATTTTCGCTTTATCAAAAGGCTTATTTTTCTCATGCTCCCTGGGAAGCAGGGGTGTACCAGAAGGTATATGGAAGTATATACACCATATACCTGCTGGATTTTCTTAAGAAGCTCCATATACTCTTTGTTTCTAAATTAAAGCTGTAGCATATTCGCAAAATAAAATCAAAGAAACATTTGTTCAAAAGGTGCATTTTATATAAAAGATGTCATTACATATTATACTTTTTTAAAAACTAGAATAAATAAGAATAATAAGGCTATTAATGATAATATGTCATATAATATTCCGAATATATGGTTAAATTTTTTTTAATAGATGTTGTATTGTAAGGATTGGATAGTAATGTTCAGTTTTGTCCTTCTTCCCTTCCCTTCACTGTAATTTGGACTGTTTCACTGTCTCCCCGTCCACTGTAAAATGGACTAGCCTGGTTGTCCAGCCGAGGATGAAAGTACGATTAAGACGTGTCAGTTTACGCAAAGCGGCCCTGAAGATGATCAAGTGTTTGATTGAAAGTGCTCAGCATGAATTTTGTGAACTCTGTTTAAGTTTTTAAAAAAGTATAATATGTAATAAGATCTTTTATATTGTGACATCTTTTATATAAAATGCACCTTTTAAGCAAATTTTTCTTTGATTTTATTTCGCTATTTTTCAAGGTGAATGTGACATTTCCTACGATTTTATTCATATATATTTTTTATAAAGCATACTCTCTAGGGATGACCCTCATTACTTTAGTGTATACTACTCTCTGGTTTTTTATGACTGCAATACTGATGGGAAGCACCCTACTGTAGTAGATGCTAGATTATGTGAACTTTGCATATATAAAAGGCTCCTAAAGAGAGAAAGATAATTTTAAAAAAGAGAGAATTAAAAAAATTTGCTTTAAATTTAAAAAATAGGCCTGAAACGTGTTCTGGTCAATTTTTTCAAAATGTTGTTTTTTCAACATTGATGTAGAATGCCTTTTTATCGAAACTTGTGGTCTGTAATCTTGCCTGAATATTTTAAACATATACCTGATCAATCTGAAGTGAACTTTTGTACATATGAGACTTAAGTACATACAAAGTTTTTATAAAAAAAAAAATTTTCTTTGAAAAAATTAATTTTCTTTTTTCCTTCTGTGTTATTTAAAAATGGTTTTTATTCCAGATTAAAAAAATAATAACAAACAATTTCTGTTTATAAATTTGATTTCACTTTATTAGGAATTATTTATAGTTACATATAAAAAATTTCAAGTGCTGAGAAAAGGTACATTTAATTTAACATGGTATACGTGTAAGCCCTTCTGACTCTATTAAATGAATTTTTGTGAAGAGGTTTTAAATAGGCTTTAATTTTTTCCTGGATTGACCCTTGCTATTATAAGTGAATAAGTAGGGTCAGGTGGGGTAAAGTGGTCATAATTCATAAAAAGGGCTAAAATACTGACTAATTACATTTGAATAGTTTTCTTTTACTTTTAGATTTAGTAAGCATTGATCAAAGTTTCTCACTCAAAAAAACATTTGTAGTAGCATGTTTGAGGCACTGAGCGTGAGCCCTCATTTTGTCTATCTTTGTTACAACTTGTTCTTTTAACTCTTTAATTAACTTTTCTGATGCATTTTGTTTGTTCCAAATTTTGTTAAATTGGCAGTTCAGAAAGCTTTACACATAATCTCAAGAACATATTTTCATCAATAGCTATGTTATATTTATTACACAGATTTTATTTTAACTAATAATTATTAAAAATTAGCTACAAACAATTATTATTTAATAATAGTTTATAATATGGGGGTTAAAAAAGGCCAAGTTTAATTTTTAATGGGTTCACAATAGTGTTATTTATGGATCGATATTTGGAGAACTTTTAACTATTTAACTATTTTTTGTAGTTTCCATATGCCTAGAACATGTGTGAGGAAGAATCATGATAATTACTCCATGCTAGTTTTCAATTAACATTGCTAGCTGTGAAAAGCGGCAGTCAGTATAGGCTGCTGCAGTATAAAAGTCCACAAAGAGAATCATGGATGTCATTAGAAGAAGAATCTTGTATTGTTGAAAGCTTGAATTTTCTTGCACAATATAGATGATGTCCATTTAATAGTTATGACATATCAAACTTAATTTATACATATTTTTTAACTATTAAAATAACAGAGAAGAGAGAAAGAGTCTTTTTGGAAGAAAACCACCAGGATCTGATATTCTTGAAAAGTTTTTAAAATGTTGGGCAAATGAATTAACTAAACATAAATCCAAGTTGCTTACAAAGGTTACAGCAACTAATTTAACAACCAACACAGTAACTATTTTTTCTAATACCTATACTTGTATTACATAAGAAAATGGTCCACAAGAAAGAAAGTCCTGAAGAAATTTTAATGTTGATGAGGCTGGAATGGATATGGATAGCGAAAATAGTCCAGTTTAAAAAATTTTACGCAATGCATTATATAAAATTCAGCAACCAAAAGAAAGATAATGTAAAGTGTTCTTTTTGGTATATCAGCTAGTGGTTATTGCATTCTTCCATTCACAGTTTATGAGTGAGCTCGTACATATGAATCATGGACAAAAGGTGGTCCTGCAGGAGCATTGTATGAATCACAGAATCTGGATGGATGCAGGATTCTGTACTTGAATCTTAAATGGATCATTTTATTAAGTAGTACACCAAAAGCATGCCTTTTTATTTATGATTGTGATGGACATAAATGAATCATGATGATGTGAAAAAAAGCTATCGACAATCGCAGTATAATAATCTGCCTGCTATCTCATACTAGACATAGTCTACAACAGCCATTAGATCTAGGTATATTTTCCCCATTAAAAAAAGCCTGGAAAGGAATTGTAAAGAAAGAGCATCAAGAAAGCCGACTGAAAAATATGTAAAGAAAATTAAAATAAGCTACATTGACAACATTATCTGTACCCATTTCAGAGTTGAATAGAATTGTTAGACATAGTTTTAAAGGAAATGTGTCCAGGCCATGATCGGGGGAGTATCAACAGAAAAAACAGTTGTATTACATCTGCAAAAAGAACAAGAGGAATGAAATACTTAAAAGTTGCATAAATTTCTAAGAGGAAAAAAACAAAAAAAAAAATATCCCTAATCAACATTCTCTTTGAATACATTTATAATCGCCAAAGACGACAAGACATCTCAAACCATATCTATAGGATCTTGAATGTTGGTAAGATGTGAAATAAAAAAATCAATAAAGCAATTTATTGGGAAAAGTCCTGATTAAAATGGGAATTTATTTTTCTTAAAGTATGTTAAAAAAAAATCCAAATTTGGCAATCATTATACTTTTCCAGAATCAGATGTGATTAAAATCCTTGAAGAACCACATTTTAACAACAAACAATTTTAACAACAAACAATTTTAACATTACAAATTTACGCTTTAATAAAATAAAATGACAGATAACTTATTATAAAGGTTTTTAAAAATGTTTGTAAATAATAAAATGTCACTTTTTATTCATTAGTTTATTTTTTTTATTTACACCTTTTCAATGTGACTACTTTACCCCAGGGTCATAAAAATATGTTATAAATAGGTGTTATTCCCCAAAAATATTTCTGAAATGGTTATGGATGTACTCTGTCTAGAGTAATGTAATGTAAAATAACACCCAAAATTTTAGGAATCACTACAGAAATTCTGATGTTTATATCCTCTGAAAGTTAGAAACGCCTGTTTTTATGACCACTTTCCCCCACCTGACCCTACTAACTCAGTAACCTTTAGTAGAATATCTGAGTACAGTGGAATTTATTTGTGACTTATTTATAAGATTTTGAGCTTTGTGTTTTGAAAAGATTGTATGCTCTATTTTCTACTGATGATGTGAATTTTCTCCATTGGATTTGCAATATCAAAAAATTAGAATCCATCTGTGATCTAATAATGACACACCTGATATTTCTAAAGCTGGCAAAAGAACAGATTATTTAAAGTTGAATTTCAGATTGTTTAGAACTTGGAGCCATTAAATAATATAGTAATAAAAAAGAACAGAGGCAATAACTTCGTTTACATTTTGGAATATTACAACATTTTTATTATTTTTTTTTTAATTTGGAGAATATTGCTTACCTATTATCATCAATAGCAGACTATGAAAAATTATGCCTTCATTTTCAGTCCCAAAACTTTCAAGACATAAACACTTTTTTTAATTCTAATTTCTTCTTTTTTCCCACCCTCTGACAGATTATATTTTGACTCTAAAAAAAAAAAATCCACACTGACTGCTAGTTCAAAAGTTTAGTACGTATTTTTTAGATATTAATGTAACATTATAACTGAAATCAATGTATTTTACAATCTAAACTTCGCACTGATATGCAAAACAAGACAGTATAGTACTTAATGATGAAGATTGATCAGATAAAATATTCAAAAATGTAACACAAGCAGGAGATAAACTGGATTCCACTTAATACGGTAATAAAATAGATATATCCTAACTAGGGGACATCTTTTTAATTTGTCACATATTAATACGAACAACGACGTACACACAAATTGTAAACTAATCCATATTACAGAAGATTCATTCAAATGATTCTTGTCCACAACCTGATTTCGTATAAATCACAGCCTGATTCCCAAGAATTAACTCCTACTTCGTGCGCTGCAACTGTAACTGTGTGATTTGAAGTAGAGAACCTTTATGATGCATTTAGCGAAATTTTTTTTTCCAAGCGAGTTCGTCGATCGGAACTGTAGCTCGTAACCTCATTGGTTCTTGCCTGTGGTCGATAGTCTATATTGGCGATCTGGGGATCTTGTATCGTAGATATCGCTAGCAGCAACGGTTTGAATGCGTACTAGCGTTGTGGTATGACGTTTGTCTGTAAATCTGAGTACTTGAGTTCGAATCCAAGCATGTGGGAAGTTGGTTAAATTTTTCAATGGTTAATTAAGTTATAAAAAATATTTTTTAATATTTAATTATTAACATAATATTATTAGTTCATTATTATATACTATAATTATGTGATAATATTAATATAATAATATTATTTATATTTAAAAAAATTATCATTTTTGATTAAAACTATATGCATTTTGTTTTTAAAGCTGCAGTTAGAGGAGAATATTACTATTTATATTTTTAAATTATAAAATTTTTTTAAATATAATTAATAATATTAAAATAATTAATATTATTAATTATAATATAATATAATTATGTAATAATATTAATATAACTATTATTATTATTTATTATTATATAACATAATTATATAATAATATTAATATTATTGTATTATTTATATTCTTTAAAAATTGTCGTTTGTGATTAAAACTATATGCATTTTGTTTTTCAAGCTGCAGTCCTAGGGAGAATATTACTATTTATATTAAAAATATTGTAATAATTTTTTAAATATAAATAACAATGTTATATTATTATATAATTATTAACATAGTATATTCTAATATAGAATTAATTAATATTATTAATTAATTAATATATAATATAATTATACAATAACATTAATATAATTCTTCCTGGAACTGCAGCTTGAAAAACAAAATGTATATAGTTGTTTTTTTTTAATTCCAAATAGCATTTTAAAAATATATAAATAATATAATTATATTAATATTGTAATAATATTAAAATAATTAATATTATTAATTAATTATTATATAATATAATTATGTAATAATATTCATATAACTATTATTAGTATTAATTATTATATAATATAATATAATTATATAACAATATTAATATAATTGTATTATTTATAATCTTTAAAAATTGTCATTTGTGATTAACACTATATATACATTTGGTTTTTCAAGCTGCAGTTCCAGGGAGAATATTACTATTTATATTAAAAATATTGTAATATTTTTTTAATATAAATATTATATAATTATTAATATGATATAGTATAATATAAAATTAATTAATATTATTATTAATTAATTAATTATTTTATTATACTATAATTATACAATAACATTAATATAATTATATTGCATTATTTATATTAAAATATAGATATATATATATACATAATTTTTTAAAATATAAATAACATTTTTATATTATTATATAATTCATCAATTATTATATAATAATATTAATATAAGTATATTATTTATATTTTTTTAATGCAATTTGTGATTTAAAAAAAAAACTATATATATTTTGTGTTTCAAGCTGCAGTTCCAGGAAGAATTTGCAGTTTTAATCCATAAAAAAACTTAAAATCCGGAAGGGGGGGGGTGTGATGAAGGGGTTGGATCCCCTAAAGATCCTGTTACTACTGATCTTATTCTCTGTTTCTAATTTTCTTATTAATCTTATTATCTAATAAAAAGCTTTCAACTTATACAATCATAAAATAAAAGTTAAATGTCCTACCTGTTCTTTCCTTCGCTTAAGGAGAAATAGCCGGGGATTCTATGCATAAAATAAGACGACATCCAAATAATAAGTCTTGAGTCTTCGAAGTAAATAAAACTGTATTACATTAAACATTATTGAAAACGTACACAACTTGCTTAGACACTCACAAAACAAAAATTATTTACATTATATTACAATTCGAGTATTAAAGTTTTCTTTTTTAAAAGTTATTTTCTTTTCTCTACGTTCATATCTAGTTTCTGTTCTAATCTAAATCTGAGTCAATTCTCACAGAAAAAAGGAAAACAAGTTCTGTCCGCTCTTGCGCAGTAGGATCATTCGGTCTGGCGTAACACACTGCAGGTGCGTTTTTTGTTCTTGTTTCAAAGGGTAAGTGGTAAGAGGAGTTGCTTGATTTCGCAACATCCTCCCGCCTTGAGTTGTGATCCATGGGAGGAACTCAACAATTTAGAAGTCCAGATTGGAGTCTCAGAGGCGGTTTCACTAGTCGTCCACTTCTGGTCACCAAAGGAGAGATATTTCTGTCACAGTGTTGGCTCTTTTCTACACTGCTTCTAGTCTGATCGATTTCTGGAGTAACCTTTCGTTGTTCATTAGGGAGATTAAAGTTCACTTTCTGATGGATTCTGTTATCTGATGGGGAATCGCTAGCTGCATCAATTTCCAAAGGAAACAGGCGTTGGAAAGGACGGAGGAAAATGCCATTTTCTGTTTGGACTTTGGCCAATCTTGCTATTTTGTCTTTTCCTGGAAATATATCTATTATTTTGGCTAAAGGCCAGTGAAGACGTCTTTTGTTGGTATCTTCCAGAAGAACGATGTCTCCTATTTGCAAAGGTTTGGAATTCTTCTTCATAGACTGTTGCCGCAGCCGGGGCCGTAGCAAGGTCTTCAGAGGCCCCCCCCCCAAACATATTTTTCGGGCCCCCCTCTTAAGATTTTAGAGAAATATCTATATTTAATTTTCCACCCGAGTTCCATTGTATAACAACACCAGCGAAGTTTCGCTGGTCGAATTTTCCAAAACGAACTTCAAATTGAACGAATTTGTAGTTAGGCTGCACTGCTTTCGACAGCGTACACCCATAGGGGCTATGTCCGCTCCGATCTCGAATCATATGAACCTTGAATTATTGTAATTTTTTTATTTAGATCCAGATTAAATTCAAATTTTCAACATTTCGTTCACGTTGCTGCAGGAACAGATTTGATATTTTTACAATGTGAATTTAATCAAAGGACTTGCAAAATTTAACTGAGAATTCTTCCATTTAGGAAAAAAAATGTCAAAAAAATCGCCGAAGAACGCGAAAGAACGCCAAAAATTGCATAAAAATTTTCAAAGTTCATACAGATCAAACTTTACTCATATTGGGTTAAAAGATTGAAACCTTTTTTTTTTTTTTTTTTTTTTTTTTTTTTACGAATATTAAAAAAACTACCAGAAAAGTGAAAAAAAGCTAAAAATCACATAAAAATTCTCGAAAATTTTAAAAACAGCAGAGGACAAAATTTGGCAAAAAAGTTTGAAACTGAATTCCTTTTACAAATGTAGAATTGCTAAGTATTGTTCATAAACAAAATAAATAAATAAAAAATATGGAAGTCGTTTTCGTATTTTCAATTTTCTCTTCAGTTTGTCAATGCTATCCGCGTGGCCCAGACAGATTTTCTTTAAGCAGAAAATATTCACTTATAACAATTTTTTTCCCTCTCGGATTGGTGCCTTTTATTAAATACATATATATGTACAGATTTACTAATTAAAAAAAAAAATACTTTTGGGATGTTGTTTTCATATATTCCGGTTTTCTCCAGTTTAAAATTGTCACCCAAGTTGAAATTTAAGAAGAAAAAAAATACCTTCGGATAGAAGGTACCTTTCTTTGGGCAACGAAGACGGGTTTCCTAGTAGCTAATAATAAAGACAGACGTTTGTCTGTCCAGAGTTTTTCTTTGTCTGACAAGATGTTTTTCTGTTTCAAAAAGATGTTCTGTTTCACAAGATGTTTTTCTGTTTCAAAATTTGACAGGAAGGTTACCTGTATGCCTGAAGTTGCTCGAAACAGGTTTTTAATTTTTTTGATTTGAATTTTTTTCATTTAATTTTTTACGATATTTTTTGTATTTTTTCGAGTTTCGTGCTTTTTCCCCCACATTCATAAAAGGAATCTATTTTCAATCCATCTTTCCATTTTAGCCGAATATAGTAAAGTAGTCTTCTTCGATTTTTAAATATTTCGCGAATTTTTTATGTGATTTTTAACTTTTTTTCGCGTATTTTTTGACATTAGTAAAAGGAATCAGGTTTCAGTCTTTTAGCCCGATGTACTAAATTTTGTCCTTTGCGATTTTTGAATTTTTCACGAACGTTTTTTTTTTCCCTTTTTAAGACCCCCGTGATTAGAAGAGATTTTATCTCACATTTGAAGAAACTTTCGTCTTTAGAAAGGAAAATTTCTAGAAATTTTGATGTTTTATTCGCGACTTCTTCGTGTTATGAAGGAAAAAGTCATGCGTAAAAGTTCAGTTTCTAATAGGGAAAAGTATAATGCAGCAAAGTTGGCGGAACACTCCTGTGATTTGATTTGATAAAAATGCATCTTCAAATTTAGTAAGGATGTTAGGTAATTTTTATGTTAGATTGGTGAGTTTTCTATATTTTCGCGGAAAATGAGAAAATCAAATCAAAGCTTTTTTTGTGTGTGTGTTCTAATGAAAGAAAAAGTTACGGAAAAAATCCTTCAATTTACTGATTTCTTTCTTTCTTTCTTTTTTTTTTTTTTTTTTCTTGGAGAGACAGTGTAAAAGGAACCCAGTTTCTATCTTTTATCCCAATATAGTAAAAATTTTGCCATCTGCAGCACAGATTTTTGACATCCCTAAAAGGCATCAGGTTTCAGTCTTTTAGCTCAATATAGAAAATATGTCCATAGAAATTTCTGAATTTTTTACGAATGTTTTATGTGATTTTTAACATATTTTTGTCTTTCACGGCAATTTTTTCACAACCCAGTTACAATCTTTTGGCTCGATATAATCAATTTTCTCTCAGCGATTTTTGAATTTTTGCCCAATTTTTTATAAGATTTTTACACTTTTTTTTCGCGTTTTGCAGAGTTTTTTGACATTTTTTTTTTTCTGAAACCGAAGAATTATCCAGTAGATTTTGCTGCTGTCATAATTAAGCTGAAGTGGAAAAATAACAAATTTGCTCCTGTAGCACTTGAGCTACGATGCTGGATAAGTATACTTTTATCTGGACACTATCACTTTTATCGAAAAAATCATCGAAATTCGAAAAATATCGAAAAATTCAATGATTGTTTGATTCGGAGCGGGAATATCCGGAAAAGGTTTACGCTGCGAAAGGCAGTGAAAGCCCCCAATGGAGAACTCAAAAAAATGGGTTCTTTTTTTAAAAAAGCAATTAGCTAAGCTCTGCTAGTAGATTAAATAAATACACGATGTAATTTATGTATAGTTAACATAAGTAATTTATCGAGACAAGAGAAATGAAATGTTCAAAACGAAACAGGTCGAACATAAGTGGATAGGCGGCATATGCAATGCACATAGATGCCCGCTTATTGGGGTCCCCAACGAGATTAAGAAGCATATATTTTTTGAACATTTGAAAAAAAAATGAGGCTTAAAAGTTTTGAATCTTGAGTTCCGAATTTTGCTCACTTTTAAGAGCGGCCCCAAAAAAGAAAATTTATAAAGTATTTAGAGCCTGCAAAACTTCTTTCATCTGGGCACCTTTAAAAAGAATGGTAGCTGTAGAAAAAAAGGGCATCTCTGTTTTGGTAAAAAAAAAAAAGGAATAGTATTAAGAAAGTTTTTAACCTTATTGGGGTCCCAACGAGATTAAAAAGCATATTTTTAAAACACTTGAATAATAAAAATTGGGCCTAAAAGTTTTGAATCTTGAGTTCCAACTTTTCCTCACTTTTATAGGCGCCCCCCAAAAAGTCAATTAAAAAAGTATTTAGAGCCTGCAAATTTTCTTTCATCTGGGAACCTTTAAAGAGAATGCTGGCTATAGAAAGAAAGTCCGTATCTGTTTTGGTCAAAAGAAGTAATAGTATTAAGAAAGTTTTGAACCTTGCTGGGGCCCCCAACGAGATTAAAAAGCATATTTTTAAAACATTTGAATAAAAAGATGGGGCATAAAAGTTTTGAATCTTAGGCTCCAACTTTTCCTCACCTTTATAGGGGGCCCTAAAAAAGACAATTAAAAACGAATTTAGAGCCTGCAATTTTTTTTTTCATCTGGGAACCTTTAAAGAGAATGATGGCTATAGAAAGAAAGTGCATATCTGTTTTGGTCAAAAGAAGTAACAGTATTAAGAAAGTTTTGAACCTTATTGGGGCCCCCAACGATATTAAGAAGCATATTTTTAAAACATTTGAATAATAAAAATGGGATCTAAAAGTTTTGAATCTTGGGCTCCAACTTTTCCTCCCGTTTATAGGGGCCCCTAAAAAAGACAATTCAAAAAGAATTTAAAGCCTGCAACATTCCTTTCATCTGGGCACCTTTAAAAAGTATGGTAGCTATAGAAAAAAAGGGCATGTCTGTTTTGGTCAAAAGAAGTAATAGTATTAAGAAAGCTTTGAACTTTGTTGGAGCCCCCAACGATATTAAAAAGCACATTTTTAAACCATTTGAATAATAAAAATGGGGCTTAAAAGTTTTGAATCTTGAGTTCCAACTTTTCCTCACTTTTATAGGGGGCCCCAAAAAAGTTAATTAAAAAAGTATTTAGAGCCTGCAAAATTTCTTTCATCTGGGAACCTTTAAAGAAAATGCTGGTTATAGAAAGAAAGCACATTTGTTTGAAGGAACTGATAGTATTAAGGAAGTTTTGAAACTTATTGGGACTCCCAACGAGTTTGAAAAGCATGTTTTTTAAACATTTGAATAAAAAAGTGAGGCCTAAAAGTTTTTAATCTTGGGCTCCAACTTTTCCTCCCGTTTATAAGGGGCCCTAAAAAAGACAATTCAAAAAGAAATCAGAACCTTCAAACTATCTTTCATCTGGGAACATTTAAAGAGAATACTGGCTATAGAAAGGAAGTGCATATCTGTTTTGGTCAAAAGAAGTAATAGTATTAAGAAAGTTTTGAACCTTGTTGGGGCCCCCAGTGATATTAAGAAGCATATTTTTAAAACATTTGAATAATATAAATGGGGCCTAAAAGTTTTGAATCTTGAGTTCCAACTTTTCCTCACTTTTATTGGGGGCCCCCAAAAAGACAATTTAAAAAGTATTAAGAGCGTGCAAAATTTCTTTCATCTGGGAACCTTTAAAAAGAATAATGACTATAGAAAGGAAGCACATTTGGTTGAAGGAAGTAATAGTATAACGAAGTTTTGAAACTTATTGAGTTCCTAAGTGGGTTTTAAAAGCATATTTTTAAAAAATTTGGATCAAAAAATGGGCTTAAAAGTTTTGAATCTTGGGCTCTAACTTTTTCGCATTTATATAGGGGGCCCTAAAAAAGACAATTCAAAAAGAATCTAGAGCCTGCAAAATTTCTTTCCTCTAGGCCCCTTTAAAAAAATGGTTCCTGTAGAAAAAAAGCGCATATCTGTTTCGTTTGATGGAAGTAATAGTATTAAAGAAGTTTTGAACCTTTGGTTTCACTTTTTTCGCCCATTGATAGGTGCACCCCAAAAATACTAAAATGCCATTTTATTTTTTAAGTAGAACTTACAGCCTTCCAAAACTTTTATAAAAAATGGTGGATATAGAAGAAAAGCACATATCTGTTTTCTATTTCTAAATCTAATCAAGATCTTTGACAAAAAAAAATGAATTTCGATAAAACAAAATAAAATATTATTAAAAATTCATAAAAAAATAATTTAAAAAGTAAAAAAAAAAACAAAAAAACATTCGGCTGAAAGGTACAATAGCTCACTACTGGGCCCCTGACTTTGCTCAGGCCCCCCCCAAATGGGGGGTATGGGGGGCGGTCGCTACGGCCCTGGCCGCAGCTGTCCTAAGTACTCCGTTCTAAATCGGTTTCGCAGATCATTTCTTATTCTTTGACGATATCTTGCTCGTCTGTTAAGATCTTGGGAGTCTAATGCATCTATATCTGGGACACCGGATGTAGGCAGTTCTTGAAGGAACATCAATGGAGTTAAAGGTTCGGGATCGCGATTATCTTCGGAGATGTATGTTATCGGTCTCGAATTGACAACATTTTCACAGTCATAGAGTATTGTGCTCAGTTCTTCATAATTTAATGAGGCGCGACCCAAAACTTTTCTTAAAATATCTTTCACTGTTCGCACGAGGCGTTCCCACCACCCTCCCCACAAGGGGGCTGAAGGGGGGTTGAATTTCTATCTGATCTTCTGAATGGAGGCCAATGTACTTATAGCTTGCCAATCCACACTAGAAAGGGCTCTGTTAGTGCCAACAAAATTCTTTCCGTTATCTGAGTAAATTATATATGGTCTGCCTCGCCGTGCTATAAATCTTCTTAGGGACTGCATAAAGCATTCAGCTGATAAAGATGTTATCAACTCCAAATGTACTGCTCGATAGACAGCACAGGTGAATAAAGCTATCCACACCTTTGAACCATCGGCAAGGTATAGAGGACCGGATAAATCGACTCCCACCACTTCAAATATAGCTGCATCTCTGATTCTGTCTTCAGGTGGGATTCCTGGTTCGACCTCTGTTCTGGGTATTTGGAATCTTTGACACTTAACACATTGTCTAATGACGTTTCTGATATACTTTCTTGATTTCAAAATCCAAAAATTTTCTCGAAGTTGAGCCATTAGTATGCTAACTCCAGCGTGATGATTTTCTAAATGTTTTTCAAAAATTAACTTCTGTACCACAGGATGTTTTGAGGGCAAAATTATTGGATAACGAAAATCTTCTTTGTCTTGTCTACAGATTATATTTGTTTTTGCTCTCAAAAGTCCGTTTTTATCTTCTAATGGACTTAAGGCTCTTAATTTGGGATCTGTGCTTCCTGAAAAGGATTCCTTTTGTACTAATCTGAGTAGTATTTTTTCTGCTTTTTCAAATTCATCAACGGAGATGTTAGGTGAGGAAATTCTTTCTTTCTTTCTTGTGTTGTTATAAAAACGATATATAAATGCAATCATTCTTATGTTTTTTCTATAAGAGGAAAAATATCGATAAAAACGGTGTAAATCAGTGTCTTCATTGTCTAAAAGTGTTAGGATTGTCTTTTTCCTTTCTTTATTTATTATATCCTCGTCAGGGTGTTCTTCCGGTTGTGGCCACTGATCTTCCGGTAAATACAGCCAAGCTGGTCCCTCCCACCATCGTGATTTCTCCAATTGCTCAAAGGAACATCCTCTGGATGGGAGGTCTGCCGGATTTAAATTTCCTGGTATATGTCGCCAATCTTCAACTTGGGTAAGGCTTCTGATTTCTAAAACTCTATTGTGGACAAATGTACCCCAAGATTGTTCTCTTCTTATCCACCCTAAAGCTGGTGAGGAATCGCTCCAAAAGATTGTCTTCTCTGGTTTTAACTGAAGATCACTCATGATAGTTTTAGCGAGTCTAGCTCCAATGAGGCACGAGAGTAGCTCCAGTCGAGGAATTGTGAGTTCTTTGATGGGCGCTACTCTACTTCTAGCATTGACTAACTGAACTTTAACTCCTTCTTGTGTTTGACATCTAAGATACACGCAAGTGGCATAAGCGTGTCTACTAGCATCGGAAAAGGTATGCAAGGAAATGTTATTTTCATTTTCGGGCGATACATTCAACCAGCGTGGAACTTGAATTTCTTGTAAAAAGTTGATTTGTTTCAACCAGGTCTCAAACTGTTTTCTTAAATTTTCAGGAAGTTCTTCATCCCATTTTAATTTCTGTTTCCAGGTTTCCTGAAGAATTAATTTTGGAATAAGAGTGCTCGGGGCGGAGAATCCTATGGGGTCAAAAATCTTTTGGGTAACCGATAAAATTTTTCTCTTTGTGAGTGGTTCTTTCGTTTCAATTTTTTCTTCTATTTTACACATTAATCTATCTTGCTCTAAGTCCCAGACCAATCCCAAAACTGGTGCTAACTTTATATTTTCTTCAGAAACATCGATCATGGCCTGAGGCAAATTTGATCGCCAACATCTTAAATTAAAATGAGCTGATGATAAAATACACCGTGATTCTGTTATAAATTTTCCAGTATCTGCGATCGATTTTAAACTAGTAATGGAATTGTCAATGTAAAATGAATCTTTCAAAATTCGTGCTGTATTTTCCCACTGTTCGGGTACTTGACTTAAAAGATGGTTTAGTGTACCCATTAATAAAAACGGGCTTGAAGTGAGTCCGAAGACTACGCGACAATGTCTATAAACTTTCAAATTATGTTTGGAGTCGAATCAGAGAAAGCGTAAAAAATCGCGATCTTTTTCTGTGATTTTTATCTGGAGAAATGCCTTTTCAATATCTGAAGAAATACCTATTTTGTATTTACGAAAACGATTCAAAGTACTCGGAATTATTTCAATCAAATTAGGTCCCTTTGTGAGACAGTCGTTCAAAGAAGGAGAGTTTGCATTATGTGCGGAGGCACTAAAAACTGGTCGCATTTTCGTCGTTTCACTATTTTCTTTAATTACTGGTCTGTGGGGTAAGAAATGTACTTTATTCTCCTTATTGTCTGAAATTTCTTCTATAATATTATTATCCTTCCACAAATTAAAAATTTCTTCATATTCTGTTTTCTTATTTGTTTTGATAAGTTTTTGTTCTGTCTTGCGCAAATGTTACTCTGCTAATACGCGATTGCTCGCTAAAATTGAATTATCAACAATCCAGGGTAGTGTCACTTCGTAGCGGCCACTTTCATCACGTTTGACTGTTTCAAGAAAATGGTTATAAGTCTCTCTTGCTAAATCGTCTTTATTTTTATAATCTTCATTAGTGATACCCAAGGTATCTAAGTTCCACAGTTGCGATAAACTGGCATTTGAAGTAAATAATGACAGCGATAGAACTGACAACGAACTTTCTGAATCATTTCCATTACCCTCTGTTTTCCCCATAATTGTCCAGCCTAACTTTGTTTCAAAAGCTGTTATACCCAAATCAGGAAAATATTTTATATTATCTGTGAATAATTTCGCCGCCATGTCAGCGCCGATTAAAATGTGTACTTCTTCCGGATTATTCTCATATAAACATAGTCGATTATTTTCACGAACATCGGTCAGATGAATTCCCCTTTTTTCTAAGATTTTTATCATTTCGCTATCGCGGCATAAATTTACTCCTGAACAAATTTTTCCTTCATCTAAAGCTTGTATTTTAAATTGGAAACTATGATCTAAATTACTGATAGTAAATTCATAGCGATTATGTTTACTCGTTTTTTCTACCCCTCCGAATAGTCCGTGTCTAATTGTTTCTGATCGAATTTTCCTTAATTTCAATTTATTTGCAGCATATCTAGTTATATAGCTATTGTGACTCCCAGTATCTATAATGATACGAATAAATTTGGGAGCTTGATTATCATTACGGATCTCCACTATCAAAGTTTGTAAATAGACATTAGAAATTATATCCTGATTTGACAGCATTGGTCTCGTAACATCGCTACTCTCTGAATTAGTAGATTTCCCTTTTGAATTTATTTCTTTATTACACATTATCTGGGCGTGTCTCGAATTACAAATACCGCATAAATCCTTCGATACACAGTATTTCCCAATATGTCCGCGGGATAAACAAATATAACAAAGGCCTCTCTTTCTCAGTAAATCAAGTCTTTTTTCAAACGGTAAATTACAAGTGCTAGAACATTTATTTGTCTGGTGCCTGCCAAAGCAAAATCCACAAGTAGTCTCATTTTCGCTCTGAACCAATAAATCACTCGCTGACGGTAATTTTCTATTCGGAGAATCAAATTTATTACTCTGCGTATTAAATTTATTGACTCGGGGGAGAAAGGAAGGATTTTTCCTAAATGACTGCGCAACATAATTATTTTGTGTTGATTTTTCATTTTTTTCATTCAGTGATGACGCATACATTTTCTCTCTGGATATTAATTGCTTATGTAAGAACAATATTAAATCTTGGACATTAATTGAGTCTTCATGTGTTTTATTAAATTCCAAAACTAGGTCTCTCGGTAATAATTTAAATAAAATGGGGGATAATAAACTTCCATAAGAGTCTAATGAAATGTTAAGTGACTCTAGACTTCTAATGTTCGTTTGTATCTCATCAAAAAGTTTTCGAAATGATTTGGTGTCATTAGAGTGTCTGAGTGGAGTTAAATTAAGAAGTTTATTTGTATGTACCGAAATTAACATATCCTTATTCCCGTACCTTTCTTTCAAAATATCGACGGTCTTTAAATAATTCTCTGCAGTGACACAAAATCCATCTATACTTTTTAATGGAATGGGGGCTAGAAAACTTTTTAAATAGTTAAATTTATCTACTGGATCTAATGTGTCATTGTTGTGAATGGTTGTTTCAAAAGCTGACCAAAACGAAAGCCATTCAACAAAATCCCCAGAAAATTTTGCGATATTTAGTTTCGGTAATTTAATGCTTACATTTTCCTTTAAGGGATTTTCTCGTTTAGAAAACGAATCATCCTGTGTTTTCTTTTTATCTAACTCTTTTATTTTTCTGTTTGCTCTAAAGCGCCATGACGTAATTTTCTCTTTAAATTCGCGAGCGCCCTGTAATTCTGTATCTAATTGTGCTTCTTGCACCAATTTTTTAATTTCCCCGTCTGCTCGTGTCAGTTCCATTTCTGTCACGCTTAACTGTTCCACTACCTCTTCCAAATCAAAAATGTCTGGTTCTCCCTCTTTCAAAATAGCTTCTATTTTATTTATAAACTTATTTATGATTTCACGTAGCACAGGTCTTTCTTTTTTGGCGATAGCTAAACTTTCAGCCATTGCGAACTAATAACAACAACAACTAAATTCTATTAAAAAGTACAATTCTCTATATGTTCAACAGTTCTCAATATATTTTCAGTTCTTCAAATTAAATAGCTTGATAAATAATTTCTAATTATTCTAATATCTTATTCTATTTATCTCATAATTAGGTTATATCGCCGGAAGGGATGCCAAAATGTTACTACTGATCTTATTCTCTGTTTCTAATTTTCTTATTAATCTTATTATCTAATAAAAAGCTTTCAACTTATACAATCATAAAATAAAAGTTAAATGTCCTACCTGTTCTTTCCTTCGCTTAAGGAGAAATAGCCGGGGATTCTATGCATAAAATAAGACGACATCCAAATAATAAGTCTTGAATCTTCGAAGTAAATAAAACTGTATTACATTAAACATTATTGAAAACGTACACAACTTGCTTAGACACTCACAAAACAAAAATTATTTACATTATATTACAATTCGAGTATTAAAGTTTTCTTTTTTAAAAGTTATTTTCTTTTCTCTACGTTCATATCTAGTTTCTGTTCTAATCTAAATCTGAGTCAATTCTCACAGAAAAAAGGAAAACAAGTTCTGTCCGCTCTTGCGCAGTAGGATCATTCGGTCTGACGTAACACACTGCAGGTGCGTTTTTTGTTCTTGTTTCAAAGGGTAAGTGGTAAGAGGAGTTGCTTGATTTCGCAACAGATCCCATGAATTTGTAACTATGCTCTTATACCTTTATGGAATATAGTTCAAAATTCTACATTACATGGAACAAAAAAAGGAAAAAAATTACTTGTCTTTACTTTTTATTTATTTTTGTCTTTGCTACTTAACTTTTACACTTAACTGAAATTTTACACTTTAGTGTGTAATGTTAGTTTCTGGTGCAAATAAATTACAGTTTCGCAGCAGCATTAATTTGGTATGTATGTGTGTGTGGGGGGGGGTGGGGGGGGTGAGTTCTGTTTTCCATTTGACAAACAATCATTATAAAATATAGCGGCACAGTTAATTTTTTTTTTCTGGAAGAAGTTACATACTTTGAACAATCATTATTAATACAAAGTGGAAAAACGAAAAGAAAAAAAAAACTTGTTGATTAGGTGTAAAAATATTTTGTAATGAATACGTCAAATTTAAAAACCAACGTAAAGAAAAACCCAAATGTTTAAGATTAACTTAGCATTCAGTCTAAAGATTTATTATTTATTTAAAATAAGCTAATTGTATAATATAAATTTAGTTATAAGTAGCATATAGTCTAAATATGCATTGTTATTTATTTAAAATAGTCTAATTGTAAAATATAAATGAAAAAAAATACATGAAAATTTTATAATTATTAATATTTAATAATAATATTTATTAAATCAATATAATAAACACATAGTAATAATTTTTATTAATAAATTAATATTGATTAAGATATATTAAATAATATAATAATAATAATATAAAAGCAGAAAAAAATATTCAGTGCAATTACAGTAGAACCTCTTTTATCCGAAACTCTCGATTAACCAAAATCCATTTTAAAAACTTTTCTTTATTTTACTATCACATTCCTTGTGTGCAAAATCCATTTTTTTAAACTACCATTTTCTTGTGTGCAAGCGGTCCTTTCCGAACTACGAGTTACGAGTACATATAAATATTTTCGATCCCCTTTCTTAGAGTTCCTTTGAATTTAACTTGAGCTCCAGTAAGCTGCGGCGTAGAACAAAGAAAACGAACAAATTAGCAATTCTGGAAGCTTTTGAATGTTTTGCAAAAGGTTTGGCATGGCTGGAGAAGCAGAAAGACACTGATACTGGTGAACTAATACTACTAAAAAACTCCGTGATAGAGCTTCAAAGCAAAGGCAATCGAAACTGCGACAAACAAAACATTTTTTCAAACACTTGTGATATATGTAAAAGGTACTTAATTTCAAAATTAAAATTCCGGTTAATTCGTGTTTCTATTTTGCTATTGCTTTATTTTTATTAAGCACTTGTTACCATAATATGAAATATTGCATATATTTCTCCTTAATCTTATAATTGAAGCATTCTCGATTATCCGAAAATTTCGATTTTCCGAAAGATGGTCGGTCCCAATTACTTCGGATAATCGAGGTTCTACTGTAGTTATAAATAATCTGCATTTAAAAATATAATATCAAATTCGTATAATATACATTTGTATTAGAAGAAAATATTTAATAAATAATAACAAAATTTAAGTATACTTGGTTACAAAATATGTAACGTTTAAGAAAATTAATAATAAAAAAAAATAACGGAAGGCAAATATTGCTAAATTTGTATTTATAAATATACAAAATACATTAAATAGCATCCTTCTAAAACCAAATTAACGCAATATTGCCTAAGTACATTCATAAAAAAGAAATTAAATAAATAATTTTATTGCATAGAGCGAAAAAAAAAAGGGGGGGGGGCAATCTTTCATTCGTCTTTATTTAATAAACAAAAATTAATATTAAGTATATACTTCGATATAAAAATATAGCGTTCAAAAAATTAATTAAAAATGTATTGAAGAGACATATTTCTAAATCATTATTTATAATTATACAAAATGCATTGAATAACATTCAACAGATTACCATTATGTTATAAAAAAAAACGCATTTTTACTTTATTTTGTTTGTAACGTAGTTTCTCAAAACTAGTGCAAAGTCGCCAAAACTGGGTGAACAACATGCTGGACACTATGCAACCAACAACCAATAAGATTGCGAGCTTCGGTTCGGAACAACGAACTCACTTGGAAAAAAAAAAAAAAACTTATGCCTTTATTTATCAGAAAGTACTTTTTTGTGTGCTTATCACTTTTTTGCTGAAGTTAGTTGAGTAAATCATTGAGTACAAAAATCATTTCTAGTAATAACAGGGGCGCGCCGACCCAGTGGGCAAAGTGTACAGCGCACACAGGTGCCGAAGTAGTAAAGGCGCCAAAGATTTCAGTTGAGGAATAAATACTTAAAAAATCCTTAATTTATTTATACTAAAATGTATTACATTTTCTTGACATCTGATCTAAATTATGTTTTGTAGATTAACCTGATACAAACTTTCTTATAGATATTTAATTATTTCTTTTTTATTTATTTATTTCGTTTTATTCTACTTCTGAATTTTCTAATAAGTGACTTAGATGTAGACCTGTCCAACCTCCCAATAAACTTAGGCGCACCTCATGTAATTGCAAAGAATGAAAGACGCCATAATTCACATGGCTGAAAACATGCAACACACTATTATCTCACGGTAGAGCGTAGTACAGTTTTATTATCACTGGGCTAAATTTCACCTGTTTTTTTTATTTTTAAATAGAAATTGTCGCTTTACTGCAGAATTTTTGTCATAAATAATATGAAAATTATTATTCGGAAATACTGGTAAGTTTCCCCTGCGGTAATCAGGCCATGAATAGTGGTAGACTTAATGCGCTACAAGCGTCTTATATGATGCAATTACATCTCACGGCGATAGGCATAAATCCCCTATGACTCAAAAACTCTATGTAAAAATAATTTGAAGAAATAATATAAATCACAGGAAATTTAAAATTACATTTTTCAGAAGGGCAACTTACCTCAAAAGTTTTGTAGGTGAAGGGCCAGAAACCTTAATCACTAAATAACAAATTAATAACATTAAATAATTAAGACTAAATAACGGCCACAGGTAACAACTAAAAGATCCCCATTCAAATATTATATTTATTTTAAAGGAAGTATACTTTAAAATGGATTTTTAATAAATAAAAAAAAAATAGCTAGTAAAAGGAAAGATTCAAATGGGCGTCAAGAAAAACTTCAAAGGGCGCCATCATGGCGTCCGCGGGAGACGCCTTGGGCAGCCCTGAATTAGAGGTCTTCACGGAACGGAATTTCCAGGCTCAAGCCGGTCCGACTCGGTCCGTTTATATTTTCGCAGTTCGCGGCCCGCCCTGCACAAAAATAAGTGAAAACAGGCCCGGCCTAGACCGGCCCGACTTAATTTCTTCAAAAAATTCCGATTTTTATTAACATAGAATTATAATTCTTTTAAAGAACACTGCATACATATTTATGAACTAATGTTACACTATATTTTAGATTACTGTGTGTTCCCAAACTAGAAAGTACATAATAACAACATTACTGATTACTTAACTAATTTAGCAATATTCCGGACTGATATACCACTACTATGATGAAAGATAATCAATTTTTGAATGCTGTTAGTTGTTTCTTACGACTACGAGCCATATTTAAATAATAAATAGAATATTACGGAGAAAGCAAGCAAAAATTAAAGCCAAACGACTTCTTAAATGTCCCCATAATGCAAAAATAAAAATAATACGACAGACGATACTTTTAATTATGAATTTATCTGAAAATGTTTTAGTGTACGACGACTTTTGTGGCGTATTCTTTCTCTGATTCCTTCCGTTTTCATTTTTATATAAAAAGAAAATTAGTCAATAATAAAAAGAAATGTTGAGCATTATTTAGAATAACATAAAGCTGATGTGGAAAAATATTGGACTTCATATTCGAATCAGTGGCGTAGGAACTTTTTACAAATAGGGGGAGCTGGGGCATAGTGTGAAAAGCTAGTGACGGGGATCATTTCATTCATTTAGGAACATTCCTTTATAGAGTTGCACTTTTCACAAACATGAGTACAAAATAGAAACATATCAAAAGATCACCAACTCTTTAATCCAATTAAAATAATTTTTATTAGACATACCTGATACATAGAAACTTAATTTATAGATGATCCCGAATACAGTATTCAAATTTAAGTCTTCTCCCACTCCCTATTTACCAAAAGTTAAAGTTCTCTCTGTTGTTTTGCTTACAAATTCTTTACAAATCTCTTCCAAATCAATTTTAAAGACCTCCTCTTTATAAATATGCAGTAGCATCAAGTGGTTGAGTTTCTGTTGATCCGTTGTTGTTCGGAGGTGTGTTTGAAGACGGCAAAGAGGGCTGAAAGATATCTCCGCTGTCGCTACTGATGTTGGAATCGCCAAAATAAATTCTGTCATAAGGTAAACTTCAGGAAATAATTTCTTTACTTATTCCTCCGAGGACATAATTTTAATTGCGGTCGACAACGCATTTCTGTCAGTTCCGTTTTGGATTAGTGTTGGTAAAAGTGTCAGTTGAGCAGAAAGATCTGACAAGTCAAAATCATCATCATGTATTCCAAGCTTTTGTTTCAGATCTTCTGAAGTGGTTGAAGCTGTGTCCGTGAATATGGATTCGATCTTTATGAGAGAGTCAAAAGTTTTTTGATCAAATCGTTTTTTTAATTCATTGGTAATAAGGTTCAGTGCTCCTCTAAAATTTACTCGCAATTTTTCTCCGGAAACACTCGTCATTTTCATTTCGAAATTTAATGTGGGCGCTTTTCTCTCCCATTTCTTATAGAGAGTTTCGAAATGGCTATTCACTCTCATATGTTGTATGGTTTCTTCTAACGGTGAAATGGCGTTCTTGACGCTTGCAGCAGAAAATTCAGCTGTTTGCAGATTTTCCGCCAAGATTTCGCAAGGACCTAAAAGTTCCTTGGCCATGTTCATGCCAACAAATGTCTTGAATTTTTTCAAGCTTCTTATGAAACATTCAACTCCAGCCCTTTTCTCACAACGTAGTGTTGTTGGATCTTTCAGTAATGCATCAAGAGTCTCTAAAACTCTTAGATAATTTTCCACGAATCTCGATATTGCAGCAAATCGAACTGCCCGTCTGGTCGGGCAGAGAGGAAGAACTGCCTTGGTTTTAAGTTTATGTTGCTTTCTTCTTCATTGTTAGTGGGCAAAGAACGATGTTGTAGACATCTCTCCGTTTGAACAATTCTCTAATCAGATTCGATATCGTCTTCATCAAACTTAAGGAATCTGCAATTAATCTATTGGAACGCACCTCTTGCAGTGCAAGGTCCAAGGAATGATTTGCACAATGTACAAAAAAGACTTCGGTTCCAACTCCTTGAACCTTGCTTGTACGTCTTGTATGATGCCACTCATATTACCGGCTCAGTCAAAACAAAGACCATGAAATTTATTGCGATCGATGTTGCAACATTGAAGTACATCCTTTGTAACTTTAGTTAGCGTTTCCCCTGTAGTATCAGGAGCATTGAATAGTCCTAAAAACATATCCTCCGTTTTCCCCAAATGTTTCGCTAAGTATCGTACACATATAAAGAACTGCTCTTTCCTGGCGGCATCGGTTGTTCGGTCAGCAATGACATAGAAAAAACCCCATCCTTCATTTTTTCTAGCAGTGCACGCAGCCAATATTTCCAAAATTCCGTTCTGAATGTCCGCTTTTGGGGATTATACGGCCACGATGCGCAAACTGCATGAAAAACAAAATAAGATTAAGAACTGATCTGTGGAATGTTGCCACTCGCCAAAACATAAGATCACAACACCGCCCTAATAAACGCCAAGGGACACTAAAGCGAGCTCTGGGAGGGAAACACCCTTATCGGTGCAGGTAATTTGTACTAAAGACCCCTTTTTCCCTGGGAATCGAGAGTGTTGTAACCAATGAGAAAAAGGGTGAAAGTACAAACAAGTTTGCTCACCACCCCCTCTCTCTTATGTCTTTGTTGTTTATTGTGTGAATTTCTTAGAAAAAGTAGACTTTATTTTTTAATTCAACAATGTATCGCAAACAGATGTGGTGCGAGAATTTCTCCCGGGGTAGCTGAGCCCGCCTGAAATATTCCAGGGGGAGCCACAGCTCCTCCAGCTCCCCCGGTTCCTACGCCCTTGATTGGAATTCAGTTCCAGGGGAATGCCTTTTTACTAAAAATTTCTAAAGCATACGAACACTTTTGGGAGCCACTGTATGTACACGGTACAGCCCCATAGCCTTTTTCTATGCGAAAATCATCGTAGGCAAATGTTACCATTTTGTTTGTCAGTTCTTGATATTATTACGCGAGAAGGATGCGCAGTACCCCAAAGTAATAGAATGTTTACAAACACGAAACATGTCAATTATCCAGTATAACAGATAATAAAATAGATATTGAGAAGAAAAACTCGGAGCTCAAGAAATCAACGCAAAACTGTTTACATTCTGTTTATTAGAGAGCGGGAACAACTTGTTGCCATTCGGCGATTACAAACTTAGGTTACTGTGGAGTTGAGAGATATTGCAGCACTGCTTTGGCATAAATGCAACTGCATGAAAAATTAATTTTAACACTCCTCCTTGCCAAAGCATGGCTAATAAAAACATGTACATTAACTTGAGAATACAAAACACAGATTACTTACTTCACAAATACAAAAAAAAAAAAAAAAAAAAAAAACACCACATAAAAACACAGATTATCTAAGTAAAAAAAATTATGCATTGCAAATCACATCAAGTATAAATATTAACAATTAAAGCCAAGGTGTTTTCTTAAGTTAAGTAAAATTTTCTTTGAGATACTTTTGGTGAGAAGGTCAGCAACATTATTCGCTGAAGGTATATACACTAAACAAATAACATTTTGCTCAATATAGTCCCTAAGAAAATGATGCCTTATATCAATATGTTTACTGCGCTCAGATGTTGTCTGATTTTTTGCAATAAACATAGCTGCTTGACTGTCAATTTTTACTGACACAGGTGTAGGGATAAATTTCTCTACACCAAGTTCCTGCATTAGACTTCTCAGCCACAACACTTCCTTTGTGGTATGGGCTAAAGCCAAATATTCAGATTCAGCAGAAGATAATGCAGTACAACACTGCTTTTTGCTTGACCAGGAAACTGCAGCACCACCAAAAATAGCCACATATCACACTGAAGGACTTCCTGTCCACATGATCTGCACCCCAATCTGCATCAGAGAAAATTTCCATTTCTCTTCCGGTTTTCCTGAAGGTGAGAGACAGGTGCTTTGTCTCCTTAAGGTACCGAAAGAGATGCTTAACGCTTCTCCAATGCAGATCAGAAGGCCTCTCGTTAAATTGGCTCATGTAGGTGGAACTAAATGCAATGTCGGGACGTGTTCCACAGGCAATATACAGCAGGCTCTCAATGGCTTGCCTGTAGGGGATCTTCTCACTCTTCTCCTTTATGTCATTCCATTCTGCATCACTTACTTTGTAGTGTTTCACACTGGTGTCTAAAGGGGTTGATGCTCCTTTAACTAAACTTGTCCCAAATGTTTCTAGAATTTCTTCAATGTATGCTGTTTGATCCAGTGTTAGTGAACCATCAGCATGCCTCTGGATTCTCATGGATAAAATTTCATTTGCTTCTCCCAAGTCTTTTGCTTGGAATTTCTGCATAACTTCATGCTTAAAAATGCTTATGGCTTCTGAGGTTCCAACAATAAGCATATCATCAACATAGAGACCAAGATACAGTGTTTTCTGTGGATGATAATAGATGCATGGATCACTTTTTGAACACAACAATCCAAATTCTTTCAGGAAGTTGTCGAAGCATTCATTCCATTCTCTTCCAGCTTGCTTTAAGCCATAAAGGGTTCTTTTGAGGTGACAGACAAAATGTTCTTTGCCTTGTTTTTCCATCCCTTCAGGCTGCAACATGTAAATATCTTCTTTTAACGTTCCATTCAGGTAAGCTGCGGTGATGTCCATTTGATGGATTTTCAGGTCCAGCTCCATGGCAAGGGCTAAAAGAATTCGTATGGACTTTATCTTTATAACAGGGAGAAAGTCTCAGAAAAATCTCTACCAGGGACCTTTCGAATAGCCTTTTGCAACCAAACGAGCTTTATATTTAGCCACTTCTCCTTCGGCATTTAATTTTCTTTTGAATACCCACTTGCATCCAATAGGCTTGATATTTTCTGGTTTTGGAACCAATTCCCATGTTTGGTTTCTGTGAAGGTTGTTAAATTCTTCCCTCATAGCTTCTTTCCTCATTTCTGCATGAGGCGACTTCATAGCTTCTTCAAAAGTGATTGGATCATCAATATTTTGAGTGGAAGCTTGTTCTTCACTGACTACTTTATATAATATTGGATCCCACCAAAAAGATTTAGGTTTTCTTGCTTTATTGCTTCGTCTGACTTCAGGAGATTCTTCTACGCTTGCTATTGACTGTTCAGGACCAGAATCTAAGTTTTGTTTGGCATATTCGACATCAGTACTTATATCATCTGCTAGAGTTTCAAAGGGAATTATATCGATTTCAGGAACATTATCATTGGAGATAGTAACTAATGCATCTTTATTTTCTGACTGACTCCTCCTGAATGGGAAAATGGTTTCATCAAACTTCACATTTCTGCTAATAAAAACTTGTTTTCTTTTACATTCCATAACTTGTATCCTTTTATGCCTTCAGGATAACCAATAAAAACACACTCTTGTGCACGTTTCCCCAATTTTCCTTTTACCTGTGTTTTGTCAATTTGTGCATAAACTTTACAACCAAAAATTCTTAGGTTATCAATTTCAACAGGCTTTTTGGTCCAAAGTTCTTCTGGTATTCTTCCCTGGATAGCTTGTGATGGACATTTGTTACGTAAATAACAAGCAGTAGCCATAGCATCTGCCCACAGTTCATTTGGGATGTTTGAGTCAAACAAGAGGCATCTAGTCATATCAAATAATGTATGATTCATCTTCTCCGCAACTCCATTTTGTTGTGGAATTCTAGGAACAGTAAGTTCTCTTGAGATTCCATTTTTGACTAGGAAATCATCAAATTCATTACTTGAATATTCACCACTATTAACACTTCGTAACGCGGTAATCTTAAGACCATGTAGATTCTCAACTTTATTTTTAAATTCGATAAATTTCTCAAGTGCTTGGTCTTTTGACTTCATTGGTTTAACCACAACATACCTGGAATAATCGTCAACAAAGGTGATGACATATTTGGAACCTCCTTTTGATGTAGGTGTTATAGGTCCTGTGACATCACTGTGAATTAATTCCAGTAACCTTGTGGAATGTTTAGTTTCACTAGCTGGAAATGGCTTCTTTTTCATCTTTCCCAGAATGCACGTTGAGTAAATGTCATTTTCTTTTGAGATTCCTTTAGAATTGTCGTTCGAACCATCTCTTTTGACAAGCTTCTTCACTGCATTTTTGTGGAAGTGTCCTAAACGTCTATGCATGAGTTCCTCATGTTTGGAGATATGTGCTTTATATACCTGTAGTTCTTCAACTTTATACAGTCGTCCACTTTTATGGGCAGTAAGAATGATTTTGTTCTGTTGTTTAGGATCTCTAATAATAGCCCTGCCATTTTGAAAGGAAATCGTCATGCCCATGTCTTCAATTCTTCCGACTGAGAGGAGGTTATTGTCAAGATTAGGTACATACAACACATTTGCTAAGAAAAGAGGTTCTGTTCCGCATTCTTCTGAGGGCCTTAAAATGATGTTGCCAGTCCCTATAGCTTCAATCTTTTCAGAGTTTGCTATTTCAACTTTTGATTTTATAGGTAACATATCAACAAATTTTTCTTTTTGCGAGCACATATGTTCAGTGGCACCGCTATCAAGATACCAATCACAGACAGGTTTGTTTCCACAACTATCCGTAAGTAGTGCTTGATATACATCACTTGAAACTTTCTGGTTATGGAATACATTCTTAGGAGCAGGACATTTTCGGGCAATATGCTCCCACTGGCCGCAAGAAAAACACCGAGTTCTTCTTTCATTTTCTCTGAAATATTTCGTGGATGCTTCATGTCCTCGTATTTTTCCACTATCTTTCGTTTTTAGTGCTCTTTCACCAACAGTTTCTTGATCATTTTGGGCACTGTAACGGAGCAGTTTTTTCTCTTCCACTATTAAGCGTGATTTGACAGTTTTTGTGGATAAAGTATCTTCATCTCGTTCCAGATTCATTATCAAACCTTCGTACTCTTTAGGTAAAGCCATAAGCATGATAATGGCTACGTCTCTGTCCGTGAATCCGTGTCCGCAAGAGGACACCTTGCGATGCAACTCCATTATTCTTCCTAAATAGGAGCTCATACTCTCACCAGGATTCATTTTTACATTGAAAAATTCTCTAAGTAGCTGAAGGGTATGCAACAATCCAAACTTCGTGTGAATGTCCTTTAGAGAAGTCCACGCATCTTTCGCCCTCGTGCAATCGGCGATATCGTCTAAAAAATTATCCTCTACCACGAGGAACAGAAACGTAAGAGCCTTTTCTTTAACTTTCTTTTCGTCTTCTTTTAATTCTGCATCGTAACCAGGGTCAATCGCCTCCCAAAAGTTTCTTTGCACTAGAGCAGCACGCGTACGGATACTCCATGCAGTATAATTATCCCCGTTTAGCTTCGGGATCTTCAAATTATCCATCGTTGGTTAGGGTTAACAACGCACGGCGAGTTTTTCACTTCGTCTATTTTCGAAGTTATCTGTCAAACATTAACTAACGTATAAAAAACTTCTTCTTCAGAGCATCGTGCTGATAACGTGTTAATTATCCAGTATAACAGATAATAAAATAGATATTTAGAAGAAAAACTCGGAGCTCAAGAAATCAACGCAAAACTGTTTACATCCTGTTTATTAGAGAGCGGGAACAACTTGTTGCCATTCGGCGATTACAAACTTAGGTTACTGTGGAGTTGAGAGATATTGCAGCACTGCTTTGGCATAAATGCAACTGCATGAAAAATTAATTTTAACAGAACAAACCTATAGCGAAGTGGTATGTATGCAAACATTCTTTTTTTTGTCGCACTGCGCATTCTGCCCGAGTGGAAATGTGACGAATCGACCAATGCATTCATAGCAGCGTATTCCTGCAAATACAAACAGGGAAAGTTACGAATATTTCGGCAAGTTGCTAGCATTATTTTTGTTATAACTCAAAAAGCGCATTTTCGATTTTAACGAAATTTTTTTCTTAAAAATACATACTCTGAGCATTATTCTGTAATTTTTTGGTTGGTGTAAATATAAAATTCCTACACTAACCCGCTCGCTGCGTAATCCGAGAGTTTCTCGGGCAACGCAAAGTAGCAAAATTTGCGCAACCCGAGATTTCATCGGGGATGCCTTTTCCCGCTTAATTAACCCTCCTTGATCATTCCCACAAGTTACTTTTTATTGTAAATTTTGCCTTATCTAATCGGAGCATTTTCCCGATTAAATCAAACGAAAATTTTTGTTTTGAAAAACCGGTGGCAAAAGAATAAAAATTCTTAAAAGACGCTTGTCGCGAAGGAATTAAATGTGCAATTTTAGAAGCTATTTTGATAAAACAATTACGCAGCGAGAGGGTTAATAACTAAAAAAAATATTTTTGTTTATTTTTCTATGTTAAAATTTGTGTAAAAATGTGAAAAAATATATAATGTGAACTAATATATTCTTCAATAATTGGCATTGGTTTCATTTTTTTAACTTTTGTACTTCTTGAGATAAACGTATTTGAAAAACAGTAGCGCCGGCGTATACTTCGCCGATTATCTCAAGGACAGTTCAAGGTCAGAGGCTAAAAACACTCTATATTGTATTCTCATGGTGAACCTTATTACCACACCTGTTATTTCAAACATCGGCCGTGGGGGCCATTTCGCTATGCTTATCCGGCTAGACCCTTTAAATTCTTCAAAACTCTTCAAACTGCATCAAGGTTTAAGATAATGTAAATAACCGATTCGTTTTTCCGGGCTGTCCCGATCCAAAAAACTTAAATAAGATATCAAAGTGGGTGTTAATTGTTTGAAATTTCAAAGTTGGTACAATTTTAATATGTTGGACTACTTCGAAAACTTAATTTATACATAACAATAATTAGTAGGCATTCTTTCTAGGCAACTGGTTCCTATAGATTTTATATGATTATTTTTAGCGGAACTAGTAAGGGATAACCGCTTTTATTCCACTTATCATCACTGATGCATTGAAAATAGGTAGATAAACTAACATGTTTTTTTTTTTTTTTTTTTTTTTTTTTTTTTTTCACCAGACGCGAAATACAGCTTCGCTGGTGCTGCTGAGGTGTTAATCCTTTTTAGGGTTTCGTTCATCTGACGAAACCCTATTCGTCTCGCTCCTCTGTCTGTCTGTCCGTCACAGAGCCCGTTCTCAGAAACTATACATGTTGGAGACTTGAAATTTTGCATACTTATAGCTGAACACCACACATCATACGTCAAATCATAAAATTTTGAAAAAGTCGTACATTTAACCCTTTGGGCTTTCACATGTGTATTTTAAACAATTCTTTCTAAGTGAGCCCCTAATTAGGTTGAAGGCGTGAAATTTTGCGTACTTATAGCTGCACACCTCAGACCAAACGACAAATCATAAAATTTTGAAAAAGTCGTACATTTAACCCTTTGGGCTCCCACATGTGTATTTTAAGCAATTCTTTCTAAGTGAGCCTCTAATTAGGTTGGAGGCATGAAATTTTGCATACTTATAGCTGAACACTTCACATCAAACGACAAAACATAAAATTTTGAAAAAATTGTAAATTTAACCCTTTGGGGTCCCACATGTGTATTTTAAACAATTCTTTCTAAGTGAGCTCCTAATTAGGTAGGAGGCGTGAAATTTTGCATACTTATAGCTGAACACCTCACATCAAATGACAAACCATAAAATTTTGAAAAAGTCGTACATTTAACCCTTTGGGCTCCCATATATGTATTTTAAACAATTCTTTCTAAGTGAGCTGATTAGAGCTTAAGTGAGCTTAACCTAATTAGGTTAGAGGCGTGAAATTTTGCATACTTATAGCTAAGCACCTCACATCAAACGACAAATCATAAAATTTTGAAAAAGTCGTACATTTAACATTTTGGGCTCCCACATATGTATTTTAAACAATTCTTTCTAAGTGAGACCCTATTTAGGTTGGAGGCGTGAAATTTTGCATACTTATAGCTGAAAACCATCATACGACAAATCATAAAATTTTGAAAAAATCGTACATTTAACCCTTTGGGCTCCCACATGCGTATTTTAAGCAATTCTTTCTAACTGAGCCCCTTATTAAATTGGAGTTTTGAAATTTTACATACTTATAGCAAAACACCTGAGGCCAGGCAACAAATCATAAAATCTTGAAAAAGTCTTACGTTTAACCTTTTTGAGCTACCACTTATGTATTTTAAGGAATTCTTTCTAAGAGAGCCCATAATTAAGTTGGAGACATGAATTTTTGCATACGACCTCAGACTTCTTGACTGAATACCTCAGACTACACGACAAATCATAAAAATTTCAAAAAGTCTTATATTATTTACTCCTCCGGGCTCTAACTTGTGTATTTTAAGCAATTTTTCTAACCTCCGCCCTTTTCACCCGGGGAGCACTTTTCCAACTTTTGCCGACACCCCTTTGACCATTCTTTCATATTATGCACCATAGCCTTACATATTTTAGTTCCACTTTTTACCACCAGGGTTGCCTACTTATCTCGGGTGCTATGGACCCAATCCCCTCGACTAATATATCTACGGATAGTATGTAAAACGGAGTTTCGTTCGGATAGAGGTTTGTTTAGAACAGAGTGCGCCCCTGGTTGCGAAATGTTGAACTAACAGATTTTTCAAAAGGATAAAGTGTTTTGAAAGGAATATTAAACGAAACCCTCTGTGCGATCTGTGATCACACTTGCCCACTTGTTTAAAGTATATTTTGTCAATGTAATAGGAATTAGAAGTCAATTAAAAATTAGATAAGTTCAATTTCTGTTACAATCTGGCAGCAATTACTTTTTACAAGTATTTTGTATCCTTAATCCATTCGGGATCATGGGTGCATAGATGCACCTTTTAAACGTATATACAAAATTTATTTTTGACACCAGTAATAAAGAAATGTAATATCTGCCTTATTTAATTAGAGCATATTCGAAATTATGAAATTGAAGGATTTTTTTTTTTTTTTTTTTTTTTTTTTTTTTTTTTTTTTTTTTTTAAGTGGTGCCAACGGAATAAAATTTGTGCAAAAGACGCCGGTCCCGAAGGTGTTAAAAAATGACTTTATGCATCCATAAAATGCTGAATTCATATTGCACTATTAAAAGGTTTCTACAGAAAAAGTACATCAAAAAAGTCGCTTTGTTAATCTAAAATCACTATAATTAAGTATATTTACTCGTCTCAGCACACTCTTCCCATGATTTGCAAAATTTTTATTATAATTAGAGATCAAGGGAAATATTTAAGACTCCATATGCAAGTTACAGTCCCGGGGGCCAGAGTTTTTTTTTTTTTCAAAAAATCTATCATATTTTTTAATATTGTCTTTATTTAATGCTAGATTTTTTTTTTCGTGATTAGATGAAACAACTTTTTATTTAAAACTAGGGGGCTCTGCCCCCTACGAGCTACGTTCGTCAACCCCCGTTCAGACACCGCAGACTCTAAAAGTACGCTAATTTGATCGGCTTTAAAAAGATTTCGGAAGATTGAATTATAATTTAAAAAACAGTGGCGATCTCCCTATAAACGAATTTCTATTCATTTCTCTTTGATTGGGGAATTTTAAGGCCAAATCCGCTGCGGTACTACTTGATTATCCCGTCGACCAATTTCGCCAAATTATATAAATCGCCAAACCACTCGCCAAATTATACAAATTGACATAATTTTTTATTTTAAATAACGAAAGAACAAAAAAATTAGTGCAACATTAATAAAAATACAAATAAAACGTCGAAATAAAAATAATTTGATGACGTAGACACGTGTAACTTGCTTAAAGTCAAGTTAATGTGACATTTGCGATCAACCATTATTGGCATTTAATCTTATAGTTTGGCGAATGATAGATTTTTGGTCGACCGGATAACTAAGTAGTGCCAAAGATACAATCGCTGTTTTCGTCTTTGATTAAGTAAAATCAGTTAAACATTTCAAAATAAGCTAATATAAAAGGAATTAAGTAAACAGAGTCTTTGTCTCCTGGTATTTTTTAACAAAGTGAAAAGAAAGTTCTTTTAAATAAGACATTTTAAATTAATCGTTTTTAATCTGACGTAATTTTGACCAAACTATTCTTTCTCTTTTTAATATTCACGTGAAAATACTTTTGTTAGAAATTAAATATTATTTACGCTTTCCTAACAAAAATAGTTTAAAAGTATTCTCTCAAAATATCAAATAAATGTCTAGCGCAATTTCTAAATTTAAACTGTTTTGAAATATTATTTTGTGTTCATTTTATGTAGTAACTGTAATGTGACGTAAATATGACGTAATTTCTACTATTTAAGACTTCTAACGCATGTTAATGAATTTATTATTTTACAATTTCCTTTCTCTCTTACAATTCACGTGCAAATATAGTTTTTATGACGTAATTTTTAATAAGTTCCTGCTTTTTGTACATAATTATTTAATTCTAATTCCAAATGTTTTTTTTCTGTTTATAATAGTCACGTGTAAATAAATTTTTAATTTATTTACACGTATAAATATTTTTTTTTATTGGAAGCAAACATTATTGTTTGCGCTGTTTATACAGTTGGCAACAGGTTAAATTAGTACAATTTTCTAAAATAAGTAAAAAATATCTCTCGAAATGCTGAAAATTTTAGGTTAAAATAGAAATAAAACCTCAAAAACTGAGTCAAATTAAAAACAGAAATACAGTCTGCACACCGGGAACTTCAAACATATAAACTGATCTAAAAATGATTAAATTCCCATGAATAGTTTTTGCTCCTATAAAACTTTTTTAGTGGAACGATTTTGTCCAACTTTAGCATTAAATATCTCTTAAAATAATTCTTCGATTTGAAAACTGTCTGCATCAGCGTGTTTATCAAACATTTCTGTATAATACTACCGATTTTCATATTTTTGTATGCATTATTTTTCTTTATATTAACGAAGAAAGACCGGAGAAGTTTAGTGTTAACCGAAAGTTGTGGTGTAAATTTTGTGAATGGAGAAACGCTGGCCACAGGATTTTACAGCCTGCAGGATTGTAACCCAGAAGTGTCGCTATAAAAACTTGAGTTTTTATTCCTCGAAAAGAAAGATAATGTTTTCCAATCAGCAATAAAACCCCCACAAAAAGTTTTTTAGCTTTCTGATATATCTTTCTTTCTTTTCTCAAGCTGTTTTCAAAAAGCACGGTTTCAATTATAGGTGCATTCAGGGCCGGCTTTAAAGGGGATAAAGAAGCAATGTACTAAACGCTGAAGGAATAAAAATATGCAATTCGTTTAAATTAAATTCTATAATATATCATTCAAAGAACTCATAAAAAAAAATCTAGCCCAGGGCTCCATGGCTATTAAAGCTTTCCCTGGATGCATGTTTTCTCTCTCAATAGCAGGTCGACTTTGATTTTCGATCCTGAAATTATTTCGATGTACAGTGGCTCCCAAAAATGTTCGTACACTTTAGAAATTTATAGTAAAAAGGCATTTCCCTGGAATTGAGTACGAATATGGCGTCCAGTATTTTTCCACTTTAACTTTATGTTATTCTAAATATTGCTCAACATTTCTTTTTATTATTGGCTGATTTTTTTTTAAATATAAAAATGAAAACGGAAGGAGGCAGTGAAAGAATACGCGACAAAAGTCTTCGTACACTGAAACATTTTCGGATAAATTCATAATTAAAATTATCATCTGTCGTATTATTTTTATTTTTGCATTGTGGGGACATTTAAGAAATCGTTTGGCTTTAATTTTTGCTTGCTTTCTCCGTAATATTCTATTTATTATTTAAATATGGCTCGTAGTCGTAAGAAACAACTAACAGCATTCAAAAATTAATTATCTTTCATTATAGTAGTGGTAAATCAGTTCGGAATATTGCTAAATTGGTTAATTTAACCCGCTCTGTGGTGTAGTATGTGATGAAACGCTTTAAAGAAGAAAATCGGATCGAAAACAAGGCAAGAAAACGTCGTCCATCAAAGTTAATACAAGTTGATCAGAGATTTATATAATTAGAAAAATTGTGAAAAATCCACGTTTAAGTGCTGTATAAGTTGTTACAGAATTTAAAGAAAAATGTTCTACTTCAATTTCACCTGAAACTGTTCGACGATTGCTGATATCAGCTGGTGGGTTAAATGAGCGTTCTGCTCGTAGAATTTTTTTTTTTTTTTTTTTTTTTTTTTTTTTGATGATGAGAAAAACAGAAAGCTTAGGCTTTCCTTCGCAAAATCAATGATAAATAAAACTGAATAGTATTGAAATAATGTCTTATTTGCAGATGAAAGTAAATTTAACATTTTTGGTTCCGATGGGCGTATTTTTGTATGGAGAAGAAAAAATGAAGAACTTAATCTGAAGAACTTAGTTGGAACAGTTAAGCAAGGCGGTGGCATAGTATGGGGGTGCATGGCAGCATCAGGACTAGATAATTTGGTATTTATTGATGGCATAATGAATCATGAACTTTATTTAAATGTTTTAAAATACAATTTAAAATTATCAGTCCAAAATTTGGGTTCGTTAACAACTTTTTTTTTTAAATCAAGATAATGATTTTAAGCACACGGCTCTCAACGTTCGCCTCTGGTGTCTCTATAATTGTCCATAAATTCTGAAAACACCACCTCAGTCGCCAGATTAAAACCCAATAGAGCATATTTGGAAAGAAATGGAAGTTAAAATACGAAGACATGACATTAAAATGAAAAGCGAACTAAAAACAGTAATGATCGATCAATGAATGAACATTAATGCAGAAATTACAAAAAAAAAAAAAAAAAAAACCTAGTAAAATCTATTCTTAGACGTTTAAAAACTGTTATTTATACTAAAGGATATCATACTAAGTACTAATTTAACGAAAAATTACAGTATTTACTATATGTAAAGATTTTTTTAAGTGTACGAAGACTTTTGTGAGGAAACATTTTTGTTACTTTTTGATTACAATTTTTTTAAAAATAAGGTTTTACTATATTTTTAAAATATTTTGCGTAGCTTTGTTAAGAATAAGTTGTAGTTCTTATTATTAAATACTCTTTCTGAGATATTTATTTTAATTAACGGATAGAACACAATTTCATTGAAATTCATAAGTGTACGAACACTTTTGGGAGCCACTGCATCTTTAATTTACTTGTGATAATAAAAAATAGTGCTGTGTATTAACTGATGGTTACCAACTAAACGAATTCTCGAAATTTCATCAAATCGCGCAATAAACTGCGGGTAGAGTGCGCGTAAAATCGGGTTACCCGACGACGATAACGTGGGGTTCCGACAAAAAATTCTTAGTCTAGTTAATTTCATGTTTGAAATATTCAAAAAAAAAAAAAAAAAAAAAAAAAAAGAAAGAAAGAAAGAAAGAATGCGGTCTTGGTAGCGGACTATGGTCATATCGCTTCGAAAATCTTGCCTCTCCGTAGATTTTGCTCTGTATACACGTGTGGGAGGGATGCAAATTTCTCGATTAAGAAACATAGTGCCTTCCTTACCTCATGACAAGATAGTGGGGTCACTGTAATTTGCTTCTCTGTATTAAATGTTTTCATTTCAGAATATCAGTTACTGGAAACAGAATTGTATTTTCAAAGTAAGTAAATATTGTTTTCATTGCAATTATAAATTTTTATACATTTTTTCTCCTTCTCAGAATTATGGAAATTCGTTTAATTATTCTTGAAGAAGTTGGAAATTCAACGTCAAACGGGGCAAATGACGTTCGTACTATAACTAGTTTTATAAATATTTTTTGCTCCGCATACTGTACAGAATGTATATTTTAGTGCACTTCATAGGTGCATATCAATTTCCTTCTATTCGGAAGGCTGTAACATCATTAAAATGCACTTGCAATATTTTTTTCCCATTGGCCGTAATGTAACGGAAAACTTTCGCCTGTCCCTGTAAATTGCATGTAAATACATGCGATTTTCATAAAATTTTAAATGACTTGACAAAATTTTGCAACATTTTATACATTTAAAATTTCAGACCATTCCGTTGGATAGTTTTTCCTCTGTTATATGCGGACGGTCGGACAGACAGACGGACCGAACGGCGACTATAGGTGCTACGTATTCATATAATTACGAACGCACCTAAAAAGGTGAAATATATTTACGACATAGTATGTAACTGCGACAGTTTGACATTTAGAAATGATTCATACGAAAAAAACTAAGATGAATCCCTCTAACATTATCCCATTATTTTGATTAAAGGTTGCTCGTCACTCAGTTTCCGAATTCCCCTCGGTAATGTTAAGTCTATAGGCGTTTGAGGCATTCTTATATTTAAAATATCTCCTCGGAAAATTAATATTTTTTAATTTCTGTTTTCTGCGTGCTCTTCTTAAAGGATGTCTCCTTTTTAGGTGCGTTCGTAATTACATAATTACGTAGCACCTATAGTCGTTGTTCAGTCCGTCTGTCTGTCCATCCGCATATAACAGAGCAAAAACTACCCAACGGAATGGTCTGAAATTTTAAATGTATAATTGTTGTAAAATTTTGTCGAGTCATTTAAAATTTTATGAAAATCGGACGTATAGTTTAATTACAGGGACAGCCAAAAGTTTTCCGTTACATGACGGCCAATGAGAAAAAAATTATTGCAAGCAGGGCTTAATTTGCGCCGGAGCCCACCGGAGCTCAGCTCCGGTACTTCTCTGTTTTTAGCAAATTTTTAAATTTTGGTCGAAATTCACCGGAGCTCATAAATACAGGGCTCCGGAGCCCAGTGCAATACCGCTTCCGAAAAACCGAAGTCTAAATTACACAGTTAAACACAGTGGAACAGTTGACAATCATATACAGGTATATATATATATTTCTTATTATTATTTTACTAAGGAAAATGCATTAAATTTTGAAAATAATGTATATGAAATATAAATATGAGGATTGGAGTGACGGCGGAGAAGGAGGGGGGGGGGGGCTCGCTACGGTTTTAGTGCTGCCGAATATTAGGGCTCAGGTACTTTTTTTGTTAGAAATTAAGCCCTGATTGCAAGTGCATTTTAATGATGTTACAGCCTTTTGAACAGAATGAAACTGATATGCACGTTTGAAGAGCACTAAAATATACATTCAGTATAATGTGCGATGCAAAAAATATTTATAAAACTAGTTATAGTACGAACGCATCTCATTTGCCACGTTTGACGAGCAATTTCCAACTTGGTTTCTCAGTTGTCAAAATATTTCTAAAACCTATGCTTAATTCAATATTTTATGTGTTAAAAGCGGACGAGCTGGGAGTAAAACTTTAACACTTCATATAAAATTAAACATAGATTTTAGAAATATTTTGAGAACTAAGAAAAAAAGAGCCATTCTTTAAGAAGAGTATAAGGTTAGGTGGGGTAACGGGGCCCACGAGGTAACTGGGACATAGGCTATTTTATAAAAAACTGTTGATGTTTTTTAAGTTTTAGCTTTTGTGAACAATGCACCTTAATCTCTACTTCCTAAAACAACGTGTGTCAATTCAATCATAACTCTCAATTTGCTGTGATAGGTTGTCAAAAATTTACATTTCTTTTTTTAAAAACAACGTCAATATGGTTGAACTTCCTCGGCTTTATATTAAAATACTGTAAATACTTTTATTAAACAATCTTTTTTTTTAAGATTAGGTATATAATTGCATTAATATTATTAGGTATATATACATATTTACTTCATGTTTCAAATGTAAGCCCTGTGTCCCAGTTACCCCATAAATGTTTCAAGAATGGGGTAACTGGGACATGTATCTGGGGCAACTGGACCATGCTGGATCCAGTTATCTCAATAGTTATAAATAATATTTTTGAGTTTCTCTTACTACGGGAAGTAAATTTCTCCATTGTTTTTTGCTCACAATAAAGAAAATTATAGCATGCCTTATTAAATATAAAATACGATGTTACATTCTGATAAAATTTACTTAAAAAGGTGCTAAAAATACATAACAGGTTTTCACAACATGAAAACCGTCAAATATCTTAAAAACACCCGAGCGCTTTCAACTGCACTGCAACAGTTGTCATGAGCGGAAATGGAAAATTCTCTGCTTAAGTATCAGTGGACGAGTCTATTTCAAAGGAAGGGAGGAGGGGGGAGGAGGGGTAAAAAATGAAAATGATTATGTTTCAAAATCGCTAGAAATATCTAGTATGCTATACCAGATCTTAATATGTTGTAGGATAAAGTATCGTTGCAAGTATTCTTCCTTTGAGTTAAAATTTCTATCGATTCTCTGATTATTGATGTGTAGTAATTTGAAGTATGGGCTATGACTCTTGCTTTACTGAAATCAATGTGAATATCTTGTTTTTGGTTTAATCTGGATAGAGCAGTAGAGGGTTTGTTATACTTTATGTCTGTAATATGTTCTTTTCGTCTGTCTTTAAATTTTCTAGTGGTCATTCCTATGTATTTGAGTTCTTTCTGATTAACTTTGTTTGTGAAAGGTATTACATACCGGGTGTCCCAAAAAGGACTGACTGATTTTAAAATTCAATAACTTCCAAACGGTGACAGATATTTAAAAAATTCTTGCAGGAGGGTTATGCATAAAGTCAAAAGTTTTATTACAGTGATTTTCGATTTTAGTTCGAATTACAAACAGTAGATGGCGCTGTAAGCAATAGTCGCTAAATACAGGCTCGATTTTTGGTCCTTTCTGTTGTTCCACGCAGAAAAAGGAGATGGAAATGTATTATCCGGGCCACGAAGTACCAAAAATCGAGCCTGAATTTAGCCTCTATTGATCACAGCGCCATCTATTGTTTGTAATTCGAACTAAAATCGAAAATCACTGTAAAATAACTTTTGACTTTATGCATAACCCTCCTGCAAGAATTTTTTTAATATCTGTCACCGTTTGGAAGTTATTGAATTTTAAAATCAGTCAGTCCTTTTTGGGACACCCGGTATGTGCCAGAAGTTTCATCGTTAGGGATTGGATCTATTTTCCGGTGTACAAGATCTTTTAATTTAGCAGATGGTTTTGCGATTACGTATATATTATATTTCTTTAATGCATAACTAATCCTTTCAAATAACTTAGGTATATAATTAAAACTATAAAACTTGAGATTATTTTTAATGCTATTTCTGGTTGATTCTCTATGCTGAATATCAAAGATTAATTTATTGATACATTGGGGGGGGGGGGGGAACCATTTTCTATTGCAATCTTCTTGATGGTGAGTAACTCTGGTTGTAGGTATTCTCTTGTACAATATTCAATGGCTCTATTTATATAAAATTTATAAGCTGCAGTTTTGTATTTAAATGGGACATTACTATTGTAGGATATTGTACTATTTGAATTGCATGGTTTTCTGTAAATTTTCCTATCAATATTGTATGTTGTATTATTTCTTATTAATTCTACGTCTAAAAATGGTAAGGATCCTTTTTCTTCGACTTCTAATGTAAATTGTATATTTGAATCTAGGTTATTAACTGTATTTAAAAAGTCATTCAAAGCGGGGATACCATGGTTCCAAATTAAAAATATGTCATCGACGTAACGCAGCCATAGTTGAGGTTTCAGATTTGATTTACATATAATATCTTTCTCAAGTGGTCTAAGTTTCAGTTCCGCTAACAATCCTGAAATGGGTGAGTCCATTGGGGCACCCTCAGTTTGTTTATAAAATTTCCTATTAAATTGAAAGACATTGTTATTTGTAATCAAGTTAATGCTTGAATTTAAAGTTGTTCTTATTTCATCGTTATATGCCGGGTTACTATCTATGAATTGCTTTATAAGGATTTCTATTTCTTTTACATTTACTGAAGGGTACAGGGATTTGATGTCCATACTTGCAAGTATACTGTTATCACATATATTTTCGTTCTTTATTTTCTCAATAAACTCTCTGGTTGAGTTGACTACAAGATTGGTTGGGGTAACATTTCTTTAAGTAGCGGTACGAAAACTTTTTCTATGGTATATGTTGGTGCTAAACACTTGGAAACTATAGGTCTAAGAGGGTAGTTGTCCTTATGATCTTTTAAACGTCAATTAACCTGGGAGTGACAGCAGTTTTATTGATTTTGAGTTTAACTTTCATTTGAGTAGGCCATGTGCCATGTTTAATTAAATCTTGTGCTTTACGGTCGATTGTGGGGTTAGGGTCCTTGTTCAATTCTCTGCAGTTCATTTCTTCAATGCATTCCTCCATTTTTGAGATATAATCTTGAGTATTCATTATTGCTAATTTGTTAGACTTGTCAGTTTGGATTACTATAATTTCAGAGTTACTTTTGAGCTGCTTAATAACACTTAAATCTTTACTGTTATTTTGTGTTTGTTTCTTTAGGTATGAATTTACATTGTTATGTAGAATACTTCTTATTTCCTCCCTCTTTTCACTAGGTGCTGACTGTACAATAACCTCGCAATTAGTTATGACTGATTTTAAGTTTGTTGAATGTTTAACATGTTTAACATGTGTTTAACATTGTTTAACATTGATATCAACATTATGATTGATATTGACACAACAATGTTTAACATTGATATCCTACAATAGTAATGTCCCATTTAAATACAAAACTGCAGCTTATAAATTTTATATAAATAGAGCCATTGAATATTGTACAAGAGAATACCTACAACCAGAGTTACTCACCATCAAGAAGATTGCAATAGAAAATGGTCCCCCCCCCCCCCCCCAATGTATCAATAAATTAATCTTTGATATTCAGCATAGAGAATCAACCAGAAATAGCATTAAAAATAATCTCAAGTTTTATAGTTTTAATTATATACCTAAGTTATTTGAAAGGATTAGTTATGCATTAAAGAAATATAATATATACGTAATCGCAAAACCATCTGCTAAATTAAAAGATCTTGTACACCGGAAAATAGACCCAATCCCTAACGATGAAACTTCTGGCATATATGTAATACCTTTCACAAACAAAGTTAATCAGAAAGAACTCAAATACATAGGAATGACCACTAGAAAATTTAAAGACAGACGAAAAGAACATATTACAGACATAAAGTATAACAAACCCTCTACTGCTCTATCCAGATTAAACCAAAAACAAGATATTCACATTGATTTCAGTAAAGCAAGAGTCATAGCCCATACTTCAAATTACTACACATCAATAATCAGAGAATCAATAGAAATTTTAACTCAAAGGAAAAATACTTGCAACGATACTTTATCCTACAACATATCTAAGATCTGGTATAGCATACTAGATATTTCTAGCGATTTTGAAACATAATCATTTTCATTTTTTACCCCTCCCCCCCCCTCTCCCTCCTCCCTTCCTTTGAAATAGACTCGTCCACTGATACTTAAGCAGAGAATTTTCCATGAACTTTCACTCCTCTGATTTTTTCCTGATGACAACTGTTGCAGTGCAATTGAAAGTGCTCCGGTGTTTTTAAGACCTTTGACGGTTTTCATGTTGTGAAAACCTGTTATGTATTTTTAGCACCTTTTTAAGTAAATTTTATCAGAATGTAACATCGTATTTTACATGTTTTTCAAGGTGAATTTGACGTTCAACAATTATAGTTTGAACTATATTTTATATTGCCTTGTTAAAATTACGTAATAAAATTTAAAAAGAGCATACTGGGTGGTATCAAACCAAATTTCTTGACCTTTGAGAGGTGGCGATGCCGTTATGGCATCACATAATTTTAATTCCTAATTGCCACATTGGCATCGGAATTTTATAATGAAAATTTCACCTTTATTAAGTACGCGAAAATATACTTTTACTTGTTTTCAAAAACATTCTCTTGTAAATACTGGTGTCGTTAAATTATTTCAACATTTTACGAATGCAAGTACCTTGCCCCTGAAAGCGAAATAGCCAAATTTTTAAATTGTATGATACAGGGGTCGCATTCCATAGGGAAACTTTTATTATTCCTACCACTATTTTGAAAATAATATCTACATTGCACCTTTCTTTAGAATATGTTAAATAAAATGATCATGAAGGAAACTCATTAAGGGTTCTGGTAGGAACAATAAAATTTACCCTATATAATGCGACACCTGAATTACAGATGAAGTACTTAACTACGTACGTAGCCGTTTGTTCATAGATTTACCTTGCTATTTTTTTCCTTTAAAATACCCATGTGACTTTTATACTTATTACCTATACTAAAATACATAAGTACTTACTTCATTTTTATGTTTTTGGTATAAATAAATTTAATATTTTCACTTTTAATGCTTTTTTTAGACACCTTAGCAGCAAAGGTTTCCCTTACAACACTCTTTATTGACATATAATTTACATGGTCTGCCTGGTTTAAATTTTTTTAAGTTGTTTACACTTTTCAAACAAGACCTGATATCCCATATGGAAAAAAAAATAAACGCGTGTGGAAAATAGACACTCCTGGTCCACTTACCCCATTTTTATGAGGCAACTGGACCCATGAGGAAAAAAAGATGAAATCTGCATATTTTTATATTTTTAAATATTAAAATGTAATTTTGAGCATTTCTGTCTGATAGAGGGAACCTAACTGAACACATTTACAGAAGTTCAGACTTTAATTCAAATGAACATTAGCTTTTTGAAGCTGAATTGTCAGAAGCTCCAGAGTCACATTGTAAAATCATGGCCCAGTTGCCCCAACTAACCTTACACACACACACACACACACAAAAAAAAAAAAGTTAAACATATTAATTTCCCGAAGGGATATTTTAAATACAAGAATGCATCGAATTCCCATAGACTTAACATTACTGAGGGGAATTCGGAAACTGAGTGAAGAGGCTACTTCAGTCAGGCGAAAACTTCCGTCTGCTAATGTTAATCCTATGGAAGACATTTTTTAAGACATTTCATTCCCATTTAAATATTTTAAACGATTTTTTTTGCATTGGCTAGATGAGATCGAGCTGTACAGAGAGCGTTTATTAACTTTTTTGATTTTGTGTACAGGTTCTTTTTTTATTAGGATGCTTTTACTTTCGGAACCGATTTCGAAAGTGAAAGTATCCTCATTAAAAACAAGTAAGAAAAAAAATCATGCGTCAAGCATAGATTATGAAACACTTTCCAACACATTCAGAATAATTTAACAAAACTGCACCGTTTAAAAAATTAAAATATTACGTCTAATTCAACCATATGGAAACGCATAATACATTTCAAAACCCAATTTCAGCTATTCCCATTCACAATCGGAAAATTATGCGGATTTTTTCAGCAGCCCTATATATGATATATAGATTTGAATCTATTAACTACATGCATGCCAAAATTTAGTTCACTTAAGAGATACATATACTTCAGTTGAAAATTTACCTTCAGCAATTTCCTCTAATAAGGAGAACGGTACGTGAATACTTTTGTGCGGCCCTGTATTTGAGGTATAGAATTTATATATAACGAGTGAGATGCAAAAAGTTAATTAAATTTAAAAGCGCATACCGAATTTTAAACCGTACACTCCAGCAATTGTTACTCAAAGACAGTACTGTACTGTAACGGATTTCTTTTGTGTGTCCCTGTAAATGAATAAAAAATTCTATGAATGCCCTGTTTTAACGTGATCGTAGTAAAATTCAGTGACTTATATCAGTTTCAATACATTTGAAATAGCATAATGTCATTAAAATACTCTGCAAACGATTTTTCCCCATATACCATAATATTATGGAATACTTTTAAGTGCCCCTGTAAGTGAACGATTAATCCTACATACTTCATATACAATACCAAACATGCTTTGGTGACCCTAAATAACCTTTATCAATTTCATGAAAATCCGAGTATATTTACGGGAGTTATAGCGTGGACAGATGGGCAGACGGACAGACAAACCGAATACATAAACACGTTTTCAACTTTGTTGGAAAGTGTTAAAAAACCTGCAAAGAAAATCGAAAAAGTCAACAACGGTCTTCATACCTAAGCTACTCAATGAAAATAATAATAATAATAATAATATTGAAATGCAAGCGAGCGATCTTTAAAAAATTCTTGCACAGGATTAACATTAGCTGACGGTTGTTTTCGCCTGACTGAAGTAGCCCCTTAAGATCATTTTAATTTCCCAACTGACTTTGAACGTCCACTTGTTTTGAATCTCTCTATTCTAAAACTAGTATGTTGTGGCCATCACAAAACTTTCTTCTATATAAATCACGTCAATTAAATCATTTAAAAAGTAAAAGAAATTACATCAATTTAGAACCAATTCGTATGAAAGTATACCTGAATTTGAAGTTTGATGAAAATTCGTGCATTATTTATTGAGATAGAGCTGTAGGGGAAATTCTGAAAAATGCAGCATAGCAGCGCCACTGTTGAGCGATTTGCACCAAAACACAAACAGCACTAATTCATATTAAGGTACACCGGAATCTGAAGTTTGATGAAAATCGGTGCATTAGTTCTGGAGCTAGAGCTATTGTGGAAATCACAAAAAGTGCAGCACAGCAGCGCCACCTGTTGAGCAATTTACCCGAAAAGGTACAAAACATCAATTCATGTCAAGGACTAACTGAATCTGAAGTTTGATGAAAATCCGTGCATTAGTTCTGGACATTGAGCTATTGTGGAAATCGTGAAAAATGCTGCATAGCAGCGCCACCTGTTGAGCGATTTACACCAAAACATAAACAGCACTAATTCATATCCAGGTATACCTGAATCTGAAGTTTGTTGAAAACCCAAGCATTAGTTCTTGAGATAGAGCTAATGCGGAAATCTCAAAAAATACAGCATAGCAGCGCCACCTGTTGAGCGATTTACACCAAAAGGGGCAAAACGTCAATTCATGTCAAGCACTAACTGAATCTGAAGTTTGATGAAAATCCGTGCATTATTTCTTGAGATTGAGCTATTACGAAAATCGTGTAAAGGCTGCAAAATGCAGCATAGCAGCGCCATCTGTTGAGCGATTTGCACCAAAACGTTACCAGCACCAAATCATATCAAGGATTAACGAAATCTGAAGTTTTATAAAAATCCGTGCATTAGTTCTTGAGATAGAGCTTTTACGGAAATCCTGCAAAATGCTACATAGCAGCGCCACCTGGAGGGCGATTTACAACAAAAACTAATCAGCACCAATCTATATCAGGGACTACCTGAATATAAATTTTTATTAAATTCCGTGCATTAGTTCTTGAGATAGAGCGCCCACAAAATTTGTGTCACATACAGACAGACGGACAGACAGACAGACAGACTCACAGACAGACATTCTGTAAAAACATGTTTTTTGGAATCTCTGACCCATAAAACCTGTAAATCCGTCGAAAACTGGAATTCGATAATTTTCATGAAACCAATACTTTCTTCTTGTCAAGATAGAAGAAAGTAAAAACGTAACTAACGCAGTCACCGCCGCTGATTTTGAATTTTTTGTCACCAGGGGTCTTTCTTCGTTAATATTAAGAAAACTACTGCATACAAAAATATGAAAATCGGTGGTATTATAGAGAAATGTCTTAATAAACACGCTGATGTAGACATTTTTCAAATAGAATAATTATTTTAAGAGATATTTAATGTTAAAGTTGGTCAAAATCGTTCCATTAAAAAACTTTTATAGGAGCAAAAACTATACATAGGAATTTCAGCACTTTTAGATCATTTTATACATTAGAAGTTCACTGTGTGCAAACTGTATTTATTTTTTTAATTTGATCCATTTTTTGAGGATTTACTTCCATTTTATATTCAAAATTTCAGCATTTCGAGAAATATTTTTTGCATCCTTTAGAAAAGAGTATTATTTTAAATTGTTGCCAATTTTTAAAACAGCACTAAGAATAATATTTCCTTCAAATTGAAAATTTATTTACACATGACTATTATAAACAGAAAAAACTTTCAAATTAGAATTAAATGATTACGTTTTAAAAGCAGGAAAATATGGAAAATTAAGTCATAAAAACTATATTTACACGTGAATTTCAAAATAGAAAGAAAATTGTAAAATAATAAATTCATTAATATGCGTTAAAAGGTCGTAAATGGAGGAAATTACGTCATATTTAAAATGGCCAAACAATAATATTGCCAAACAGTTTAAATTTAAAAATACATTTGCGCGAGACATTTATTTCGTGTTTTGAGATAATCTTTTAAACTATTGTTGTGAATTCTGAGACAGCGCAAATAATATTTCCTTTCTAACAACAAAAATATCTTCACGTGAATATTAAAAAGAAAATGAAAACTTTGGTGGAAATTACGTCAGATTTAAAAAGATTAATTTAAAATGTCTTTTTAAAAAGAACTTTCCTATAGCGTTGTTAAAAAATACCGGGAGACAAAGACTCTGTTTACTTAATTAATTAGCTTATTTTCAAATTCTTCACTGATCTGATTTAATCAAAGACGAAAACAACCCGTTAGCAGGAAAAGTTTTCTGCTGACGGGCTGTTTTTTAACCACCACTGTTTTTTAACACTTTCCAACAAAGTTGAAAAGTGTTTATGACTTCAGTTTGTCTGTCCGCCCGCGCTCTAACTGTCGTAAATATACTCGGATCGTTCTGAAATTTTTGAATGTTAGCGATCTTTACCATAGCACGATCCCTATTTCAAATGAAGTTTGTAGCATGTTTAGGTCATTTACATGGGCAGTCAAAAGTTTTCCGTTACATTACGGCCAATGAGAAAAAATCGTTTCAAATGATTTTTAATGGTGTTAAGATCTTTCAAAACATAGTAAAATTGACATGCATTTATGAAGCCCACTAAAATGTGCATTCTGTAGAACATGCGGTGCAAAGAATAGTTATTATTCATTTACAGGGCCACACAAAAGAATTCCGTTACATAATGGTATAGGGGGGAATTGTTTACGGCGCATTTGAATTATGTTAAACTATTTCATACATAATGAGATTGATATGCGTCGCTGAGCTTTAGTATAAGTTATTTCATGTGTAATACGAAGTGCATTGCATTTACAAGGCCACACAAAAGATTTCAAATACTATATTGTATCCGAATTACTGTATATTAGCAATGATTGCTCGAAATGCATTTTTAATTATGATATGCGCTTTTGAGTTTTACTATATTTATGCATACTATATAGTGTGTATAAATGCCATAGTTAATATACAGGGCTACAGAAAAGAATTCGTAAGGTTTGCTGAGCATGAGCGTAAATTGCTTAAAGGTGTGTTTTAAACGAGTTATGCATTTTTACGCTGAACTGAATTTTGTTTACTAAGATATACTTGTAGAATATAGATAAAATGATATACAGGGCCACCCAAAGATCTTATTTACCTTATTTCCCTAAATAACAAAGTTTTGTTAAAGCATTCAGGAAGTGTTGGAAAGTGTTTCGTAATCTACGCTTAACGCATGAATTGTCTTTCTTGTTTAATTATATTTCAGCCTCACGAAAAGCCGATCAAATTAGCGTGCTTTTAGAGTTTGCGATGTCTGAATGGGTGTTGGCGAGCGTAGCTCGTAGGGCAGAGCCCCTTAGTAAACTAAAAAGCTGTAAAAGTTGGAGACAAAAGAATGCCTCCCGAAATGTGATATTGGCTGTATTTTGTTTGTAAAAATAGAAATACAGTCCAACCCGGTTATGACGCGTTTTAAGAGAATGGACAAAAGTCGCGTATTAATCGGGATCGCGTATTAAACGTGATTTCGTTAAAGTTGCATGAACTGACTTATCTAATCGTCTAAATGAACTTTAGAGCTTTCATTTATATGTTTGCGGTCGAAAATTGTGTCTTTTGCGTATATTTAGATTAAAATTTTATTGTATTCCACTTTAACTCATTGTTTCTTTTTGTAGGACCGACAGGATTAACAAAGGAAAATAAATATGGATTCCAACATGGGTTTATTGTCGATTAATACCACGGAGTAAAAGAGGTGGAGGGGAAACTTAACAGGCATTACTCGCCGAAAACGCAAGTTGCATTTTGGTAAATAATGAGGGCGCTACAATCCGCATGTTGGCCATTCTTTTAGCTGAATATCATATGATTGTATGTATAAGAGCCGTACGTTAGAATTAAAAAATATTTTATGTTTTTCGTTTATTTTTTATTATTGATATTACAAAGCATAAATTAAGATGGGGTATAAGTGCTTTGTTCCTGGATTGAAAACAGGTTATACCAGTGACATAAAAAAAAAGAAAAACGAAGGGAAAATAAAATTGAGCTTGTTCCGTGCTTTACAGGTGAGAGATTTTTTTAGGCTTTAATATAAAGCTATTTGCTTGTAATTATGTTTAAATTGAGAAATTTTTTATCTTAAATCGATCTTAGTGTATATGTTTTTTTAAATGTTATACTTAATGAACACTAAAAATTGCTGTGGGTAATTGATATGTACCTATCTGTCAAATACCATTTAAATTGAGATTAAACCATTTAAATTGCAGAATTTTGTCATGTCAAATTCTATGAAAATGGAATCAAAACTTCAAAAGAAATTAATAAAAGTTTCCTTCATTCTATTAAATCCTATCATACGTAATTAATTCAATGATATCCCATGATAGGTAATGATTCTAGGTTGCCACGGTGATTATTCTATTAAATCCTGTCACACGTAATTAATTCAAAGATATCCCATGATAGGTAATGGTTTTAGGTTGCCATGATGATTGCGTTCTATTTAAGATGGAGTCCTATTATTTTCGTATTACTGAATTTAATGCATATAATCGTAATAAATTTTGTATTCATGCATTTTTGCATAAGAGTGAGTCTAAAGGGTTTTTTAAATTTGATATTTTGTATGCTCTGACTTGAAAACATATAGTAATCTAAAATATACTGTTACATTTTTCCATAAATATTTATGAAGTATTCTGGAAAATAATCTTAATTGTATGTAAGAAAAATCGGAACTTTTTGTAGAAATTGAGTCGGGTCTGATTTTTTTTTTTTTTTTTTTTTTTTTTTTTGCAAAGGACGGGCCGGGCCTGTTTTCACTGATTTTTGCATGGGGCGGGCCAGGGCGTGAACTGCAAAAATACAAACGGACCAGGCCGTGCCGAACTTTTAGTCTTTCCACCCGCCCGGTCCGGGCCAAGCTTAATTCTTTCTCTTTCGGGGCGGGTCAGGCCCGGGTCTGAAAATTCCGGTCCTCTAACCCCAGCCCCCCCTTCCTCCTTATAAGTAAGATTATATTAAAATCAAACCTTACGACTTTTGAAAAAATTAGTTCCTGAACAATAACCTATAATTTACATGTTTTCTCTCCCAAATAATAAGGATAAAAATTTGTTTTAATTCTACAGTTATTAATTGCATAGATATCAAAAGTTATGAATTATTAAATTATTCAAAGGTTATAAAATATACGCGAGATTAAAATTTACTCAAAAATATTGAATAATACTTTTAATTTTTAAAAGTCGTAAGTCTGTTTATTACTTCGCAGAATAATCCGTGATATTCAATGTTTATAAATGGCCTGCCTTCACTTTTTTTGTCAGAATGATCTCTGATTTTAAGTGTCTTAAGAAGCAATCAAAAAGCCAAGTGCCTTTAAAAAAATATGTATCTTATGAAGAAAACTGTAATTAATTAGACTACTTGTACGACTACTCGCACGACTTGTACGTAATCTACTTGTACGACTTTCTTAAAATTCAAATTTTCTAGTAAATTTTTTTTAAAAATCAGTGCTTTTCCCATTGAAAAGCATTGTAGAACAATCGACCGATAGCCTACATTTTACGGTGTCGCCACCAAACGGGGGAAAAACTGCATAGCAAAATTTTAACATTAGTTTCGCCTCCACCTCTTTTACTCCGTGTTAATATGTTACAACCAGTGGTGGGATTCAGCCAGTTCGCACCGGTTCAGTAGAACCGGTTGTTAATTTGTATTGAGTTTGCCGAACCGGTTGTTAAAATGATACCTCAGAGGCAAAAATCGCATTTAGGATGAAAACCCCAGTAACTGACACCTTAAGGATTTACTCTTGTTCAACACGCTATGAAAAAACTTTAAATCAATTTTATACTCTTCTTTCTTTTTGAAAGGATAGTAGAGATACATTAAAAAATTATTGTTAACAAAATTTTCAAAAGACATATACATACATTATACTAATATTAAACCAAACTGGAATTTCCATATCAAGAAATTCTTCGGTACCAGTATTTTCTTATAGAAAATCTCCTTAAATAAGGCTAAATTTCGCACGTTTAGGCTAGATTTATTTTTCTATAAAAAAAATACTGATATTTTCCCTGGAAAATTCCCTGAAACGTACGAAGTCTACCCTAACTATCCTGTTGTCTCAAACATAATGACGATTAGTCTAATTACCCTAAAAACCACTAAAAGAATAGGTTCCTGCTTTAAAGTAGGAATCCATTCATAAATTTATAGCAAATGTATGTTAAGAAAGAAGCACAAATCCGATAATGTTTGAGTAAAGACAGAAAAAATTGAAAGTGAGGACTTTATGTAAATATCTCAAATAACAAAAGTTATTAAAATTTTAAAGCTCTTTTCTATACTATAATATAATTTTTTCCTTTATTGTTTTATTTAAGTATTAACTATATGAAATTTTATTGATACAAAATTTACAGATATATCTTCTTCGCTTGCATTCAAAGCCTCTCCTGATGCACTTGAGGCTCAGAATTTAATTTTTTTTATAATTAGCAGAGTTATTAATTAAAAATTGCAACGCTTTCTTATAAATAAATCATCTATTTCATTTCCAGTTGTCGAAAGCGCCCGCGTATGTCCAGAATCCCATTTACTCATGGGAAGGAAATGGAACTTATTTTCGTGCAGTCATCGTAGCTCCGTGGTAAAGCGTAGGACTGCTAAACGAAAGGCCATCGGTTGCAAACTAGAAGTAAAATCAAAAGAAATTTCGTATTTATTTGCACTTTTAAAGGTTTCTTTTATCTATAGAGGAGAAGGTCCAAATACCGGCTAGGGGCCAAATACCGGCTACTACATGTTTTGAGAACTGAGCGCAGCGCAGCCTAGCGGTGATAGGCAGAGTTTGTAACTTTAATTCAGAGAAGAAAGTTACGAAAAGTACGTCGCTGAAGTCTGTGTCATTTACAAATAGTAAATGCAAAAGTGTCGAATCTACGTAATTTGGTACATCAAAAGTTTTTCAGATGTGTGTTTCTCATTTTTTTTAAAAATATACTGATCGTATATTGGCTTGAATTGTTGATTAAGTTATTTTCTAGACATATTTAGCTCTCAATTGCCACGTGCACATTATTGGTATTTTATTATATGAATGAGTAATACTGGTTTTAACTTAAACATAGCAGTGGTCCGAATACCGGCTACCTAGAGCGGTCTAAATACTGGCTAGCCTATATTTGGACCTCTCTCGGTTGCTCTCCTTGAAGGGGAGGAAAATAAATTAATTTAAATAGTTCCATAATTAATAAATTTATTTAAATGGCTCAGAAATAGTTCCAGTCCCATTTCGCAATATGAAAAAAGCAGCCATGGCCGTAATTCTTTAGGACCGACACTGGTTATCGGATCACTTTCCGAAAAAGCGCTGTTGGACACTAGAAAATTGCCTGTGATAAATATGAAGAGAAAGAAAAAAATGACGGAGTAAACTAGGCGAAAGAGGCAGAAATTTGATTTTAGCCCTCTCGCTGCGCAACCCCAGATTTCCTCGGGCAACGTAAAAGTAACAAAGTTTGCGCAACCCGAGATTTTCTCGGGGATGCATTTTTTTCGTCTAATTAAACCTGCTTGATTATTCCCACCAGTTATTTTTTATTGTAAATTTTGCCTTATTTAATCGGAGCATTTCCCCGGTTAAATTAGATAAAAAATTTTGTTTTGAAAAACCGCTGACAAAAGAATAAAAATTCTTAAAAGACGCTCGTCGCGAAGGGCTTAAATACACAATTTTTAAAGTAATTTTGATAAAAAATATTACGCACCGAGAGGGTTAAAAAAGTGAAAAAGGAAAATATCCAAAAGAGGAAGATGATAAATTTGTGTCTTCTGCATGGGTGCTTTCTCTGTGGACAAGAATGGGGAAGGGGATTTCGGGTTCAATGCTAAGAATGCGATATGTGGGCTGATAGGGACTATACCGACACAGAGAGTGATATTATGTTTTTGATTTTTTTCAGATAAAATAATTGTCATTTCAATCAGCAAGTTTTTTTTTTGTTTTACGAGTTAAAAAACAAAATTAGAAAGATAATGGGAAGAAGACTGTGAGCGATAGTGGTAAAGAATTTTAAAAATTTGACAAAAATACATATTCATTAAAAATTGCGTATTTTTTCTCTGCATAAGATATATTATTAATCAATACAATTTATTAAAATAATATTCTTATTGCTTAATAATTGTCATTAGCTCTATCTGTATGATCTTTTGGAAAAAAAAACTTAGGTAGCCGGTATTTAGACCCCATTTTAAAAACTCAAAATTTGAAGACTTTCGGAATTTTGCTTTTTATAAATAGAAAACGCCTTTTAAACTGATTTTATTTTATCTAAGCAGGTGTATCACATGTCAAGGTACCCTGCTGTCACTTTTTATTTTATTAATTTTGAAAATTGTATGATCTAGATTGAAAACAAAAGTGGTAGCCGGTATTTGGACCTTTTCCTCTACTAATAAAAGAAAGTTTCACTCTGTTTGTGTGTGTGTAACCGAAACATGTATAAAAAAATTTAAATGTACGTCAATGCATTAATATGTTTAACAACTTTATGGCAATAAATTAATAAATAAATATAGTAATTATTCTAATTTTTAAAACAATTGAATTATTAAAAAACAATTACACATAAATGAATCGAATTATATAAAAAATGAACTTATTCTAGAAGTGTTATAAAATAAATAAAATTTAGTGTCCTAAAATAATTTAACAAAGTGTGTAGATATATTTGAAATAAAACATAGGACTGACATTTGTATAAATCCATAAGAAAATAAATAAATAAAAATAAATCTTCAATTTCTAAAGATATGCAGACAGATTGGATCATTTTTTTTATTATATCAGTAATAAAATATAATTATTTCACTTATAATATCCTCGCTAGATGGCGTCAAAAAACTAAAAAACTATGTTGGCAATATTTATTAGAAATTTCGAATTAGAAAGGGGAAAAAACAAATCCCAAGAATTGCTGCACATTTACTTCACATATAATTCATAAACTGCGCATTTAATAACCATTAATGTTTAACATTTCATATAATGTAATAAAATCACAAATATAACAAATTCCATAATTATGATTTTAAAATTGTCCGCAGGAAAACTGACTGCAAAAACATAACGGATTGGTGCTGCCATCTACAAGCAATATGACAAAACAAAAGATGGCGATTTCTTAGATAACTACCAAATGCGAAAAAACAAGGAAATGTCGTCTTACGAGAATTTTTAACACTCAAAATCAATGTTTTTTTCGCGATTTTTTCATTTAAAAATATAAATTCAGACAAAATCGAGTTAAAGACAGGGTTCGTATGGGTCCTTGAATTCCCAGACTAAGAAATTCTGCGGTAACATAATTTCCTTATAGAAAATCCTTCCTTAAATAAGGTGAAATTTCACACGTTTAAACTAGATTTATTTTTCTATAAAAAATACTGATATTTGGCCTTGAAAATAAAGGTACCCGTACGAACACAGAAAGATATAAAATTATACAAATTTGAGGTTCATTTAAGGTTATTATCACGGGTCCGTGCAACGCCGGGCAGGTCAGCAGTTGTTACTGCAAAAAAATTAGAGTAATTTGGACTAATTATTGAAGACGACTTTGACGAACATCTTAGTGAAATTTGCGACTTTGGTAACAAAATCTAACGTAAAACACGCATTCAAAGCTCTTCTTCCTATAGTTAGAATTTTTAATATCTAACTGATTGCAACTTTAGATCCTGGACATGAGTTAATTCTTAAGCTTACATTTCTGCTATTTTTGGTTATATTTATTGTATTATACTGTTTTGACGCACTTTCTGATGGACATTTTTTTTAGGGTTTCATGTTTGCCGAATATTTATTAAATAAATCGCGTCCTTTTACAGGGAAACATGTTTCAGGAATTTTTTTTTTCACTATACCAAAAGATCAATCTTTTTTACTAATGTTCTTATGATATTGGAAAGTGTTTCATAATCTATGTGGGATGCTTAATTTTCCTTTCATGTTTATGCATCAAAATTCATTCAGGCAGCGAACCGGTTGTTAAATTATTTGAATCCCACCACTGGTTACAACCAAAAATAAAACAAAGGAAATAATTTTCTTACTAGACTATCTTTTTTAACAAAAGGGAAAAAAAATTAAATCCTTGACGCACAATACAGTTTTTAAAATCGTTTTTAATACTTTTAATAATAAGTACCATTATAATCTGTACTTCCTTTTAATATAAGAAAAAACTATCCTCATTAATCTTTGTGTAACAATTATTGTTATATTGTTAGCACAGCAAAAAGTAAAGAAAACATAAAAGAATTATTCAACAGCAGTCGTATTTGTGTAATCTTTACGGGTTTTATTTTTTAATTTTTTTTATGCATTATAAAATATAGTAGTTTTATAACGTACATTTAAAACCTCACTAACAGGTATGATAATTTTTAATCATAATAATTTTTATGACGGACCTGAGTAACCTGAATTCGTCTATATATATCTCTCTACTGCGGTAAAAACATAACACGAATTGAGAGACAAAGAATGCTAGGAGGCGGGATTAAAGAAGAATTGCAGTTTTGCTAATTTTGTGGGGTTTTGTTTTACTCAAATATCAAATATCTACCACTATTTCCGATTAGTAATTTTCGCCTTAATTAATCTGTTATTAAATAAAGTAAACAATACTATTCGGAAACAGTGTTTTTTAACTGAATAAAAAATAATCCGCTAAATTGGCAACGCTCGAGAAGAGAGAAGGAATTCGATATCAACGTAATTTTTATCCTAAAAAGACCGAAAGTTTATCGTGAATTAAATGAGATCGCGTATTAAACGTGATATTTTTGCATGAGCGATGTTCAAGGGATTTGAAAAAATCCGCGTATTAAGCAGTTATCGCGTATTAACCGGGTCCAACTGTACTAACATTATAAAGCGTCTTTATAGTAAAATTCACAAATACATTAAATGTCATTATGAAAAATTTTAGTGCCCCCTGGCCATTTCATGCATTGGGCACAGTCCCCCCATGCATAGACGTAACTTGGGCTCTAAGACTAGGGGGGCAAAAGTCTCGAGGCACTTTTGTACAAATTTATACTCCCCCCCCCCCCTTATTCATCAAACACACTTAAATTAAATACTTAAAAGTTTTAATATTTAAACAAAATTTTTAATGTTCAACCACAAAAAAAAAAAAAAAAAAAAAAAAAAAAAAAAACACAGGAAAAGATCATAAATTGCGCATTTTATGTAATTAAAGATCAAATCGAAAAAAATTCAAACAATTTTTATAAAAATTTGTCAAAACCTTGGACTTTCGAAGATTTTTTTTAAATGATTGTGATGTTTAGGGAGGTCGTTTTGAGATAAATATGTTTAAAGCTTTCATTCAGGGCGTCAACAAATCATAGAAGTTCATGAAAAAAACTCTTAGCTATCATTCTGATTGGAATGACTCAGAAATTTTGTGATGCATTTTAGGGTACACGGAATAATTTTAGCTTAATATTTAAAAATTCATATTGTCCTTAAACTTCGAAAATTTTTAACTCTAACTTTTCACAAAGTTTCAAGTGAAAACAAACAAGAACGTAAACTCGTGCATCGGTTATAGATTATGAAACATTTTCCAACATTATTTGGAAGAAATTTCATGAAATGAGATATGGAAATAAACAACTTAAAAAACACAGTAGGTAGTTACCCATTTTCAAGAGTTGCTGTCCATAGCAGACAATGTGTGCGAAGTCTTTTGTACAGTCCTGTCTATGATCTATAGAGCTTTAGACATATCACATTTTGGGTTGAGATGAAAAACAGTTGAAAGTGCATTTTTGGTAAACGCTTCCATAAGTGTTAATACAATTATTTGGGAATAAACTTCTATCTATATACTTTATACATTTCAAATAATGTACTACGATTTAATTCAGCTGAAAAATGCGCAACATAACTAAAAAAGTACTTACAGCAATTACCAAAACAAGATTAGTTAATTTGTTTAATAAATCAGTTTAAATTGGTTTAAAAAAAAAGTCACATAGTAAGGTTTAACTTTAAACACAGTTTGAAAACTTATTTGCTTAAAGCAAAAAAAAAAAAAAAAAAAAAAACTTTCAACATTTCTTTCTTTTCCTGCTTTGACAAGTTAAATTATATTTCAATACAAAAAAATCATAATAAATTATTTTAAAAGAATGGTGGGTGTTGAAATTTTTTTTTTTTTTTTTTTTTTTTTTTTTTTTTTTTTTTTTGATTTAAAAGTTCTTTAAGCTATGACCGGCATAAAACAATTCTTGCGCGCATATAGCATTTTGAAATACAGCACAAAAAAATTCTGGAGAAAAAAAAAATCTTATTTCAAGCATAATGTATAAGAAAGTAATTTTTTACAAATGCTCCATGTAATTTTTAAATGATTTAAAATCAATGATTATTCTAAGGCGGTTTTCAAAAAAATATTTTTCCCACTCAACAACGCGAAAATTTCTGACTCGTTTTTTTAATATAAGAGCATGATACTTCCAGGCATGATTATTAAAGTGATTTCTAATGAAACAGATTTTTTATTTTCTGATAAATGGATTAAATGTGGAGTTATAAACATTTATTGTCTCAAGAAGGCCGTTTTTTTCCTTTCTTTCCGGAGTGTTTCGTCCTTAAATTCGGTTCAAAACCCCTACTTGATAGCATTTTCTGAAATTTTTTTTGCCTTAACCAAAAAAAAAAAAAAAAAAAAAAAAAAAAAAAACAACAAAGAAAAACAGTTGATTTACATTAGTTTCTTAATAAAAGCACCTGTCAGTTTGATGCGTTTGCAAACGAACATAACTTAAAAAATGCTACCCAAAGAAGTTAGTTTGGATTTGGGCCTTAATAAAATCCACTCACCTAAAAATACTATATACTATATGTATTCGTTGTATATCAACTACTACTTAAAATTATAAATATTTTCCTCAAAATTAGGCAAGCTTTCTGATATTTCCCCTTAATATTGCATCTGATAATGAAAAAATTGATAATTATTCATTATTCTTCGTACCGATACCTATTTATTTGAAGGGTGAAAAATCATGTTAACGTACTTGAGAAATTTGAAAGAGTTTAAAGTAAAAGTAATTCGTATCAAACACGATAATCAGTGGTGAGATTTTAAAACTATGTAAAAACTAGTAAATTTTAATTGAGAATTTGAACCGATTTTAATACCACTCATACTGGTTTAAGATGAACCCAGATAATTTATCAATACAAAAATTTAAATCAAACACTGTTTTTAACACTTTCCAACATAGTTGAAAAGTGTTTATGAATTCGGCTCGTCTGTCCGTCCGCCTGTCCGTGCTCTGACTCGCTTAAATAGAGTCCGATTGCCATGACGTGGATATATGTTATTGGGTATCACTGTGGCATGTTCGTTAATGAAAATGAAGTCTGTAGCATTTACGTTTTATTTACAGGGACACTCAAGATTTTCGTTACATTATGGTCTATGGGGAAAAATCGTTTGCGGTGTATTTTAATGAATTTATACTAATTTAAAGATATTAAAATTGATATTTATCATTGTTGCAAAATGCGCAGCATTCCTTTCCCTCCCCTAAACAATTATTCTGATTGCGCAATTGAAAAACCTTTTTTTATTACATGCCAGCGCAACACCCACGCACGGCAGAACTGAATTAGAAATAGAAGAAGAAGGTGCTTTTAGGAGCGCCTCTGTTGTCCAGATGGGACTCGAACTTATATAGAACACTAATTTTAAGACTTTAAGAATTACTATACTGTAAATAATTTAACTTTAATGTATAATCTTTTGTGTTTCACCTATATATTCAAGACAATAGATTAATTACTCAAGAAGAATGCATTTGGATTTTTTTTTAGAGTTTTGTTATGATTTTAACGAAAATAGACCCAGAAAACAGACGACCGCTCACCGGACTTTGGACTCACAATTCCAACATAACAGGTATGATAATTTTGATTTGATTTAAGAATTTTTATTGATTGAATAAGACAGAATTAACATAACATTTAGTGGCCTCCCTCGCCGTGATGCGGTCTGTCTGTCAGAATTGATGATAAGTTAATTTATCAAGACATTCTGCTTAAAGTATCAGAGTTATAATATTTGACATAATTTAAAGAACTGTATTTGTTCTCAAGAATCATGGCAGACAATTTAGTGATTGCCAAGAAAGAAAGAGCAGTCCTTCGCGAGAGTATTGATAAATTTATAAATAAAATAAAATCAATTTTGAAGGATGCCGATCCTAATCTCCTAGATTTGGAGGAAACTTTAGAACAATTAAATATGGCAGAGATAGAACTGAAGCGAGCAGATACAGATATAAAAAAATTAATTCAAGAAGCTCAATTAGACAATGAATTACAAAATGCTCAGGAATATCGTGAAAAAATGAATTCTTGGCGTTTTAGAGCCAATCGAAATGTAAAAGATTTAAATAAAAAGGAAATGCGTAACGATTCAATTTCTAAACAAGACTCCTTTTTAAAGGAAAGCATAAATATTAAATTACCGAAATTAAATGTCGCGAAGTTTTCCGGAGACGTATCAGAATGGCTGACATTTTGGTCGGTATACGAAACAGCCATTCATAACAATGATACATTAGAACCAGTTGATAAATTCAACTATTTAAGATCCTTTTTGACTCCCAACCCGTTAAAAAGTATTGACGGATTTTCCGTAACATCAGATAACTATTTAAAAGCGATAGAGATTCTGAAGGGGCGGTATGGAAATACGGATTTGCTTATATCTGTACACACGAATAAACTTCTAAATATTTCTCCTCTAAGACATTCAAATGATACCAGATCCTTTAGAAGAATTTACGATGAAATTCAAACAAATATTAGAAGTTTAGAGTCCCTTAATGTTTCATTGGAATCTTATGAAAGTCTGTTAAAACCGATATTATTTAAACTATTACCCAGAGATCTTGTGTTGGAACTTAATAAAACCCATGATGATGTTTTTAAAGTACAAGATATCATTTCATTTTTAAATAAACATCCCGAGAAAAAATGTTTGCATCAACATCAAATGAAATGAATGATCGACCCACGCAAAGTAATTATATTACGCAACAACTTAAGAGAAATACCCCCCCCCCCCACCTCGCGTCAATAAATTTGATTATCAGAATAGAAAATTACCAACAGCGAGTGATTTATTGGTTCAAGATAAAAATGAAATTACTTGTTCCTTCTGTTCGGGTTTACACCCTAGTAATAAATGTTTTAGTACGCGTAATTTACCGTTTGAGAAAAGACTTGATATATTGCGAAAAAGAGGTATATGCGGACTTTGTTTACAACGCGGTCACATAAGGAAAAATTGTTTATCTAAAGAATTCTGTACTAATTGCCACGACAAGCATTCAGAAATATTTTGTAATAAATCAATAAATTTAAAACGGAAACCTCTAAATACAGAGAATAATGATGTTGATGTTACGAAACAGATGCTCTCAAATCTAATATCATTTCCAATGTTTATTTGCAGACATTGATAGTTGCAGTCCCTAATAATAATCAATCAACTGAATTTATTAGAGTAATTATAGATTCAGGGAGCCATCATAGTTATATACCTCGTTATGCTGCCAATAGATTAAAATTAAGAAAGATAAAAACAGAGATAATTAATCACGGACTTTTCGGAGGCACGGAAAGAAAAAGTAAACATAATCGCTATGAATTTACGATTGGTAGTTTAGATCAAAATTTTCAATGCAAGATACAAGCTTTGGATGAAGAAAAAATCTGTACAGGAGTGAATTTATGTCGCGATAATAAATTATTGAGAATCTTAGAAAAGGAAGGCATGTTTTTGTCAGATGTACATAGAAACAATAGATTATGTTTGTATCAAAATAACCCCGAAGAAATACACATTTTAATCGGCGCTGATACAGCCGCGAAACTATTTACCGATAATATAAGATATTTCGCTGATCTGGGTTTAGCAGCTTTTGAAACGAAGTTAGGATGGACAATTATGGGGAAAATAGAGGGTAATCAAATTGGTTTCGAAAGTTCGTTATCAGTTCTATCACTGTCTTTGCTTACGTCAAATGCTAATTTGTCTAATTTATGGCGGTTAGACGCCTTGGGTATAAGTAATGAAGATGACAAAACAAAAGAAGATTTGAGCGAAGAAAAAAAAAACATTTTTTAGAAAATGTCAAACGCGATGAAAGTGGTCGTTACGAAGTCGCATTACCGTGGACTGTGGACAATTCCGTCTTAACAGATAATCGGTCATTAGCAGAAAAACATCTTTACAAGATCGAAAATAAACTTATCAAAACGAATAAAAGAAAGGAATATGAAGAAATCTTTAATTTATGGGAAGATAGCCAGATTATAGAAGAAGTAGCCGATGAAAAGGAAGATAAGATACATTATTTACCGCATAGACCAGTAATTAAAGAAAACAGTGAAACGACGAAAATGCGTCCCGTTTTTAACGCCTCGGCACACACTAGAGACTGTCCTTCTTTGAATGAATGTCTCACCAAAGGTCCTAATTTAATTGAAATAATCCCTCGTATTTCAACCAGATTTCGGAAATACCGAATAGGAATTTCATCAGATATTGAAAAGGCTTTTTTGCAAATTAAAATAAAAGAAAAGAACCGAGATTTTCTTAGATTTCTTTGGTTCGATTCCGATCGAAATTTGAAAATTTATAGACACTGTCGCGTAGTCTTCGAACTCACTTCAAGCCCTTTTTTACTAATGGCTACATTAAATCACCTTTTGAGTGAAGTCCCCGAACTTTGGCAAGATACAGCTCAAATTTTGAGAAATTCATTTTATATACAATTCTTACACTAGTTTAGATTCAATTCCTGATTCCTGATACCAAAAAATTTATTACAGAATCTCAAATCATATTAGCTTCAGCTCACTTTAATTTGAGGTGTTGGCGATCAAATTTGCCTCAGGCTATGATCGATGAATCCGGAGATAATCCCAAAGTTGCACCCGTTTTGGGATTGATATGGAATTTAGAGCAAGACAATTTAATGTGCAAATTAGAAGAACCAATTGAAATAGATGACCCAATCACAAAAAGAAAAATATTGTCTATTATGCAGCAAATTTTCGATCCCATCGGATTCACCGCTCCAGCAATTCTTGTACCAAAATTAATTCTTCAAGAGACCTGGAAACAGAAATTAAAATGGGATGAAGAACTACCTGGAAATTTAAAGAAACAATTTACTAATTGGTTGAACAAAATAGGCTTTTTGAAAGAAATTTATGTCCCTCGATGGTTAAACATAATTCCCGCTAATGAAAACGAAATTTCGTTACACATTTTTTCTGATGCTAGTAAACATGCCTATGCCACCTGTGTTTATCTTAGGTGTCAAACGCAAGGAAAAATTAAGAGTTCAGTTAGTAAATGCTAGAAGCAGAGTAGCACCCATCAAAGAATTCACGATACCGAGGTTGGAATTGTTCGCATGCCTTATTGGGGCTAGACTCGCCAAATCTGTAACGGATGACTTGAAATTAAAACCAGAAAAGACTACAATTTGGAGTGATTCATCAACAGCTTTAGGGTGGATACGAAGAGAACAAACCTGGGGTACCTTTGTACATAATCGAGTTTTAGAAATAAGAGATCTTACCAAAATAGAAGATTGGAGACATATACCTGGACATTTAAATCCGGCTGACCTCCCATCCAGAGGGTGTTCTTTTGAACAATTGAAAAAATCAAGATGGTGGGAGGGTCCCGATTGGTTATATTTATCAGAAGACCAGTGGCCACAACCAGAAGAATATCCTGATGAAAAGGTCATAAATCAAGAGAAAAAGAAGACAATTCTTATTCTTTTAGATAAAGAAAAAACTGATTTTAATCGCTATTACCGATATTTTTCTTTTATCGAAAAAATGTCAGAATGATTGCTTGGATATATCGATTCTTCAACAACTCGAAAATGAAAGAAAAAGTTTCAGTTCCTGATATTTCTGTAGATGAGTTTGAAAAGGCTGAAACCATACTGCTACGCTTAATACAAAGAGAATCCTTTTCGGGCAGAACCGACCCAAAATTGAAATCTTTAAGACCACTGGAAGATAAACACGGTCTCTTAAGAGCCAAAACCAGCATAATTCTTAGAAACGATAAAGAAAATTTTCGTTATCCTATAATCCTTCCCTCTAAACATCCAGTTGTTTTAAGATTGATTTATGAAAAACATATAGAAAGATATCATGCTGGAGTTAGCAATCTAATGGCCCAACTTAGAGAAAATTTTTGGATATTAAAATCAAGAAAATGTATCCGAAATGTTCTTAGACAATGTGTTAAGTGTCAAAGATTCCAAACACCCAGAACAGAGGTCGAACCAGGAATCCCACCTGAAGACAGAATCAGAGATGCAGCTATATTTGAAGTGGTGGAAGTCGATTTAGCCGGTCCTCTATACCTTGCCGATAGTTCAAAGGTGTGGATAGCTTTATTCACCTGTGCTGTCTATCGAGCGGTACACTTGGAGTTGATAACATCTTTATCAGCTGAATGCTTTATGCAGTCCCTAAGAAGATTCATCACACGGCGAGGCAGAGCTTACATAATTTACTCGGACAATGGGAAAAACTTTGTTGGCACTAGCAGAGCACTTTCCAGTGTAGATTGGGAAGCCATAAAAGCCTTAGCCTCTATACAGAAGATAAGATGGAAGTTTAATTCCCCTGCAGCATCATGGTGGGGAGGATGGTGGGAACTCCTTGTGCGAATGGTAAAGGAAATTTTAAGAAAAGTTTTGGGTCGCGCCTCATTAAATTACGAAGAACTGAGCACAATACTCTTTGATTGTGAACAAATTATCAATTCGAGACCGATCACATACATCTCCGAAGATAATCGAGATCCTGAACCCTTAACACCATTGATGTTCCTTCAAGAACTGCCTACATCCGGTGTCCCGGATATCGATACATTAGACTCCCAAGATCTTAACCGACGCGTAAGATATCGTCAAAGAATAAGAAATGATCTGCGCAACCGATTTAGAACGGAGTACTTAGGACAGCTGCGGCAACAGTCTATGAAGAAGGAGAATTCCAAACCTTTGCAAATAGGAGACATCGTTCATCTGGAAGATACCAACAAAAGACGTCTTCACTGGCCTTTAGCCAAAATAATAGATATATTTCCCGGAAAAGACAAAATAGCAAGATTGGCTAAAGTCCAAACAGAAAATGGAATTTTTCTTCGTCCTTTCCAACGCCTGTTTCCTTTAGAAATTGATGCAGCTAGCGATTCCCCATCAGAAAATATAAACCAGCAGAAAGTGAACTTGAATGTCCATAATGAACAACGAAAGACTACTCCAGAAATCGATCAGGCTAGAATCAGTGTAGAAAAGAGCTAACCCAGTGACAGAGATATCTCTCCTGTGGTTACCAGAAGTGGACGCCTAGTGAAACCTCCTGAGAGACTCCAACTAGGACTTTTAGACTTTTGAGTTCCTCTCCAGGATCGAGAAACTCGAGGTGGGAGGATGTTGCGAAATACACAGCATTCCTTTCCCTCCCCTAAACAATTATTCTGATTGCGCAATTGAAAAACCCTTTTTTATTACATGTCAGCGCAACACTCACGCACGGCAGAACTGAATTAGAAATAGAAGAAGAAGGTGCTTTTAGGAGCGCCTCTGTTGTCCAGATGGGACTCGAACTTAAATAGAACACTAATTTTAAGACTTTAAGAATTACTCTTTTATTAACTCTATTATACTCTATTATTTATTACTCTTTTATTAGGAATTAAATCTTTTACTGTAAATAATTTAACTTTAATGTATAATCTTTTGTGTTTCACCTATATATTCAAGACAATAGATTAATTACTCAAGAAGAATGCATTTGGATTTTTTTTTAGAGTTTTGTTATGATTTTAACAAAAATAGACCCAGAAAACAGACGACCGCTCACCGGACTTTGGACTCAGAATTCCAATATAACAGGTATGATAATTTTGATTTGATTTAAGAATTTTTATTGATTGAATAAGACAGATTTAACATAACAATCATTGAAGTGTAGTACAAGGTTCTTACTATAGAGCATGGTGAGCATAAAATTTATCGTTCATTTATAGGGACACCTGAAAGAATTTGACCACAGAAGAAAATGAGCAATAATTGAACTATTGAAGCCCATGAAAAATAATTGCTGGAAGGGCGTTTTAAGTTGCGATAGTGTTTGAAATTTAATTATATTTAAATGTTACTGAGTATGTACAAATTCTGTACATCCTATACAGGGCTGCATAAAAGTTTTCTACAACATCCGTTTATTGGTGGAAAATTGCTGAACGGAAATTTTCAATTGTGCTATGTGTTCTATTGAACTAACTTTTAGCATACTATATAGTATACCTACATATCAATAGATCATATACAGGGCTACACAAACAGATTGTATATTTTCCTGACTATTCATGATAATAGCAGAAATTAGTTTTCCAATGCACTATGCGTTTTCCATATTGTTCATTTAGACATCCTCTTTCAACTTAGTAAACTGCGAAGTTTTGATATAGTATATTCTGAATGTGTTGGAAAGGGTTTCATAATCTATGCCGTACGCATGATTTTTCGTCCTTGTTTTTTTTATAGAAATACTTTTAATTTCACGCCTTTTTAAAGTGGACTCGCCTTAAAGGTCCCCACCCCACCCCCTAAAAAAAAAATTCAGTTTTTTATGTTGTTTTTACTTTTAAAATATTAAATACAATTTTTTATAGAATCTTGTTGTATTTTGCTGAAAGAATTTAGAAAAATGTCATTTCTGGTGCTTCTGTCTACATTTCTTCTAAAGAATGTTTCTCTTTTCCCATATTTTTCAATTGTACTTAAGTTAAAAGGGGAAATATATTTATAAAAAGTTTTTACGTTTACGAATTTTGAAATGACACAAACACAAGCGAATACTAAAAAACAGAATAAGATGGCAGATTTTTCTATTCCTTTGAAACTGACTACTCTATGATCACCTCATCGCAATTTTCTTGCTCAATAAATATAAAACTAATGCATCGAACAGACAACGTTTCTTTTCGTCGCAACGTTTGATATGGTCAGGTGCTCTCTTAGAAGGGCCGGTGGGAGTGATTTGCGAATATCATCGGGGATTTTTGAAAAAAGCATATATACGCGCCTTTTCATTAAACAAGGATTTGTTCTATAAGCGTAACGTATACTTTAAATTTCTGTTTTCGATAAATTCCCCAGTGAAACACGTTTATTGTTTTATGAGCACCGTGAATTAGTAATGTTTAACTCATACCACGAAATAGGAGGCAATATAGCCGGGAGGACCAGGGAGTTGTATTCATATTATCCCAAAATTACTTTATCCTAATGAAAATTACAATGGTCAAAGTCAAGTGATCAATTCCACACGTGCAGATAAACAGCTCTATAAAGTGAAAGAGAAAAACAGGCTCCGCTTTTCTGAAAATAAAGAGCAGATAAAATATTTTTACTTGAACTTGACATAAGACAGAAATTTCTACTATGAACGTGAAGACGTTAATTCTCGATTATTTTGAATTACCCGATACTGATTCTAGTTCGCAGACAAGATAGCACATGAATAGTTAAATAAAAATGAAAATTAAATTAAAATACAAAACTGAGCCTTAACCATTAAAGAATACAAAAAACTGGAGGGGCAAAAGGTAAGTTTTGCCCCTGCTTCTACAAAACTGCAGGGCATATGCCCTCCCTTGCCCCCGCCAGTTTACGCCCATGCCCTCATGCCGGTGCGACAGTGGACCCCTGTTGAAACCTAAAACGATAATATTCTCTTAAAAAGAGATAAATTTATATGCTAAAGCAAACGTGCATTTTACCTTGCTTTGGCTCCACTTCAAAAGTAGAATCCTTTATTCCAGCTATAAGAAGAAACATTTATGCTACCATCGTTTTACCGGTAATTGTTGAAAGGATCCAGAAATAGATTTTATTCTTGACATGCCAAATGTCTCAGATATATTGTTACGAGCAATGGCAAGGATTAAGAGAAGAATCAAAGAATATTTGGGGATCTTTTGGCGTAGCAATTAAAATATTATGGGAAGGATTCAAGTAATTATTTTTAGATATATTGAAGAATCACGATTATCAATAATTAGTAAAATGCTTATGAGGATAATTAATTATTTAAGTTAATTATTGATAATCATTATCATAAAATCAGTATTTTTATTTATTTTAAATTGAAGATTTAAGAGAATGAATTCTAGATGATTATGATTACGATTAAGAAATTACCGAGTCAACAGGTACGTTTGTGTGCATAAGGGGATGCAAATACCCCCTCGATATAATAAAAACTTTTCAGGAAAAACAAGCAGTCTTGGGATATCAGTGAAAATAATTATGTTTCGTATTGCATTTCGCAACAGTTAAATTTTCTGAAACTACTTACTAATGCGAATAAGAAAGAAATAAAACAACGGGCTGAATGTTTGAAATATGAAATAAAATGTCTTCCAAAATCCGACGTGGCGAGTTAACATTGAGGCCTTATAATGTGTAGATTTAAGCTTTTGAAATATAATATTTACAGTGCTTCTTTTTGTATAGTTTTCAGAGATGAAATTAAATTACTGATGATATATCAGTCTTTGGGATATGGCTCATGTATTATTTTTTTCAAGACTTGAATGTGAAAAAAAAAAAGCGAAATCAGTAGGTCGATAATCAAACAAATGCCACTTTGTTTTCTGCGTTTCAACTTCAAGACAAATACGTTGTAAAAAAAGACAAATATTTCTTTATCTAGGAAAATTTAATATAACCACGAACAAAAATATACAATAATCTCTTCAGAGTTGCACACGATTCGAAAAGTGTTGTTTATCTTTGGAAGCCAAAGGAATTAATGTATTTTCGAGAATTAAAGAAGAGTCCACAAAAACAAAGTTTCTTTTGTTGCCACTAATTTTCGTAAACGTTTATTAGTAGTTTTTATAGTGTATTAATCAGGTTTCTCAAACCAGAAAGCAATTTTTCGGATGCTATCAATTCTCTATTAAATATTTTCATCTGCGCAACTGAATTTATGCATGAAAGGTTAATAAAGTAATATTAATTGTAATGTTTATATTAATGTTGTTAATTTATCATGCTTGTCTGTAAAATATGTCTGTTGAATATGAAAATGTTTCTTGAGAATAGATAGCATCCGAAAAACAGATATTCCGGGTTGAAAAAGCTGATTAATACTATATAAAAAGTACTCGAAAACGTTTATGAAAATCAGTCACATCTAAACAAAATTTATTTTTATAAATGGTTCTTTAAATATCGAAAATATTTTTGTGTATTCTGTATTAGAAATTTCTGTGATTTATAAAGATATAGAACGCTTTTCGGAATCTTGGTAACTCAGAGGCGGTAATTGTATATTTTCGTTCGTGATTACTTATATATTTTTTTAGATTAAGAAACATTTGTATTTTTATTACATGCTTTCTTTTAACCGTTTCAGGGATAAACCACTTTCATTGCCAAAATGTTGAAATAAATGAATGGCACCGGAATTTACGAACAAATTTATTTGGAAATAAGAAAAAGGGCTACATTTCACATACATATTAAATGGAAAATATTTTACCAAAATTCTGGTGCCATATAGTGGTGTTCGGGAATCAAAATTTAGTGGTTTCATAAATATACCACCGCCCTTGAAGGGGTTGACTTACAATTCTGTTTATATGAGGCAGTTAAATCTTGTTCCTCATGTTTCACTCGCTTCCTGTTGACATAGAGTTTTGAAATTCTGAATATATATGTATTCTTGAGGACAATATAGGGATGAAACATTGATTTTTTAAAAATTCGATCCCTAAGGGGGGCAACTGAGGCAAAAAAAATCCCCCCCCCCATCTCATAAACCAATGGAAATAAAATCTTGAAACTTGACATGCTTATAGTATAGCTAAAATTAGTAAACACATGTTTCGGAATTGTTCAAAATTCGACCCCAAAGGGAGGTCCTGCCGCCAAGCGCTTTTCGATTTCGAAAGACATCGCCAAAACACTACTTAAACTTAACTGTTATACAGTTTGATTTCCTATGGAGAAATCAGTATCAGCTTCAACAATGAGTATTTGTTGAAAAGTACTAATAGCAAGGTTACCACAATAGCGCCAAATTTTGGCGAAATATATATCCAAATTAGTAGTGGTGACTATTTTTCATTATTTCTCTTTCATCTGAAAAAATGGGAGTAACCCAATTGACACCATTTTGAAGAAATTTCATAAAAAACTTTTAAAATTAAAATATAAAAATAGGAATATTTTAAAAAATAGCTGTTTTAAAATAAGAATTATAAGCGAAATCCGTTCAATAGAAAAATCAGGGCAGATGACTAAAAACAGCCTTGTGTTTTAAATATATAGGCGGCACAGTTCACCCCGGAATGATTACCTACACTTTTCTACACTTGTATTTTAAATAAGTAGATATTAATGCGTTGTTTTTCAACTTTGTCTGATTTTAAATGTCTTTTAAATATTATGCTTTTTGTTGTTGTCACTGCGCAAACTAAAAAACTATATTAAATGTAAAGAAATATATTAGAGTTTTCACCCCCCCCCCCCCACACACACACACGAAAAAAAATAATATTAAAGTTTTCATTTGTGTTCTGTATATTGGGCAGTATGTTCTTGTAACCCGATTTGGCTGTACTGGTATTCTTGAATTCAATAATTAGATAAAAAATAAATGTTCATTCACAGGAAAAATGTCGTTCAGCATTGGCTTTTTAAAACATTTTTTTATTTCTTGACGTTAAAATTTACATTATGATTCAACTCATATACATATATAGATGACATATTTCATGTGCATTATTTGTATAAACATGACACAAACATAAGGTTACAATACAAGAAGTAGGTGAGAGATATGTTAATTCACAAAAACTGATTCTCAGTATTCATGTTTTACTTTTAAAATCTACGTTTCCAGTAAATAAATGAATAAATAAATAAATAAATAACAATAATAATAATAATATAAACTTAAACTGTATACTGTAATTAGCTCATAGCTCACAGTTAACATAAAAAAAAAAATAGCTTTATTTCAAAGAGACAACTATTTCAAAAACAAATTTATGTAATACCGATTTGGAAGATTTTGAAATAAGAATTTGTGGTATAATACAGAGTTATCTGTAAATTAGATGACTAAAGATATGCGTAGGTTTCACTGAATTTTTTATTAACCCCTTCAGGGCGGACGTCATTTGAGCCATTCATTCTGAAAGTGGAACAAGTCCATTTTTGGAGAAAAAAAATAGTTAAAGCTAAATCTTATTACTAATTAACATAAAATTTATGCTTTTAATCAATATCTTTTAATATCAACATAAAGTTGTTACTAGTAATATATTGGGCCAACGCTGTTTGAAATGCGTTGATTTGAAAAGTAACGCAACCCCACTTTAAATTGAATTACTTTTTATGTTGCATAACATTAACAAGCACAGTCAGAATTTAACAGTTATACTAAAACTGTGGTGAATCCGAAACATTAGCCAAAAAAAAAAAAAAAATGCTGTATCATAATTTATAATCATATCAATACAATTTATCACTGATATATATATATTTTTTCCACCGATGTTTCCTATAAAAAATTTTTTTTTGTTTTATTGTAATTTTTCTAAAGAAGAATGAAATATTGAAAAAAAAAGTAAATAAAATAAAATCCTCAATTTTTTGTTATTAAAATTACATTCTTTTCAAAGAAAATTAACGCTTTCAACAAACTATTGCTTTTGCAAGTGTGGCAATTCCATTGGTGCAATGAAAACGATGATATTTTTAGCCAACACGGATAATCATTATTGCATATTAAATTTAACATGAAATAAGACCACAAAAAATATAAAATAAGTCGGATGGTTTTAAAAATACAGTATAACCTCGAAAATACGACATTGTCAGAACCCTGACTAAGCCGGATTTTTGAAAATTACGGACTTCTGAAAGAATACGAAAAAAAAAACTTCCGTTATTCTTAACGATGTCTTTATTCGCAATTTAATTCATAGCGAAGTGATATTTATGTGAGGGGGAAAAAATTAAACATTTAAAAAATACTTACTTTAATTGATACTTTCTAAGCTGCAAAAAAAAGTCTAATAAACAGTGAAGTCATTTCTTTTCTTATAATTTCCGAAACATCGATGCCAATTTTATTTGCTTCTATTTTTTCGGCCGTTCTTTAACAAGTTTTTATTGGATTTTACACAAGTGAAGAATATCGATTTCGGAAATCAGAAATTTTAGACAAACAGTCCTGTTTCTCCAAAGCATATATTAATTTTCAAGTGAAATTTGTGCTTTTTGCAGTGATACCTTTTCTTCTGCCAGCTCCTCGTCCTCGTTCCTCTGAGCTGCTACTATAGCGTTATCCACGGTTCTATTTAAGGCAGCGTCTCAGAGATCTCTCTCTATCCGCTCATCCATCGCTTTCGATTTCGAAGTTTTTAACCCTTTATGAACTGAATTATGAAATCACGAAAATTTTATATTCTAAAGCATTTTTCGTGAATTGTTTAAACTACATTAGAAGATTTACATACACGGAAAAAACTGTTTTGTTGAAATTACTAAATTTTGGTTCATATAGCTCCATCCAAATATTTCGGTTGGAATGATTAAATTTTGGTTAGATTAACCAAATTATTTTGTTAATTCAACAAATCGTTTGGTTAGTCCACCCAAAATTTGGTCATTCCAACAAAAATATTTGGATGGAGCTATATGAACCAAAATTTAGTAATTTCAACAAAACAGTTTTTTCCGTGTAATCATTTAAAAATTTTTTAGAAGGATTTTAGAAGGATTGGAGGATTTAGAAAGATTAATTAAATTTGAATTTATAGTGATTTTGTGCAATATTTATAACACCCCTTAAATCTTTTGTTTTAAATATTTTTCTTGGTATTTTGTAGAATTAGGAAATGTACAAATATAATGTTCTTACAATAGAAATATTTCCGAATTGAACCCCCCCCCCCCCCCCCCCCCCCCCACCTTCCCCAACGCCAAGAAAGCTGAAAAGATGCAAAGGCAAAAGAAATCATCCTTTAAAAAATACTTTTTGTTTTGTTTAACCAATAATGCTTTTGGAACCAGATAAAGTAATGTATCTATAACTCATTCTAAACTGTATTACAACTAATCGATGTTTTTAAGTGAATTTTATAACAAGTTATTTTAATGGTACTTATAAGTATCGTCAGTAGATAAAGGCTTAATTCTTAAATAATTGCTATTTTTATTTTCCCATGAGTTGGAAGAGCTTTAAAAAAATGGAGGGGGGGGGGGATGACTTTGATGCCAGATTTTTTAAATTGCCGGATTTCCGAGGCCAAACTGTATTCATAAAATATTTTTAAGAATATTTTAAAATACATTCAAATACAAACCTTTCAATATCTAACAATAACAAAAGTGGACTTGCTCCACTTTCAAAATGAACGGCTCATTTAACGACTTTTAATTTTTAATGCCAGTAATTTCGTATGGCAGTTTCCGCCGTATTTAAGCCAAGAACTCTATGATTAGACAAGATAAATATTATGATTTAAATATTCTGGTACTAAAAAATAAAATCCACACGCACTCTATATGGAACATATTATGTGATACCCATTCTGAAGAAGTTAATAATAATAAAAAAAAGAAATATTTTCGAACGCCTAAAATTTGTAACTAATTTATTGTTTTTCCCAGGGTGTGTGTCAAAAGGAAAAAGAAAATAGGTATTTTGAATAGAAAAATCAATTATACTTGTATGTGACTTTGCGTATTACAATATACACGATATGTAATACTAGGTAACTCAATCTGAAAGAATTTTCTAATTATTTATTATTATAGTTGTATAGTTGCGTGGTATATACTTCAAAATGGAGGAATCTGGAATCTTTTAGACTAGCATAGTTTTTTTTTCTTTTTAATAAATCATGTTTTTGAAAGTTTCTCATTTTTTTTCTACGCTTGAAAAGTAAGGCTATTAGGCCAAAACTAATTCGTATTTTGTATTAATCAGTCGAAAAATTTAATTTTATTAAATTCTGATAATCTCAAGTAACTTAGAAATAAGCAATAGGAGTGGATACAATGATGCGTCTAAAAATATACTTGATTAAAAAGACAAATAATAAGATTATTTGTTTAAGGCTGAAAAGACGGAGTCTCCAGTTTTTAACTTTTTACCTCCAATTTTTCTAATGTTGTATCAAATTGCCATATTCGATGAACTACGTTTTCTTTTTTTTTTCCCTTGTGAACTGATGCAAAATAATAAGAAAATTTCTTCTTCTTTCTTTTCCTTTTTTAAATGAAAGGTCTTTTTGTTAGCCCGATAATATAAACAATATGCAGTTTGCAGCAATTTTCAATCCAAAAATAATTTAAGCCTTTAAAATTGATTTATAATCGCAACACAAGACAAAATTAAAAAATTTTAGAAAGAAAAAAGAACAGAGAATCGGTTTTGTTACCATTATAAATAAAGTACACATTTATTTTTCTCACATTAAAGACGAAGGACACATAACCATATTATCCTGAGAAGTGGAAGAACACATCCTTCGGGCTTCGCATCAGCCCTGCATATGATAAGGTCTCTTCTTCAACGACTCTAGTACGTCGCGCTGAGAGTAAAAATGTATGATACAGATTCATCTCAACCAAAAGGAACTCGCAAGCAAATATCCCTGATCGAATCCTCTCAGTCGTAAGTTGATTATACCGGTGGATGAGCTTGGTTCTAAAACCTGAAAGAAAATAAAAATCGGGGGGGAGGGAAATCAGATAGCTTTATACTACATACGTATTAAGGTACAGACGCTAAGAGTACAGTTGATTTTCAAATTCGAACAAAAAACCTATTAGATCGGGAGTTGGCACATGGTTCGTACGGATACCGTTATTTCTCCAGGAAAACTACCAGTATCTTTTTATAGAAAAAGAAATCTAGGTTAAGCGGCAAAATTTCGCCCCCTTTTAAGAAGAGATTTTCTATAAGATAATACTGGTGCCGAAAAAAATTTCTGGTCTGCAAAATTCAAGGAGGCGTACGGAACCATGAGACAACCACCTCATCGAGTTGGAGGCTGAAATTCCAGAATTAACTAAAACTCGATTCCCATATTAAAACACAATCGGTCTGCCAAGTCATAGCTTGATGGAAAACCCGAAAAACCCGATTTTACTGGTTGACTCGTAGATTTACCACTGTGTTTTCCTGCTCCCAGTCCGATATGTTTTCATACCTTTGGGTGCAGGAAAACGCAATGGTAAACCTAAGAGTCGACCGCTAAAATCGGGTTTTTAGGTGTTTTCCACCAAGATATGACTTGGCAGACCGATTGCGTTTTAATATGGGAATCGAGTTTTAGTTTATTCAGGAATTTCAGCCTCCAACTCGGTGAGGTGCTGCCGACTCCCGGTCTATATTACTTTATTTTTAGCAGAATAATAATACTTACGACAACAGCTTTCCGTTTGAATTTTCGCGGCAACAGCTGTTTCAGCAACGCTCATTTTAAACAATCTTTTCATAGCTGCCAATTTTTACGCTTTCTTCGTACCACTAAAATTTAGTATTAAATTTTAGTGATAAGAAGATAGCTTAAAAATTGGCACTTATGCCTTTGACAGAATTGCTCTGACTAATTTCCCCTGAGAGTAGTTATTTTTATATACTTAATGGCCTTTTTCCTTAAATCCTGAATGTTTATTCAGCCACTGAGTATATTATTATTGAAAAATGTACAAAATGCTCATTACAATTTTATTTTAGTAACTAGCAAACCCCGCGGCTTTGCTCGCGTAATATTTGAAATATGCCAAGTGATATTTATATGTCTAATTTTTATTAAAAGGTACTAACTAAATTTTTATTTTATTAAAAGGTAATATTTTATTTTATTAAAAGGTACTTATTACTTTTAGGAATTATCAAAAAAATTACTATTTAAAACACAGTTTGATTAAACATCATTGTTACACTGCATAAGGCAGAAATGAGACTTAAATTAATAAAACGAAATAAAACTAAATAAATAATAATTTAAAAAATATTTTGAAACTTTTATGCTCAATTAATACGCTCATTTCAGTATTCATTTGAAGTTTTGAACTTTTTAGAAACCATCTTCTTACATCTTAAAATTAACCATCATGTCAAATTCCAAGTCCTACCACCTCTCTCAACATAAAGGGCTATGTTGAAATAGGAACTGTCACCATTAATTTGCCAACATTAATTTTGAAATTGGTTTGTTATTTCCTAATATTCCACAGAAACGTAATTTAGAAAGCTTTTAAAGGCCTTTTTTAGAGCGTTTGTTGTTCCTGTGAACCCCAGGTGGTAGAATCATCGACATAAAATATAGCCTGTGTAGGATCAGAGACTGTTACCATTGATTCGCAACTATTACTTTTATATTTGGTTTATATTCCGTGAAATTGCGTAAAAATCGTAATTTAGGACTTTTTTAGAATGCTTTTCGCACCTCCCCTTCACTTCACCCCTTTTTAATTCGAATTTATTTTCGACAGTTCTTCGAGGGCATTTATATTTTATAAGTAACTACCATGCCATATTTAAAGTTTCTAGCCTTTTCAGTATCACAGAAATCGCAATTTAGAAAGTTTTTAGGTACTGCAACCCTCTGGTGGTAGTGGCACAGACGTAAAATATAGCTTATGTTTGAGCAGGTTCTATCAGCAACAATTTGTCATCATTATTTTTTTAATCGATTTGGTATTTGATAAGATTACATAAAAATTGTAATTTATAACGCTTTTCGCCCACTTCATCTTTTTAAATTTGAAATTTTCTTTCGACAGTTCTTAGAAAGCAGTTGCATCTTGTAAGTAAATACCATGCCATACTTCAAAGTGTTAGACCCTTCAGTTATGCAAAAAACGCAAATTAGAACATGTTTTGCTTTTGCAACCCTCAGATGGTAGTGACAGCAACATAAAATATAACCTATGTTATAGCAGGGACTGTCACCATTGATTTGCAACCATTACTTTTGAAATAGCTTTGGAATTTCCTGCGATTGAGTAGAAATCGCAATTTAGAACGTTTTTAGAACGCTTTTCGCGCATTTTCACCCCTTTTTAAATTTCCAATTTTTTCGAAACTGTTCTTAAAGATAATTTATATGTAATAAATATGTACCTTGCCTAATTTTAAGTTGCTAGCCCCTACCGATCACAAAAATCGAAATTTGGAACGCTTTTTTGCTCCTGCAACGTCTAGGTTATAGTGATACCGACTTAAAATAGCGTCTATGTTAGAGCAGAGGCTGTCATCATCAATTTCTTACCATTACTTTTGAAATCAGTTTGATTCTTCCTGAGATATTGGTGACAAATCGGCATTTAGAACGTTTTTAGAACGCTTTTCGCTCATTTTCCTCCTGCATCTCCTCCGTGGTAGTGGAAACAGATATAAAATATAGCCTATCTTGGAGCAAGATCTGTCCCCATCATTTTTACACCATTATATTTGAAATCGGTTCAGTATTTCCTGAGATTGCTAGAAATCGCAATTTAGAACGTTTTTTACAATGCTTTTTGCGCATTTTGACCCTCTTAAATTTCGACTTTTTTAGGAAATGTCCTTAGAGATCATTGATATCTTATAACTAACTACCATTCTAAATTTCACGATTCAAGGCCTTCCGTCACGCAAAAACCGCAATTTAGAACGTTTTTCTCCCTCACCCCCTTTGGTGTTGTGGCACCGACATAAAACATAGCCTATGTTGGAGCAAGGGTTTTCACCATCATTTGACGCCATTATTTTTTTAATCGGTTTGGTATTTCCTGAGATTGTGTAGAAATCACCATTTAGAACGTTTTTTAGAACGCTTTTCGCGCATTTTCACCCCTTTTAAATTTCGAATTGTTTAAGAACTGTTCTTAGAAATCCTTTATATCTAATAAGTAGCTGATACTTCAAATGTCATATTTCTAGGCCCTTCAGTAACACATAAATCGCATTTTTAGAACGTTTTTTGCTCCAACACCACCTTTGGGGTAATGGCACCGACATAAAATATAGCGTATCTTGGAGCAAACGTTGTTACTATCATTTTGACACCAATATTTTTAAAGTCGGTTTGGTATTTCCTGAGATTATGTAGAAACTACCATTTAGAACGTTTTTTAGAACGCTTTTTATGCATTTTCACCCCTTTTAAATTTCGAATTGTTTAAGAACTGTTCTTAGACATAATTTATATCTTATAAGTAACTAATATTCCAAATTTCATATTTCTAGGCCCTTCAGTAACGCAAAAATCGCATTTTTAGAACGTTTTTTGCTCCTGCACCCCCTTTGGGATAGTGGCACCGACATAAAATATAGTCTATGTTCTAAGTTGGACTAACACCATCATTTTGCACCATTACTTTTGAAATCGGTTTGGTATTTCCTGAAATTATGTAGAAACTACCATTTAGAACGTTTTTTGTGCATTTTAACCCCTTTTAAATTTCGAATTGTTTAAGAACTGTTCTTAGACATCATTTATATCTTATAAATAGCTAATATTCCAAATTTCATATTTCTAGGCCCTTCAGTAACGCAAAAATCGCATTTTTAGAACGTTTTTTGCTCCTGCACCCCCTTTGGGGTAGTGGCACCGACATATGATATAGCCTATGTTCTAAGTTGGACTAACACCATCATTTTGATACCATAATTTTGGAATCGGTTCGGTAGTTCCTGAGCTTACCTCCTACAAATAAACAATTTTTTCCTCTTTATAATAGGGAGTATAGATGCAACTGGATACTACACTTATAAAGAGGAATTACTTTTTAACACTTTCCTGCAAAGTTGAAAAGTGTTTATGATTCGGTTTGTCTGTCCGTCGGGCCGTTTGTCCGCGCTCTAACTTTCACAATTATAATCCGATTGTACTGAAATTTTTGGATGTTATTGTCGCTTACCCTAGCCCAATCCCTATTTCAAATGAAGTTTGTAGCATGTTTAGTTTATTTACAGGGGCAGTGAAAAGTATTCCGTTACATTACGCCCAATGGGAAAAAATCGTTTCAAATGAATTTTATAGATGTTACACCCTTTCAAATTCAAACATAATAAAAATGATATGCATTTGCGAAGTGAACTAAAATATGCATTCTGTACAATATGCGGTGCAAAGAATAGTTATTATTCATTTACAGGGCCACACAAAAGAACTCCGTTACATAATGGTATGGAAGGGGGAGGGATTGTTTGCGGCGTGCTTTAAATATGTTAAACTATTTCATATATAATGAAATTGATATACGTCTCTGAGGCTTACTATAAGTTATTTCATGTACTATAATACGAAGTGCGTAGCATTTACAGGGACACAGAAAAAATTTCAGATAGTATATTCAATCCGAAGTACTGTATATTAGCGATGAAGGCAGGAAATGCATTTTTAACACTTTCCAACAAAGTTGAAAAATGTTTATGACTTCGGTTTGTCTGTCCGCACTCTAACTCTCGTAAATGTAGTCTGATTTTTCTGGAATTTTTGGATGTTAGTGACCTCTAACATAGCACGATCCCTATTTCAATTGAAGTTTATAGCATGTTTAGTTCATTTACCGGGGCAGTCAAAAGTTTTCCGTTTCATTACGCCCAATGGTAAAAAATCGTTTCAAATGATTTTTAATCAGGTTATGCATTTATGAAGTCCACTAAAATGTGCATTCTGTAGAATATGCGGTGCAAAGAATAGTTATTATTCATTTACAGAGCCACACAAAAGAATTCCGTTACATAATGATATAGGGGGGGGGGGGGATTGTTTGCGGCGTATTTGAATTATGGTAAACTATTTCAGATATAATGAATTTGATATACGTAGCTGAGCTTTATTATAAGTTATTTCATGTATAATAGCATTAATAAGTGCTTAGCATTTACAGGGACACACAAAAGATTTCAGATACTATATTGTATCCGAATTGCTGTATATTACCAATGATTGCTCGAAATGCATTTTTAATTATGATATGAGCTTTTGAGTTTCACTACATTTATGCATACTATATAGTGCGTATGAATACTATAGTTCATATACAGGGTTACAGAAAAGAGTTCGTAAGGGTTACTGAGTATGAGCGTAAATTGCTTAAAGGTGTGTTTTAAATGAGTTATGCATTTTTACGCTGAACTGAATTTAGTTTACTAAGGAATGTTTGTAGAATATAGATAAAGTGATATACAGGGTCGCGCAAAGAATTGGATACATGGCCGTCTATGGATGATAATTTCTGGAAATGTGATTTTAGTAGTTTTAAAAGTGTTTTAGTTTGAATTAATTTTTAGCTAAATAGTGGCGTATAATAAAGTTATGCATTTTTACGCTGATATAATTAATCGCGTAATAGGTAAACTACAGGACTGTACAAAAGTATTCAAGTATGTTTCCATCTATTAGTATAAATTGTTGAAAGAAAAATTTCAACCTTGTATGCGCTTTCTTGCTAAACTAAATTTTTCCATTACATAGTATATATATCAACCTACAGATCAAATACAGGCCTGTTCAAAAGAATTGGAATACATATTTGTCTATGGACGGTAACTGCTGAAATCAGTTTTTCAAATGCTTTATCGGTTTTCTAAAATATTTACTTACTTATCTTATTTAATTTGTTTATCTAAATAACGAATTTTTTTTTAAAGAATTGAAGAAGTGTTGAAAAGTGTTTCATAATCTATGCTTGACGCATGATTTTTCTTTCTTGTTAATTACTTAAAGGGGAAGCCCTTTTTATTTTCTTTCTGTTTGAATTCTTTACGAAAATATTCTTTAGCGCATTTTTTTAAGCATAATAAAATAGCTGATCACAGAAACTTACAACTTCCTCTAAGCTGCAAGAACGAAGATACATGAGATGCGAAGCTTCGTCAAAGTTTTCAAAAGTTGTGCTCGGGAATGAAGTAATGGGGAGGTGCCGGAGCTGGTATGAATTGAGCCATTTCGGTGACAGCAGGACCCGGTGGGTATGGAGCTCCCTGTAATACGTAAATAATAATAATAATAATACACACACACACACATATATAGTATATATATGCATAACAGATTGAGAATAATATTTTAAAATGTAGTAAGAAAGCCATAAAAATGCATTTTATAGTTATAAAGGGACTTACTTCTGTTTTAGGTAGATTTCGTAAGAAATACTACCTATTACATTCCCCCCTATGTTGGAATTTCGGAAAAATTTTTGCAGATCTACGCCGATCATATACCCTATATTCCAAAACCATCCCCAGTTAAAAAAAAAAATCTATCTATCTATCTATCTATATATCCATCCTTTTATCTATCTGTATCACTTTTTTATGAACACGATAACTTCCATAATTCTGCACAAATCTCTTCCAAACTGATACATAAAATCAAGGGGCAAAAAATCATGGGCAAAATCGGACCAAGGGGGAGGAAGTAGGGAGAGTTTTGTGAAAACAAAAAAAAACCCCCATAACTTCTTAATTATAATACATATCAAGTCATTTTAAAGTTATTATTATTTCTAGAAAAGGGGCAAAAATTTATGTATGACAGATTTTTGATAAAATTAAAAATGGGCTCAAGGGGCGAAAAAAATAGGGTTTTAGGGAGAAAAAAATTCAAAACTTCGTCAGTTCTTAAGATATCAAATCCAATTAACTTTATTATGAATCTTCTTAATATTGTCTACAACTTTTATATTAACAAGTTTTTGATAGGACCAACTCTTAATGCAAAAATAAAATAAAAACTAAAACAAAAAAAAAAACAAAAAAAAAAAAGGTGGTGGTGGTGGGGGGGGGGGGGGTTGAAGAAGAAAAAAATTCACAACTTTTCCAATTCACAAGATATCAAATCCGCTTAAATTTATTATAAATCTTCTTAATTTAATATTATCTACAACTCTTATATTGACAAGTCTTTGATAGGACCAATTCTTACAGTAAAAATAAATTAAAAATACGTAGCGGTTGAAAAAAAAAATTATCGTATTAAGGGTGTACTCAAATTCAAACTGCTTATTTTCTGACACATTTTTAAATTCATTTTTGCGCATCCAGTTGGCAGGTTCTCTTATTCAGAAACTATATAATGTGCCGTATTGGTCGATTTTTTGATAAAGCAGAATATAGTATTTCAAAAAGCGCTGTCAAAGTGGACATTTTGAACCGAATTTCCCGAAGCGATAGTGCTGGAAACGAAGAAAATGGTCGTACTAAGAAAATAATCAAGGTAAACCAAGTTCTAATTAATTGAATGAAAAATAAATTACACAGGTCGCTTATAAATCTCTTCAAAAATCACATCAGAAAGTTTCATGTTTTTACTTTTAAAAATTATACTGAAAATGTGTCAGAAAATTTCGAGTTGTTGAGATCTTTAAATATCTTTTTGAATACTGCCTTAACATGATTCTGATAAAACCAGCTCTTACAGAAAAATGAAACTAAAAACTCGTCAAAAGCGGACAGATAAAATTATTAAACTGGGTTTATCTCTAATCTTGATTTAGTTTTTGTTGGTGAAGTTAGTACTTAACTTCGAAATCTACCTGCGCCTGTAGGCCGAACCAGCAGGGATTTTTTACTTTGACAGTTAAATTCGATAATTTTGGAAACAACTCGTAAATTTAACAATTACTAAAAAACCAAAACGAAGAGAAGTTTGGCTCTATTAACACTCTTTTGCATAGAACGATAAAGGTAAAAAAATGTGGAAGTAGAAATATCGAACGAGATTTGAGTTTGTGGCAAACTGTGAAGCTGTGAGAGTCAACTTCAGCATCTTTCTGATCTGCAGGTAGTATTTAACCCCTTGAGGGGCGGTGAGATAAATTATATCCCACCTAAGTTTAATTAAGATTTGCACCAGAAATTTTTTATTAAGTTTTACTTTTGTAACTTTGAGGAAAAAGAGTTGAAAAATTGCTTTTCCTTACTTTGAAATAAATTTTTTCCAAATTTCCAGTGGGAATTCAGCATTATACAAACGTCATTGCTTGCCCTTCAAAGGGTTAATATAAGTTATACGTTCTACCTTTTTTGGCAGATAATTGATGTTTGTAACATGGTTAGGTTATTTGTTTTTTAGAAATTCCATTTCAAACGTGCTCCATGATTACATGACAAGCAATAAAATATGCTTATTAATCAGGAAAACAAACACTTTTGAGTGATGAAAGATTCTACTAGAAATGCTTTATAATAAAATAAAAAAATTGAGTTATATTACTAAGGAGGATGCTTAAAACTCCGGTGCTCCAGACGGACACATCCAAAGTCAAATAGCATAATTCAAATTCAGCGTAGTAGGGTAAGATGGTGCAGGAGTGCGCACTTTAGATATTTCATTGAATAATAATAAATAAAGCGATTTAAGGAATGATGTTATACTTTATTTATAATCTTAGATTATTAAGCTAACAAAAGAAAAATTGCATTAATCAGCTTATAAGAAACACTATCGATAGTATTTCCAAAAAGATTATCCCCCTAAATGCGCACTCTTGTACAAACATTGAGGGCAAGAGTAAGCAGTCAAGTGTCCAAGAGTGCACAATATAAAAAAGGAAGCGTTTAACTTACTAACGTCACATTTGTAGTGACGAGGTTAACGAAAAAGACAGGCTACCGCGGTGCGTCCCACGTGTTTTTTTTTACAGACCGCTAGAGTGATGTGATGCTCTTTTCGCACACCTTCATTGGTGCATTCGAGCATCACGTGACTCCAGCGGTCTGTTAAAAAAAGTTACTTGGAATGCACCGCGGTAGCCTGCCTTTCTCGTTAGCCTCGTCTAGTGACCACGACGTGCATAATCTGTGCACTGTTCTTATGCCACCAGTCTCTACAACAAAGGCACTCGATCCAATCCTCTAGAATTAGTTCTCTATAGATTTTTGAGCAGCCTGGACATATCCACAGTTTTTTTCTTTGATACTGATAATTACTACGTCGTTCAGATTGCAGATTCGAAACTTCAAATGTTTTCGTAGTTCGCCGAAAAATAAAAAGTAATTTATAAATCAGTTCTAAAGATCAAATTCATAATAACTTCAATAAATGCATACACACTGCAGCTCGAATTAATAAACTTCTTTTAAAAACGTATCTACATTTTTAGGTAGATTTCGTATGAAATACTACCTATTACATTCTCCCCTATGTTGGAATTTCTGAAAATTTTTTGCAAATCTACACCGATCATGACCCCTAGAACCCAAAAACCACCCTCAGTAAAAAACTTTATCTATCTATCTATCTATATCACTTTCTTCTGGACACGATAACTTCCACAATTCTGCACAAATCTCTTCCAAACTAATACATAAAATCAAGGGGCATAAAATCTCGGTCAAGTTCGTTAATGGGCAAAATCGGACCAAGGGGATAGAAATAGGGAGGGGTTTTGTGAAAACCGAAAAACCCCCATAACTTCTTAATTTTTGTACATGTCAAATCAATTTAAAGTTTTTATTACTTCTACAAATAGGGCCAAAAATTTATGTATCACAGATTTTTGATCAACTTAAAAATGGGCTCAAGGTGCGCAAAAATAGGGTTTTTGGGAGAAAAAAAATCATAACTTCGTCAATTCTCAATATATCAAATCCAATTAATTTTATTATAAATCTCCTTAATATTATCTACAACTTTTATATTCACAAGTTTTTGATAGGACCAATTCGTAACGCAAAAATAAAAAAAATAAAAACGAAAACAAAAAGGGGGAGTTGAAGAAGAAAAAAATCCACAACTCCGTCAATTCACAAGATATAAAATCCCCATGAATTTATCATATATCTTCTTAATATTGTCTACAATATTTATATAGACAAGTTTTTGATAGGACCAATTCTTACAGCAAAAAACAAAAATTAAAAATACATAGCGGTTGAAAAATAAAATCATCTTATTAAGGGTGTATTCAAATCCAAACTGCTTATTTTCTTACTCATTTTTAAATTCATTTCTACTCTCAAACGCACCCAATTGGTAGAATCTCTTATTCAGAAACTATATAATGTACCATAATGATCGATTTTTTGATAGAGGCAGAATATATTTCAAAAAATTATGTCAAAATGAGCATTTTGAACAGAATTTCCCGAAGCAATTGTGTTAGAAACGAAAAATATTGTTCTAATGAGAAAATAATTGTTCATAAATCAAGTTTTAATTAATTGAACGAAAAATTGAACGAATAAAAACACAGGTCGCTTATAAATCTCTTCAAAAATCACGTCTGTAAATTTAATATTTTTTCTATTAAAAATTAATCTGAAAATGTGCCAGAAAATTTCGAGTTGTTGAGCATGGAAAAGTACTTTTTTTAATTCCTCCTTAACATGATTCTGATAAAAGCAACTATTATATAAAAATGAAATAAAAACTCGTCAAAAGCGTCCAGATAAAATTGTTAAACTGGATAAATCTCTAATCATGATTAAGTTTTATTGGTGAAATTAATAAACTTCGAAATCTACCTCCGCCTGTAGGCCGGGTCAGCAGGGATTTTTTATTTATATAACAGAAATATTAATATATATTACTTTCATTTGAGAGTTCAATTTTTACCGACAAGCACGGTTCCATTCAAATTTTACATATACCGTAATTTCCGGTGCATAGCCCGCAGATCAAACAATTCAGTTTGGACCCAGAAATTTTATTCAGTATTTGAAGACCAATATTTATCGCGATCTAAAAAGTTATATTTTATTTTTAAAAAATTCTGAGTCGAAACACGATTGTTTGATCCGCGGGCTATACACCCGAAATTACGGTACCTTAAAAAGTAAATCAGAAAACAATAAAAGGGGGTTGCCACAGCAAGCGACTGACAGATTTGGAAAGTATCGCCAAGGAGGCATTCTCAACAGATCCAGTTTTTGGCTTCGTGGGTTCACTTTTACTCTTTTTTATTGGTAAAGGTTTTTGCCTTTTTTCAGCAACGTCATCTTCAAGCCTTTTGTATGGTGAAATGCTTAAAATTTCAGATTTTCTGCTTCTCTTATTATAGTATCGCAGCACACAAATGATTCTAGATACGGCGACAACTCTGTTAATTCACAAATGATTCTGGATACGGTGACAATTCTGCTAAATTCACGTAAAATGGAATTGTTAAAGTCGAAGCTATACTTTGCGAAACCGAAGTTGGGTTTATTGCACATTCAAAGTGTGTCTTCTTTATTTGGTTGTTCTGCCTTTTCTGAAATATCATTTTCTATTGAAAGCAATTCTCTTACTTCCTCATTTTAATTGTTCTGTGGTTCAACTGACAAATGCGGTGTTTAGATTCTAATGATCTTCCAGTGAAGCTACTTGTTGAAAAGTCAGTATATAAAAAAAGGTTCTTTTTTTAAAGGCTATAGAACCGTTATTTTAAACCTTGCTTTAGCAACGGTAGCAGTTTTTCCAAAAGTAGGTGCGCACTCTTGCACACTTGGGCACTGCGCACTCTTGCACTATTGTTACTACAAAGGCGGATCCAGACTTCCAGTTAGAAGGGAGTCATGGCTCTCTTTGGGGGTAGGGGAGGGTCACATCTGTCAATAAGCAATTTTTATATTGATGGCTCATAACCAAAATGGCTGATTTTCTGATACTTTTGTGAAATCATTTTCATTCGCAAATGCAAAAAAAAAAATTGTATTAATATTCATTAAAAAAAAAAAAAAAAAAAATCCCTGCCGGCTCGGGCCTACAGGCGGAGGTAGATTTCGAAGTTAAGTACTAAATTCACCTACAAAACTTAAATCAAGATTAGAGATAAACCCAGTTCCTTCACTAAGAATGAGCTCTAAGGGAGCTAAACATTTTGTGAAAATTCTAATATACACGAATACCCACACGCATGTATATGGAATAGGTTTAAAAATGGCTAAAGCAAATTCAGAGAACCTCAAAGTGTTAAAATATGTTAATATTTGTATACTCCGATTTTTATCATGTTTTAATAAGTTTCTTCAAATTCACATGACGTTACATATTCGCCTGCTGAAGTCCATTATATTTCCAATATGACGCAATATTTATTATTTTTTTTTAATTCGTCAAACTATTTATTTCGTTTTGAGTTTTCATGCAGAAATCTTGTTCTAGAAAACTTATGACGTAATATTCAATTTGTTTTCAATTCGTGAAACTATTTAATTTTTTTTTTTCACGTGAAATCTTGCAATAGAAAAGCAATTGTTGTGGTGAGAATTTTACTGCTTTTTTTTAAATTGTTGGCAACTACTATAACGCAAAATATTTATTTTTTCCTGCCATTGTTGTATAAGAGCTGGTTCTATCAGAATCATGTTAAGACGGTATTCAAAATTTTGAGCCCTCCCCATTTCCATTTCCTTGGGCCGATTTTGCCCATTTTCAATCCCCGCCGAGATATTAATCATCTCAAAGTTGTTGGCGAGTTTGAAGACGATCCGTGCATAATTGCGACTTTTATCGTGCGGACAAAATTTAGTACACACACATATATATATATATATATATATATAAACTTTTTAGGTGGGGGTGGTTTTGGGTTCCTGGGGTCCTATAATGAAAAGTTATGAAGGAATTTTTCAAAAGTCGCACCATGGTAACGACTGCAATAGGTAGTATTTCTTACGAAATCTACCTAAAAAAAAATTGCGCATTTTATTCAGATACCAAGAAATTGAAAAAATTCAGATTTTCTTTTAAAGATAATATAAAGAATCATTCAAAAAATGAGCATTTTAAGACAATTTTCAGTGCTTAACAGTTACAGAAATGCCTCACGAGGGAGCAATTGACTGTCATCTCCTGAAATTCCGCTTAAAACTCCACATTTTACGGATAATTCCCAAAATATTCTTTGCTTTTATTGCAAAATGGAAAACGCTATTCAATCACATAGTTTCTGAATAAGAGCACTTGCAAATGTCTTGCATCTGAGATTAAAAATGACTCCGTGGATGCGTGCGCTTGTAATCTACTTTGGGTTTGAATAGAGGTTTAAAGAGTCAGAAAGTTTCGTATTGTTGAGCAAAGGAAAAATTTGAAAGAATTTAATATATTTTCATTTTTAAAATATTCATTAGATATTTTCTACGTTCATATGGTAGACGAGGGGGGGGGGGGTCCATTACCCCGTGACCTCCTCCTTGGATCCGCCATTGCGTTACTAAATATACCTTCTTTGAAACGTCTGTAATGCGATCTGTTGATAAACAAATCCAAATCATTTAGGAGACAGATAGTCCAATAATAACCTAGTCCATAAAAAGAAAAATCAAAAAGTAAATTAGCTTTCTAATTTTTATTATGATCCTGTTTAAAAAACTATAAATATTATAATAAATATTATAACGAGAAGGACAAAATCACCTTTTCAATTCTATATCCTTAAAAATTCCCCCAAAATACGCAATCTTTTTTTCACCATAAACTTATCATGTCATTATATTGTTTACAACTGTAGCTAAATCTAAAATTCTGTTTTGAGATTAGATAATCGGCCTGGTTACTCTTGTACACCGCACACTCTTGTACCACCTTATCCTAATATGGAAAGAAGCAGATTTATTTCTTTAGGCCAGTTTTTGATTGACTTGCCTTTCCAATAATAGCCAAAGTAATTTTGTGTACTTACAAGGATGGTCTCCTTACTGGGCATACTCAGAATATTAAAAAAAAAACAACAATTAAATTTATTTATACTTATGTATGTAATAACGGATCAGTCAAATTTAGTGGCGAAATTACAGTAGAAAGATTTAAAAAAAAATACTTTCGAGTATTTGGCGCGAAAAGACGAAAGCATCACGCGATTTGGCGAGCAGCACTTTTCCTCGCCAAAAGCAAACGATTTTAATGCATCTGAAAATTGCTTGTTAATTGCTTTAGAGAATGCGTGTAAATAATACACTGGCCTCCAAAAGTTAAGGTACAGGGGCTGGATGCTTTCGATTGTACACTGCTTGTCGAATATCTACGAAAATTATCGGCGAATTGTTCTTGAACTTCTGGGATGTAAAGAACATATTTGATTTCATATTTCTCGGTGAAGATTTAGTCGGGAGGACAATTGGGGTCTAATAATAAATTTAATAATAAAATAATATTTGCGATCACCTATGTAACGAACTGGGCACTATATTAACCAGCCGGTGTAGCAACATATAGAAAAATTTTATTTTTCCTACCAGTACACTTAATCAGTAATCGTTAGGATCCTTTTATTTAACATGTGATATAGAGAGATATTATGAAGATATTATTTTTAAAATACGGTAGGAACAATAAAATATTTCCTATACGCTAATAGGCCTGAACCAGCCTTTTAAATTTTTCACGGCTCTTAATAGCGCTGTCAAAATGAATAGGGTATGTAAAATCAATAGCTCAAAAATTGCAGTTACTATTGGAATGTTAGCCGAGTTTTGCTGGAAATGTTATATGATATTAATAATTTTAGCATTAAAATAATTAGATCAATCAATAGTTGTAATTATTTTATTTATGAATGAGCGTGTGTTTAAGATTTTTATTATCTTCATGAGTATTACGAGTAATGGTTAATACGTGGAATTTTATAAGTAATTACCTTTCTTCTCGTATTAATCGAGTTCGACTATATAATTTTTTTTTTCAAATTCAGGAGATGGTCCATAGAATTTCAATATGGTATTCAGACTGAGTAATTAGTAAAAATATTTCGAAGCAAATATAAAAATATCCTTTTATTATAGAATACGATGTTTAGTATTCATGTGGATACTGTAACTATATATATTTTGCCCAACTAAAGTCAAAAGATAACTAAAGGACTCTGGAAACTCTTAATATAAAAGTGTGCTTGTATTTCATAAATGGAAATTTTTTAAAACAAAATGTTATATAAACGATAAAATATGATATAATCTCATAAATAAAAATCTTTAAAAATCATTTTAATAATTATAAAAAAAAAAAAATTCCGAACATATTCTGATATAAGGTACCTTTTAAACAATTCAACTTAACTTGATATTAATTTTATGTTCAACATAAAATGAAAATCTGTCGTTTCATAGACATATTTCAGCTTAGTGGCATCTTATGTTTAATTTTCCGCAATGAGGTCCATAGTCAAATGGCGTATTTGAACAAATGCAATTTGGCTCAAAAGCATTTTTTAAAACCTTTAATGGTAGTATTTACATTAACCAGGGGTCGGAGCATATAGGACAAATTTTATTGTTCTGAACAGTATCTTTTATCAATAATCTTTATGATATATTCCTATCGCATATCTTATGAAAATGTGTCTTGAAGATTATTGATAAAAGATACCGATAAGAACAATAAAATTTGTCCTATATGCTGCGACCCCTGCATTAACTTAAAAAGACATTGTAATCATGATGAGAACACTTAGAAGTGTGCCCAATTAAGGAAGGCGACTATTTTTTTTTAATTCATTGGCACCACTTTTTTTTAAAACAGAAATCCTTAACACACACATTCACAACATTAGCAAGAGAAATATACTTAAAAATTTATATTAGAAAAATACTGGTACGAACAGAATATAAATATAGTTGCCTGTGGCAGCCCTGGGACGATAAATCGAATGTGGAAAAAAAGCGCATTATTGACATAATTTTAAATGATTTAAAAACACATAATATCAGCAAACTAATGTGCTACAGTTTCCAATCAAATTTCATTTGTAAGTGCATCCCCCCGCCTCATGTTTGATATTGTAAAATTCGAAATTATATGTCTAGAAGTGAATGTATGAGGAGTAAAAGCGATAACGATAGCGCAAGTCGTCATGATATCGGCTTGCTACCTTTTAGAATATATTCCTAATATTAAGTGGACAACAAATTACTGACGACGACAGAAAAGTCCGTAGGTGAAGGTCATGTACCTCAGTCCTACTTTGACATTTTAATTTGTAATTTAATTAAAATATATAAATAATGAAATAATTTGCTAATTATTTATCATATTCTGCTTCCCGCATAATTTTCTTGAACTCTAATTTTAGTCCTATCATAGTTTTTCTATTAATTAAAAAAATAGTCCTAGGAATGTTGTGCCATGTACCATGCATCATTTTTCTATAAAAAATAAAAGTAAAATGGATGAATCATTTTTATGATGTATTTGAAATAAATTTAAAAGTATATTTAATAACAGATTTGTCATAGATACCTATTTAAAGTTGTTTTAAATTAATATAAAACAGAAGGTGTAATTAACGAGCAGAGGGGGGATAATTCCAACCGCAATAGAAATCAATTGCATTTTAACTGTTTTGCTGCATTTATATATTTTTTTAATACAAGTTTGTTTTATCACGATGCAAAATCGAAAAAAAAAAAAAAAAGTTGCCAAAAAAGCTAAGATTATTTTTCCAAAACTGATACCATTTCAAGAAATACATAAAGAATTCTTCTGTCTCTGTGTATAACTCAGTTCTGGAAAAATTCTAATGATTTGTTCGCAACTGATTGAAAAACATATTTTTCTCAGGTATGAATTCTATTCTAGTGCTATTGAAACGTTTCATGGACACAACAATAATCTCCTCTTCACCATTGTCATCATTATGCATGTTTTCTGTACACAAATAGTGTACACATAGACTTGGTTTTTGAATTCCTTCGATTAATAATAAAAGGGCAAACTTTCCTGAAATAACATTTTCATTTGTTGGCTTTTTAACAGAATAACATGAAATTGTGTCGTACAGTCGTGGAAAAAAAAAAGTAAACACCCCCTACTAACTCCTCAACAAATTATCGTAGACGAAAGTGACTGGTACTGAACGATTGGAAATAAAGTCAACTTCTAAATGATGTGTATAAAATTTGCACAGGGGGGCATCTACATATTAAAACTAATCCAAACTTCATTTTTTTTTCAATGGCAATACCCAATTTTAATGAGATATTTCAAATCTTCGGTTCAAACTATGCCTAGACACCAAATTTCAAGTCATTTGAATAATACGTTTTTGAATTATAAGCATTCAAAATTTAGTGCTTCTAATGTTAAATTACATTTCCATATTTTTATTTATAGAGGAAAAGGTCCAAATACCGGCTAGGGACCAAATACCGGCTACTAGGTGTTCTGAGAACTGAGCGCAGCGCAGCCTAGCGGTGATAGGAAGAGTTTGTAACTTTAATTGAGAGAAGAAAGTTACGAAAAGTACGTCGCTGAAGTCTTTGTCATTTACAAATAGTAAATGCAAAAGTGTCAAATCTACGTAATCTGGTACATCAAAAGTTTTTCAGATATGTGTTTCTCATTTTTTAAAACTATACTCATCGTATATTGGCTTGAATTGTTGATTAAGTTATTTTCTAGGCATATTTAGCTCTCAATTGCCACGTGCACAGTATTGGTATTTTATTATATGAATGAGTAATACCGGTTTTAACTTAAACATAGCAGTGGTCCGAATACCGGCTACCTAAAGTGGTCTAAATACCGGCTAGCCGGTATTTGGACCTCTCTCGGTTTCTCTGCTTGAAGGGGAGGAAAATAAATTAATTTAAATAGTTTTATAATTAATAAATTAATTTAAATGGTTCAGAAATAGGCCCCGTCCCATTTCACAATATGAAAAAAGCAACCATGGCCGTAATTTTTCAGGACCGACACTGGTTACCGGATCGCTTTCCAAAAAAGAGCTGTTGGACACTACAAAATTGCCTGTAATAAATGTGAAGAGAAAGTAAAAAAATGACAAAGTAAACCAGGCGAAAGAGGCAGAAATTTAATTTTAACCCTCTGACTGCGCAACCCGAGATTTCCTTGGGCATCGTAAAAGAAGCAAAGTTTACGCAACCCGAGATTTCCTCTGGGATGCATTTTTTCCGTCTAATTAATCCTCCTTTATTATTCCCACCAGTTATTTTTTTATTGTAAATTGTGCCTTATTTAATCGGAGCATTTTCCCGGTTAAATTAGACAAAAACTTCTGTTTTGAAAAACCGGTGAGAAAAGAATAAAAATTCTTAAAAGACGCTCGTCGCGAAAGGTTTAAATACGCAATTTTTGAAGCTATTTTGATAAAACAATTATGCAGCGAGAGGGCTAAAAAAGTAAAAAAGGAAAATATCCAACAGAGGAAGATGATGAATTAGTGTCTTCTGCGTGGGTGCTTTCTCTGTGGACAAGAATGGGGGAGGGGATTCTGGGTTCAATGTTATGAATGCGATATGTAGGCTGATAGGGACTATACCGACGCAGAGAGTGATATTATGCTTTTGATTTTTTCAGATAAAATAATTCATATTTCAATCAGTAAGCTTTTTTTTTTTTTTGTTTTACACGTTAAAAAACAAAATTAGAAACATAATGGGAAGAAGACTGTGAGAGATAGTCGAAAAGAATTTTAGAAATTTGACAAAAATAAATATTTATTAAAAATTGCATATTTTTTCTGTGCATAAGAAATGTTATTAATCAATACAATTTATTAAAATAATATTCTTATTGCTTAATAATTGTCATTAGCTCTGTTTGTGTGATCTTTCGGAAAAAAAAAAAAAACTTAGGTAGCCGGTATTTAGACCCCATTTTAAAAACTCAAAATTTGAAGACTTTCGGAATTTTGCTTTTTATAAACAGAAAACGCCTTTTAAACTGATTTTTTTTTTCTCTAAACAGTTGCAAGACGTGTCAAGGTACCCTGCTGTCACTTTTTATTTTATTAATTTTGAAAATTGTATGATCTAGATTGAAAACAAAAGTGGTAGCCGGTATTTGGACCTTTTCCTGTATCTCCTGAAATTATGCTCCTAATGTGCTAATTTTTTGTGTAGTAATAATACTAATATACCCAAACATAAATGCGTTGAATTTGCAATTTTTATAACTTTATGATATGAATTATGAAATTAATATTCGAAAAAAATATGAATTGCAACCTACAATTTTTTTGGTGGATTTTGATTTATTAAGTGCTGCTTTATGGAAATCCAAAATTTCACACTTTTCTTCCAAGTAGTTTTCAAATTATGCTTAAAAAACGGCAAAATGATGGTTTAAGGGGCCGTCTATGATAGAACTGACACTAGATATTTTGAAATTTCTTATGCTGTCCTGTAATCTAGCAGATTTCATTGACTGCTTGAGTGACGCTTAAGGTGCCTTGATCAAGAAGGGGACTCTCTCGGTTAACAATGGAGTACGAAACTTCAATTTGGATACAGCCCTTAAAATAAGTTTGTTTTAAAATAATTAATTTCTCGGAAACTTAAGGTACGAATTGCATAAAAATTTGTTTTTAGGCTAATTAAAGGGTGTAGAATTTATGCTGTCAGAATTGTGTATTGCTATTAGGAAAAAAAAAAGTTATGGTTCGTTTTAATAAGTAGATGGCTCCTTAAGTAAATTTTATATACATTATTTAAAAGTAGACTTTATTTCCAATCGTTCGGTACCAGTAACTTTCTTCTACGGTAATTTGTTGAGGAGTTGGTAAGGGGTGTTTACTTTTTTTCCACGACTGTACTTTGGACCTGTTCAAAATACAAAACTATTGCTAGGTTCAAGATACAAAACTTGGTGAATTCAAAAATCATGACTTCGCACCATTTTCTAGTTAGGCTTAACATGGTTTGAAACTTATGTTCATAATGCACTATAAATAATACTGTTTTATGTATAACTTTGAAAACAAATAACTAATAACTCTTTTTAAAACAAATAACTCTTGATAACGAGATATAATGAGAAGTTGCAGCTTTAAGAAAATTACTTTTTGATGGTCATTTTTTTTAAAGAATTGTTTACAACATGTGCTGACTATATTAAAGGGACCAACTGCCAAGTGACATCTAGTGGTATGTCTCAAAACTACATTGATTAGTTTTATACAAATCCAAAAGATAAAGCTGAAAGCTGTGTAGGTCCAAAGTACATATATGTTCAAGGTACAACACTTTCCCCTACTGACAGAAATAGGATTTTGTAGTTAAAAAAGAAAGAAAAAATGTAAAAGTACCATTTGTTTTCTCTTCCTACTTTTCGTTCTACTTTTCTTCGTTTTATCAAATTTAATCAGAATGCTTAAATTTTGATTAATTAAAAAAAATTAAAATAAATAATACTTATGTAAATTACCGCAGTATGACACTGGAAAGATTGTTGTGGGAGGTAGACTGAAGATGGATATATCACATTGAAGTTAGTCTGAAAAAGAAATTTAAAATAACAATGCAGAAGATATCCAACTATGCAAGCAACATTTGCAAAATAAATAAAAGCATAAATGTAATTTTAACTAATTTTTCAATTAATTCTCAGCAGCGAAATTACGCTCGAAGTTATTGAGTATTTAATACGGGATTTACCACATTGCTAATCAAGTGTAGAACTAACAGAGTGAAATATGTTCAAGCCGGTAATCGAACCCGGAACCCTTGGAATAGAACTCCAAGTTCTTTTACCCTTTAAGCTACGAGGACGATACTCAGCTTAGCATATCTCACTCATATATGTTGGTAAGGCTGTAACTGTACAAGATGGAATAAACTTCATGAGAACATAATCCAAAGATGGAATAGACTTCATGAGCAGACAATCCGGATTGTGTGCTCATGAACATTCTTCCATATTGTGCTGCAGTTGCAGCCTTACCAACATATGTAAGTGAGAGATGCTAAGCTGGGTATCGTCATCGTAGCTTAAAAGATAGGGCACATGGAGCACTATTCCAAGGGTTCCGGGTTCGATTCCTGGCTTGGACATTTTTCGCTCTGTTGGTTCTACGCTTAGTTAGCAATGTGATAAATGTAATAATACACATGCAGTGATGGAACAGTGTAGCAGCAGAGAATCAATTCACACTGCCAAAATTTTATTTAGTATTCCTCATTTAACTTCAGGACAGAATTTGTGAGTTTTTTAAGGCGAAGAATACTATAAAAATTTAGTGGTAACAATCGCTAAATTGCTGCGCCACTGTTCCATCACTGCACATGTGATAAATAAAATGTGATAAATAACGTATTAAATATTCAATAAAAACACAAGTATGATATTATTAAAAATTTTGTACAATAGATACGACCCAGTTATTTAACTTCGCAGTATTGGAAACATTTCTTAAAATAAGTAGAATATTAATATACATAGATAAGCGTTTAATAATTACACAAAGCTACGACTGAAAGTTAAGTACAGTGTAAAATTGCTAAAACAAAGTCTCTATAAACAAAATGTACACTGACCTCCAAAAGTTAAGATTTAATCCCACTTTTGTGTCTAATTTACAAATAAATTAAAAAACAAAAGTAAATAATTTAATAAATAAATAAAATAAACTTAATAAAAAATACAAAATTTGGCTGAACCTCCATTATGTAACTTGTTATTGCATCTTACATTATTTTGATACGATGCATAATTACAATTCCAAGTATTCTCAATGTGTTTGAAATCGACAGCAATACAGATATATGGTACGTATTTGTGTGGTACATCAAATAAACATTATACACATGTATGGCATGCATACATGCATTGGCATGTTGCCAATGGTGGACATAATTGAGCATACTAAACATGATTCTCTTATTAAAACATTAACTCCATGACCGACAAATATGTGTTGCAGAAACATTTCCTGGGACACCATACCACACGAATACGTATGCCATCAATATTTTCATTGAAAATTGCTATGAAACAAGGATTATTGATATTTTAGTTTTTAGTATCAACGCATTTAAAAAAACCCGTGCCTCCCAGGTATGTTTAGTCATTTCAGTTTGGCGTTCAACGTGTAAAAAAACCAACTGAAATTGGATATTTCTGAATTAAAAAAAGTATAAAAACAACACTTTGTATAAAATTAACAACCACAGCCGGTATTGGGACTTGTGAATCGATAAATACTGCAAAACGCTTTGTAAATGTTTGCCAAAAAAGACACTTCGACGAAATCTGTGGCGGTCAGCCTGTTAAAATGAATTCTATCTTATTTACATGTGTTACTTCTACAGTACAAAGTCTAAATTCCGGAATCCTCGGGACTTTACCTGGATTTTTCCGAATTTTGGGTCATCAAAAATATTGCTTTTCTAATAAAAAGAAAAATAAATTTTGCTATTTAAAAACGCAAAATATGACGTTCATATATTAAAAATTGCACATAAAATCTATTAATACAAAACTAAACAACCATTCTCATTAAATAAATCAAAACAAAATAAACAAGTAAGAAAAATCATGCGTTAAGCATAGATTATGAAACACTTTCCAACACTTCCTGAATGCTTTGACAAAACTTCGTTATTTAGGGAAATAAGGTACATAAGAGAACTAAGTAAACATTTTAGAAAAGCATAAAAATTTACAAAACTGATTTTAGCAGTTACTGTCCATAGCAAATATGTATTCCAATTCTTTTTAACAGCCCTGTATTTGATCTGTAGGTTGATATATATACTATATAATGTGGAAATTTAGTTTAGCAAGAAAACACATAACAGGTTGAAATTTCTCTTTCAGCAATTTATACTAATAGATGGAAACATACTTGTATACTTTTGTACAACCCTGTAGTTAACCTAGTACCTTTATTACACGCCACTATTTAGCTAAAATTAAATTTTAAGTAAAACACTCTTAAAACTACTGGAATCACATATTCAGAAATTATTATTTATATACGGCCATGTATCCATTTCTTTGCGTGACCCTGTATATCTTTTTATCTATGTCATTATCTACAAACATTTCTTAGTAAACTAAATGCAGTTCAGCGTAAGAATGCATAACTCATTTAAAAACCACCTTTAGGCAAATTGCAATCATGCCCAGATACCATTACGAATTCTTTTGTGTAGCCCTGTATACAAATTACACCATTTATACACACTACATACAATGCATAAATATATAGTGAAACATAAAAGCACATAACATAATTAAAAATGCATTTCCATCAATCATCGCTACCGTACAGTACTTCGGATACAATATAGTATCTGAAATCTTTTGTGTGTCCCTGTAAATGCTATGTACTTCGTATTATACATGAAATAACTTATAATAAACCTCAGCGACGTATATCAATTTCATTATACATGAAATAATTTAACATAATTAAAATACGCCGGAAAAAATTCTCTCCATCCCTATATCATTATGTAACGGAATTCTTTTGTGTGGCCCTGTAAATGAATAATAATTATTTTTTGCACCGCATATTCTACAGAATGCATATTTTTGTGCACTTGATAAATGCATAGCAATTTCAACATGGTTTGAAAGCATGTAACATCATTAAAAATCATTTTAAACGATTTTTCCCATAGGCCGTAATGTAACGGAAAACTTTTGACTGTCCCTGTAAATGATATAAACATGCTACAAACTTCATTTGCAATAGGGTTCGTGCTATGGTAGAGGTCACTAACATACAAAAATTTCAGAACGATCCGAGTATATTTACGGGAGTTAGAGCGCGGACAGACGGCCAGACGGCCAGACAAACCGAAGTCATAAACAGTTTTCAACTTTGTTGGAAAATGTTAAAAAGTAAAACAAAAACATTTATTTAAGGGAGCATACCGAGGGTGTGTTCAAGATGCACGCGCGCTGCGCGCTCGAGCTCAGGAGACGGGAACATGGAGTGAGTCTATATCATGGATAGAATAACACGTAGTGTGTTCAGGAACAGATCATGGATTTGATTAATTATGGTGCTAATTATAAACATATTTTGTTGCAAAAGGAGCGTGTGCTTGATGTCTGAATGGATAAGGCATTGAACTCGAGACTAGGGGTTCTGGGTTCGAATCCTTCCGGTCCCACATTGTGTTATAATTTTTTTTTTGTTGTTGTTTATTGGTTGTTTTATATTTTTCACAATGAATAAGATATTTTTGATGAAGCTATATTTTTTATTTTTATTATAAAGAGGCACGTGTATTTTTATTATAATAATAAAATACTTATTTAAATTTGAGAAAATGAGGTATTTTGATATGAAAGTTTTACATCTGAACGCCTTTTAAATATTCAAAGTTTTGTTTCTAAGTGATTATATATGTAGTATGTATATGTATAATGATATATACATTAAGCAAATGAAAAAATAATATATATTGTGCGAAAATATCCTTTTGCGCGCAGGATAATTCCTTGATTTTACTTTTTTGTTTTTGTTTTTGAGTACTTTAGGAGTGAATTTTTATCGAGACTAGGTTGGAAAACCTATTTTACTTTGAACATTGTAAAAATAAAATGTAATAGTTGTAGATCATTTTAACTAAAAATATCTGTATATATATTTTTTAAAGAGATAAGATATATAGGTTTGCTGTCTAGTTTTGTAGTGAATAAAGTATGATTAGAATGTTGATAAATTTTCTACTGAAAGTATAAGTAAGTATTTTGCTTATACTAACAGAATTTTGAATGCCATTTATTTCTCATGTTTTATGATGTATTTTGGTCTGTTATTCACACGGTATTAAAATATGCAATCATAAAATAAGAAATACATATATTAAAACCATCTCTGAAAAACTGTCTAACTAATAGTGCAAATTCCATTGAAATCCATCCAGTATAGTAGATTACAAACAAATCTCATGTGTTGATATCACAATCTTGGTTTACTAGCAGCATTCTATTTATCACGGAAGATATAAATCAAGTGATAAATCATTTTTAAATAAATAAAAAGAAAATTGTTAAAAAGTTAAGATTTTTAGATCACCAGTTAAATTGTATCAATCAACTTACCAAACAAAGCACAACCAATAAAACATAAACACAAAACGCACAATTACGTGATCAAATCGCCCATAAAAAATTTTCTGAGTAGTTTGGGTGGGGTTGGTTGTCAAATTTTAAACGCCGAACGGGCTAAAGTAGATGAAGTAGGTCACGTGATGCTTTTCCCGAATATTTTGGATTTTATCTGAGTGAACATAAGCATGTATTTCTGTTACGAAAATAATTTTTTAGAAGGATAAAGAAATATAGTCGTTAGTTTTACCTGTTTTGAACCATAAAAATAATGAAATAATTGAATTATTTTAAAATTCGATAAGACCTACTCCATGGCATAAACTTCTGAGCGCGCGCGCGGCGCGAATTACACTTCTGAACACACCCAATTTAAGAAAAAATTGTAACGTAATGTCCGAACTTTGAGTGTCCGAACTTTAGACTTTGTACTGTATTAATAAATGTGAAGCAGTCTTATAATGCCACACTTTTGTAAGGGATTACTAATGTAAAACTTGTGGAATGCAATGCCTGTGATTGGATATCGGAAAAATTACATTTCGGGCCTTCTAATAAAGTTATTCATTCTTACAACCAGGCATAATTTCATACTAAATCAAGGACGCTCTACACTTTTGTAATAGTTTGATTTTTTCATACGAATTGAATATTTCCAACAGTGGCGTGGCGTGAAAATTTTCGGTGGTCATCGCAATTATTTAAGTTTGTGGTGGAAAATTATTAACTCTAAAATTCAATGGTTGAATGTTCAAAAAAGAAACTTTAAATCTTACCTTCACTTATACATGAACTCCAAATGTTCTGCTAAAACTGGATCGTAGAGTTTTCAAAGCTTATTAAGAGTTTTAAAATATTGCTTGGTCATCGCCGCATCCAGCGATGACCGGACGCCACGCCACTGATTTCCAACTAAGCGAAAAACTTAAACGACAGAGCCCTGTAAGCCAAGAATCTGGGTTCGATTCCCGGCCTGGGCATTTTTTCGGTCAGTTGGAAATATTCAATTCATATGATAACTTTACCAATCAGTTTGTGTTTAAATAATAGCTTAATTTTTGTTTATTGCTGTTTCTCATATTATAGATTTCGAGATAGTAGCGATAACTTCAAACTTTCCTCACTAAGGGATGCTGCAGTCACTTTCATATGATGGCGCATAGTCATTTTACTATAGGTTGACAATTATTCCAATTTCTATCTTTATCTGTAGAAAAGTTATTTGAGTGTATCCGGACTTGACTGAGTAAGCCAATTGGATTTTCCAATACAATAAACAATATATGACTTTTTCAAAATAGACTGAAATGCGGAGGTATTGGAGCGTAATTTTCTTTTCATTATAGTTATTTAAAAATATTACGTACTAAAATGTATAAGTAAATATAGATTTTTAGCATGTTAGTTATAATTTTTAATATTATTAAGTACTTTCGAGTGCAACGTCCATAAAAGGAGAATTCTATTCAATATTTTCGAGAAAGTGACCAACTTTTCCACCATCGAGATATTACTGATGTTCGGTAATTTTTGGCCGATACAGATATTTATTTTGGTGAACACCATAAAATAAAATAAATAAATGAGCATGAACAAAGATGTACTCACCTGAGGTGTACTGTAGGGACAAACACTGTCCGGTGTGCTGTAGAAGGTGACTCCGTTGGGATAGGTGAGAGGAATCCCGCCGGGGTACATAATGGTCCCATTTGGCACCACCGGAGCAGGTTCTGTTTGCAGTTCAAATAAAAGAAAAGAAAGTACAGACTGACGTTTTTCTATTTTTATTACTCAGTAGAAATTTAGGGGAATAAAATTTCAGTTACGCAGACAGCTTTTTTAAAAAAAGAAAAAAAAGCCAGTGTAACATTCCAGAAGTGTTTGGACAATAATTAGTTTTAAAATTGTTTATTTTATTTATATATTTTTAGGTGACGAACCATAATAATACAAGGGAAACCTATTTCTTCTACCTTTGTGAGAATCCAACGCCTGCCTCACCTTTAATACGACATTTATGTAAAAATTTAAATCCATACTTTAATAGCATTACGTATAAAATAATTTATTTAAAATATTTCCCCAAATGCAATAAAAATCAAAATACTGCTTTAATTAGTGAAAAACACGTGAATACACTGGCGGGAAAATTTGAAGGACAAGTACAAAAATTTATCCAACTTAAATGATTCTACAGTTAAGAACATAGAACATGTACGAAATCTTTACTTTCGCATGCCTGGCATATCTTCAAAATGCAGATAATCCTATTTCTGCAAAATAATAAATTTAAATTGTAACATAGGAAATGTAATATAAAGCGGGGTAAGGAAAAGTTGGTGTTACAAATTTTTTAGAAATACATCGGAACATTAATGAGATGTAGTCATCCATGACCGTAATGCAAGCTTTACAGCGATTTTCTATGTTGTGCACTAGATTGTTCAGGAATTAATAGGATAACAAAGTGCATTTATGGTGAACAGCATCTTGGAGTTCTTGAAGAGTGGTAAATTTGGAATTCAGTGATGCAAGTCTGTGTCCTAGTACGTCCCACACAATTTAGAATATGTTAACCACTCCATTCGCTGGATTCCTTCATCCTCAAGCTAATCGGTCACTAGTTCGATGCGATGAGGTGCATGCATTATAATCTATTAAAAGACGTTATTACCGGCTGAACCCTTAAAAATCGTGATATAAAGATAAATAACCTCAAGGCTGTATATTTCAGCATCCATAGTGGCATAAGTAAAAATATGTAGGGCGGTGTGGCCATCCAAATGATGCCCCCTTTTCATACCATGAATCACCCATTATTACAGCGATGCCTTTCACGCATATTTTCAAGCTTATTGAATGTGTTTTGTCAGATTGTAACACGTCTGAAATCACTCTCAAAATAAAAACGAGACTCATCAATGAACGAATTATAATTCGGTTCCATTCCGTGGTATTCCAATCACGAGGATCTCTGCACCCCTGCAACCGGGAACATTTCGCATATTGAGTTGGTGGGCCACAATTCTTGGATTTCTTTGCATATAGCTCTCTTTTATGCAGCCTGCCGCTCACAGTATATATGGATCGTCAAGATCCTGTATCTGCAGCAAACTCCCTTGCAATCTGGACAATATAATTGCCAAATAACTGTCCTGAAAGTCTGTTGCAGCATGGTTCCGAACATGATCTGGTTCTCTGGTTACAACACCAATGTCTTTAAACCCTTTCCAAATTATTTACATGACACTTTAGCCTATTTTTAGACTTTACAGAACTAAGTTAGTTACGGTCCTTCTTACATTTCCTCAGTTAAACGTCATTTCTCGCAACCCATCAAATGCCTTTTCAACAACATGTTCTATCTTCCAAACACGAAAATTTTTATCAAAATACTCATACTATCCTTGATAATAAAATATGAAGCAATTCCCTTCACTCATTTCCATCTATGCCAAGCGAACGGCGGCAAAATTTTGCATATCTGCATAGCGAAAGTGAATCTCATTGAACTAGCTGATAAAGTTGATCTCTAGCTGTCAATCTACTATCATTTATTGGACTTTTAACGTAATGTATATAGGGTGGATGCGCCAGTAATGGACACTCTTAAGGAATTTCTTTTAAAATTATTTTTTTATTAATAGTTATAATTATTATATTCCAGTTTTTAGGGTTTCGTTCATCTGACGAAACCCTATTCGTCTCGATCCTCTGTCTGTCCGTCCGTCTGTCTGTCTGTCACAGAGCCCGTTCTCAGAAACTATATATGTTGGAGACTTGAAATTTTGCATACTTATAGCTGGACATCTCAGATCAAACGACAAATCATAAAATTTTGAAAAAGTTGTACATTTAACCCTTTGGGCTCCTACATGTGTATTTTAAACAATTCTTTCTATGTGAGCCTCTAATTAGGTTGGAGGCGTGAAATTTTGCATACTTATAGCTGAACACCTCACATCAAACGACAAATCATAAAATTTTGAAAAAGTTGTAAATTTAACCCTTTGGGGTCTAACATGTGTATTTTAATCTATCCTTTCTAAGTGAACCTCTAATTAGGTTGGAAGCGTGAAATTTTACATACTTATAGCTCAATACCTCACATAAAACGACAAACTATAAAATTTTCAAAAAGTCGTACATTTAACCCTTTGGGCTCCCACATTTTTATTTTAAACAATGCTTTCTAAGTGAGCCCCTAATTCGGTTGGAGGAGTGAAATTTTGCATAATTATAGCTGAACACCTCACATCAAACGACAAATCATAAAATTTTGAAAAAGTTGTAAATTTAACCCTCTGAGGTCTCACATGTGTATTTTAAACTATCCTTTCTAAGTGAACCCCTAATTAGGTTGGAAGCGTGAAATTTTACATACTTATAGCTGAACACCTCACATCAAACGACAAACTATAAAATTTTCAAAAAGTCGTACATTTAACCCTTTGAGCTCCCACATTTGCATTTTAAACAATGCTTTCTAAGTGAGCCCCTAATTAGGTTGGAGGCATGAAATTTTGCATACTTATAGCTGAACACCATCATGCGACAAATCATAAAATTTTGAAAAAGTCGTACATTTAACCCTTTGGGCACCCACATGTGTATTTTAAACAGTTCTTTCTAAGTGAGGCCCTATTTAGGTTGGAGGCGTAAAATTTTGCATACTTATAGCTGAACACCTCACATTAAATTACAAACCATACAATTTTGAAAAAGTCGTACATTTAACCCTTTGGGCTCCCACATGCGTATTTTAAGCAATTCTTTCTAACTGAGCCCTTTATTAAATTGGAGATTTGAAATTTTGCATACTTATAGCACAACACCTGAGGCCAGGCGACAAATCATAAAATCTTGAAAAAGTCTTGCGTTTAACTCTTTGAGCTACCACATATGTATTTTAAGCAATTCTTTCTAAGAGAGCCCCTAATTAAGTTGGAGACATGAATTTTTGCATACGTATAGCTGAATACCCCAGACCGCACGACAAATCATAAACTTTTCAAAATGTCTTATATTATTTACTCCTCCGGGCTCTAACTTGTGTATTTTAAGCAATTTTTCTAACCTCCGCCCTTTTCACCCGGGGAGCACCTTTTCAACTTTTGCCGATACCCCTTTGACCATTCTTTCATATTATTCACCATAGCCTTACATATTTTAGTTCCCTTTTTTACCACCAGGGGCGCCTACTTATCTCGGGTGCTATTGGCCCAATCCCCTCGACTAATATATCTACGGATAGTATGTAAAAAGGAGTTTCATTCGGATAGAGGTTTGTTTAGAATAGAGTGCGTCCCTGGTTGCGAAATGTGGAACTAACAGATTTTTCAAAAGGATAAAGTGTTTTGAAAGAAATATTTAACGAAACCCTCTGTGCGATCTGTGATCACATTTACCCACTTGTTTCAATATTATGTTAACCTATCAACAATATTTAACCATTCTTATAGTCTCATTTCCCAATATGAATCTAAATTTAATTTTAAATAATAGAAATACATCAAAACACCCAAAAGTCCAGTAATGGACACCTTTTGTTCCAGTAATGGACAGCCTATAAAAAATAATAAATATAATTGTTTTTATGACTGTATTTAGAACCAGAATATAATGAATACATACTAATGAAACAAAATAGTTATTTTCAAATAAATTTAACAATTAGGATACCAGTAATTAATAAAATATTTGTGATAATCATTTACTGTTTGCATCAATTATTGTAATTATCAGAAGATCGAAGACAAAATAAAACTGTAGAACTGATGTTTGAGGCCACTGATCTGCAGAATTACTAGTTTCATGAATATTACTTATAACTTTCATTAATATTACATTTTTTTTCAGAAGTGAATAAGGAAATATTTAAGACAGGAAATAGATTTTTAATAGCTTCTGTAACTTTAATTATTTTTATTTAAACGGAGAGGGATTAAGCCCTATGAGCCTCTCTTTGACTGTGCTCTTAAACAATATTTTCTGCTTCCTGGCTGGTTTGATTGCCAGATTATAAAATGTGCAATGTACATACATATTAAAAAAAGAATAAAATATTGAAATTTTTTTAATCACACAAAATAACTTAATAGCAGCTATTTATAAAAGTTTTGGTGTTATTACATTTTGGTAAGAATAATTTAAAAATTAAATTTGATTATTTAGGTTTGCAGTTAAGTCAAAATATTTTCTGCACTATAAACATTACTAAAATTGCATTTTTAGCAATGTCTACATGGGGTGTCCATTACTGGAAAATGATTAATTAACCATCCCAGTAATGGACATCCCCTCTTAAAACATTAAAAATAAATGAAATTTTGTAAATTGCCGTTAGTATATAAAATTCTAAGTTTTCTATGGCTACTCAAACAAAAACATTCAAATTTTGCAAGAAAATAAATACTATATAAATTAATTAAACGAAGCCACCTCTTAGCCTCTTCATTAAGATTTTCACAGAAAAACAGAGAAACTTTGAAACATTATTTTCTGCTTCCTGATTGGTTTGATTAAAAGTGTCAACAAAACCCAGTTTTATGAAACATGCAAAGGAGAATTATATAAAAAAATAAATAATTAAAGCTAAATATTTATTAGTTTTTTTTTATGAACCAAAAACATCAAGGGGTGTCCATTACTGGTACATCTACCTTATATCACAAACAAGTAAGCTAAAAGTTTTATGATATCACATTTTAAATTAAACTTTTTTTAGTTGGATTTCACTTCTTACAAAATTCAAGTAAAGGTCTAACTACTCGGAATAGAATTTAAAACTAATCCATTTAAAATATATTAGCAGACATCTTAAACTGTGTAATAAAGAGGAATATAAAATACAAAATGCTTACCGAAAACCCTGGCAAATGGCTGAAAGAAGATAAAAATATTCATTAAAACAATTATAAAGAAGTCTAATCTTAATAAAAAATACCACTAATATGAAAGATTCTAAATTACAAACTTCAGCAATTACTTTCTAAAATCTAAAGAGTTAGTTTCTCTTTATTCTAAAAATAAATAAATAAATAACTGACGCTGTCGCCGCCGGTTTTGAATTTTTTGTGACCGGAGGTCTTTCTTTGTTAATATTAAGAAAAATATTGCATACAAAAATATGAAAATCGGTAGTATTATAGAGAAATGTTTGATAAACACGCTGATGCAGACAGTTTTCAAATCGAAGAATTATTTAAAGAGATATTTAATTTTAAAGTTGGTCAAAATCGTTCCATTAAATAAGTTTTATAGGAGCAAAAACTATAGATGGGAATTTAATCATTTTTAGATCATTTTATACATTAGAAGTGCTCAGTGTGCAGATTGCATTATTATTATTATTATTATTATTTGACTCATTTTTTGAGGTTTTATTTCTATTTTAAATTCAATTTTTTAGCATTTTCAAAGGCATTTTTTGCAACTTTTAGAAAAGGGTATTATTTTAAATTATTGCCAAATTTTAAAACAGCACGATGAATAATATTTCCTTCAAATTAAAAATTTTTTACACGTGACTATTATAAACAAAATAAAATTTCAAATGAGAATTAAAATATTAGGTATTAAAAGCTGGAAGATATTTATAATTACGTCATAAAAACTACATTTATACGTGAATTTTAAAAGAGAAATAAATTGTAAAATAATAAATCCATTAATATGCGTTAAACGTGTACATGGAGGAAATTACGACATATTTAAAACTGCTAATTCATAATATTGCCAAACAGTTTAAATTTAAAAATATATTTGCTCGAGATATTTATTTGATATTTTGAGATAATCTTTTTAAACTATTGTTGAGAATTCTAAGATAGCGCAAATAATATTTCTTTTCTAACAACAAAAATATTTTTGCGTGAATATTAAAAGGAGAAAGAAAACGTTGGTGAAAATTACGTCAGATTTAAAGCTATACATTTAAAATATCTTATTTAAAAAAAAAAACATAAAAATACCGAGAGACAAAAACTCTGTTTACTTAATTCATTTTATAGTTGTTAGCTTATTTTTACATGTTTCACTGATCTGATTTAATCAAAGACAAAAACAACCCGTTAGCAGGGAGATCGCTACTGTTATTTTAATTATAATTCATTCTTTCGAAAAAATTTTAAAGCCGATCAAATTAGCGTGCTTTTAAAGTTTGCGGTGTCTGAGCGGGGGTTGGCGAGCATAGCTCGTAGGGGGAAAAGACCCTAGTATTCATAAAAGAACATAAATTCAGTATATCAGGTTTTTAAAAATTCAGCCCATGTAGGATTTTTTTTTCTTTTTTTGGAGGCGGAGGGGGAGGGGGAGGAGGAGTAATTAAAAAAATTATCGGTTAAAAATAAATAAATAAATAAACAAAAAAGCCCATGGCTTGCGTGGGTTTGGGTGTATATTATTTATTTACTTATTTGTTTTTTTTAGATTTTTTTTTTTTTAAACCTTGCTATAAACTGGATCTCCTTGTCTCTGTCACTTTTATTGTTTCTTTAAAAAAAGGCAATATATCAATAATGTCTAAAATCATCTTAAAATTTTCTGTAAGAACTCATAATCGGAACCAGGGATAATTCGGGATATCGTCGTTAAGATGCAAAAATTTCTCATTGCGAAAATTTGCATTTTTAAGGAGAGACCAAAAACTGTTTGGCACTTTTTAATTTGAATCTACCAAAATAATATTGATTTTAGAGGGGTTTACATCAGATTTTCACGGAATATACAGGGCTTCAGTTTAATTCATAATTTTTGTTGAGTTACGAGGATTGCATTACTTACCAACTCTATTCTTCCGTAAAGTATGGTTTAATTTGACCCACGTTAAACATGTTTCGAAACAAAAAAAAAGAAATGTTTGAAGAATTTTTATTTAATTTATTCCGTCTTTCTTCGTGAAACTTATTTGAATTTATTTCTAAAATGACTTTATAGTTTGAGACGCGTTTAATCTGTGTCAAATTAAATCATATTTCATGAAAGAAAATTGGGAGATTGGCAGGTAGGGATTATGATGTTAATTAAATGGGCGAACACGAAATTGAATATAATAATTTTATTTATAGCTATAAGTGTACACATAAGGTTCCTGTAAGGAAACAGAAGGATGGCTACATACTAAAATACGAGGTTGCGTAGATTAAAAAAGAGGCAAAAATTTACGAAGTTTCATACCAAACAGGCGGCATAAGAATTAAGCTATTGAGATGGGTGTTTTTGCATATTGTATAGAATGTGTTTCTTAGAAAAAACATGCTTGTAACTAAAAATCACCAGTTTTTGAGTTACGAGGTTATCGCATCTTAACGACGATATGCGGCGGAAATTACGTTCCACTCTTATGAAACAGTGGCTAAAAAACATCGCACATTTTAAAAGTTTATGGAAAACTATTGTTTTTATTTAGAATTTTGAATCTAATAATTAATTTTGTTTTGTATCTCTGCAGTGCTAATACGATAAGCAAATGCACGTGAGTTTACTTTATATAGATTTTAGGTAAACCATTTTTTTAGCAGGAAGTGTAACCATAATCATAGGCATAACTATAAGGTGGCTGGTGAGTCAAACACAGTTTCGAGAAAAATGGGTTTAATAGTTGAATGCAGATGTAATATCACTATTAAATGACAAGCTATTTATAATAGATTACAATTTCAGCAGTTTTAAGAATTTAAAGGAACTATTTAACATAATTATCCTACAACCAATTAAAATTATTTTCGAAAAATTTATTTTTTAATTAACTTACAGACCGGGAGGCAACAGCCCAAACAATCACCTCATCGAGTTCATGGCTGAAATTCCAGAATTAGTTAAAATCGATTCGCATATCAAAACGTGATCGGTATGCCAAGTCATATCTTGGTGGAAAACACCTGAAAATTCGATTTTACCGGTTGACTCGTAGGTTTATCATTGTGTTATCCTGCACCAAAAGTATGAAAACATGGAGAACTGGGAGCAGTAAAACACAATGGTAATCCTACGAGTCAAGCGCTAAAATGGGGTTTCGGGTGTTTTCCACCAAGATAAAACTTGGCAGACTGATTGCGTTTTAATATGCGAATCGAGTTTTAACTAATTCCGGAATTTCAACCGTGAACTCTATGAGGTGATTGTCTGTGCTGTCTCCATGTCTGTGTGTCTGTCCCGGTCTATTATATCTTAAAATAACAAGTCGGAAATTGCTCATCAAACGTGGCAAATGAGGTGCGTTCGTACTATAACTAGTTTTAAAATTATTTTTTGCACCCCATATTGTACTGAATGTATAATTTTTTGCACTTCATAACGTGCATAGTCTGATACATCATTAAAATGCACTTCCAATAATTTTTTCGGAACACTTTTGACTGTCCCTGTAATTAAACTATACATCCGATTTTCCTAAAATTTGAAACAGCTCAACAAAATTTTGCAACAATTATATCTTTAAAATTTCAGACCATTCGGAAGGCTGTAATATCATTAAAATGCACTTGCAATAATTTTTCCCATTGGCCGTAATGTAAAGAAAAACTTTTGGCTGTCCCTGTAATTAAACTATACATCCGATTTTCCTAAAATTTGAAATGGCTCGACAAAATTTTGCAACAATTATATCTTTAAAATTTCAGATCATTCGGAAGGCTCTAATACCATTAAAATCCACTTGCAATAATTTTTCCCATTGGCCGTAATGTAAAGAAAAACTTTTGACTGTCCCTGTAATTAAACTATACGTCCGATTTTCCTAAAATTTGAAATGGCTCGACAAAATTTTGCAACAATTATATCTAATTTCAGATCATTCGGAAGGCTCTAATATCATTAAAATCCACTTGCAATAATTTTTCCCATTGGCCGTAATGTAAAGAAAAACTTTTGACTGTCCCTGTAATTAAACTATACATCCGATTTTCATAAAATTTGAAATGGCTCGACAAAATTTTGCAACAATCACATATTTGAAATTTCAGACTATTCGGTTGGGTAGTTTTTGCTCTGTTACATGCGGACAGACGGACAGACGGACGGACCGAACGACGACTATAGGTGCGACGTATTTATATAATTACGAACGCACCTAAAAATCGGTATATCATTCACAAATAGGTTATAAACATATATTTCATCATTCTCAATTATCTCAAAATTTTCATACGAAAAGTAGACAATTTTTCAAAGTAATATTTCAAATGGGCACAAAAAAGGCCAAAAATTAGTCGAATAAATATGATGTATATATTATTTAAACCTTTCATAAGCTTTAAATCTTATATTTTGTTTCTCATATTTTTAAAAAAATATATAAAATCCTGAATCTAACAAAATAAACCGCATGAAAACATTCCAATCAGAACCGGGTCAATTTGAATTTGTTATGTGTACACAGACTTCAATTGATTTTTAACGTACGATTTCGCTTTTCTGAAAAGTATTTTTCCAACTTGCGCACATTAATTATATATATATCTGTTCAAAAGAAGTCACATTTTTACAAATGAATGAATTTCACGTATTTACTTAATAAAATAAATCCACCGACAAATATTTTTAATTACCGTATATACTCGCGTATAAGTCGAGGAATTTCTGACAATTTTCGGTAAACAAATTTGGGGGGTCGACTTATACGCGAGTCACTTAAAAAAGCAAAAACAAAAACTTCGAAAACTGCAAAAATATGGCATTTTATGTGCATGAATAGAAAAATAATATATAAAATATACAAATAATAATAATTTATCATTTAAAAAAATTTCAATGATTTGTTTTTGTTAACTTACTACCTTTTTGCATTGGCAAGTGAAATCTTTGGCTTGATTTTGTGCAAAATTGAAGCAAAAAGTTAGGGGGTCGACTTATACGCGGGTTTTTGATTTTTTCCAGAATTGGCATTCGAAAGTTAGGTGGTCGACTTATACGCGAGTATATACGGTACGTGAATTCTTGATTAAGTAGGGTATATATGGTTTGTGCTATCCTTGGACTGAAATACAATTCACCGATTTTAACCCCTTAGAGAACGTTCGAAGTTTATTGGTTCGACCAGTTTACACCAATGGAAAACATTACTCCAACGTTGCCAAATTACCGGTCTCTATAATTTCTGAGTGGAAAAACATTAACCAAACTGTGCATAAAAAATTGTTCCTTTATTGACAGATGATATTTTCGCTGTTATTCAAAATTTTGATGGGTATACATAGTTTTAAAGGAAAGTGGTGATATCATTATGAAAGGGTAAATTTTCTATAAGATGCATAAATAATAACTCATTACATTCTAATATTTTTACTTTGATTTGAAACAATTAATAATTGCTCACTTTTTGAAATAAAATCTATAAATTTGAGAAAATGATTGTTGTGTTTTCTGAAAAAACAGGGAGGTTATATCAATGCATCTAAAAATGTGATATAACTGAGATATTGAAAAATTAATAAAGGTGATAACCGGTCTGTATCCAAACATTTATTTACGCACCTATTGCAATTATAATAAAATTAACAATAGAAAATTACACTTATTTATTGTTATCAACATATGCTAATCATAACAGTTGTAAATTTCCAAGTGGGTGAAAAAAGTCCCGACCAGGATTCGAACCAAGGATGTCTTGACTGAAGCCGCCAAAGCTCTACCAACTGAGCCATTCCAACTGATTCACCCAACTTGAGAGAATTAGTCCTCCAGATTCGTCCGGGATGGCTCAGTTGGTAGTACATTGGTAGCTTCAGCCAAGACATCCCTTATCCGAAGCCTGGTCCGGACTTATTTCACCCACTTGGAAATTTACAACTGTTATGATTTATTTACCAATTAAACAATTGTGTTAAAAAATAATCTAATATGTTAATTAGTTTTAAAAATACGGAAAGAATGTTTTTTCATTCTATTTTGGAAAAAAAAAGAGAGAGAGAGAGAGAAATGAATAAAGTCTGACTGACTGCTAATTTACACAGTTTCAAAAACTTCAAAGGCTTTAAAATTAAAAGCAGTAAAAGTTAAGATAATATGAAAATTTGTACCTGTTTTTTGATCGCAGGCGCAATGTTTAGCTTTTTGTCTTTCAGTATAACATCAGCCTAAAGAGATAAATAAAAAATAAGTAAGAAAATTTTGAACTGGCAATAGAAACAAGAAATCATTTTAAAACATACATATTACTCGCTGTAAATGCATGTTTTCTTTAATTTAACTATCTTATGTTAGATTCAAACGCGAAACTTTTCACGGATAATAACTATTATGCTATTATTATCACATATGTCAGGACATTATAATTTCAAATACATTATTTATAAGACACAAAATTAATATACTTTTTATTTGTGTACTAGTTATATAATATTTTGCTCATCTTTTTAAAAATGTGTTCTTTTCTATGTACTGTCGTGGAAAAAAAAAAAGTAAACACCCCCTACCCTCAACAAATTATCGTAGAAGAAATTTACTGGTACCAAACGATTGGAAATAAAGTCTACTTTTAAATGATGTATATAAAATTGCTAAGGGGCCATCTACATATTAAAACGAATCCAAATTTCATTTTTTTTCAGTGACAATACCAAATTTTAACAAGATATTTCAAATCTTCGGTTCAAATTATGCCTAGACACCGAATTTCAAGTCATTTGAATGATAAGTTTTTGAATTATAAACATTCAAAATTTAATTCTTCTAATGTTAAATTACATTTTCATATTTTTATTTATATCTCCAGAAATTATGCTCCTAATGTGCTAATTTTTTTTTGTAGCAATATTACTAATTTACCCAAACATAAATACGCTAAATTTGCAATTCTTATAATTTTATGATATGAATTATGAAATTAATATTCGAAAAAATTATAAATTACAGTTTACAATTTTTTTGATGGATTTATATTTTTAAGTCCGGCTTTATGTAAATCCAAAATTTCACATTTTTCTTCCAAGTAGTTTTCAAACTATGCTTAAAAAACGGCAAAATGGTGGTTTAAGGGGCCGTCTATAATAGAAGTGACTAGATATTTTGAAATTTCTTCTGCTGTCCTGTAATCTAGCAGGCTTCATTGACTTCTTAAGGTGCCTTGATCAAGATGGGGGCTCTCTCGGTTAACAATCGATTTCCGAACTTCAATTTGGACACAGCCCTTAAAATACGTTCATTTTAAAATAATTTCTCAGAAACTTATGGTACGAATTGCATAAATTTTTTTTAGGCTAATTGAAGGATGTAGAGTTCATTTATGCTGTCAGAATTGTGTACTGCTATTGAAAAAAAAACAAAGTTATGGTTCGTTTTAGTATGTAGATGGCCACCTAAGCAAATTTTATCTATATCATTTAAAAGTAGACTTTATTTCCAATCGTTCGATACCAGTAACTTTCTTCTACGATAATTTGTTGAGGAGTTAGTGGGGGGGGGGGGATGTTTACTTTTTTTCCCCCATGACTGTACATTCCTCTTTCTATCTAAAATCTTTCTTAAAAAAATTAAAACTTTATGTTTTGTTAATTAATTTTAAAATATAACCATGTTTAAAATTTATGTATCTTCTGAAAGGATAACTCATTTTGCCTTTTGCACATTTTTATGTATAGGAAAGAATAAGTATTAATTTGTCGTCAGATATACAAAAATATTTCTCTCTATTCTGAAAAACAAAAACAAAGTACTAAAATTGCCGCTGGCACCACCGGTTCTGAATCTTCTATGTCTTTTTAACGTTCTCATGTTACACTGCAAAAAACTATTGCATATAAAAACTTGAAAACTGATAGTTTTATAGAGATATGTATGTTAAACATGATGAAGCAGACATTTTTCAAATCAAAGAATTATTTTAAGCGCAATTCAATGTTGAAATCGGCCGAGATAGTTCAGTTACATAAGTTTCATAGGATCAAAAATTATGGGATGAAGTGTGTAGTGTGCAATCCTTTTTTTAAATCTGGCTAATTTTTGAGGGATTTTTTAGAATTTTTTATTAAAAATTGCATTATCTGAATAGACAATTAATAAATTTTTCAGGCTTTTAAATAGCCGTTTTTACTTTCTACTATCTTTACAAGAAGTATTGGATTCGTAAAAATTTTCGACTTCCGGTTTTCGACGGATTTACACGTTTTAGAGGTCAGAAATTCCGAAAAACATGTTTTTACAAAATGTCTGTCTGTGAGTCTGTGATTCTGTTAGTCTGTTAGTCTGTCTGTCTGTCTGTCTGTATGTGACACAAATTTTGTGGGCGCTCAATCTCAAGAACTAATGCACGGGATTTAATAAAAAATTATATTCAAGTAGTCCCTAATATAAATTGGTGCTGATCAGTTTTTGGTGTAACTCGCCCAACAGGTGGCGCTGCTATGCTGCATTTTTCGCGATTTCTGCAATAGCTCTATCTCAAGAACTAAAGCACGGATTTTCATCAAACTTCAGATTAGTTATTCCTTAATAATAATTGGTGCTGGTAATGTTTTGGTGAAAATCGCCCAACAGATGGCGCTGCTATGCTGCATTTTGCAGCATTTACACGATTTTCGTAATAGCTCTATCTCAAGAAATAATGCACAGATTTTCATCAAACTTCAGATTCAGTTAGTCCTTGACATGATTTGACATTTTGAACCTTTTGTGTAAATCGCTCAACAGGTGGCGCTGCTATGCCGTATTTTTGTGATTTCCGCAATAGCTCTATCTCAAGAACTAATGCTTGGGTTTTCAACAAACTTTCAGATTCAGGTATACCTGGATATGAATTAGTGCTGTTTATGTTTTGGTGTAAATCGCTCCACAGGTGGCGCTGCTATGCAGCATTTTTCACGATTTCCACAATAGCTCTATCTCAAGAAATAATGCACGGATTTTCATCAAATTTGAGATTCAGTTAGTCCTTGACATGAATTGAACATTTTATACATTTTCGTGTAAATCGCTCAACAGGTGGCGCTGCTATGCTGTATTTTTTGCGATCACCTCAATAGCTCTACCTCAAGAACTAATGCGTGGATTTTCAACAAACTTCAGATTCCGGTATACCTTGATATAAATTAGTGCTGTTTGTGTTTTGGTGCAAATCGCTCAACAGGTGGCGCTGCTATGCTGCCTTTTTCAGAATTTCCCCTATAGCTCTATCTCAATAACTAATGCACGAATTTTCATCAAACTTCAAATTCAGGTATACTTTGATATGAATTGGTGCTAAATTGATGTAATTTCTTGTGCTATTTAAATGATTTAATTGACATTTATATAGAAGAAAGTATTGTGATGGCCACAACATACTAGTTTATTTACAGTTGCCACATTTTAAAAAGCCCGAATAATAGTATTTCCAAACAACGTATTTTAATATAAACTATATATAAAATTACTTCAAAATATCAATGTAACTCAATAATTACTATATATGATAAAAATCAATTTTTAAAAAAAGGCGAAAATACCTTTATTTATTTACATTTCGACAAGTTTCATTGCATCCGACGGCAACGTTCTCAAGAAAATAAAATGATAAAAATATTTTCGCAAAAAATTCAAATTGAAAAACTAGTAAACAAAAACAAAAATCACGCGGACACAAGCATAATGAAAACAACTGCAAAATTAAAAATGGAAATTTGTGACCGTGAATTATTTTATATTATTGTTTCATTATTCTGTATAGCATTTCTTTCCAAATTTTAGGAAGCTCCATGGATGCTGAATCATTGCAAATATTCTCATTGCGTAAGAAGATCTCCATTGATTCTCTAATGATGAATGGCAAATAAGATCTTGATGAATAAATTATTCTACCATTTTAAAAATCTATTTGCAAAGGTGCTCTGTTATATAGTCTGTCCAGAGCTGTAGTTTTCTTGTTGTATTTGATATCTGCTTTATGTTCTTTGATCCTAGTTTTGAGCTTTCTCTTTGTCATTCCTATATAAAATTGCACTGTTCCATCTTCTTTCGTGAAAGACTTTCACATATCGTTATATGAACATCGTTATATGAACTTGTAAGATAAATTTCGATTCAAAGGTAATTTATATATATATGTATGTGTAATATATTATATATTTCATGGCTATCTTTCTTCCTGCGTCAAAATTGCCACAAATACGAATTTCTGAATTTGGTAATATAGGAGACAAATATGAAACTAAAAATGATCTTAGAAACAACAAAAATGCCTTGCTGGTTACAGTATCTAAAACTTCGTACATTAATCTAGAAAGAATGTCAAATGCAACTTTGAATTAATTATTTATAGATAAAAAAAAATAATAATAATGATTAAAAGATACATCTAGCTCGTCTTTGATGCAAACAATTGTTGATTGACCCACGGATGCCAATATTTTTGATTGGGTAAAAGTAACATCATCATTTTTATCCGTAAAAATTGTTTATGAATAGCGTAAACAAGGCCGTAGGTGCATTTAACTCGATTTCTATCCTTTAAAAAAAACTTATGTTTTTTCTGTCGTTATCAGTGAGATCACATGACGTCATTTCCATATTTATATATTTTATACTGTGACAGACATTTCGGTGAAAGGTAATTAATTAACTATAAATGTACGTTCTTTTGCTTTTAATCACAAAAACTAAAAATATTACACCAAACTGGCGTCTCAAAACACCTTTGCAGTCAGAAAAAAGTCAGTGTATCGACAAATAGAAGGATAGTTGTGATGTTTAAAATAACATATCATCATATATCATTATTTATCCCCCTTTTAAAATTAAATTCCCCTTTTTACAATTTTAAATTTAATCGAGATTTCTTTTTCTTTCAAAAAGTTTATCTATTCCCTTTTCTCTTTTGCGCTTAATAAATTACATTCACTTTATATTCTCAGGGTCACTTAAAGCCACCAATAAAATAAATAAAAAACAAAGCTACTTTCTCATCTTAAAAGCATTACTGCGCGAGCATACTTTCCTTCTGTTAACGAATATATAAAAAAAGAAAATCTTTGACCATATCCTCCTGTTGCAGCAGTAACTTAAACACGCATTGTAATTCTCTGTTTCATAGTCAATACAAATGGCTTTTCGGCCTGAAAGATATCCTGTTAATATTAAAATCGGTGCCTGGTGAATGGCAAATAAGATCTTGATGAATAAATTATTCTACCATTTTTTAAATCTATTTGCAAAGGTGCTCTGTTATATAGTCTGTCCAGAGCTGTAGTTTTCTTGTTGTATTTGATATCTGCTTTATGTTCTTTGATCCTAGTTTTGAGCTTTCTCTTTGTCATTCCTATATAAAATTGCACTGTTCCATCTTCTTTCGTCAAAGACTTTCACCTATCGTTATATGAACATCGTTATATGAACTTGTAAGATAAATTTCGATTCAAAGGTAATTTATATACATATGTGTGTGTAATATATTATATATTTCATGGCTATCTTTCTTCCTGCGTCAAAACTGCCGCAAATACGAATTTCTGAATTTGGTAATATAGGAGACAAATATGAAACTAAAAATGATCTTAGAAACAACAAAAATGCCTTGCTGGTTACAGTATCTAAAACTTCGTACATTAATCTAGTAAGAATGTCAAATGCAACTTTGAATTAATTATTTATAGATAAAAAAAATATAATAATAATGATTAAAAGATACATCTAGCTCGTCTTTGATGCAAACAATTGTTGATTGACCCACGGATGCCAATATTTTTGATTGGGTAAAAGTAACATCATCATTTTTATCCGTAAAAATTGTTTGAAGTAGCACTGTTCTCCTAGCACTTAAACTTATGGGGAAATGCGCCATCTCTCCTAAGTAGTAGATGCGCAAACTCTCCTATTTTGGTAGGAGAGATTGCGCGGCTTTTTATTTAAATATGGCCACTTCTAAAATGAATTGTTGGTGTTCGCATACTTAGTCCAGGTTAGTAGTTTATAAGAAATGGTTTAAGTTCAAAATATTTTGTATTACTGACGTTCTATAAAAATTCTGACGAACAGCTATGAAAATTCAAGCACTTACTTTGGAAAAACAAAACAAAATAGCATTGCTTTATCGAAGACTCTTGAAGCAATCAATATGAACATTCATGTACACACTGCACTAATGCTGCTGTACAACTACCTGGGGTCGCTGCGCGCGCACTCTACTCCTTCCCGTCGAATCTCTTTGTGCGCAATCTCTCCTACCGCGCGAACTCTCCTCGCTTTACTATATAGGAGACAAATATGAAACTAAAAATGATCTTAGAAACAACATATGCATTATCTGCATTCCTTCTTCTAAATATAACTTTCCCATTGCCCAGCCTTGGCATATATTGTTCGTTAAAATTTCAGTTACTTAAGCTAGTGAATCGTTGGGCTGATTTTGAATTCAAAATGTCCGCTAAGTGACATATTCTTTGGGGTTATAATTGTGCAAAGTTCAAAGTTTTGCGGCTCGATGCACTTACTATCAGGGCTGTTGGGCGGCATTCTATCTCTGGCCGCACTACTGTAAAGATGTAACACTATTTGTCTCCTGTATACCGGGGTCACCCCGCGAGAATATTATATTGCTCGCTTGTCTTTAATAAAATGCCACATGCATATTTTTGACTTTTTATCTGAATCTCTGTCATGGCCTGAGTTATTCACGTATGCAATGTACTTGATAACTGATCTGGCGAAATGTACTTAATTTAAAATTAACAACTCAAATTATCCGATAAAGGAAATGAATAGCATAATAGTAATCGAGTGTTAAGAAATTTAGGTACTTTAAAATCTCTTTACGCAATTCAAATACATTCAAACTCTACATCAAGGAAATGTATCAAAAGAGTCTTAAAGTTATTACAAGGGCAGAAAAAGACTTTTTTACTTTGTGCATTAATAATAAAATTCGTTTTGGCGTGAATGAAAATAGCTCTTTCTTTGCAATATTACTATACTTTGTTTTTATTGTGTTTTAAAGAAATAAAATTTCTTTATATACCATTTTTTTAAAGAGTTTTGTGTATTTTTTTTATTATAGTTGCACTTTAATGTTCATGTAAAGATTTGGGGATAGATTCTTATACTATGAATGAAAATATATATGTTTACCATGCAAAAGCTAAAAGATGAACGATGCATAATATCATATATATACACTATATGGCCATTAATCACCGGACACTTTCAATTTTAAGCATTTTGTCGAATATTTAAAGATATACTTGTCGGATTTTCCTGGAACTTCAGGATTATGAATAATATATTTGACTTCATATTTATCAACGGCGATTTGATCAGCTGGACAATTTGGGGGCCAGAAAAAAAATCACAGCAAAATAATAATTTTTAGGGTCACCCTGTAAAATAAAATGCACTAAATGATCAATCGCTGTAGCTTACGAATATGTGGATATTGTACAATAAGTGTATTCATTTGTGTAAGAATATAGCACGTTCACACTGTAAAAAAAATACGACCAGTTTTCCCGTAGGAATCTGAAAAATAGTTGCCCTTATCGTACAGGAAAAATTTCCGACCCAACTCGGAATAAAATCCGTAAAATATCGTTTTATTTTCCTCTTTTAGGTAGCTTTCTTTACAAAAAGCTACCTATTGCAGCCGTTCGGAGGAAAGCGATTTCAAAAAATTTTGGTACATTTTCATCGATCATGACCCCCAGACCCCGAAACCACCCTCCGTTCAAAATTGATATTATATATATATATATATATATATATATGATCTATGTCACACTGTAACTCTCGTATTTATGAACCGATTTGGATGTAATTCGGTGTGTACATAGTACACACCAATGTCTCGACCGAGTTCGTTGGCCAGCTTCATCCGCCATTTTGTTTTAAAATGGCGGCCATTTAAAATTTTTTTTAAAATTTTAAATTTGAAATGTGGTACCAAAAAATTGAAAATGGAAAAATATTTTTTCTTATGTATTTGACCTTTATACAAAGACTCCGAAGCAATTTTTGTTTCGTCTATATCTTAAAAAATGGCTGAGTTATAGCATTTTGAATTTCTAGCGTGGCTGACATTTTGAAACGTCCTGAATTTTGTCATGCGATAAAAGGCGTATTTATGAACCGATTTGGATGTAACTTCGTTTATACATAGTACATACCAATGTCTCGACCGAGTTCGTTGGCCAGCATCATCCGTCATCTTGTTTAAAAATGACGGTCATTTAAATTTTTAAGAAAAATTTAAATTTGAAATGTGGTACCAAAAAATTGAAAATTGAAAAAATATTTTTTCTTATGTGTTTGACCTTGATAAAAAGATTCGGGAGCAGTTTTTGTTTCGTCTATATCTTAAAAAATGGCTGAGTTATAGCATTTTGAATTTCTAGCATGGCTGACATTTTGAAGTGTCCTGATTTTTGTCACGTGATAACAGATGTATTTATGAACCGATTTGGATGTAACTTGATCTGTACATAGTACACACCAATGTCTCGACCGAGTTCGTTGGCCAGCTTCATCCGCCATCTTGTTTCAAAATGGCGGCCATTTAAAAAAAATTAAAAAATTTAAAATTTAAAATGAGATACCAAAAAATTGGAAAATGAAAAAGATTTTCTTCGTATGTGTTTGACCTTAATACAGAGATTCCGGAACAGGTTTTGTTTCGTCTATATCTAAAAAAATGGCTGAGTTATAGCATTTTGAATTTCTATTGAGGCTGACATTTTAAAACGACCTGATTTTTGTCACGCGATAACAGGCGTATTTATGAACCGATTTGGATGTAACTTGATCTGTACATAGTACATACCAATGTCTCGACCGAGTTCGTTGGCCAGCTTCATTCGCCATCTTGTTTCAAAAGGGTTGCCATTTAAAAAAAAAGTAATTTAAAATTTAAAATAAAGTATTAAAAAATTGGAAAATGAAAAAAAAAATTTTTTTGTGTGTTTGGCCTTGATACAAAGATTCTGGAGCAGTTTTTGTTTCTGAAAATTTGTTCTTTTGTTTATATCTTAAAAAATATTGAATTATAGCACTTTAAATTTCTAGCATGGCTAACACTTTGAAACGATCTTGTATTTGTCACCCGATACCACACGTATTCGCCTATTTCGATGGAAGAAGGCATGTGGATAGTATACATCAATATCTCAACCAAGTTCGCTGGCCAGCTTCATCAGTTTCAAAATGGCGGCTATTAAATTAAAAAAAAATATATTTAAAGTGAGGTGCAAAAAAAAAAAAAAAAAAAAAAAAATAGAAATTGAAAAAGGTTTCTTTCATAAGTATTTGACCTTGATATAAGCATTCACGAGCATTTTATGTTTGTCTTTATCTTAAAAAATGGCTGAGATATAGCAGTTTCAATTTCTAATGTGGGTGACATTTTGAAAAACTTATTTTTTGCCTGCGACAGCACTCGTATATATCAACCGATTCCGATGTGAGTGAGCATGTGCACAGCCATTACTAAGGTCTCGACCAAGTTCACTGATTAGCCTCATCCACCATGTTGTCTTAAAATGGCAGGAACTTTAAGAAATCGCCGAATTTGGCAGCCAAATATAAGTTAGTTTAAATAAAAGCAGCTTGGATAAAGCTGACTAATTTCGCGAAATTCTCATTCATAATGATTTAGTATTGATAAAAATTAATATTGAATCTCCTATATTCGGTTTCCACTAAATTGAGCTTCGTGTGTTTGAATAATATAAGTTGGGTTTTTTAAAATAAGGAAAATGAAAGCTACCTCTTCCTCCCGGCACTGGCCGGAAGGACTTTTTTTTTACGGATTTTATTCCGAGCTGGGTCGGATAATTTTCCGGTACGATAAGGGCAACTATTTTTCCGATTCCTACAGGAAAACTGGTCTGATTTTCCTTACAGTGCATGGAGTATATATTCATAGAGATACATCGATTTTTTATTTTTTTTTTTAATTCAAAAAATTCTTGCATGTTTTTTGTGTATATCGTTCAGGGTTTTCTACCAAATTTAACGCCAATTTCTGAAAATTCGACAAAACGTAGCAGTAATAATATAGTGCAATTGGAATGTAAATATATTTAACATTTGATGAAATATGAGCAGTTGTATGAAATATTTTTTATCTGCGCATACGCGGACGATAACATTTTTTTTTTTTTTCATGATTTCAAAGTCGAATGAAGCAACTCATAAGAAAAAGCTAGTCAAATATCATGAAAGTACAGAAAGTTAAATCGGTCATTGAGTGAGAGGATTTTTAATTGTTCTCTAAAAACGACTAAATGATAAGGGTTTTTCCATAAACTGTCATTTTTAATTTTTATTTATTTTTTATTTGCATTTTTTATCGATGCTTTAGTTCTCCTTGGAAAACCACTAGAACGAACCTAATCCAAGAAAAAAAGAAGTATCAAAATTTTACGCATTTCTTCTAAATCTTCTCGTTGACATTCATTAAATACAAACACCTTTGCTGAAAGCCAGTTAATAAAAAATGACAATTTGTGGAAAATCCCTTATCATTCTGCAGCTTTTAGAGAGCAACTAAAAATCGGTTCACTCTATTGCCGATTATCTTTCTGAATTTTCACGATAATTGACTGGCTTTTTTTTTTTTTTTTTTATGAGTTGCTCCATATGAGTTGACAATTAAATCATGATAAAAAAAATATTTCATACAACTGCTCATATTTCATCAAATATTTAATATATTTACATTACAATTGCACTATATTATTTCTACTACAGTTTGTCAAATTTTCGGAAACGGGCGTTAAATTTACTAGAAAGCCCTGGATGATATAAGCAAAAAAACATGCAAGAATTTTTTGAACTTAAAAAAAAAAAAAATCGATATATCTCCATGAATATACGTTACACAACTGAATACACATACACATATTGTACAATAACCACATATTCGTAATATATAGTGATAAATAGTCATCTCGTGCATTTTATTTTACAGGGTGGTGACCCTAAATATTACTATTTTTCTGTGATATTTTGCTGGCGCCTAAATTGTCTTGCTGATCAGAACGCCTTTGATAAATATGAAATCAAACATATTCTTCATAATCCTGAAGTTCCAGGAAAATCCGACAAGTATATCTTTGAATATTCGAAAAAATGTCTAAAACTGAAAGTGTCCGGTGATTAATTGCCATATAGTGTATATACAGTGTGCCCGCGTATAACCTGACCGACCTTTATTTTCGCAACCGCTGGTCCTAGATACATACTTCCAATTACAAAAATGGTTTAAATAAGGTAAAGAATTATTTTCAAAGCGATTTGAGTCAAGAAAAGCATTTCTTAAAAAAAATTACGAAATTAAAATTTTTATACGGTCTCCCGGTCCTATAAGTTATATTTTGTAAAATTTTCCTATTACACTGACAAGTAAGACAAAAAAAAGTCCCATTCATATAACACTAAAATTGACCGAGTTATGAAACTTTAAAAATGCAGGACTTATACCACTTTACTACATCTGAACACAGATGAGTTCCGCCATGGTATGAGGGGTGATATACCAAGTGCTTAAAGTATTCGAGGAACTTATTTCATGTGCATCTACGCTTTGAAAAAAATCGTACAAGCATTACTATTGAATTAACTTTTATTAAGTTTCAGATTGACTTAAATAATTGTATTTTAACCTATGTTTTATTTTGTAAGGATATGAGACTGTTTCTTTTTATGATTTCTTTTAACACAAATTATGTTATTTTTATAAGTTTTTATTTAACTTCAACGATCGTATGCATGTTTTTCCAGTTCGAAATTTGTACTCGAACTTTAACTCACTTTCAAATACCCGATCGAGATTGAATTTTATATACTGACATAAATCCGATGACAATCTAATATTATGGTTTTCGGTGGTTACCATTTATACTTATATACAGAATAACACAAAACATTTCAGAAGAGATTGCCGCCAAGAAGTTTAAGAAAAAGTTTTAGATTAGATAACACAAGACTGTGATGGTTGTGTTTTTTAACTTTTATGTATTTTTTAGCACTGAATCCGAAATTTTCCTTAATTTTTAAACAGCATGTCAGGATTTTTCGCAAATCATAAATTGTCAAAGTTAAAAATGATGGTTAAAAATGAAGGTCATTTACGGATTCAGCGGGAAAAAAATACATAAAAATAAATTATTAAAAGTTTTAAAAACACAACAATGACATCTATTTTATAGTATCAAATTTTCGCTATTTTTTCTTTTTTTAACTTTAATTTTTACGATTTGCAAAAAATCTTTACGTGACGGTAAAACATGAAAATAAATTTCGGATTCAGTGGTACAGAATACATAAGAATCAATTATCAAAAGCTAAAACTGTTAATTTTCATCCTTTTATTTAACAAAAATTCTGTTTTTTTTCTTCTTATGTATATTTTGCATTAATATGTCAGAATGATTAAAGATTTCAAATTTATATTGCAATGTTAATTTTACTCTCAACCATTTTTTTAATATATCTGACGAAATTATATTTCTACCAAGACTGCGCGATTGACCCCTAATTTGCAGCAAAAAATATGCTCCATCTTTAAACAGTTATTACTCGGTCAATTTTAATCGTAGAATAACTGGACTTTTTTTGTCTTACTTGTCAGTGTAACAGGAAAATTTTACTAAATATAACTTATAGGACCGGGGGACCGTATAAAAATTTAAATTTCGTAATTTTTTAATAAATGCTTTTCTTGATCCAAATCGCTTTAGAAATAATTTTTTACCTCATTTAAACCATTTTTGTAATTGGAAATATGCATCTAGGACCAACAGTTGCGAAAATGAAGGTAGGTCAGATTATACGTGGACGCCCTGTATATGTTCTACTTATAAATTAAATGTTATTTATTTACTCACTTCTTTCTGTATGCGTTTTGCTTCTTCTTCTGTTTCAAATGTTACAAAGCCATACCTATTTGGAAATAGCAATGAAATAAATCAGACATTAATTTAAAATATTTTTATTCGAACAAGGACTATTATTGCAGGAGCAAACTTCCATCTTTTTTTTTTTTTTTTTTTTTTTTTTTTTTAAGTAATAGCCGCCTTATTTAAATTCAGAATTTCTATCATAAATAAGGCGAAATTTTCTTTTTTGAATTACTAGTGAAAGTTTGGACCTTGCGGTTAATTAGATCCTGTATTCGAAAGAGCTTTCGTAGTGTGAAAATATTAAATATTTTATTTACCCTTTGGAAACACCCGCTCTGTCCAGAATGATTTTTGTTGCTTTTACGTTGCCGTACGCAGCAAACAGGGAGTGTAGTTCAGATTCTGTTGTCTGCAATCAAAGGAATAATTAATATACGTTTCATAAGTGAAGAATTAATAACGCTTGCGTTTCAGCTCATGAAAATTTGTAGAAAACGTTTCCTTTAAAAAAATAACAGTCTAAATTATATTCTTGCTGGTGAATCAAGAGATTACATTGTGTTGTATCATCATGCACGCTGAATACTGTTAGCATATAGAGAAGGGATCGATCCACACAAACTTTGGGACATATTCAAGGTTCCTTCACAAAATTCCATTTACTTAAACAGGACCATCCACAAAATTCTTCACAAGAAAACAGGTCCCTTCACAAAATTCCGCTCAATAAAATAGACACCCTTCACAAAATTCCATTCCATAAACACATACTCTTCTTTAATTATTTTTATTTTATTAGGTTTTAAAACGCGCAATTTGCAAACAAAGCAAGTTCACCAGAAGGAAGCCCTTGAGCAGAAAGACTTAAAGAAGTTGTTATTAATAAATGCTTGGTTCGAATTTGAGTAAGTGGATTTCATCTTTCGTTACAAGCACGATGAAATCCAGTTACTCAAATATCACAATTCTCAAATATTTCAATTAAATTTCACAAAAATAACTTTTACTTTTCACAAAATAGCTCCCCCCCCCCCCCAAAAAAAAAAAAAAACTGCATATACTCCTGTATAGTATAATAAAAATGCAGTATAAAATTTTACAATAAATTAGCCACATTGTAAATAAATAAATGCGCAAATGCTGCAAAGAACACACATTTTTTCAATTATTTTATAGATTGTAAAGCATTTTATGTTTTTTAAATAATAATAATAATAATAATAAATTATCCTTTTTTTCTTAATATTTTGCAGTATTATAGAAAAAATAAAATTCGACTTGTCATTAATATTCTTAACTCACCCGTTTCTGATATAGAATCCCATTCATAAAAAAGATACAACCGTCGTTATTCGTGAATCGTTCGTAATAAAGTAAAATGAATAGTTATTTAGGCGTTTAATTATGTCTTTTTAGAATAATATTTATATACTAGAAATGTAGCCCGTCAAAAATGACGGAAATTTAGATATAAAAATATATACAACTCATGTGCAAGAATATGAGTTTTCTCGCTTGTTCCGCAGTGATAGATGAAAATAACACATTTTAAGAACGAAACACATTTTTCAAAAACTGTGTACAGTAGAAAACCACTAATCTGCACAGTTTGGTTCCAAGTGTTATGCAGATTTGAGGCTTTTTTGCGGTCATGTCTATTCAATCTTTGCTTACATTTTTTAAATTCATATATTGGACAATTTAGATTGTTGAGCCTTAAAAATAAGTAAATAACACACTTGAAGTAAGGTTAAAAACTATTAAATTATCGTATACGATTTCATAAAATGGTATTATATGGTATTATATGTGTGTGCTTCACGATCTTGGTTACGACGTTGGCGAAATTGGCTGCAACTTGTCATAATGATAATAGTGTGGGCCGCTATAACAAAAAAGTAACCAGTTTTTAGTAAAATTTCTGATATAAAGTAGCTTTCAAAAACTTGTGTAAAATTGCAGGCCGTTCTCGTGTTATGTCAGTCCTAGGAATAATATTTCTAACACTGAAGATTTTCCATGTATATATGGAATTTAGAAAAGCTTCTCCAAAAGAAAGGTCCTGAAATGACATTGTAATTCCTCTAACTTCAAAGTTTAATCGGGCCCTGATGTTGAGTACTGAAATCTGATAAATACAGTTATTTTGATTATTACAACAGAATTAAACAGTTAAACTTATTTAACTTAAACCCGCTGTTACTTCCCGATGTTATTTTTTAGTATTAAGAAAGAAAATTATTTAAAATTTTCAAATCATGCATTTATGATTTCTTTTCCGTCTTTAATAACTAAATAATGGAAAATTAGGCTTTTGTTCTGAGCTCATAAATATGACAATAAAATAATGTAACTAAGAGACATTGCAAAATTAAATCTTTGTGATTACAAACCATAAACAAACGATAACGCCACCATTTTACCTACTATGACGTCATTAGAATATTGCCCATTGATTGTTGGAGAACTTACTTTGTGAATGATTACCTCAATGATTTAATATTTTTGACGTTTCACGATGAATGAATCACTTGTGTTTGTTTAGGTTCATGGAATGAGATATTAAGCTGTGAACCTAATTTTAATTGAAGTTATCCAAGGATATATGTATTTTTAATCGAAATTAAAAACAATGCTTTGATCTCGAAATAAAAAGTTTTAGTTTGTATAATTTGTTATTTCTGTTAATTATTTATTTAAGTACTTTTCCATTATAGCGCATTTTTAAAAAAAGCTTGGCGCGATTCGGGCATCAGAAATTGAGATATGTTGCAAAAATATATAAACAGCTATGAAAACAAATCTAATGAACTTTTATCTTTGTTTATATATGCACTTATATACATAAAAAAATCGTTTCTAAATATATATAATTTTTTTTATATACAAATTACGGCACAGATTTCAGATATGAACTGGGATACCTAACTGGCGCCAAAATGGTGTTATTTTGCTGCTATGGTAACCCGGCTATTGTTTTTTATTTATTAATAAATTGTTTATTTACTTTTATTTTCTGTTTTTTAATTATATAAACTGCTTTGTTCTATAATTATTATTCAAACTGTTATTTATTTATAGTTATTTCCTTTTCAAAATGATAGCAAATAATTGAAAAATATATAAGTAACTGGTATTCGAAAGCGAGGTTTCTGCCAAATTGGCGTCATAGAAAAATCACGCCAACCCCCATGCGTATATGACATCTGTGCAAAAATTACTTCTGTTTCTTCATAAAAATGGGTAAATAGCTTTTTTTATATTAAATTGTCGGCACAGATGTCATATACGCCCATATTGGCGCGATTTTTTTTTTACGCCGATGTCATATACGCACCGGTTACTTAACTGGCGCCAAAGTGTCGTTATTTTGCTTGTAATGGTAACCCGAATGTTGTTTATGCTGTTGATGTTTTCGCCAAATTGGCGTCGTAAAAAAATCGCGCCAATATATGATATCTGTGCCAAATTGTATACATATGGTAAAAATTGTTTGTGAGTATGAAGCAGTAAATGGGTTGGCAGAAAATACGTTGGCAAACTTCTTTCTCGCCAAGAAACTTTTCTCCGAAGTATTGTACATAAGCAATGATTGCTGGAAAATGAAATTTTAATTATGATATGCGCTTTTAAGTTTCACTATATTTATGCATACAATATAGTGTGTATAAAAACCCTATTTCACATATAGGGCTACAGAAAAGAATTCTTAAGAATTACTGAGAAAGAGCGCAAATTGCTTAAAGGTGGATTTTAAATGAGTTATGAATTTTTATGCTGAACTGCATTTAGTTTCCTAAGATATGTTTGTAGAATATAGATAAAATGATATAAATGGTCACGCAAAGAATTGGATACATAACCGTCTATGGATGATAATATCTGGAAATCTGATTTCAGTAGTTTTAAGAGTAGTTTAAATTAAATTTTAGCTAAATAGTGGCATATAATAACGGTACTATTGGCTATGGACGGTAACTGCTGAAATCAATTTTTAAATTTTTTTATGCGTTTCCTAAAATGTTTACTTAGTTATCTTGGTACTTCTTAGTTATCCCGTCGACCAAATTACTGTCGCCAAGTTGTAAGATTAATTGCCAATAATGGTTGCCATTAATTAATTAAATGCCAATAATGGCCAATAAAACCATTAATTCGACGTTTTATTTGTATTTTTATTAATGTTTTACTACTGATTTGGCGATTTATATAATTTGGCGAAATTGGTCGACGGGATATCTAAGAAGTAACGTTATCTTATTTACCTTATTTTCCTAAATAACGAAGTTTTGTTAAAGCATTCAGGATGTGTTGGAAAGTGTTTCATATTCTATGCTTAACGCATGATTTTTCTTTCTTCTTTAGTCTTATTTTGCATTTATTTTATTCTTAATTTTTTAGTCTTATACTGCTTTATAGAAACTTTGGCACAGTTATCATATACGTTATCATATATTGGCGCGATTTTTTTCCGACGCCAATTTGGCAAAAACATCAACAGCATAAACAACAACATCCGGATTACCATATCAAGCAAAATTACGACACTTTGACGCCAGTTAAGTACCCGTTGTGTACATTGGATTCAGAAAAAAATCGCGCCAATATGGCGTATATGACATCTGTGCCGAAACTTTAATATTTAATGTTTAAACTTTTCGCTCCACTCCCTTTGCATATAGTACAAACTATAACACGGATAGCGCAAAATAATAGACAGTTTGGTACTTTTCCACTGTAGGGGCTTTGGCATTTTTTTAAAAAAGCTTGGTATAATTTGGGCATCAGAAAGTGAGATTTGGGTACTTTTCCGTTATACGGACATCATTGTCGCCATGCATAATAGTTGGCTCAAAATCGTGAATTGAAACATTTGAAAAATAAAAGAAAAACCATTGTCGATCCTAAAGTGAGCATTTAAAAAATATAACATTTGAAAATTCCAGACTTTTACGAACTATTTCATCAAATCAGAAATATATACTTAAAATAAGTGAACAAATAACTGCTATAAAATAAAGCAATAAAATAAAACTCATATTAAACTGCTGGCATAAAATTACAAATATCTTTTAGCATTTTGAAATAATTGGCGCATTAGCATACATTTTGGCATGGTGTCCGTATAACGGAAAAATATCGAGATTTGTTGTCAAATCATATAAACAGCTATGAAAAAAAAATTTAATGAGCGTTTTTGTTTGTTTTATATGTATATTATTGATGTTTTTATGTACAAATTGCATCTGTTTCTGTATAAAATTAGAGAAACGGCTTTTTTATGTTAAATAAATCGTATAAATATCGAAAAAAATGCCTGTGTATATAAAATGAAACAGTGAATAGGTTCCCGGAAAATGTGTTACTAAATTTCCTTTTTCGCCAAGGCCAATACTGGAAAAGTACCTAAAGCACATTAAAATCGCGCAGTTAGGAGCTCACACAGTACACCGTTGTTTATTAGCGGTTATTTTATTAGTAGCATCGGGAGGAAGATGTAAAGATGTACTTTAAATTCTCACCCATAGATTTCGAAAAAATATCTTAAAGGAGTGGAGTTTAAATTAAATTTCGGTGACCTCCATTATGAAAGATTAATGGTTTTAAATGGGAATTTCGCCAAATTAGCCAGCTATCGCCAAGTTGGCTAACATTTGGCGCTACTGTGGTAACCCTGCATTAATATTTTTCAACAATTACTCATTTCAATGAGGCGGTCCTACCGGAATAGTGAGGGACACACAGAGACTTGGATTTTATATAAATAGATTTGTAAAGGGGAATATTTAAATATTTATTTTGATATCAACTTTAACATTTCCAATAGCAATACACCTCGTTTCACACTTTAATTCAAATGAACATTATCTTTTTGAAGCTGAATTGCTAGAATCTCCAGAGTCACATTGTAAAATCATGGCCCTGTTGCCCCACGTAACCTTATCCACGAAAGGATTTGAATTTAGGTAGCATCATCTATTTCACTTATGATGTACTTAATCAAATCAACTAAGTCTCTGGTAATAATTATTGTCTATGATTTGAAAGCATGATACATAAAAGTGAGATTCACGGATCAAAAACACATGAAAATTAGAAAAGAGTCAGTCTTTTATTTTTCCATCGTTCATGAAGCACGCATGGGGAACGTCAATATAATGGCGCTATTAAGCCTAATTTGACTGTTCTAGATATATTATATGTTTTAAGTGTTAACCCTAGTATGCTTGAAGAAGCTATTTATAAATCATTGTAAAATTGTCTTTAAGGAATTAAATCAAGCTTCGTATGATTTTAGCATTCAGTTATTATTTAAATACATACTTCAATAAATTAACGTTTTGCATATCACCTTCCTACATATACAGGTTGCTGCGGAATTCGACCGACAAATTCAGAGGTGTTGTAGAAGGATGAAAAATTGCCACAGAACATAGGGTTGCAAACCCCTTATTTAGACACAAATACAGGGAGTTTCGCCCTAACTGAACTCTTGGTGATGGTAGTAATTTTGAGAAAAATAAAAATATTGCAATGAAAATGTAGTGATATGTACTTTGTTTTGTATGAAATGTGATAACAACATGAAAAGTTCTGGAAAAAAAGGGTGCTCATACAATCGATGATATCGTATAAACCTGTAATCGCAGTCCAAAATGTGTAGTGTCAAGTGCATACTGCTGGCGCGTATAATGGAAACTACTGCCACTTTTTTTTTCTTTTACTTTTTCACACAACAAAGTTGAGCATGTTTATTAAAAGTTTCATTTTAATATTATTCAATTTTCTGAAAGTTATTGCCGTCAATCCAAGTTGAGTTACGGTAGAACACCCTGTAGTTTTGATTAAATAGCTGGTTTGCGATCCCATGTTCTATAGTAATTTTTCTGCCTCTTGATGCTTACTATCACTCTTCTGAATTTGTCGGTCGAATTCGGTAACACCCTGTATATATATAATTTTCCAGACGCATTAAAAAACCTCTTACGGCATTTATTTCGATGCAGTAAAAATTTACCACTCACAAATATAATTATTTTTCAGTTATTCAAAAACTTATAATGGAATTTTATTTTATTTATTATTGCTGACATCACATACTGAAGTATTTTTAAATCTGTGATAATAAGAGAAGAAACTATTTTTTTCATATTTACTCTATGGGAAACCCCCTAGAATTAAAGATACAACTTTTAAGACAACGATGGCATGTAAGTAAAATTTCTGTACTACATTTTCCGTGGTGCTACACTACTCAAAACAATTAAAGGATATTGAGGTTGCAGATGGATCTTGCTGCTGGTGAATTGTTTAGAAGTTTAGATGATTGATACATGATCGACAGACGTGATAGGTTATGTGAGAAAAAAATTACACATGTTTGGCAGAAAAAAATGCATTCTATTAAGCATTTGGGTATATATATATATATAAAAAAACACAATTTATGCATATGAGAAAAAATGAATAAAAAAAGCTGTTTCCTTTTAAAAAAAATCGTTTTTAATAGGGTGTACGGTTTCCCCGGACGGCCAGCAATGTTGAACACCTTTGAGGCATGGAGTTAATGAGGTTATTAATGAGGAGCTCCGGTATTCTGTTCCACTTCTCCAGAAGAGCTCTTTCCAGTTCTTGGAGAGTTTGTGAAGGTGGTAGGCGGCCAACAACTCGTCTGACTAGAATGTCACAAACATGCTTTATTGGGTTCATGCGCGGAGAACACGCTGGCCATTCCATTCGTATGATTCCTTCTTCAAAAAGGAAATCATCGACCAAGTGAGCACGATGTGGCCTGCAATTGCCATTCATTAACATGAAGTCATCTCCCATTGCTGCAGCGTAAGGGACTACAATAGGTCTGAGAATCTCGTCTCTATGTCGCTGACTGGTCAGAGCTCCTTTTCGAATGATGTGGAGGTCAGTGTGCCCATCAATGGAGATGCCAGCATAGACCATCAATCCCCCACCGCCAAATCTGACGCTTCCTTGATCCTTGCACGAACGCAGGATTGTTTATAGTGCCACGTTCCCTGCGAGCATGCAGACCTACAGCATGGAGCCGGTTTCGGGCAGTTTGAGTCGAAACTGTGGTTCCAGTAGCCGAGCGAATGTGCTGTTAAAGAAGAGTGGCATTAATATTTCTGTGTCTCCGAGCCTTTAGCGTTAAATATAAATCTCCATTGGACGTTGTTGCATGTCTCTGACCTTGCCCTGGTCTTCAGCCTGCATTTCCAGTCTAAAAAAATGGTTCCAGATCCTAGAAATCACACTTTGTGAAATTCCAGTGTCTTCTACTAGCTTCTGATTCTGTTAAATGGCTTCGTTGGGACATTACACTCATCGAAACAAAGCACTTACTGAATGTCGATCATTATTTTTCGCTTTGTCTTTCAGTAGGTTGATATCAAATTTTATTCGCTGTCGCTAAAGCGTCGTTTTTGACATCAAACTCAAAATTTGCATACTCCGAAGTTTGAAAATGAGAAAAAATTGCATTTGTGACTCTCATCTTCCATTTTCTGAAAATAATTTCCGTTAATTAAATTATACCGTTAATTAAATTATACTGAAAATTATACCGTTATTTTATATAAGACTTACAATATCCTTTAATTGTTTTGAGCAGTGTATTTAGTATAATTAAAAGTCTAAGCTTAAGTGATTGGCTGAAGTATGTTTGATATAATATTATATCTTCTTGAAATTTTGAAGATTATGTTAAAATTTGTTGTCGTTATAGTGACAAACATTGAGATAGTTTTTAGTCTAGACGAATTTATTTTTTCTGTGAATATATAGAAATTTGTCTTCATTTGTGTATTCAGAGTGCACAAATACAGTCTGGAATGCTCAGCTACTGGAGACTTCAGGCCTTATTGCCACTATTTACCGACTTCCTTTTCCTAACATTTTTTGTGGCGTAATAAATAGAAATATGTGTTTAACTTTATATCTTTAACATACTTTTTATGCGCATATCTTTAAGACAAAAACAGACAGAAAAACAAAAATAAGAGAGTATTAAGATGATGACTATCCTAGTATTTTATACAGAGGTTAAAATGATCATTCTAACCTCCAGTGATGTGTTGCGCCGTTATTATTCATTCTTCTCAATTTTTGCAATAAATAAAAGATTCCTAAACGAAGTCTTGAAATAACAGTAATCTTATTTTTATGTGTCTGTGAGTGTGTGTGTGCATCTTTTCGTTAATTTATGTACGCTATGCATTCATTATATCTCAAAATTTCTTGTATTTATTTTGTAATATGAATAATATTAGAAACAAAATACAAACTATTATACGAACGTAAAGTGACTTACATTGGCAGCTATGCCACCGACGAATATCCTGTTCGGAATGAGTGTTCCAAATTTGGGCGCATTCGGTGCGACTGGGGAAGGGGACAGGGAACCTGACCCCTCCGCACTCGATGTTGACTGAAAAAAAGAAAAATATCAAAATGAAATCTACATAAGACTGAAGAAATTATGCAAATTTAATTAATGCAAATTATTAATATCCACGAAAGCATTTAAAATTAAAACAAAGGTTTACCTAGATAATAAATATTAACCACTGCGTAGCAAAAATCCTCTGGTTGGTAATCATTCTTTTCGCTTACCTATTGCATTTAAATCTTTCATAAAGAATACTAGCGGGGATGACCGAGCTAAGCTCGGTCAAAGTTAGCCTTGTGTTCAATTTGGTATTTTATTCTCATTGTATCATTCTTACTGTTTAGATACAATTAGCTTGACCCTCACCCATTAATCAAATTTTCTCGAACATGTGATTTCTCGTAATCCAAAACTGTAGAACATAATGTTTAGTGAAAATCGTTAGAGCCGTCTTTTAAGATGAAATTAGCTTGACCCGCAGTGACTCAAAAATGACACACTGATAGAAATTTCTCGAACATGTGACCTAGCCCAATAATCTTCTCGTACCCGAAAACGGTTGGATACAAAATTCAGACATAATCGATTGAACCGTTTTTCAGATATAATTAATTTGACCCTGACCCAAAATGACCCACTAATCGAATTTTCTCGAATATGTGACTCAGCACAATGGTCTTCGTGTGCCCGAAAGTGGTAAAATACAAAATTTAGTCAAAGTCGTTAGAGCCGTTTTTAAGATAAAATTTACACGCATAATTTTTGCTCGTATTATAATATAAGATAAATTAATTTTGCTTAAAATACATTGAAATATTCGCCTTTAAGAAAGAATGAACAACTTTAAATAACACAAATGTATGTATACAAAAGGTGCATACAGCTGTTTCAAAGCTTCTTAAGCTCCATCATCTGTGCGAAAATTAAAAATTAAATACTAAAACATAGCGAGCCAGACTCACCTCGCAGCTTGTCGTCAATGGCAAAATAGCGGTGAGCGCCGAAAAACAACTGCGGAGTCAATCCCTCCCGCGCAATAGGAGGAGACCAATCAAAATTGCTCAGCCATTCAGGGATAGTTTAAGCAGAGAGGAGATAAAGGAAGGGAAAAGGGAAGAGAGCGAATCAAAGAAATGAGAGCCATACTTTTGAAAAATTGGGTGTACTGACAAATCGTTAACCAAACCGTTAGAATTCTTCCATATATGATAAGCTCCCCAAAAATATCGATCGTAAATTGATGAACATTTTTGTATTATTGAACCTTCGGATAATTAAAAATTGTGATTGTTAGACCAGCAGTGATTAGCAATAGCGAAGCATTTAATGTCACAATTTTTAACGCCAGTTTTATGTTTCCCAAAAGGTCCCTAAGGTCCTTTTGGGATTTACACTTTCCTACCAATAAATTCAAACAAAAATCGTCATTTTATTTAATCGTTAACATTGCTCACAAATTCTGCGCTTAAATAGTTTGAAGATTACTTTTCGAAAATTTGTGGTGAGAAATGTAATAATTGTGCGCACCACGGGTATGGCATACCCTGCGCGAGCAATCCCGGGTTAAGAGTAATGATTGTTTCTTTTTTGAAAGATTTTTAAAATTTTAATGTAATATTATTTTTATTTATTTATTTTTGAAGAATACCAACATATTTTTTTAAACATGTGCTTTTTCAAATTATTTGTGTAATGATCTACTGTAAACTCAATAAAGATAATTACTACAGGGTATTAAAATAACAGAGTTCGTTCGGATCAGGGAATTTTTCAGGGGAAATATCAGTATTTGTTTTAATAAAAAAAAAATAAATCTAGGTCAAACACGCGAGAGATCACCTTATTTGAGGAGAGATTTTCTATAAGAAAATACTGGTACCGAAGAATTTCCTGGTCTGAAAATTCCGGGACCCGTACGAACCCTGAATAAATTTCTTTTATTGCTTATTAGAACTTAGATAAACGTCAATTTTATAATAATTTCGTTATTATGTTTCATGTATGTTTTAAGTTTTATGTGCGAATCTTTTAAAGTAAATTAAAATATATTAAAATTAAAAATAGATTTATTTTCATTTTAAAACATCTTACAGAGACTTTAAAAAAATAATAATAACTTGCCATAAATAAGCAAAACATTGCTTAAAATCATAATGAAAAATAAACCGTAACATTTCCTTTTCAACTGTTACAAACTTAAAAAGTATTAATAATATTTTAATTTTTTTTAATATTGTAAAAATATGTTAGCTTTTTATTAAAAAACAAAAAAATATATATTATAGCGAGTTATTTAAGTTTACGTTCTATAGATGGCGCCATAACTTTTATCGGATTTATTTGAAAACCCATGTAAAACCAATACTATTTAGCCAATAGTGGAAAATCATTGGATATATTTTCAATATAGAATTACTTTTAGCCAATATTGGGTTTTCATTGAAAATAATATCACTGTAAGACAAGCATATACAACCATTAATTACTTCGCTTTCCAAACACAACAACTATTTCTAAGCGTCATTGTACTGTTTTGAAAGCAATACAGAAATATTCTGCAAAATTTATGGGAAACTTACTGGATTTATACGGATTTGTACTCTCAAAATGATTACGAAAATTGTACTGCTTTCTTAGAAAAATTAAATTATTCCGTAAAATTTTACGGAAAAATTTGTGCATATTGACGGATTTTTTTTTTACAGTGTAGTCCTGTATTAATTAGTAAATGTATTAAGCAAACTGGATTGTCATCGATCGGCGTCTTATATCAAAGATTTTTTATTTATTGTAGTGATGACAGACTCTCAGAGCCTGTCATAATGGTATGGAAATAGGCTAATAGAGACCATGTCCTCTGTCAATCTGCGGCTTTTTTTGGTGAAAAATTTCAAATGATTTTTAATTTCCTACCTTGATTCTAGATTCAACTGCATTTTTCGCTTACCATCCGATTATACTTGTGCAATCATAATTTACTGCGAGTCCTCTGCTAATTTTTATTGTCGTATCTCTAAATTAGGGATGCACAATCTGTGGCCCGCGATAGGTTAACATGTGGACCGCGAATTTCGTTAATTTATAACTGGGAAAAATCGCAATTTTTGTCCACATGTCGCTGGGGAAAATAGGGAATTTTTATCAATTTGTCGATGCTAAAAATTAGAAATTTCGTTGATCGGATTCGGAAAAATCGCGAATTTTATCGATTTGTCGATAGTGAAAATTGGAAATTTCATTGATCGGGTTCGGAAAAATCGCGAATTTTGTCGATCATGTGCTGAAAAATCGCGAAGTTCGTCAGTCTATCGCGAGAAAAAATGCGAATTTCGTCAATTTGCCACAGAAAAAATTACAAATTTCGTCAGAGTCAGTTAAGAATTGCGAATTTCGCTGATCGAGTGTGGAAAAATGGCCACTTTTGTCGATGAGGTGCTAAAAAATTCCAAATTTCATTGATCGGCTTCTTGAAAATTGCGAGTTTCATCAGTTTATCGCGTAAAAAAAATCGCGAATTTCCACAATTCTCCGCGGGAAAAAATTACAAATTTCGTCAGTCAGTTAAGAATCACGAATTTCGTTGATCGGATTCGCAAAAATCGCGAATTTTGTCGATCGTGTGCGACAAAAATCTGAAATTTCGTTTATCCGCTGCGGAAAAATCGCGAATTTCGTCCATTTCCCGCGGGAAAAAATACAGATTTTTCAGTCAGTTAAGAATCACGAATTTTGTTGATCAGGGTAGGAAAAATTGCGAATTTCGTCAATCAGGTACGGAAAATCTCAAATTTCGTTGATCGGCTGCGGAAACATTGCAAGTTTCGTCAACTTATCGCAAGAAAAAATCGCGAATTTTGTCACTCTGTCGCGTTAACAAAATCACGAATTTCGGCAATTGAAAAAAATTACAAATTTTGTTAATTGGGCACAAAAATATCGTGAAATTCTTCCATCGCGCGTGGAAAAGAAGTCGTGAATTTTGTCAAAATTTTTCATTTATCAAGAAGGAACAGTTAGTCTTAATAAAGTGATATGTATGATTATTCATAGAGATGTGAAGACGTCCTGCATACAATTATTTATTTCTATTTTTTATGTACAAAAAATCATTATTTTTCATGAATAAAGAGTTACCCCCCCTCCCCCCGAACTTCCCCGAAATAGAATTCTGTGTGTGTTACTGATGTGGCCCTCGACAACCCAAACCTTTTTGTAAGTGGCCCTTCTCTCAAAAAGGTTGTGCACCCCTACTCTAAATCATCACACGCCCAAACATACACACATATATATACAAGATGTTCCAAAAAGATTGAAACGCGCTTCAACTTTTTACCAGCTGTGAGATACGTAGTCAATTTAAAGTGCAAAAGTATTCAAATAAGGTAAGAGTTAAGATTATTCGAAGTTAAGATTATGTAGGTGAAATAGTCCTGCCACTTCCTTTCAAAAAGTTTCATTTTTATTATTATTTTTTTTATATACGGTCACCTATCTAATATTATACAGAAGTAAACGTTTATTTGTTTGTAGGGGTAATTTCTGGAACTACCAAACCGATCTCAAAAATAATGGGAGCAAATTGATGGTGACATTACCTGTTACAACAGAGATTATTAAAATAGCAATTAAAGCCTTTGTGCAGGAATATTAAAAAGCAGTAAACCAACGTTTAAAATGCACAAATAATGCGTGAAAAAACAGCTGTTTCGAATCTACAGCGAGATTCTTCTTCAGTGCAAGATAGGGAAAAAAGAACAGCGTGCTAAAAAAAGCAAGGCTGAGAGAATCTCGCTGTAGATTCGAAACAGCTGTTTGCTGCTTTTCACGCATTATTTGTGCATTTTAAACGTTGGTTTACTGCTTTTTAACAGAGATTATATTTTACGTCGGTCACTACTTCCAACGGGGGTGGGGTGGGGGAGCAGAAACGTTCTAAAAATGCTATTTTTGTGATACTGAAGAGACTAGAAACTGGAAATTTGACATGGTAGATACTTCTAAGATGTAAATGCTCTCTAAAAACAGTTTCTAGAAAATTTCAAATTTAAAAGGGTGAAATGAGCGAAATGCGTTCTGAAAATGATCTAAATTACGATTTCTGTGGGATCTCAGGAAATACCAAACCGATTTAAAAAATAATGACTACAAATCGATGGGAGAGGTTTTTGCTCTTACATAGGTTATATTTTATGCCGGTGCCACTACCAACAGGCGATTTCAGGAGCAAAAAACATTCTAAAATTGTAATTTTGTGAAACTAAAGGGGCTAGAAACTTTAAATTTGGCATGCTAGTTATTTATACGATGTAAATGCTCTCTAAGAACAATTAGGGTTAAAAACGTGAAATTTGATATTTGTTATTTTTAAGACGTAAATAGTCGCACAGAACAATTGAAGAAAAATCAAATTTCATAGGGTGAAATGCTCATAAAATGTTCTAAAAACGTTCTAAATTATGATTTCTATGGAATTCTTAAGGACAGAAACTTGAAATTTGACATGGATGCTACTTTTAAGACCTAAATATTGGCGCACAATCGTTGAAGAAAATTTTTCCTAACATAACTTATAGGATCCAGAGACCATATATAAAATTAAAAAGTATAACTGTTTCAAAATTGTGGCCTGGACTGTTTCATCAGCATCTTAATTCCTACCTTATTTTGAACACTTTTGCAATTTACATTATTTACGTATCTCTAACAGGAAAAAAGGTAGAGCATTGGGGTGCCTTATATATAGATTTATATTTATACTAGCAAAACCCGTGGCTTTGCTCGCGTAATAGTTTAAGTATGCCAAGTGATATTTGTATGTCTGATTTTTATTAGAAGAAAAAATATACTTTTTGGACTAATTCAAAAGTCACTAATTAAGCCACAGTTTGACTAAACTTCATTATTACACTGCATTAGGTAGAAATGAGACTTAAATTGATAAGAACTAAAACTAATTTTAAATAAATGATTATTTAGAAAGTATTTTGAAAGTATTTTGAAGCTTTTATACTTATTTCATACGCTCATTTCTGTATTGATTTGAAGTTTTGAATTTTTTAGAAATCATCTTCTTACAACGCATTTACATCTTAAAATTAACCATCATGTCAAATTCCAAGCTTCTTGTCTAAAGGTGCGTAGTACTGGTTCACTCAGTACTAGGTTCACGTACTGATGTAGTGGCACCAACATAAAATGCCTATGTTGAAACAGGGACTGTCACCCTTAATTTGCCAAGATTAATTTTGAAATCGGTTTGGTATTTCCTAATATTCCATAGATAACGTAATTTAGAAAGTTTTCAAAGAATTTTTTAGAACGTTTGTTGTTCCCAATAACCCGAGATGGTAGAAGCACCGGCATAATATATAGCCTCTGTTGGATCAGAAACTGTCACCATTGATTCGCAACCATTACTTTTGGAAAGGGTTCATTATTTTTTTAGATTGCATAGAAATCGTAATTTAGGACTTTTTTAGAACGCTTTTCACTCCTTCCCTTATCTTCACCCCTTTTTTATTTCGAATTTGTTTTCGCTGTTCTTAGAGGCCATTTATATTTTATAAGTAACTACCATTCTATAAAATAAATAACGTGAACATTTAAAAAAGTCCACAATCTTATTTAAAAGGCGACTAATGTAATGAAAAAGATGTTACAAGTTTAAAATATACATTTTATTTAAAACTTCTTAGTACTTTCAAACTTTCCAGGTTCATCATCAGAGAATATCTTAATAACTAAATGTTGTTTATTAGGATGAGCGAAGCGAATCCTCTACTAGGGTACACAAATTACAATTTGTCATACACTTTACAAAAAATCTATTCAGTATTTTGACTTGAAATTAAACATAAAAATAAATTATGATCTGTAGATTTGCACAATGTTATTTTTTTTTCTTTTTACAGAATAACCTTAAAAAAATTATTATTTTATTTAATTTATTTTACATGTTTTTCCATTACGGACGAATTTTTGCAAATAAAAAAAAGGAAACCCGTATGTTTTTCAGAAGAAAAAATAAATCATCGAGTTAGTAATTTTAGATACAATCATGATTAAATAAATAAATAAATATATTTTCCTTATTCTGCAAAATATCTCAAAAAATGTTTTTTAAATTTAATTAAGAAAAGAAATATTTTTGGACATGATAGAAATAAAATATGATCTATAGATTCTGACAATGTTATTTTCTTATCGAACGATTTAACAAAAATATTTTTTATTATTTTGTTGAATAGATTTTTCCATTATAGGAATTTATTTTTGTCAGCGAAAATAAAACCTGCGTATTTCTTGCAGTAAATATAAATCATCGAGTCAGTAAAAATAAATAAAGTCATGAATGATTAAGTTCGTGAAATATTATCGTTGTATCAAAATCTCTCTTTTTTTTAAAAATTATTTAAATACGGAAAGGAACCTATATATCTGCATTTTGCGAAGTCGAAATATTTTAAATAACGAAAATAACTGCAGAATTTATACTTCAAATCGTAAAAGAACATTAAACTTTCTTATATTAAAAATGTATGTCATTTAAGAGGAAAATATACATTTTAATAGAATACTTTATTAAGATTGGTTGGAAATGGCGCATATTTGGCGTGCTCATTCCGTTTAATCATATAATAGTTTAACGATTTCTTTTATGAAAATTTTAAAATAACTTTTTTTATGAAAATTATAGCATATTTTTAATGAATTAAAATTTGTGAATATTCAATTATTTACATTTAATTACAAAAGTATTTTTTAGTGTTAAGAATTCAAATACTATAAAAGCATTTATTTTCGCGAGGCTTTAATTTTCGCGATTTTCGCGAGTCCGTCGTAATCGCGAAAATTTAAGCCTCGCGAAATATTTTTTTTTTCGCCTCAAATAAAAATAAAAAAATCAGAAAATTTTCACTTATCCAAAATGTAATAATTACAATTACTTAAATAAGAAATAAGTGCAAAAATTTCTTGAATACTTACAACAACTATTTCTTGAATACTATACAACTATTTCTTGAATACTATACAACTGTTTCTTGAATATAAACAATAATACAATTAACGGAACAAACTTTTCGGACAGAAAGAAGTTTCTTAAAATGCCTTATGCAAAAAGGGTTCTATTTAGGTAGTTTCCGGATTTTTCAACTTTCGATTTTGTTCATGTAAAATTCGCGAAATTTTCAGCTCGCGAAATCACCGATATCTTCATTTTCGCGAAAATTACGACTCGCGAAAATAAGTGCTTTTACAGTACGCAATTTATTCTTATTATGTGAAATGATTTACGCAGACGATACTTATGCATTTTAAAAGAACTATATTATGATTTTTTTTTTCTAAAGTGGCAGCAAAAGAATTGTAAACAAATAAAATTAATTGCTGTAATTAATAAAATGTAAAAACATCTTTAAAAGAACTTTTAATTACTTACATACCCATTTTAAAATAATTATATTATGAAGAATTATACTTACGCATTTTAGAAGAATTATATTATGATTTTTTTTTCTTTTGTAAAGTGGCAACAAAAGAGTTGTAAACAAATAAAATTAATTCTTGTAATTATTAAAATGTAAAAACAACTTTAAAAGAGCTTTTAGTTGAAAATTTAAAAATATTTTGTAAAATTTTGTTTCGAAAATATTTTTATTTGTACCTGTCTTATATCATAAATAAAAAGTTCCGAGGAAATCCTTAGTTATTTGGCTGAATTTACATTTCTAAAATTAAAATACGCCCAAACATAAAATAACGTTTTTGCTTAATAAAGATGCAAAAATAATATAAAAAAGTCCTTCCGGCCAGTGCCGGGAGGAAGAGGTATCTTTCATATTCCTTATTTTAAAAAAGCCAACTTATATTATTCAAACACACGAAGTTCAATTTAAAGAAAACCGAATATAGGAGATTCAATACTAATTTTTATCAATACTAAATCATTATGAATGAGAATTTCGCGAAATTAGTCAGCTTTATCCAAGCTGCTTTTATTTAAAGTAACTTATATTTGGCTGCCAAATTCGGCGATTTCTTAAAGTGCCTGCCATTTTAAGACAACATGGTGGCTGAGGCTAACCAGTGAACTTGGTCGAGACCTTAGTAATTGCTGTGCACATGCTCACTCACATCGGAATCGGTTGATACATACGAGTGTTGTCGCAGGCAAAAAAACAGATTTTTCAAAATGTCACCCACATTCGAAATTGAAACTGCTATATCTGAGCCATTTTTTAAGATAAAGACAAACAAAAAATGCTCCTGAATCCTTATATCAAGGTCAAATACTTAAGAAAGAAACGTTTTTCAATTTCTAATTTTTTTGCACCTCACTTTAAACATAGTTTTTTTAATTTAATGTCCGCCATTTTTAAACAAGATGGCTGATGAAGCTGGCCAGAGAACTTGGTCGAGATATTGATGTATACTATCCACATGCCTTCTTACATCGAAATAGGCGAATACGTGTGTTATCGCGTGACAAATACAAGATCGTTTCAAAATGTTAGCCATGCTAGAAATTCAAAGTGCTATAATTCAACCATTTTTTAAGATATAAACAAAAGAACAAATTTTCAGAAACAAAAACTGCTCCGAAATCTTTGTATCAAGGCCAAACACATAAAAAAAAATCTTTTTCATTTTCCAATTTGTTTAATACCTCATTTTAAATTTTAAATTTGATTTTTTTAAATGGCAACCCTTTTGAAACAAGATGGCGAATGAAGCTGGCCAACGAACTCGGTCGAGACATTAGTATGTACTATGTACAGACCAAGTTACATCCAAATCGGTTCATAAATACGCCTGTTATCGCGTGACAAAAATCAGGTCGTTTTAAAATGTCATCCACAATAGAAATTCAAAATGCTATAACTCAGCCATTTTTTTAGATATAGACGAAACAAAAACTGTTCCGGAATCTTTGTATTAAGGTCAAACACATACAAAAAAAATCTTTTTCATTTTCGAATTTTTTGGTATCTCATTTTAAATTTTAAATTTTTAAATTTTTTTTAAATGGCCGCCATTTTGAAACAAGATGGCGGATGAAGCTGGCCAACGAACTCGGTCGAAATATTTGTATGTACTATGTACACACCAAGGTACATCCAAATCGGTTCATAAATACGCCTGTTATCACGTGGCAAAAATCAGGACGTTTCAAAATGTCAGCCATGCTAGAAATTCAAAATAATATAACTGAGCCATTTTTTAAGATATAGGCGAAACAAAAACTGCTCCCGAATCTTTTTATCAAGATCAAACAGATAAGAAAAAAAAAATATTTTTTCAATTTTCAATTTTTTGGTACCACATTTCAAATTAAAATTTTTCTTACAAATTTAAATGGCCGCCATTTTTAAACAAGATGGCGGATGAAGCTGGCCAACGGACTCGGTCGAGACATTGGTATGTACTATGTATAAACGAAGTTACATCCAAATCGGCTCATAAATACGCCTTTTATCGCCTGACAAAATTCAGGACGTTTCAAAATGTCAGCCACGCTAGAAATTCAAAATGCTATAACTCAGCCATTTTTTAAGATATAGACGAAACAAAAACTGCTCCGGAATCTTTGTATAAAGGTCAAATACATAAAAAAAAATATTTTTCCATTTTCAATTTTTTGGTACCGCATTTCAAATTTTAATTTTTTTTTAAATTTTAAATGGCCGCCATTTTGAGCTGGCCAACGAATTCGGTCGAGACATTGGTATGTACTATGTACACACCGAATTACATCCAAATCGGTTCATAAATACGAGAGTTACAGTGTGACAAAGGTCAGATATATATATATATATATATATATATATATATATCAATTTTGAACGGAAGGTGGTTTCGGGGTCTGGGGGTCATGATCGATGAAAATATACCAAAATATTTTGAAATCGCTTTCCTCCGAACGGCTGCAATAGCTAGCTTTTTGTAATGAAAGCTACCTAAAAAAATATTGTTACTTTCAAATATTTATCTTATTAGATAATGCTTCGCGAATCCAAACAAAGCACGGCTTTTGCTAGTTTATACAAATACGTCACGAGCCAATAATTAGTAGAGTTGAAAGTAGAAGTAGCAGTAGCAATTTCTTGGATTGAATTTAATTAGAGGAAATATATATTATTATTAATTGCAGTTCCATTTATTTTATGACATCACTTTGTTTCTCATACGTCACTTTCCATGGGTAGAAGAAGATATTTAACTTCTGTACTTTAAATTTTATTACGTCACTTTGCTCAGGTTTTCAGGATTTATTTTCAGGATATTGAACCACAAACTCGGGATATTGTACGATAGGGCGTCGTTACATACTTTATTGCTTTTAGACAGGATTTCTATTGATTCTCTTACAGTGGATGCGTAATAATTGGATGTTGGGAATATGATTTTTGCCTGATCAAAATCTATTACAATATTCTGATTGAAACTTAAACGAGAGAAAGCTGTGGATTGACGACAAAATTCTATGTCTGCTTTATGTTCTTTTATTCTTTCTTTGAGTTTTCTTTTGGTCATTCCGATGTACTCCGTCAGTCTGTTGCTGTCAGTTCTAAAAGGAATGTTATATACACCAGCTAATTCATCTTTCGGGGTTGGATGATCTATTTTCGTACAAATTAAATCTTTTAATTTTCTTGGTGGACAGACTATTAAATTTATATTGTGTTTCAGTAGAGCATATCTTAATTTTTCGTACAGACCAGGGAAATAGTTAAACTTTTTTTTTAATTATTTATTTTATTTAATTAAATTATTATTATTATTACATATTATTTAATTAAATTCAATCTAAGAAATTGCTACTGTTACTTCTACTTTCAACTCTAGTAATTATTGGCCCGTGACGTATTTGTATAAATAAACAACATTTAGTTATTAAGATATTCTCTGATGATGAACCTGGAAGGTTTGAAAGTACTAAGATGTTTTAAATAAAATGTATATTTTAAACTTGTAACATATTTTTCATTACATTAGTCGCCTTTTAAGTAAGATTGTGGACTTTTTTTTAATGTTCACATTATTTATTTTATGTTGAATCAAGGTGAAAAATTGCGTTTCGTCTTATGATATTATACCATTCTATATTTCAAGTTTCTAGCTTCTTCAGTATCACAGTAATCGCAATTTAAAACGTTTTTTGCTTATGCAACCCTCTAGTGGTAGTGGCACCAACATAAAATATAACTTATGTTTGAGCAGGTTCTATCACGATCAATTTGCAACCATTACTGTTGAAATCGGTTTGATATTTCCTGAGATTGCGTAGAAATCGCAATTTAAAACGCTTTTAGATCCCTTTTCACACATTTTCATTCCTTTTAAATTTCGATGTTTTAAAAAATATTCTTAGAAATTATTTATATCTTATAAGTAACTATCATGATTTTTAGAAAGTTTTTTGCTCCTGCACTCTCTTTGTGGTAGTGACACCGACATGAAATATAGCCTATGTTAGAGCAAGAGCTATCATCATCGTTTTGACACCATTATTTTTTAAATCGGTTTGGTACTTCCAGAGATTGCTTCCTGAATCGCCATTTAGTACGTTTTTTAGAATGCTTTTTGCGCATTTTCGCCCCTTTTAAATTTCGAATTTTTTAAGAAATGTTCTTAGAGATTACGATTATTTATATCTTATAAGTAACTACCGTGCCAAATTTCATGTTTGTAGGCCCTTCAGTTACACAAAAATTGCATTTTTAGAACGTTTTTTGCTCCTGCACCTCATTTGGCATAGTGGCACCGACATAAAATATAGCTTATGTTCTAAGTTGGACTAACACCATCATTTTGATACCATTACTTTTGAAATCGGTTCGGTAGTTCCAGAGATTACCTCCTACAAATAAAGACGCAAAAAAAAACAAAAACAAAACTTTACTTCTTTATTAGTATAGATTTATACAGACTCGGCACGTAGCGTGTACGAAGTGTGCAGGCGGCATGCGCCAGGGACCGCTTTCACACTTTTTTTTTTTTTTTTTTTTTTAATAACGAGGGACAAATTTGACAGTTTTAAAAAAATCGAAAATTTTGAGGATGTTCGGAATCTTAACGCTCCCTTCCCGCCAAATGAAGACACTCGCGAACGAATGCTAAACCTATGGGGAGGTTTTTTTTTTTTTCAAATATTCCGTTTGCATTTTGACAATTTTATTTATTCATTTATTTATTTATTTATTATTAAATAGCTGAGGTCGATCTCTTTATCTGTTCTTTTTTACTTTTCCGATTTTGATTGCAGATATTTTTTTTATATAAAATTACTTTCGCTTTCAGACCTGGTTCCGAAAATGAAATTCCACAAAATTTTATAATACCTCTATATCGGAAATAACCTATTGTGCTCAACATAAAAAAATTCAAATTTTGCCACCCCCAATTATTTCATCAGAAACAGAAGTCATAAGAATTTTTAAAGGACAACCTAAATGTCAATAAAACAATTACTTGAATAGAGTATGATTCAGCATTTCCAAGATTTAAATTAAGAACTAGTTGAAAGTATATTTATAGTATTGTGAAGAGTCTAATGTAACTCGCAGAAAAGTCAAATACATTTTCAAACAAAACTCTATAGGGGAGATGGGGGCACGTGTGAACATCGCAATTTTTCAATAGTTATTATAGGTTTTTTTTGTTTGAAAAAAATTACTAAGGATGATAGCACCTGTAGACATATGGTAAAAAAATTTTTGAAGCTCTTTGACATTTTTTTTTTTTTTTTTTTTTTTTTTTTTTTTTTGTCCTTTGTAGCCAAAACACTCCTTATAGATCTCAAAAGTAAAATTTTTGTTCCAAGTTGCTAAGCGAAGAACTTTTTTAATTTATTCATTTATTTGAATTTGAGTGTTTAAACATATGCTATGAATTAGAGGTCTGCACGGGCCGACATTTCCAGGTCCGGGCCCGGTCCGACTCACAGAAAAAAATTCGGCCCGGCCCGTACAAAAAAATATTGGCCCGGCCCGTAGAAAAAAATTATTGGCCCGGCCCGGTATAACAGCTAAAAGTTCGGCCCGAGCCCGGCCCGAGTGAATTTCTACAAAACACTGATTTTTACGCCGATTTGGTTAAAAATTTGTCTCGTACGAGTTCAGGCAAAAAATATTTATTTTTTCTTTTCATGTTTATACAATCTTCATTTTTATAGAAGTGGCGCAGGGTGCGATAATTATTTTTTTAATGAATCTCTATTTCTTGTATGTAAATGTTTCAGTTATCATTAATATTTTGTTAATTTATATTCCATGTATTGAAGTGTTAAAAATCTGAAAAATGCTATACAGTAAAATCTTCTAAGACGGAATTGCATAGAAAAAGTAAAAAAAATGCGTTATAGACAAGTTTCCTTCTTAGCAAGTGTAAATGTATTATATATTCTTTTCTTACGTAGTAGTGTATTAATTTTGCATGAATCAACACGTTTTTCAGTTTAAAACAAGATTCCGTCATAGGCAGGTTCTTTTTCACACGTTTTACTACATTTTAATTTAACTATATTTTAATAAGCGTAGAAATATACTATTCTTTAAAAAGAATGAATTTGAACGTTTAATTGTAGAATAATGGCGATTTAAAAATGTATGCATTTTTTGAAAAAAAAAAAAAATTGTGCCAAACCTAATTTTACTGACTTTTTAACGGACCAGGCCACGCCGAGACAATGATTTTCATACGGTCTGGGTCAAAACTAGGAATGAAAATTTTAGGCCGTTAAGATTAGGAATGAAACCAGTACCGGCTCTGTGCAGAAAAAATAAGTTAGGCCCGGCCCGGCCCGGCCCGAACCTTCAGGAAAAAAGTAAGGCCCGAGTCCGGCCCGGCCCGTAAAGAGTAGTGACCAGGCCCGGCCGGCCCGGCCCGAGCCTTTAGAAAAATGTATGGCCCGAGTGCCGTGAATGAAATTAGGCCCGAGCCCGGCCCGCGGGCCGGCCCGTGCAGATCTCTACTATGAATACTAATAAATATTTTTGATAAAAATCTTTTTTTTCTAAAATTGAGAAATGTTAATGACTTATCAATTTAACTCTAACAGCCGTGTGGGGCACTTATGAGCAGACTAATTGCAGATATGAACAGTTCTTAAGTGCTCCAATAAACATTCTGCGATTCTGTTCCTTTCAATTAACTTCATTAGAAATAAAGTCAGTTCTATTATATATAATTTTCCTGAAATAGAAGATATTTTCCTCACACAAAGTTGATACTACTGTGTTGGAATTTCCACATACACATCTTTCAGCAAGTAGATAAAGAGCAACAAGCTCGTTTACGTTCAGTTGTACTTTAAATAAATTTAATGTTTTCTAAAATGCAATAAGTATTATGTATTATTTTACTAAACGGTTTACAACAATATTTTTATGCACCTTGAACAACTTGTACAACTTCGCAAATTTTTCTGTTACTTTTGTTCTAAACTTGCAAAGATGGCTTACTTCCATCTCTAAAACAGTTAGCATATGATTCTTTGAATGGAGATAGATATCAGTAGTATTTTAAGAAAGTAGAATTTTAAACTGGTAGGTACAGTAAAATCCTGATTGTAACCCCCCCCCCCTCTCCCCTCTTTCAAAAGCAAAAGAAGTTAGGGGCGGGTTATAATCGAGATTTTTTAAAAATCATTAAAAAATCCTTCTTTATCTATAATTTACAAGCAAATAAGCACATACAGGATTGAAAATCTTTCGTATTTCGGCAGATTTCCGATAAATAGTATCTAAATGCCCCTCCCTAAAATTTCCCCCAAACAAAAACCCCTAAGCAAAATTTGTTTTAATTTCTCTTTAAAATTGTTTCTTTATTTCTTTATTTTATTGCAACAATACTTAATGAATCATCTAAGCCCCCCCCCCCTCCCAAATCTTTTTATTTTTATTTTATAACCTTTTGCTTAAAAAAATCATCCAGAAACTAGAGAAATACATATATATATATTTTCCTTTATGGTGAATTTAACAGGTATATAACTCATGATTATGATGACAAATGAATAACAGAATAAAAAGCATCTCAAAGAATACTTTTTCTTTGTGTTCACATGTGCCCCGCGTGTGTTCACAACTACCCCGTTGATGGGGCACATGTGAACAATTTTTTGAATTTATAAAACTATTAAAAATGTAAGAAAAACTATACAAATGATTTTTAAAAAATTACCATGTGTAAAAGAATGTTCTGTTTACTATATTGAGTAGTTTTTGTTTATAGAAATTAATACAGTTATGAGAAAAAACTATATTTATGCGAACTGTTCACATGTGCCCCCATCTTCCCTATAGGAAAAGTATGTATAAGCACCCCAGCTCAAAATATTTCTAAGTCTCAAGTTTCTGCAGCAGATGATCAAAAGAATCGATTCATCTCAACCAATCTTACCTTTTGACTGAAAAGGAGCAAGGCATGAAAAGAGTAGGAGCTACGGAATCCCTTTTAAGTAGCAAGTTTGCCGATACTTTTCCAGGACGATTTAAAAATGAAACTAGATGTGAAATTTTCTCACGCTAGAAGAGAGGGTCCCTCTGGACCTATGATAGCGAAGCTTGGTAATGATGTCACTCAGCCTAGGCTCTGAGTGGGCCATAGATAGCCTTTGTTTTAAGAAAGGCGAGTTAACGAGCAGAGGAAGGGAGGCAAAAAAAGGGAAATGTGTTTGTGATCCAAAGTTTGCTCTCAAAGTGGGGGCTACGATTTCGGACAGGTCCGGACGAAATAAATAGTCTGCCGACTCAGGTAGGATAATATTTCTCCGTTAAAAACCGCGAGGTAAAAGAAATTGACTATGGATTGTTGTATACAAGAAAACAGCGGCAGCAGTTTTCATACAGACTAATGTGAAAGGACCAAATTTTTATTGATAAAGAATCCATTAGAAGATTGGATGCTAATCCCACGTATTCTGAACTTGTGCTTTTAAATGAACATTGTCGTTAGCTGTAACGTACCCCCAAAAAATAATATAGTTGTATTTAAAAGTAATAACCAAGAAATTTAATTTATTTTATGTCATTTCAATAAATTATTTGGTTTAAATTCTACTTGGGCCTCCGCTTGACTGAAGTTCCACACTACCACTTCCACCCTTAAGTCGAAGGTTTTACAGCATTTTTATTTATTGATCTATTTTTTTTTTTACATTTTTATCTTCTGTTTTATGTTATTCTATATCTCGATCTTTATTATTATTATTACACACGCGCACATACGGGTCAATATTCCAAAATACGGAAATTGCAATCTTCACAATAAAATTTCTATTTAATGTTATATAATGCAATTTTCTTTTTTACATTCTAATAAAAAATATTCTTAGAAATATTTTGAAGAGATATTGTATTCATAATAACACAAAAATAAAGCAATTAAAAGACTTAAAATTTCAGATTGTCATTTTTCTGACATGTCACACTGTGATGTGTGCAAAATAAAGGGCTTTCTGCTATACTGTACAAATATCTTTTTCCAGTTTTTTTTAATTTCTAATTAATAATTATACCTTATATAACACATATATGTGGAAGGTAACACGTTTTGTATTTTACAAATAATTTTCCATAACTAAAATATGATTGTCACTGAAAATGAATGTCATTGTCCTGGCCTGCTGACTTTAGTTCTTTATGAGGTATAAAGATGGCGCTGCAGAGTAATTCTTCTTTTTCTTGACATAGTTCAAGTCAGAAGTCGTAAAATCCTTGCTACCAGCAAGATCTTTTAGATATTTCTTTGAAAATAATGTGTTTAAAGGCTTTGTAAAAATTGAGTAGACTTTTATTATGTCATTTTCCTGGCTTCTATAAATTACAAACAAAACTCAACATTCTACTGAATTTGAGGTACTATAGAGGAAACATGTTCCTTTAAACAAAATTAAAATGTTAGATCTAAAAATAAAAAAAATAAGAATGTGAAAAATGTTTTAGAATGAAATTGTCATTATCCTGGCATACATATGTCAAGAAAATGACACATAATTATAATTATATAAAAATAAACTTAAGCTCTTCAAACTTTAAAAATTTTACATATAAATTCCCTTATTAGGATGTTCAACCAACATTTAAAAAAAAAAAAAAAAAAAAAACAGAAGTTTTGAAACGATTTAAATTTTCAAAATTTTTGTTTTCAAAATCTCACATTTTGTGATATTCACCCATACATGCATACATACATACGTACATACATATGACTATGTAACCATAACAGAAACAACAATTTTTAATACATCATAGGGAAATAAAAATATTAACCATAGAGAAACAGATTGGAAGATAAATATCATATTTTCATATTCACAGTTACCCGTGATATCAGGAAACAGAATCGGATAAACATAAATTGTAAAATGTAACATGTAAGAACCAACTATAAAAATATTATACAATCTTTCCGTACAATTGTATAAAAAAACAATGACAAATTATGAAATTCGTAATGAATTCTTCAAACCCAAATCAACGAAAATGTTATAAAGCAAAATATGTATGATTTCGTCATCAACACCAGCTTTTAGCTAATAAGGTGCAATACAATATTTAGGCCTATTGTTCATGTAAACTCATAATATGTATTTTACAATATATATATATATATATATACAAAGGAAAATTTAAATAATACTTGAAAAATTATAATAATTATAATTTAAATAGCATTTAGAAAATGTTAAATGAAAGACAAACGAATTATGACTAATTGTTAAATTTTAACTAATATAAAAACAAAGAAAATAATCCTTGTCCTTATTAGTTAATTCATTTTACTTAAGCCAACTAATACATTAAGTGCTGTTATTTGATTAGGACAGTTAGTAAAGTATAGATAATTCTCGAATTCTTTGTATACTAATTCGCATAATTCGGAATAATTTTGTCATCATGTTATCTTTTTCCTTAAACTAATTAATACCTTGGGAACAAAAAAGCAACAGCTGATCTTTCCTTTTAGTTGTTTACATTGGGATGCTTGCAAAAACGGCACAAGATCGTCCTCTTTAATGCCTTCTACACCCTCTCCGCCAAATCTCTTGAATTTGTTTACTACTCTTTAGAAAAAAGAAAAAAAAAAAGTTTTAACTGGTCTTCAGGGCGGTTTGTCAAAAGTTAAATTTCTTTTATTTTCCTTTCCCCTTTTTAAACCTCAGATTGTTATAGTTTTCAACCCTCAAAAATAAATAAAATCTATCTATATTTGTACTTCTATATTAATATTATAAAGAAGTAAATTTTGCTTTTTGTTTGTTTATTTGTAGGGGGTAATCTCTGGAACTACCGAAACGATTTCAAAAGTAATGGGTGCAAAATTATAGGGATAGTCTCAATTCCAACATAGGTTATACATTTTATGTCGGTGCTACGGTCCCAAACGGGATGTAGGAGCGCAAAACGTTCCAAAAATGCGATTTTTGTGTTACTGAAGGGCTTAGTTGGTTGTATTTATGTCGGCCAATTATCAACACGAGGGATATAGGCCCTAAGGGGGGGGGAGTGCCCTTCGTGGGGGTCTTTATAAGGGAACCTAACCCGTATTAACGCTTGGAGAACCAAGGTTCGAAGAAAACCACGAAAACTCCGAACGATTAGGCCGACGGGCGCGATTGGGATCGAACCCAGCACCTCCCGTCTACCAGCTTCGAGAGCAGAACCTCTCGGCCACTGGTGGGCTGAAGGGCTTAGAAACATGAAATTTGGCATGGTAGTTACTTATAAGATATAAATGATCGCTAAGAGCATTTCCTAAAAAATTCGAAATTTAAAAGGAGTGAAAATGCACGAAAAGCGTTCTAAAAACGTTCTAAATGGCGATTTCTACGCAATCTCAGGAAGTACCAAACCTATTTAAAAAATAATGAATATAAATTGAGGGTAATAGTCTTTGCTCCAACATAGGCTCTATTTTATGTCGGTGGCACTACCACCCCGGGGTTGCAGGAGCAAAAAATGTTCTTAATTGTGATTTTTGTGATACTGAAGGGGCTAGCATTTTGAAATTTGGCATGGTAATTACTTAAAAGATGTAAATGCTCTCTAAGAACAGTTGAAATGAATTCCAAATTTAAAAGGATGAAGTGAGCAAAAAGCGTTCTAAATTACGATTTTTATGCAATCTCATGAAATACCAAACAGATTTAAAAAATAGTGGTTGCCAATTGTGGTGAATTGTGGTGCGCTCAAACATAGGCTATATTTTATGTCGGTGCCACTACCACCAGACGATTGCAGGAGTAAAAAACGTTCTAAATTGCGATTGCTGTGATACTGAAGAGGCTAGAAAATTGAAATTTTTCATGGCAGTCACTTATAAGATATAAATGCCGTCTAAGCACAGTCGAAATAAATTCGGAATTTAAAAGGTGTGAAAACGCGCGAAAAGCGTTTTAAAACGTTCTAGATTATGTTTTCTATGGAATCTCTTTAAATGCCAAACCGATTTCAAAAGAAATGGTTGCAAATTGATGGTGACTATCCCTTTTACAACATAGGCTATATTTTATGTCAGTGCCACTACTACCTGGGGGTTGCAGGAGCAAAAAACGTTCTAAATTGCGATTTTTGTGATACTGTAGTGGCTAGCATTTGAAATTATCAAGGTAGTAACATAAAATGTAAATGGTCTTTAAGAACAGTTTCTAAAAAAGGTCTAAATTTAAAAGGGGTGAAAATACGAGAAAAGCGTTTTAAAAACGTTCTAAATTGCAATTTTTAAGCAATCTCAGGAAATATCAAACCAATTCAAAAGTAATGGTTGCAAATTGATAGTGACAGTCCCTGTTCCAACATAGGCTATAGTTTATGTTGTTGTCACTATCACCTGGGGGTTGCAGGAGCAAAAAATGTTCTAAATTGTGATTTTTGTGATACTGAGAGGGCTAGAAACTAGAAATTTTACATGATAGTTACTTAGTTTTATAATATAGAAACGCTCTCTAAGAACAGTCGAGAAAAAATTTCGAAGTTTAAAAGGGCTGAAGATGCGCGAAAAGCATTACAAAAAGTCCTTCCGGACAGTGCCGGGAGGAAGAGGTAGCTTTCATATTCCTTATTTTTAAAAAGCAAGCTTAATATTATTGAAAAACACACGAAGCTCAATTTAGTGGAAACCGATTACAGGAGATTCAATAATAATTTTTATCAATACTAAAACATTATGAATGAGAATTTCGCGAAATTTGTCAGCTTTATCCAAGCTGCTTTTATTTAAAGTAACTTATATTTGGTTGCCAAATTCGGCGATATCTTGAAGTTCCTGCCATTTTAAGACAACATGGTACGTGAGGCTAACGAGTGAACTTGGTCGAGACCTTAGTAATTCCTGTGCACATGCTCATTCACATCGGAATCGGTTGATATATACAAGTGCTGTCGCAGGCAAAAAATCAGATTTTTCAAAATGTCACCTACATTAGAAATTGAAACTGCTATATCTGAGTCATTTTTTAAGATAAAGACAAAACAAAAAATGCTCCGGAATCCTTATATAACGGTCAAATACTTAAGAAAGAAACCTTTTTCAATTTCTAATTTTTTTTGCACCTCACTTTAAATATAATTTTTTATTTAATTTAATGGCCTCCGTTTTGAAACAAGATGGCTGATGAAGCTAGCCAGCGAACTTGATCGAGACATTACGATATACTATCCACATGCCTTCTTACATCGAAATAGGTTAATAAATACGCGTGTTATCACGTGACAAATATCAGATCGTTTGAAAATGTCAACCATGCTAGAAATTCAAAGTGCTATAATTCAACCATTTTTTAAGATAAATATGAAACAAAAACTGCTCCGGAATCTTTGTATCAAAGTCAAACACATAAAAAAAAATCTTTTTCATTTTTCAATTTTTTGATCTCATTTTTAAATTTAAAATTTTTTTTTTTTTAAATGGCAGCCCTTTTGAAACAAGATGGCGAATGAAGCTGGCCAACGAACTCGGTCGAGACATTGGTATGTACTATGTACACACCAAGTTACATCCAAATCGGTTCATAACTACGCATGTTATCGCGTGACAAAAATCAGGTCGTTTCAAAATGTCAGCCAAGATAGAAATTCAAAATGCTATAACTCAGCCATTTTTTTTTAGATATAGACGAAACAAAAACTGTTCCGGAATCTTTGTATTAAGGTCAAACACATACAAAAAAATCTTTTTCATTTTCCAATTTTTTGGTACCTCATTTTAAATTTTAAATTAAAAAAAATTTAAATGGGCGCCATTTTGAAGCAAGATGGCGGATGAAGCTGGGGAACGAACTCGGTCGAGACATTGGTACGTATTATGCATAGACCAAGGTACATCCAAATCGGTTCATAAATACGCCTGTTATCACATGACAAAAATCAGGTCGTTTCAAAATGTCAGCCACGCTAGAAATTCAAAGTGCTATAACTCAGCCATTTTTTAAGATATAGACGAAACAAAAAATGCTCCGGAATCTTTCTATCAAGGTCAAACACATGAGAAAAAAATATTTTTTCAATTTTTTGGTACCACATTTCAAATTTTAAATTTGTGTAAAAAATTTAAATGGCCGCCATTTTGAAACAAGATGGCGGATGAAGCTGGCCAACGAACTCGGTCGAGACATTGGTACGTATTATGTATACACCAAGGTAAATCCAAATAGATTCATAAATACGCGTGTTATCGCGTGACAAAAATCAGGTCGTTTCAAAAAGTCAGCCAAGTTAGAAATTCAAAGTGCTATAACTCAGCCATTTTTTAAGATATAGACGAAACAAAAAATGCTCCGGAATCTTTGTATCAAGGTCAAACACATAAGAAAAAAATATTTTTCAATTTTCAATTTTTTGGTGCCACATTTCAAATTTTAAATTTGTTTATAAAATTTAAATGACCATCATTTTGAAACAAGATGGCGGATGAAGCTGACCAATGAACTCGGTCGAGGCATTGGTATGCACTATGTATACACGAAGTTACATCCAAATCGGCTCATAAATACGAGAGTTACAGTGTGACAAAGATCAGATATATATATATATATAATAAATTTGAAATCACAAATATATGAAGAAATTGATAAAGTTCTAAAGATGATTTAGAAATGAACATATGAAACCAGTATGTAAAATAAGAAACTATGAATGACTCACAGAATCATCAGAGGAGCTTGTGGGTTCATTCATAGAAGATACGTTATTTCATCCAATTTTGTCGGCATTAAGCCTAAAATGACAAAATTTAGCTCCTTATAACGCAAACATTACAGAAAATAGATTGGATCTGGATCAATAAATTGGAACTGGATTAATAACAATAATGTTTAGAGTTGCCATCTAAAGCCCAAAAAAATTAAAAAATAAAAGGAATGAAAATGATTGAAGAAATCAAGAAAATACTTAGATTAACTTTTAGTTAAACTAGAATGAAAAAATAGGAATAAACTTAATAAGTACTGAGTGAATACAAAATAAAATAAAGAAAAATTAATACAAAAATAAATTAATACAAATAAATAAAGAAATAAAGAATTATATAAAAATAAATAAAAGGGAAATTGATTAAATTAATGTTTTAAAAACAAACAAATTATAATATAAAAAAATGAGACTATAAATAACATTTAAAAAGATGAGGAATATTTGAGATAGTAAAATTTAGCCTTGTATTATGCAAATAAATGTGAAAATTTAAAAAGCAATGAGGAACATTGAGATAGTAAAATATATCCTTAAATGATGATGCAATATGTGACATTTTATTATGTTAAATGCATGATACCCCATATTTCTTTTATTATATGTCCATACAATATATAAGCATATATACATACACTTATACACGCTCACACACATAAAAACATATAAGGTTTTTAACTTTTTTTAGCATTCCCGACCTCAACCCTCCATAATGGTATTCTTATTTTTTATGTTTTTAGTGTAGAATGTATGGAAAAACATACACATACACCAAAACTTTTTTTTCTTTTATAAGAATATATATATATATATATATATATATATATACATATATACATATATATATATACATATAATTTTTTGTGTGTATGATTTTTATAATTTTTTCAGCAATCCACATCCCACCCTCCATAATAGTGTTTTCGATTTTTTTAGTTTTTTTAAACATATTAAATGCCTATACTGGTAAGAAGTAGAAAAAAATGAATATTAAGATTTGAGCCATGCAGATATAAATGAGATGGGATAATTATAAGACAATGCTAATTGCTTTAATTTAAAAATGTTAGGCTGTAAGAATTGGGAGGAACATAAACGTTTGATACGAAGACTATGATTAAGCAGAATATTTCTATATACTGAAATATGCAAGCAGGAATTAAAGTTCGTAAAATTAATTGCATTAAGTGAAAATTCATTGCGTTTATCATAAATGTTGAAAGTCAGGGTGTTATTAGGGAGAAATTAATTTTAACATCCATAAAATTGATACTAGAATTATTTGAAAAGGTAGTACTAAGTTCTAGATTAGAAGAGTACTTTACAGGAAGAGATATAGAATTATTATTTGTAACAGAAAGAATAATTATATCATCTATGTATCTGTAGAGCAATAAATTATTATTAATAAATTTACGTTCATAAAAGTAAAGATATAAATCAGATAACATGCTTGATGAAGCAGCTCCTTAAGGGATGCCCTGTATTTGAATTAAAAAAAAAAGCATTGTCTTGGAAAATAAAATTATGAAATAGTAGAAAGTTAGTTAAAGATGTGAAGTAGTCAGTATCAATGTTATCAGGTAAATTTAATAAAGGAAGATATTCTATAAATAATGAATTGATAACAGAATGCAAGTTTTTTAGAATGATATTATTAAATAGGTCTTTGAAATCTAAAGTAATAATATTATTGACATTTGTTAATGGCTTTATTTTATCCACCAATTCAAAACTGTTTTTAATGCAGTGAGTGTTACACAGTTCAGGTTATACAGTGTGTCCACGTATAACCTGACCGACCTTTATTTTCGCAACCGTTGGTCCTAGATGCATACTTCCAATTACAAAAATGGTTTAAATAAGGTAAAGAATTATTTTTAAAGCGATTTGGGTCAGGAAAAACATTTATTAAAAAATTACGAAATTTAAATTTTTATACGGTCCCCCGGTCCTATAAGTGATATTTACTAAAAATTTACTGTGACACTAACAAGTAAGACAGAAAAAGTCCCATTCATCTAACATTGAATTTGACCGAGTTATGAAACTTTGAAATGCATGACTTATACCACTTTTTTACATATCAAAACAGATGATTTCGACCATGCTTTCAGGGGTCGTATATAAAGTACTTAAACTTATTTCAAGATATCGTACAACTATTACGATTGAATTTACTTTATTAGTTAAGTTTCAGATTTGTTAAAATAATTGTATTTTAACATATGTTGTATTTTTTAAGGATTTGAGACTATGATTTCTTTTAACAAAAATTATGTTATTTTCATAAGGTTTATTTAACTTGCAACGATCGTCTTTCAGTTTAAAATTTGTACTCGAACTTTAACTGACTTTCAAATGTCCGATCGAAGTTAAAATTTTACATACTGACTTAAATCCGATTACAATGTAATTTTATTATGATTTTCGACATGTTAGAGAATAACGCAAAAAATTTCGGATAGATTACCGTCAACAAGTTTAAGAAATGGTTTTAGATTAGATAACATAAGCCTGCGATGGTTGTGTTTTTTAACTTTTATAATTACTTTTATGTATTTTTTTAACGCTAAATAAAAAAATACCTTCACTTTTAACCATCATGTCAGGATTTTTCGCAAATCGTAAATTTCAAGGTTAAAAAATAGCAAAAAATCTGATACTATAAAACAGATGTAAGACTTTTTTATTCAGTTTAATTTTATTTAATTCAATAATTTATTCTATTTTGTGGCTTATACTGGGTTTCTTACAGCTAAACAACTCAGAGGTCCGATGAGGTTGGGAGGGGAGGATGGATCAATTTTAACTTTGAGCTTTTTAACTTTGAAGTTTGCGATTTGAGAAAAATCCTGACGTTATGGTTTAAAATGAAGGTCATTTTCGGATTCAGTGCTAAAAAATACATGTAAATCAATTTTCAAAAGCTAAAAAACATGACACAACCCAAAATTTGAAAGACGGTGTAATCTAACAGCATTTTAAAATATGTATCATTTTTGTAAAGAATTGAGGCTGTTGTTTTTCATCCTTTTATTTAACAAACGTTCTGTTATTCTTATCCTCTTATATGTTCAGTACAAATTGTATATTTTGCATTAATATGTCAGAATGATTAAAGATTTCAAATTTATATTGCAATGCTAATTTTACTCTCAACCATTTCTTTAATATATCTGACGAAATTATATTTCTACTAAATTTGTGAATGACCCCTAATTTGCAGCAAAAAATGTGCGCCAACTTCAAACAGCTATTACTCGGTCAATTTTAATCGTAAAATAACGGGACTTTTTTTGCCTTACTGGTCAGTGTAACAGAAAAATTTTACTAAATATAACTTATAGGACCAGGGGACCGTATAAAAATTTAGATTTTGTAATTTTTCGCTAAATTGTTTTTTCGCTTCAAACTCTTTCTATCTTAACTCTGCACCTAATTTTGACCATTTTTGTAATTGGAAGTATGCATCTAGGACCAACGGTTGCGGAAATAAAGGTCGGTCAGGTTATACGTGGACACACTGTATATATATATATCTATATATATATCAACATTTGAACGGAGGGTGGTTTCGGGGTCTGGGGGTCATAATCGATACCAAAATTTTTTGAAATCGCTTTCCTCCGAACGGCTGCAATAGGTAGCTTTTTGTAATGAAAGCTACCTAAAACGTTCTAAATTATGATTTCTATGCAATATCTTACGAAACAGTGGCGCCAACATACATGGACCCGTGGGGCGCGAGCCCACACAATAATTTGTTCTCTCTGCCCATCCCATTTCAATTCATTCAATTCATTATTTTTTTATTGAGTTTTGAAATGCAATTTGGTTTTATTGACGCTCTGAAAATAATTTTGTTTAGAAAATAGTAAGCATATCAATTACACTTGCATGAACACTGAAAGCCTTTTCAACCGATGTATAACTAAATTTCTCTCGAAGACAAATTTCCTGCATATTTTGCCATCTGTTTCAATGAATTGATAAAGGAATTAGGTGACTAAACTGTATGTTTTTCTTGAAATTTGGTTTTTTGCACTTTCAATAGTTAGCCGTTTCTATGTTATTTATAATAAATATTAATGTATTCATAAGGAAGAACTTATGAGACTATAATTTAATTAAATTATTGTTAAATTATAATAGTTTTATATTTTTCTTAGAAAAAACATAACATTTGAATTACCATCTTTACTTATTCGCTGCTCCTCCGCCTCTGTCACCACACATACACATGCACATTCGCACACACTCAGAGGAGAAAAATTCTATGTGTTATTACCCGACTGAAAAGAAGGGTTATGTGTTTCACGCGTATCTGTGTATGTGGATTGCTTTATACCCTCGAAACATCCCAACGGCTGGATGGATTTTAATGAATGAGGTCTCTATCAATTCGTCTTAACGGCCCGATGGTTATAGGCTAGGTTTTGTTTTTATAAATTCAAAATGGCGGCCGTAAAATACAAAAAGGCGGTAGAGGCAAAAAAAAATTACGCACAATATTGAGTGGCATATCATTGGATAGGTCTTTCAAAATGAAGACGATGTTTCATTGACTATTTTACAGTCAGAAGCTCCGTTAAAATATACAACCAGGAAGTTGCGTATGTAGAATCTCTAGCTTTACTGTAACTCTAACCATCATAGACATCTATAGACCTCATCAAAACAGTGTTTATAGATAGGAACTAACAATTAAACACAACTTAAAAGTCATCAATAGAAGTAAATAAAAAATAGTTAAGTAATATAAACAAGTAATATAATTAAAAAAAAATTAAGTCAATTTATACTTAGGTCATTAAGATAATTTTTTTTCTCCCATTCTTCTTTCCTTTTGAGTGGCGCTTAAAATGCCTTGATCAAGAAGAGGGCTCTCTCGGTCTTAAAATACCTTGATCAAGAAGAGGGCTCTCTCGATTATTGAAAATTAATTAATTTAATTTAATTAATGAATTAATATTTAAAAAAACTGGATTAACACAAGTGTCATCCACTACAAGTTTAAAAAAATTTATTTGAGCTTGATTGGATGAATAATAAGTATTTTATTAACGATTGCAAATTTGAACAAGATATATATAGCGAAAGTGTGAGCTAATAGTAGGAATTGAAAAAATAGTTTCATATTGATGAGAAATAATTAATTAGTCCGCTTTTTACGCAGTCGGGTTTTTTTATTTTTTAAATTTAATTGTTTTTTTTTACTAAAAATTTTTGAGCCCACCCAATAATTTTCAAAAGTCGGCGATACTGTCAGGAAATACTAAACCGATTACAAAAGTGGTTGCGAATCGATGGTGAAAGCCCTGCTCCAACATAGATTATATTTTATGTCGGAGCCACTACTAACAACAGGAGCAACAAATGTTCTAAGTTGCGATTTTTCTTATACTGAATCGACTGGCAGCTTACAATGTGGCACGGTAGTTACTTAAGATTTCAATCCGATCGCTTTATTGTTTTGTTGTTATTAGTATTATTAAATAAGAAAGAAACATCATGCGTCCAGCGTCCAGCAGTTATAGGACATTCCAACATACTCAGAATACTCTAACAATACTTCCCCCATTTAATAAGGTAAAAAATATACCTAAAAAAAAACAAACGGAAAACCTATAACACATTTGATAACTCAGTTTCAGATATTACCGTCCGTAGTCAGAAAAGTATTAAAATTCTTTGTAGAGCTCTGTATACGATCTATAGATTCGTATACATATTGCAACCCAGATAGCATGAACATTAGCAGCAAATTTGATTTTTTTTTTTTTTTTTTTTTTTTTTTACATTATTTTGCCGTGTTAAATTTGAACTGAGAAATTCGCAGCAAATTTCCCGCAAGGCATACCATCCCCCACTTGCATGAGTAGTTTGCTGTGAAACTGATGGCAAGACTGTCTTTAATTCACGAAAGTGACGAAAGCAAAAAATCCCTCTGTCGAGAGAATAGACAATCAACACATACGCAGAAATTGCAAAAATTTCATTATGTTGGCGTCGCTTTTTCTAAACGCTATACTTATCAAATACCAAAAAAGGCTCGTATTGAAAAGTACAAATATTACCTTAACTTGTTTATGTTAATGAAAAAGATGCATGCACCTTTTGACGGTGTGTTCGCATCAATAGACCTGATCAGGTCTATGGACCCCTCCGAAGGGGTTAAACTTATAGTATAACAGTTGTAAACAGATAGTGGGACGTGGAAAGATCACTAATTTGCCGTAAGTTTGCAGTATTTTTGATTACTTGTTTGCCGTTAACTTGCAATAAATTTGATATAGCATGAATTTGACTTGCACGACAAGTTAACTGCAAGTTCAAAGTGTGGTGACTTCGGCGTTTGCGTTATTTTGCTGCAGCCTTGATATGAACTTTCAGTCTTGTCATGCTGAGCTTGCTGCAACTTTGCAGGTTTTTAAAGCAAGACTGCTGCAAATTTTCTGCAAATTAAAAATGCTATCTGGGAAAGTGTGCTAAAATTTATTTCAGGTAGCAAACGCACAACACAGTTAAAAATTCTCTTTAAGAAATTTTTGTCAATAAACAGAAATGTACTCCAATTATTTTGTACAACCGTATATAAGATCTATAGAATTTATACACACAAAGAGACAACTTAGTTAAGTGTAGAAACGCAGACAGCAACTGAAAACGCGCTTCCAGCAATTATTGCTCATAAACATTACTTTAATCGAAATATTCTGTGTGTCCCTGTAACTAAACCATAAAATGCTATGCACACCATATTCTACAGTGAGCTTCTTCTAGTGCATTTCAGTGGTGTATATCAATTTCAATATGTTTGAAATATTGTAACATCATTAAAATACATTAAAAACGACAACCCTCCCCCCAAATGTAATGGGATTCTTTTGACTGCCCCTGTAAACGAAGTATAAATGCTACACAGTTTATTTTCAATACCGAACATGCTACAGTACATTTCAATAATGACATGGCAATCGGAGAACATTTACGCGAGTTAGAGCTCGGACATCCAGAGACATACAGACAAACGCTTTCAACTATGTTGGAAAATTTTGGATTTAACATTAACATCCTCAAATTAACTCTCGTTTACTTTACGTAGATTTTAGAAAAAAATCTATAATGTAACGTTTTTCCGGGCTGATTTTACCCAAAGAATTCAAATAAGGCCTCAAAAAGGAGTGGTACCATTTAGAAAAATGAATGAATACAATTTTTGATATGTAGGCAATGACAGTGACATCTATGATGTGGTTTTATTAGAAAGCGATTGGTGATAGGTGTATGGTTTGGTTTATTTCATTTTATTTATTTTTTAATCGAGACTCTTGCTTCTCATTTGATTCATCTCAAATAGAATAAAAGGATATCTGTTCTATAAAATACACGAGGATCCGCGTGTTCAGCAACACCATTTGGCTTACTGTCAAAAATTCTATTTCTTTCCCTGCATTTAAACTGTGTGAGAATGCAAAGGATTTTTATTAGATTTTTCACAACTAAATCGCTTTCTTAAAACAAAAGAGTAGAGATTTTTAAAGTTGTTCTTTCTTGTAAGAACTCACTCACTTGATATAAATTTAATTACAATGGTAAATAGCTAATATTGTTAAATATATTTCTAGAAAATATACTATAATAGAAAATATTTATAAAACTATTCACCAAGAATAAATTGTTTTATTTTGGCAGCATTTCTTAAAACTCGGTAGAGAAAGTAACCACATCAAGTTTGTTATAATAGACAATATAAAGAGAAATTGTGTATATATATATATATATATATATATATATATATATATATATACAGTCGGCTCTCGTTAATTCGAACTCGTCGGGACCACAAGAAATGTTCGAATTATCCAGAGTTCGAATTACGGAAAGTATGAGAGGAAAACATGTTTAAAGGGGTACTATTACAAAGGAATTTATATTATGGTATTTTTTTTTTATTTTTTTCGGCTGTTATCGTTAGAATATGACTTAATATTAAATTAAAAGATATAAATACATAAATAATTAATAATATTAAAATAATATAAATAAAACATAAAAATTAATAATACACTATAAAACAACTGCATTTAAAATTACATTTTAATTGTACTATAATTTTCTTACCTGAAATTAGATGAACATTTAAGAAATTATTTACACTTATTTATCATCTCTATGAAAAAAAATTATCAATTGTTGTTTGCTACTATTCATTTTTGACTTTTTAGCCAGTTTTTCTATTTGTAACAAACAGTTAAGTTCTTTGTCCGATGACGTCTGCATCAGGATAAATGTACGCAAACACTCAATTGATTGTGCAGTTGACTTTTCTGTGGGTAAGGAAAGCACTTGGGACATAGTAGCAGAATCGCCAGAATCTGATTCCGTCTCCTCATTGCATTTTTCGTATATTGTTTCAACAATTTCTTCCGCAGTTAAGGGTCTAGATACTTCTAAACTATTATCAGCTGCTACATACTCTGCGAACGTAATATCACACTGGATCTTTTCAGAAAAGTTTGGGAATTCTATTTCTTCGAAAGGTCTGTCGTTTTCCCCATTTGCATTACAACCACTCTTTTTAGATGGAGGGATAAATCCTGCATGTCGAAAGCATTTTTCTATTGTTTCGGGTTGTACGGCGTCCCACGCCGCATATAAGTCGTTGATGGCCGTGAGTAGTTTTATGTCGTAGCTTTCTTTAAGATCAACTTAAAATAAAATGTGTCTAGAACCCTTTTACGATGACTCTGCACATTACCTAGCAGCAATAGAATTTTTCCGTTTTCACGAGAAAATTTTTTATCCAGTTCTTTTAACCAACTGGTACAGATTTCACGCGTCATTCAGGCTTTGGCATTTGCCACATAATCAACAGGCAGTGTTTTCACTCCTTTGAAGCAACGTGGATTAGTTGATTTACCAATAACTAACAATTCTAACTTCTCATTTCCATCCATATTGGCACCTGCCATCACAGTTATCCTGTCTTTTCTAAGTTTATCACTTGTGCACGTTTCACCTTTAAATGTTAAAGTCTTATTAGGAAGAAGTCTATAAAACAACCCTGTTTCATTGGCATCAATCACGTCTTTCATTGCATAAGTAGAAATAAGTTTGGATAGCTTTTCGCAGAATTCATTGCAAGCAGCGAGGTCTACAGCACCACTTTCACTACACACAGTTTTGTGTATGATGTTATTTCGATGCTTAAAACGTGTCAGCCATCCTTCGCTGCAACTGAAATTTTTAATACCCATGAGTAGTGCAAGTTCTTTCGCTTTCGCTGCCAATATAGGTCCACTCAAAGGTACATTTCTTGCCAATGCATCCTTTGTCCATAACAGTAAAGCTTTCTCTAAATCCTCATCGGCTGCTGTTCTCATACGTTTTCGTGCTTTAGCAAATCTTTCCTTTTCCCATGATTTCAGGATGAATTCTTTATTTTTCAAGTAAGTAGAGAGTGTATTATTTTTATTCCATATTCTGCAGCAATTTCTGTCTTAGATCGGCCACATCCTATCTTTTTTAATAATTTCTACTTTAGCTTCTAAAGTCAACGATTTATAACTTCCACGAGGAGCCATATTTTAAAGAAACAAGATCTTTTACTTTCTCAAAAAACACTTTAGCAGCAAGTAAAACCATTGACTAAAAAATTCGATCCCCACACTGCAAATAGAATGTAGTGATAAAACGGGTTTCCCCTATCTTTAACAGATGCCCACCCTGTGAATTTCGCGGAATGTCAGTGGGTCAAATGCTGTAGAAGGCATTAGGAACAAACACAATGGAAGAAGGGGCGGAGGTGTCATTGATGGACAGACGGGGCGCACTAAGAAAGACGATATCAAATGCATGGGACTATTATACTAGTTCAGAACAATTCTGACAAAAATGAAAGAAAGAAAGTTATTTCAAGGATCTGAAGTCCGTGAGAAAGTAAGAAAAAATGAAAAAATGGATTTCTCGTTGGTTCGAATTAAACGAAGTCAAGAGAAAATGAGTTCGAATAAATGAAAAGTTTTAGCGTTATTATGCCATTGAAAATTTCGGGACTTCATGTTTAGTTCAAATTAAGCGAAGATTCGATTTATCCGATTTCGAATTAATGAGAGCCCGACTGTATATATATATATAGAAAGAGAGAGAGGTCTAAAAAACTACATTATTTTTAGAGGAAACTACAACTACAACTACTTTATCGAAAATGTAGTTAACTACAATTATGAGTATTTGTTTTAAAAAGTAGCGACTACGAAATAGTTTTCGAAAATAGTCTCTACTTTTCGACTTCCAGATTTTATTAAAGGATTCAATCTGCACTCGAAATCGAGGACACTGATGAAGTATAATACAATGGCCCCTCGTTATATCGCGTTTGCTGGCATGCAGTAAATTAAAGGTGATAAAATCAAGGTCAATAAAATTAAGAAAGATAACATACAAGAAAATGTTTTGTGTTATTTTCTAAAATGATACTTTAAGTACATGTTACATGTTGTTTGCTGACCAGAGCAATTGCATATTATTTTTCTGTCATAACGTCAAAAAACAATAAATCTGTAAATAAAGCATTTCTAAAAAAAGAAACGTGGCATTAAAACCAAAGTTGGGCAGTATCGAAAATACATGTATTTGAAATACATTTTCAAAATACATTTGTATGTTGTATTTTAAACTGACTAAAGGAAAGTATTTTGGTAATGTATTTTGAAATGATTTTTCAAAGTATTTTGTATTTTGAAAATACTCAAAATACATTTCTGTCGATTTCAAGCTGCTTTTTTAAAACCGCAAATCTAAGATTCACAAAAGCAAAATACGCACCTGACTGTTTTCTTTCGTCTTAGGATTATAATGAATGCATCTGCTCTGCTGAATGAAAACGTTCTAGTTTTTATAGTCCTAACCTATGAGAATGAAAAACTACTGTGTGATAAACAGGAAGAATCATTTAGAGTTTTGCTGTGTATTTTATTTTTTAAATACGATAGAAATATACTGCAGTTAGTTATTTAGAAGACTCGTGAAAGAATGACTCAGCTCCCGCTGGTAATGTATCCAGTAAATTAATTATTTGTGATAATACAGTTGCGCTGTATTAGGCGAGAATTTTTTTTAAAATAATTTCTGGTGATAATGGTGTTAAAAAGTTAAGGCAACATGCATGTGTAAAACACGGTCTACTTTTATAAGTGGAACTTTTGAAGCCACAACTAACTTTAAAACTCATTTAAAGGTAAGATTTTTGGTTTTATACCGTTATGCATTGATTGAAACATTATTTTTTATAGATCCTTTGTATTTATTGTATTAATGTTCAGGTATAATTTACCCCACTCGTGATATTTATTAAATGGAGAGTGAATTTTATTACATAAATATAGTTCTATTTATTGATATATTTATTATTACAAATACAGTATGTATATGTTTAAATACAGTTTTACGATATAAATGAATGAAATATTCAATACGTTATGGAAATTTAAAGTCATTTTAATAAAATCACTTATTTCAGATTGATGGAACTTTAAGAGAGACCACAACGAAGAGCGATGTATTGATTACAGGCACTTTTAATTTATTAAACTCTAAAAGATCATTGCTAAAGCGCAGTACTAAAAGAAAAAAAAAGAAAAAACATTATTTGCTGTCATTTCCGCATTTCATAATATTCCTAGGATTAAAAAAACAAACATTTATAGCATGTTGTTTATTTTATATTTCTCTTTAAATTATTTCTTACTTTTTATTCATGGGAAGCACTCATATTTGCATTGCAGTGAACGAGACATTAATGAATTATGTATATTTTTTAACAGACTTCCAACAAAGGGGGTTATGCAATTCGTTTATATCCACACATAACTCTTGAACTGATGCTTCGATTTTCAATCTCGCTCTCTCTTCTTCTTCTTTTTTTTCTTTTTTAATAAAGGGTTCTGTTTGCAGGTGACAACGTTTCGATTTCATCAGGACAATACTATAAACCTTTTTGGGGTTTTATAAGCATTAACTTTCGTAAAAATTAAGCTATCATCAGGAAATTTTAATATATCATCGTGTACTGCACATCAAAATGAGCGATATTAAATAGCTAAGGGAATTAAGTAAAATGAATGTGAATTACTGTTCTGCACCAGGTAAGTAACCAGATTTTATCCGAACACACATCAATCAGCGGTGCCGTTTGGGTCGGGTGGAAGCTCATTTTTTCGTGGTGGGTCAGGTTCGAGTTGGTTTGGCCCTAATTCGATTTCTGGTCAGTTCTGGTTGACACTTGCGGGACGGGTTTAAAACAGTGCTGAAATCGTAAGAAAAGTCACGGTCTCCGGCGGATTCAGTTCCAGCTGAAAATTGTCTTTTAAAAACCTTAATAAAAACTGTCGGGGGGGGGGGGGGGGGGGTGAGGGGGATCTATGTTCTTAATATCCTCATCTGAGCAGTCTCCCTTAGGCTGTGAAACCAGAGGTAGATGCTATAACTTTATTGATTAAACAGAGAACATACAGAGGTTCTTAAAAATAATCCAGATGGTATACGGCGTATATCTCCGTATATCCTCCACTACACCGCTGGTTTGGTAACCTATTTTAAAAAGAAACTTCACTATATTGTTTAAAATGAAAAAAAAAACCTATTATTTTTTTAACTATTACTATGCAAACATACACGGCCCGAAATAACAGGTCTCGGCCCGAGCCCAACCCGTAGAAAAATCTTTTTAGCCTGTCCCGTCCTGTACAAAAAAAAAAAAAAAAAAAAAAAAAAAAAAAAAAAAAAAAAAAAAAATATTGGCACAGCCTGGTATAAAAGCTAAAGGTTCGGCCAGAGCCCGGTATAAAAGCTAAAAACTCGGAACAAGCTCTGCGGCCCAATATAAAAGTTGAAAGTGCGGCCCGATCCCAGCTCGTACAAAACTTTGATTAACCCGGCCCAACTGAATTTCAACAAAATATTGATTTTTACGCCAATATATCAAAAATCGTCTTTTATGAGGAATTCTGGCAAAAAATACTTATTTTAGCTCTTTTTTCATGTTTATACTTTTCATTTTTAAGAAAACATGCTGGACTGCGATATTTATTTTTTAAATGAATCTGTATTTGTATGGAAAAATATTAGTTATCATTTATATCGCTAATCCACATTCCATGGCGTGGAGACTTATATATGAAAAATGCTATAACATAAAATATTAAGACGGAATCGACAGGAAAGGAGTAAAATCCGTTATAGACAGGTTTCGTTCTTAGCAGGTACATAGTTTGTTGTAAATGAATTATATTCTTTTCGCGCGTGCTATTATATTTATTTTGTATTATTCAACATATTTTTCAGTTTTAGACAGGATTCGTCATAGGCAGGTTCTTTTTCACAGTTTCTTTGTCTGTGCTTTAACTTCATTGCCTAGAGCTACTATATGTACTATTCTTTAAAAATAATAAATTTAACAATTTAATTGTAGAATAATGGCGAATTTTAAAAATATACATTTTGTGCAAAAACTGTTGGGCCGTGCCAGATTTTACTGATTTTTGCATAGGCCAGACCGGGCCGGGGCGGGCCAAACATTTTCATATGGGTTGAGTCGGGACCGAGCTTGAAAATTTTGGACAGTGCAGACCTCTATGAATAATGAAGTTAACCCCTTCGGGATGAGCAACCTGTATGCGTTCCGAATAAGGTGCTCAGAATCTTGATTATTCCCACCAGGTATTTTTTATTGTAAATTTTTCCTTATTTAATTAGGACATTTTCTTGATACAATTAGGCCAAAATTTCTGATATGAAAAACCGATGATAAAAGATAAAATATTCTGTAAAAGACGTTCGTCCCCAAGGGACTAAGTCCCAATTTAGCCCGGAAAAAAGAAGTCAAGCCCGGACCGGAAAGAGTGATGTTGAGGTCCTGCCCGGCCCAAGCCTTCAGAAAAACATAAAACCCGTGCCTGACCCGAGAAGAGTGAAATCCAGGCCCGGCTCGATCAGAGTGTCGTGGATTAAAATTGGCCCGCCAGACACGGCCGTGCAGAGCTGTAAGCTTATGCCCAAACTTTTTAAATTTTAAATGTATTTTGTATTTTCAATGTATTTTGAAAATACACATATTTTGTATTTGGATTTTTTAAAATTTGACAAGTATTTTGTATTTTGTATTTTAGGTTCTAAAACTAATGTATTTTGTGTCGAAAATTACTTTTCGATGTATTTTGCCCAACTCTGATTAAAACATGAAGATCTAACAATAAGTAAGTGTAGACAAGTGTTTCCAGCAAGAAAATTTATTGTATTTGATTTGGATTTTGGCATTTACCAGCAAGTGTTTATGCAAAAATCCTTGGCGTCATACGATACATTGCTAAACAATGCAGTTGAGTTGCTGACGTTTGCAAATAGTTGCGCAGAACACATTTTGTAGGGAACAAGCAAATTACTATCCCGCGACTACAATAATGACTCCCCACCCGAAGTCGTGTTAAAAGTAGCATCACTATTCTCTTCAAACTACTGATTTTTTGTATCACGCTACTTGTTACATTGCATTTTGCAAAATGTGGCACGCTACACTACAAACTACCGGAAAAAGTAGCGAGTACTGTAGTATTGCTACTTTCAACAACTGTTCATACATGCATATATATATATATATATAATAAATAATAAATTTGAAATCACAAATATAAGAAGAAATTGATAAAGTTCTTATATATGGGTTGTTCTCTACAATACTTGGAAATTTGGCCAAGCAGTCTGACATAAATGATACATATGTAAATTTTCATAAAAATTAGATAAATGGTAAGAAATCAGTCAATTATTGAAGATTTTAATAGCAGCAGAAATCGTTTTAAAAATTTGACTTAACAATAAAAATAAAATAAAAATTTGTGGAAAAAATAAAATAAAAAATGTGAGGGAATGATGAAATAAGAGATTTTTACCAAGTTGTAGGGGAAAATGCAAAATTATGAAGAAATCCAAACTGTTTCCTTTAAGAGCAACACTTAATATATAATGTATGATAAAATTAAAATTTTTGATATATTTGTAAAAAAATTAGTATTCTGTGTGAGGGAATGACTGCTAATAAAAACGCTTCCAGATATATTCACTGAAAAATTTTTTTGAAAAATTAACAAAATCTTACACCACCAATTTATGTTGCTGGACTGACAAATGCTCAAAATGGCTACTTCTCTGTGAAGGATGCTAGCCTGCTACTGCTTTTTAGTGGTAGATATTTGATAAAAATAGCCATGTGTGAGGGAATGATGGTCTAACATGGGGAAACATATAATTGATTGAGTAGACTATATAATAATAGTAAAAAATAATATTTTTATTATTTTTTGTAATGTACCAAATAAGAACTTTATTTTGCTTAGGGTATTTTTAATTATTTTTATTTCTGGATGGAAAGAAATAGGCAATAAAATATGGTAGTACCGGTGGGGAAAGGTGAGGGAATGATGTTTGCATGAGATATATTACTTTTTTAAATACTAAATTTATTTTTTTTTTAATTTTACTTTCTGTCCCTAATAAACTATGTTTAGATCTTCTAATAAAAATAAAAATAAATAAAAATGTAATGAAATTAAGAGCATTTATATGACTAGGAAACACTTTTTGCACTATTGTAGAGAATAACCCATATATATATATATATATATATATATATATATATATATATATATATATACAGTCAATATCACCCATGCGGTCCTGAAAAATATAACCTTATAAGCGGGGTGACCTTATATGCGGTGCAAAAAGGGATTTTACTTTTTACAATAAAATATTATTAATAAGTTAATTATATTAGCAAAATAATGTACAAAGAGACAATGAATATATAATTTATTAAATAAGAGGTATAAACAAGAATTGCTTTACAATTGATGAGTATACGTGTAGTAGTAAAAATAATCTTTTATGCAGGTTTGTTTATTTTTATCGTAGTTAAAGTACTTTTTCTTATTCATGAACAGTTTTAAAATGTTTGCCTTTGGGATTAGTAAAAAAAATATCTGAGGATATTTAATAATTTGAGAGCTTCTGCTCGTCTTGTCGGTTCAGCTTCGCACTCACTTTCATTATCATCGTTTCCATCAGTGTTTATATTTAAAACTTGCGAAACGATTTTCAGTATAGAAGCTTCACCATGGACGTTACCCATGTCACGTCGGCTGCGGATATCTAGAAGAAAAATACCAATAGGCGGGAAGAACATTTTAATTTTAACACAGTTTCCCCTAAGTAGTCTTTTTCGAAGGGTACATACCCGCTAAGGCGAGACTGTTGCTACTCCTGGGTAAAGTCCATTAGAAGCAATTTCATTGTCAACAACTGCATATGTCAATTTGTCTTGTATTGTGCAAATGGCATTCCGTAGTTTTTGTGCAAATTTAAATAGGGACGCATCATAATCATCATCATTGCCATCGTCATCGAACGATAATTCTTCACATTCTGGAAGCTAAGGATGTCTAAAAGAATTTTTAATGGTCTCCTTTGATACCATATTCCAACTCATATGTAACACATGGCATCTAACATAGTCACGAGAAACTTCTTTTTTGATTAATGACAGCAATGAAGTCTTTTAGAAGCAGCTTTCTATAATTTATCTTAAATTTTGAATAATCCCTTGATCTAAGGGTTGTGCCATACTAGTTCAGTTTGGAGGTAAGAAAACAAGTTCAATCGAATTTAAATTCCAAATCACTCAATGGGCAGTACAGTGTCTGCGATTATAGCCACTTTTCTTTTTTTGCATGTCCAAATTCTATCGAAACGACGAACTTCTTTTTCCCAAATGCTTGTTGTCATCCAGACCTTTCGGTGCGCATCGTAAGATACAGGCAAAGATTTGCAGTTTTTCAAACAACGAGGCTTGAGAAATTTACCAATAACTTATGGAGTCAATTTATCTGAGCCATATATATTTGCTGATAATAAAACGGTCAATCTTTTTTTGCTTACTTTTTCCCACCACTTCCTTTTTCGTTCCGATGAGTAACAGTTTTATCTGGCAAAAAATGAAAAAACAGCCCACACTCATCAAAATTAAAAACATCACAAGGTTTGTACCTATTGAGAATGGCACTTAACATGTTAAAATTCATTCCTTCTGTTATTTTTCTTGTATACTATCATAAACACCTGCAGCTTCACAACACATCTGTAAAAAGTAAGATTGTGTTGTAAGTTAAACCTTTGTAACCACACTTTGCTAGCAGTAAAATTTGGTTTTTCTAGTTCATCAGCAATTTTCAAAGACTTTTTACGATAATTCATGATATTGAAACATTCTGCGATCTAGCATATTTTATCCAAGTGAAAAGATCTTTCTCAACATTCTCAAGTGTTGAAACATATTGTCGCTTTCTCTTTTGATTGATCACATCTTCTGCTAAAAATATTTGAACCTTAAGACGTTATTCAGTATCGTTCTCACTAGTCCATGAGTCTTCGCGGAAACTGCTTTCGATACATTCGATTTTTCAAAATTTTCTATCAATTTCTTTTTTTACGCAATTCTCAAATTTTTCGTTTTGCTGGCATGTTGTATTCACAAAAGAAAATTAAAAATGAATGGACACTTTACAGGCAGCGACAAGTAAAGAAAAATACAAAATTATAAAAACACGTGATTTAACTTTGCTCTACACGGAGGACAAGTCTCATTCGATCGCAACGGGTGATGGCATTTTTTCCAAGAGTCGGTATCTAATGCGACAGTTGAGGGAGAAATCTCCAGAGCTTTGGAAACTCCGGCAGGAAAGAGTTTCTCTTAACGGCTACAACCGGCAAGAGGAGACCACCTACCTCCCCCGAGTGCGAAATTCTAAAATGGAGGGCCAAAATCACAGTCAGGTGAAATACAGCCACCTCATTGGTCGAGTGGCCGCGTGGTTTTAAGAGAGATAAGGGTGAGGATCACCAACTTGTTTCTCCATTTGAATTTTGAAAGGAGTGAGGGGAAAAGTAATTTGAAGCGATTGTTACCTTATTTACATTTATGCATTATTTACCTTATTATTTTGTTCGCTTTTATTTATAATAAACAATCGAAATTAACTCAAGATATTTTGATAACATTTTATACAACGAAAGTGAATAATTTAGATTATAAGTTGTAACAACTCTTAAATGATATGACATGACAAATATTCTTTAATAAAAATTTAGTTTTCGTTGAAAATACTAGTAATATTATTTAAAAATTGTCTATAACTTCCGTATGGTAAAAATCTCAATAAATTTTCTCCTCTAACCCCCCACCCACCACCACCACCATTTAAATCCATAAAATCACAAAAAAATAATATTAATCTAGAAAAAGTCAACAACTATGAAAAAAAAGACCTTTTTCTAGACTTTAAAGTGGAAACTTTAAATTAACAAAATTATATTAAAAAAAATTACACAAATAATTTAAAAAATACAGAATTAAATGTTTTAGCATTAAATGAAATAAAAACCCTTAAAAATAAATCCAAAAACTTTTTTTAAGTCGCTCTAGGTTCTCTGCCCATAAAATAAATATGAAAATAAAAAAGTTTTTCTGTTCTTAACCCTTTATGCCCGACGGTACATTAAAGTGCCATTAAAATAACTTGTTATAAAACTAATTTAATTCATCGATTAGTAGTTATACTCTTTAGAATGAATTACAGATATTTTACTTTATCTTGTTCCAAAAAACATTATTGGTTGCACAAAAGAAAAAAAAAATAATAATTTATTTTACCTTTGCATCTTTTTCAGCTTTCTTAACGTTGACAGATTGGAGGGGGAGGGGGGGGACTTTCTGTTCGGAAATAATTCTATTGTAAGAAATTATATTTGTACATTTTGTAATTTTACAAAATACTAAACAAAGAAAAAAAAAAAGATTTGAGGGAGTTACAAATATTGCACAAAATCCCTATAAATTCAATTCAATTAATTAATTTTGGCAAAATCCTTCTAAAATTTATTAAATGAGTGTGTAAATCTCCTAATGTAGTTTCAAAAATTCACAAAATATGCTTTAGAAGATGAAATTTTAATAAATTTATAATTTGGGACATAAAAGGTAAATGTTTTTATTATTTTTTTTTCTATAGACATTCAATGTTTATCTTAAAAATCAATCCTACTTTCATGACTGCTATTCAAGTCCGCTACAATGTGTTAATTTGGCGTGGACCCCGATTATGGAAATTTTCTTCGTTTAATTTACGATTAGAAAAGCATGAACTTGTGCATTTATTTTAAAAATCACAATTTTCTCTCTCTCTCTCTCTCTCTTTTTTTTTTTTTTTTTTTTTTTTTTTTAACATATGCAAAAGGGAAAAAAGCATAGTTTAAACGACATTTCAAGATTTCTAAATTGTTTTTTGAAACATAAAATCATAAATTAATTAATTAATGATAAAAGTACATTTAAAAGTATATATTACATTCATTATATTTTATTTTTTACAGTTTAATATTTAAAATATTTCATTGTTGCAGTTTCACAGCTAATTGGCATATTTTAGCGTGCATGATTTGGCACATAATTCCATTCTTCTTGGAACTCTTATACAATTATAACCATAAACAATATTTAGCACTTTATCACCTGGACCCTCCTTAGGGTAACATATTATTAATTTATAATTAAATTCTTAAAATATTAAAATGTTATATTGTCTTCAAAAACATACATGCTTTCATAATTTTTATAACCTTAGCTTTCCAGGAAGTGAGTGAAAAATAGATTTAAAAATTCCAGATTTAAATACATGAACCAGGAAACAAAAAAACTTATTGTACGTACTATTACAAAATTGTTCATGTAATATTTTTTGTTCTGTTTATTCTTAATGATTAAAATCGGTTTAAAAACTGACATTATTTTCTAAAATTATTTTCCATGAAGCAAAAATTTTGGAAGCTTTTAGTATTCTAAGTTAGTTATTAAATTTTTCTATAGAAAATTGCGAATATTTGTTTTATTTTGGATTTTAAAAGTACCATAAGGAAAAAAAATGCGTTTCATTTTTAATTTTCATTAACTAAAAAAGTACTTGCCATATTATTTAAAATTTTTTACAGCTTAAAATCGAAATCTTTCATTCCCATTTTATAAAAAGTCATCAAAATATGTTGAGTTAATTTCGACGGCTTATTTTAAATGAAACAAAAAAAATTCGCTTCAAAATTGCCGACATGATTTTTTCTCGGAAAAGGGAGTATTCGACGTTTCCCTACCGCTAGAGATTGCTCTCTGAAAAGGACGCGACTCAATGACCAATGAGGTGCTTGGATTTCACCTGACTGTGATTTTGGCCCTCCATTTTAGAATTTCGCCCCCCGAGTATCGGCGCGCATCTAGTCACGTGGTATGCAATATTATTGCGATCTCTAAGGTTTCGTTTAAAAAGGAAAATGTCTCCCTGCCATTCTAAAACTATAAAAATGTCAATTGGCCTTTCTTTACCATATGGAAGTTCGTATTTCTGGCTTTTAACAAAAGCACGGGAGATTCAACGATGAAAAAAAAAAAGAAAAGCACCGCGTTATCAATACAAAGAGACCGACAGTTGAAGATATTTAAATGATACGTCTGTTTGACACTTTACACCCTAAAAAGGGGAAGGAAAAAGTATAAAACTAAGATATTTTGCAAAAAAAGGGAGACAAAAGGTGACCATATATCCGATAGTAGCCATTAGAAACTGACATATAGGCAGTGTATTTTAACACATAATACCTATTCAGTCAGTCCGGACTTACGAAAAGTAACCTTATAAGCGGGTGACCATATATCCGGTTCTGACTGTATATATATATAGAGAGAGAGGGGAGGGGGACAGTGAAAGAGAGACAGATTGTTTGTTTTAGGGTGGGAGCGCCAGTAATTGATCAGTGAGACACAGTATTGTATAAAATAAAAATTAATGCATGGATATACTAATTTCGCTTGGTATGTTTGGATATGTTAATTTTAGCAGATATACTAACCAAAATTAACATATCGTGCATTAATTTTTTCTTTATGCAGTTTTGTACCTCGCTGATCTATTATTGATGCACTCATCCAAATTCAAATTTGTTCAACCTGTTTGCTTCGTTAAAATTTATTATTAGTAGAATAAAACAGGCAAAGTAAAAAAGACATTTTTAAGACCATTTTATTTTAGATCGCTTGTTAAATTCAAATTTATTTAACCTATTTCCATGTAGAGATGTTTATATGAAACGTGTCAAACATCTGTAATTTTATTATTATTTTTATTTATCAAATGATAAGTTGTTTAACCTATCTGTATCAGATAGACTTATTTCTAGGAAAACCACTGTGTTGGAAACTCTGAATTCTTACCTTTAATTCAAATTTTATTATAAATTCAATGAAAATAAAGTTACTGTAAAATTTTCATTAATTAATTGACTTAAAAAAAAAAGATTAGTTTTCCATCGGTGTGTATATGTATCTGACCTAAGTTCCTTCAAAAAAAAAAAAAAAAAAAAGAAAAAAAAAAAGAAAGAAAGAAAGAAAGGAAAAGAAAGATAAAAAAAAGGAAAAGAAAAGAGAAAGGCGAAACAATTTTGTTAATTTTTACTTTATAGAAACTAAGATACTGCTATAATGTTCATCTAAAAAAAATAGCATAGAAACGTCCCCTGTTGAATGAGCAAAACCAGAATCAAAACAGCGTGATTTTTATAAATCACACCAGCACATCTTACATAGTAAATTTGGTAAAATTCCATTCCACAGATGCCGAGTTATAGCTAACATGAAAATCTTGAAAAACACAGAACAGCAGCGATCGCTGTAAAGTGAATAAAGCGAAAACTCAATCAACATAATTTTCTATAAATGTCTTCATATTACATTTGATGGAATTCCATACCATGAGGTGCCGGGATATAGCTTTGGTATAAATCGAGATAAACAACGCACACCTTTTAAACAATTTACATCCAAACCTAATCAATATCTACCTATGCCGAGGTATAACTGAATATGATGTTTGATAAAATTCCGTCCCATAAATGCCGCGATATAGTCATCGCGAAAACCACAGCACGTCGGTGCCACCCATTGTGCGATATAGCATTAGTTCCGGGCATTAGTCCTTGTGATAGAGAGGCCACAATATTTGTGTCACACACGCACAGACAGACATTTTCCAAAAACAGTCCACTCGTGTTTAAGCCATTCTAAAACGTGTCGGAAAAACAGAAGCCGAACATTTTCACGATTCCAACATTTTCTTTTCGTGTATATAGAAGAGCGTACTAAAGTTTTATGTCATGGACAACAGTGTTCATTTCTACTGAACAATTAGCGTTCAATAAAAAGGCGCGACTGACGGTTGCATATTATTCTGTGATGTTTTATCTCATGTTAGCAATTTTTAGACCATTAGTTTCTATTAGAATAACTATATTAGAATTGTAAATAATCTAGCCATTGTAGTTTTCTTTATAGGCCACTAGTAACGCCTTTGCGAGGCATTCTGAAACCTTACAAACAATTGGATAAATTTCGAAGAAGCCGAACCGTCTACCTTTGGCAGTGCATTGTCTTTAGTCAAGAATCTCGCTTCACTCTTTAAGTAGATGATCATTACATCTGCATATGAAGAAAGTTGGGCAAGTGCTCCCAAAACAGATTTTATTGTGCAGAGGCACACAACCAATACTCGTCCTATATGATGGTGTGGTGTGTTATAATATCAGATCGCTCAGAATGATCATGCATAGATCGTCAAAAAGTAAAATTTCTCTATATATCGGAAACTAATGATACGGATAACATAAAAAACCACATAGCCATGTTTTAGACGACATTCATACTTTTCGTGTAAAAACTAATGTTGGTCATAATTCATAATGTTTTAATAAGAATTTATTAACAATTTTCAAAATCAAAACTGCGTTTTTAAAGTAAAAAATTGCGTGCAATATGTTTGGGTTTATTCATTGTATCTCATTAAAAAGTAGACAGTACAATCGATCGATTTTTTGGGAAGATGTAAATGAAAGAATGTCAGCTAAGATTAGCATCCTCAAACTTTGACTTTTTCAACTTTAAGAAGATTTAAGAAAAAGCATATAATTAATATCTTTTTCCCTTCTGCTTTGATCTAAGAACTCAAATACAGTGCTAAAATTGGTTTTACTATTTTAAAAATGAAATTTTGTAAAAAATTTAATGTGTAAATGACCCTTCTAAAGAAACTGCATACGTATTCGGAAATTAGACACAATTTTCAGTCAATCGTACCTCTCACATTTCTCTTCAGCAATTTGGTGATAAAATAGCAGGGAGTGGTGCACTTATTTATCTTCTCAATAATGTACAAAAAATTACTCGAAATATTTATTTGTTTATATATTATGATACAGATTTGTTAAATTACTATGTTTATGCACTCAACCACAATATTTAAAATTTTAAGATGTATAATATTTTGGGAGAGTAAAAAAATAGATTAAGTGCCATATGTGCAGAATTAGTAAACAATAATCTGCATATTTGTTTTCCGCTGTCCGTCTACAACATCCTACCCATTAAATTGTAAAATAAACAAGAGAGAAAAATCATGTGTACGGCATAGATTATAAAATACTTTCCAACACTCCCTAAAAGCTTTAACAAAACGTCGTTATTTGGGGAAATATGGTAAGTAAGATAACTAAGTAAACGTTTAAAAAATTCATTTCAGCAGTTACCGCTCATAGCCAAATATGTATTCCAATTCTTTTCAACAGCCCTGTATTCGATCTGTATGTTGATATATATACTATATAATGGCAAAATTTAGTTTAGCAAGAAAACGCATAACAGGTTGAAATTTCTCTTTCAGCATTTTATATTAATAGATGGAAACATACTTGAATACTTTTGTACAGCTCTGTAGTTTACCAGTACCTTTATTACACGCCACTATTTAGTTAAAATTTAACTCAAACTAAAAAAACTCTTAAAACTACTGAAATCATATTTCCAGAAATTATCATCCATAGACGGCATGTATCCAGTTCTTTGCGTGACCCTGTATATCATTTTATCTATATTCTACAAACATTTATTAATAAACTAAATGCAGTTCAACGTAAAAATACATAACTCATTTAAAAACACCCTTTAAGCAATTTGCACTCATACCCAGTAACCCTTACGAATTCTTTTGTGTAGCCCAGTATAAATTCTATAATTTATAATTGTAGAATTTATACATACCATATAGTATGCATAAATATAGTGAAATATAAAAGCGCATATCATAATTGAAAATGCATTTCCAGCAATCACCGCTAATGTACAGTCGTGGAAAAAAAAAAGTAAACACCCCTACTAACTCCCTAACAAATCATCGTAGATGAAAGTTACTGATACCGAACAATTGGAAATAAAGTCAACTTTCAAATGATGTATATAAAATTTTCTTAGGAGGGTCATCTACATATTAAAACAAATCCAAACTTCATTTTTTTCAATAGCAATACCCAATTTTAACGAGATATTTCAAATCTTTGGTTCAAACTATGCCTAGACACCAAATTTCAAGTCATTTGAATGATAAGTTTTTGAATTATAAACATTCAAAATTGAGTGCTTCTAATGTTAAATTACATTTTCATATTTTTATTTATATCTCCTGAAATTATGCTTCTAATGTGCTAATTTTTTTTGTAGCAATAATACTAGTATACTCAAACATAAATACGCTAAATTTGCAATTTTTATAATTTTTTGATATGAATTATGCATTATGAAATTAATATTCGAAAAAATTATGAATTGCAACCTACAATTTTTTTGATGGATTTAGATTTATTAAGTCCTGCTTTATGGAAAACCAAAATTTCACATTTTTCTTCCAAGTAGTTTTCCAATTATGCTTAAAAAACGGCAAAATGATGGTTTAAGGGGCCGTCTATGATGGAAGCGAGTAGACATTTTGAAATTTATTCTGCTGTACTGTAATCTAACAAGCTCCATTGACTCTTTGAGTGGCGCTTAAGCTGCCTTGATCAAGAAAGGGGCTCTCTCGGTTAACAATCGAGTAAGGAACTTCAATTTGGATACAGCCCTTCAAATGAGCTCGTTTTAAAATAATTAATTTCTCGGAAACTTATGGTACGAATTGCATAAAAATTCGTTTTTAGGCTAATTGAAGGGTGTAGAGTTCATTTATGCTGTCAGAATTGTGTACTGCCATTTAAAAAAAACAAAGTTTGGGTTCATTTTAATATGTAGATGGCCCCCTAAGCAAATTTTATATACATCATTTAAAAGTAGACTTTATTTCCAATCGTTCGGTACCAGTAACTTTCTTCTGCGATAATTTGTTCAAGAGTTAGTAGGGGCCTTTACTTTTTTTTTTCCACGACTGTACAGTGCTTCTGATACAATATAGTATCTGAAATCTTTTGTGTGTCCCTGTAAATGCTCTGTATAATACGAAGTGTCGTATTATGCATGAAAAAACTTATAGTAAACCTCAGCGACATATATCAATTTCATTATATATGAAATAGTTTAACATAATTAAAATATGCTATAAACAGCCCCCCGCCCCTATATCATTACGTAACGGATTCTTTTGTGTGACCCAGTAAATGAATAATAACTATTCTTTCCACCGCATATTCTACAGATTTCATATTTTAGTGCTCTTCATAAATGTATATAAATTTTGTTATATTTGGATTCGTGTAACATTAGTAAAAATCATTTGAAACGATTTTTTCCCATCGTCCGTAATGTAACGGAATACTGTTGACGTCCCTGTAGATGAACTAAACATGCTACAGACTTCATTTGAAATAGGGATCGAGCTATGGTAAACATCAATAACATCCAAAAATTTCAAGGCAATCCGAGTATATTTACGAGAGTTAGAGCGCGTACAGACGGCCAGACAAACCGAAGTCATAAACACTTTTCAACTTTGTTGGAAAGTGTTAAAAACAGTAAACATACTTAAATATTTTACTTATTAAGACCGAATCTGAAAGGATTTAATTCTATTATGTAAATTTGCATTTTTATGTAAAAGAAAATCTAATTCCTAAAAGAAAACAAATGGCGTTCAGATTTTAACTTGCTGTACAAAAGACTGATTTGAATTAAGATTTGTTTGAATCGGTTTGTTTTTAAAGGGCGATGGATACATGTAGGTTGCCTGAAAATATCATCTGGAATTATATATGCCAACGGTGGAAATATAAAACGAAGCTAATAAATAACTAATATGATTAATAAGTTTAAAAGTAAAAAAAAAAAGAAAGTAACTCAAAGCAATTTTATCCTGTGTTATCATAATTTTATGCTTCTAAATTGACCGATACGTTAATATTTTTATTTCTTTATTGCTAGATACCACGGTAGAGAGACAAGAAAAAAACCGACAACCATTAAAACTAATCGTCAAAAATGTCTGTTTTATGAGAGTATCAAAGACCACTGTATTGTATAGGACAGCACAGAAAAAAAGTCTATTATTTATTGATGAGACTAAATTTGAACTAATCTACCCTATATATATATAAAATCCTAATGAAACGGATATTATGAAACGAATTTATGTAACGATTCTGTGAAACGACTGATTAAACAACTGATTAGGTTTCATGGCGATTTCCCCTAAAACACGGAATACTTTGCGATGAAATTAACACCAAAATCCGTATTGATCTGCAGATCTCAAAACTGGTATTAGAATTTTTTTAATTCGAATTAGTTTTCAAAATATTAATTTTTTTCTAATTTTATATACTTTTCTCTAATGATGGCAACTCAAATTTTAATCATAACAGACATTTCTTTTTTTTTTCAGATTTTAGAAACGGTTACTATTTTAAACTAATTTGGCGAGAAATTTGGCCTCCTTTAAATGTATGCTAAGAAATGTATCATGTTACTTTTATTCATAATTCAATTTGTATTTCATTATCATTTTATTTAATACAAACTGAAACATTTAAAATAAATGGCTTTCACTTCTTTAATTTTTTTAAATGAAATGAAAAGAAAAATATTAGGCACAGATGTCATATACGGACCGGTGTACATAATTGGTTGATATGGTAACCCGGCTATTGTTGTTTATTTAATAATAGATGTTTATTTACTTTATTTTCTTTTTTTAAATTATCTAAATTGTTTTGTTCTATACTTAATTATTTTTTTGGTTATTTTCCTTTAAAAATAAAAAATAATAGAAAATAATTAAAAAATACGGTACTACTTAGTTATTCCATCGACCCATTTCGCTAAATTATATAAATCGCCAAACCACTCGCCAAATTATACAAATTGACACAATTTTTATTTTAAATAACGAAAGAACAAAGAAAATAGTATAACATTAATAAATATACAAATAAAACGTCGAAATAAAAGTCACTTGATGACGTAAAGATGTGTAACTTGCTTAAAGTCAAGTGAATGTGACATTTACGATCAACCATTATTGGCATTTCATCTTATAGTTTGGTGATAGATTTTTGGTCGACGGGATAACTAAGTAGTACCAAAAATACATATGTAACTGGCATTCGAAAACGACGTTTTCGCCAAATTTTCGTAAAAAAAAATCACGCCAAACCCGGTGCGTATATGGCATCTGGCCAAATATTAAATGATGTAACAAACGATGATATTTAATTTCAACTTCAAAGCAATGTTTTAATTTACCACTCGAAAAAAAAAAAAAATGCTAACTGGCGAGTTGAAAAATAGCTATTGACGAGATTTGCACCCGGCTAGAGTAACAGTACTAAGAATTCCTTACGACCATGGAAACTTTTATGTAGTTTTATTCGAAAAAGAAATTTGATTTTTTAATCAAAAGGGAAAACTTTCGGCACAGATGTCATATACGGACCCATATTGGCGCGATTTTTTTCTGACACCAATGTCATATACGTAACGGGTACTTAACTGGCACCATAGTATCGTTATTTTGCTTGATTTGATAAGCCGGATGTTGTTGTTTATGCTGTTGATGTTTTCCCCAAATTAGCGTCGGAAAAAAATCGCGCCAATATGGAGCCGTATATGATATCTGGGCCAAACTTTCATATGAAAAGCGAAGGGATCAGAGCGTATTTATTTATGGCAGTTACATAACTTGGACTATTACAATATAGATGAAATGATGGCGATAGAATAATATTTGGCGACTTATTACCTGTACCTGGCTAACATTAAAGTGCCAAAATGGCACCAGGAAAAAGCGAAGTGGTTTGCCTGGAACTGTTGATGATCATGATAGTCACATGAATTAGGCTATTGTTATAGAAATTGTTTTATAATACCGGGAGACAAAGATTCTGTACACTTAATTCATTTTATTTTAGCTTCTTTTCAAACGTTTAACTGATCCTTTTTAATCAAACACGAAAACAACCATTGGATGTCTTAACAGCAACTGATTCGGCCTTAAATTTTTGAAATCAAAGGAAATGGAATGGAAACCCGTTTACAGGGAGATCTGCACAGCTTTTTTCAGTATAATTCAATCTTCTATAATATTTTTAAAACGGATCAGATTAGCATGTTTTTAGATTCTGCGGTGTCTGAACGGGGGTTGGCGAGCGTAGCTTGCAGGGGGTAGAGCCCCCTAGTCATCTATAAAAAAAAAACACTCCACAGTTTCCAAATTGAGAACCAAAATTAAATTCTTGACAAAATATGGTACTAGAAATACAGGATTTTAAATGAGGTGTGAGAATATGGTAGTCTTAAGTGTAGATAAACTAACTTTTGTAATCTCTAATACCGTTCTCTTCGTCTGCTTGGATTTACCGAAAGAGTATATTAGTAGGAGTGTAAATAGATTTGAATTCCTGGATGCATGAACGAAACTCTTGGATATTTCAGTAAGACAACGATCAGCATTGTCTTAGACAGCGATGGTCTGAGACAGCAAATAGACAGCGATGGCTATTTAAGCATGCAGCTGACAAGCTTGAGGTTTAGCTTCTCTATCGCGTATCAAAAGAACTTCACCTATCACTCTAGTCACCGGATTTGAAATCGATCGAACATGTCTGGGCAATAATGAAGTTAAAATAGAAAACTGAAATATCAAAAGTTAGCCATTGCGTCAAAATATGTTGTGAAAGCAATGGAAATCTATTGGTGAAAAGGAACAAGAACACTCAGGCTCGGACTGGCCCGCCGGCCCATCGGCCCGAGGGCCGGTGCGCCCTCGCCCAGGGAAAACGTCGCGCCCCTAAGTGCCTAAGCCGCTCCAATATTTTTTCACTTGTTGTATACATACATTCTGATTAGTGTACTAAATTTCGAGAATTCGTTTAGGGATAATCATCAATTAATAGACAGCACAAGAGACGTATTTTTTATTATTATCACAAAGAAATTAAAGATATATCGTAGCAATTTCAGGATCGGAAACCAAAACGGACATCTTTGCATGCGATTGAAAGAGAAAATATGCACCCAACGAGAGCTTTAGTAGCCATTGCGCCCTGGACGAAATTTTTTTCATCGCTTCTTTTCATGATATGTTTTAGAATTTAACCAGTATTTTGCATATTTTCAGTCCTTTTGCTTTTAGTACTCTGCGCCCCCTTTCTTTATAGCCGCCCCTGAATGCACATATAATGGTGCTTTTTGAAAGAGAAAAAAAAGAGAGACGTATCAGAAGCCAAAAAACTTTTTGTATGGATTTTGTTTTTGATTGGAAAACATGATGATCTTTCTTTTCGGGGAATACAAAGTTAAGGATACTTTTGGATTGCAATCCTGCAAGCTGTGGTATCTCGCAGACAGCGTTTTCTCATTCACAAAATCTGCCGTTATTTTCGGATAGTAATCTCGCGCCTAGTTTAGGAGTAATCAGTGAAAATACATAAAAAAAAAATACATATGCGCCGAAATGAGAACCTCCTTCTTTTTTTAAGTCGGTTAAAAAATACTGGCTATGTACCCCTCAGTTTGCATGAATACAATCCCTGGGGCACTTACACTCAAGTACGGAAACTTAAACATTTCCCTTGATCTTTAACAATGATAAAAGTTTTGCAATCATGGGAAGAGTGTGCTGGGAATAGTAAATTTACTTAATTGTTTTAGGGATTTTAGACTAACAAAGCAATTTTTTAGGGTGTACTTTTTCTGTAGAAACCTTTTCATAACGTGGTATCAATTCAGTTCTTTATGGACACATAATAGTAATTTTTTAAGGATAAAAAATACCAGAAGCAAGCATTATTTTCACATTCAAATAGCTTTATATTTCAGCATTCCAATACCCTATAATACGTGGTACAAAAGAAGCTTGAGATTTAGTTTTCAAAATTTCTATTTCCAAACGGAAAGTATATTCTTGTTCTAATTATAAATATTTTTTAAACGAAGTTTGCATACCGAATGTTTCTTGTGTGTTGAAGGAGATATTTGTACATACCACATGTAAATATGCTACTTGGTTAATAATATGAATAATAACAAAACAGTAGATGATAAAAAGTGGTGGCTCTCAGATTGTAACAGAAATTGAATTTATGACATTTTAAACTGGCTTGATAACTAATTCCTATTACACTAAAGAAAAATATTTAAAAAAAAAAGGTTGAAGCCCTTAGCAGCACCGCAGCAACCCTATTTGGCGCTTTGTGCAAAAAACAGTGTTAGCTTTTCTAAGGATCCTCAGTGCATCAATGGTGATAGTGGAAAAAAATGTGGTTTACAACTTACAAATTCTGCTAAAAATAATCGTAAAAAAATATGTAGGTACCAATCAACTGAAAATAATATCTACTAGTTATTGTTAAGCATAAATTATGTTTCTGAAGTCGTATACTTATTGAGAATTGTACCAACTTTTACTTTTCAAGCAATAATACCCCATTTTTGACACCTTATTTGAGTTTCTTGGATCGAGACAGCCCGGAAAAAGGCATAGTTTATATGCATTAAATTAAATCATGGTAGGGTTAGAAGGGTTTAAATTTGAGGATGTTAAAGATAAATCCATTTCAGAAACTTAATTTTTAACTTCATAAAAATTATCTGATGATTTTTTATTAATTCATTAGAGATACGAGTTGGAACCCGTCGAAATTCGACGAACTAAAATGTTAGAAAGGAACTTCAGATCGAATTTATAATAAACCTACAAAAATAATTACAATAAAAAATTCATCTAGCATTGGTTGTCTCACTACTAAAACAAATAATATTTTTAACCAAAAATTACCAAAATAAAATTTCCACAAACTTCAACTGCTTAAATTATTGAAAAATTAAACTCTATTAGAATACGTAACCAAGATGAGTAATTATGATGAATTTATCGATTGAGGCTCTTATGTTTGTTTTTACGGGATGAAAAATCAGTAAAAAGGATTTCGCTTTGTCACATCATAAAATTTCCCCCCATAAAATCTAAACTGTACGTTATTTTCACATTCTCATTATTTACATTACGCACCACTCAAATTCACAATTTGAAAGTATTTTAACGCGCAATACATTATTAATGAATGTATTTCGAAACTTAAAGTCACGTTTGTCCGATACAACTTTTCATTTGAACATTCGCAAAAACTTTAAGTTCTAATCTCAATACCGGCGAAAAAAAAAAATCAGAAATTTGCCTTTAGTTGTCATAATATTGGTCAAATATTTTCTTTTATCAAAGTAAATGAGCGTATTGTTTTAAATATGACATAATTTGTACTCACGGAATCATTTTGCCTAGCGTCTTAAACTCAGTATCAGCGTAATGTAAAAATATTGAAATGTAACTGATTTATGAAGAAGAATGCATCTTCTCTTTTAATGTGTGACATCATTTTCTGTTCAAAAATTATAAAAAAGTTACTTTTATTTGTAATGTGAAAATGGCATCAATAAGGATATAATCAATAAAAATAATAAACCATGACTATTTTCCCTTTACTTTCAATATAAATGGAGTACTTCAGTTGCCACGATTACAAAATTTGTATTAAAAACTACAAAAAAATTAATATCTCAAAAATAAATTGAGATACAGCTTTCAAATAAATTGCGTTTTAAAGAGAATTTTTTTCCTTATACGACGGTGTTAAAATTTAAACTGTGCGATGGTTAGAAGTTTAAAAATTTGCCGGAGATATAATTGCAAAACCGAAATTTTATTTCAAATTTTCCTTTATAATATAGATAGTGAATAGACCCAAACTTATTCCAAACTTTTTTTCTATTCAAAAACTTTTCTTAATTAGAAATTATTAACAAAGCCATTTTAAAAAATATACAGGGTGTTTATAAAGTCCCGGACCCATTTTGATGTTTAATAACTCATAAAATAATAAAGATAGATTAAAATTAATAACATAAATGGTTAGATAGACTCAAAAAGTTTCATGGCCCTTGTCAATGAACTTCCACGTGTGCCCCCTTCGTCGCACGGAAAATATCAAGTCGATAGTCAATTTCACGACAGGTTGCGGCAAGCATGTCGGCATCCACAAAAGCTATTGCGGTTGTAATTCTGGCTTTTAAGTCATCAATGTTCGACACTCTCCCCCTGTAAACATTGTCCTTTACAAATCCCCAAAGGAAAAAGTCCAGCGGCGTTATATCAGGTGATCTGGGTGGCCAAGGAATTGGACCTACTCGCCCAATCCATCTTCCTGGAAAATGGTCATTCAAAGAAGTACGAACGATGGTACCCCAATGAGGTGGTGCACCATCTTGTTGCAAAATGACATGTGGCTGAAGCTCTTCTAGTTGTGGAAATACGAAGTTTTCCAACCTGTCTAATTGATGACTTAAAAGCCAGAATTACAACCGCAATAGCTTCTGTGGATGCCGACATGCTTGCCGCTACCTGGCGTGAAATTGACTATCGAATTGATATTCTCCGTGCCACGGAGGGGGCACACGTGGAAGTTCATTGACAAGGGTCATGAAACTTTTTGAGACTATCTAACCATTTATGTTATTAATTTTAATCTATCTTTATTATTGTATGAGTTATTAAACATCAAAATGGGTTCGGGACTTTATAAATACCCTGTATATTATGAAAAAAGCACAATTGTTAAAAACATTGATGTGTACAATTCATATGAATAATTGGTTTTGGAGATATTAGAGAAATTTTTCCTTTCCATAAATTAAGGGGTTCGTATTCCGCTATCAAAGAAGCCACAAAAAAATCGTAGAAACTTACAAGAAATATTTTGTAGGATTTTTTGTAATGTAAAGTAAGTTTTTAATAAATTTATTATTCTAGTAAAATTTTACTGGGGACTAATTGAGAGTTTTTGGTACTTTTTCTTCTAAGATCTTCAATTTATTTTCCGAAGTTTAGGGATAAACCCCTAACACATTTTCTTTTATAACAGTATTAAGATTTAAGAAAATCATATAAGCTATATATCTTTCCTGGCTAGAAAGGAACTCAAACAGGGTGTCAAAAGTGGATGTTACCATTTGAAAAATCAACGTTCGTGTATTTTTTAATATGTAGACAGCCTCCAAAGCAAAATTTATGAAAAAGTATTTAATAGTAAATATTATTCCTAATCAATCCTATGTCTTTTTCATACAGTGATTTTCAGGAAAATTGGTAGGGGCGATGATTTTTTTTCTGCAAGGTGTCTATCGATAGAAGAAAATAAGAAAGCTCTAGTCTTGATATCAGTAATCTATTACAAGTTAATCTGTGTTCAACTTGCTGGAGCTTTTAGATGTTATGTGATGTGGTTTAAAAAATTGCGTAATATTGTGTAGGATTGATGGAATTTTAAACATGCACGGAGAATATTGCGAAGTCTTCTACCTAGAGTTAAAGATTTAATTTAAGCCATTATCCTTTACTTGGTGCTATGCAAGTGTGTTAAACCTTGTCAAGCCAGATACAATACAAGCAAGTCAAATTGACTTGAGTTCGTTAAAATTTTTGCGCCCTCTGAAAATCCAAGGTCTGCGCCCTTTATACTGACCCAGTCCGACCCTGAGAACACTTATTCATTCAATTCCCAGAATACTGGAAATAACCCTAAAAAACAAAGTTCCGTGGTCAGCCAACCAGATTAATTGCTGAATTCCAGGTGGACAGGGACAGTTGATGAAGTTAAATTAATTGTAAGTATACGATGGCTTTTGCTTTAGTTTCCGTTTATAAACAAGATATATTTATAAACTAGAATATATGCAACAAAATTCTGCTACTTTCAACTGGTTAAGTTAAGAACTTTGACAATTTTGTTTTCTAACTAAATCTCCAGCTATGCCTTAAATCATATAGAAAATTCTGTATGTTGGTTTTTCAAGTAGTAAATTTCTCAAGCATAGTCAAAAGGCTATTCCATCTCATTTTGCAATCAAGATCAGAGATTTCTTTTCTCTTTTTTAGACTTTTTCTTTTTCTTTACATATATCTAAAATATGGCATGGCACATTTAGTCTGTAATCACTGAACACAAACCACTAGTTTTCCAAATTCCGAAAAACACAAAAGTAAAAACAAATATTTGCAAGATTAAATTATGTAAATTTAATTCACTGCAAATTCATGGCATTCACGAAATTATGTAAATTCAACAAAATACACATTTTCTTTTCTTTACTTATTCTTTTTTTTTCTTTCGTAAATTATCGAATTTTGTTTTGTTTTAAATTCATAAAAAAGTTACCAATCACATAAACCTCAAAACCGACGTGATTGCAGGAAGGGTATGAAAAATTTTGTGATTTTTAGGAATTACAAATCAACTGTGATCCAAGAAATATTTTTTCCTTCTATTGGTTTTATGTCGAAGTCAACTATGATTCCAGAATAATAGGCCGACCAGTAGCGACGAATTTATGGGTTTAACATGAAACTTTAATAGTTTCCCTTTCTCCACAAAATTTTGAGTTTTCCACAGTATTAATGCCCCCTCCTCCTCCTCCTCCTACACACACCGGAGTAAAATATCTGAATTCAGCACTGACGTTTAGTTTCGAGGACTCAATCTGATATCACCCTAGAAAGCTAAAGTTCTCTGGCATCTGTTCTAAAGACTTAATGTAAAATTTATTTAAAGATGGTAAATGCTTTGTATACATGAATCCAAGAACTTAAATAAGACCGACGTAAGCGTAAACTTGCAAGGAAGGAAAAAAAAAAAAAAAAGAGAAAAATGGTCTTACAGTGTTTTTACCTCCAAGGACGATGACGTATGTTAATAGTTCAGATAATCCACTGTAAAAAAAATACAGTGCACGACCACAAATTTTCATTCTTAAGCTTAAAAATAAATTGTATGAAGAAGCCTTATCGTTGCAGTTTCTAAAAGAACATCTCCAACCTTCCCTTTCCCGCTCATACACATGTTCGTTTATAGCAGGAGTAACAAGTTACTGTCACCAAAATAGCTTCACTCACATATGATCGTTAAAGAGTAAATTACACAAAACAGAAATAAACATCATAAACATTACCAGTTCCACTTTTGTAAATGTGATGCAGACAAAAGAGTGACGTCATCTTTCTTTCTTTTTTTTCTTTCAAAAATGAGGTTAGTGCACTGCAAGATGCAAAAGAATCCGGAAAACTTGTGCTTCCTGTTGTTTGTACTTCACAACACTTACCGCCAGTAAAAAAAATATTTATCCCTGGCATCAAATGTATTATTCCTTACATTTTGTATTCGGCTGTATAGAAATTCATGACCAATATTTAATAACAATCAATTATAAACAATTACATTTAAGACATTGTTTTGTTTATTTCGCGCCCTGCCTCATGTATCACGTGCGTTCTGTTTTTTATACCTCATTTGAGAAAAAAATTTCGGATTTTTTTTTCTACGAAGATAATCGGAGTCTCGTACCTCTTGAAATCTTTCAACCGCCAATGAAAAGTGATGTGGTTTCAAGTTGTCATAACTTTCTAAATATTTATTGAAATGACACGAATCTGTGTAATATATTTAAGCCATATTTAAGACTTTATAAAATGTAAAAATAGACACCTATAATATAATATAATAAAAAATACAGTTCAGCTAATATTGCAAAGATTTTCACATGGTGTGTCACAATCCGCACTTAACTCAGAATGGATATCTAATATATAAAAATGAAAACTTGTCTTGTCTGTAATTCTATACAAATCCACAATTCGGAAGAAAGAATTGTGAAAAGCTATGTATATGTGTATTGAAACACGGCCGAGGCAACTAAAGTAATCCGGAATCGGAATAACTTATAGTTAATTTTTATTTAATAAAAAAAAAAAAACACACAAATTTAGCAGCAATTGTCGATCAAATTTAAACATTTTTCATTATAGCTGTTGCCGACGATCTCTATTGATTCGTTTTAACCGTCCGATGGTTATAGACTAGGTTTTGTTTTTATAAATTCAAAATGACGGCCGTAAAATACAAAATGGCGGTAGAGACGAAAAAGAAAATTACGCACCCTATTGAGTAGCATATCATTGCATAGGTCTTTCAAAATGAAGACGATGTTTCCTTGACTATTTTACAGTCAGAAGATCCGTTTAAATATTATACAAGCTGGATGGTTGGTTGATTTTGTGACGGCCGATTATCTACACTAGGGATATAGGCCCGGGGGGAGTGCCCTTCGTGGGGGTCTTTCTAAAGGAACCTAACCCGTATTAACGCATGGAAATCCATGGTTCGAAGAAAACCACGAAAACTCCGAACGATTAGGCCGACGGGCGCGATTGGGATCGAACCCAGCACTTCCCGTCTACCAGTTTCGAGAGCAGAACCTCTCAGCCACTGGTGGGGCCTATACAAGCTGGAAGTTGTGTAGGCAGGATCTCTAGCTTTACTGCAACTCTAACCGTCAGAGATATCTATAGGCCTCATCAAAACAGTGTTTATAGATAGGAACTAACAATTAAACACAACTTAAAAGTCATCAGTATAAGTAGATAAAAAAATAGGTAAGTAATGCAAAAAATAGTTTCACATTGATGAGAAATAATTAATTAGTTCGCTTTTTATGCAGTCGGGTTTTTTGATTTTTTAAATTTAATTCTATTTTTAATCCAAATTAAGAATAAGACACTATGTACTAAAAGTTTCAATACCTAACAATTTTCTCCATATCTCTCAGACGGGATGCAAATATTTGTTATAAGTATGATTTTCAAATTTCGGAGCAATTCTGGATATCTTAAAAAAATTTCAATGGGAGGGGGACCGGCAAGGGGATGGGGTAATTGTCTCTCTCTGGATTTTGAAATTTAATTTATCTCTGATTTTGAAAACAAAAATAGCAAAATTAATTTTTTTCCAAGTCACATAAAACTATTAGGTTGCGGCCATCATAAAATTTTCTTCTAGCATCAACAATTATGAATATAAAGCATAGTGTAGCATATTATAAAGAACAACAGCTCCCCTATTGAATATTAAAGCTTAAAATTAGATCAATGTATACATTTTTAATCGTTAATCTCAAATATATAATTTGAAGTATTTCAACACAATAGAAAATGATATACAGCCATGATCTCATCGCAAGAAAGATAGGACTGATATTCCGTAATCGTTTCCACAGCTGAAGTTGGCATCAATAATGAACGATTCTGCCAACAATGTAATTAAAAGTATATTAAAGCTACAAGAGTGAAGCTATTAATACAACAAAACCACACTCGCTAAATTGCATCAAATTGATTGTGGTTCCGATTAAGAATCTTACTCAAACCTTGGGCTAATAGCGTCTCCTGTAGAGTGATCAAAACTAAAACTGAATCAGCATCGATTTTACGGGATGGGGGGGTGGGGGGCGGGGGGGGGGAGAAAAAACATATGTCAGATTAAATTTGGTACAATTCCACCTAATAGATAACGAGATATATATATCGCGGAAATGAAAAACACAATACAACAGCGTCATTTTTGGGGCGATACAACGCACTAAAATTTAATCAGCACCAGTTTATGTCAAGATTTAGTAGAATGTGCACTTTGATTCAATTCTGTGCATTAGTTTTTAAGATAGATCAGCCACAAATATTATTTCACACACAGACTAACAAACATATACACATTTTTCAAAAATAGTCAAATTTCGTTCAAGACATCCCAAAACGTGGAAGCCGTTCAAACAATGGAAGCCAGAATTTTTCACGATTTCGATACTTTCTTTGTGTGTATATAGAAGAAGATTATTCCTGAACCCTCACGTGGAAGACAACTTTTAGTTTTGCTTTCCTTTTTATCTTTATGTGATTAAAATTTATCTTACACGTGAAGTTTAATATAGGCGGAGTTCCCCTGAAGAAAAAAAATATTTCAATTCCCCATTTTAAAAATAGAATACGGCTGATGCATACTTTTGGATTTTTATTTCTTTATATTTGTTACAGTTATTATACATATATTTGTTACAGGGGAGGGGGGGAGAAAAAACATATGTCAGATTAAATTTGGTACAATTCCACCTAATAGATGACGAGATATATATATCGCGGAAATGAAAAACACAATACAACAGCGTCATTTTTGGGGCGATACAACACACTAAAATTTAATCAGCACCAGTTTATGTCAAGATTTAGTAGAATGTGCACTTTGATTCAATTTTGTGCATTAGTTTTTAAGATAGACCAGCCACAAATATTATTTCACACACAGACTAACAGACATATACGCATTTTTCAAAAATAGTCAAATTTCGTTCAAGACATCCCAAAACGTGGAAGCCGTTCAAACAATGGAAGCCAGAATTTTTCACGATTTCAATACTTTCTTTGTGTGTATATAGAAGAAGATTATTCCTGAACCCTCACGTGGAAGACAACTTTTAGTTTTGCTTTCCTTTTTATCTTTATGTGATTAAAATTTATCTTAAAGGTGAATATATAGGCGGAGTTCCCCTGAAGAAAAAAATATTTCAATTCCCCATTTTAAAAATACAATACGGCTGATACATACTTTTGGATTTTTATTTCTTTATATTTGTTACAGTTCTATTGATTTTTATGTTGATATGTTTAAAAACTCTTTAAAAAGAATCTTTGTTATCTGTTTTGTTTAGCTGCTATTTCATGTTTATATTTTTCATTTTAAAAAGCAAGCTAGGGACCTTGAATACATCCGTTCAAATATTTTGCCTTTCTTGAATTTTGTTCTGATATTCCTGTGATATCTCCTGTAGATTATTATTATTATTTTTTTTTTTTTTTTTTTATCAAACTCGCACGATAATTTTTACTGCTAATTCAATTGTAACTTAAAATCCCAGAAAAATTGTCAAATCTGTTACTAAGCAAATTATTTAATTTTATATATTATTTTTCTTCCTCATTTAAAATGTATTTCAATGTATTTTAGACAAGTTGACCTCTGGTAGCCATATGAAAAATGTTCTGAATATAGTTCAAAATATTTTGTTATTTTTTTTTTTTTTTTTAATTTTGTCACTCAGGGGTCGATCCAGGCAAAATTTGGTGTCTATTTAGGGTCCCTTCACAAAAATCCATTTAATAAAACAGGCTCCTTCACAAAATTCCTTTTCATAAAACAACCCCCTTCACAAAATTCCTCTTCATAAAACAGGACTCTTCACAAAATTCCTTTTAATAAAACAGGACCCTTCACAAAAACGTATTCCAGAAAAACATACTCTTCATTAATTATCTTTATATTTTTAGATTTTAAAATGTGTAAATTGTAGAGAAAACAAGTTCACCATCAGAAAGTTAAACTTTAGCAGAAGGGTTTAAAGAAGTTGTTATTAATAAATGTTTGGTTCGAATATCAGTAACTGAATTTCAAATTTTGTTACAAAAAGGTGCTTTTCACAAAAATTAAATGAATTTTACAAAAATATAATAAATTTCACAAAAATATAATAAATTTCATAAAAATAACTTTTACATTTCGAAAATAGGACCCAAGAAAAAACCCCTGCATCGAGCCCTGTCACGTCTATTACTTATAAAGAGATTCATAATCATATACTAACTTCATTTTCTCTAAACTTTTACGAATGTTTCTATAGCAAGCTTATGTTAAGGATTTCCTACATAAGAATTGATTTTTATTGCTTTATGAAATACTGTGATCCAAATATATTTTTAAATAATTTACAAACTTGTTGCAATGGACACGAACAGTTTCCAGGCAACATGCTGACATCCTAAATATATCCAGAGGATATAATATTCTGGATAATCAATATCCTGTGGATCATTAAAAATGTCCTATAGACAGTCACATGCATAGACGTTTTACGAATACTTTTTTATAATATATATTTTTTAATTAAGGTTTAAAGGAAGCTTAAATACAACGAATGAAAAAGTTTAATGCGCATGTACGTGAGATAATAGAATCAACATGATTTTCTAAAGAAAATGCAGTTTAATAATTTGATATCTAATAGGTAGCTCTCATGGGATATTACAATTATCATGGTATGTGGGATCACTATAGGGCGTTCGAAGGACATTGTGGTTTTATGGGTGGTAACACATTTAACATTATCAAAATTTTTCATTCTTATTTTAGGCAGTTTATATTCATGCATTGTTTAATAGTTAAAACATGTTTTATTGAAATTAAACTTGTATGTTTCTAAGATAAGTTTACAAGTTGATAGTGATTAAAACAATTTTTTGTGCCAAAATATACCTACATTTTACTTCACTTTCAGCGAAGGAAACATTTTTTCGGCAAGGAGGTAATTCGTTTGTATCTTTTATAATATATATACATACATACATATATATAAACTTTGACAATCTGGTCAATCCTCCTTTACATTGATTGGGTCAAGCCTCCCCACATAGTCACTTTTTAAAGTATAGCACATGGTTATGTTTAGCCTAATTTACTGTACAACCTTTATGCTTCTAATGAAGGCTCAATGTTTCTCTATTACTTAAAACCTACTTACTTAAATTTCTATGATATATTTTATCTGAGAAAATCTTACAAAATGTTTCTAAAAAATACACTTTTTAAGCTGAAAACTTTTCACAATTGCTTTTTCCACATCAGTTTCAATTATTTGCATGAAACAAACACTATTGTTTGAGCATTTCAGTAGCTTTGATTGACACCTATTAGCAAAGCTCTGAAATTCTTTTAAATATAAAAATTGAAGGGTGTGTCAAGTCTCCCCTATGGTCAACCCTCCATAGTCTCCCCTGTATATTGGATTTTTTCTTTTCATACTGTTATTTGCCCCCCCCCCCCCCCCGTTTTTATTAATTTGTGCATTTTATTTAATGGTTCATTTTTATATGGTCGATTTTTCTGTGATTTAATAGTTATTATTAGCAAAAAGTTTTATTATATACATGCATAAGATTCTTGCGAGTTTAAGAAAAAATAACATTTTCTATAGCCGAAATTATCGCTAAAGCGCCAAATTTAGCAAATTAATGCCAAGAGAAAAGAATCTTTCTAGCAAAAGAAACTGTCACATTGTGCCCATAAGTAAAAATGAGTGGGGTGACAATGATGTCCTGTCTCGGTGATGACGAGTGCAGTTCGTACATTTTTTTTTTTTTTTTTTTTTTTTTTACAAAAAATGGGATTGACATAAGTGCAGTTAGCCGGTCTCCTCTAAAATATGGTGGTGAAAATGTTATGATTTGGTAGTGTATAGCTTCCAATGCAGTAGAAATCGAAATTTTATTAATACTATTACCACAGCTTAGGGATATATCGATCTTTTGCGCCAGAAATTATTGAACTGTGTCAAAAAATTTCCCACTTCCAGCAGGAAATGATTCTAAGCACAATGCCATGGTTATAAAGACATGGCTACTTTGCAGTTCTCCAAGTCTATTTTCTAACCATCATGCTACAATCTACATAGAAAGCATCTTTCTATAAAACCATTGTAGATGTTTTGAACACTGAAACTAGAAAGTAAATATACTAGTAAAAGTAATGTTAAAGAAGCTTTCATAAAAGCATGGTAGATGAAAGACACAGTTATTACAAATAAATAAATAAATAAATAAATAAAAAATAAAAATAATGGAATTCGTGATAAAATACCTTGAAACATTTTTTAAAACCAAAGTACATCACACAAAATATTAACTTATTTAATTTTAATTAAAATAGCGCAAGTAATTCAACGTTTAAAAAGTGTACAAATACTCTTTTTGCATACTTTTTAAACTTTACCTGTTAAAATATTAAAAATGAAGTGTTTTAGTTGTTTTAGTATTCATATTACATTAAAAATCTCTCTATTCTAAAAAAAAGTAACTACCGCTGTCACCGCCGCCGCCGCCGCCGCCGCCGGTTTTGAATTTTTTGTGACCGGAGGTCTTTCTTCGTTAATATTAAGAAAAATAATGCATACTAAAATATCAAAATCGGTAGTATTATACAGAAATGTTTGATAAACACGCTGATGCAGACAGTTTTCAGATCGAAGAATTATTTTAAGAGATATTTAATGCTAAAGTTGGACAAAATCGTTCCACTAAAAAAGTTTTATAGGAGCAAAAACTGTTCATAGGAATTTAATCATTTTTAGATAATTTTATGCGTTAGAATTTGCCGGAGTGCAGATTGCATATTTTTTTTATTTTGACTAATTTTTTGAGGTTTTATTTCTATTTTAAATTCAGATTTTCAGCATTTCTAGAGATATTTTTAACAGATTTTAGAAAGTGATATTAATTTAAACTGTTGCCAACTGTATAAACAGCGGAAACAATAATGTTTGCTTCAAAAAAAAAAAAAAAAAAATATTTATACGTGTAAATAAATAAAAAATTTATTTACACGTGACTATTATAAATAGAAAAAAAACATTTGGAATTAGAATTAGATAATTATGTACAAAAAGCAGGAACTTATTAAAAATTATGTCATAAAAACTATAATTACACGTGAATTTTAAGAGAGAAAGGAATCTGTAATGCAATAAATTTATTAACATGCGTTAGAAGTCTTAAATAGGAGAAATTACGTCATATTTACGCCACATTACAGTTATTACATAAAATGAACACAAAATAATATTGCAAAACGGTTTAAATTTAGAAATTCGCTAGACATTTATTTGATATTTTAAGAGGATACTTTTCAACTATTTTTGTTAGGAAAGCGCAAATAATATTTAATTTCTAACACAAGTATTTTCACGTGAATATTAAAAAGAGAAAGAATAGTTTGGTCAAAATTACGTCAGATTAAAAACGATTAATTTAAAATGTCTCATTTAAAAGAACTTTCTTTTCACTTTGTTAAAAAATACCAGGAGACAAAGACTCTGTTTACTTAATTCCTTTTATATTAGCTTATTTTGAAATGCTGTTACATGTGTCTACGTCATCAAGTTATTTTTATTTCGACGTTTTATTTGTATTTTTATTAATGTTGTACTAATTTATTTGTTTTTTCGTTATTTAAAATAAAAATTATGTCAATTTGTATAATTTGGCGAGTGGTTTGGCGATTTATATAATTTGGCGAAATTGGTCGACGGGATAATCAAGTAGTACCGGAACGGATTTGGCTTTAAAATTCCCCAATCAAAGAGAAATGAATAGAAATCCGTTTATAGAGAGATCGCCACTGTTTTTTAAATTATAATTCAATCTTTCGAAATCTTTTTAAAGTCGATCAAATTAGCGTGCATTTAGAGTCTACGGTGTCTGGACGGGGGTTGGCGAGCGTAGCTCGTAGGAGGCCGAGCCCCCTAGTACATTAAAATAACCGCGTGACCCAATCCGAGATTCTCGGGTTATGGAACGCACAGGTTATGGTATGTCGGCGACTTTTATTGGTCACCGGTTACTTTTATGGTGCTATCGGTTACTTTTTATATCGGTACTTTTATACCCTGCTTCCAAGGGGAAGGGGTCAGAACAAAAACCATTCTAATATAACAATTTCTTTGAAAATGTTAGACAGAACTAAAAACTTCAGAATTGACGTGATAATTACTTTTAAGAGGTAAATACTCATTAACAACGGTTTATAAAGTAATTCGAAATTTAAAAGAGTGAAATGAGCCGAAAACTTTCTAACATCACAATTACTACCAAATCACAAAACTAATGAAACAATTTTAAAAATTCCTCCGGTATTATAAAGGTGACTATCTTTCCTTAACATTAGTTTTTTCTTTTTTTTTTTTTTTTTTTTTCTTTTTTTTTTAACTCGAGATCTGTCTCCCAAGGAGCAGAAAGAAAAGAGTTTTAAAAATGCGATTTCTCAGAAATAGTTAGGGCTAGAAACTTGAAATTTGTGACGGTAGTTACTTTTAAGACATAAATGTTCGCACAGAATAGTTATTAAAAAATTTAAAGGGATGAAATAGGCAAAAAACACTCTAAACTACAATTACTCAGAAACTGCCGAACCGATTTCATTTTTTTTTTCAGCATTTATTGTTGACTATCCCTACTGAAACAAGGCGTTTATTATTATTATTTTATTATTATTATTATTATTATTATTATTATCTTGGCACCACCACACCCAAGCACATGCAATAACGAAAAAAATTCTAAAATTACCATTTCTTTGAAATTGTTAGAACTAGAAATTAAAATTTTAAATTGTGTTTACTTTTAAGAGAGAAATGCACATTAAGAATAGCTTTTTTTTCTTTTCTTTTTTTAATTGTAAAATAAGCGAAAAATGTTCTAAAATCACGATTACTATAAATTATCGAATCAATTTGAAAAATGCTTCCTCTCTAAAATAGTTGGTGGACGAAATTCATACATAGAAAACATTTTATCTATTTTCTACAAAGGGGAGATTGCCAACGAGTTGGAATAAAGATTTTCTGTTTAAATGAGTAGTATTTTATTAGCAGTAGCAATGCTATTTTCATTTCATGTTAATGAGCACACAATGTACAAATTAATATTGTTTTTAACAACTGTGTTCTATTTCCACGCGCACAAAACGTGGTCTTTGCTAGCATAAAAAAAAAAAAAAAAAAGAAAAAAAAAAAGAAAAAAAGAATAGTAGTAGTGCCGAGTATAGTCACATATATATGCGAGAAATAAGATAGTAAGACCATGCTATGTTTTTTTATAAACCATGGAAACACAGTTTTATACGATAAAAAATGCATTAGATTGTTAACCTGTGTATGAAAATATACATACAACAAAGATGTATATTGCATTTTTAATCTGTAGACTAAAATATGTGTATGACAAACAGGGTACAAAAAGTTCCTGGCATCAAACCAAAATTCAACGCACTTAATTCTAAGAAGATACAGGGAACCTTGAACTGGGTGCGGAAGAACATTGGAATAAGGTACTTAAACAATCCCAAGTTGAAAGAACAATTAAGTGAATCATTCGAATTGGGAAATTAGGATTTTAAAGTAAGATGTGAGTATGCACTGGGATTCGACTGGATAAATATACGCTTTTGACCAGACAGATTCAAGGAAAAGATATAATAAGTGGCGCATATGGGTAAATTCCATATGAATTAATGCATAGTCATATTTTATTAATCCTTATTGCTGCACAGTTACTTTAATTAGCACTTTTATGTCATTAATTGCTAAAGTTAATATAATTACAATAGAAATCATAATCGCTAGGGGGAAAAATTGATGAAATATCATTTGCTTTTGATTCTTGAACAACACTATAATGAAACTTTTTTCCCATGAATTTTTGAATGTTATTTAACGTTGCACAATATAGCACAGTAAATTCTTAAATAAATGCGTACTTCCCTCGCGTAGAACTGTTCAATTTGATCCAAGTCAAATAAACACGTTTTGAACCAGTAAATTTATTTAATAAAACTTTTCTTGGATCTAGTTATTTGATATTATCTATTAAGTGAAATTTCTTATTCAAAACATATTTATTTGACTTGGGAGAAATTGAGCCCGTTTTACGTGGGGTTGACAAATACGAATATATACAATGATCAGAATTTTAAGTTTTAAATTGGAAAATAAGGAACACGATTTTTATATTGTACTATAAAAATTCATAGTAACTTTTATGAATAAAAGTTAAATAAGACTAACAAGAGAAATAAAACCTGAATAAAAATGATAAAAGAGGTAAACAAATTGAGAAACAGGCAGGCAAAAAGGATTAGTGACAGTTTTAAGTTAGCATCGTTTAAGAGAAACAAATTTTGCATTACTTCCCATGAGGAATCATTGCGTTTGAACCACCAGAAGATATTGGTGTATAACCAGAGGCGTCGCGATGGGGGGTTATGGGGGTGAGCATCCCCCTCCAATACATGTGAACTTGGGAAATTTGAGGTTAGAGTTGGGAAATTCTAGATTTTTTGAAACACTTTTTTTTTTTTAAGAAAAAAAAAAAAAAAAAAAAATATTGTTTTGCTGACTACTTTTCTGAGTTCTGAAACAGTAAAGTAGTTAAATTTTCAAAAGAAATACAAAAAGCAGCCAGACTCAATTTGTCATTGTGTTTCTCTGTGCTACGAAAATACTATACATCTATCAGACCTGAATTTCCCTACTTTTGTACATCAACAATGTCTCTAATCTATTTCCACCTAAAATTTGTTCCTTTATCAAAAATCTCAAAATATCATGAGGCTATTTTCATATGAAGTACGATTATGACTCGTACACAATAGAAAACAAAAACTTTCATTAAATGAACCAATAATTATAATTTTTATGTTTTTAGTTTCAGTACTTTTCTTTGGAAAGAATTTTTTTTTTTACGTGTAAGTATCATTATCATTAAACACACATTGCACATATCATTTTAGTTGGAAAATAGAGCAATTTGTTTCAAGTTGGGAAATTTTTGAATTATAAGTTGGGAATTTTTTTTATTCTCCACCCGGAAAAAATATTTGTAGCTACGCCCCTGTGTATAACGTATAACAGAAAGAATCATATACAGTCGGACCTCTATTTGACGAACCTCTATTTTGCGAACTTTTCCTCGGAACCAACAACATTTTGCGAATTTCTTCGTAAAGTAACCTCCAAAAAGCGAAGTGTATTCTCTATTTAACGAACTTTTTCTTCAGATATAATTTTTTTTTCTCCCTATTTCACAAAATATTTCCGGACACTTCAAACTTATTCTTTCTTTTACGCATTTTATAGTGCTCAATAACCTTAATTAGTTTTACCAGGTGCCTAACTCAACGGGAGCAGTAAAATCCCTTTCATTATTTGCATTTCATCCAGGAAATGCAAACTTTCAATATCCCCCTTCACCTTTCACACTCAAAGGGCTGCTTTGTACTAAATAAGTTTCAGTAATTAAATTTAAGGACGCATGTAGTAATACAATGCTTAAAATTATTTGTTATAATAAATACGATAATGTCATTAAAATTCATTAATTTTAATGGGTCAATCCATTTCAAGTGGTCCAGAAAATGTCATATTCGTTGCTCGACCATTTTTAAAAAATCTGAAATTTTTTGTACAACAACCCTAACATGATGGAAGTTCAAAATGACTATTATTTTAATTTTATTAATTTTTGTTTGTGCATGGCGGCCATCTTTGTTTCATCGTCTGCAGCAATTTTCTCACAAGAAGGGTTTACGGAATTGTAAATAACTCATCGTTTATTTATCCAATTCAAGTGCGGATTAAAGCAATATGTACAGAATACATTGGGCTAAAAATTTGGTAATGGAGTAGTTTCCGAAAATAACTGCTTATTGGTAAAATTTAAGCATAAAGTTTCAGTTTTTTTCCAAAATTTGTCCGTTTACAAGAGGAAAATTTTCTAGTAAGGAAAACTGTCAACATGACATAATTTTTTTTTACAAATAGGCCGAAAGTACTTATACTCACACGCCGAGTTCCAGATCTGGGACTTGCTTTCTCTTTGCTAAAAAAATTCCCAAATTTTTCAAAAATGACAAAAATCGCACTTTTCAGTCTTTGATATCTCTGGTGGGGCACGAGATAAAAATCTGAAATTTTTTTTTATAAGAGTATTGTATGGTAGTGTTATGCACAAGAAATTTCAAGATGGAGATTTGACTACAAGCTGAGATATGGCAAGGGCAACATGTCAAAACAGTACTGCCAAAATATTGTTTTGTTGTAGTCACAGCTAAGTATTTATCTCAGAGTACCATTTAAATTTATGTTTTTGATTATCTTTAAATAATAGTAACAAAAAATAAATCTTTTGCAATTAATTTTAAAAATAATTATGCCTAAGGCTTACATTTTGTATGGTTTCAGTATTTTTTGTTGTAATTTTAATAACTAAAAGAAACCTCAGCACTTTTACACATATATATATATATACAAGACCTGAGACAAAAACAGAATAGGGAAAGAGAAAAGTTGTTAATCTTGGCATACTTGTTGAGACATGATCAAACGTGTCGAAACACATTCCTGCTTGTTGGTTTAAAAATCACAATTTTAATGCTGCTTGCCAGTCCCTGAAACTTGTTCCTACCATAAGTATGTTCCTGTAAATGAAACATTATGCGATGTTACCATGCATCAGCCTCAAGTAATTTTCAGAAAGTAAAGATACCCAAAGCCTTTTCAAACTTTATACTGCAGAAAAATCACATTTTTTCATAAGAAGTAAGCTAGGAATTATTAATGAATTGAGACTTGCACATAGTGATTTCAAAGTATATTTCTATGAGCCAGCAGGGCCAAGATCTTCAATCAAGTTATCAAGAGATGACAAGACTTGGTTCCTACAAATAAAATTTTGAGAAAGATCAAAATTGTTGTTTTTGAACCAACAAGCAAGAATTTGTTTTGACACGTTTGATCATGTCTCAACAAGTATGACAACATTAACAGCTTTTCTTTTTCCGTATGTTGTTTTTGTCTCAGGTCTTGTATAAAAATATTTTTTTTTCTTTATGTAAAAGTGCTGAGGTTTCTTTTAGTTACTAAAATTACTTACAACAAAAATTACTGAAACCATACAAAATGTATGGCCTTAGGCATAATTATTTGTTTTAATTAATTGCTAAGCTTTGAAAAGGACTTTATTTTCTGTTACTATTATTTAAAGATAATCAAAAACATAAATTTAAATGACACTCTGAGATAAATACTTAGCTGTGAATACAACAAAACAATATTTTGGCAGTACTGTTTTGACATGTTGCCCTTGCCATATCTCAGCCTGTAGTCAAATCTCCATCTTGAAATTTCTTGTGCATAACACTACCATACAATACTCTTATAAAAAAAAAAATCAGATTTTTATCTCGTGCCCCACCAGAGATATCAAAGCCTGAAAAGTGCGCTTTTTGTCATTTTTGAAAAAATTGGGATTTTTTTTAGCGAAGAGAAAGCAAGTCCCAGATCTGGAACTCGGCGTGTGAGTACAAGTACTTTCGGCCTTTTTGTAAAAAAAATTATGTCATGTTGATACCTTGCTAGAAAATTTTCCTCTTGTAAACAGACAAATTTTGGAAAAAAACGGAAACTTTATGCTTAAATTTTACCAATAAGCAGTTAGTTTCGGAAACTACTCCATTACCAGATTTTTAGCCCAATGCATTCTGTACAAATTGCTTTAATCCGCAGTTGAATTGGATAAATAAACGATGAATTATTTACAATTCCGTAAACCCTTCTTGTGAGAAAATTGCTGCAGACGATGAAACAAAGATGGCCGCCATGCGCAAACAAAAATTAATAAAATTAAAATAATAGTCATTTTGAACTTCCATCATGTTAGGGTTGTTGTACAAAATATTTGAGATTTTTTAAAAATGGTCGAGCAACCAGTGCTGGACCACTTGAAATGGATTGACCCTAATGTAAATATTTTCTTAAAATTGAAAATACAGTGTATTTCCGGATAATATATATATATTTTTTAATTCTTGTTGTCCTTACAGATTTCTTTTTGATGGGTAAAATGAATAATAATAATAAAAATAAATATGATTTACAAAAAAAAAGTGTGATTAGTTAAGTTTTTTAATAATGTTTAGTGTTTATGAATTAAAAATCTGTTTTGTGTAGTTTAAAGTATTTAAAAAGGTTCATCTCTATTTAACGAATTTTCCACATAACGAACTTTTTTTCGGGATTTAGCGACTTCGTTAAATAGAGGTCCGACTGTATAACCGAAAGACCCAAGCGTTCACAGTATTTATAAAGAAATGTGTCAGCTTTTACTTCAATTTAAACAAATATATTTATTTCCGGCTTCACATTTCTTTCCTGGATAAGAAAAAATTCTTATTAAGTTACACCATAAATCATACTAAAAAGTATAGGAAAATAAAGTATGCGGAAAGCTATAAAAATATAATAAAGATTAATAACCAACTTTAACAGGACATTTTGCTTGCGATCGCATATGAGAAACCAAACCCTTCCGAAACCGGAATGCCCCTCCGAGTGCGAAACAATGAATTTCCACGACATAGGTGAAAATTATATGTATTGTTCCAAGGTTTGTAAATTATATCTATGTAGAGTTGTTCTATAAGTCCCACAACAGAAATCATATCAACATAATCAGCAGAAATAATATACATTTTTTTCGCTTATATACCATCTAGAGGGAAAAATATCGGGAAAGTGTGTAAAAACAGGTGCAAACTAACAAGACAAAAAATCATACGTCAAGTACAGATTATGTAACACTTTCCAATACATTCAGAATACTGTAATAAAACTTTACCCTTTAATATGGGGCTATACATATATAACTTTATCAACTTTTTGGTAATTTTAGACCCCCCTCTCCCCCTTACGATATCATACGTTATCATTACTCGACCCCCCCCCCCCACCACCACCACCACCCCGCTTTAATGATATCGTTATCAATGTCTAAAAATTATTTTGATTGTTGCGATTTTTTTCTTTTGTTTGCAGTGATATACAGATATGGATATACATTTATTATATGCATACTTTATTGATTCAAATGAAGTCAATAAAATATCACAATAAAAAAAACTTAAAAAAAATAATTACTATTTAAAAGTATTTAATAATACATTTTTACATACATTTTTTATCAACAAAACAGCTGCACAACATTCTATCTCTTTTCTTTACTTGGAAACACAGGTATCATTTCAAACATACTTCGCATCTGGTTTCTCGAATTGCGGATTATAGATGCATACACATATGACAAAAGTGTAGTAATAGTCAAACGTTGAGGTATTCCATATTTTGGAATTAAATAATTTTATAATCATTTAATGATTTTAATAATAACTTTATATTTTCATAAAAATAAGTAACAGACTAAAAAAGATTGCAGACGTTTTTGATGTAAAGATTAAGTTACAAAAATAAGGAGAAAAATTTGATGTAAAGAACAAATTAGAAATAAAAAGAGAAAATTTCGGTTGAATAAAAAATGATAACGGAAGACAACCCCCTCCCCCTACAGATATCTTACGTTATCATGCGCCAGACCTCCCACTGCCACTTAAAGTGATAACGTTATATATGCACAGCCCCTAAGACGAAAGATGATATTCGAAGTAAACAATTTGGAAAACGCACGAAACATTTAAAAATTTAATTTCTGATATTATATCTATAGTTGGAGAATTCAATTTTTCCGTCAATAAACGGAAATGTATCCGAATTCTTTTGTACAGTCCTGTATATGATCTATATAATTTATACACACCAAGTAATAGGCAAAAATTTTTTAAATTTAAAAACGCACATTATAACTGAAAACGCACTTCAGGCAATTATCGTTCATAGACAGTACTGCAACCGAACACATTTGTGTGTCCCTGTATATGAATGATAAATGCTATGTATACTAATATTCAACAGTAAACGTCTTGTTGTGCGCCTCAGTGATATATATCAATTTCAATATGTTTGAAAAAGGTGTAACATTATTAAAATGCGTTACAAACGATTTTTACCCATAAATCATAATGTAATGGAATACTTTTGAGTGTCCCTGTAAGTGAATTATAAATGCTATACATTTCACTTCAATGTCGAACATGTCATAGTAAATCTTAATAACATATATTAATTTCATAGAAATCCAATCATTTTTAATCGGACAGATAAACACACAAACCGAATTCATAAGCACGTTTCAACTATGATGGAAATCAACTATGATGGTGTTACAAATGAGTAACTGGTGAAAAAAAAGTCCAATATTTTATATTGTAGCAAACTGCGTATTTTTTTTTCGACTTGTGAGCAATATTCTGAGCCTATTTTATTATTTTTATTATTAATTGGGTTTTTATACCTATATCTATCCTATATTTATAAAATCCTAATGAAACGGATATTATGAAACGACTGAATTGAAACGAATTTATGTAACGATTCTATGAAACGACTGATTAAACAACTGATTATGTTTCACGGCGATTTCTCCTAAAATACGGAATACTTTGCGATGAAATTAACACCAAAAATCCGTATTGATCTGCAGATCTCAAAACTGGTATTAGAATTTTAAAATTCGAATTAGTTTTCGACATATTAATTTTTTTCAAATTTTATATGCTTTTCTCTAATGATGACAACTCAAATTTTAATCATAACAGATATTTTTTTTTTCAGATTTTAGAAAAGGTTGCTATTTTAAACTAATTTGGCGACCAGTTTCGCCTCCCTTAAATATATGCCAAGAAATGTATCATGTTTCTTTTATTCATATTCAATTTGTATTTCATTATCATTTTATTTAATACAAACAAACATTTAAAATAAATGGCTTTCACTTCTTTTTTTTTTTTTTTTTTTTTTAACGAAACGAAAAAAAAAAAGAAAAAAAAAAGGCACAGATGTCATATACGCAGCGGGGTACGTAACTTCCGCCAAAATGGCGTTATTTTGGTTGGCATGGTAACCCGGCTATTGTTGTTTATTTAATAATAATTGTTTATTTACTTTATTTTCTTTTTTTAAATTACATAAATTGTTTTGTTCTATAGTTAATTATTTTTTGGTTATTTTCTTTTAAAAATAATAGAAAATAATTAAAAAATACGGTACTACTTAGTTATTCCGTCGACCCATTTCGCCAAAGTATATAAATCGCCAAACCACTCGCCAAATTATACAAATTGACATAATTTTTATTTTAAGTAACGAAAGAACAAATAAAATAGTATAACATCAATAAATATAGAAATAAAACGTCGAAATAAAAATCACTTGGTGACGTAAAGACGTGTAACTTGCTTAAAATCAAGTGAATGTGACATTTATGATCAACCATTATTGGCATTTAATCTTATAGTTTGGTGATAGATTTTTGGTCGACGGGAGAACTAAGTAGTACCAAAAATACATATGTAACTGGTATTCGAAAACGAGGTTTTCGCCAAATTTTCGTAAAAGAAATAACGACAAACCCGGTGCGTATATGACATCTGGCCAAATATTAAATGATGTAACAAACCATGACATTTAACTTCAACTTCAAAGCAATGTTTTAATTTACCACTCGAAAAAAAAAAATGCTAACTGGCGAGTTGAAAAATAGCTATTGACGAGATTTGCACCCGGCTAACGTAACAGTACCAAGAATTCTTTACGACCATGGAAACTTACATGTAGTTTTATTCGAAAAAGAAATTTGATTTTTTAATCAAAATGGAAAACTTTCGGCACAGATGTCATATACGGACCCATACAGGCGCGATTTTTTTCTGACGCAACGGGTACTTAACTGGCGCCATAGTATCGTTATTTTGCTTAATTCGGATGTTGTTGTTTATGCTGTTGATGTTTTCCCCAAATTAGCGTCGGAAAAAAATCGCGCAAATATGGGGCCGCATATGATATCTGGGCCAAACTTCCATTTGAAAAGCAAAAGGATCAGAGCGTATTTATTTATGGCAGTTACATGACTTGGACTATTATAATATAGAAGAAATGATGGCGATAGAATAATATTTGGCGGCTTATCACCTGTACCTGGCTAACATTAAAGTACCAAAATGGCACCTGGAATATAAAAAGCGAAGTGGTTAGCCTGGAACTGTTGATGATAGTCATATGACTTAGGCTATTGTTATAGAAATTGTTTTAAAATACCGGGAGACAAAGACTCTGTACACTTCATTCATTTTATTTTAGCTTCTTTTCAAATGTTTAACTGATCCTCTTTAATCAAACACGAAAATAACCATTGGATGTCTTAACAGCAACTGATTCGGCCTTAAATGTTTGCAATCAAAGGGAATTGAATGGAAACCCGTTTACAGGGAGATAGGCACAGCTTTTTTCAGTATAATTCAATCTTCTCTAATATTTTTAAAACCGATCAAATTAGCTTGTTTTTAGATTCTGCGGCGTCTGAAGGGGGGGTTGGCGAGCGTAGCTTGCAGGAGGCAGAGCCCCCTAGTATATATATATATTATTTAATTTTCAACAATTTCATCCTTTAAAATCAAGATTCCTCTATATCCCGCAAAATTGTTGGTATATTCCTCCTCTGTAGGCATTAAGGGAGCGATAAACGTTGGGATTACCTGCATAAAGCTGCAACTTTTGCAGTTAGCGTTGTTTGATGCATGAAAGTTCGCGTAAAAAACATGCTTCTTTACCCACTTCGTTATATAAAAACTAGTCAGATATGGCAATCCCAAAACTTTCTTCTATCTTATGCATGTTAATACTTCCTGAAAAAGGCAACATATCAGCACCACCTGTTATAGATGATTTACACCAAAATCTAATTATCAACAACTTTGAAAACTTCTAACTGAATCTGAAGTTTGATGAAAATCTGTGCATTAGTTTTTTAGATAGAGTTATTGCAGAAATTGTAAAAAAAATCTGTATAGCAGTACCACGTGTTGGGCGATTTACACCAAAAACTAATTAGGATCAATTTATACCACGAAGTAACTGAATCTGAAGCTTGATGAAAATTCATACATTAGTTCTTGAGATATAGCTATTGCGGAAATCGTGAAAAATGCAGCACAGCAGCGCCACCTGTTGGGTGATTTATACCAAAAATGAAACAACACTAATTTATATCAGGGACTAACTGAATCTGAAGTTTGAAGTGAATTCGTGCATTTTTTCTTGAGTTAGAGCTATTGCGATAATCATGAATAATGCAGCATAACAGTGCCACCTGTTGGGCGATTTACCAAATTATAATCAGCACTTAACTACAGTGAAACTTCTTTTAAAGACCACCCCTATTCAAGGGCCACCTCTATTAAGGGCCAATATTTATAGGAACGAAAAATTTTCCCATAGACATAATGTTAAATTTACTCCTATTAGGGGCCACACCTACCCCTCATAAAGGCCATTTTTATTTCACATGTGCCTTAAATCCTAAAGAGATGTTTTGAATTTCTGAACCAAAAGATAAGAGTTCAGCAAACAAAGAAGGCGGGGGAGATGGGGAGGATTTAGTAACACAATGAAGGACCACAAACTTTTCCACAAATGAGACAAACAGGTGTTCCTCACACTTTGTTTGACCTTTCAACCTGTAGGGGTTGGGTTGGAGGGGAAACTTGACCCTTTGTTGTGGACACACAAAGGGTAACAGGTTATCTAGAAAAACTGAATCCACATTTACTAAAACTGTGAATGCATATTGAAAGACAATTTTTACACTACAAATTTTATGCTCAGACTTATGTAAAATTTAAAATTATGACACCTAAATCAAACCAAAGAGTACATTTGGATTAGAATGACAAAATCAACGTTCTTAATTGTCATGATCAAGGAACATCTGCAAGAAAATTGGCTTCACAGTTTAATTGCAGCAAGAATCAAATAAACAATATTGTTAAAAACAGAGATAACTTACTGAAAGAATTTGCAGATTTTAAAAGTCGTGGGATAAAAAGAAAGAGAAATGAAAAATTTGTTTACCAATATTCAAGGGCCACCCCTCATAAAGGCCAATTTTCAATGGAACGGCAGGTGGCCCTTACAGGGAGGTTTCACTGTATATCCCGGGCTAACTTAATCTGAAGTTTTATGAAAATCCGTGCAGTAGTTCCTGAGATATAGCTAATACAGAAATTTTTAAAAATGCCGCATATCAGCGCCACCTGTTGGGCGATTTTCACCAATCAGGTCCAGTTTATATCAAGTTCTAACTGAATCTAAAGTTTTATGAAATTCTGTGCATGAGTTTTTGAAATAGAGCACCCACAAAATTTTTGTTGCATACAGACTCATAGAGCGACAGACAGAGTGACATTGTGATAGAATGACACACAGAGTGACAGACAGACATTTTCTAAAAACCCTCAAATCGTGTTCAGGACATTCTAAAACGTATAAATCCGTTGAAAACCGGAAGTCGAAAATTTGCGCAAATCGAATACTTTCTTCTTTAGTTCAGGCAAAATTAATGGTAGTTCTAGAAATCGGCTTACTTTAAGTTTTTTAGTATTGTTTAATTCCCACCAGTTTTTTTTTCTTTTTCTTTTTTTTAAATAGTACAATTCTCGCATCATTTTACCTTTCATTAAACGAAGTGAATATTTCTACTTTAAAAAAATGATGGCAATCTAGCAATAGGAAATTTAAAAGAAAGTAAACTACACTTATGGGATGCGACGCTTAAAGGGTTTTAAACAATAGATGCTACTCCCTCTTCTGAAAGTCTTTTGTAAATTGGTTTCCTAGATAGGTTTCTCCAGTTATGCATCAGTAAATCTAAATATCTTTCAATTTAATACGAAATACCTTACAAATTAAAAAATATGTACAACATGGCATAACTGCATATTGTGTACTGTAGAAGCCACGCCCTCTTCTGAAAGTCTTTCGTAAATTGGTTTCTTAGATAGGTTTATCCAGTTTATGCATCAGTACATATCTTTCAATGTACAAATTTAATACAAAATAAAAACTAAAAAATATGTGCAACAGCATAAATACATATTCTGTAAGTTAGAAGCCACGCCCTCTTCTGAAAGTATTTCGTAAATTGGTTTCCTAGATAGGTTTCTCCAGTTTATGCAGGGCTATCGCTAAGGCTTTTTCTTTGGTTGGGGGGGGGGGGGGGTGGGAAGGGGGAGAGGACCTGAAATTGCCAGGTCAAATTTCGGTATTTGCCAACTAGTTTTATAAATTTGGCAAGTTACCACAATTAAAAAATGTAATATACTAGTTCTTATTTGTAAAAAGTTTAATAATATTCCCAATTAGATTTGTAACTTTTGCCAAGTCTATCGGAAATAGAAAGTATATTATAGTTTTTATTAAAGTTTTAAACAAATTTGTCAACTAAGTTTGTAAATTTGCCAAGTGTAACAACATTCCAGTGGTGTAGTCGTAAAAAAAACAGAGGGTATACGCTCTAAGCAGAGGGTATACGCTCAAGGAAGAGCGTATACCCTAGAGTATATATACTATAGCTTTCTTGAGAAACAGGGGGTATACGGTGTTCCTTAAAAAAATCCAGAAGGTATACGGCGTATACCCCGTATACCCTCCACTACATCCCTGCAACATTCGCCAACAATTTGGGGGGGGGGGGGTTATCAGTAAATATCTTTCAATGTACAAATTTAATATGAAATAAAAACTAAAAAATAAGTACAACAGCATGCATATACTGTAAGGTAGAAGCCACGCCCTCTTCTGAAAGTCTTCCTTAAATTGGTTTCCTAGATAGGTTTCTCCAGTTTATGCATCAGTAAATATCTTTCAATGTACGAATTTAATATGAATATCTTAAAAACTACAAAAAATTTACAACATGGCATAAATGCATATTCTGTAAAATAGAAGTCAACGATGTTTTTTGAATGAAAATGATATTTCTCGTTTACCGATGGTAATGTATTAAAACCCTTATTTCGCACAAAATCGACAATCGCCTATGTGTTAATAAATAAATAATAAATCAATCGAAAATAAAAGTAAAAAATAGCAATAAACAATGAAATCAACATGCCACTAAATACGGAAATAAGCTTATTATAACATAAATATCGAATATTTGTGCTTTCTTTGTTTTGTTTACGTTCAGTTTGAGGTAATTAATGTAATGACATGGGTAATTTTTCGCACTCGTTTTTATTATTATTATTATTACTAGAAAGATAGCAGGCCGTCAAAAATGACGGAAAATGATATATACAACACATGGTGCGAGAATATGAGTAGTTTTTCTTCATTGTTCCGCAGTGATAGATAAAAATAACACATTTTAAAATGTGGAAATATGTTGCCAAATTTTATTTTTTGCCAAGGCAGTTTTCTCTATTTCGCCAAGGCCCCTATACTGGAAAAATACCGAGAATTTAATTTCTGTATCCGGCTATGTAAAACACATTAAAATTGGTCAGTTAGGATCTCAGATAGCATGCCGTTTAGCAGGGTCGGACTGGGCCAGGGAAAAGGGCGCAGACCTTGGAGTTTCAGAGGGCGCAAAAAATTTAACAAACTCACATCAATTTTACTTGTTTGAGTTGTATCTGGCTTGACAAGGTTTAAAACAATCGAAAAGCACCGAGTATGCAAATGCCTTCATATTACTAATAAACTCTGAGTCTAGATTGATTGATATCAAGGCTAGGGTTTTCTTATTTTTTCAATACATACCTCATACGACTTCGCTATATTCTTCGTGCATGACTAAAGTTCAATCAAATCTGCATAATGCTACGCAATTTTCTAAAACGAATCGTGTAATATCTAAAAGTTCCAGGAAGTTGAACATAGATTAGCTTGTAAGTAGCTATCAAGACTAGGGCTTTCTTATTTTATTATTTTGTCAATAGATACCTTAAAAGAGTCATGGAAAAAAAAAAGGTGATCACCTCCTACTAATTCTTCTGCGACTGTATAAGAAAGACATACGTACCAATTGATTGGTAGTAATATCTACTGTTAAATGCTATTAATAAATTTTGCTTTCGGGATCGTCTTCATATTAAAAAGTGCACGATCATTGACTTTTCAAATGACTCTTTTTTAACACCCTATTTGAATTTCTTGAGAGCCAAGAAAGACATACAGTTTATAAAGTTTTCTTATATCTTCATACAGCTATAAGTGTTAGGCGTTTATCCATAAATTTAGGAAAACAAATTAGGATCTTAAAAGAAAAAGTAACAAAGTACTGAAAACACTCAATTAGTCACCAGTAAAATTATACAGTCCTACAAAAGTATTTTCGGTAAGTGTTTTTTTCTGTGGCTCTTTTGATAAAAGAAGACGGTCTCCTTAAATTATGGAAAGGCAGAATTTCTCTATGGTGTCTCAAAAACTAATTATTCAAATGAGTCCTAAACTTATGGATTGATATTTTTAAGGATTTCGGTTTGTTGCATGCAAAAATTAATTTAATTTATAATTTTTTAATATGAATTTATTATTAGTTTTCATAATTAAAACAAAATGTTTTTGAAAGGAGAAAAAAGTCTGTGATATGTTTGGGTCTTTCAATGTTTATCTTTAACAAATTAATAAAAAGACAATCAGATGGCTTTTATGATAATGCAAATTAATGTTTCTCACATGGGTTAAGTTTAGCATCCTCAAATTTAAACTCTTCAAAATCTATCAAGATCATAATGTATTTAAACAATGCCTTATACCGGGCTGCAAGGAAATCATATAAGGTGTCAAAAATGGGTGTTATTGTTTGAAAATTCAAAGTTGGTACAATTTTTAATATGCAGACGACTTCGGAAACATAATTTATACATAACAATAATTAGTAGGCATTTTTATCCAGTCGAATGGTTTTTATAAATTTTTTATGATTATTTTTAGCGGGATTAGTAAGAGGTAACCACTTTTATTGCATTTATCACCATAGATGCATTGAAAATGGGTATAAAAATAAAAAGTAAGATGGTTTTTTGTTCCAGGCCCCAAATAGTGTTGCTGCGGTGCTGCTAAGCTTTTCAACCCTTTTTTAAGTATATTTCTTTAAAGTAATATGAATTAGTTATCAGCCAGTTAAATATGAGATAATTCAGTTTCTCTTACAATCTGACAGGATTACTTTTGCGAGTTAGGTATTTTGTAGGAAGAGGCATTGTATCCTTAAAAAATGACTTTATTTATGTATCATAAAATAATGAATTGATATTTCACTCTTAAAAGTTTTCTACAGAAAAAGCACACCAAAAAAAAAATCGCTTTGTTAATCTAAAATCACAAAAATAATTGAGTAAATTTACTCTTTATACCATGATTTTCAAAATTCTTATCATAATTGGAGATCAGGGGAAATATTTAAGTTTCTATAATTTAGAGAAATGACCCAGATTGTATTAATGAGAGCTGCAGGATATCGTGGCCAGCGTTTTTTTATTAAAAAAATCTATCATAATTTAGTACTCATCGCTTTACTGATAGATTTTTTTCGTGATTAAATTAAACAATTTTTTTATTCAAAACAGACACTTAAAATTTTTAATAGTTATTTAACAACGGAAAGTCTGTTATTAAATAAGGTGAAGATTACCAACCGAAAATTATGGTGTAGATTTTGTGAATGAAAAAACGCTCGCCGCGGGATTCGACAGCTTGCAGGATTGTAATCCAGAAGTGTAATCGAATTTGTATTCCTCGAAAAGACAATCAATCAAGATTTTCCAATCATCAGCAAAATCCCCACAAAAAGTTTTTTACCTTCTGATATTTAACTCTTTCTTTTCTCAAGTTTTAAAAAAGCACGGGTTGAATTTTAGGTGTATTCAGGGACTGCTTTCAAGGGTTGAGGGAGGGACAAGCTACTAAAAACTAAAGAACTGAAAATATGCAAAATATTTCGTTAAAATCCAAAAGATATCATTCAAAGAAGCGATGGGAAAAAATCTAACCAAGGGCGCCGAGGCTACTAAAGTTTTCCCTGTGCATGTTTTCTCTCTCAATCGCATGCAAAGACGCCCACTTTGATTTCCGATCCTAAAATTGTTTCAATGAATCTTTAATTTCTATGTGGTAACAAAAAATACCTCTTTTATGCTGCCTGTCTTTTAATTGATGATTATTCCCTAAACGGATTTTCAAAATTTAGTACACTAGTCAGAATGTATGTGTACAACTAGGGTAAAAATAGTGGAGCGGCTTAGTCACTTTAGGGGCGCGAAGTTTTCCCTAGGCGAGGGCGCACCGGCCATCGGGCCGATGGGCCGGCGGGCCAGTCCGAGCCTGCCGTTTAGTGGCGGTTATTGTATTAGTAGCATCGGGAGGAAGATGTAAAGACGTACATTTTCGTATACATAGGTGCCAACCTCAAACTAATCTTCCGTAATAGGTGCGTTAATTTGACCCTGGTTTAATAAGTTTCGAACCAGAAATTTTTTGAAAAAATTAAATTAAATATGTTCCACGTAGAAACCTTGAGTTAAATAAATAAAAATTCAAGAAATAAATTTTCTGGTTTGAAAGTGGTTAACCTGGGTTAAATTAATCCAGATATTACGGAAGATTAGTGGAAGGTTGGCAGCTATGTATATTACACTTTAAATTTTGACCAATCGATTTTGAAGAAACTTTCAATGCGCGGAGTTTAAATTAAACAGTGGTGAGCTCGATTATGAAAGATTAATGGGTTTTCAATGGGAATTTCGCCAAATTAGCCAGCTATCGCCAAATTGGCTTCATATATGGTAACTGATTTTTGTTGCCAAATTTGACGGTATTTTGCCCAGTTGGTCAAAATTTGGTACTATTGTGGCAACTCTGCCATTAGTATTTTTAACAATTACTCATTGTTAAAGCTGGTATCGATTTCCCCATAGGAAGCTTCGAAAGCCCTGACATGGCCGCGATCAATGAGGCGGTCCAACCGGAATTGTGAGGGACACACAGAGACTTGGATTTTATATAAATATATATTATTATGATCAATAAACAGGAGAGGCGCCAGGATTTTCCCGACGGGAAAGGGGGGGGGGGAGGCATGATCTCCCGACAGAGGGTCAAATTGGTAATATATATCTAATACACATATATATGGATTAGAATCCTACACAGGTCGAATTATATCTGATAATTATATTTCAATCCGACACACTTTAACCTAAAACCAACATGAACCCGAAATGAAATAAAATTAATACATATTTTAATGTAATTATGGAAAAGTAGTCTACAATTATATCTCTAGTTTCAATTTTAGTCCTTAAGTAGAAAAATGAACATATACATATACAGTGTGTCCGCTCTCAACGGTGTCCATAATGGCTAATTCCTAAACCGTTACTCATAGATATATAGTTCTAATTACAAAAATATTTTAAATCAGAGAAAGAAATATTTTAAAAGCGATTTGGGTCAATAAAAACATTTCTTAAGAAAATACGAAATTTAAATTTTTATACGGTCCCCCGGTCCTATAAGTTATATTTAGTAAAATTTTCCTATTACACTGAAAAGTAAGACAAAAAAGTCCCATTCATATAACACTAAAATTGAGCGAGTTATGAAACTTTAAAAATGCATGACTTATTCCACTTTTCTGCTGTGAAAACAAATGAATTCGGCTCGGCTTTGAGGGGCCACATTCCAAGTGCTTAAAGTATTCGAAGATCTTATTTCATGTGTAACTGCGGTTTGAAAAAAATCGTACAAGTATTACGATTAAGTTTACATTTTTTAAGTTTCAGATTGGCTAAAATAACATATGTTTTATTTTGTCAGGATTTTAACCAGTTTCTTTTATGATTTCTTTTAACAAAAACTGTGTTATTTTTATAAGTTTTTATGTTACTTCAACGATCGTATGTATGTTTTTCCAATTCAAAATTTGCACTCGAACTTTAACTCATTTTCAAATATCCGGTCCAGATTACATTTTACATACTGGCGCAAATCCGATAACAATCTAATATTATTATAATTTCCGGTGGTTACCATTTACACTTATTTTACAGGATAACACAAAAAAATTTTGAATAGATTACCGCCAAGAAGCTTAAGATAAAGGCTTTAGATTATATAATACAAGACTGCGATTGTTGGGTTTTTTAACTTTTATGTATTTTTTAGCACTGAATTCGAAAATTACCTTAATTTTTAACCATCATGCCAAGATATTTCGCAAATCATAAATTGTCAAAGTTAAAGAATAACAAAAATCGGATACTATAAAGTAGAGGAGATAACTATGTTTTTTAACTTTTGGTAATTGATTTTTACGTACTTTTTAGCACTGAATGTGAAAATGACCCTCATTTTTAACCATGTCGTTAGATTTTTTTGCAAATCGTAAATGTGTAAGTTAAAATATAGCGAAAATATCATACTATAAAACATATGTAAAACTATTTTATTCAATAATTTATTCAATACTGTTGCTTATCCTAGGATTCTTACAGCTAAACAGCTGAGTGGTCCGGTGAAATGGGGGAGGAGGTTCAACTTTAACTTTGAACTTTTTAACTTTCAAATTTGCAGTTTGCGAAAAATCCTGATGTGATGGTTAAAAATGAAGATCCCTTTCGGATTCAGCGGTAAAAAATACATAAAAATCAATCATTAAAAGTTAAAAACTGGACAATCACATATTTAATTGTACCAAATTTTCGCAATTTTTCTTTTTTTAACTTTCAAATTTACATGAAAATCTTTATATGATGGTAAAAAATGAAGGTCAATTTCGGATTCTGCGGTACAGAATACATAAGAATCAATTATCAAAAGCTATAAAACATGACATAAGCCAACTTTTGCAGGCTAGTGCAGCCTAATAATATTTTAAAATACGTATCATTTTGTAAAGAATTGAGGCTGTTAGTTTAGCATCATTTTATTTAACAAAAATTCTGTTTTTTCTTTCTTCTTAAATCTTTATTACAAATTGTATATTTTGCATTAACCCTTAAATGCCTGACTTTTCAAAAATCATTGTAATAATGTTTTTCGGCTTTCATTTTTTAAATAAATCATGAGACAAATATTTTAAAAAATCATATTTTGTTTTAAGTATGGTTTACGGATAAAAAACAGTTTGTTACTAATCGGCAATACTGGTCTTTAATTGAAAAAATAATTTTCCTTCATAAAATTCTATAATATTAAACAAACAAGAACTTTAGGAACTATAATAAGAAATAAGTTTTACTTGCTCACTACAGAACAAAATAGGGTATTTCGCAAGCTTCCAAACAAAACAAAAAGAAAAAGTAGCAACAATTGAAAAAATAAATCTAACTTTATTCTTAAATAGCACAAGTGTTGCCATTTACATGTTGAAAATCGATTTAATAATATTTTCAGAATGAATTTTATTGGCATCATTAGGCATTATAGCTTCAATATTATTCTAATAGTATTTTAGAGCCTAAATTGGGTATGTTGCCGAAAAGCAACACCCGGCATTTAAGGGTTAATCTGTCAGAATGACTAAAGATTTCAAATTTATATTGCAATGTTAATTTTACTCTCAACCATTTTTTTTTTTCATATATCTGACGAAATTATATTTCGACTAAATTTGTGAATGACCCCCAATTTACAGCAAAAAATATGCTCCAACTTTAAACAGCTATTACTCGGTCAATTTTAATCGTAGAATAACGGGACCTTTTTTTTGTATTACTTGTCAGTGTAAAAGGAAAATTTTACTAAATATAACTTATAGGAACGGGGGACCGTATACAAATTTAAATTTCGTAATTTTTAAAGAAATGTTTTTATTGACCCAAATCGCTTTTTAAATATTTCTTTACCTCATTTAAAACATTTTTATAATTGGAACTATATGTCTATGACTAACGATTTAAGAATTAGTCATTGGACACCGTTGAGAGTGGACACCTTGTATATTTATTAATAATATTCAAATATATAGTTTTTCATCTGCAAAAATATTCTGACCCTTCTTTGGAAAATCGGGACAACCCGAATCCGACCAGACAGATTCAAAGCCCAACCCAAAACCGACCCGACAGATTCAAAGTCTAACCCAAAACCGACGCGAACCCGAAACGCCGAAACCTTTAAAGTCAATTCGATCCACAACGAATAAAATTAGTCTCAACCCGACCCGATGCAGAACTCTGTCTGCGTGCAATCGTTTGCTTGTGTACATTTCAGTAAACCAACAGACGCACTTATACACACTCACTAGAATGCTGCAAAAAATTAATTTATCCAAATTTCTCAAAAAAAAAAAAAAAAAATCTTCAGAAAGTTTTTACTCAGATGGAAAACTATATATTTGAATATTAATGAGTATATATTGATTTTTCTACATAGAAAATAAAATTAATGCCCCGCAATTAACAAAATGTCCCGCACGTGACGCTTACATAAATACCTATATTTATTAACTTATAAGTTGCTAAAATATAAACTATACCTTAAAATTAACAAAAGACCCTACATTTCCATTTCTAGCATAGTTGTTTTAATTTGAGGATACAATAGCATTGTTAAAACAGCAGTAATATGTAGAAAAGATGTTCTACACGTGATATAGATGGTCCTTTAATAGGTTTAAAAATCTCCACATTTTACACCCTAGACCAGGCATGTCAAACACGTGGCCCGCGGGCCACAACTGGCCCGTCGACAACTTCTCTGTGGCCTGCCAATCGTTTGGCATTTTACCTGTATTTTATTCAGTTACCAGTTTCAATTTTCTAACCGAATGAAAAAGTTAGCAATGAAGCATAGTAAACATTTAGACATATATTAAATATGTTCGATAGAAAACTTTTTCTGGTAGAATAAACCTTATTTGAACGAGAAAATGTGTTTAACCTTCCGTCTACCAGACGGGTCCATTGGACCCGACATGTACATTCAAAATATTTATTCAAACCAGAAATTTCTTCAAAACAAACTAAATGTATAAATCAGACAATAATAAGTTAAATAAACAAATTAAATAGTTTTAAGTAAAAATTCTGGTGTAGAATGTTTTTATAAAACTTGAGTAAAATTTCCGGTAGTTCTAGGGTTAATAAATGAAATGAAATACGTTTACGTAGTGCATCGATACAAGACACAATTTATTAAATAAATTTTCTGATTCAAATTTTTTTTACTCGAAAAGAATCCGGAAGATTAAAAGTTATATCTTTGCTAGATTAATATAGAGCGTGTACAACATTTTTTTTAAGTTAATACAATTTAGAAAATCCAATTAAACTTTGTAGATTTCGTTTAAAAAAGTAATGTCAAGTATTTTTTCGAAAGTCAAGAATTTTTTCGAAAAATAACATAAAATAAACTATGAATTATAATAATAACTTTGGTACTTTACTTGAATATTTCTTTAACATGGCTATGTTTTGTACGTACTAATTTTACTGTGTGCAATTGTAATAATATTATCTACTTTGTTTGAAGTGGCCCGCGGCTTTGTATAGAGTGATTAATTTGGCCCGCGTCGGTAAGCGAGTTTCACATGCCTGCCCTAGACCTTAGTAAGATGCCAGTTTTTAATAATAAATAAATAATAAAAATAATAGATAATAAAAATCTCCACATTTTAAATTCTACACCTAAGTAATCCACCTGAAGTTGTTAAAACATAAATTATACATTAAAAAAAAAAAAAAACTCTAGATTTTCACATTAGCATGGTTGTTTTAATTTGAGGATATAATAACATTGTTAAAACCATGGGCGTAATCTGGCGGGGGCGAGGGGAGGGCATATCATATGCCCTCCCCTTTTCCCCTGTTTTCCGGGAACAGGGCAAGACTTGCCTTCTGCCCCTCCAGTTTTTCGTATTGTTTAATGGCGAAGTCTGAGTTTTGTATTTTTTAGCTCACAGGCTATCAAAGCCTGAGAGCTAATGTGCCCGCCCATTCTATATGTATGTACGTACCGCGATAACTCTTGATAGAAACATCCGATTTGCTTCAAAAAAAATTTCTAGGTTCATTGTGATAAGGCGCTTCCCTGATTAGTTTTGGGAGTTCATTGGTTAAGGACAAAGGGGGAAAAACGGGGTTAGTCCAACTCCTTAATTCAGAGAAATGGGTTTTTCATGCAGAATCATTCGATTTGTTCCGAATTTGATATACCGTTTTATTACGTTAAGGAACTTCCCTGATTAGTTTTGGGGGTTCATTGGTTAAGGATAAAGGGGGAAAAGGGGGAGTTAGTGCATCCCCTTAATTCAGATAAATGGGTTTTTCATGCAGAATCATTCGATTTGCTCCGAATTTGGTATACCGGTTTATTATGTTAAGGAACTTCCCTGATTAGTTTTGGGGGTTCATTGGTTAAGGATAAAGGGGGAAAAGGGAGGTTAGCCCGCCCCTCTTAAATTAGATAAATGGGTTTTTCATGCAGAATGATTCGATTTGCTCCGAAGTTGGTATACCGGTTTATTATGTTAAGGAACTTCCCTGATTAGTTTTGAGGGTTCATTGGTTAAGGATAAAGGGGGGAAGGGGGGCTAGTCCACCCCCTTTAATTTATATAAACGGGTTTTCCGTGCAGAATTGTTCGCTTTGCTCCAAATTTGGTATACCGGTTTATTATGTTAAGGAGCTTCCCTGATTCGTTTTGGGGATTCATTGGTTAAGGATAAAGGGGGGGGGGACTAGTCCACCCCCATAATTTAGATAAATGGGGTTTTTTGCAGGATTATTCGATTTGCTCCAAATTTGGTATACCGGTTTAATATGATAAGGCGCTTCCCTGATTAGATTTGGAGGTTCACTGGTTAAGTATAAAGGGGGGAAACGGGGGCTAATTCCCCTTCACTTATTTTTTTGAGGGGCATTATTCTTTAAAATAAGAGTATGATATACAATTAGTGTGAATAACCTGTGAGCTCAATGCCATCAGTTTAGCTAGGCACTTTTCTTTTTTATTCACCTCTTCTTCCTTTTTTTTTTTTTTTTTTTTTTTTTTTTTTTTTTTTTTTTAATTGTTTATGTGCTACCTTAGGTGTGAACTATTTGATAGCTCAAAATTACCCAGTCTTCACGTTTATAGCTGTAATTTCTGTCTTGTCTTACGTCTTCAAGATCTTTAATGGTTCAAATATTCCCTGCTTTTTTTTTTTTTTTTTTTTTCAGAAAAGCAGAATTTATTTTTTTCTTTCCCATTATACAGTGTGTCCACGTATAACCTGACCGACCTTTATTTTCACAACCGTTGGTCCTAGATGCATACTTCCAATTACAAAAATGGTTTAAATAAAAAATTATTTTTAAAGCGATTTGGGTCAAGAAAAACATTTATTAAAAAATTACGAAACTTAAATTTTTATACGGTCTCCCAGTCCTATAAGTTATATTTAGTAAAATTTTCCTGTGACACTGACAAGTAAGACAAAAAAAGTCCCGTTATTCTGCGATTAAAAATGACCGAGTAACAGCTGTTTAAGTTGGAGCATACTTTTTGCTGCAAATTAGGGGTCATTCACAAATTTAGTAGAAATGTAATTCCGTCAGATATATTACAAAAATGGTTGAGAGTAAAATTGACATTGCCATATAAATTTGAAATCTTTAATCATTCTGAAATATTACTGCAAAATATACAATTTGTAATAAACATATAATAAGAAAAAAAAAAGAACAGAATTTTTGTTAAATAAAAGGATGAAAAACAACAGTCTCAATTCTTTACAAAATGATACATATTCTTAAAATGCTGTTAGATTACACTGTCTTTCAAATTTTGAGTTGTGCCATGTTTTTTAGCTTTTGAAAATTGATTTTCATCTACTTTTTACCGCTGAATCCCAAAAATGACCTTCATTTTAAACCAGCATCACGTAAAGATTTTTTTCAAATCGCAAATTTCAAAGTTTAAAAGCTTAAAGTTAAAATTGATCCCCCCCCCCCCCTCCCCTCCGAACCTCATCGGACCCCTGAGCTATTTAGCTGTAAGAAACCCAGTATAAGCCAAAAGAAAGAAAAAAGAATAAATTATTGAATTACATGAAATTAAACTGAATTAAAAAGTCTTATATCTATTTTATAGTATTAGATTTTTCGCTAATTTTTTACCTTGAAATTTACGATTTGCGAAAAATCATGACATGATGGTTAAAAGTGAAGGTAATATTTTTATTCAGTGTTAAAAATACATAAAACGTAATTATAAAAGTTAAAAAACACAACCATCGCAGGTTTGTTATATAATCTAAAACTCTTTCTTAAACTTGTTGACGGTAATCTATCCAAAATTTTTTGTGTTATCCTCTAATATAAGGATGTATAAGATGATAAGTATCGAAAATCATATTAATATAGTATTGTCATCGAATTTAAGTCAGTATGTAAAATTTAACTTCGATCGGACATTGAGTTAATGTTTGAGTATAAAATTTAAACTGGAAAGATGATCGTTGCAAGTTAAATAAAACCTTATAAAAATAACATAATTTTTGTTAAAAGAAAATCATTGCCTCAAATCCTTACAAAATACAACATATGTTAAAATACAGTTATTGTAACTAATCTGAAACTTAACTAATAAAAGTGAATCGTAATATTTGTGTGATTTCTTTCAAAGCGCAGATACTTTGAAATAAGTTTAAGTACTTTATATACGACCCTTGAAAGCATGGCAGAAATCATCTGTTTTGAGCTGCAAAAAAGTGTATAAGTCATGCATTTCAAAGTTTCATAACTCGGTCAATTTTAATGTTAAATGAATGGGACTTTTTTTTGTCTTACTTGTTAGTGTCACAGTAAATTTTTATTAAATATCACTTATAGGACCGGGGGACCGTATAAAAATTTTAATTTCTTAATTTTTTAGTTTCTTCTATCTTTACAAGAAGAAAGTATTGGATTCGTGAAAATTTTCGACTTCTGGTTTTCGACGGATTACGTTTTAGAATGCCCAGAACACGATTTGATGGTTTTTAGAAAATGTCTGTCTGTGAGTCTGTCTGTCACTCTGTTCCTCTGTCACTCTGTGAGTCTGTATGTGACAAAAATTTTGTGGGCGCTCTATCTTAAGAACTAATGCACGGAATTTCACAAAACTTTATATTTAGTTAGACCTTCATATAAACTGGACCTGATTAGTTTTTGGTGAAAATCGCCCAACAGGTGGCGCTGCTATGCGGCATTTTCACGACTTCTGCAATAGCTATATCTCAAGAACTACTGCACGGATTTTCATAAAACTTCAGATTTAGTTAGTCCAGGACATAGTTTAGTGCTGATTACTTTTTTGTGAAAATCGCCCAACAGGTGGCGCTGCTATGCTGCATTATTCATGATTATCGCAATAGCTCTAACTCAAGAAAAAATGTACAAATTTTCATCAAACATCAGATTCAGTTAGTCCCTGATATAAATTAGTGCTGTTTAATTTTTGGTGTAAATCTCCCAACAGGTGGCGCTGCTGTGCTGCAGTTTTCACGATTCCCGCAAGAGCTGTATCTCAAGAACTATTGCACGGATTTTCATCAAACTTCAGATTTAGTTAGTCCTTGACATGAATTGACGCATAAATTAGTGCTGTTTAATTTTTGGTGTAAATCGCTCAACAGGTTGCGCTGCTATGCTGTATTTTTTTGCGATTTCCGCAATAGCTTTATCTCAAGAACTAATGCTTGGATTTTCAACAAACTTCAGATTCAGGTATACCTTGATATCATTTTGTGCTGCTTATTTTTGGTGTAAATCGCTCAACAGGTGACGCTGCTATGCTACATTTTTCAGAATTTCCGCTATAGCTCTCTCTCAAGAACTAATGCACGAATTTTCATCCAACTTCAAATTCAGATATATTTTGATATGAATTGGTGCTAAATCGTTGTTATTTCTTTTACTATTTAAATGATTTAATTGACGTGATTTATATAGAAGAAAGTTTTGTGATGGCCACAACATACTAGTTAATAAATGTTTTTCTTGACCCAAATTGCTTTAAAAATAATTCTTTACCTTATTTAAACCATTTTTGTAATTGGAAGTATGCATCTAGGACCAATGGTTGCGAAAATAAAGGTCGGTCAGGTTATATGTGGACACACTGTATAGTTGTTTATATGCACAGGTGGAAATAGTAGATCTCTTGAGAAACTGTCTTATGACTTCGACCATGGTCATTACCTTTATGTGGGATAAAGTAAATTTGAAATAACATGTATGCAAACTTCCTGATCCTCCCTGCTGCATCGGCACGTATTTCACGGGTACTAGTCAAACATAAGAGGTGCACCTAAAATTCATCGAGTTTCACTGTAGGAATTTATGGAAAACATTCATATAAATCTCACATCCCGCTTACAGAACAAATCCTCATTTAATTACTTTTTTCCATATTGAGCAGAAAAATTGTAATGAGATAGCCATAGAGCAGTTAGTTTCAAAAATAGAAAAATCTACCATCTTATTCAGTTTTTCAGTTCTCGCTTGTGTTTGTGTCATTTCGAAAGTTATAGTATATATATAAAAACATATTTATAAATATATTTTGCATTTTAACATGAGTACAGTGGAAGAATATGGGAAAAGGAAACATTCTTTAGAGAAATCTAGATAGAAGAACCAAAAACGATATTTTTCACTTTATTCTATCATCAAAATATTGTAAATTATATAAAAATTTGTATGTGAAAAGCCTATAATCAGGCCCTGTTTAAACCAGGGACATCGGGCATGTCGACAGTTGCCCTCCCCCCCCCCCCCCGTTTGATGGGACCCCATAAGAGTAATCAGGATTATTTTTAAAGCGTGCCAAACGGTTAAAATAAGCCAAATGTGACCAAAATTCTTTTTAACCAAAATCATTTTTAAAGATTTAGGAAAATTCTCCCCTTCTCTGCTTTCCATACCATTTGCTCCCTCTTCACTGCCAAAAAAAGAACAAGCTTCATCACCAGAAATATACTGATTAAAATTTTATTATAACATTGGAGCATTTGTTTGCATAAATTTGTAACATTGTAGCAATGTAGTAATCCTCTGTGTAATAACATTAAATCAGAATTCAGTGATTTTTTATTTTTTCACTAACTTTTTTAGTAATTTGTAGAGTTTTTTCCACATTTCTCGACGAGTGTTTCACATTAGCAAAAAGAATTTGGTTTCAAATTTATAGCATAATATAGTAATATTTGCCCTCTGCGATTTTTGAATGTTAGTGTTTTTTAAAGCGATTTTCAACGCGACTCTTGGAGTTTTTCACGTTTCGAGACAATTTTTCTATATCTTAATAAAAAGAATTTGGTTTCAATCTTTTAGTAAATTTTGCCCTCTGTTCAAAAAAGTTAATTCTGAATTCGAGCAACGATTTTTGAATTGTTCAAGAACTCTTTTAGCAATTTTTAGAGTTTTTTCATATTTCTCGGAGATTTTTTAACTTTGGCAAAAATAATGCGGTTTAAAATTTTTAGCATATAGTAAATTTTCACCTCCGCTATTTCTGAATTTTAGCGATTTTTTGCTTTCTGTGCTGATTTTTTAACATTCATGAGCGAATTCTGGCCCACTAAGTAATTTTTATCCCCGTTTTTGAATTTTTACTGATTTGTAATGCGATTTTTTGCATTTTTTCACATTCTGCAACGATGTTTTGACTCTCAAAGGATTCCTGTTTTAAACTCCTAGTCTAGTTGTAGTAAATTTTATCTTCTGTGATATTTGAATTTTAGCAATATTTCATGCGGTTTTCAATCCCGATTTTACCATTAGTTTGCGTTATGCGGTGATTTTTTTTTACTTTCGAAAAGGAATTTGGTTTTAAGCTTTTAGACTTATAATAAATGTTTAGTCCTTCGTTGTTGTTGTTTTTTAATTTTTAGTGAGTTTTAATGCGGTTTTTAGCATTTGTTTGCGCTCCGGGTTGATTTTTTGACATTAGGAAAAGGAATTATGTTTTAAATTTTCAGCATAAAGCCTAAACTTTCAGCTTTCTAAATATTATTCGCTGTGATTTTTAAAGCTGCCTTCAATGCGATTTTTTTCGCATTTCACGCGATTTTTTTACATTCGGAAAAGAATTTGGTTTCAAAATTTTAGCCTTATAAAGTCTGTTTTGTCCTCCACGATTTTTGAATTTTTATCAAATTTCAGTGCTATTTTCAAAGCGATGTTTAGCATTTTATCGCTTCATGCAGTGATTAAAAATAAAATTTAATGGAATTTTTGTTTTAAGTTTTCAGTTAATACAGTACATTTTGCCCTGTGTGATTTTTCATTTTTTAGCTTTTTTTTTTTTTTTTTCGTTCCGTAGTGATATTTGACATTCTTAAGAAGAATTTGATTGCAAGCTTTTAGCCTAATATACTAAATATTATCCTTCGCGCTTTTTGAATATTTAGCGATTTTTAATGAGATTTATAGCTTTTTTTTTTTTTTTTACTTTCTTCTATCTTTACAAGAAGAAAGTATTGGTTTCGTAAAAATTTTCGACTTCCGGTTTTTGACGGATTTACACGTGTTAGAGGTCAGAGATTCCAAAAAAGAAGCACTGAATTTAATAAAAATTTATATTCAAGTAGTCCCTAATATAAATTGGTGCTGATTAGATTTTGGTGTAAATCGCCCGACAGGTGGCGCTACTATGCTGCATTTTTCGCGATTTCTGCACTAGCTCTATCTCAAGAACTAATGCACGGATTTTCATCAAACTTCAGATTCAGTTAATCCTTGATATGAATTGGTGCTGGTAACGTTTTGGGGCAAATCGCCCAAGAGATGGCGCTGCTATGCTGCATTTTGCAGCATTTACACGATTTTCGTAATAGCTCTATCTCGAGAAATAATGCACGGATTTTCATCAAACTTCCGATTCAGTTAGTGCTTAACAGGAATTGACGTTTTGCACCTTGTGGTGCAAATCGCTCAACAGGTGGCGCTGATATGCTGCCTTTTTTGTGATTTCTGCAATAGATCTATCTCAAGAACTAATGCTTGGGTTTTCAACAAACTTCAGATTCAGGTATACCTGTATATGAATTAGTGCTGTTTATGTTTTGGTGTAAATCGCCCAACAGGTGGCGGTGCTATGCAGCATTTTTCACGATTTCCACAATAGCTCAATGTCCAGAACTAATGCACGGATTTTCATCAAACTTCAGATTCAGTTAGTCCTTGACATGAATTGAAGTTTTGTACCTTTTGGTGTAAATCGCTCAACAGGTGGCACTGCTGTGCTGCATTTTTGTGATTTCCACAGTAGCTCTAGCTCCAGAACTACAGCACGGATTTTCATCAAACTTCAGATTCCGGTATACCTTAATATGAAATAGTGCTGTTTGTGTTTTGGTGCAAATCGCTCAACAGCTGGCGCTGCTATGCTGCATTTTTTCAGAATTTGCCCTACAGCTGCTCTATCTCAATAACTAATGCACGAATTTTCATCAAACTTCAAATTCAGGTATACTTTGATATGAATTGGTTCTAAATTGATGTAATTTATTTTACTATTTAAATGATTTAATTGACGTGATTTATATAGAAGAAAGTTTTGTGATGGCCACAACATACTAGTTTTTTTTTTTTTTTTTTTTTTTTTTTTGACATTTGAAAACGGAATTTGGTTTCAAACTTTTAGCCTTATACAGGGTGTCCGGTCTCAACGGTGTCCAATGGCTAATTCCTAAACCGTTAGTCATAGACATATAGTTCCAATTAGAAAAATGCTTTAAATCAGATAAAGAAATATTTTAAAAGCGATTTGGGACAATAAAAACATTTCTTAAAAAATTACGAAATTTAAATTTTTATACGGTCCCCCGGTCCTATAAGTTATATTTAGTAAAATTTTCCTATTACACTGACAAGTAAGAGAAAAAAAGCCGCATTCATATGACACTAAAATTGTGCGAGTTATGAAACTTTAAAAATGCATGACTTATGCCACTTTTCTGCTCTGAAAACAAATGAGTTCGGCTTGGCTTTGAGGGGTCATATTCCAAGTGCTTAAAGTATTCAAAGATCTCATTTCATGTTTATTTGCGCTTTGAAAAAAATTATACAAGTATTACGATTAAGTTAACATTTATTAAGTTTCAGATTGGCTGAAATAACATATGTTTTATTTTGTCAGGATTTGAGACTGTTTCTTTTATGATTTCTTTTAATAAAATTATGTTATTTAAGTTTTTATGTTACTTCAACGATCTTATGTATGTTTTTCCAGTTCAAAATTTGTATTCGAACTTTAACCCACTTTCAAATATCCGAACGAGATTACATTTTACATACTGGCGCAAATCCGATGACAATCTAATATTATTATGATTTTCGGTGGTTACCATTTATACTTATTTTATAGGATAACACAAAAAATTTCGGATAGATTACTGCCAAGAAGTTTATGAAAAAGTTTTAGATTAGATAATACAAGACGGAGATTGTTAGGTTTTTTAACTTTTATGTCTTTTTTAGCACTGAATCCGAAAATTGCCTTAATTTTTAACCATCATGCCAGGATATTTCGCAAAACATAAATTGTCGAATTTAAAGAATAGCAAAAATAGGATACTATAAAGCAGAGGAGATGGTTGTATTTTTTAACTTTTGATAATTGATTTTTACGTACTTTTTAGCACTAAATCTAAAAATGACTTTCATTTTTAACCGTCACATTAGAATTTTTTTGCAAATGTGTAAGTTAAAATATAGCGAAAATCTCATACTATAAAACATATGTAATTTTTTTTTATTTTATTTGATTCAATAATTTATTCGATATTTTTGCTTATCTTGGGATTCTTACAGCTGGGTGGTGTGATGAGATGGGGGAGGAGATTAAATTTTAACTTTGAACTTTTTAACTTTGAAATTTACAATTTGCGAAAAATCTTGATGTGATGGCTAAAAATGAAGGTCAATTCCGGATTCAGCGGTACAGAATACATAAGAATTAATTATCCAAAGCTAAAATACTTAAAATAACCCAACTTTTGCAGGCTAGTGTAATCTAATAATATTTTAAAATACGTATCATTTTGTAAAGAATTGAGGCTGTTAATTTAGCATCATTTTATTTAACAAAAATTCTGTTTTTTTTTTCTTTCTTCTTAAATGTGTATTACAAACTCTATATTTTGCATTAATATGTCAGAATGACTAAAGATTTCAAATTTATATTGCAATGTTAATTTTACTCTCAACCATTTTTAAATATATCTGACGAAATTATATTTCGACTAAATTTGTGAATGACCCCCAATTTGCAGCAAAAATTATGCTCCAACTTTAAACAAGTATTACTCAGTCAATTTTAATCGTAGAACAACGGGACTTTTTTTGTATTACTTCTCAGTGTAAAAGGAAAATTTTACTAAATATAACTTATAGGACCGGGGGACCGTATAAAAATTTAAATTTCGTAATTTTTTAAGAAATGTTTCTATTGACCCAAATCGCTTTTAAAATATTTCTTTACCTCATTTAAAACATTTTTGTAATTGGAACTATATGTCTATGATTAACGGTTTAGGAATTAGCCATTGGACACCGTTGAGACCGAACACCCTGTATAGTACATTTTTTCCTCCACGATTTTTAATACGTTTTTCAGTGCTTTTTTTACGTTTCTCGACGATATTTTGACATTCGTGAACGAATTTAGATTTACAATGTTTTAGCCCCCTGTAGAAAATTTTGCTCTTTGCGATTTTTGAATTCTTACTGATTTTTTATGCGATTATTTTCGGGTTTTACTTACAATTTGCGGCTATTTTTTCTTATTAGTAAAAGCAATAATTTCTGTCTGTTTTCAATAACATTTGTTCGGAATTCGTACAAACATTTTTTGGAAATTTTTTTGTTATTTTAACAGATATTTCGTGTTCTACGGCAATTTTCTTTTCATATTCATAAAAGAAATTCTGTTTTAATATTTTAGCCCAATATGGTATTTTTTTTCCCCGCTGCGAATTTTTAAAATTTTAGCATTTTTTTCATAATTTGTTGCGTTTCACCACATCAGTAAGATTAATCAGGTTTCTATCTTCTAGTGCAATATGGTGCATTTTGTTATCATTTCAATAAATGTTATATGAAATTCGTGGCGCGATTTTTTGTTATTTGTAGAGTTTTCTCGCGTTTCATGCTATTTTTTACGGACCCGGCAACGCCCGCCGGGTTAGTTAGGATAAAATAAAACTGAATATTATTATTTAGGTCTTTAAGGGAAGTTCACTTTGAAAAGGTGTAAAATTAAAAACATTTAATCCTTTAAATACATGAAATGTGTAATTTATGATCTTATTCTACGTTTTCGTTGAACATTTAAATTTTGAACATTTGAATTTTATTGTTTAAATATTAAAGTTTGTAAGTATTTAATTAGGTGGTTTGGGGGGGGGGTATAGATTTGTAGAAAAGAGCCTCAAAACTCTCCCCCGCCCCTAGTCTTAAAGCCCAAGTTACGCCTATGATCAATAGATCGGAGTAGTGTTGCCAGGTGTCCCAATTTACGCGGGATGTTCCGATTTTCGGGGACTTCAATACCTGTCCCACGTAACCAAAAAATCCCGATTTTTCATGATGCACTAATTCTTTTAAATTTCTTTTCATAACATGCTATTTGTTAGTCTGTATTGAGTGGGCCTTAAGTCAATAAAACCTGTAAAAACAGAACCTGTATATAACTTAAAATTTTACTGTCCATTCGAAAGGTATACCTTTCAAATCTACCTGTCTAGACGGAAGCTTGTCTAAAACGGAATTCTTTGCAATTCACAGCGATTCTTTTTTCAAAAGTTTTGTTTAGTAAGGCTTTGTTTAGTGAGGTTTTATTCAGTAAACTCTGTGAAAATGGACGTGTTTATCAGGGCCGAAACTAGCCTTTTTCGCACCAGGCGCAAACATGGATTTTGGTGCACCCCCCCCCCCCTTCCGCAAAGTATATTTACAAAGAGAATTTTAACAGCATTTTTTTCTTCTGATGGACTGACGGCTTCCATCATTATGAAACAGCCGTTATAAATGAAGTGTTAGGTGAAGATGAAAGGGCAGTTCTAACTTTTTACGGCTGCTCTTTCATCTTCACCTAATACTTCATTTATAATGGCTGTTTCATGATAATGGAAATCACCAGTCCATCAGAAGAAAATGATCCATTCCAAAGGTATAAGATCGATTGAAAAAAAAAAACTATTTAATACTTTGAGCAGAAAGAAGAGGCTAGACTTGCAATTTTCATGACACTAATAAAATCACACAGCTGCCAATGTGTACGGTTTCATTACCTCTAAAATTCAAAACAAATTTTTGCTATTATTTAATCGTTTTTAGACTTTTTTAACTGAATTTCCGGAAATGCCAGTCAATTTTTCCCTTGCGACAACATTTCTGTGGCTGTCAACTCGTAAAATTTGGCTAAAATTGCCAACTTTGACAACATTTTCTGAATGAATCTTTACCTTTATAAGAAAATGGGAAAATCTTTAATCTCTTGGTATCTGAACAAAATCGGTAAATTTTACATTTTTACGAATATTAATGCAAATTTGCTGTATTGTTATATTTTGTTGTGAGGAAAATGACTTTGCGAAAGTATCGGAAAAGTAGTTAGTTTGGATTTGGGAATAGCTTTCAATATAAAAAATTCTCATAACGAGATGTGATCCCCTTTAACCCCCCACCCCCCACCACCCCAAAAAAAAGAATCGAAAAAAATTCCATACAGAATCCTTGTGTCATATCATCTTTAGATTCTTTTATGCTTTGTCATACGCCAGACAGGATGATTTTAACAATACCGTGCTAAACATGGATGTGAGAAAAATCGACAAACAAATTTTTCATTGGGCGTCCCTTTATTCTGGCGCCCGGGGCACATGCGCCCTCTGTCTCCCCCCCTTTTAGTTTCGGCCCTGGTGTTTATAATGTAATTCTGTTCGAAAAGTACAAATTTCACTCTCTTAGTGATTCCGCTTTCACAGATTTTACTGCATAAGATTGTTGAGTTTATTTAGTTTAATAAAATCTTCTAAACCGGAATCGCAAAAAATAGTAGGTTTTTATCTTAGCAGGTATTATTGCATTGTATTCTTTACCTAGGGACAATGACATTTTTACGTTTACAACAGGATACCGTTATAGACAAGTTCCGTTTTAATATGGTTTACAGTAATTTTATGTCCCGATTTAGATGCCATTGTCCCGCTTTTTTTTTTTCTCCCTGACCCACTTTTTGTTACATGGAACCTGGCAACACTAGGTTCGAGCCACCCTGGTTTGAAGACAAGTGTCTGGTACTGTGTTGTTTGGTTCGTGAGAGGGTTCAGATTCCACTTTTTCAGAGAATTTTGGTGGGAGGGATTTGTGAGAGAGAAATTTTAATTACAGGACCATTTACTCAAGAATATTTTATAATTATATGTATTTGGATTAACATCTGCCGTAAATGGAAATAAAAAATCATTCGTTGCACTTCAGAAGGGTAAGTTTCTTTCTTTTCTTTTTCTTTCTTTCTTTTTTTTTTAATCCTCAAATTCTTATCGTAGGTTGGTGGATCAAAATAAAACTTTTTTTCTATAGCCGGTCACTGATGCCGATTGCATAATACAATCGCAGGAGAATGGTTTATTTTAGCAATGCATGATTTACAAAATAGCACAGTTAGTTTTGATATTTCTCATATTGGAATTTATTTTAGAAACACGTAAAGTGGTTTTATTATTCGAGCCGGTCTATGTCTTTAAATAGTTTTTTTTTTTCCCAGTCAATTTGTTTACGGCAATCACTTGCCTACAATTTCTATCAAAAGCAGCATCTGTTACTCATCTTAACCACAATGTTAAATTAAAATTATGATAAGATGTCTCATTATAGATGTTGCAAAGTTACAAAATAATAATTAAAAAAACGTGATTATATTCAAACAAAAAATATTTTCAACTTCTATTTTTAATTTGGCAATAATAAATTCATCAAATGTAAATTTTCAAATAATAAAATCAGAATTATTTGACTGATTTCGACAGTTAAATAGGTTGGTTGATTTGTTTGGGGTTTTATGGCGCAAAGTCCCTTTAGGGACATGCTGCGCCAAGACGGGGAAATAGGCAAAAAACTGCTTTCTTGCTTCACTATTTCATTCATGTCTAGAGATTGATACTCTTTCATTGCTTTTAGAAAATTATATTTGCAAATAGACTGAGCATCATGATTGTGTTTTCCAAAGAAATGTTGTTTATTTTGGGTTAAAAAAAGTTTTCCAAGTTTCATCATCTAGAATCGTGAAATAAAATGCCAATGCGCAAAAATATGTAAACAAAATTTTATAGTAGTCCTAACTTACATTACGGAGTTAAATTTTTTATACTAAATAAGACTCCTAAAAAATTAATGATAAATGTGTCTTGAAAATTATGTTTTCCTTTATATAATTTGAACGTCAATTATTATTTACATTTCGCGGTTTTGTTAGAAATTTTAATTTATTTAACATTAATAGCGTTTTATAAATACAATGTACTCATCATAATATCAACGTTATAAAATTGAATTATCAATTCCGCCATTGCACGCACGTACCTCAAATTCTGAATTTTATTTCATTTAAAGAACAAGAACTCAAATCATTCAACGGTATAAAGGACATAAAAATAAGAACTTTCGCTTTCCTTTTCACAGCTCTAAAAAGTAACAATTTATTGGTAACTTAAAAAAAAAAAAAAAAAAAAAGTCTGAAAAAAATAACACATGACATTACATTAATTATTTTAAATTGAACAAAACCAAAACAAACAATAAAAATATTCCATTTAATGACATATTTACATTATTTCACTATTTAAAACCGTACGATTTCATGTAGAATTATATCTAATTATTTCTTTAATTTGATTATTTATTAACATTTTATAATGCCTTGTGACGAATAATTGTTGCATTTTCATAACTTGAATATATACTTTTATAAATCGAACAATCTTTTATAAGCATGTTGAAGATATCCGGTTATCCCAAGAAACGGCTATTATAAATAACTATAGCCTATGGTACTCGAGAAGTGAAGACAGACATTTTTTACCACATCTATTAAACTCAATCAACCATTTCTCATTTTATCAGCGCAATGTTACATTATCCATATAGTCAAAAATATTGCACTCCTTTTCTGCAAGTAATCTGGTAAAAACTGCATCATCACATCAAATTATCAATTCTATATAAACATTTATCATTATATCATGATATATCATCTCTGTTATAATTTTTTATTATAAAATATTGATTTAATAAACGGTTACGCTTCCTGCATCCTTCGTGTAATAACGTAAAGGATGATGCGCGCTTGAATGCAAATTCGTGCAGTTGTCACCTATTACTAGTAGTACTAAAAATATGCTGCAGTTTACTCCAGTAACATTTTACTTTCATAGTTGCCCGAAATATCCCAAAAGTTAAAGTGTGTACGACAGAACACACGGACAGACAATACGATAGACAGATCAATTGCATATATATATATATTTAATATTGATGTTTTATTCATGAGCAATAGTTTTATTATTGTACGAAAAAATTGTTGTTTTGTAATTCTGTGAGGAGGTTTTTTGAGGGTATGCGTGTTTTTTGAATGATTCCCCATTACTATAGTTATTTATAAACATTAACAGCAAATCAAAATTACCATAAATCTCTTCACAGACAACTTTACGAGTTTGAGATGGAAAATATTTCTCTTCGTCTCTCTCTCTCTCTCTCTCGTTTTTTTTTTTTTTTTTTTTTTTTTTTATGTTTGTAAGAAACAGAATGTTCAGCATTCGAAAAGTATATTACATTATCACAGCTAAAAAATTGTTGGTCACTTTATAGGGATAATAACGATGCATTCGTAAAAATATTAATATAATAAGGTTTATTTTTGGTATGCCGAATGTTTGTTATATGAAAATGTTTCTAATTTTTTTTTTTTTTTTTTTTTTTTAAGAGTGAAGTTTATGACTGGTTGTTAAATCTTCATATTAATCTGCGTCGTTATCAGTTTTCATACATTATGTTATAATCATTATATGAATGCATGGAAATTTTAATTCGAAACTATTTTAATAATGTAGTAGACGATTTTTTTTCATTCTACGTCAATATTCTGATTAACATGCTTTACAATATAATAGGGAAACTACGTATTACGTTGTATGGTGAAAGTGATGCACGTATATAATACTCAAAATTTTTCGGCAGAAGAAATAATGAATATATTCATTTGAGAAAAAAGACAAACATTTATGTTTCCTTTTCGACCATGTTATGCATAAAATAATTGTAAATTTCAGGGCTGGTTTGAAGAATGTAAAAGATAAAAACTATAAAAATTTTAATAATTCATCAAGGAAAAGACGAATATTTGCATTACTTATTTCTAACATTGAATATTATACACAACAAATGCATATAAATTTTAATATCTCTTTGAAGAACATAAATATAGAATAAAAGTTATTAAACTAATATTAATTCATTAAGGGAATACGAATATTCATATTTCCATTCATAATACTGAATATCAAAACAATAAATCCATATAAATTTTAATGTCTGTTTGAAAAATATAAAAATATACTTATTAATTGATTAAATATCGCTATTCCCTTTCCTAACATTGAATCACGTCAAATGTACGCAAATTTGGGGGTCAGTTTAATATAAAAGAAAATAAGAATAAGAATAAAAGCATTTTACAATAAATACTAACAATTGTTTAAGGAAAAGATGAAAATCTTGTTTTTAACATTGAACAACATACACGGCAAGTGCATATAAAAACTATACATTTGCGGTGCAGAATGTAAAAATTAGAAGAAAAAAAATTACCCCTAAAAGTTTAGCCATTCATTTGGAAAAAACAAATGTTTATGCTCTGCTGTCGAACATTTTTCATGCATGCGTAACAAACGGATGTAAATTTTATAACAATTTTTAAAGTGTAAAAAATGGAAGGGGGTGGCTTGAAATCAATACAAAATCAGTAACTTGTGTAGAAAATATAGATACATGTAACGTTTCTCTGTTTAACGCCTGATCATTTAAATCTTTTAAGATGAGGTTCTGGTCTAGATTGGGATATAATAGGGCATTTTAAAGATTATTTTTTAAATGCAAACTAAATACCATTGCAATTTGAGGTTTGTATATTTTATTAGACATGCATTAAATATAAAAATGTGTTATAATTGGTTAATACATTTAAACATTTGAGCAAAAGATTTATTTCAGACGACGATACAGCTCCTCAGCTATTAATATGAAAATAAAAAATATTTTAGTATTGATAAGACAATGAACCTTAAAAAGTTTTTTTTTTTTTAATAAAAGATAACTTTCGATTTTTTTTTTTTTTTTTTTTTTTTTTTTTACATTTTAAAATCAAACAAAATTTTGGAGAGTTGTTTTTGTTTCAATTCTATATGCTTAGAAATTAGTAAATTTTCATAATTTTAAGATATTAAAGGCCTGCAAATAGATGTAATATTTTATTATATATCTATGTACATTGGAATCAATGTCCAATCAAATCAAGAAATAATGTTTCGGAAAAATCGCTTTTAAAGCTAAAGGATTGGCTTAAAAATTGCCTGAAAAGTTTTGTGTGTGATAGCAACTTTGCACATTTGACTGAGAATGCATTGATTCAATCGTTTTATTTGGAGGATACATTGAAAGTATATTTCTACAGGTAAAAAGGAGCATTTTTTTTTTTAACTTTTTATTAATAATAATTTGTAACCGGAAAAAATTATGTGTATTTTTATGATGCTTTAATTATTATTCTTTTTTTTTTATATTTTGCACTTCTTTAAATTTTTCGATATTTGTCACATTTTATTTCATTTGTTTACTTTTATACAATAAAAAACCTAAAAGACAGATGTATCCGTCTGATGCACTTAAGAAGTCAAAGAACAATTGCATGTAACTTTTTAAACATTTCGAAAAATGTTTATAAAAAAAAATGCATGCAAAACTCACCATTTTCAAGAATCACTCTTTTATTTCGATGCGCAATTCTCCGTAATTAAACAATGAAACTCCAGAACCGATCCACTTACGTAATCCACATGGAAACACTGACGGCGGAGCAAAACACATCGGATCGCATGTCACAAATACAGATTTCGATTATAATATCCTCGAATGGGGAAAAAAATTGGATAAAATCTAGACTTTGAACGTGGACGTCGGTAATGGCAGCATGGAATCGTCGAAAATTAGTGGCTGCAATTAAAAAAATTAGTCCCCGGACTTAATGTAACCCACTTACTTCTGGCAGAAAGACAACATTTCGGGAAATAAATTTAGCTCAGTGTTCATTACTGGTAGAAGCGGTATAGAAGAGCTTTCTTAGCTCTCTGCGACTAGGAGCACTACTACGCAGTGACAAGGACAAGAACTTTAAAAATAGGTAAAAGGCCGGGATGCAATGCTGCGTAATGTGTATATGTTCAAATAAAAAAAAAGTTCTCCACCTGTAATGACTTCTGGACACCGCATTTGCCACCTGTCTTAACACATGCGAAAATGCTTCATAGAGTAACGTAGGAGTAGGATTATATGGAATTTTAAAAGATTCTATCACAACTTTCAATAATTTTCTCTATAGAAAATATTTCCTATAGATTTTGATAGAAAACAACTCTACTATTATGCATTTCACAAAATTTTTATTTTAATTTCCTTTTGAAAAAAAAAGAAAAACAGGAAACTTCTTAAGACTTCTATAGAATTATGGATAGTTTTTATATCAACTACTTCTGTAGAATTCTATAGAATTTTAATAGGGTTCCTGTGGATACGCTATAAAATTTTACAGAGCTCTAAATGATATTCTATAGAACATTTTATGAACTAATCTGTTGAATTCTATAAAATATTCTATAGAATTGTATGGGATATTCTATAGAAAGTTTAATAGAATTCTAAGAAAACAAAATAGCCATAATTTTATAGAATTTCACGGAAATATTCTGTACATTTTTTAATAGAATTTTATAAGAAATTTTCGAAAGGGAAGTTTGTTTTCAAACGGGCTAGTTCCTGAGTTCATTTTTGTTAGCAAACGCATGTAATTCGTAGGTAGTTTTATTCAGAAATTATACAGGGTGTCCGGTCTCAACGGTGTCCAATGGCTAATTCCTAAACCGTTAGTCATAGACATATAGTTCCAATTACAAAAATGTTTTAAATCAGGTAAAGAAATATTTTAAAAGCGATTTGGGTCAATAAAAACATTTATTAAAAAATTACGAAATTTAAATTTTTATACGGTCCCCGGTCCTATAAGTTATATATAGTAAAATTTTCCTATTACACTGACAAGTAAAGACAAAAAAAAAGTCCCATTCATATAACACTAAAATTGAACGAGTTATGAAACTTTAAAAATTCATGACTTATGCCACTTTTCTGCTCTGAAAACAAATGAGTTCGGCTTAGCTTTAAGGGGTCACATACAAAGTGCTTAAAGTATTCGAAGATGTTATTTCATGTGTATCTGCGCTTTGAAAAAAATCGTACAAGTATTACGATTAACATTTATTAAGTTTCAGATTGGCTAAAATAACATATGTTTTATTTTGTCAGGATTTGAGACTGTTTCTTTTATGATTTCTTTCAACAAAAATTATGTTCTTTTATAAGTTTTTATGTCACTTCGACGATCGTATGTATGTTTTTCCAGTTCAAAATTTGTACTCGAACTTTAACTCACTTTTAAATATCCGATCGAGATTACATTTTGCATACTGGCGCAAATCCAATAGCAATCTAATATTATTATGATTTTCGGTGGTTACCATTTATACTTATTTTACAGGATAACACAAAAAATTTCGGATAGATTACCGCCAAGAAGTTTAAGAAAAAGTTTTAGATTAGATAATACAAGACTGCGATTGTTGGGGTTTTTTTTACTTTTTATGTATTTTTTAGCACTGAATCGGAAAATTACATTAATTTTTAACCATCATGTCAGGATATTTCGCAAATCATAAATTGTCAAATTTAAAGAATAACAAAAATCGGATACTATAAAGTAGAGGAGATGGTTGTGTTTTTTAACTTTTGATAACTGATTTTTACGTACTTTTTAGCACTGAATCTGAAAATGACCTTCATTTTTAACTATCACGTTAGAATTTTTTTGCAAATCGTAAATGTGTAAGTTAAAATATAGCAAAAATATCATACTATAAAAAATATGTAAAACTTTTGTTGTTTTATTTTATTCAATAATTTATTCAGTATTTTTGCTTATCCTGGGATTCTTACAGCTAAATAGCTGAGTGGTCCTATGAGATGAGGGAGGAGATTCAATTTTAACTTTGAACTTTTTAACTTCGAAATTAGCGAAAAATCCTGACGTGATGTTTAAAAATGAAGGTCAATTTCAGATTCAGGGGTACAGAATACATAAGAATCAATTATCAAAAGCTAAAAAACGTGACATAAACCAACTTTTGCAGGCTAGTGTAATCTAATAATATTTTAAAATACGTATCATTTTGTAAAGAATTGAGACTGTTAATTTAGCATCATTTTATTAAACAAACATTCTGTTTTTTCTTTCTTCTTAACTATTTATTACAAATTGTATATTTTGCATTAATATGTCAGAATGATTAAAGATTTCAAATTTATATTGCAATGTTAATTTTACTCTCAACCATTTTTTAATATATCTGACGAAATTATATTTCGACTAAATTTGTGAATGACCCCCAATTTGCAGCAAAAAAAAATGCTCCAACTTTAAACAGCTATTACTCGGTCAATTTTAATCGTAGAATAACGGGACTTTTTGTATATTACTTGTCAGTGTAAAAGAAAATTTTTACTAAATATGACCTATAGGACCGGGGGACCGTATAAAAATTTAAGTTTCGTAATTTTTTAAGAAATGTTTTTATTGACCCAAATCGCATTTAGAATATTTCTTTACCTGATTTAAAACATTTTTGTAATTGGTCTATGTCTATGACTAACGATTTAGGAATTAGGCACTGGACACCGTTGAGATCGGACACCCTGTATAATCAAGCAGTTTTCCCCGCATTATTCGGTAAAGGTATATCTTGCAGAAAATGCTGTTAAAGTTGGTGTTTTGAACCGAATTTCCGGACACGACCGTCCAAGCGAATGAAAGAGAAAAACAGCCGTCATGAGACAACAATCGTTCATAACTCAAAATGCAATTCATTTATTGAAAAATGAAAAAACAAAATTGTTCAATAATTAATTACTTTTATAATCATGCCTGCAAGTTCTGTGCTTTTGCATTTTAAAATGTGTCAATAAAAATGTGTCATAAAGTTTCGCTTTGTTGGGAGGTAGAAAACATTTTTTTGAGAACCGCCTTAAGTATGAAAACTTTTTTTTAAAAATCGAAAAGTAAAAGCTCTCTTAATCTCATTGATGAGGTCTATCGCGACGTACAGTGGCGAATTCTCTCGAAATCTTGGCCAATACTGATAGCAATATTTAAACTTTGCTATCAGTAATTGCGTGATGTTCTGTTTTATCCTCAAAAAATAAATTATCTATTTCTCAATATAAAACAAACATAGGTAAGATAAATTGGGCTTACCTTGTATTTATGTGTATCCGTATATCATCTGGTAACACACGTCGGTAAGGGTAATTATGCCTTGATCTTCTCCTGTATTTCTGATTTATCCACATGCACTGTTCGATGTTCGTGTGATGTTCATGTCATTCAAAAGACACATGTTTTTTTGTGTGACTTGTAAAACTTAAATTTGTCCGGAAACTTTTTAAATAGAAATAAAAATTAATATTTAATAAAAGCTTTAGAAATACATCTCTCCGTTGGAGAGTCTGGTATACAAGTGAAAAATAGAGAAAACATGTATAAAATATTATCAGCAATAAAAAACAGGAAATTAGTGCCATAAATCAGAATAACAAATTATTTGTATCAATATTTATATTTATAGTAATTTAAAATAAGAGTCTATCAATGTCTATAGTTCTTGAGTATCGCGAAATGTTTATAATGAAATGTATGTTTACGATTGTGCAATCACTTTTCACTTTCACTTCCTTCCTTCAGATCATAAACACTTTTGATAATTACTTTTATAAATCACATTTGACACATGAAAAACAATTTACTTAGCTTGATTGTTTTAATGTCCTTGTTTGGAGATTATATTTCACAATAGCTGTCAACAATTTCCCCCTTAATCTCCTAACGATGATTGTTCTGTAATTTCAGTTTGTTTCTATTATTTAGAAATTCAGGCTTGGGCTCTGGTTTCTTTTGTATGTCCGCTGTCATTAACTTGCTTGGGCAATAACGCAATTCAATCATTTTATCTTCTTTCAGCTGTTTAATCACATTATATTTAATGTCAATGTGCTTCGATTTATTAGAAAACTTTTCGGATTCTATCATTTTTATGCAAGATTTATTGTCTTCATAAATTACTATAGGCAATTTTTGCGGTATATCAAGATCTTCTAATAGTTTTAGCAGCCATATTAATTCTTGTGTTGCGCTCGCCGCTGCTACGAACTCTGCCTCTGCAGATGATTGTGCAACACATGTTTGTCGTTTCGTTATCCACCGTATTGGATTCTTTCCTAAAAGGAATAAATTGCCTGTTGTCGATCTTCTTGTTCTTATATCTCCACCCCAATCTGCATCAGTATATACTTCCAGAATGGGTGTTTCTTCCGTGCTGATTACTAAATTTAAGTCTTTTGTTGAATATAGATATCTTATTAATCTTTTAACACCTTTCCAATCTCTTTCAGACGGCGTTTCGTTTTTCTACTCAAAATGTTGACACCTACTAAAATATCGGGCCTACTTATTGTAGCAACGTATAACAGCGCACCTATTGCTTGTCGGTACTTAGTGTTGTTTGGCATTTGTGTTTCCTCATTGTCTAATCGTTGAAAGCCTGTTTCCATTGGAGTGCCATATGGCTTAGAATCTTCTAAATTAAATTTTTTTGCCATTTCTATTATTTTTCCTGTTTGATTTAGTTTAAAGCCGTTGTGAGTCTTTTGTATTTTATCCCGAGGTAATTGGAAATTTGACCTAAATCTTCAAATGCGTACTTAGATTTTAGTTTATCTATTATGTCATTTATATTTTCATCTTTTCCTGCGATTAGTATATCGTCCACATATACTGCTATATAAACCGTGTTTTCCCCTTCTTTTCTTATAAATAAGCAATTATCAGCATTGCTCTGTTTAAATTTTAATTCTTTTAGTGTTTCACTAATGTTTGGATACAATGCTCTTGCAGCTTGTTTTAGTTCATATAGGGCTTTTTTTTTTAACTTTACAAACCTTATTGGGTTCTCTAGTGTTTATATACCCTTTAGGTTGTGATACATAGACATTTTCTTACAATTCACCATGTAAAAATGCCGTTTTGATGTCAATCTGCCTAATATTGAGATTGTGGTATGCTGCGGCAGTTATGAAGACTCTTAAACTTGTATGGGAAACTACTGGCGCATAAGTTTCATCGAAATCTACTCCGTATTTTTGTCTAAATCCTTGTGCGACCAATCTCGCTTTGTAACGCTTGATTTTTCCGAATTCGTCATATTTCGCTTTAAAAGTCCATTTCGACCCAATTACTCTTGCTCCGTGTGGGGAATCAACTAAACACCAGGTTTCATTTTCATTAAGGGAATTCATTTCCTCTTCTGTCGCTTTTATCCAGTTCTGTTTTTCTATAGGATTTTCTATACTCATCATATCTTCCTAACTGTTAGGTACATATACTGGATCGTGCCAGACTGCATAAGCAAACCTGTCCGGCGGCACACCTCTATTGGTTCTTTCTGATCTTCTCACTTGTGGAATTTGTTGTTGTGACGCGGGTGGTGGAATTAGTTCATTTTGTGTTGGTGTTAGATCTATTTCCATTTCATTCGTGTCTTCCTGTTGTGTTTGTTTGTTTGTTTCCGCGATTAATTCTCTTCTATCTAGATTTTCGTTAGTAGTTGGATTATTTTTATTTTCTATAAATTTTACGCTTCTGGCCAATATTACTCTTCCGTCACTTGTATAGATTCTGTACGCGTTAGAGCGACTGTCGTATCCGACAAAAGTGCCCTTTTCCGCTCTATTGTCTAATTTTCCTCTCTTTGATTTGTGTATGTAGGCGTATGCAGTAGAGCCAAAAACTTTGAGATATTTCAAATTTGGTCTCCTATTCATCCATAATTCATAGGGTATGGTGCTTACCGATTTTGAAGGTAGCCGGTTCTGTAAGTGATTCGCGGTACATATGGCTTCCCCCCATAATTTGTGCGGGTGATTTGCTTCATTTAGCATACTTCTAACCATATCTAGTAGCGACCCATTCTTACGCTCTGCGACACCGTTTTGGCTTGGGTTAAATGGTACGGTGAGCTGATGATGAATCCCATTTTCTTTTAGATATTTTTCTATTTCGTTACCCGTATATTCACCACCGTTGTCCGATCTTATCTCAGTAGTCATTTTTCCAAATTTGTTTTTCACCATTGAGATGTATTCTTTCAATTTTTCTGAAGCCTCACTTTTATTTACAATCAAATAAATTACACAAAATCGCGTATAATCATCTATAAAAGTGACGAAGTATTTCCCCCCCCCCCCAATTGTGGGTGTATTTATAGGGCCACATACATCAGAATGAACTAACTCGAGACTTTTTGTAGCTCTATATGCACCTGATTTAGGAAATGGGGTCTCGCTGATTTTTGACTTGATGCATACCTCACATTTCGCATTATGTTTGCAGTTGTTTATTTTAATTCCCTCAACTAAGTCCTTTGATAACATGGACTTTATTGTGTCGTAGCTCCAATGCCCCATTCGCCTATGCCACAAATCTATGCAATTTGCATTTGAGCAGTTGTAGGTAACATTTGCATAGTGCTTGTGATTTTCATCTTTATTAACATGTATTTCATACAGATTGTTTTTAAGTTTACCTTGAAGTATAATCTTACCTTCATGAATTATGTCACATTTATCTTTTTCAAATTTGACTTTGCAACCGTTTTTAGTTGCCCTACTCACTGACAGCAGGTTAGTTTCTATGTCAGGAACGTATAGTACGTCACGCAATATAACTTGTTTGTTTTTATTTTCGGTATGAATTATTGCCTCTCCAGATCCATATGAAATCAGTTTATTACCATTAGCAACCGTGACATTTGTTTCATTATTATTTGTAATTTTGGTAAAAAATTCTTTTGAATTTACTATGTGGCTGGAACTGCCACTGTCCACTATAAAAGTGCCTTTATTTTCGGACTCTTCGGTTAGTAAAGCAACACTGTTGTTTTCATTTACTGTGAGTTTTCCTTCTTCAGGTTCCGCATTTTTATGTAAATTATTTTCTTCATAAACTAGTGATGTTGAATTGTTTTTATTTTTATAGTGTCTATTATTAGTGTAACTGTTGTTGTTTTTCGTTTTTAGAAACCAGCAGTCTTTATTTGAGTGGTTTTTCATTTTACAGTGTGAGCAGTAATTATTGCTGCCTCTTTTTTGTTCTGAATGATTAAATTTACCTTGTGTTTTATATGCTTTATTGCTGTTTTCGGAATTTTCACTATTATCTACTCTGCGAGTATATTCATCAGTAAGCTTGCTTTTTATAAATTGTACGGTTAACGCAGCTTCATCTCTGGCCTCCAGGGCAGTAACTAGGGTATCGTAGGACAGTGGCAACGAGCACAGCAGCAGTGCTGAAATGTGTGAGTCAGTTATATTATCGCCAATGGCTGACAGTTTATCCACTAACTCTAAAATTTTTGTTATGTGGGCTGTCACATTGCCACCTTCAGTTAATTTTGTACTGTACAATTTTCGTAGCAAGTACAGCTTACTTGAGATATTAGATCTCTCATGGATTTGTTTAAGTGCATCCCACGTTTGCCTAGCTGTATTTAAATGTTTGACATGCACTGTTTGACTGTCGTCAGTGGACAAATTTATTAAAGCCCTTGCTTTACTGTCTTTCTTGGTCCAAGCATCGTTCAATGAAGTGGGGGCCTCTTCCGTAATAACTTCAATAAGTTCATCTTGAATCAATACCATTTCGACCTTGAACCGCCAATTTGTATAATTGTTGCGTTCAATTTTTCAGTGGTCGTGCTATCTTTTGTAGAAGCCATAATGTTGCTAAGATTCGTTTTATCTTTTCTAATAAATTACCCTATCGTATTACCAGATTTTTTATTTTTATCAATTAGTGACGACGTTTTTATTGAGAATTTTTTTTATCCCTCTCATAATCAATTTGATAGCAATATTTAAACTTTGCTATCAGTAATTGCGTGATGTTCGGTTTTATCCTCAAAAAATAAATTATCTTTTTCTCAATATAAAACAAACATAGGTAAGATAAATTGGGCTTACCTTGTATTTATGTATATCCGTATATCATCTGGTAACACACGTCGGTAAGGGTAATTATGCCTTGATCTTCTCCTATGTTTCTGATTTATCCACATGCACTGTTTGTGTGATGTTCATGTCATTTAAAAGACACATGTTTTTTTGTGTGACTTGTAAAACTTAAATTTGTCCGGAAACTTTTTAAATAGAAAGAAAAATTAATATTTAATAAAAGCTTTAGAAATACATCTCTCCGTTGGAGAGTCTGGGATACAAGTGAAAAATAGAGAAAACATGTATAAAATATTATCAGCAATAAAAAACAGGAAATTAGTGCCATAAATCAGAATAACAAATTATTTGTATCAATATTTATATTTATAGTAATTTAAAATAAGAGTCTATCAATGTCTATAGTTCTTGAGTATCGCGAAATGTTTATAATAAAATGTCTGTTTACGATTGTGCAATCACTTTTCACTTTCACTTCCTTCCTTCAGATCATAAACACTTTTGATAATTACTTTTATAAATCACATTTGACACATGAAAAACAATTTACTTAGCTTGATTGTTTTAATGTCCTTGTTTGGAGATTATATTTCACAATAGCTGTCAACAAATACTTGATTCGCTTTCTGCTTTTCTTTGTTTTCTCGGAATATTTACAAGAATGGAGAATTGTATTATTAAATTCCTGTGAATCAGTACAGTGCGTTAAGGAATTGTAAGACCACTTTGATTTTGAAAATTATGAAGTAAATAAAGGTTCTAATTATAGTTTAAACACATAAGATATCAAAATACAACATATTTAATCAAATTAGTTTGCAATAATTTTGAATAATGCAATAAATAAGTATGTTAACAAAAATAATATGTAAAATAATACGATATTGATCTTCCATTTTTCCTTATAACCTCAAACACTCTGTTTTTCATAGAAATGACCAGGTGATTAAGTAAAGATTCAGACATATTGTGGCATTCTTTTACAATGGCTACTTCTAGTTCATTGGCGGATAAAAACTGTTTATTATTAGCATAAACTTTGCGACTTAATACGCCCCAAAGATTTTCCACAGGGTTCAAGTCTGGGCTTCGAATAGGCCATGACAAAACATGAATTTTTTCTTTTTTAAACCATTGCTGGGTGGATTTAGACACATGCAAGAAGCCTTGTCCTGCTGAAACATCCAGTTAGCACTACCTAAAAAAGGTCCAAACGGTATCAAATGATCATATAACATAGCCTGGTATTGCGCAGAGCTCATACGTCCCGAAATTCTGGTTAAATCGTATAATTCATCAAGACTAAAAGCGCTCCAAACCATTATTGATCCTCCTCCCATTTGTCGACTGAAGCATTGTTTCGGTTCCTTCCTCAAATCATGCCAATAGTGTTTATAACCATCCGGACCATCCAGATTAATTTGTTATTCATCTGAAAATGTCACTTGTTTCCATATCTTGTCCCATGACATGACATTGTTAGCCCATTTCAGTCTTTCTTCTTTATGATGTTTCATTAACATCGGTTTTTTTTCAACAGTTTCATACATTTTGCATTACTATTTGATTTCAGACTCTTCCAAACTGTTACGTGTGAGGTTCTTTTGCTGAAACGGTTCGAAATATTTGCCGATCATAGAGATCTGCACGGGCTGGCCCGTGGCCCGAAGCCCGAGCGGGCCCATTTTCATTCACGGCACTCGGGCCGGACCTAAGTGACTACTCTTTACGGGCCGGACCGGGTTCGGGCATTACTTTTTTTCTGAAGGATCGGGCAGGTCCGAGCCTAACTTATTTTTTCTGTACAGAGCCGGGACTGGTTTCATTCCTAGTCTTTACTTCCCAAAATTTTCAGTCCTAGTTTTGCCCCAGCCCGTATGAAAATCATTGTCTCGGCGTCGCCTGGTCCGTTCGAAGGTCAGTTAAATTACGCCTGGACCAAAAATTTTTACAAAACATGCATACATTTTTAAATCCCCATTATTCTACTATTAAACATTAAAATTTATTCTTTTTAAAGAATAGTATATTTCTGCGCTTATTAAAATATAGCTAAATTAAAATATAGTAAAACGTGTGAAAAATAATCTGCCAATCACGGAATCCTGTTTTAAACTGAAAAACGTGTTGATCCATGCAAATAATATACTAATACGTAAGAAAAGAATATATAATACATTTACATTTGCTAAGAAGGGAACTTGTCTATAACGCATTTCGTTTTTCTTTTCTATGCAATTCCGTCTTGGAAGAGTTTACTGTATAGCATTTTTCAGATTTTTAACACTTCAATACATGGAATATGGATTAACAATATTAATGATAACTGACATAGAGACATAGAGATTCGTTAAAAAAATAAATATCGCAGCCTGCGGCACATCTATAAAAATGAAGATTATAAACATGAAAAAAAAAAAAAGTTAAGATAAATATTTTAGGTCAGAACTCCTCGTACGAGACAAATTTTCGTAAAAATCAATGTTTTATAGAAATTCACTCGGGCCGAGATTTTAATTTTTTTCCGGGCCGGGCCGAACTTTTAATTTTTGTATCGGGCCGGGTCGAATTTTTTCTATGAGTCGGACCGGACCCGGCCCTGGAAATTTCGGCCCGTGCAGACCTGTCAAAATCCTTTTTCTTCCAGACCGTTTAATTTTATTTGAATCCTTTTTTCTAATTATTTCATTGTGAATGGCAGTTGTAGAACGCTTCATTAACCGAGCTATTTCTTGATCAGATTTAATTTACCAGCACTCTCATAAAACTAAATTTTTCTTACTTCGGTCGCAGACAACTCTTTACCCCGCGGCATCTTCGAATATATCGTAAATAACACTATCTAACCTGCAACTTTGCTTCTCGGGAAAACTTTCACGATATACAAAGCGTACGTTTTATAATGATTCTGATGTAACGTATAATATGCTAATTTCCTCAGGTGGCCTTACAATTTCTTAACACTCACCTTATTTACGTTTAAAAAAAAAATTAGAAGATTTTAATAAAAATGTAACAAATTTTAATGTAGCAGTTATAACAGAAAACGGTATATGACCGATTTTAAATACACACGCTAAAAATATGCATTTTCTTCAGAAACGCACAAATTCGTTAGTGGTCTTATAATTTCGTAACAAACTATATTTTATGAAACACAGAACTTCTTGCGATACACGTGAGTGAAATTTTATGAACCTCAGTAAAACATTCATGTTGTTTCGTGCATTTATTGGAAGAAATAGTTAAATAATAAAGCTGCAATTTTTTTAAAGCACTAAAAGACGGTAAAATTATCATATTGACTCGCGTATCTTGCGCACTTTTTTCACCATCAAAGTAGGCTAGTGTGAAAAATAGACGAATTTTTTATAGCATTAATCTTTTTTGATGGGCCACTTAGAATAGAAAGAGAAATGAACTTCTATATAAGATGAATATAACATTTTAATAAATGAATAATATAGTATAAAATGAATAAGATTAAACAAAATGTTTAACAGTTTCAAAAATTCGCAGATAATTTTTGAAGGGGGACAGTATAATCTTTTATTTTTTTATCTATAATAATATATGGAAAAAAACCTTTTATGTTTTCACGCATGAAAGGTGTTTTCATTTAACGTATGAATGACTAAAAGAAACAAAAAATATTCATTTCTCCTATGCCCAAAAGATTAAGTCATTTTACAATTACTAAAATTATCAATAACTAGCAAACCCCGCGGCTTTGCTCGCGTAATATTTGAAATATGACAAGTGATATTTATATGTCTAATTTTTATTAAAACGTACTAACTAAATTTTTATTTTATTAAAAGGTAATATTTTATTTTATTAAAGGTTTTTTATTAAAAGGTACTTAATACTTTTAGGAATAATTCAAAAATTATTATTTAAAACACAGTTTGACTAAGCATCATTATTACACTGCATTAGGCAGAAATGAGACTTAAATTAATAAAACGAAATAAAACTAATTTAGAAAATATTTTGTAACTTTTATGCTCAATTAATACGGTCATTTCAGTATTCATTTGAAATTTTGATTTTTTTTAGAAACCATCTTCTTACATCTTAAAATTAACTATCATGTCAAATTCCAGGTCCTACTACCTCTCTCAACATAAAGGGCTACATTGAAATAGGAACTGTCACCATTAATTTGCCAATATTAATTTTGAAATCGGTTTGTTATTTCCTAATATTCCACAGAAACGTAATTTAGAAAGCTTTTAAAGTCCTTTTTTAGAACGTTTGTTGTTCCTGTGAACCCCAGGTGGTAGAATCATCAGCATAAAATATAGCCTGTGTAGGATCAGAGACTGTTACCATTGATTCGCAACTATTACTTTTATAATCTGTTTATATTCCCTGAAATTGCATAGAAATCGTAATTTAGGACTTTTTTAGAATGCTTTTCGCACCTCCCCTTCGCTTCACCCCTTTTTAATTCGAATTTATTTTCGACAGTCCTTCGAGGGCATCTATATTTTATAAGTAACTACCATGCCATATTTAAAGTTTCTAGCCTTTTCGGTATCACAGAAATCGAAATTTGGAAAGTTTTTTGCTCCTGCAATCCTCTGGTGGTAGTGGCACATACATAAAATATAGCTTATGTTTGAGCAGGTTCTATCGCCAACAATTTGTCACCAATATTTTTTAAATCGGTTTGGTATGTGATAAAATTGTATAAAAAATTGTAATTTAGAACGCTTTTCGCTCACTTCATCCTTTTAAATTTGGAATTTTCTTTCGACTGTTCTTAGAAAGCAGTTGCATCTTCTAAGTAAATACCATGCCATATTTAAAAGTGTTAGATCCCTCATTTGTGCAAAAAACGCAAATTAGAACCTGTTTTGCTCTTGCAACCCCCAGATGGTAGTGACAGCAACATAAAATATAGCTTATGTTGGAGCAGGGACTGTCCCCATTGATTTGCAACCATTACTTTTGAAATAGCTTTGGTATTTCCTGAGATTGAGTAGAAATCGCAATTTAGAACGTTTTTAGAACGCTTTTTGCGCATTTTCATCCCTTTTTAAATTTCCAATTTTTTCGAAACTGTTCTTAAAGATCAGTTATATCTAATAAATATGTACCTTGGCTAATTTCAAGTTGCTAGCCCCTACCGATCACAAAAATCGAAATTTAGAACGGTTTTTTTTTGCTTCTGCAACCTCTAGGTGATAGTGAGAACCGACATGGAATACCTTCTATGTTAGAGCAGAGGCTGTCAGCATCAATTTCCTACCATTACTTTTGAAATCAGTTTGATTCTTCCTGAGATATTGCTAAAAAATCGGCATTTAGAACGTTTTTAGAACGCTTTTCGCGCATTTTCACCCCTTTTAAATTTCAAATTTTTAAAGAAATGTTCTTAGAGATCATTTATATCTAATAAATATATACCATGCAAAATTTCATGAGTCTAGGTTCTTCCATAATTGAAAAATCGCATTTTTAGAATGTTTTTTGCTCCTGCATCTCCTCTGGGGTTGTGGAAAGTGGAAACAGATATAAAACAGGCTATCTTGGAGCAAGAGCTGTCACCATCATTTTTACACCATGATATTTGGAATCGATTCAGTACTTGCTGAGATTGCATAGAAATCGCAATTTAGAACGTTTTTTACAACGCTTTATGCACATTTTGACCCCCTTTTAAATTTCGATTTTTTTAGGAAATGTCCTTAGCGATCACTGATATCTCATAACTAACTACCAATCCAAATTTCATGATTCTAGGCCCTTCCGTAACGCAAAAACCGCAATTTAGAACGTCCTTTTTTCTTGCAACCATTTGGGGGTAGTGGTGCCGACATAAAACATAGCCTATGTTGGAGCAAGGGTTGTCACCATCATTTTGACACCATTATTTTTCAAATCGGCTTGGTATTTCCTGAGATTCTGTAAAAACCACCATTTAGAACGTTTTTTAGAACACTTTTTGTGCATTTTCACCCCTTTTAAATTTCGAATTGCTGAAGAACTTTCTTAGAAATCCTTTATATTTAATAAGTAGCTAATATTTCAAATTTCATATTTCTAGGCCCTTCAGTAACGCAAAAATCGCCTTTTTAGAACGTTTTTTGCTCCTACACCCCCTTTGGGGTAGTGGCACCGACATAAAATATAGCCTATGTTCTAAGTTGGACTAACACCATCATTTTGATACTATTACTTTTGAAATCGGTTCGGTAGCTCCAGAGATTACCTCTAACATACAAACAATTTTTACTTCTTTATAATATTAGTATAGATGGCAGTAATAATAAAGGCGGTTTTAGTTATTTCTGTTGATTATGATTGTTTTTACTTTCTTCTATCTTTACAAGAAGAAAGTACTGGATTTGTGAAAATTTTCGACTTTCGGTTTTCGACGGATTTACACGTTTTAGGGGTCAGATATTCCGAAAAACATGTTTTTAGAAAATGTCTGTCTGTGAGTCTGTCTGTGTGTGACACAAATTTTGTGGGCGCGCTATCTCAAGAACTAATGCACGGAATTTAATAAAAATTTATATTCAGTTAGTCCCTGATATAAATTGGTGCTGATTAGTTTTTGGTGTAAATCGCTCAACAAGAAAGGCTGCTATGCAGCCTTTTTCACGATTTCCGCAATAGCTCAATCCCCAGAACTAATGCACGAATTTTCATCAAACTTCAGATTCAGTTAGTCCTTGACATGACTTGAAGTTTTGTACATTTTGGTGTAAATCGTTCAACAGGTGGCGCTGCTATACTACATTTTTTACGATTTTTGCAATAGCTCTATCTCAACAACTAATGCTTGGATTTTCATCAAACTTCAGATTCAAGTATATTTTGATATGAATTAGTGCTGTTTGTGTTTTGATGCAAATCGCTCAACAGGTGGCGCTGCTATGCTGCATTTTTCAGAATTTCCATTATAGCTGTATCTCAAGAACTAATGCAAGAATTTTCAGCAAACTTCAGAATGAATTAATCCTTGACATGAATTGACATTTTGTACATTTTGGTGTAAATCGCTCAACAAGTGGCGCTGCTATGCTGTATTTTTCAGAATTTCCACTATAGGTGTATCTTAAGAACTAATGCACGAATTTTCATCAAACTTTAGAATCAGTTAGTATTTGACATGAATCGACATTTTATACAGTTTGATGTAAATCGCTCAATAGGTGGCACTGCTATGCTGTTTTTGTGATTTCCGCAATAGCTCTATCTCAAGAACAAATGCTTGGATTTTCAACGAACTTTAGATTCATGTATACCTGATATCAATTATTGCTGTTTATGTATTGGTGTAAATCACTCAACAGGTGGCGCTGCTATGCTGCATTTTTCAGAATTTCCGCTATAGCTCTATCTCAAGAACTAAGGCACGAATTTTTATCAAACTTCAAATTCAGATATATTTTGATATGATTTGGTGCTAAATTGATGTCATTTCTTGTACTATTTAAATGATTTAAATGACGTGATTTATATAGAAGAAAGTTTTGTAATGGCCACAACATAGTACTAGTTTTAAGTAAATACAATATAACCTATATGCAAATGAAACAGCTCGGGACCGGAGAAAAAAAATCAGCTTTAGACAGACTTCTTTGGTATTCCTTACGTCGGGACTATGAAAATGTACGACAGGATTCCGTTATAGACAAGTTTCAGTTTTATAGATTTTATTGTTGATAGGATTTTAAATTCCATTAAATAGGCGTAAGTAAGTAATGTAAATTGGGATTTACTCTTTCTCAGGATACTTATCCGTTTATGGTTTAAGTCCACGTTTTACTTTTATCCCAAAACGTATTAGTTGACGATATTATTAACTTTATACTTGAAGAAAATTGCATTCTCCAATGCGCTACCTTTTATACCTCCTTTAATTAAATAAATTGTAGACTATTACGTAGATTAAATGAAGAAGCGGTAACATTTTAAGTTATTTAATTCACACTATATAGATTGTAAATAAGAGAGCATTTTCATATGTCTCTTTCCTGGATTAGCTACATTGTTCAGAATGAAAGAAAATGTTTACATTACAAGATACATAATAATAACAATAAATCAGTTCACTGTAGGTTATGCGTATAATTTAGCCACTTAACAAGTCATTATCTTTATAGGAATTTCAAGGTTAAATGCATTAGTATTATAAAGAGATTTATCGTTAAATTGAAAAGCTATATTGTTTATGTAACTGAAGGTATTAGTTTATTTTTAGCACAGTTATTAATCTTGCTCATCAGCTCCTACTTAATTTCTGAAGTTTCACTGTCACGCAAATTTAAGTTCCTTCTATGGGTTTGAAAAACAGGTTTGGGAATTGGTTTAGTAAACAGATCTGATATCATCAATTTAGGGGCAGTATTTTAGGTTGATAGTCCCTTCTTGCTTTAGTTGTTTTATCAAGTGGAACCTAATTTCAATATGTTTAGTTTTACTAGAGTGCCTTTCTAATTCTATCATCTTGATCGTGGGCTGGTTGACTTCATATAGGTTTATAGGTAAGGTTTGCTTTAGGTTTAATTCTTCCAGTAGATTGACTAGCCACTTTATTTCAATTGCTGCATTTGCTGCTGACACATACTCGGCCTCTGCCGATGATAATGCAATGCAGGATTGTTTCTTGGTCGACCACTGTATGGGATTTCCCCCTAACAGATATAGGCTCCCACTCGTTGATTTTCGTGAATCTACATCTCCTCCCCAATCTGCATCCGCATAAACTTCAAGTATGGGCTTCTTTTCTTCGCTTAGAACTAGACTATAACTTTTTGTAGTCTTTAAATATCCTATCACTCTTTTTACTGCATTCCAGTCTTTCATTCTTGGTGATTCATTTCTTCTACTAAGAATGTTCACTGCTGCACAAATGTCAGGTCTGCTTATGGTTGCTAGATACAGAAGTGCTCCTATGGCTTGTCTGTAATATGTGTTATTTGGTCTTGCAAATTAAATTTATTGATTAATTCCTCTATTTTTTTAGTTTGATTTATCGAGTAGCTCTTATTTACTTTTTTAATGCTCATGGATAGGTAGTTACTGATGTCACCTAAATTCTTTAGCTTGTATTCTTTATTTAAGCTCGCGATTACTTCCTCTATTATTTCGTCTTTTCCGGCAATTAAAATGTCATCTACGTATGTTATTATGTATGTTGTGTTATCGCCCCTTTTTCGCGTAAACAGGCGTGAGTCAAATTTGCTCTGACTGAAATTCATCTTTTTTAGTGTTTCTGTAATTTTATTATGCCACGCTCTCGCGGCTTGTTTAAGCCCGTACATGGCTTTGTTTAGCCTACATACTTTGTTTTCCTGATTTGGTTCAACGAAACCTTGTGACATGTATATCTCCTCCTCAAGCTCCCCATATAAGAACGCGGTGTTAACCCTCTCGCTGCGTAATTGTTTTATCAAAATAGCTTCAAAAATTGCGTACATAATTCCTTCGCAACGAGCGTCTTTTAAGAATTTTATTCTTTTGCCACCGGTTTTTCAAAACAAAAATTTTCGCCTGATTTAATCAGGAAAATGCAAATAGATAAGGCAAAATTTACAATAAAAAGTAACTGGTGGGAATGATCAAGGCGGGTTAATTAGACAGAGAAAATGCATCCCCGATGAAATCTCGGGTTGCGCAAATTTTGCTACTTTTACGTTGGCCGAGAAACTCTCGAGTTGCGAGGCGAGAGGGTTAATATCAATATGTTTTACATTTAAATTTTGATGCAATGATGCAATAATGCTCTTATTGTTGTATATGACACGACTGGTGCATAAGTTTCGTAATAATCCACCCCGAATTTTTGTGAATATGAGGTATTCTCACAATCTTCAGGTATATCACTGGGACTTTCATGTCCCTGAATAAAATTTTTTATTTTAATACACTTTTTTTTTTTTTTTTTTTTTTAATTTCATATACTGGAGAACATCCCATTGCATGATTGCACAACAATATTAACGAGATAAATAAGTTTTGGACGATGTTGGTGGTCCAAACACCTGGAAAACTCCTATACCGTCCCATGTCCCGGATGCTGATTTTTAAGTTTGGAGATGCCTGGATAAAATTGTTTCAATAAAAATAATTCGATGTAATTTTTTTCCGAAACTGGGACAATTGTTTTATATAAATATGTAGCAAAAAATTAACCTGCATCATTTTTACGGTTGATATTTTTTTAACTCTGTCCCTGGGTTTTCCATCCTTACCGTCCCTCTTGCTAAATTTATACAGAAAATCATTTCAGATGCAGCCACAGAATTTTTTTCAAGTTTTTTTCTTATGCAAAATTATGCTAGAGAAAGAATGTCTGTGATCACACTTACCTACTTGTTCACTATATTTATGCATACTATAAAGTGCGTATAAATGCTATAGTTCATATACAGAGCTACAGAAATGAATTCGTAAAGGTAACGCCTGTGTTGTTTTCCTGATTTGGTTCAACGAAACCGTGTGACCTCCTCAAGCTCTCCATATAAGAATGTTTAAAAATAACGTACTGATTGAGTTATTTGCAATTATAATTTCAATTTAATATATTAAAATAGCAATTAAAGCCTTTGTGCAGGAATATTGAAATGCAGTAAACCAACGTTTAAAATGCACAAATAATGCGTGAAAAAGCAGCAAACAGCTGTTTCGAATCTACAGCGAGATTCTTCTTCAGTGCAAGAGAGGGAAAAAAGGAACAGCGTGCTAGAAAAAGCAAGGCTGAGCAAAATGATAGACAGAGACGCGCTGCCTTATATACCCTATGCGGGTAGCGAAAGCGCCAGAAACAACCAATGAGAGAGAAGCAGTGGAAACGACTGGGTGGACAAGTAGCGACATCTACCGGAAAAGGAGAGAAAATGAAACCAAAAAAGAGGAAATTAAATTAATGCTTTCCAAATACTTGGAAAATCTGGAGTACTAGATAAGTCATTGACTAAAGAGTGAGAATTTTTAATGATGTGGTAAGCTTCCCAAAAATCAAGATCAAGGTTAGAAGAACATTTTTGGATAATGGTGGCTGAGGAAAAATCGAACCTATGTTGAGACGACCAAGAATGTTGAGCAATAGAAGAACGTTTGAGCTCCTGATTTTTAACATAACCTTCATGCCAGGGGCGTAGCTACCGTGGAGCAGTTGGAGCAAACTGCTCCAGGCGCACGAATCCTAAGGGCGCAAAATTAGAAAAAGCGAAATAAAAATTTCTTAATTAAGAAATTTTCATTTAAAAATATTTACATATGTTTTTCATTATTAATCATATTATTAATCATTATAGATACATCTTGTTACAACCAGCGTATTCCTAAAATATATTGCCTTGTGTTTAACCTCAACTATTTCGATTTAAAGCATGTTTTCATACACAGTTGAAAGAAATGACTTCTATTAAGGAAATTTTAATTCATACCATGTTGCAGCCTCAAGTAACTTCTCCAACATCGTTTCAGCATGCCTGATTTTTTTCTGTAACTTTTCGGTAGACGAGTGTTGAAGATTTTCAAATCTTAAAGTAATCAAAATTTTTTTAACAGGGCTCTCATCGGTCACTTTACTGGCTACGACTTTTCCCCAAATATAATTTTTCTGGTACATTTCTATTAAAATGTTTTAGAAATTTATCATGATGATTACTGTACAGAAATAATGGTAGCCAAAGAATTCACTACTGAGAAACCTATATGTTCAACGTAACACTAGTAATTTTACGATGATAATTATCTTACGATTTGTAAAAAAAATAGCCTAACAAGTTGCAGAAAATTATTGACCATTTTACAGACGAAAACCAAGAAAACGAAAATTTTGAAGGACTTTTGTTGTGGAAACTAAATATGCATCAATACAGAGCAATAATAACAGCTCGATTTAAACATATTCCACATCAGCCAATGGCGACAAAATTTAGTCGGGATGGGGGGTGATGGGAAGCATTAAATTTTGTGAGTATTGTTTTTGAGATTTTGAAAATATTGCAAATGTCAAATACAGAATCGATAAGATTTAAAAAGAGGGAAAAAGTTAAGTACCAAATTCAGTGTTCCTTAGGGCTTGATTATAGCGTATGCAAAATTATACCACTTTTTGTAGCAGTATTTTTCCGCATTAAACCTTATTTAATCGCTGAATTTTAGGATTAAAGAAGGCAGACTGGCCCGCCGGGAAACCGACCTGCGGGTCGGTGCGCCCTAAACCAGGTAAAGCTAATAGTTTTAAAATTTTCTATAAACATTAGATAGGAAAAGTCTTAAATCATTTAATAATTTTTTAAAAGATCACTTTTTTGAAGCATTTTTTATTAATGATTTTTACTTCCTTTTGCAAGGCCAGAAGAATTGATTGTTTTTTTTCTTGAAAGTTTCTTTGCTTCAGAGGACCATTTAAATCTTTTAAAACCTAACGTATATATTCTGTAATTTTCTCTGTGACCAATAGCGACATGGTCTACCCCAAGAATTTTTATCCTGTCTGAGAGCATGGCCTCTCTTTCAAAAAAATAAAATATATATATATATAGGTATTTTATTATCATTTATTAAGTATTTGTTTGAAATGTGTAGGCTACGTGTTTTCGTATAATGCTGTGGTAGTAATTTCCCCTATATAAATGTGTATTACATTGATTTTTATGCTTGATGTGCGAAAGTATTTATAAAGAATATTTTCGGCAAAGAAAATGTAATTCAAACATTCTTTTTTTGTTAAAAATTGCATTTTAATATGGAAATGGGACTGTTTCAATATTGTCTATAAATCTGATAATCAGAACGGCGGTTACCTATCTTGTATATATGTTAGAACAGGACTGTTTTTATTTTTTATTTTCTAAACCGATTTTTCACGCAGTCATCGAGCACGTATTTCAGACAAAATCGTGATAAAGATATATGACAAGACTTTTTTTTTCCCTTCGTTGACTGGTTTTTTTGCTTCCGTCTGGAAATTCCGTTGAAAACGCCAACTTTGACAGTGTTTTCTATAAGATCTATTTTATTTACAAAAAATACGGAAAACGGCTTTCGATTACAAAGTTCTGAATAACAACACCTGCCAGTTTCATGCGTTCTCGAGTAAAAATTAATTAAAACGCATGCCGTAAAATCGTTCCTTTGGATTTAAGAAGAGCCTTAAGAAATAAAATCATACAAATTTCAGGTTCATTTAAGAATATTATCATGAGCCCGGTCAAAACCGGGTGGGTCAGCTAGTCTATACTAATAAAAGAAAGTTTCGCTCTGTGTGTGGTGGCTAGCGACATATACTGCACGTAGAAGTCTGAAAATTTTGATGAGGGTAGTGCAAGACAGGTCCTGATACATCTGAGGCTCAGATTTTTAATTTTTTATGATCTCCCCCCCCCCCCAAACAGAGCACCTTACAGTTTGTATGCCCTGAATTGCTCAGAACTTGCCCCCCCCCCTTTTATCAGATCTTCTTCGTTTTGGGGGCCCGTTTCCCATTTAGTTATTCTCCGTTTCTACATTCTAGTTAAGACTCTGGGCCCCTTGACATTTTTGAGCGCCATGCGTTTTTCACACCCTAATATTGTAAACCTCTCAAGGCATAACTTTAAAATTGAGACTTGGGCTCCTCCCCCTGGGCCAGCACCCTCATATTTTGGACTCCTCTCCCTGGGCCAGCACCCACATACTTTTATTGGGCACCTAGTGCCCTTCTTTAAGAATTTCCCCCACTTTTTTTCGCGCTTCTTTAAAATTTTATTCGAATGATTAATGCATACCCTATGCTTAATTGCGACTTATTGAGATCTAAAGCGCTAAGTACTAGAACCTTTTAACATGTTTTCATCTTAGGGCCCTGCTATCAACTATCAGTTGGCCCCTTTTGGACCTCATATTATATCTCCCTTAAAAATGGTCTGATTCACTAACTTTTTTTTGTGACAACATCTTATCAAATCTAGCTACTACATGAGCAATATAAATTTTTTTTAAACTTCAGCTACCACCAAATTTGAATATTAATCGCCTTCTTGATGCCCTTGCCCAGCTACATTCCAGTTGAGACCCTGAACCCCTGGGGCTTGATACGAGCCCGCTTGAAGTTTCTGTGCCCCTAAATTGTTAATAAATTGCCCGCTTTTAATCCGACATTCGTTTTTGTGGCTCTTTTTCCATTTATTTATTTTTTTTTCGTTTCTACATTTCAGTTAAGACACTGGCCCCCTAGGGTAACTTTTTATGCACCATGCATTTTTCACCCACTAATTGTGTCACATTCTCAACTTCAAAATAGAGTCTTGGACTTTTCTCCCCGAGCCAACACCTTCATATATTTATTGGGACCCTAGAGCTCTTTTTTAAGCACTTCTTTGAAAAAAAAATGTCTAATGATTAATACTTATACCCTATACTTAATTTCGACTAATTGAAAATCTAAAGCGCTAAGTACTAGGGTCTTTTATCATGTTTTCATTTTAGGCCTTGCTCTCAATTATTAGTAGGCTCTTTATATCAGTTATATTCTTATCAGTGGGTTATTATAGTTCTCTTAAAAATGGCCCAATTCACTAGGATTTTTTCCTAACAGCTTCTTAGGTCCTCCAGCTACTGCATGAATAACAAAAAAATTACTCGCACTTCAGCTACCACCAATTTTGAATATTAATCGCCTTCTTAGGGTCCTTGGTGCAGTTTCTTTAAAAATTATCCGATAGTCTTGCAATTTTTCTTTAGCATAGTTCTAGGGTCCTCCGGCTACTTTATAAACCACTAAAAAATTTCTTTATACTCCAGCTACCGCCTTTTTCGGATATTAATCTTCTTTTTCGGCATCAACTTACGTTTACTCACTACAGCCGTGAATTAAAATTCGCGCTACCGTTAAAGGCAAGTGGTTAACATTAGAGGGGATGGGATTTTATCCGTAAATTAAATGTCACGTTAATGTTAAAGATAATTCGTTAAATTTACAGGGGGTGGGGGCGAAAAGCACCTTCCTCTGCTTCGGGGTGCATTCTTACTTCGGGTTCTAGGGGCCCGATTTCAACGGGAATTGGTTCATTCAACCTAGACTACGACTCAGCTATTTTCTGTATTATGAAAGTTTATCTTAGACTTCAGTTACCAACATTTTCGAACATTAAGGCTGTTCTTAACTGCTCTGCTCAACAAGCGAAAAGCGTTTTGACATAGTTACAAATTCATTTTTTAACGGAAAGATATAAAATTGGAAAGTCTGGCCATAAGCGATTTGGAATCGAACTGTTTTTTTTTATTTTTTAATCAATCAATTACCTATTGAGTTATAAGCGAATTCGATCACGTGACAAACCCGTTTTTCGTCCGCTCTTGAGTGCTCTTTCTCCCTTCGCGCGGAAATTCGGTTCAAAACGCCTACTTTGACATTATTTTCTGAAAGATCTATTGCGTTTGCAAAAAAAATGGAAAAAACAGCTCAATTACATAGTTTCTGAACAACAACACCAGCTAGTTTCATGCATTTTCGAACAAAAATAAATTAAAACCTATGTCAGAAAGTTGCCCTTTTTGATTTGAGAACACCCTTAATGGTACATTCTTTTCCGAGTTCAATGTGCCCTATGTCAACGCTAATTGGATAATTAAGCTTAGTTTACTATTCAGCTACTTTCTGCATTATAGAAGTTTATCTGAAACTTCTGTTATCACCATTTTCGAACATTAACGCCGCATTCTTTTCTCGGTTTTTGTGGGCTCTATTTCAACGGAAATAGGTCCATTCAACTCAGCTTACGATTGTTTTAAAGATTATAGTTCTACCGCCAGGATTCGCATTCTTATCTCGGGTTCTATGGGCTCGATTACTACGGTGTTTACTCATTCATCTTGGTTTTCGATTGCCTCCGGCGCGTACGGAACACTCCTGGCATACACTGCCTTTGGTAGCGGGGACCCAGGCCACATGTTCGTTCAGAAAGAGGTTTCTCGGGAATATACTAGACGCTGCCGAAGGCAGTGACCATCCCTAAAAACAAGTTCATTTGAACTACTTTATGAATATATAAAATCATACAAACTTGAGTTTTGTTTGCGTTATTATAACGAGCCCGGACAACGCCGGGCGGGTTAGCTAGTTACTATATATATATATATATATATATATATATATATGTGTGTGTGTGTGTGTGTGTATATATGTAACTTCAAAACAAAATTACGCAGAACTTCTTTGAGTGACAAGAGGGCGCACAAACTTTACTTGCTCCAGGGCGCTGAATATGTAGCTACGCCACTGCTTCATGCTCTTTTAAACGAAATCTAAGAGCACGTTTAGTCTGGCCAATATAAGAAAGGCCACATTGGCAAGAGATTTTGTAAATACCCCAGTTATCTAGGCGATCAATGGGGTGTTTGAGCTTTGAAAAAGTGATTTTATTAACAGGAGAAAAAATAACATTAAAATCAAACCTTCTTAAGATTTTAGCAACTTGCTGACTGATTTTAGGAAAAAATGGTAACACAACTGAAGTATTAGAGTTGGAATTAGAATGCTTTTCAGAATGGACGGATTTCGTCAATTTCTTATAAATAGAATCAATAATATTAGAGGAATAACCACGATCAACAGCAATAGCTTTGAGGTAATTAAGTTCAGCACTAAGTAACTGAGGAGTGGAACAAACATTGGTAGCCCGAAAAACAAAAGTATTGAAAGCAGCGAATTTCTGGTTAGGGGGATGAGAAGAATGCCTGTGAGGTGGAAGACTGACAGCAAAAGGTTTACGAAAGACGGTAGTCTGAAAGCCATTATCACAACGAATAACAAGGACATCGAGGAAAGAAAGACAGTTATTGGTCTCAATTTCAGAGGTAAATTGAATGCAGGGATCAATGGAATTCATAATAGAGAGAATCTGATTAATATCCGAATTTATTTCAACCAGGACATAAACATCATCAACATAACGAACATAGAACGGAAATTTTAAAATTTCAAAAAGTTTGACCTCAAAATAGTGCATATAAATATCGCATAAAATTGGACTAAGAGGATTACCCATAGCCAAACCATCAATCATGCGGAAGAAATTACCATTGAAAACAAAAGTATTTTGTGACAAGCAAGCGCGAGTGAGAAGGATAAGTTCCTCGATTTCAAAATAAGAGAAATGGAATTCACAAAGCCTGTTCTTGAGGCAATCCAAAGCCCCCTCAACCGGAACGTTTGTAAATAATGATTTAGCATAAAAAAAAACCATCATGTGACCCTGCGGCTTAAAATTATGGAGTTTTTTAACAAAATCAAAAGAATTCTTAACAGTGAAACAGTTACTGCTCAAAAGTGGGGAAAAAACAGAAACTAAATATTTGGCAAGCTTATAAGAAGCTGTACCGATACTAGAGACAATAGGTCTAAAAGGAATGTCAGGTTTATGGACCTTAGGTAAAGCATAAAACCTGGCACAATGCGCAATAGATGGAATAAGAGACTTCTTAAAGTTAGCAGGAATAATGGAAGAAGACTTGATGGCAGACTTAATAGAATTAATTTCACTAGTGGAAGGATCTTTGCGGATGTCCACATAAGGACCATCTTTAATTAATTTATGGGATTTTTCCAAATACGAAGATTTGTCGAGAAGAACAATCTGACCACCTTTGTCAGCCTTAGTAATGATTAAGTTTGGATCAGAACGCAAATTTTTCAGACATTGTTTAACTGGAATTTTAAGATTGGGTTTATAAACATTAGAATTGAAATCAACAGTATTGGCAATGAGATGCCTGATGGACTCTTTTTGAGAAGAAGATAGAGCGCTATGCTTAAAGGCCCTTTCAATAGGAGCAATTAGATTAGGTAAAGAAGGAATAGCAGAGACAGAGAAATTGTTATTCAATTTGAGAGCATCGAGCTGATTGTCACTTAAAGAAACACTAGAAAGATTGACAACAACATTTTGGTTAACAACAGGCAAATTGCTGGGGTTATTAACGACAGGACTTTTACAAAGTTCATTAAATTTCTTCTTTAAAACCGAACAATGAACAGAAGAAGCTGTGAGAACTCTACTCCATGACCTTCTGTCTATAGACTCAAAATCAGGTGTAGAATTAGCGAGGCTGATATGTAAGGAATATAACTCGCGCTCTATATGAGCAATTTTATGGCGAGTCTCTTGAATCAAAGCTCTTAAAAGAGCTAATTTAGAACGAAATAAGACCTTGTCAATTCTGTTAGAAGAAGATAAATTACAACGTATAGAAATGAAATTAGGAATAACCTTCTTACGCCTACAGTCAAGTAGGAAATGTAAGTGTTCCAAAAACCTGTACTTTTTTAATCGTAAATTACAAAACCTATTGATTTGAGACATTGCTTTTTTGGTTTCATTTTCTCTCCTTTTCCGGTAGATGTCGCTACTTGTCCACCCAGTCATTTCCACTGCTTCTCTCTCATTGGTTGTTTCTGGCGCTTTCGCTACCCGCATAGGGTATATAAGGCAGCGCGTCTCTGTCTATCATTTTGCTCAGCCTTGCTTTTTCTAGCACGCTGTTCCTTTTTTCCCTCTCTTGCACTGAAGAAGAATCTCGCTGTAGATTCGAAACAGCTGTTTGCTGCTTTTTCACGCATTATTTGTGCATTTTAAACGTTGGTTTACTGCATTGCAATTTAATAGAAATTTATGCTCATGAGTATGAGCATAAATTGCTTAAAGGTGGTTTTTAAAGGAGTTATGCATTTTTACGCTGAACCGAATTTAGTGTACTAGGAAATATTTGTAGAATATAGATAAAATGATATACAGGGCCACGCAAAGAGTTGGATACATGGCTGTCTATGGGTGATAATTTCTGGAAATGTAATTTCAGTAGTTTTAAGAGTGTTTTAGTTTGAATTAAATTTTAGCTAAATAGTGGCATGTAATAAAGATACTAGGTAAGCTACAGGGTTGTACAAAAGTATACAAGTATGTTTCCATCTATTAGTATAAATTGCTGAAAGATGAATTTCAACCTGTTATGTGTTTTCTTGTTAAACTAAATTTCCCCGTTATATAGTATACATATCAACCTACAGACCAAATACAGGGCTGTTCAAAAGAATTGGAATACATGTTTGCTATGGACAGTAACTGCTGAAATCAGTTTTTCAAATGTTTTATGCGTTTTCTAAAATGTTTACTTAGTTCTCTTATATACATTATTTCCCTAAATAACGAAGTTTTGTTAAAGCATTCAGGAAGTGTTGGAAAGTGTTTCATAATCTATGCTTAACGCGTGATTTTTCTTATTTGTTTAAATATAATTTAAGCTTGTATAATATATATATACACATATTTGAATATTCGATTTTAAATACTATCAAAATACTTTTCGTCAATTGGGGAAAGATTTTTACAATTTCGAGTCGACATTATTTAAATTTGAGAACTTGTAAGAGTGATTGGTAATTATTTTTGGAATGAATGTACGGGTTTCTTAGAATTAAAACCACAAACTTTCTTGAGTAATCGAAAAATGATTCGCACAGACTGTTTTGGAACACTGGTTACAAGGCGAAACTTTAAAACTGAAAAAGATTAATTTAAAGCTTGATCGAATATTAATAAATCCAGATAATCCTTTTTAAATGCGTTCGTAATTATCTGGCAACAGAAGTATCCATCTCAATTGAAAGTAAAGGGAAAATACAGATTACTGTATAGACCAATCAGAAAACGAATAAAATGCGGATTCAACTAATAAAAAGCTTCAGATATGTTTTTGATTTCCTACTTTGACCGAGGACAATAACCATTTTTCCAAAAGGTTAAAAAATTAATAATTTCTTCCGGATTTTTAATTTTTCTCTCTTTGGTGAAGGTTCAATTTTATTCCAATAAGGAGAATCCGCATTTCTCAAGAATCAGTTGAACAGACATGCCTTCAAAACTTAAAAAAAATTCTGTACAAATCTTTCTGTTACTATGGAATTTTACTTGTAAGAAAAGTAATTATCACCACAGCATATATGTTATTAACATTTGTATATTTGTATTATTTTCTTTTAAAGATTATTAAGGCTGTTCTCAACTGCTCTGCTCAACAAGCGCAAAACGTTTTGACACATTTACAAATTCATTTTTTTAACGGAAAGATATAAAATGGGAAGGCTTGATTATGGAAGCGATTTGGAATCGAACTGTATTTTCCATTTTTTGATAACTAACCCAGCAGAGAAAGAAACAGTGGGCCATCAGCTAGAAAAAAGATGGCAGCCAGCAGTGCTATCAGCGGTAAAGTGCAAGGGTGCCATTACTTAAACCTGTCGAAAAGTGTCCAAGCCGAATGCAGCTGGCCCATCAGCGATGGCCAACAGCAGGTCAGCATTGGTATGCCATCACATTACTTCAATCCGGCACTTTTTCTGCAGTGCTAGCACCTATCCCATTGCTATTCCTTTGCTGGCGTGCGCATTCCTTTACAAAAATTTCTTATAGAAATCTATACAAAAACAAAGTATTATATAATTCTGGCTCTTTTTTCTATAAGTTAGTTTCACCAAGAGCTATATAAACATCTGTAGAAGTGTCTATAATAGAAATATTTGAACTGCATGTGGTCACCCTCCCAAGTACTGACCGCGCTCGACGGTGTTTGGTTTTCGTGAGTGGACATGAACAAGTGCTTTCAGCGTACGCTACGATTGCTCGTAGTTTTCCAGCTCTCATTACACTATTTCAAGTTTGTTTCTTTTGTGATTTACGTTCCCAATCATTAAACTGGTATAGAAATTATACTATTGTATAGAAATCCTATGTATTTTATACGTTTTTTATTATTATTATTGATTCTGAACTGCGTAAATTATGAAAACCGAAATCCTTTGTAACCTAGTAAAACCACAGACTTCTAATATAAGCTTATATTAGATAGATATTCTTATATTAGAAGTCTGTGAGTAAAACCAGATTTAAGGAGAAAAAAAAAAGTGCGTTGAAATAAAGAATTTCTTTATTTATTCATTTACTTATTTATTTTGTTGGTGGCAGTGGTGCTATATTTTTTACAGTTTCAAAAAAAAATTAGCTTCACACCTTAAATTGTGTTAAGATATTCATTTCAGATTTGTGTTAAAATACTCAATATCTTCGATATTCGCAGCGCCACCTAGCGTAAGAGTTCCCAGCAATAATACTGCAAAAGTTCGTGCACTTCCATGTAGTGGTGGGCTAGCGTATGAGATAAAATGGATGCCCACCATAATTTTATCTGATGATTTCCAACAGCAAAGTTGACTGAAGCTGTCCAGCAGTGGTCATGCAGTGGTAGACCATCAGCCAGCACTTCTCCATCATTGCCAGCACCTTGCTGCTGGCCAGCCATTTCCTCTTTGCTGGGAAATTACCTATTGAGTTATAAGTGATTTTGATCACGTGACAAACACGTTTTTCAGCCTTCCTTGAGTGGCTATTATTTTTTCGCGCGGAAATTCGGTTCAAAACGCCCACTTTGACACTATTTTCTGAAAGATCTATTGCGTTTGAAAAAAAAAACAGTTCGGTTACGTAGTTTCTGAGCAACAACACCTGCTAGTTTCCTCCATCCCCCCCCCCCCCAAAAAAAAAAAAATTAATTAAAACTTATGTCATAAAATTGCCCTTTTGGATTTGAGAACAACAGCCTTAAAGCATTTTAAATGTTTCAGTTAATTTGCACTGTTTTCAAAGCATTTAAATGAAGAAAAATGTAACAGTAAAATCAGCCAAAGTCGCCCCTTTTCCGTAATTTTAAGGTAATTTATATGTAAAAAATTTCATTGGTGTTTTGTAAGGTGTAAACTTTAATTGCCATAAAAATATTGGAACACCCTCTTTATAACACCCCCCCCCCCCACCACCACCACCACCAAAAAAGAGAGAGAGAAAGAAAGGCGGAAATATCGGAATTTTAAACAATCTTAGCAAAAATCGCGGAAATGGATAGAAATGAAAAATTCGCAACGCGGCAAACGTTCAATCCTAATTTTCATTTCCAGATGAAGGGATTTCTTGATTCTGTACCTTGCTCTCACCCACCACTGACAGCGGTTCAATGACCTTTAAGATCCTTGCACACTAAGGCACACATATATTACTTAAATGTCAAGACTTGAACGAATTTCTCTCAGGTTATAAGTTTTACACACCTGAACAAAATTTAACCCTTAAATGCCTGATTTTTCAAAAGTAATTGTAATAACGTTTTTCGGCTTTCATTTTTTAAATAAGTCATGGGAAAAATACTTTTAAAAATCATATTTTGTTTTAAGTATGGTTTACGGCTAAATAACAGTTTGTTACTAGTCGGCAATACTGGTCTTTAATTGAAAAAATAATTTTCCTTGATAAAATTCTATAGTATTAAACAAACAAGAATTTTAGGAACTATAATAAGAAATAAATTTTACTTGCTCACTGCAGAACAAAATAGGGTATTTCACAAGCTTCCAAACAAAACAAAAAGAACAAGTAGCAACAATTGAAAAAATAAATCTATCTTTATTCTTAAACAGCACAAGTGTTGTCATCTACATGTTGAAAATCGATTTAATAATATTTTCAGAATGTATTTTATTGGCAACATTAGGCATTATAGCTTCAATATTACTCTAGTGGTATTTTAGAGCCTATATTGGGTATGTTGCTAAAAGCAACACCCGGCATTTAAGGGTTAAGGATATGTTGCAGTTAAATATTAATGCAACAAGATAGTTAAATTAAAAAAAATAATAATAATAACTAGGAAACAGGAATTCTGCTTTTTCAAAACTTAGTGTCGCCCTCGATGAAAAAAAAAAAAAATACATATGTATATATAGATAATACAAAACATATTTCAGTTTTAAGACTTAAAACGCATCCCTTTAATTTATATAAAATGACGTCATCCACATTCGCTGAAGAATTCCTCATTTGCGATCCAGTATTAAACAGCATCTACAGTAAAGTACGTATAGGACGTCACTGTCGCTGAATAATACACAAATCCAAAACAAGTGGGTAAGTGTGATCACAGATCTTACAGAGGGTTTCGTTTAATATTTCTTTCAAAACACTATCGTTTTGCAAAATCTGTTAGCTCCATAATTCGCAACTAGGGAGTGCTCTCTATTCTAAACAAACGTCTTCCCGACAAAACTCCGTTTTAGACCCTATTCGCACTTATATTAGTCGAGGAAATTGGACCCATAAAACTTAAAAAAATAAAGCCCTCCTGGCCAAGTGGAAATAAAATATGAAAGGGTATTGTGCATAAAATGAAAGAGTGGCCGAAGGGTCGTCAAATGATATATCAGATGAGGGGTTTTGGGAAAAATTGACCCCCCCTCACGGAGCCTTCAAGTTAAACTAGCTCGCTGTAGCTTAATTAGCGGCTAAGTTAGAAAAAATGCTTAAAAAACACAAGTTAGAGCCCTGAGGAGTCAATAATATAAGACTTTTTGAAAAATTTATCATTTGTCGTGTGATCACAAGTGTTCAGCTACAAGTATGCAAAATTTCACGTCCCCACTTATAGCTGATCTGACGCGTTCAGCTATAAGTATGCAAAATTCCATGCCTCCAATTTAATTAGGGGCTCAGTTAGAAAGAATTGATTAAAAAACACAAGCTGGAGTCCAAAGGGTTAAATATAAAACTTTTTCGAAAAAAAAAATATTTGTCGTGTGGTCTCAGGTGTTCTGCTATAAGTATGCAAAATTTCATGTCTCCAACTTAATTATGGGTCTCATTTAGAAAGAATTGCTTAAAATATATATGTGGGAGCTCAAAGGGTTAAATGTAAGACTTTTTCAAGATTTTATAATTTGTCGCCTGGCCTCAGGTGTTCTGCTATAAGTATGCAAAATTTCAAATCTTCAATTTAAATATGGTCTCAGTTAGAAAGAATTGCTTAAAATACACATGCTGGAGTCCAAAGGGTTAAATATAAAACGTTTTTAGAAGTTTATTATTTGTCGTGTGATCTGAAGTGTTCAGCTATAAGTATGCAAAATTTCATGTCTCCAGCTTAATTATGGGGCTCATTTAGAAAGAATTGCTTAAAATATATATGTGGGAGCTCAAAGGGTTAAATGTAAGACTTTTTCAAGATTTTATGATCTGTCGCCTGACCTCAGGTGCTCTGCTATAAGTATGCAAAATTTCAAATCTCCAATTTAATTATGGGCTCAGTTAGAAATAATTGCTTAAAATACAGAAGCTGGAGTCCAAAGGGTCAAATATAAAACTTTTTTCGAAATTCATTATCTGTCGTGCGATCTGAAGTTTTCAGCTATAAGTATGCAAAATTTCAAGTCCCCAATTCACTTAGGGACTCTGTTAAAATGAATTGCTTAAAATACACAAGCTGTACTCCAAAGGGTAAAACATAAAACTTTTTCGAAATCTATTATTTGTCGTGTGATCTGAGGTGAGTAGTGTGTATTTGAGAGTTTGGCGTCACCTGCGTTCCTGCGTTGTGGAGGTGTGGATGGTGGAGTGGTGTGCTGGCTCGTGGTGGCGCACCGCGCGCGCGCGCGCGCCGATAAGAGTCGGTGGTGGAGGAAACGCATGTTGGTGGAGGGAGAGGCTCTGTCGGGAAACTGATAAGAACTTGTCTTATAGTACGAGGGTATTTATTTTATTTTGAGGAATTTCGAAATTTTTCGAATTTTATTTTGAGGAGATAGAAATATTTAGCGAAAAAAAATTTTTTTCTCGAATTTTATTTTGATGAGATACTCTCTTACAGTACGAGGGTATTTTATTTTGAGGAGATACAAAATTTTTTCGAAGTGAATTTATTTTTCGAATTTTATTTTGAGGAAATAGAAAATTTTTTCGAATTTTATTTCGAGGAGATAGAAAATTTATTTTGAGGATTTTATTTTTCGAACTTAATTTTATTTTGAGGAGATAGAAATTTTTCGAAGAAAAATTTTTTTTCGATTTTTATTTTAACGGAACTTTATTTTACGAATTTTATTTTTCGAATATAATTTTATTTTCAGGTGTTAGAAAATTTTTGCGAATTGAATTTATTTTACGAATTTTATTTTAGGTGTTAGAATTATTTTTTTTCTTTTTAAAAATTACTTAGAGATAGAAATTATTTGCGAATTGAATTTTTTTTTTTCGATTTTTTTTTTAATGGAACTTTATTTTACGAATTTTATTTTTCGAATATAATTTTATTTTCAAGTGTTTGAAAATTTTTGCGAATTGAATTTATTTTACGAATTTTATTTTAGGTGTTAGAATTATTTTTTTCTTTTTAAAAATTATTTAGAGATAGAAATTATTTGCGAATTGAATTTTTTTTTTCGAATTTTATTTTAACGGAACTTTAATTTTATTTTACGAATTTTATTTTTCGAACTTAATTTTATTTTTAGGTGTTAGAAAATTTTTGCTAACTGAATTTATTTTACGAATTTTATTTTGAGGAAATAGTCTCTTATAGTACGAAGATATTTTATTTATTTTCGAATTTTATTTTGAGGAGATAGAAATATTTCAAGAAAATATTTTTATTTTGCAAAGTTTACTTAGCAGAGTTAGAAAATATTAGAGAATAATTTTATTTTAATGGAACTTTATTTTACGAATTAAATTTTAGAGATGTTAGAATTATTTTAGGAACTTTTATTTTTAGATGTTAGAAAATTTTATGCGAATTGAACTTTATTTTAGGGGAGATAGAAAATGTTTTTTCGAATTTTATTTTGAGGAAATAGAATTATTTTGCGAACTTTATTTTTATTTTAGAGGAAATAGATTTTTTTTTTTTTTTTTTTTTTTGAGAAGAATTGCTATTTTATTTATTTAACGGAACTTAGATTTATTATGTTTTTAAAATAATATGAAATAAAAGCTTACTTGATTTTCATGATGAGAAAATAGATCATGTGCATTCATTGAATTCAGGTTGTACATGAAATTAACACGCATAAATTATAAAAATACTGAAGAAATATTATTTCAACTAAGTAGCAGAAAGATTTTACACCAATACACCAATGCAGATGTTAATGAATTCCTACAGATGTCGTGATGCTTCTGTTTATCTCAGTCGAAATAGAAAATCTGATTTCCACGCACATTTAGAGCAGATAACATTTGAGTTGCCATTTTTAAAAATATAAATATTTTATTATAATAGCACTGCCACATTTCGACAAAAGTCTCTTATCAACTCGCTTTAGTATGAAGTCAAGAATAGCCTCGTTCCCAAACAAATTAAACTTGAACACGGATTTTATCAAAGTTCACCCCTTTTTCGCAGACAGGAATACTGCACACTAATGATAACATGTGTTTTTGATATCACTCAATGGCCGGCAGATTAACTTAAAGTAAAGCGGTATGTGTTATCATTTTGCAGTGGTGACATTCAGTCTATGCGGGCGACAGTCACTCTCTGCGCTCTTGTTTGTCGTGGACCACTATAACACATTATGCTTTTCGAGTAAATTTATTAAAACTGGGATATTTAAAGTAAATACAGAGGTTTTAAAACTTACAAGACTATAATTTATTTAAAAGATTCTTTCTTTTAAATGAATGGACATTTGAAAAATTTTGCGGAAAGATTTTAATTTTGTGAACTTAATTTTTTTTTTTCGATTTAAATTTTCATGGATACATTCTTCGAGAAGGAATGTATGTATTTTTAGATGCGTTAGTTTTAGATAAGTTGTATGTGACATGCTTTAAAATTAAATTTGTAAATTTAAATAATAATAATAACAATGAAATAATAATAATGAAAACAATGAAATAATAATAATAATGACAGCATTAAAATAATTATAATGACAACATTGAAATAATAATAATAATAAGCAAAAGAAATATTTCGTTAGTTGAAAAATAAAGTTTTCTCTTTAGAGTTCTTATATATTTTGCAGTATTCACTATCAATTCACATATTTATCGATGTATTAGATCTTTTCAGAAAATTAACTTGCTTTTTGTGTAATGTTTGTGGGAAAGAATTTTTCTTCTAAAGGAATCATTTGAAGTTTCTTTTTTAAAATACCATGGTTCGACTTAGGAAATAATTTTACTTATTACCTAAAATGAATTTTTTCAAACTTCTGCTTGAAGAATCGCTTATGTTAGAGTTAAAACAAGGGCAAGTTCAAGATTAAATAATTCACTTTTAGATATTGTGCACATTTTCAATAAGCATTAAGTAAATTTTCAGGAATAAAGGTCACGAAATTTCTGTTAACTTAACGCGCCAATCATCTTACGTGATTTAGGTCACGTGACTAGTAAAATATTTTAAAACAATCAGGGTTGAGTATTTATAATTTTCTGCAACCCCTATGATTGTATAAATTTGCATGGTATGAGATAGCGATTTTAATTACATGACAAACACGTATTTCGTCCGCTCTTGAGTTCTTTTTCTCCTCTCGCGCGGAAATTCGATTCAAAACATCAACTTGGACAGAAATTTGAGATTTACGGATTTCTTTTTAAAGGAAATGAATTGATTTTATTTTAATTGAAACTAATTAGAAATGTCACTTACTTTAATCTTCATTAGAAAGAGTTGGAGACTTTGCTATTTCCAAACATCACTTCAAAATTAAATATCTTAAACGCTGAAGCTAAAATATAACGTTACTTTTAAATTCTTTGAAAAATGAAACGCAAAAGAAAAATGCATGTCCACGCAGAGACATAGAAAAAATTATGACTTAGAACTATCTTTAGTTAAATTTGGTTTGACTTAAAACTTTATCAACCTGTTTAAACTCTGTTAATTTATATTTTGGAACTATTGAAAATATTTTTGAGTGAAAAAGCTTAGAGTTTGAAATTGTAACTCGCACATAACAACGTTTCATATTTTTCCAAAATATGAGTGAGTTGGCTTTTTGAAAACTTTTGAACTATCGTTTAGAAATTACTTGTAACAGTTTAGCAATTTCATATATGATGATATTTCCAGTCACTAACAAGATTTGATACTACAATGTGACTTATGTGTCACCAATGATCTTTTCCTCACAAAATACATTTGAAAACTTTATTTTTACTTATACGTTTAAATACATAGAGAAAAATTTAGCTTACTTTAAGGAATGTACTTCAACATATCTTCTTCCTTCATCTGATTGAGACAAAATGGTTGATTTCTTATCTGTTAAACACGAAAGCCGTGCATTATCACATGACTTCACTCTACTATGTGAATGGCTGATAGTATAAACACGTTATCAACGTCATCAGTAGGCGATTAGAATAGCTAGACTTTTGTGGTGTATAGCATTGCTATCCGAAGCATGTTTGAGCCTGTTTTTCGCTACCTCATCTGTAATGTAAGTTGTAATTATTTTAATTAGTTAAAATCCCCAATTGCTAATTGTAATTAGATCATTAATTGATTTTTATAATAATAAGTGATTTATTTTTATATTGTTTAAATTTCATTTAAGTGTTGATCTTAGAAATAACTTAATTTTCTTTAAATTTCCTTCACTTAAGTCTTTAAAATTTTGTTTTGTATGTTGGAAATTATTTCAAAGTATTGAAAGTCGTATTTGTGAAATGGTTCATTTTTTAGAAAATGAGTCTTGAAAAATAGTCATGAAAATTATTAGTCTTGGAAATTTTTGAAAAACATGAAAATAACCCGAAAAAATTATTTGACTTGTAAAATATTTGAAGAACTGAAAATGGTTTATTTTTTAGAAAATAAGTCTTGAAAAATAGTCATGGAAATTATTTGGCTTGAAAATTTTTGAAAGACATGAAAACAACTCGAAAAAATTATTTGACTTGTAAAATATTTGAAGAACTGAAAATGATTTCACTGCTCGAAGTTGAGTTGAAAAATAATTGCATAACTCGAAGAAATTATTTGAGTTGTAAAATATTTGAAAGTGTTGCCATTGAAAAAGAACTTGGTTTCTTGAAAACATATACTTAATTTCTAAAAATTTTACGAAAATTGCATGCTTGGTAGAATGAACGAGAAGAACCAACCCTTGGTTTCTTTAAAGTTTTTGAACACTTTCATGGTCGAAAGAACAATGAAAGTCCCTAGTTTCATGAGAACATATGCATGATTCCTAAAAATTTTATGAAAAATGCATACTTGGAAGAATAAATGAGGAGAGTTCATGGATACCTTTGTGAACTCATTCGTGAAAATTCTTTCTTGATACTTCAGGGGCCCTGAGTGTTGAAAGTTTGTTTTGAAAATCTATTTAATACCACGATTTTGTGGGAAAAAAGAATGAGAGTCTTTGTTTTCTAAGAAGATTTATTTGATTAATGCTCATAAATATTGCATGAGTTGAACTCGCGTTTGGAAGAAAGAACAATGAGAGTCCTTAGTTTCATGAAAACTTATGTATGTTTCCTAAAAATTTTAGGAATTGAACACTTGCTTGGAAGAATAAATGATGAGAGTTCATGGTTACCTTTTGAGAATTCATTCGTGAAAAATCTTTCTTGATATATCATGGCAATTGAGTCGTGCTAGTTTGTTTTGAAAATCTATTTAATGACATGATTTTGTAGGAAAAAAGAATGAGAGTCCTTGTTTTCTAAGAAGGTTTATTTGATTAATGCTCATAAATATCACATGGGTTGAACTCACACTTGGAAGAAAGAATGATGAAAGTCCTTAGTTTCATGAGAACATATGTATGTTTCCTAAAAATTTTATGAATTGAACACTTGTTTGGAAGAAAGAATGATAAGAATCATGGATGGTTAGAAGGTTTGCTTGATTTCTTAAAGTTTTTGGTAAATGCATGGATCAAACACATGATTGAAAGAAAGAACGATGAGAGTCCTTGGAAAATTCATGAGAACTAATTTTAAAAATATTTGTTAGTTAACAAAGCAAAGGTTTTGCAAAAATAAGTTAAACAAATTTAGTTAAGAAAAAATTAAGTTAAAAAAATTTAAAGGTTTGAAAAAAAATTAAATTAAGAAAAAAAATGTTAATTAAGAAAAAAAAATTAAGTAAAGAAAAAAAAAGTTAAGTTTAGAAAAAAAATCACGTTTAGAAAAGTATTTCAAGGTTGAATGTTTGTAAAATTTGATTGTTTTCTGCTTTAACTCTTAAATGATTTCATCCTAGCATTCAATTGTTCATCCTGCCAACCATATGTTTATTCAACACCTAACCAACCAAGCATCTTCTTACCACACCAATCGATTATTTATAGTATTAACCCTTTATTTCTGCACAAGTGCAGAAAGTAAACCGACGATAGAATCGAAAAAATAAGTGACTTATCAAATAGACTTTGTTGAAACTCGACATTATCCAATATTTTCGAAAAGATAAACTTAGACTCAGAAACTCATTTAACATCAATCTGGAATGAAAATTTGCAAAATTGTTGTTCATTTCCCGCGAAAACTCACTTATGCATTTTTGGAGATATGTAAAATCACCACAATATTATATTTAAATTAATTAAATTCTCACTGTTTCATATTACTTTGCAAGTAATTAGAAATATTTCTAGGTTAACTAGGTTTGATAGTATTCCAACTTAATCATTTCTTTGACAGATTTTCTATGATAAACCTTGTGTAACTAACCTTTTTAATTCAACGTAGTTTCATGAGATTTACCTGCAAAACTTTAAATTCTTCTATTCAGTTTAGTTATCAATTTCAAATTATTTTTAAAAATTTTATTATTGTTTGAAAAATAATTGTGTACTCTAATACCTGTATTTTAAAACATTTAAACTCTAACATTTAACAAATCTAAAATTATAATATATTCAACGCTTACCTAATATACCAGCTTGGTCAAGCTTGTCTGGCGGCGACCTTCGGGACGCGTCGCGGGGCTTGCTTCACGGGTGGTCCCTCGCGTCGACATATGGGCCTGAAAAGGGCCTGGGACCGGAAGATGAACCCCTCATCATACCAGCTTGGTCATGACAAGTGTGTTTAACAGGACAACTTTAAGTGAAATGGCAAATCCTTATCGTGAAACATGTTATCACGTGACAACTTCCTCCCGTTTCATTGGATGATAACGCAATCACGTGATTCCTTATCTGCAATGTCACTCAACGATAAGAACAACTCTGAGAAGCCACATTCACGCCAATTTATCACTCTTTTCAGGTGAGTACCCGTGCAGGTTTGTCTTTGATATCCGTCCCTTGTATAATCATGTCAAATCATGTTTTAACTTGTCTGAAGTTGTCTAAACATGTTATTGCTTCTTACTTAACCTAAAATGCAAGTTTAATCACGAAAGAAATGTATATATTTATATTTTTGTTAGATTAGATAATTGAAATAAACAATTTCTAAGTATAATTAAATCACTTCCGTTAATTAATAATTATATTAATTAAAATAATAATGATTTATATATGAACTAATTTATAATATATATATAATATCGATTTCAGAAATAACTTAAGTTTCGTTTCCAAGCGAAAAAGAATAATTCAAATATATATGAGAGTTAGAAAATTCTTATGTGAGAAAACTAGAAAGCAAAAATGATGAGAGACCTTGGATATTTCAAGCAAACACTATTCATGCATTTTTCAAGAGTTAAAAGAAATCATATTTTTCATGACTGAGTTTTCAAGATGTATCCAAAGGGTGTTATCATTTTTTCTTTCTAGTTTTCTCACATAAGAATTTTCTAACTCTCTATATTTGAATTATTCTTTTTCTCTTGGAAACGAAACTTAAGTTATTTCTGAAATGGATATTATATATATATTATAAATTAGTTCATATATAAATCATTATTATTTTAATTAATATAATTATTAATTAACGGAAGTGATTTAATTATACTTAGAAATTGTTTATTTCAATTATCTAATCTAACAAAAATATAAATATATACATTTCTTTCGTGATTAAACTTGCATTTTAGGTTAAGTAAGAAGCAATAACATGTTTAGACAACTTCAGACAAGTTAAAACATGATTTGACATGATTATACAAGGGACGGATATCAAAGACAAACCTGCACGGGTACTCACCTGAAAAGAGTGATAAATTGGCGTGAATGTGGCTTCTCAGAGTTGTTCTTATCGTTGAGTGACATTGCAGATAAGGAATCACGTGATTGCGTTATCATCCAATGAAACGGGAGGAAGTTGTCACGTGATAACATGTTTCACGATAAGGATTTGCCATTTCACTTAAAGTTGTCCTGTTAAACACACTTGTCATGACCAAGCTGGTATATTAGGTAAGTGTTGAATATATTATAATTTTAGATTTGTTAAATGTTAGAGTTTAAATGTTTTAAAATACAGGTATTAGAGTACATAATTATTTTTCAGACAATAATAAAACTTTTAAAAATAATTTGAAATTGATAACTAAACTGAATAGAAGAATTTAAAGTTTTGCAGGTAAATCTCGTGAAACTACGTTGAATTAAAAAGGTTAGTTACACAAGGTTTATCATAGAAAATCTGTCAAAGAAATAATTAAGTTGGAATACTATCAAACCTAGTTAACCTAGAAATATTTCTAATTACTTGCAAAGTAATATGAAACAGTGAGAATTTAATTAATTTAAATATAATATTGTGGTGATTTTTACATATCTCCAAAAATGCATAAGTGAGTTTTCGCGGGAAATGAACAACAATTTTGCAAATTTTCATTCCAGATTGATGTTAAATGAGTTTCTGAGTCTAAGTTTATCTTTTCGAAAATATTGGATAATGTCGAGTTTCAACAAAGTCTATTTGATAAGTCACTTATTTTTTCGATTCTATCATCGGTTTACTTTCTGCACTTGTGCAGAAATAAAGGGTTAATACTATAAATAATCGATTGGTGTGGTAAGAAGATGCTTGGTTGGTTAGGTGTTGAATAAACATATGGTTGGCAGGATGAACAATTGAATGCTAGGATGAAATCATTTAAGAGTTAAAGCAGAAAACAATCAAATTTTACAAACATTCAACCTTGAAATACTTTTCTAAACGTGATTTTTTTTCTAAACTTAACTTTTTTTTTCTTTACTTAATTTTTTTTTCTTAATTAACATTTTTTTTCTTAATTAATTTTCTTTTTTCTTAATTTAATTTTTTTTCAAACCTTTAAATTTTTTTAACTTAATTTTTTCTTAACTAAATTTGTTTAACTTATTTTTGCAAAACCTTTGCTTTGTTAACTAACAAATATTTTTAAAATTAGTTCTCATGAATTTTCCAAGGACTCTCATCGTTCTTTCTTTCAATCATGTGTTTGATCCATGGATTTACCAAAAACTTTAAGAAATCAAGCAAACCTTCTAACCATCCATGATTCTTATCATTCTTTCTTCCAAACAAGTGTTCAATTCATAAAATTTTTAGGAAACATACATATGTTCTCATGAAACTAAGGACTTTCATCATTCTTTCTTCCAAGTGTGAGTTCAACCCATATGATATTTATGAGCATTAATCAAATAAACCTTCTTAGAAAACAAGGACTCTCATTCTTTTTTCCTACAAAATCATGTCATTAAATAGATTTTCAAAACAAACTAGCACGACTCAATTGCCATGATATATCAAGAAAGATTTTTCACGAATGAATTCTCAAAAGGTAACCATGAACTCTCATCATTTATTCTTCCAAGCAAGTGTTCAATTCCTAAAATTTTTAGGAAACATACATAAGTTTTCATGAAACTAAGGACTCTCATTGTTCTTTCTTCCAAACGCGAGTTCAACTCATGCAATATTTATGAGCATTAATCAAATAAATCTTCTTAGAAAACAAGGACTCTCATTCTTTTTTCCCACAAAATCGTGGTATTAAATAGATTTTCAAAACAAACTTTCAACACTCAGGGCCCCTGAAGTATCAAGAAAGAATTTTCACGAATGAGTTCACAAAGGTATCCATGAACTCTCATCATTTATTCTTCCAAGTATGCATTTTTCATAAAATTTTTAGGAATCATGCATATGTTCTCATGAAACTAGGGACTTTCATTGTTCTTTCGACCATGAAAGTGTTCAAAAACTTTAAAGAAACCAAGGGTTGGTTCTTCTCGTTCATTCTACCAAGCATGCAATTTTCGTAAAATTTTTAGAAATTAAGTATATGTTTTCAAGAAACCAAGTTCTTTTTCAATGGCAACACTTTCAAATATTTTACAACTCAAATAATTTCTTCGAGTTATGCAATTATTTTTCAACTCAACTTCGAGCAGTGAAATCATTTTCAGTTCTTCAAATATTTTACAAGTCAAATAATTTTTTCGAGTTGTTTTCATGTCTTTCAAAAATTTTCAAGACAAATAATTTCCATGACTATTTTTCAAGACTTATTTTCTAAAAAATAAACCATTTTCAGTTCTTCAAATATTTTACAAGTCAAATAATTTTTTCGGGTTATTTTCATGTTTTTCAAAAATTTTCAAGACTAATAATTTTCATGACTATTTTTCAAGACTCATTTTCTAAAAAATGAACCATTTCACAAATACGACTTTCAATACTTTGAAATAATTTCCAACATACAAAACAAAATTTTAAAGACTTAAGTGAAGGAAATTTAAAGAAAATTAAGTTATTTCTAAGATCAACACTTAAATGAAATTTAAACAATATAAAAATAAATCACTTATTATTATAAAAATCAATTAATGATCTAATTACAATTAGCAATTGGGGATTTTAACTAATTAAAATAATTACAACTTACATTACAGATGAGGTAGCGAAAAACAGGCTCAAACATGCTTCGGATAGCAATGCTATACACCACAAAAGTCTAGCTATTCTAATCGCCTACTGATGACGTTGATAACGTGTTTATACTATCAGCCATTCACATAGTAGAGTGAAGTCATGTGATAATGACGGCTTTCGTGTTTAACAGATAAGAAATCAACCATTTTGTCTCAATCAGATGAAGGAAGAAGATATGTTGAAGTACATTCCTTAAAGTAAGCTAAATTTTTCTCTATGTATTTAAACGTATAAGTAAAAATAAAGTTTTCAAATGGATTTTGTGAGGGAAAGATCATTGGTGACACATAAGTCACATTGTAGTATCAAATCTTGTTAGTGACTGGAAATATCATCATATATGAAATTGCTAAAATGTTACAAGTAATTTCTAAACGATAGTTCAAAAGTTTTCAAAAAGCCAACTCACTCATATTTTGGAAAAATATGAAACGTTGTTATGTGCGAGTTACAATTTCAAACTCTAAGCTTTTTCACTCAAAAATATTTTCAATAGTTCCAAAATATAAATTAACAGAGTTTAAACAGGTTGATAAAGTTTTAAGTCAAACCAAATTTAACTAAAGATAGTTCTAAGTCATAATTTTTTCTATGTCTCTGCGTGGACATGCATTTTTCTTTTGCGTTTCATTTTTCAAAGAATTTAAAAGTAACGTTATATTTTAGCTTCAGCGTTTAAGATATTTAATTTTGAAGTGATGTTTGGAAATAGCAAAGTCTCCAACTCTTTCTAATAAAGATTAAAGTAAGTGACATTTCTAATTAGTTTCAATTAAAATAAAATCAATTCATTTCCTTTAAAAAGAAATCCGTAAATCTCAAATTTCTGTCCAAGTTGATGTTTTGAATCGAATTTCCGCGCGAGAGGAGAAAAAGAACTCAAGAGCGGACGAAATACGTGTTTGTCATGTAATTAAAATCGCTATCTCATACCATGCAAATTTATACAATCATAGGGGTTTCAGAAAATTATAAATACTCAACCCTGATTGTTTTAAAATATTTTACTAGTCACGTGACCTAAATCACGTAAGATGATTGGCGCGTTAAGTTAACAGAAATTTCGTGACCTTTATTCCTGAATATTTACTTAATGCTTATTGAAAATGTGCACAATATCTAAAAGTGAATTATTTAATCTTTAACTTGCCTTTGTTTCAACTCTAACATAAGCGATTCTTCAAGCAGAAGTTTGAAAAAAATCATTTTAGGTAATAAGTAAAATTATTTCCTAAGTTGAACCATGGTATTTTAAAAAAGAAACTTCAAATGATTCCTTTAGAAGAAAAATTATTTCCCACAAACATTACACAAAAATCAAGTTAATTTTCTGAAAAGATCTAACACATCGATAAATATGTGAATTGATAGTGAATACTGCAAAATATATATGAACTCTAAAGAGAAAACTTTATTTTTCAACTAACGAAATATTTCTTTTGCTTATTATTATTATTATTTCAATGTTGTCATTATAATTATTTCAATGCTGTCATTATTATTATTATTTCATTGTTTTCATTATTATTATTTCATTGTTATTATTATTATTATTTAAATTTACAAATTTAATTTTAAAGCATGTCATATACAACTTATCTAAAACTAACACATCTAAAAATATACATTCCTTCTCGAAGAATGTATATATGAAAATTTAAATCGAAAAAAAAAATAATTAAGTTCACAAAATTAAAATCTTTCCGCAAAATTTTTCAAATGTCCATTCATTTAAAAGAAAGAATCTTTTAAATAAATTATAGTCTTGCAAGTTTTAAAACCTTTGTATTTACTTTAAATAATCTAGTTTTAATAAATTTACTCGAAAAGCATAATGCGTTATAGTGGTCCACCACAAACAAGAAGCTTAGACTGGGTGTCACCCGCATAGACTGGCTGACGCTAGCATAAAATGATAACACACACCTCTTTGCTCTAAGTTAATCTGCCGGTCATTGAGTGATATTAAAAACAGATGTTGTCATTGCGTGTGCAGTATTTCTGTCTGCGAAAAAGGGGTGAACTTTGATAAAGTCCGTGTTCAAGATGAATTTGTTTGGGAACGAGGCTATTCTTGACTTCATACTAAAGCGAGTTGATAAGAGACTTTTGTCGAAATGTGGCAATGCTATTATAATAAAATATTTATATTTTTTAAAATGGCAACTCAAATGTTATCTGCTCTAAATGTGCGTGCAAGTCAGATTTTCTACTTCGACTGAGATAAACAGAAGCATCACATCTGTAGGAATTCATTAACATCTGCATTGGTGTATTGGTGTAAAATCTTTCTGCTACTTAGTTGAAATAATATTTCTTCAGTATTTTTATAATTTATGCGTGTTAATTTCATGTACAACCTGAATTCAATGAATGCACATGATCTATTTTCTCATCATGAAAATCAAGTAAGCTTTTATTTCATATTATTTTAAAAACATAATAAATCAAATAATTTTGCAATTCCAAAATATTACTCTATTCTAAGACAAATCCTCCCAATTTTCTACACACATCTATTATTTACGAAAAATAATAAATAAAAGTTCTCAAAATAAGAAAACACTTTCCAGAACAATAGGTTAAGTTCGAAATCAAAAATATTTCCTCTTAATTAAGACCATGAAATAAATTAAGTTCCCCAAAATAAAATTCTTTCCCGCGAATTTTCAAAGTTCCGTTAAAAAAATAAAATAGCAATTCTTCTCAAAAACTTCTATTTCCTCTAAAATAAAAATAAAGCTCGCATAAATTTTGTATCTAACGAGTGCAGGAAATTATAAATGCACAAACATGATTGGTTTAAAAATGTTGTTACAAATATTTCCAGTCAATTTTGTATTTGCTGTTGAATTAAAATTGAAAAAAATCAAGCTTTCCCATGGCGTTTATCAAAATCAACTAAAATATTTTCTATGCGCATGCAAACAAAATAAATTTCAATCAAGCTATCCCCACGTTAAAGTACACATTGTCCAAAAATTAACACGAACATGATAATACATCACACAAAAATACCTCTTCTCGAAGAAAGTCATCCATTGAAAATTGAGTATCTCCACTAAATACCAACATAAAAATGAATTCCCGCAAATTTTCAAAGTTCCGTTAAATAAATAAAATAGCAATTCTTCTCAAAAAAAAAAAAAAAAAATCTATTTCCTCTAAAATAAAAATAAAGTTCGCAAAATAATTCTATTTCCTCAAAATAAAATTCGAAAAATTTTTCTATCTCCCCTAAAATAAAGTTCAATTCGCATAAAATTTTCTAACATCTAAAAATAAAAGTTCCTAAAATAATTCTAACATCTCTAAAATTTAATTCGTAAAATAAAGTTCCATTAAAATAAAATTATTCTCTAATATTTTCTAACTCTGCTAAATAAACTTTGCAAAATAAAAATATTTTCTTGAAATATTTCTATCTCCTCAAAATAAAATTCGAAAATAAATAAAATATCTTTGTACTATAAGAGACTATTTCCTCAAAATAAAATTCGCAAAATAAATTCAGTTAGCAAAAATTTTCTAACACCTGAAAATAAAATTAAGTTCAAAAAATAAAATTCGTAAAATAAATTTTCTAAGACATGAAAATAAAAGTAAGTTCGAAAAATAAAATTCGTAAAATAAAATTAAAGTTCCGTTAAAATAAAATTCGAAAAAAAAAATTCAATTCGCAAATAATTTCTATCTCTAAGTAATTTTTAAAAAGAAAAAAATAATTCTAACACCTAAAATAAAATTCGTAAAATAAATTCAATTCGCAAAAATTTTTCTAATACCTGAAAATAAAATTATATTCGAAAAATAAAATTCGTAAAATAAAGTTCCGTTAAAATAAAAATCGAAAAAAAAAATTCAATTCGCAAATAATTTCTATCTCTAAGTAATTTTTAAAAAGAAAAAAATAATTCTAACACCTAAAATAAAATTCGTAAAATAAATTCAATTCGCAAAAATTTTCTAACACCTGAAAATAAAATTATATTCGAAAAATAAAATTCGTAAAATAAAGTTCCGTTAAAATAAAAATCGAAAAAAAATTTTTCCTCGAAAAATTTCTATCTCCTCAAAATAAAATTAAGTTCGAAAAATAAAATCCTCAAAATAAATTTTCTATCTCCTCGAAATAAAATTCGAAAAAATTTTCTATTTCCTCAAAATAAAATTCGAAAAATTTTTCTATTTCCTCAAAATAAAATTCGAAAAATAAATTAACTTCGAAAAAATTTTCTATCTCCTCAAAATAAAATACCCTCGTACTGTAAGAGAGTATCTCATCAAAATAAAATTCGAGAAAAAAAATTTTTTTTCGCTAAATATTTCTATCTCCTCAAAATAAAATTCGAAAAATTTCTAACTCCTCAAAATAAAATAAATACCCTCGTACTATAAGACAAGTTCTTATCAGTTTCCCGACAGAGCCTCTCCCTCCACCAACATGCGTTTCCTCCACCACCGACTCTTATCGGCGCGCGCGCGCGGTGCGCCACCACGAGCCAGCACACCACTCCACCATCCACACCTCCACAACGCAGGTGACGCCAAACTCTCAAATACACACTACTGAGGTGTTTAGCTATCATAATACAAAATTGCATGCCTCCAATTTGATTAGGAATTCTGTTATAAAGGATTGCTGAAAATACACAAGTTGGAGCCCAAAGAGTTAAATATAAAACTTTTTTCAAAATTTTATGATTTGTCTTGTTGTCTCAGGTATTCAGCTATAAGTACGCGGAATTTCATGGCTCCAACCTTATTAGCGGCTGACTTAGAAAGAATTGTTTGAAATACACAAGTGGGAGTATAAAGGGTTAAATTTAAGACCTTTTTCAAAATTTTAGAATTTGTCGTTTCATGTGAGGTGTTCAGCTATAAGTACTCAAAATTTCAAGTCTCCAACATGTATAGTTTCTGAGAACGGGATCTGTGACGGACAGACAGACAGACAAAGGAGTGAGATGAATAGGGTTTCGTCAGATGAACGAAACCCTAAAAAGAGATGCCGACATTCAAGAAACTTGACAAAAGAATCGACTATCTAATGATTCATATGCCTTCATTTGTTTGTAATATTAATATAGATAATAGCCTAAGTCACGTGACTGTCATCAACAATTCCACGTTGACCGCTTCACTTTTTATGTACCAGGAGGCCATTTCGCTACTTTATGTTAGCTAGGCGCAGGTGATAAATCGCCAAATATTGTTCCATCGCCATAATGTCATCAGTATATAGTCCATTTCATGTGACTATCAGAAAAATTTTTCGCGTGATAAATTAAAACAAAGCTTTGATGTTGAAATTAAAGATCATGTTTTATGCTATTTATTACTTTTTTTTTAAAAAGAAATAATTGAGTCATAAATTTTAAGGTTTTCAGTTTTAAAGTTATGCATTTTAAATAAAATGAGTGAAAGTATTATATTTTAAATGAAATTAATAAAATACGAAAAACTACGACGGGAACAATGTTTGGCGATTTATCGCCTGCACCCGGCTAATATAAAAATACCGAGTTCATGATTTCTGTATCAGAAACTTCCGATTTGGCGAAGGATTGAGCAAATAAATTAAATTATGAATAAAAGTAAAATGATACAATGCTTAGCATACATTTAATGGAGACCAAGCTGGTCGCCAAAGGGCGGCTAGAATTAATATAGATACTTTAAATTAAATTTAGTTTATAATAGCTCCATGTTTTATCAGAAATCATTCATTTATATTTTTTTCAAAATAGCACGTATTTTAATTACATTTTTTTTTTCAGTTGTTATGGGAAAATGGCAACAAAAAGATATAATTACTATTTTCCAACGATTTTTTCTTTACTTTCTACAGAAATGAAGTATTTGAGTTGCCAAAATTAAACAAATAGCGCTAAAAACTAAAAATAAATTAATATCTCAAAATTCGAGAGATATTTTTTACAAACTTTAGAAAATGTTATTAATTTAAACTGTTGCCAGTTGTATAAACAGCGCAAACAATAATGTTTACTTTAAATAAAAAAATTATTTACACGTGACTATTACAAACTGAAAAAATAAAGCTTTAAAATTAGAATTAAATGATTACATGTTAAAAGCAGGAAAATTACGTCATAAGAATCATAGGCACAGATGTCATATACGTCATATACATATTGGAGAAATTTTTTTCCGACGCCAATTTGGCGAAAACATAAATAGCATACACAACAACATCCGGGCATATCAAGCAAAATAACGACACTTTAGCACCAGTTAAGTACCCGTTGCGTATATAAAATTGGCGTCAGAAAAAAATTGCATCAATGACATCTGTGCCGAACCATATTTACACAAAATCTTAAAATAAGAGAAACAAAATCTTAAAATAAAAAAAATCATTATGCGTTAAAAATTGTAATTTGAGGAAATTACGTCATATTTAAAATGGCAAAAAATATAGCAAAACAATTTAAATTGAAAAATATATTTGCGAGAGATATTTTGAGATAATCTTTTCAACTATTATCGTGAATTCGAAGGCAGCGCAAATAATATTTCCTTCTAACAACAAAAGTATTTTCACGTGAATATTAATAAGAGAAATAACACTTTGGTGTAAATTACGTCAGATTTGAAACGATACATTTCAAATGAATTATTTAAAAGAACTATCTTATAGCGCTGTTAAAAAATACCGGGAAACAATGACACTGTTTACTTAATTCATTTTACATTAGCTTATTTTCAAATGTTCAACTAATTTTTTAAATTAAATACGAAAACAGCCATTGCATTTTCTTAACAGCAGCAGATTTGGCCTTAAAAATCCCCAATCCAAGGAAAACGAATGGAAACCCATTTACAGGGTGATCGCTACTGTTTTTTTTTTCTTAATTTTAATTCAATATTTTAAAAGCCGATCAAATTAGCGTGCTTTTTGAATTTTGGTGTGCCTGAATGGGGGTTGGCGAGCGTAGCTCGTAGGTGGTAGAGCCCCCTAGTAATCATACATAAAAACAATATATTGATTTTTCAATTGCCTTAGTGGTATGAAATTGGAAACTGTCTTTAAACACAAGTATTCGCCCCAAAATCTTCTGAATCATAAGCCCATAACACAAGTCATTAAAATGAAAAAATTATTTTTGTTGCAATATTTATAATATACTAGCAAACCCCGCGGCTTTGCTCGCGTAATATTTGAAATATGCCAAGTGATATTTATATGTCTAATTTTTATTAAAAGGTACTAACTAAATTTTTATTTTATTAAAAGGTAATATTTTATTTTATTAAAAGTTTTTTCTATTAAAAGGTACTTATTACTTTTAGGAATAATTCAAAAATTACTATTTAAAACAGTTTGATTAAACATCATTATTACACTGCATTAGGCAGAAATGAGACTTAAATTAATAAAATGAAATAAAACTAAATAAATGATAATTTAGAAAATATTTTGAAACTTTTATGCTCAATTAATACACTCATTTCAGTATTCATTTGAAGTTTTGAATTTTTTAGAAACCATCTTCTTACATCTTAAAATTAACCATCATGTCAAATTCCAAGTCCTACCACCTCTCTCAACATAAAGAGCTATGTTGAAACAGGAACTGTCACCATTCATTTGCCAACATTAATTTTGAAATCGGTTTGTTATTTCCTAATATTCCACAAAAACGTAATTTAAAAAGCTTTTAAAGCCCTTTTTTAGAACGTTTGTTGTTCCTGTGAACCCCAAGTGGTAGAATCACCGGCATAAAATATAGCCTGTGTAGGATCAGAGACTGTTACCATTGATTCGCAACTATTACTTTTATAATCGGTTTATATTCCCTGAAATTGCATAGAATCGTAATTTAGAACTTTTTTAGAATGCTTTTCGCACCTCCCCTTCGCTTCACCCCTTTTTAATTAGAATTTATTTTCGACGTTCCCTCGAGGGCATTTATGTTTTATAAGTAACTACCATGTCAGATTTAAAGTTTCTAGCCTTTTCAGTATCACAGAAATCGCAATTTAGAAAGTTTTTAGCTCCTTCAACCCTCTGGTGGTAGTAGAACATCAGACATAAAATATAGTTTATGTTTGAGCAGGCTCTATCACCAAAATTTGTCATTATTATTTTTTTAATTGGTTTGGTAATTTATAAGTTTGCTTAAAAATTGTAATTTATAACGCTTTTCACTCACTTCATTTTTTTAAATTTGGAATTTTCTTTCGACTGTTCTTAGAAAGCAGTTGCATCTTGTAAGTAAATACCATGCCATACTTCAAAGTGTTAGACCCCTCAGTTGTGCAAAAAACGCAAATTAGAACATGTTTTGCTTTTGCAACCCTTAGATGGTAGTGACAGCAACATAAAATATAACCTATGTTATAGCAGGGACTGTCACCATTGATTTGCAACCATTACTTTTGAAATAGCTTTGGTATTTCCTTAGATTGAGTAGAAATAGCAATTTAGAACGTTTTTAGGACGCTTTTCGCGCATTTTCACCCCTTTTTAAATTTCCAATTTTTTCGAAACTGTTCTTAAAGATCATTTATATCTAATAAATATGCACCTTGCCTAATTTTAAGTTGCTAGCCCCTACCGATCACAAAAATCGAAATTTAGAACGCTTTTTTGCTCCTGCAACGTCTTGGTGATAGTGATACCGACACAAAATAGCGTCTATGTTAGAGCAGAGGCTGTCAGCATCAATTTCCTACCATTACGTTAGAAATCAGATTCATTCTTCCTGAGATATTGCCGACAAATCGGCATTTAGAACATTTTTAGAACGCTTTTCGTGCATTTTGCTCCTGCATCTCCTCTGGGGTAGTGGAAACAGATATAAAATATAGCGTATCTTAGAGCAAGATCTGTCACCATCATTTTACACCATTATATTTGAAATCGGTTCAGTACTTCCTGAGATTGCATAGAAATCGCAATTTAGAATTTTTTACAACGCTTTTTGCGCATTTTGACCCCCTTTTAAATTTCGATTTTTTTAGGAAATGTCCTTAGAGATCATTGATATCTTATAACTACCATTCCAAATTTCACGATTCTAGGCCCTTCAGTAACGCAAAAGCCACAATTTAGAACGTTTTTCTCCTGCACCCCCTTTGGGGTAGTGGCACCGACATAAAACATCGCCTATGTTGGAGCAAGGGTTGTCACCATCATTTTGAAGCCATTATTTTTTAGATCGGTTTGGTATTTCCTGAGATTGTATAGAAACCACCATTAGAACGTTTTTTAGAACGCTTTTTCACACATTTTCACTCCTTTTAAATTTTGAATTGTTTAAGAACTGTTCTTAGAAATCCTTTATATCTAATAAGTAGCTAATATTTCTAATTTCATATTTCTAGGCCCTTCGGTAACCCAAAAATCGCATTTTTAGAACGTTTTTTTTTTTTCCTGCACTCCCTTTCGGGTAGTGGCACCGACATAAAACATAGCCTATGTTGGAGCAAGGGTTGTCACCGTGATTTTAACACTCTTATTTTGACACCATTATTTTTTAAATCGGTTTGGTATTTCCTGAGATTGTGTAGAAACCACCATTTAGAACGTTTTTTAGAACGATTTTCGCGCATTTTCACCCCTTTCAAATTTCGAATTGTTTAAGAACTGTTCTTAGAAATCCTTTATATCTAATAAGTAGCTAATATTTCAAATTTCATATTTCTAGGCCCTTCAGTAACGCTAAAATCGCATTTTTAGAACGTTTTTTGCTCCTGCACCCCCTTTGGGGTAGTGACACCGACATAAAACATAGCCTATCTTGGAGCAAGCGTTGTCACCATCATTATGACACCAATATTTTTTAAATCGGTTTGGTATTGCCTGAGATTGTGTAGAAACTACCATTTAGAACGTTTTTTAGAACGCTTTTTGTGCATTTTCACCCCTTTTAAATTTCGAATTGTTTAAGAACTGTTCTTAGACATCATTATATCTTATGAGTAACTTATATTCAAAATTTCATATTTCTAGGCCCTTCAGTAACGCTAAAATCGCATTTTTAGAAGGTTTTTTGCTCCTACACCCCCTTTGGGGTAGTGGCACCGACATAAGATATAGCCTATGTTCTAAGTTGGACTAACACCATCATTTTGATACCATTACTTTTGGAATCGATTCGGTAGTTCCAGAGCTTACCTCCTACAAATAAACAATTTTTTCCTCTTTATAATAGGAAGTATAGATAGATTAGAGAATTACTTACTTTAAAAAATCAAACAAATCCTTTGACAAAAATTGCCATTTAAGAAATTAAAAAGGGTGTAATCTCAAAAGTAAAGTAATAATCATACATAAAAACAATATATTGATTTTTCAATTGCCTTAGTGATATAAAATTGGAAACTGTCTTCAAACACAAGTATTCGCCCCAAAATCTTCTGAATCATAAGCCCATAATACACGTCATTAAAATGAAAAAATTATTTTTGTTGCAATATTTATAATATAGTAGAGAATTACTTATTTTAAAAAATCAAACAAATCCTTTGACAAAAATTGCCATTTAAGAAATAAAATCCTTAAAAAACGAGACAGTTGATTCTAGTCAAGCAAAATTTCTATCAATGGTTATTTTATAGAAAATCTAGTCTCTGCGATTTAACTTTTTTTTAAATTCATGTTCGCATATATCGCACCCTTGCTTCAAAAGGGGCACAACTCAAAAAACTTCGTTTTACAGGATATGCGAAAAACTGTTTCAGAGCTGTGGAATGGTCAATGGCCATCTTGCAAACACAACTGCTACCTGGTGGCTGGATTTTCAGTGCACTATCTGATACTTTAGGTAATTGGTAGAGGCGTAAAAACCAAGTAGAATGACAGCCATAACTCAAAAAATCCAATTTTTGAGTTGTGCCACTTTAGAAGCAAGAGTGTAATATCTTCATTTTCAACACTTTCCAACATAGTTGAAAAATGGTTAGACAGACCATTCGGTCTAACCATTGCCGGAATGGTCCGTCAATGGTTACCATGGACCATTGACATGGTAACCATTGATTTCAATGAGACAATGGTAACACGTCCATTGTTCACGCTCTAACTCGCGTAAATATACTCGGATTTTCATGTAACTGATATACGTTAATAATGTTTACCATGGCATGTTCGGTATTGAAAACGATGTGTGTAGCATTGCTAATTCCTTTACAGGGGTATTCAAAAGAACTCTAATATTAGTCAATTGGAAAAAATCGTTTGTAGTGTATTTTAATAATATTACGCTATTTCAAATGTATTGAGATGGATATAAATCACTGAGGTTCACTACAAGATGCTTAATATAGAATAGGGTGTTCATAGCATTTATCGTTCATTTACAGGAACACACAAAAGAATGCAGTTGTCTTTGAGCAATAATTTCTGGTAATACGTTTTCACTTTCGGTATGCATTTTTAAATTATTATTTTTTTTTTCATGTTACTCGTTGTGTATAAATTCTACAGATCGTATACAGGACTGCACAAAAGTGATCACGTACATTTCTCCTTATTAGCGGAAATTGCTGAAGGGAAATTTTCAACTGTGGTACGTATTTCCTAACTAAATTAAATTTTTAAAAACTGAATTAGTTTATAGATACAAATCCATATGTAATATATACATATACAGAGCTGACATAATATTTCACCTTATTAAACTATGAATTTTTGTTAACATTATTCTGAATGAGTCAGAAAGTGTTTAATAATTTATGCATGACACATGATTTTTCTTTGAATAATTGTTTCTTTGGTCTTAATTTGATTTCATTATGACATAATGATCACGACTCATGTGTATGGCAACGATTGCTAGCATTTCCCAAAGTATCTGAACCTTTTCTTCAGGGTTTGAAGTGGGTTCATGGATGAAAGAAGTCCATCCAAACTAAGATTGAAAACTTTTCTAAGTACCAGGTATAACCAAATGAAAATGGATTAGATGATATCTATGACTTGCTTTATGATTAAAAATTGATCTTTTATAATAGAAGAAAGTTTTAAAAGTTTTTGCTAGCAAAATTGATATAATTTAAGTACATGGAGTAGGATTTATTATTAGTCAGGAAACTCTCCAGGACTGATTTCAGTCCTGAGACTGAAGACTTGCACCCATGAGTAGGCTTTCCTCTTAAAATTTTGCAACCAAACATTTTCCTCCGAGATTTCCCTAATTCCCAGGGTCCCCAAAGGAGTATGAATTCCTTTTCTATAAAAGAAATAAATTGTAAATACTATGAATACTTTGTTTAAAAAAAAATTGGAGATAGAAGAATTGAACAATAAGTAATCCATGGACCCTTTTTAAAACTATTTGATTAAATTGATTAAAAGAAAAAGAAAATGCCTTTGTCAAGCTTGGGTGATAAATTGCAAAAATGTTACTTCACTTCAACTTATATTACAGAGGAAATTTCATCAAATTCGGCAACTGACGAGAAACTGACATTGCTTTTGTCGACTTATTATTGGCACAAAACTTGGCAATATTTTGCCAATTATAATACTGTTTGAATTGCCATCACTATGACTTACTTACTACTAGGGATAGGCCTTAAAATTGCCAAGTCAGTTATTGGGTTTGCCAACTTCGTCCATTTAATCGAACAGCAAAGGCGTCATTTAGAGAGGGCAAGACAGAGTAACTGCATCTGTCTGTTTTTTTTTTTTTTTTTTATCAGCAGCAGCAATTTTTTTTATTTCTTATTATTAGATGGACATTTTCATTTGTTTTTACCAATATATTAATAAATGCATGTAAATAAATTAGAACATTAAAAATACTCCTGTTGAAAATAGATGTGAAAAATTAACTGAAAATCAGCATTTGCTATGTTCAACAAAAGAATTTTGCCATTTCCAAACAAAATTTGAAAAAACGCTCCCACCAGAAAATGTATTATACTTTGAAATAAAATTTTTTTCCAAATACATTTGTATGTTCACTAAGTCAAAAGAATTTTACCAACATTTGCGGGAGGTGGCAGTCTTCTCCTATCCCCTGCTTCCTCTTAGTGAGGGTTTTGCACATTTGGCAAAAGTTTGTGAACATAAGAATATGTAATGCAACTGATTGTTACACATCTTCAACTTTTCTGTTTTAATATGATGTCCTCATCTGACATCACTGTGATCTCCCATTTTTCTTTTCAATGACAGATCCAAGTGAGGGGAATGGGGCGGTTGCCTCTCACTTGGGCAATAATAAAATAATCTTCAAGCTGACATATCTAAACCTCTTTTAAGATTTTTTAATCTCTTAAGTTCTTGAAACAGATGCATTTCTTTTGCTTGTTCTTTATTGCATAAAAATTAAAAAATATGACTATTAATAGACACATTGTAAAAACAATATTTAATGCATATGAAAATATAAACTTACACATAAAATATTATTTTACAACTTTCCCAGTTATATAATGAATAAAAATGAGAAAGTATGAATGAGTCTAAAGGCCAGAAATATCTGTTAAAAGAGTAAGAGTCCAGTTTTCAGCCAGCTATCTTTAGCTGCTTAATAAATGCTTCATTGATAAATTACAAAGCATTCTTTATATTACTACTTTAGAAATATATAGAAAACAATTTTATAAGCAGTAAAACTTCTTTTCAAATACCTATTGCAATAATTCTAGACATAGAAGGTTTACTGATCTCAAAATGTGTATAGATGAAAATAATAAATCTTAGGAATGCTTTTTATCCATGAACAAAGAAAGAATCGATAAGTTTAAAATGAATAATATAATGAAATAATATAAGGAAAAACTACTTCCAGAAAGAAAGTTAAAATTTGGCTTAAAAGTATAAAAAGCTTTTTGAACTGAATGAAATAAATATTTTAAGATTATAATTCATATTTTTATTCCAATATTAATTTCATAATTCGTATCATAATTGTAAAAACTACAAAAATAAGATATTTATGCTTGGGTGCATGGGCAAAAAAATGGGCATGATAAGATTATAATTTTAGAAAATATAAATGAAAATTTATAAAATAATTGAACACTAGACTGTAAAACTTTTAATAATTAAAATTCCAGACATTTTGGCATAACTGGCATGAAATTTAGCATATAGCCATATGCTTAGGAACAGAGTTAAAATAATTTGTTATAATTAAATGCTATTGAAATTTTAAAACGAAGTTTACAGTTTAATATGTAAATGGGCTTTCAAACCTTAATTCACGCATACCACTTAATACAAGGTGTTATCCCCTATTAATTGGGACCAATATAATTTTTTATACTGTAATGTGTGGCAGAATTAGTGGACTGTATTTTTTTTTCCAGGACTGTAATATGCAAAACTAGAATATGAACATAGCTTATATAACTGTGAAATAAAAGCTGTTTAAATGGATTAAAACATTTATGGCACACAGAAACAAATTACGTAAATAAATGCAAATAGTAAAAATGATTAACAATTTGAGGTCTGATCTACTTCGATCGCACATCCCCCTCTGGACGAATAAATTAGCAAATCTAAAGGTTTTGAATGTTTTGAAAAAGGTTTGCCATAGCTGGAGCAGCAGAAAGACTGTGATACTGGTAAACTAATAGTATAAAAATAAACTTTGTGATTGATCTGCAAAGGCAATCGAAATTACGACAAACATAACTTTGTTTCAAACCCTTAAATATGTAAAGGTACTTAATTTCAAAATTAAAATTCAGGTAATTTATTCTTGTTTTTTGGTACTTTTCATGATTTTTTAAAAAATACATGGAAGATATGTATTTTAATAATCTTTGTTATTATAAATTTCAAACTGTTCTTATTCATAATAAAGAAACCATTTAAATGTACTAAAAATTAATATTTAATGAGAAATTATTGAAAAAAGCATGTTTTATATTTTAAAAAAAAGTTCCGCATAAGAAAACAATTTTTTAATATAAAATTTTACACAAATATGAATAAAAACTTCCTCAAATGTTGTACAAATATCTGAAAATGGGTTATTTTTGTATATACACATTATTGCTTTTGTATGGTAAATTTCAAAGCAATGATTTGCACAAAGAGCAACACAACAAGGTTCACAATAAGTTCGAGTTAAACTCTGATTCTAGATATTTTGATATACTTACTTCTTAAGTTAAATAATGCAATAAAAAGTGATAAAATATCTTCATTAAGATTGATAACCGTTTCATCACACAAATGGCAACATTTTCAAAATCATTCACGATAGAAAATATTTTCACATAATTTAAAAATAATAACATTATATACAAACAATAGCAATAACAAACAATAAAGCTTTGGCCATCTTCATTGTTTACTATGTTATTGTTTTTAAATTATGTGAAAATATTTTCTATCGTGAATGATTTTGAAAATGTCGCCGTTTGTGCGATGAAACGATCGTCAATCTTAATAGATATATTTTATCACTTTTTATAGCATTATTTAACTTAATCTGTTTATAAGTGATTATTAAAGAACTTTGTACGGTATGTAAAAAGAGAAAGAGATGAACTTTCTATTGTTAATCTTTAGAATCAGTTATTGCTCTTAATTATAAAAACCTATTTGAAAATATCAATTGAAAAGCAGAATCAAGAGAATAATCAGCAAGATAATTTTAACACATAAGCATAAGTTAACAATTTTAGCATGCTATTTTAATTCTAACATTTAATAAAATTTATTCCAAGATATTACATACTTATTCAGTGGATAAATAAATAATACATTAACTTTATATTTACATTTAAAAACTTTATTCTTAAACAATTTTAAGTTTAAATGGTTATTAAATACGGCATACTCAATAGTCAGTAATAGACACAAACAATAGAAAACATAAAAATTTATTTAATTTTATATACAATGTTTCTTGTTGAACGTTTCATAAAAATGGACTATTTCTTTGTTAGTTCTAGGTAATACATAGTTCAATGCCTGTTCAAAATGATGCACTCTAAAAACAGGAGATTCCAATTGTGAATTTTCAGCTAAAAGTTGGAGAGCAGCTTCATTACACAAATTAACAATCTAGAATAGAGAAAGGCTTTTAAATAATTATTTCAATAAAAAAGAGTTAAGGGTGCAAGAAAGAGTACCATTACTTCTAGCATTATTAAACATAATTTTTAAATATAAATTAGATTATTTTACATTAAAAACGCTGCTTAATAAATTTAATTTAAATGTACACTTAAAAAAAAAAAAATGTATAAGGTTAAGACTGCGCAGTCAAAGTGAATACCTCTATGTCAATTGTAACTGATTCAAAATAATATATGTACATTTTTTAATATGAGGCATGCTAATTCCCTTTTTAGGTGCGTTTGTAATTATATAAATACGTAGCACCTATAGTTGTTGTTCGGTCCGTCCGTCTATCTGCATATAACAGAGCAAAAATTACCCAACCGGATGGGTTGAAATTTTAAATATATAAGTTTTGCAAAATTTTGTCAAGTCATTTCAAATTTTATGAAAATCGGACGTATAGTTTAATTATAGGGGCAGTCAAAAGTTTTCCATTACATTACAGCTAATAGGAAAAAATTATTTCAAGTGCATTTTAATGATGTGCCTTTCAAACAGAAAGAAATTGATATGCACTTATAAAGTGCACTAAAATATACATTCAGTACAATATGCGGTGCAAAAAATATTTACAAAACTAGTTATAGTACGAACACACCACATTTGCTGTGCAATTTCCAACTTGTTATTTTTTTTCATCATTGAATTTCCAGTCTGTAAGAACCAATATTTAAATATTAATACAAGAAACATGCTGAAATTTCTGAGATACAGCTAAATGGCAATCAATGCACTTTTGTAAGTGGATTTTGCAAAGGTTAAATTCCTTACTAAGCCATCCATTTCTTGTACTAGATAAAAAATATGGACATAAAAAATTTCAAAATGAAATATCTGATCAATATATTTTTTTCTATCACATATTGTCTGCCCTTGTCTAAAAAATTTCAGTGTTACCTCCATACATGAATAAGTAAGCATATATTATGTATGACAGCACTCACACTCACAAAATTAAATTATTGGGAAATTATTAATTATTTATCATTGAAAGTAAAGCGTAATTATTAAAACAGATGTAATAAATCAAAATTATAATTCATAAAAGATAATTCTTTGCACAAAAATTTACCCCTGGTAGCATGAATGCAGTTAGCTTTGAGCCAAAATACAGCATCCAAAATGTGTAATTTTGACATGAACACTGATTATGGAAGAGTCTTAATTATGGTCAAAATACGATTTGAATGAGAATTGCATGGAATTAACCAGTTATCACCAATTTGGGTATGTTTATGGCAATTTTTGTCTCCAAACTTGACACAATTTTGTCAAATATTTGCAAGGCGACAATTTAGTGAAGGGGGATACTTGTGTGTGGAAGTATGTAAATATACTTGAATAGATAAATATTGCTTAATAAACAAAATCTGCAAAAACAGATTAGTTTTAGTTCATGTCATTTTTCGTGCATAAATAAGCATTTCAGTTCAAAGCATGACAGACAGATGAGTTTTATTTACTGCTCAGAAAAAATATGTGATTGCATCTGCATTTTGTTGCATAAATAAATGTAAATCCATTATTATTATTATTTATTTATTTATTTTTTCAATGGAGGACATGCAGAATTACGTTTATATCATAATCTATAACTGCATATTGATTGAAATAGATATATTTCTACAGAATTTTCCTGTATATAGATTTGGAAATTTAAAAAAGATAGGGACTTTTAACATTAAATCTATTGCACTTATGATCTATAATTATTCCTCAATGGCACGGTTTTGTCATATAGTTTTATTGAAAACCATGATGGCTAAAGCACCTTGTTGAATTAGATGGTCATCAAGTAAATTGTTTAGGAGGAGTACAGTCACAAAGAAACCACCGGAGTCATTGCATAAAAGCTTCGCTTCACTCAGCTCAGTTCCAATGGCAAAATAATTTGCAAAAATTTCTTTCTGAAACTAATAGCCTTTTGTGGAAATTAGTGCACTTTAAATAAACAGAAAATAAAATTTTACTTTTATTTCTTTCATAGCCAAGTTTAAACATTATACCGTAAATACAAATGCTTTTAGACTATAATAAATATCTTCTGGATAAAACCAATGATAATAAATAAATCAATGTAATAAAACTTATTGACATACAGCTGTTTCAAGACTTTTGCAATAACTTTTTCAGTAAACAAGGAGAAAAAAAGCAATATAGCATATGCTCTCTGCAAAAGCTATAGTAGGCTATTCTTCTATGAATATCACATCTAAGATCATGTCCTGACCTCTGCAGCGAATACAAGCTTTATCATAAATCTTGAAACAAAAATAAATTAATTCTATTTTATTGTTCTTTAATGTTAGTCTTTATGCATTAAGATTTGCTTAGAAATAAGTTGCAATTTGTTTTTGTTTTTTTTTTTGGTTGGGGGGGGGGGGGGAGAGAATAAACAAGTAAGATGCAAATATCAATTAGTTTCAAAATAAAGTACAAGATTTTTAGGTTTTGTTATGACTTTCCACTTTTTTCAAAGCAAAAACATAAAAATCATAAGTCTGATTGCATGACATACTTCCTTAACTCTTTCAGATATATATTTTTTTAAATCCTGGAAAGGTAGCTATGAGTCATTTTTACACAACCAGGCAATATTTTCTACTTTCAATGGAGTATCAGAGAACACAATCTTCTATGGTTAAGGAAGGAAGAATTTTTCTTTTTGGTTTAAATAATTAAAGTCAGCTGTCTAAAATACATAAATCAAACTTAATAGGAAACTCGTGGATATACTGAAAGTTTAAGAGTGCAATGACATGAATAATTAGCTATAACACCATTTGCATCAGTTTTAACTGAATTTCAGTTGCTTTCTTCTTTCAGCAGCACATGACAACACCTGCTCATCAAATTACATTTTATTCAAATTACATAAAAAGGCTATGCATAAATGTTCTTAATCGTTTTTACATTAGAGATTTTTATCAATAAAATAAAGCAAATTCAAGAGTGGAGAAAAAATTACTTCAGCTCCAGAATATCCATCTGTTTTTTCAACTAAATATTTTAAATCAAAATCCTCTGAAACAGTTCTGTTCTTCATATTTATCTTAAATATTTCCTCTCTGGTAGCAGCATCAGGCAATGATACATAAATAAAGTGGTTAATTCTGCCATTTCTAACAAGAGCCTAAATGAATCATAAAAATTAAATATTAAATAAAATAGAAAATTAAATTATATGATTTCATGATACCTAAACTGAACTAAAATTAAAACAAATTGAAAGAAAAACAGATTGAATTTTAATAGAAGCTATCTTTGTGCTAGAAGAAAATACTCCAATATGAAACAAGAATGGAAAATTATGCGCCAAACATAGTTTATGAAACACTTTCCAACACTTTCAGAATACTTTAACAAAACTACAACATTTAATAATTTGAAAGATGATGTCAAAGTAAACAATTTGGAACACACAACACATTTGAAAACCCAATTTCAGGAATTCCGATCAATATTTGGAAAAATATTCAAAGTCTTTTGTGCAGCCCTGAATATGATCTATAGATCTGTATACATGCTACAAAGTATGCTAAAATTTAGTTCCATTAAGAAAGTCATAGAACAGTTGTAAATTCTTCTTCAGCAATTTCCATCAATAAATCAAAATGCTCTCGATATCTTTTGTGCTGTTCTGTATATCAGCCATAGAAATTACACACACCGAATGATAGGCCAAAAATTATTTTAATTTTAAAATGTGTACCACAACTTAAATGCACTTCCAGTAACTATTGTTCTTAGACAATACTGTAACCAAATTCGTTTGTGTGTCCCTGTAAATGAATGATGAATGCTATGTTCACCATATTCTATAGTAAGTCTTTTGTATAGTCACTTTAGTGATATATAAATATGTTTGAAATAGTGTAAGATCATTAAAATACACTGCAAACTAGTGTTTAATCTACAGTTAGCCAAATAGCCAAAAAGCTAACTGGAAGTTCTTTTTGCCCTCAAAGCATTTAGTGAATTAGCCAAATAGTGACAGCCAAAGAAATATGCTATATCATTCCCATTTTGTTGTTCTGCATTTCGTAAACCTGCTGCCGTTGCACAAAAACGGGAAAAAAATCTCATATTGCATCTGCGCTGTGACAACACTTCAAAATTTGTCTCGTGCTCTCTATGCAAGTGTCTTCAAACAGTGTGATGTCATTTGCATTAGACACAACTCCAGCATATGGCGAAAACGAAAATCGCAGATTGTATAAGCATGGTATATGATGTGCACTAGCTTTGAATCCTCAATGTGCCAGATGCATGTCGTATAAACTTTTCAGACTTGAATTTATGTGGGTTCTGGCTACAATGTGTAAAAAATTGAAACTAATTTATTGTATTAGTTTTTCCCCCATAAAAATGGCATTACTGGCATGTTTCCCAATGTGACTTCTTTGTATGAATTTGTAGCATCACTTTTGTTGTCTACAGCAGACTGTGAAGAGGATTCAGTCTCATGAATATAACAAAAACTGACTTGAGAAACAAACTGACACTCAAGAATTTAAGTAACTTAATGATGATTAATTTGGAAAGGGAATTTTGAAAAGAATTTCCATTAAAAAAAAGCATTTACACCCAAATCTCGAAGGGTCAATCTTACAGAGTGATGTATTTGTTTGTATATTGCATAACAAAAAATAATACTTATGTATATAGAAATTTTGTATAAATAAAACTTTTTTTTTTCCTTGGCTAAAGCTATTTTTATTTGACTAGAAATTATTGGCTTCAATTAGCTTAAAAGCTAAAAATCTCTTTTACCTAGATTAAACCCTACAAATGATTTTCCACCATATGCCGTAATTTAACGGAATTCCTTTCAGTGTCCCTGTAAATGAACTATAATCACTACATATTTCATTTTCAATACCAAACATGCTATAGTAAATCTCATAAACATAAATCAATTGCATGACATTCTGAGCATATTTACACGAAATAGAGCATAGATGGACAGACAGACAGATTTCATAAGCACTTTTTAACTTGTTGGAAATATTTATTAAATAGCAAAATTATTTTCAAAATGTAGATTAGTAAATATGTCATTGTTAAAGTAATTGAACATAATATTCATCTATCTGCTTTTCATTACATTTTTACAGACATCTTCATACTCACATACATTATAGAATTCCTAAAAACTATATAATAATTTTTAACAATGACTAACGCCCGAGAAATCTAAATTTAATTATGTGAATTTTTATCCACATTGCTAACAAAGTGTAAAACCAACAGAGTGAAAAAGCATTCAGGCCAGGGTTCAAACCTGGGTCTAGTTCAGCGCACCAATGCTCTTCCACCTGAGCCACCTGGAATGGCACACCTGGCCTGGCACCCTTCACTCTTAAATGTTGGTAAGGCTACAACCGCATCCCAGCTTCAGGCCTGAAAGCAGGAAATAAAAAAAAAGGTGGAAAATTTTTCCTATGTATACAATGGTGCCAATTGGTATAATTTAAACACATTTTAACAGCAGGGTTCATACAGAGTTGGGAAGAAAAAATCCAAGGAGTATACAAAAAATCCAAGGAGTCCAAAAAGTTTTAAGGATTTGCCATTTTTTTCCCCGATGTTTTTATGTGCTGCATCGTTATGTGGTATGCACACTGCAAATTTTAATGCCCAATTTGGAGAGAAAAAAACATTTCAAAAACAATTTTTACTGTTTTAGAATCTAATTGTTAGTGCTGAAATTCCACAGTATTCACAATATATTGCTTATACTGATTTTATAAGTTTAAATACAAAATGGACAATCAGTGTTTTTATGCAGTGACCAATGCAGGGGTGATTCTGAGTAAAAAAAAAAATTCTGAAATTCACAGCAAATCTTCTTACACCAGAGGGGGGAGGAAGGGGAAATCCACTCCCGACACTAGATATGCGTTTTTCCGCGACTCTTTGACGAAATTCGCGTTTTTTCGCGATGTTTTGAAAAAATTTGTGGTTTTTTTTCGCGATCTTTCTACGAAATTTGTGTGTTTTTTCGCGATCTTTTGACAAAATTTTTGGTTTTTCGCGATCTTTTGACGAAATTTGTGGGTTTTATCGCGATCTTTTGACGAAATTTGTGTTTTTTTCGCGATCTTTTGACGAAATTTTCCGTTCTTTCGCGATCTTTGACGAAATTTGCCGTTCTTTCGCGATCTTTTGACGAAATTAGTGGGGTTTTTCGCGATCTCTAGACGAAATTTGCGGGGTTTTTTCGCGATCTTTACCCGAAATCTGCGGGGTTTTTCGCGATTCTTTGACGAAATTTATGTTTTTTGTGATCCTTTGACGAAATTTGGGTTTTTTGCGATCCTTTGACGAAATTGGCGATTTTTCTGCAAACGATTGACAAAATTTATTTTTTTCGGCGACCATATGTGCGAATTTTCGGATAGGTGACCGATTTTTTAAAATTTTCGGAAATGAATGCCTTACATTTTCGGAAAATTCGGATTAGAATCACTGCTAGGTCATATAGATAGAGATTAATCAAATCCCAAACACTTATGTATATCATATACATGATACATCTTAAAGAAATTTTTGAAAAGGCAAAAAAAAAAAAAAAAAAAAAAAAAAAAAAAAAAAAAAAAAAAAAAAAGAATGCTAAATGCAACATACAAGAAAAAATAGAAAAAGTTTTGAATTTATTCTTTTTGAACAGCGGTAATCGCTTTCTTTGAAGGTGAAATTTTAACGAATTTTCATATTTTTCGCGATCTTATGGTGAAATTCGCGTTTTTTTCGAGATCTTTTAATGGAATTCGCGTTTTATTTCGATTGTTTAACGAATCAGACGGTTTTTTCGCGATCTTTTGATGGAAACCGCGTGTTTTTCGCGATCCTTTGACGAAATTCGCTTGTTTTTCGCGATCTTTTGAGGAAATTCGCGTGTTTTTCGCGATCTTCTGGGGAAATTCTTGTTTTTTTCGCGATCTTCTAAAGGAATTCGCGTTCCATTTCGATCGTTTGACGAAACTGACATTTTTTTCGCGATCTTTTGATGGAAACCGCGTATTTTCGGGATCCTTTGAGGAAATTCGCATGTTTTTCGCGATCTTTTGAGGAAATCTGCTTTTTTTTCTCGATCTTTACCAAAATTCGCGATCCTTTGAGTAAATTCGCGTTTTTTCACGATCCTTTGACAAAATTTACGAATTTTTTCCGCGATCGATTGACGAAATTTGACGGTATTTTTTGGAACATATTTGCGAAAAACGCGATTTTTGAGATGATTCTTGGCTAAATGCCAAATATCGATAAAATTTTAAATAAAGGTCTGCTAACAGTGTCGAAAAACGGACTTTACAGACCTAATAATTGAAAAACGGACCTAGTGGGAGCCCTGCTATTAAAGTTATACTACCCAATCAATGCTGTGCTTCAGATAAATGACGTGCATAAAGGATTTACCGTGCGTTTTACAATCACGATTTTTTCCCCTCGGCAGCAATATCGCTTGCGACCGAAGCCGCAATACAATTTAAGGAGTTTCTAAGGAGTGGTTTGCTTATCTAAGTAGTTCTAAGTACTACTTGGGAATGTTTTCATTTCTAAGGAGTTTCCAAGGAGTCTAAGGAGTCTGTGCGAACCCTGTAACAGTTATTTAATATAGTAAAATGAGATAAAACTGTACAAATGATTGTAATTTTTTGTAATTTGGAAGGTATTAAAAACAAAAACAAATTTAAACTAACAATAAATGTATAGGTTCATTGAACTAAAAAAGGACAGTGACAGTATGCTAAAGGTTTAAATCGAAATATATCGGATAAACTGATGTGAAGTACAAGGATTAATTTTATAAAACAAATATTATTCTGGATGATTTTGACTGTTCATGTTCTTTCAAAAGAAAAAAAAAAAACCCACCATGCTAAATATGTGCATATCAAATTGATCTTTTACCCAAAATTGTTGTATAAATAGGACAAAATATTCTATTCCGAAAAGAAACTTACGGAAACTTCTTTGCCCTTTTAAAGTCTAAAAAAATATCCACTTTTCAGATGCTTATAATATTAACTGATCTTTGATTTGATGGCTCTTTTGCACAGCAATTCAAAAACAAACTCCAAAGATTTGAGTAGACAAAATGTGTGGTTATTAAATACACCCGCCCCCCTCTCACAAATGGTTCTAATATTTTCGTTGCATTTTTGCATCATATGAGATAATGTCCAAAATTGCTTTTAAAAAGGTGGAATTACACCTTTAGGAGGAACTCTTTCATGCCTGCATCTTGCACTGTGAATATTGGGGATATTTGAGAAGTAAGATTTGAGAGACTAAACCCAATGACACTGAGGAGCTGAAAGAGAGAATATGCAATTTTTCCAATTCAATAACACCAGAGATACTGGAAAATGTTTCTTAACAACTTTACCTCTGTTTAGCACATTGCCAAGCACAAGGTGGTGCTCAATTTGAACATCTGATGCCATAATGTGCTTCGAAGAGTGTTCAGCGACAGGCAAGGGGTCTCACTTTAAACAAGCACTAGCCCAAATAGAATAAAAAACTAGTGCGTCATTATTCTTAGGTTATGCTAAGAGCAATTATTTTCATTGGATTTCCAGAGACTAATTAATTTGAGTGAAGTAATCAGAATAATGGAGAAGCATTCTTTGCCCTTAGATGCAAAGTGTTTTTCTGGAGACCAGGGTTGGGTTTCTTCCAGAAGAAATCAGTTTCTTCCCGGACAGTAGAAGAAACTGGAAAAAACCAGAAGAAACTGGGAGAAATGGAAAAAAACTGGAAGAAATGGAAGAAACCAACAGAAAACAAAACAGATGCTCAAAATTAAAGTATATTAACTATGTAAAGGAATTGAATTCAAAGTATATTTATATGAAAACTAAATTGGAAAATTTAATTAATATTAAAAACATTATTTATGTTAAAATGAATTATTTGTTAAAAACAAACTTCAGTTTCAGCAGTCATTTACAGGTGATGAATTTTACAACTTTTGAGATAGATTCCCCCCCCCCCTCCCTTAATTATGCCATTTATGTGAAAAAGGGAAAAAATACTTACAAATTCTTTATTTTTCATATAAAAATGCACTATTTTCATATAAAAATGCATTATTTTAAACTGTTCAACACAGTAAATAAATAAATTTGTAATTATTTATACTAGCATCAGCATGCATATCTCAATGCTGATTATAAAACACTAATATTCTAAAAATTCCATGGGTATGCTGAAATGCTTTTAATAACTCCTGAAGTTCAGTAAGACTTCAAAGAATTTTTTTCATGCTTTATATTCATTGATTCAAAGTTCAGAAACTGATTGCAGCATCCTACAGCTAAAAAACTTTTGTTTTTTAATACTATGTTGCATTGTAATAAGGAAAAATTGGATTTTAAGGAAATTTTTAAGGCTGTTCGTAACTGCTCTGCTCAACAAGCGCAAAACGTTTTGACATATTTACAAATTCATTTTTCAGCAGAAAGATATAAAATTGGGGCCTTGGAAGCAATTTGGAATTGAACTGTTTTTTCCATTTTTTGATCAATAAATTACCTATTGAGTTAGAAGCGATTTCGATCACGTGACAAACACGATTTTCGCCCTTCACGGTCTGGTTTTTCTGCTTTCTTCGGGAACTTCGGTTCAAAACATCAACTTTGACACTGTTTTCTGAAAGATCTATTGTGTTTGCAAAAAAACAGAAAAAATAGCTTGATTACATAGTTTCTGAACAACAACACCTGCTAGTTTCACGCATTTTCGAACAAAAATGAATTAAAACTTATGTCAGAAAGTTGCCTTTTTGGATTTGAGAACACCCTTAATACAGTAATTATTGTAAATTACTTACCTTAATAAAACTGGTGTAAATTAAAAGCACTCTTTTATTTAAATTAGTTTCATTTTACCATTGGTAAAAGATTCGTACTATTTACTACTAGTTACAAAAGTTTTAATAGTTAAAATATGCTGGTTAAATTGAAATGGTTAACTTTTAATTGATTTTGTATATTTTGGATAAAATTTCTTTTGTTCATGTAGCCAGTGGTTGAAAAGCTTTAGATGGGTGTATGATCTTGGCTAAAAAACTGATGTAATTATTAATTTAGCATATATAATTAATTTAATTTATATAGGTCTTATGGAATTAATTTACCTTAGGTTATAAGAAGAAGACATTTATTGTATCTTACAAAGTCGAAACTTATATGGTGAATTCTTAAAGAATAACAGTTTCTTCCATTTCTTCCACTTGGAAGAAACCTATTTCTTCCGGCCAGTTTTTTTCTGCGGTTTTTTCCACTTTAGAAGAAACTTGCCAACCCTGCTGGAGACATTCATAATAGTTTGACTGTTTTACGATTACAGTGCCATCTGCAAAAGATTTTTAAAAAGTTTATGAATACAATTAATGTATTTTGTCCCGTAGAATCGGAATCTGGAAAAACAAATGGGGCATTCCCATTTGAAATTTCAAAGTCCCCCTCCACAGAGGAGAGGAGGCTAATTTTGGAAACATTAAATAGCTCTCAAAAAAAATATTCAACACATATTTTCTTGTTCTTTTTATCAAAAATCTATTTCTTGAGATATTACACTGTTCCAGGACTTTTTATTCACAAAGTATATTATATCTATACAGATAACTTATTTAAAATAAATATAAAATATATACAAAGATGGATAAATTTTTTTAAAGTTTTATAAATCGCATAAAAGTCAAAATTGTTCAACTGAACAATAGATATATACTTAAAATCTACAACTTACATCGTCAAGCATGTCAGGTCTATTTGTTGCAGCAATAATGATAACTCCATGAAGTTCTTCAATTCCATCCATTTCAGTCAATAAAGTAGTAACAATTCTATTTCCAACACCTGATGAACCTGATTCACTGATAAAACAATAGTTTTCATAAGTTAAAAATTAACAAAATACACATGTGATTTTTAAAAATTTATTTATGTCAGAGATTTAATTTTTTTGATTTTATAGAAAAATATAATTTATATTAGGTAGAAAATGTCAGCACTGTGTAAAGCATTTACCACTTTGCAAAAAATAAATCTCAAAAGTGGTGATAAAAATTCAAATTTGGTGAAATATTTGGCAAATGGTTATTTTTAGAACAAATTAAATTACACTAAAATTTCTTAAAATATTTAAGATAAAGCAAAGGAAAGGGAAAATTTGGATCAACCAAATTTATAACATGAAATGGACAATGCCAACTAGGGCTCATTTGCAATTTATCCTTAACTTGAATCTTCAAGCATGGTGCTATTTTAGAACTTTTTTTTTTTTTGTTGCAGGGGTGTCTTTGAAAAGGGAAAAAATTTCTTTTGATCTTGTTGAGTACATCTGAGAAGTGATTGGTGCAGTTTTATTCCCACATATATATTTTTCAATTAGCCAAAGTACTCATTAATGATAAATATGTCTAACTAACATGCCCGGAATTGCACGCACCTGTGATAATAACCTTAAATTAAAATACACAGATTAATTGCCGTATAACGGCTTTACCGTTATATATTCACTATTCCTCCTTTCCCCTTAAAAAAATCAACTTTTAACTTTACTGGTTCATTATAAATTGTCATTATTCTCCCCCCCCCCCCTTCAAATAAAATATTTAGTTTAAATTTGACATTTTAGAGTTAATTTCATATGGCTTTATTCATTCTCTTCCCCCCCCCCCCCTCTCACTACTGTAAGTTTCGCTTTTACTTTTTAAAGTTCTTTTCAAATGCTGACATCATTTATCTTGGTTCCTTTTTCTGTCTTTCAAATTCACACGATAGAAAAAGATCTTAACCGCAGTTATTTTCCATTGAAATAAAGTAAAAGAATAAAATACAAATGAATGTCTTTTCACTTTGCAGCCGACGATATCTAATGCATATTTTCCCAGCCTCTGGGCTTGCATTAGTATTCAATTCTCACCCTTGTACTTTGTCGGATACAAACCATATGCCCATTGCTGACTAATTTGCAGCTGTAGTTAGATCTGTAACGTGCATATAAAAATCACGTGTTCCTATTCCTTTTAGCCTCCCTGCTTACCGCAGGAATGTTAAGATATGTGTAACCATATATAGCTCGCCATGGCGTAAGTTGAGTTCCATGTAATACTTCGGGATGCTTCTGATTCCTTTGTCCACGCCACCAATATTCATCGCCAATACAGTACATATGTTCCTATTCATCTCGCCAATGAGTGAGTGATTGTAATGAATATTTTACCACTACTCCCTCTGATCTTGAATGTGAGAGACCTCAGCTCACTGCCCTTCGGGGTCGCCCCCGTCGGGCAGCCTTCCGTTTGACTTCTCCCGTCCCACTGTACTATCATGGCTCTCCTTTTAAAAGTTTCATAATAAAGAAGTAACTCCTCGAAATCTTCGTGTTGGAGTTTTTTTTTCATTTATTCATGAATCTGGAAATCTACAACATCTCCTCCATATAAAATTGGTGCCGTTGCCCAGATTTTTTCTCCAACAGTAATTAAAGAAAAAAAAAAAAAAATACGGGGAGAAGTTTCATTCCGTTTCACTCTTTTCTTATCATCGACGTGAACGACCAACAGTTTTTCGTTTCCCACTGGAGTTCCGGCTTCCTCATCCAACTCCGAGCACTCATTCTCCGGTGTCATCTTTACGGGACTTCCCCTGCCCTCGCTGCCCTGACGGACTATTGTGCCTTCGTTGCCGGCGATCCCTCATTTCATTCTGATTGTACCTCCTCAGATGCGATCTTCTTTGACTGCCCCAACTTTGCTGATTTTCTGGGACTCAAAAATGCTGTTGTTTGCTCCAAAGACTCACCCAAGATATGCTATTCTCTCAAAAAAATGACAGCTGGACTATCCGCTGCTCCGTCGGTTCTGTGAGGTATGTGCCACTCCGTCAACTCTTCCATTCCGTGTGACCGCTTAGTGTAAAATTGTGTCTCCGATAACGCTCTGTTCCATTTCTGAAATAATATTTTTAGTGCGACCATATCCAAGGGAATCTCCATCAGTGTGTTTGATATTTGGGTTAAAAAAAAAAAAAGTGCCATCTGAACGTACATCCACTCCTGATAGTTTCCTAAAAGGAAATAGTTTGTGAAAAAGTCCTCACCTAGCTGTGGTATTAATTATCCGCACAAGTAACACACATTTTAAACAAAGTTCTCAGTGCTGCAAGTCGCGAAAGTGTCATCTTGTGTTAGGTATAACAAATTGTGTCCGAAGCAATAGTAAAAAAAATTTCGATTTACTTTGTGCTTCTTTGTGGTGATATCTTCAATTTTTCTAAAAAAAAAAAAATAGAATGCACCGAGTGTGCCATGAATTGAGGAATAATGTTTTCCTTTTGTGGTGTGTTATGAAGATATAAAAAAATTACCCCTGTGAGGTGCAAGTGCTTCAGTTAAAAAAAAAAAGAAACCACTCTGCATTAAAAAAAAAAGAGTGTACTAAATCACACTTCACATGTTGTGTCATCTATCATTCAACATTTGTATAGCATTCAGAGTACAAAAATAGGACGTTAATGATATTTTTGTTTTAATTTTTTTCCCGTTGCAAATTGTCACTAAAATATTTTCATTTTAATTTTTTCTTAAAAAAAAAGAAGCGTTGTTTTCTCCTCGCTCTGTTTTCGTGCTCCAAATGAATGCTCTCTACAAAAAGACATACCTAGTTGATCGAATTCAATGAAAACACTTGTGTCACAATACTTTATACAAAAAAAAAAAGAAACACAGTTTGCATGTAAGTATGAACAGGGAATGCTTTTATATTAAATTATTTACTCTAAATTGTTATAGCCTTTTTTTTTCTTTCTTTTCAATCTCAATAAATTATCAGTTTCTATTCATGTTATGGTTCCCTATTCATACTTGTACTTTTACCATTTGCATTTTCATAAGTTTGTTGATTTGTCAGCTTGAACGGAGAAATCACTTCTGAACTATTTTTTTTTATAATATTTTTAACAGTGATAGCATATTTGTTCCTTATTATCTCCTTCCAAGCTGCGTTTTTTTTTTTTTTAAGTACTTTTTGCAGTTAAAATGATAAAATTATTGTACTTTTATTAATATTTCACTTATGATGTTTTATGGTTAAATCATGACATACTTCTCATATTTTTTTTTCTTCCGTGAATTTACATAAACATGCTATGTTTCCTTTTTCGTAAAAATGATTTTTATGCATTCAAAAATCTAGAGTTTAACCCTTTAGCCCCACTGGCGTACTTTGAAAGTACACTTATTCTGCCGATAGGCAACAAAAAAGTTCTCTGCTCCAGGTTTTGCAGTATTTGATATTTTTATATAAATATGTGCATATTTCGCTCACAACGTTTGCACATTTTCACTTGTGTGTGACATTTGCACAATTATTCTCAGAATGTGTTGCTCGACTCTGACCTTGTTTTTTTTTAAATTTTGTTGAATTTCGGACACTTTGGTCCAACTGGATGTGGTCAGAGATTTAACTTTCAAAAATCTTGTGATTGATACACTCATATTATTTTTACACTTCCCCCCCCCCCTTCATTTTTTATCCTTTTGTGTATAATTTATTTATGCAACTTATTGTGTTTTAGTTTAGGTGCATGCATTTCATTTCTGATAACTAGAGTTTTTGCATACATACACCTTTTTGAAATACTAGTATTATTTATTTTGCATTATTTGTGTTGCCCTCTCAAAAAAAAAAAAAAAAAGAATTCCTTCTTTTTTTTCCATTTTGGCTGTTCAAAGAAAAGTAAACAACAGAAATTAAATAAACACGAGATGAAAAAAAGGATTTTGGAGATAACAGACACTTCACCAGTTTATTTTTAAAATATGGCAACTAATGATGAAAATTCTATTAGTGATTTTAATCACCCCATTTCTGTATCTCCATGGGTAGATTATTTCGAGGAGATATTATTAAGATATTCGGATTCCATTAATATGGAAGCCACATCTATTCAAAATTCACTTAAGACCGAAAATGCTGCATCCATGTCTGAAAATATTATAGATTTCCTTCAGATCATTAAATTCAATTTTCCTGTGCTTAAACTAAACTTTAATGTTCTAAAAGATGATTATTCCAAATTAAAACAGGATAAAGATAATTTATTTCTTGTAAATCAGAAACTTATAGAGAGATTACATGAAATCACAGGCAAACAGAAATGTAAGAAGAAGCGTGCTAAATGTAGTAAGACTATGGGTGATCAGGTGGTAGATGTCAACAACAAACTCCCTCCATCTGCCCTAGCTAAATCTACAAAAACTGTTCCCTCTTATATGTGTAAACAAGAAAAGTTACCACAACTGGAAAATGATAAAAAAGACACATATCTTAGCTCCGACCTGCACACTCAAGGTAAGCACAATGAAAAATTTTCAGATATTAGCGATTCCTCTCTAAAGTCCTTATCCCCTGCTAAACTTCATGTAACTAAACCTATTCGTGTCATTATGTTTAACGTCCCTGAAAATTTAAATATTCCTGATATCTTGTTTGGTATTTCAGATTTAATCCATATACCTGAACATGATTTACACTTTGTTAAAAAGTACAAACTCCTACATATCAAGTCCTTTAATTAGATCTTTGAGCTTGCACCACAGGATGCTAGGCAATTATTAATGCATAGGGAAATTATCATACAATCAAAACCGTACCCTGTTAAACCATATATAAATGTTAAACGTTGTTTTAAGTGTCAGGTATACAATGATCACATTGCAATTTCGTGTTATAATGACATTAGATGCTCGGTGTGTGCCTTGCCACACATTGACCCTCAGTGTAGAAATCCTCCAAAATGCATTAATTGCATTAGAAATAATGATAGCAATAACACCAACTTTGACATTTTACACTGAGTTTTTGCACCTTATTGTCCATCATTAAAAAAATTCATCAAGCAAATGCGAGAGAAAGTATACAACTGCAATACATTCCCATAAACATCTCATACAGCTTCCTTTTTAGGAAACAAAAAAAAAAAGATATATATAACGGCTTTACCGTTATATATTCATTATTCCTCCTTTCCCCTTAAAAAAATCAACTTTTAACTTTACTGGTTCATTATAAATTGTCATTATTCTTCCCCCCCCCCGCCCCCTTCAAATAAAATATTTAGTTTAAATTTGACATTTTAGAGTTAATTTCATATGGCTTTATTCATTCTCTTCCCCCCCCCCCCCCTCTCACTACTGTAAGTTTCGCTTTTACTTTTTAAAGTTCTTTTCAAATGCTGACATCATTTATCTCGGTTCCTTTTTCTGTCTTTCAAATTCACACGATAGAAAAAGATCTAAACCGCAGTTATTTTCCATCGAAATAAAGTAAAAGAATAAAATACAAATGAATGTCTTTTCACTTTGCAGCCGACGATATCTAATGCATATTTTCCCAGCCTCTGGGCTTGCATTAGTATTCAATTCTCACCCTTGTACTTTGTCGGATACAAACCATATGCCCATTGCTGACTAATTTGCAGCTGTAGTTAGATCTGTAACGTGCATATAAAAATCACGTGTTCCTATTCCTTTTAGCCTCCCTGCTTACCGCAGGAATGTTAAGATACGTGTAACCATATATAGCTCGCCATGGCGTAAGTTGAGTTCTATGTAATACTTCGGGATGCTTCTGATTCCTTTGTCCACGCCACCAATATTCATCGCCAATACAGTACATATGTTCCTATTCATCTCGCCAATGAGTGAGTGATTGTAATGAATATTTTACCACTCAGGGTTCATACAGAGTTGGGAAGAAAAAATCCAAGGAGTACCCAAAAAATCCAAGGAGTCTAAAAAATTTTAAGGAATTGCCATTTTTTTTTTTTGTCGATGTTTTTATGTGCTGCATCGTTATGTGGTATGCACACTCCAATTTTTAATGTCCAATTTGGAGAGAAAAACATTTCAAAAACAAATTTTACTCTATTAGAATCTAATTGTTAGTGCTGAAATTGCACAGTATTCACAATATATTATTTATATTATCACAATTTTGATTTCATAAGGTTAACCTGGGAGAACTCGCTAGTGAGAATGCCCAATTGCTTTTCTTTTACTTTAAATTCATATAAAATCAACTTTTATTGGTTGTCTTTGTACTTTTATTCACAAAAAAGGTAAAATAATTGAAAAACATTTTGAAATTTTAATTAAAATGAAAAATGATTTAAATAAGAGTCTTAAAAAAGTACGACTGTGAGAGAAAATCTCATGCAGCGAGTTCTCCCGGGTTAAATAAAAAATTGACAATCTACTTTTTTATGCAGTGACCAATGGTCATGTCATAGAGGTGATTCTGAGTAAAAAAAAAAAAAATTCTGAAATTCACAGCAAATCTTCTGAAAAGTTACACCAGAGAGGAGGGGGGATGGGGAAATCCACTCACGACACTAACTATACGTTTTCTCCGTGGCTCTTTAACGAAATTCCTGTCTTATCGCTATTTTTTGACGAAGTTTGTGGTAATTTTTAGCGATCTTTTGACGAAATTTTGGGGGTTTTGCGATCTTTCGACGAAATTTGTGGGTTTTTTCGCGATAATTTGGACGAAATTTGTGGTTTTTTTCGCGATCTTTTGACCAAATTTGTGGGGTTTTTCGCGATTATTTGACGAAATTTGCGCGTTTTTTCGCGATCATTTGACGAAATTTGCGGGGGTTTTCGCCATTATTTGACGAAATTTGCGTTTTTTTCGCGATTCTCTGACGAAATTTGCGTTTTCCCCGCGGTCCTTTGACGAAATTAGTGATTTTTCTGCAAACGATTGACAAAATTTATTTTTTTTCGGCGACTATATGTCCGAATTTTCGGATTGGTGACCGATTTTTTAAATTTTTCGGAAATGAATGCCTTACATTTTCGGAAAATTCGGACTAGAATCACCCCTAGGTCATAAATAGAGATTAGTCAAACCCCAAACACTTATTATGTTATCCCACACATGATACATCTTAAAGAAAATTTTAAAAGGAAAAAAAATGCTAAATGCAACATACAAGAAAAAATATAACAAGTTTTGCATTTATTCTTTTAGAACAGCGGTAATCGCTTTCCTTGAAGGTGAAATTTTGACGAATTCGCATTTTTTTTTGCGATTTTATGATGAAATTCCCGTTTTTTTTCGCGATTTTATGATGAAATTCGCGTTTTTTTCGTGATCATCAGGTAAAATTCGCTTTTTTCGCGATCTTTTAATGGAATTCACGTTTTATTTCGATTGTTGAAAGAATCTGACTTTTTTTTCCGCGATCTTTTGATGAAAACCGCGTGTTTTTCGCGATCGTTTGACAAAATTTGCGTGTTTTTCACGATCCTTTGACGAAATTTGCGTGTTTTCCACGATCCTTTGACGAAATTCGCGTGTTTTTCGCGATCTTTTGAGGAAATCCACGTGTTTTTTGCTATCTTCTGGGAAAATCCGCGTCTTTTCGCGATCTTCTGATGGATTTTGCATTTTATTTCGATCGTTTGACGATACTAACTTTTTTTTAATGGATCTTTTGATGGAAGCAGTGTGTTTTTCGCGATCCTTTGAGGAAATTCGCGTGCTTTTCGCGATCTTTTGAGGAAAATCGCATTTTTTCGAGGAAATTCGCGTTTTATGCGATCTTTTGAGGAAATCTGCTTTTTCTCTCGATCTTTAACGAAATTCGCATTTTTTTCGTGATCCTTTGAGTAAATTCGCGTTTTTTCGCTGTCTTTTAAGAAATTCGCGTCTTTTTAAGAAATCGAGTTTTCCCGCGATCAGTTGGAGAAATTCGCGTTTTTTCACGATCCTTTGACAAATTTTTCGAATTTTTTTCGCAATCGATTGACGAAATTTGACGGTATTTTTTTTTTTTGAACATATTTGCGAAAAACGCGATTTTTCCGAGATTCTTCGCTAAATGCCAAACATCGATAAAATTTAAAATAAAGGTCGGCTAACAGTGTCGAAAAACGGACTTTACGGACCTAATAATTGAAAAACGGACCTAGTGGGAGCCCTGCTATTAAGATTAATTACCCAACCCAATCAATGTTGCTCTTGAGATGAATGACGTGCATAAAGGATTTCCGAGCGTTTTTCAATCACGATTTTTTTCCTCGTCAGCAATATAGCTTGTGTCCGAAGCCGCAATAGAATATAAGGAGTTTCTAAGTAGTGGTTTGCTTATCTAAGTAGTTCTAAGTACTACTTTGGAATGTTTTCATTTCTAAGGAGTTTCCAAGGAGTCTAAGGAGTATGTGCGAACCCTGACCACTACTCCCTCTGATCTTGAATGTGAGAGACCTCAGCTCGCTGCCCTTCGGGGTCGCCCCCGTCGGGCAGCCTTCCGTTTGACTTCTCCCATCCCACTGTACTATCATGGCCCTCCTTTTAAAAGTTTCATAATAAAGAAGTAAGTCCTCGAAATCTTCGTGTTGGAGTTTTTTTTCATTTATTCATGAATCTGGAAATCTACAACATCTCCTCCATATGCCGGTCAATATTTCAAAATGGACCTTGAATGATTAAAACCTAAATTCATATTAAAAATTAAAAAATCCTTCACAATGAACCTCTGGGATGTGCTCTCACTGCCTTTTGCAACATACACTAGGAGTGCTATGCAAGTATCTCTAACCATTAAACACTTGAATTCAAATGAATCTCTCAAAATGAACCTCTGGCATGGGATCTCACTGGCTTCAGCAGAATAAGATTAACCCTAATTTCGATGCAAATTAAAAACGCCCTCTAGTGGAGAGAAAATTAGTAAAAATGATTAAATACACATGTAAATGGAGGCTTAAGAAGTTAAAATGATTAAGCTATGATGAATGATTAAATGATTAAGGCTTAAGAAATTAACCATTGCTATCCTCATTGAAAAAGTCCTAACATTTTAATTACCTTTTTATTTAAATTATTATATGGAATAAGAAACTTAATTTACTTCTAAATATATCGAAAACAAAAAAGAAAAAAAGAAAGAAAAATAGCTGAACTATTTTACACCGCAGTTGATTTCATTTTTACAGCAGAGTTTTGAATTTAACAATTAAATGCCAACTTATACAATTTTCTGTTATACTGTAGTGTTCTTTCACCCAAATGTAGAATGTTTTAATGTGTATGATTACATGCAAAAATTGTAAAGATATTAAATGTTAATCATTATACAGGCTTTCACTATATATATATACATTTTTCCTTCAAAGTGAAGTGTGTTTCTGATATAAAGATGAAGTCAAGAAGAATACTTAGCCGTAAATGCATTAAACATGATAGACTACTGCTGGATGCTGCATAATAAGCAGTCATAAGTAGTAAAGAAATCAAAAAGTTCTAAAGGTGGGGAGAAAAATATCTTTCATCAAAGAGGAGAAAAGGAATAAATATTTCTTCAATCATGGCTGCTATGACAAATGTAACCAATAAATAAAATGTTAGACATATACATAAGAGTTCTTCAACAAAGGTTTTTCACTCTGCTAGGTCTTGCGAGCGGCATTCATCTTCACCTTAGCCATGTGGGAAAATCTTGTTATGATACTCTGCATATAATAAAATTTTAAATTTTACAAACACTTAAAACAGAACTTAACTTAAGCCCTTGACCTCCGGGCTTAATTTTGCAGATGAAGGGCTATATATACCAGCCTATGCAGTGTAAAATGTGTCACAAAACTCACCTTCGACCAGTACCCTGTTATATCAGTTGCATATAACAGACCACTCCAGTATGAATATGCAACTATTACTGTGTATTGAACGGCATATGGGGTGTATGCAGGGCTCGAAATGTACCGAAGCAAACCAGAGCGATGTTCCGGTTTCTGAAATTGTGACAAATATTGTTCCGGTTCGTGAAAGTATGGAAAATATTGTTCCGGTTCATAGAATTATTAAAAAATATTATTACAGTTTCATAGCTATAGCTTTTATGCTCTCTATGTTTTTTTTTCTAATTATTTAAAATCTTGAATGCATTTTTTTAAATTGGTTTTTCTACGGTTAAATATAAATTTGCTATACAGTAAAGTCCCAATTATCTGAGTTAATAGGGACCAAGCTCACCTCGGATAAGGAAAAAACTCGTATAAAAACCGAATTTACACAAATCATCACCAACTAAGGAGATTAAATATAAATTTTCACTTAATTCAATCCTTTTTATGGTACTAGTAACATTTCTTTGATGTACATTTCTGTTACTTTTAAGAAATACCGGGAATGAAATTGTTTTTTTCAATCAAACTTATACCTTTGGAATGGATCATTTTCTTCTGATGGACTGATTGCTTCCATTATGATGAAACAGTCATTATAAATGAAGTGTTAGGTGAAGATGAAAGAGCAGACTTAAAAAGTTAGAACACTGATTTTCTGGTCAGAATGGGGGAAAAAAATGGCCATAATTTTTTATTGAAAAAAAAATTGCCATAATTTTTTTTAAACACACACAGCGTGCGCCCATGAGATCAATGGGTTAGTTAATGTATATTTATATATATAAAATATTTTGCAGGCTTGTGAATTTTTTTGTGCAGATAAACAAAATTTTTATCAAATTCAATAATAAGATTTTTTTAAAAAATTAGTTCTGCTACTGAGAAAGTAACAGATTCACTAAGGTAAAAATATATAACAATAAAATATTGGTGGTTTTTGGTAATGTTATTAACATCAGATTTGAGGAAATTGACAAAAAACTAAATGCACGTTGGAATTTCACAATAATAAAAAAAAAAGATTTACCTAGATAATTTGATGAAAGAACTGAATGCATAAGAAGACATAAAAAATTTACAATGCTATTGGAATATAAGAAGGATTCAAGGCAAAAAATATATAAATTCTTGTATGTTGATCGAATTCGCCCGAAGTAAGATATTTTAAATAAGGTATATAAAATGTTCATTAAATTAAAAGCGAGAAGGGCTTACCTTTCTCTTCCAGTCACTAATGCATCTATCTCATCTAAAAATATTATACAAGGAGATTTTGCTTTTGCCAAAGCAAACAAATCTCTAACAGCTTTTTCGGACTCACCTACATATTTATTATATAAATCAGCTGCCTGAAAGGATATTTAAAAAAAAGAGATTATTATTATTATTTTGTCTGTTAAAATGTGAAAAGTTTGAGATCAATATGGTTCACATTTTAACAGGAAAGAAAATTAAAAAATCATGCAATTCACACATTACTGTAAAGCAATTAAAACAGGAACATTTATCAAGAACTATACATATACATATATATATATACAGGTACACTTAAAGCTAATGAGAAACTTTGTTAAAAATGCTAATTGTTTTATTTTTTATGTATGTAAAATTTTCTGTAATCTAATGCAGACTGAATAATTTCCTTTATTTTCTTTTAAGCTTTTCGAATTTTTAACAGTGTTTTTGTTAAATCCATTCCTTTTACAGGTAAATAAAATTACTGTTAACTTATTCTGAAAGCGTATACTAACATTTAAAAGCATTATGCATAGAGAAATGATGATTCTTTTGTGATCAAATTAAGAGGGAGGAGGGATTTTCCTGGAAAACATTTTAAAAATCTTTTATATTTTATAAACCCTTAATGTATCTAGAATAAGCCCTCAAAACAGTTTTTGTTCCACCCAATATTTAAATCCTTAAGCTGTTTGAGGAGTATCATCAGTCTATTGTTTTTTAAAGTTAAACTAAACTTCTTTAACTGGAGGAGAAAACATATTTTTTAAACTGTTTAAAAAATGAAAAAATAGTAACAAAATGGAAAGAAATAAACTTCAAACAGTTTTTCAAAATCTTCATTTACCATCAACTTGAGGTTTGGCCCCCAACCAATTCAATATGTTTTAAGAAGAATCCATGTGTTTTTTTGTTTCAGACAATTATTAAGAGCTCAAACCCTTACATGGTGTGCATCCTTTGGAGAAATTTAGACTGATTAAAATATTAACAGTTTTATATGATAATATTTACACACTTATATGAAAGTAAAATTAGTTAAATGCCAAAAAAAAAATTTCTGCATTATTTAAAAACCTTGAAAGTTCCTTAAAAATGAAGTCATATCAGGAGAATCTCCCCTTCAAACATTTTTATTTTCATAAGTAAGTTAATAAAATTTAAATGAAACTAAACATGACTGAAAAGATTCAAAACAGAATTTCAATAACAAATTACATTTTGCAGATTTTTCTTTTTTAATTACAAAAGTATAATTTTAATTTACACTGGCATATTTAATTAATTTTCAGTTTAATGTAAAAGCCAAAAATTAAGATTTTTTTCTTTTTAATCACATTTGTTACAACTATTTTACATCTAATAGAAACACTACTTTAAAAAAACAAGTATGAAATTTAATTACCTTTCTTATTTAATAATTTTACCTTTTTTATTCACACTGATAATAAGATTTGAATTATGATGGAAAACCTCAAAATTCCTGATGTCTTTATTTCCACCTTACAGTCTCTTTAAATTTCTTCAGCAAGCTATACAAATTTTGCAGTTATCTCTACAATACTTTTTCATCAATTAGACTCCTAAAATGTGCAAGTATGTGATAATGCAATGCATCATAACGACCCCCCCCCCCTTTTTTTAAAGCTTCCAATCAAAATATTATTAATTAAATTAAGTATCATAAAGCGACTTCTTGCAAAATATTAGAGGTACAAAGATAAAAGAAACAAAAATAAAAGAAAAATTACATTTTTTGAAATAAAATTGAGCTCACACTCAGTGGCAAGGGCTTTAGCAATCATTGTTTTAGAACAACCAGGCGGGCCATACATGAGTATACCTCGACAAGGAGAAATATTAAACATTTTGAAAGCCTCAGCATGCTTAATGGGCCATTCAACTATTTCCTTCAACTTTTCCTTGACAGAAGTCATTCCTCCTATGTCAGACCAATGCACCTAGATTTAAAACCAAGACAAAGCAAATAAGTCAAAAAATATATTCCATAATACACTAAGTAAGAAGAAATGAATTTCAAATACATAAAAACAATTTTCCATTGTTCTATTAAACTTCTAAATTTGATGTCACAGGAAGACAGAACTCCCCTTCACTGTCCTTTTCAACTGGCATATAATATTTTATTTTTTACAATACTTGCATTACAATTTGTTTAAAATCTTTAAGATAAGCATTATAACAAAATAATGCACCAGTGAACTACAAAAATTTTAATTTAAGAATTAATTTTAAAAAGAAATCAATAACATTTTAAACATTTCCTTTTCAGAAATTTCATTTCAAAAGTATCAACTGCATCATATTTTTTTCTTTTATTACAAATAATCAAAGCTGTATCACTTGACTGTAATTACACACTACAATGTTGTAAAACACAACATTAAAACATGAAAATCTAATAATGAGTAAGTAGACAGGTGTTCCAAACAAAAATTTTATTTCTTTTCTCTGGATTTTGGCACTTGGATTTACCAGCAAGTGTCAATGGAAAAATCCATGATGTTATATGATGGATCACGAAATGCTGCAGCTGAGTTGCATTTGCAAATTGTTGCACAAGACACATTTTGCAGAGAAGCAGAAAGTTACTACCACTGACTCATTGACTGGAATAATGAAACATTTTTTTCTCCCTGAAGTAGCGTTAAAAGTAGCATCACTGTTCGCTACAAACAACTGATTTTTTTCTGAATTTAGCGGACTACACTGTAGACTACCAGGAAAAATTAGTGATTACTGCAGTTTTGTGTGATAAATTTTTAGCAATATCAATTAAATATAAACTATTACAAAAATTAGTTCGTTTTAAACAAAATTGAAAAAAAAATCCATTTGAATACTCATATAGGAAAAAATTCTCAATGAAAATGAGAAACTCGTGCAAGAAACAATGTGTTAATAAAATACACAAACAAAAATAAGAAACAGATTTATTAGAAAATATAATTTTCAATATTTTTCATATTTATATTAAAATGAAATGAACTGTTAAATCATCAAAAATGTTATTTTATTAAGACATTGTAACACGCATCATTGTTAAAAAAAGAAAAAAAGAGATAAACATCACAATTTGAATGAAACATTTGCATATTACTGTATTTAATAGCACAATCTGCATCCCTACATAATTTACACACCTACTACTTTTGAAAAAGCATAATTTTTTAAGCTTTGCTTTTGAAAGAAAATTTAGGTAAAAAGAAAATTCTTACAAAAAAAAAAAAAAAAAAAGTGATCTTGCTAGTAATATACAGTTGCTAGTAGTTACAATTTGCTAATAGCTACACATTTTATGTAATCAGTTTTAGAAGAAGCTCTGTTAACTGTTGTAATCTATATAAGAAATTTTAATATATTTAATTTGAATTTAATTTAATTTAACAAGAATAAAAAGCATGAAAATGCAGCTAATAAACTAAAAGTCTCTATTGATAACTGGCTGCTAATTAAAAATTGCAATTTTCAGGTCTTACAGCTTTCCAAAAGAAGTTTAATAAATTCATGCAAAGACAGACAGTGTGTCTGAGAAAGATCTTTATTATCGTAAAGATTAACCGCTTTACCGGCAGCAGGTATAGGGAAACAGTGCTTTTACCCCTGACTTATCTCCAGGCAAATGTTGAAGTGGTTAATACCAAAACTACGAACAAGTCAAATAAAATTCACTTTGTGACAAAAGAATGAAGAAATCTAACTCTTTCTTTTTTACAGTACTTTTAACGTAGCTTTAGATGAGGCCTTTAGTAGTATGAAGAATGTTGAGGTAGGTGATTTCCTGTCAAGTGTTTTTTAACATTTGTGGCGTAACAGAGAGGAGTGTGAATTGTAACCCAATGTTAAAGACATTATTGCTCAAACAAATATTTCTGATACTTTCGTTTAAAGTAAAGGGTACAATTCGCAATACTCATTGTCACATTGCAAATCTTCAGAAACACTTGGACGTAAATCAACTCCAAACTCAACATTCTTCATGTTACTAACAGAGCTCACGTAGAGCTACATTGAACTTACTTAAAAAATTGTTAGATTTCTTCATTTGTTTGCCATAAAAAGAATTTTATTTGACCTGTTCATATTTTTGCTACTAATATTTAGAAAAATTAAGATCTTTCTTGGACATGTTGTACATATGTATATGTTACTGTGAAAGGCCGAAATCTGGAGAACGCCGAATTTCACCGGTGAATGTCAACATTCACATAGTTGCTTGGTATATGTCTGAAATATTTGTTAATTATCCTTATTTCTGACTTACACCGGTGAAAGTCGACATTCACCATACAATAATGGTGAATGTTGAATATATTGAAAATTTGCATTTACTTCTCCTTGTTTCCATAAAAACATTTTAATTGTTTGTAATCCAAAGGTATGCTGCATGCATATTCACAATGCTTACTGGGTTTGGATTAGACACAGGTATCTCCATATATTTTTCTGGTATGAAATTTTGAATATTCTGAAACACATATACAGACGATTGCTATCTCACACAAGCTTTGAATTATTATTTAACCAGTTGAGTGCAGAGCAGCGCGATAGCGCTCCTCTTGTTATGTGCCAAAATTTCAGGAAGCGCGATGGCGCTACTCTTGTATGGAAGCACGTTAGCACTCATTTTAGTTTATGCTAAAATTGCAGAGAGGGTGATAGTGCTACTATTTGTTGTCTCAGTGTGGTGTGAATTTAAGTTAGTTGCACTAGTGAAGCGTGCAATTTCTGTATATATCGTCGGCTTATAAGTAATTTTTTACTATACAACCCATACACATTCGCATTTTGGGCATATATCCACAAGATTTGTTCTGCATTCAAACGGTTAATCCATTCGGGGCCTAATGTCCTATTAAGGGGTCTCAGGACTCTTAAAGCTTTAAAATTTTCGAAACTTTAATTTTTTTAGATGTTAAACTCGTATCTTTTCTGAACATTTTGATGTAATTGTTTCCTTGAAATTCACTTTAGAACAGAAATTATGGCTTTTAGAATTATACCTGCTTAATAGCTGAAGCAAGGTTTCCAAAACTTTGAAGTCATTTTTTCGAAATGATGTTTTTGTGCATAATGCACACAATATCTCAAAAACTACTGAATTTTTTCATGATATTTTCAAAACATGTGTTTCTTAGTAGTCTGTATAAACTGAACCTAAAATTTACTTTTTACTGTTCAAAAAATATTTTTTTAAGTGATTACACTGTTGAAATTTTCTAAATTTTGCATTAGCTAAATACAACTTTGTATTAAAAATATAAAAATGCTTTAAATACAAATTTATTTAGGTCCAGGGTAATTATTATAATCTGAAGTATAGGCACCAAATTTTCATTCTAGTTGCAAAATTTATTTTGTAATCTGTTATTCCGATTTTCTGCATCTTTCTTCTCAATAAAAATTGTGTCTTAAAATCAAATACATTTTAAGATATTAAATGTTGAAAATGGTCTTTTTTTTTTTTTTTTTTTTTCATTTTTTCCAATGTTAAGAGTCCTGAGACCTGAAATGATCATGTCTTTCCACTGACAATTATTTTGTCTTAACAAGTAGTTTTGTTATTATCTCCATGTAATAATGATAGAATCCTAATTCTAGTAATGTATCTATTATCCATTCAATTCTCTTTTTTTTACAATATAGAAATAGTTTACTTAAGTTTTATAAATTTTACATATTTAATGGAGTGATTGTGTTTCTGTTTTTTTTTTTTTTTTATAACCACTGTTTCCTCCTAATAGTATTTTTGCCATAAGAATTCTGATAACAAATAAGGCAAAGATTACTATTTGTTAATACATATTATAAAAATCTAGAAACGTAATTACCCGAAAAAACTGTTTCAGGTACATTGGTTATATTGGCCAATATTTTTAGTCATTGCTGACAGAGTTGGCAATTTAGCGGAAATTCTGGATTCAAAATATCTACCACTTTTTTTTAAATGGCAATTTTCATTATATTTATTCAATGAAAGTCTGCCATTCAACAAAGCGAAAATTATTATTAAAAAATTCAGGTATTTTTTAAATATAAAATTACTCTTAGTTTTCAATACTAATCACTAACATTTGAACTGAAATACCAATATTGATAAAATATTAGGTTTACTTTGGAAATATTTGTAGTGAAACGTGAATGCTGCATAAAGGTTGCTGTACATTGTAATAATCACTAACAAAACGTCAATATTGTAAAAATACTTACTCTATGTTGGAAATATTAATAAATAGTCAAATTCGCGAAATATTTTTTGAAAGCACTGCACAAATATGTACGAACTGTAAGTTGAAACATTTGACTAAAAGTAGGTTTTATTTTATCTCATAGAAACAAATAAAATATGTAAATTTTATTGACTTAAGCAAAAATTTTGCACATTAAAGAAAAAAAAATGAATGTAATGGATAATGAAGTCAAAGGCATTTAATCATATGTTTTAATGTTGACTTCAGCCTTACCTTTTCACACTTTCACATGTATAATATTATTAGAATTAGAATACTATCATTACTACATGGAGATAATAAAAAAACTAATGGCTAAGGCAAAATAATACTAAATGAAAAGACGTGTTCTCTTAACCGCTTGTGGGGCGGTGGAATATATTATATCCCACCTAATTTTAATCAAGATTTGCACCAGAAACATGTAATTACACATTTATTTTATAACTTTGATGGAAAGAATTTGTTAAATAGCTTTTCCTCATTTTGAAGTTTTTCTTTTTGTGTATTCCGATGTGAAATCAACATTACAGAAACAAAATTATTTGTCCCTGAAAGGGTTAATGTAACGCTTCACCCCGAACAAGTCAAATAACAATTTCATTATTCCATGAATAGCGATCGGCTTCATATCATAAGTACTTCAGAATACCAGAATATTTAATACCAGAAAAATAAACTGAGAAATACATGTGTTCAATCCGAACCGATTAAATATTGTGAATATGCGTGCTGCACTTAGTTTTTGCAGAAAACATTTCAAAAAGTATTTTAGAGTGGTGTTCTTGAAAAATAAAAACAATTGTTTTCTCGTTTTTTCTCAATTAATGTATTTAATTTTTCAAAAAAAAAAAAAAAAAGCAATTTAACAAATTACAACGACCATTTGGAAAACGATTTTTTCAAAGACTAAAATTTAAGACATAAAAAATTGCATGGAGTTGATCATACATTACGTACGCCATGAATTAAACATTAATAGTGTTATTACACATAAAACTTGCAAACGACAAAAATCGCCTGCAAATCGTCAGATTTCCTGAAACTTGCGTATTATCCAAGCATTTCATTGGCTGTTCGGGAAAAGGCTTTTCCATTGTCAGATTTCCAAGAAATCTGAACACCAATTTTAAATGAAATTTCATTCTTAAACTTCTAAACATCCCACAATATTACTTTTTACACTGTCGTACAGAGAAAAAAAAAATGTACTTTTAAGTGCAATTTGTTTGAAAGCTGTATCTCAATTTGTTTCTGAGTTATTAATTTTTTTTCTTTTTTTTTTTTTTTTTTTTTTTTTTTTTGTAGTTTTTATTACTTTTTTTGTCATAGTGGCAACAGAAGTATCCATCTCTGTTGAAAGTAAAGGGAAATACAGATTATTGTATAGACCAATCATAAAACGAATAAAATGGGGATTAAACCAATAAAAAGCTTCAGATATGCTTTTGATTTCCTACCCTGACGAGGGCAATAAACATTTTTCTAAATGGTTAAAAAAAAAGATCACGACTCACTGCAGTATTTATTCAATATAATTTAGGATATTGAACGAAAAAATAAAATTTAAGAAAACGCTGTACGCACCATCAAACGTAGCATAAAACTGACAAAGCTGACTGATTCGCAGTAGAACAAAGAATTTGTCGACAGACTGTAGCCTCTCTGTTAAACACCACTTCTCTTTTCGACCTCCACCAGAGCATATGTGTGATTGTCGACATTCACCGGTGATAGTCCGAATGTACAAGAATATAATCAAATATTCAGTCTTTCACCGACGTTTTTGGTATATGTTGACATTCACCTGTGAAAGTCGACATTCTCCAATTTCGGTCTTTCACAGTAACATATACATATATTTCAGCCACAATAAGTAACAGTTTGTAATGCTACAAGAAAAGTAGATAACATGCACAAATGAGAAAAGGGATACACCATTATTGAAAAACTAGATTCTGCTAGTTGTAATTTCCCCCTTAGTTAAAGATTAAGTTCAATTTATGCTACTCACAAGCCAACTTATGAGAATGCACCACACCAAATAATGATTGGTTGGTTAGGATTGCAGTGCTAAAGTTAATTATTTACACATAAAATTTAAACAAACAAGGATCTTCAGGTTTAAAAAGATTTCAAGCCAATATGAACATACAAGCTTGATCCTGGACTCAAACCCAACACATCTTAAACCAGTACATCTATCAGCCCAACAACTAGCTATAAGATGGCGGGTACAAATAATAATGAAAGGTAAAATAAGGACAATGATCCAAATGACTTAAAATGATATTGTGAAAATTGGAACTGCATGATCTAATTAATTGAAAAAAAGTTTAAATGCTAAAATTTGAGTATCATTAAACACTACTATGCATAGCAGTAAGTTATGAATGAAATCCAATTAGTAAGATTGTAGACTGGTCTAAAGTGTACAATTTCTTTTACTGTTAGGGGATAAGCTAAAGATCTTAGGCATGTAATGTTTGAAAACAGTTTGCAGTACAGGCATCTCCCGACTTACATAAGTAATACGTTTCGTAAACTTTTGCGTAAGTTGAATTTTACATAAGTCGAATTTGTAAATTCCTTAGGTAAAATTTGGTCAGAAACTGCAATATTTATTATATATATATAATATATACATTATTTACACAGTATTATTTTATAAATAAAGTAGCATGCAGCAGTATTTACTTGGATATAAATTATAAAAGCATCAAAAAATGTAAAAACAAACTGAAAGAACACTTTTCAAATAAAAAATATCTTGTGGAATATAGGATTTATAAATTTAACATTGATGAATTAATTTATATCAATTTTGAATCTACATCAAACAAACAGCTCTGAAGCTGGAAGAAAAAAAATACATGCGTTTCTCTTCACTGAAACTTTAAAATTAGGCTTCGTTATGGTTTGAATTCAGCTAACAAAATTGTAACAGTTAAACAGAGTTTTTTTTGGCTCATTTTAATCAAATTTGTGTTTGTTTTGTTAAAGATTTGATTGTATATCCCAATAAAAATATAACTATATCTAATATATAAAACTATATTATTGTTGTGGCTTTTATTTGCATATTTTATTTATAAAACAATTATCAAAAGTATGCAAACGAGTATCAAACACACTAGTATGTTCATAAATGTAATTTTCGAAATTTCTTATGTAAGTGCGAATTTATGCAAGTCGAGTATTACGTAAGTCGAGGGATGCCTGTATATGTATATAAATAACAAAATAAAAATATAAATAAACTTAAAAGAGGAATAAAAAACTCACCTTTTTTACTTTTATATCTCCAGAAGTTACAATAGATTTCTTTTTTAATTTTATACAAAAATGCAGATCGCTATACTTTATTACTATTTTATCTTTCTTACTCTGAACAATACTGAAAAATTCCCTTGAATCAAACACATCAGAAAATTCTCTTTTACAAGCAATAGCCTGTGCTGATGAGAAAAGAAAAATATGAAAAATATAATAAAGCACAGAAAGAAATTACATGAAATAAAAGAACAAATAAATACTACACTAAATTTTTTTTTTCATCTTTTAAATTTCAAAATTTTAAGAAACTGTTTTCAGAGAACATTTACATCTTATAAGTAATTACCATGCCAAATTTCAAGTTGCTAGGCCCTTCAGTAACGTACAAATTGCATTTTTAGAACTTTTTTTGCTCCTGCACCCCCTTTTGGCCAGTGGAAAAGACATAAAATATAGCCTATGTTCTACATAGCACCATCATTTTGATACCATTACTTTTGGAATCAGTTCGGTAGTTCCAGAGATTACCTCCTACAAATAAACAAACTTTATTTCTTTATAATATTAGTATAGATAAGAAAAATTGCTGTATCAAAGAGCAGATTTTATGTGCCCCCCTCCTTTTTTTTTTTTTTTTCTTGTTTCTTTCAGTGAAAATGGTTTGCTGAGTGAAAACAATTATAAACTAGTATGTTGTGGCCATCACAAAACTTTCTTCTATATAAATCACGTCACTTAAATCATTTAAATTGTACAAGATATAACAACGATTTAGCACCAATTCATATCAAAATATATCTGAATTTGAAGTTGGATGAAAATTCCTGCATTAGTTCTTTAGATAGAGCTATAGTGGAAATTCTGAAAAATGTAGCATAGCAGCGCCACCTGTTGAGCGATTTCCACCAAAAATAAACATCACTAAATGATATCAAGGTATACTTGAATCTGAAGTTTGTTGAAAATCCAAGCATTAGTTCTTGAGATAAAGCTGTTGTGGAAATCGCGAAAAATACAGCATAGCAGTGCCACCTGTTGAGCGATTTACATCAAAAAATAAGCAGCACTAATTTATACGTCAATTCATGTCAAGGACTAACTAAATCTGAAGTTTGATGAAAAGCCGTGCAATAGTTCTTGAGATACAGCTCTTGTAGAAATCGTGAAAAATGCAGCACAGCAGCGCCACCTGTTGGGCGATTTACACCAAAAAGTAAACAGCTCTAATTTATATCAGGGACTAACTGAATCTGAAGTTTGATGAAAATTCGTGCATTTTTTCTTGAGTTAGAATATTGCGATAATTATGTTAATGCAGCATAGCAGCGCCACCTGTTGGGCGATTTTCACAAAAAAGTAATCAGCACCAAACTATATCATGGACTAACTAAATCTGAAGTTTTATGAAAATTCGTGCAGTAGTTCTTGAGATATAGCTACTGCAGAAATCGTGAAAAATGCACATAGCAGCGCCACCTGTTGGGCGATTTTCACCAAAAACTAATCAGACCTAGTTTATATTAAGGTCTAACTAAATATAAAGTTTTGTGAAATTCCGTGCATTAGTTCTTGAGATAGAGCACCCACAAAATTTTTGTCACATACAGACTCACAGACAGAGTGACAGACAGACATTTTCTAAAAACCATCAAATCGTGTTCTGGGCATTCTAAAACGTATAAATCCGTCGAAAACCGGAAGTCAAAATATTTCACGAATCCAATACTTTCTTCTTGTAAAGATAGAAGAAAGTAAAAACATGTAAGAAAATTTCTGTAATAGTGAATCTGAAGATGAGGCAGATTTTTAATATTTTCTCACCATTATGTAAAGAAGGATGGTTGCTGAACGAAAATATTAAACAAAAATAAGAAAATTGCTTTCAGGGTGTCTACAGAAATTCTAAAAAAAAGTTCCCTGATTTTTCCATGATTTCCCTGATTATCTTTATCAGACTTACCTGATTTCCATTATTAACAATACACATATGGTATTTTTCATATATGCTGATTCCTCGTATAACACACTTATCCAGCTTGCTAATATCTCATTTGGGTGAAGAAACAAGAGAAAAACATAAAAATTGCCTAATATTAATTAAGCATTGGTTGACAGTTTTATAAATTTGAACTCAAAATTTAGTCCAACAACTTCATAGAGTGGCCAACGCGTATAAGGTAATCAGAAAATTTCCTCATTTTCTGAAAAATATTCAATTCTAAGACTTATCTACATCTGACAGGATAGCTAAATGGATTAGATTGGCCACCTAGTCAGGTTATGCAAATGTATCATTTAAATTTTTCTTAAATGGGTAAACTGCCTTCAATATAAACGTTATCTACAGAAAATGAGGACATCTGATCACCTTAAATTGCGTTAAATATCAAAAACTCATACCATGCGCATCTTTTAAAAAATATTGGGAAAGACTAATCAGCATGTGAAAAATATGGTACATAAATTATACGAACCAGTCTCGTTGGTACGGTGAAAATGCAAATATTTTCGCATATAGACAAATTTCTCTGATTTTCAAATATTCTTACAAAGTTCCCTAACATTTCCCTGATTTTTCCAGATTGATAAACCTCCCTGATTTTTCCATGATTCCCTGATTTCCAGATTCTGTAGACACCCTGGCTTTATTCACAGATTTGATTTATGCACCTGGTTGATAATTAAGGTTAAACACTATTTTTTTACATGCAAAATTTGTCCTCTTCCTGTAAAGATGTACAAAAAATCTGCAGATAAGATAGAATGTTATTTTTTTCCTCAGCATTAAGTATAAATAATATATTGCTCAAAGAGTGATATCAGGCATTCAGGTGCAATGTGGTTTTTTATTTAAATGCATTACAGACTTAAAATTAAAGCAATAACTAATCTCAAGTAATCAGGAGCATAAATCATATATAACAGTATCGTAACTTTCATATACATTTGCTATAATTTATTTCATTCAGCACTTTCTCTACGTAATGCTGAAAAAACACTAAAAATTTGCCTCATCTGCAGATTTTATTGATACAGCAATTTTCTTATACATTTTTTATAATAATTTCATTCAGCAACCCATTTTCACTATGCAAATCAGGGAAAACATTAAAAACCTGCCTCATATGCCTCTGCTCTTTATCATACAGCAATTCCCTTATGTTTCATAATAATTTTCACCAAGCAACCCATTTCCCTATGACATTGGGAAAACATTAAAATATACCTCATCTGCAAATTTTACTGACACAACAATTTTCTTCCATGTTTTTTATATCGTTTTTTCATTGAGCATCCCATCTTCTCTATGTAACCCTGGAAAAGCATAAAAAATTTGCCTCATCTGCAGATTTTATAGATACTCCTGCATGAGGTGTTTGCGAAAAATATACCTTAAAATAAAAATTAAGTATTTACAAATCTTAGGCTCTTAGTCATGTAAACCAAATCTGTCCGCAAAATAGTTTCTTATTTTTTATAGGCATTTTAAGTTCCCGCTCCTATTTTTTATAATAAAAGAATGCACAAACATCCACATCCTTAACCTGAATGAAACTAAGCAGTTTGGTCAACGGGGGATCATAATTATCCTAAAAGCTGCATAGGCTCATACTGCAATGGAATCTGCAAAAAATCAAGCTGATTGAGAAATAAATGAACAATTTCAAATTAGCTTAACTCTCTGTGGATTCCTTGCCTGAAAAATATCAGTCTGATTACAAAACAAATCACCATTTTCCATCTAGCCAAAAGCTGCTTAGGCTCTTTGCAATAAGCCTGAAAAACATCAGGCCAATTGAAAAAAAGGATGATTCTCTAATTGGCAGGGCTGTTCACAAGGAACCTGATTTTTCAATTAGGCTATGATGTAGATATATTATACTGAGCTATTATTATACACTGATTAGTACATTAAATATATACTTTAAAAAAAAAAAATGTTGTCAGTTTAGCATTAACTGCATGATGGATCCATCCTATTGAGATGTAAATGATATCTAAATTAAAGGCACATAAAGTGTTCTTCAAATTTTCATTAATTTATAGAAAGCTCCAGCTTAATTAATAAAAGTCTAAAACAGCACACTTTTTTAAAAATTTGAATTTATTGTGTTAAATTGAAAGAAACTGTGTAATAACAGAATAGGATGCAATAGGAAAAGTTTTACTAACCATCTTTGATCACTTCCATGAGGTCTTTACCAGTAAAGCCATGCGATAACCTAGCACATATTTCAATCTGTTCATACATTAATTCATGATCACAGCTTTGAAGTAATTTATTTAGAATCTGTAAAAAAGCTGCACTTCAAATGAGCTGAACAAGAATATTTCACATTTAACAATTTGAGGATTACACAATTAAGAATAATAGTTATATTTACAGAAGGATTTTAAAGATTTACTAATTTCAATTACAGCTCAAAACAATGTAGGAAACACACAGTGTGTACGCAGAAATGCTATTTATTGACTATGAAACTATTTACAGATTGAAGAAGAACATAAAATCATTTAATTTTTGATTTGAACTTTTGAATAACATATCTAAAAAATACAATGATGCAAATATATAACCCAATGATTAGCTTAAGTAAAAAGGCAAAACTAATACCCATATTTAAGTGTCATCATATTTATTTTTGGTTAATAATTTACAATATAAAGATACAATCTCTACAGATTTGTATGCATGCATAAATTTTGTGTTCAACACAATAATTATTTTTTAAACTATTCCTGTGGTAAATAAAAAATACACCAGACTAAGTGGGGGAGGAGGGGGGGGGGGTTGTTGTCATTATGATTGATTTATAAAAAGTGCAAATATTTCTTTATAATAGAAAATTTCCCCATTAAAACCTCTTTACAGTTATTGCTAATAATATTTTCTTTTCCTTTTTCTATTGAAATTTGTTTCAAATGCAGAAAAACTAGTAATTGAATTAATCAGGAGTCTCAAGATCAGTTGTATAAGATATTTTTATTTTGAACTCACCTCTACATAATCTCTAACATTATTACAATCCACAATTTAATTTTTTTAGTTTATATATATTTATAAAAATATATACAATTTGTTGAAGATTCAGGAAATCTAACTTTTGAGAACTGTTACCATTAAACATGATTTCATGCAATAATTCTCTTGAGCTGCCTATTTTTGTAATTGTTATACAGCAAAAAATTTATTTAGGGACCCAGAGTCCCCTATTGTCTTAATTTTATGTTCTCAATTACCAATATATGTGTTATTTCATGATTCAAATACATATATGAGATTGTGAATATAGTCAAACACATTGAAAAAGAATACCTTTACATTTCTTAGCACACTGTGATTTTATTAACATAAGCATCTTGTTGTACAGGATATTTTATATTATCACAATAACAATACTTACTTATCTGCCAACTATGAAACACCAGCATTTGTTACAGAAGTTGGATAAAATCTTATGTAACAAAGATATTTATGCAAAAGTAAACTACTGTTAAGTGAGTTATACCTAACTCAGAAGTCTAATGACTTAGTAATTTAAATTTGAAAAAAATAGTTGTAGTGTTCATTTTATAAAACTTAAGAGAGTTCTATCCAAATAAAGCCTTAATCTATTTCAACAGAAGAAACATATCAAAATCAACCAAGAATATGCTTCTTCGTTAATAAAATGTTGTAGTTCTCGTTTAACTGGCAAAAAAAACCATGCCTTTAGTGAATTTTCTTTAGAAAAAAGCAAAAACCTAAAAGAGTGAAAATAATCGTTATATCCTTTAAACAAATTAACCAGATGCTACCAAAAGTTAAACAACTTATTTCAAAGGTCTAACTAAATTTCAAACCAATTTGATTAATTTAAGACCTGCATAGTGAAAAGTTAGCATCCATAATTTAACATTTAAACCAATTTTTCAAGTATTCCCTTCAGAGTTACCATCTGAATACCCATAGAAAAAACAATAGGAAATGAAATAAAATCTTCTATATTTTTCAAATGAATCAACCAAACTAAACCAAAAGTTATGCAGCTAATTTAACATCTCACCAACACATCTACCTAATTGCAAGCTAATACAATGCTTTTTTATGACAATTATTGCAGGACAAACAGACACCAAAAACATTTTTCTTTTCCAAAGTAAGCCTCCACTGACATTTCAGCAATAAAACATGTTGTTCACATGCAAGAAAAGTGACACATCTCGCAAAAATTCATTTTGCATTTTATTCCACCAATAGGTCTGTAATAAATGTATCTTGCTACAGGAAAACTTTCGTAAGTGTAGTTATCCAGAAAATTGCTTTATTGCACATTATGTCCATTCATGGCCACACAAAGAGCGCAAATTGTGTGAGGAGTTAAAATTACTCAACCCTCCAAACCTTATCTACATCTTCCTTCTTAGTGGTTTTATGCTTTTATGCATGTTTTTATTGCTGCATGCAGAACTTGGTGCTATAATTTCATGTTACAGTAAAAACATGCGAATCTTCTTTTTCCTCTCTTGTGAAATTTACTTATGTCGAGATGTGTCACTTTTGCGGGTGAGTGATGTGTATATCATCATTAAAGGTATGACAGCATATCAAGAGAGAAAGTAGCCAAATATAGTAGAACACTTCACCAGATTATTTTCATGACAGAAACACAGATAGCACTCTACTAATCCAAAGTAGGGTTCAGCATCAGATGTGGTAACCTGATTTTACCTGAACTCAAAACTGACAAGTGTGTTAAGTTTGATATAATTTTTGTTGTTGAAAGTTTTGTTCAAGTGTACCATACTCTTTATTGCGGGTCTGATTAACTTTAATTTTCTCAGGTTAATGCGACATATTTTAATATGAATGAATATATGCTTTTATCTATGCTTTCTTTTCAAGTTGAAGTATGTCAGATTGCAGATTAAAAAAAAAATTGTGCCGGGTTTAGATAGGTGATAAATAGAAATGAGATTATATGTTTGATGTGTGGTACAAATAACTTGATTATTTTTAACCCAATCATACTGATCGATAAAGATATACAAACTGGATTTTTTCATATGAGTGAAAATATACCCAGGCCAAAAATCAAACCCAAGACCTTTGACTTAAATTGCCAACGTTCTATCTATTGAGATACCTGGGTCGACAATCAGCAAACATACTTCAGTCAGATAACCTTACTGGCAATAATGTCTGATCTGCCATGTAGGCAGCTCAAGAGAATATACCGCAAGTAATATAAATAATATAAGTAATATCCATTAAATAATGGATATGTAGATACACTTTATTAACTCAATCATACTGAAAGATATCATATGAACTGATTTTTTCAATTGCGTGAAAAATTAATTAAAAAAAAAAAGATAATCATTAATAGATGTTATGTAAATTACTTAAACATTCATTTAAGCATATTTCAATAATATATAAAGTAAGAAAAGCAATAATTACATCAATTCGCTCCTCTGCTGTTGGAATTTTAAATTTAATTACTTCCATTAATCTTCCAGACTGCTGCAAAACTGAAGTATCATATTCAGCATTATTAACTGTAGCTATTACCATAACTTTAACATCCTATAATAGCAAAATAAATTATACAGAGTAACTTTAAATTTCTTCAAATAAATTTATGCATAGTTAATTTACAATGAGAAATCTTAATAAAATTGTGTCCCATGATATAATTACTTTTATAGTCACCTTAAGCATGTGGATAATTAAATAAAAGTTAAAAAACAATTTATAATTAAAAAATAACATTCAACAAGATAAAGCATGAAATTGAAGGCGCTTATTATTCACATTATAATTTTAACAAGATGAATAAATAGCTCAATTATCTATTTCACCATTAAAAACTAGTACACATATTGCAGAATCTATATTTAAAAGTACTAGACAAAGAAATAGTATTTAGAAGTTAACAGATATTCCGTAACCTCGCAAAAATTGCATATTTCAAATAAATGTAGTTACTCATTTTCCATTTCTAAACAAAAAGTTAAACACATGAATACAGATTTATCATCAATGGAATATTTCTAAGCATATAGCAACAAAGATTTTCTTCATCTTTTAATTTCATTGCACTGATTGTCGATCCCTGTAATTCTGATATTTAACATTTTCAGAAATTAATGTGGATTGAAATATGACTGGTCATTTTTTAAATTATATTTAGTTTCTGTGTGTCTATTAATTGATAGTATTAATTTTCATATTTTTTTAATAGCATACACTACAGATACATTAGATATAAGCTATTACAGTAATTTTACAAAATAAAAGTGCAGGAAGAGCTACCATGATATTTAAATTGCAGTAAAACCTTCAAAGAGCAGCTAACATTGAGACTAAGTAAAAGTGGCTCCTTCTTAGAGGTGACCAGTGTATGTTTTGGTTCAACTTATTAGAAAAATCAAACAAAACTGTCTAACAGAATAAAATACTTCAGAATATATAAGTTATTTTAAATTATTTTCCATATTAAATAAATCTGTTACTGACATTTATTTTGTACATTTTGAACTTAAATTTTTTTCTATCGATGCGATAATATCTGTGGTTTTTTGTACAAATAGTCGTTTTTACTTAGCACACAAAATTTAATGTCCCAGACATTTTGCAAGGATGTCTTCATAAGACATTAGTTCGGTTTAATTTTCTTTTTCAATTTCCGCTTCATCTTCACTTAAAGTTTCAATGTCCGATACCTCCATCATGTCAGGAACCTTTTCCTGTATGCATTCATAAGTCGCTGATGATGAGCAAATGATTATCAATAGAAATAAATTCATCTGGCATTATGTCGACAATTTTTGCTGTTTTAAATAATATGCAAATAATATGCCAATTTTAAATAATAAATGTTTTAAATAATATATAAAAAAAAATTGATTTTAATAATAATAAAAGGAAAGAAATTTTTTATTATTTAAACATTTTTTTCTCCACCCTATTTAGGACATGACAGAACTTGAAATAGTATTATAGTATATATGAAATAATACTGATCATTTTCCCTGCTATGGAAAAACAGATTGAACTTAACTTAAGCAACAGATTTAGAGGCTAATAACTGCTTATTCTTTACAAAATATACTAGCAAAACCAGTGACTTATCACAGGCGGTTTTTGAAATATGGAAAGTGGTATTTGTATGGTTACTAACATTAGTGGAAAATTATACTACCTCAAATAATTTAAAGTTAAATACGTTAAAAGGTTAAATATCTTTAAGACAAACACAAAATTGAAAGGAATACACTGCAAAACATATATGTAGAAGACAAGACAAAATTTAATGATTTCCCATCAAAATTTAGACAATTGGCATCTTTGTACTACATTTGGATGAAAAGAATTTAATTTTTTTTAATAGAAGTTAAAATTATATACAAATTTAAGAAACTGAGACAAACGTAACATAGGAAGATTGAGTTTGGAGGGAAAAAAAAAAAAACAGCTATGGGATTGATGAAAAATCTGTTTTCTACAAAACCAGTAGTTAGAATTTGAAAGTCTATTCTCTAGATTTCCCCCAAAATAATTGCTTTTGAAATGTTTCAGGATAAATAATAGCCATAGTTGTCTAATGCTGAAAATAATTTTAGTAGTATTTTAGTTATAAATAGCAGCCCTGCAAAAGCAATGTTCTCTCCATTTTAGATAATTATTGAATGAATTTAGTTATTTTATACTAGCGACATATTTGACTTTGACTTAATAAATTCTTATTTATTGCTAGATAATAGTAGAACACATGGCTAGAAATTTACAGTTAACATTAAAACAGAATATTCTGCCTATACAAATATAAAACATAACATTACCGATACTATTGTTAACATTATTATGGAAATTACAAATCCCTAACATGAATCTAAATAGAGCTGTTTAAATAAGTAGCTAACTTACATTCAATGTCTTCAAAAACTGCGAGATTCTTTTAGAAATATAAAAGTGTAAATTTTCTGCCTCATTTTTGCTGGGACACAAATAATTGAATTCTTCTATTACAATAATGCTTGGTGCACTGGAAGTGAAATTAGAAGTATTTCTATAACATAAACTTTTACAAAGACATACAAATGTTAACTATGAAACTACAATTAATAAATCTAAACACAAGGCACAGAATGCATGTAAAAAATGTTACCATTTTGTTTTCACTCAAAAATCACTTACACAAAAAAATTATTGTGAAGCAGAAAAATATATTATATCAATAACATTACCTTTACATGATGTAGTTTTGATTTTATTTAGTAACTTCTTTGAATGCTATTCAGATTCTTATTTACAACTTAAAATATTGACTTAAAAAATGGGCATTCATTGTCTGAGCAAAGCGAAGGCTAATACACAGTATAATATTATTTTGGAGAATATATAGCTATGGCAGATTGATATTAAAACATTTCATCAAGAATAAATAAAAAAATATTTGTCACATTTTGCTTTAAACTTCACAGAAGGTACCTATGATGATGTCAACCACATCACCCCTGTTATGAAGTATAAGTTTCAAACCGTTTGGAAATTATATTAAAAAAGCACAGTTAAAGTACATAAGTCACAAAATTTAGTGCCTGTGTACATTTTCACCGGCAAGATATTTTCATAGACAACTGGATTAGAGTACATGGAGCAAAAAAAATATGCACATATTAAATTACAATAAAACATATTTCAATTTAATCGAATTGTAAAATAAATTGGATTTTTTTTTTTCTATTTGAAAGGAAAAAGCCATAAAAACTTAGTGTTTGGGATTTGGTGATAATCTCTCCAACAGCATTTTTTAAATCACCAACAGCAGTTTTTATATTTCATGTGTGTAAATAAGAAACAATTCTCTGATGTTTAAATACAATCTTTTGATTTAAGGCATTAGTTCGTGTAATTTTTTTATTTTAATGTTTTAAATGAATTTAGTTAAAATCATGTATTTTAAATGAGTGAAAGGTTTCAATTTTAAATGAAATGAATGCAATATGAATATGGTATAGGAACAATATTTGGTGATTTATCACCTGTGCCCGGCTAACATAAAAGTACCAATATTGCAAATGATGCATGGTATAGACGGGGTCATATCTCCCGGTCCCAAGCCCTTGCAGGGCCATACGTCTACGCACGGAACAACCCCCGTTCCAAACCCTGCGGTGCGTCCCGAAGGTCGTTGGCAGGAGTGGCCCGTCAGGGCGATCCACACGCAAACTCCGGTCAAGCCAGTGCACTGCCCATCGCACGTCACACCGGTTATTCCCAAGAGGACAAATGGTTGCATGCGACAGATCCCACCACTTAGCTAGAGGAGCCAAATGGTTCTTTCTCTTGGTTCCCGACCCGGGACGCCCCGACAGCCCACAGGAACCGAACACCTATGAAGGAGCCGGGCCCATGAACTAATTCGAGGTTACTGAGCCGGAGTTGATGTACGGAGGGTCCTCAAGATCAAATACCATTATCCGGCAAAGACATTTATGAGGGACAACCAAATGATGCATGGTATGTGAAATGAAGCAATTATGCCATAAAAACTCTTCGTACAAGAAAAATAGCCAATATTCCACATTCAGATACACAGGCAAGGTTGGCAAACAAGAGTAATGCTAACAACAACATTGTTTTAACAGTATGAAAGTTATAATAGTGAAATTAAATGCTCCAATTGGTTTCGATCCAGACTACAGAAGTTTTTCCTAGAAAACAACCACAGAAAGGGTATTTTACATTTGTTTCGAGTGAAGCTCGGTCAACAAGAATACAAGTACTTTTTCAGTACAGAGGCCTTGGCATTTTTTTCTTTTTAAAGCTTGGCACAATTGGCTCTTCAGAAAGGGAGATTTGCTGCCAAATGAAATAAACAGCTATGAAAACAAACCTGATGAACTTTTATACTTATTTATATATAAACATTTTATTTATAGATTATATTATTATTATTATTTAAAATTTATTTCTGTTTATATGTAAAAAAAAAGATAAGTGACTTGTTTATATTAAATGATTTGTATAAATATTGAAAAAAATCATTTCTCTATATGAAACAGTGAATGGGTTTCCACAAAATAGGCATGAAATTTTTTCTTTTCTTGCCAAGCTCATTTTCTCTATCAGATGTTAGACAACATCTGACAAATTTTGGGTTGTTTTTTCGCAACCAAATGGTGAAAATCACAGTGTTTTTTTCATGACCAATTAATGAATTTCACAATTTTTCCCCACAACTAACAGAAGAATTTTTCAAATTTTTCCCTTATAACCACAGTGTTTTTCTCATGATCGATTGATGAATTTTGCGATTTTTTTCACATAACTGACTGAAGAATTTTGCAATTTTTTCCTTTCTAGTTAACAATTGTAGAATTTTGTGGCTTTTCCTTGTGATCAATTGGAAAAATTGCAGGTAGGGGTGTCTTCGAGCGGTCAATGAATTTCACTTTTATTTTTGCTACTGATTAAAGGATTTTGCAATTTTTTCACCACAATTTACTGACTAATTTTGCAATATTTTTCCTGCGACTGATCAGTGAATTTTGAGGTATTTTATTCTTTTGACTGATTGGCAAAAATTATGGGTTTTTTCCATGATTGATTGGTGAAAATCATGTTTTTTTTCTCCATGACCAATTGACAAATTTAGAATTTTTTTCCGCAACTAACTGAAAATTTTTGCGATTTTTTTCCCCATGATTGACTGATGAATTTCATTATTTTTCCTGTGTCCAATCAAAAAATTTCACAATATTTTAACCCCTTGAAGGCCGATGGGATATATTTTATACCACTTAATTTTAATCAAGAATCACGATCAACGGACATATTTCATAAATTTTTTTATTCCATGACCAGAAAAAGAAATTACTCGAAAAGGTGCATCAAAAATGGCAGTAAAGGTCATAGGGCACGTAAAATAATTAAAATGGGACACTGGATGCATATAGTAGTTAAAATGGCCGGTCCAAATTGGCCTAGAGTCAACTAATATATATGATGTACATGTTTACACACTTAACCATTACATGGGGGCTCAGAAAACATCTGCCCAGCTTAGCATGTATTCTCAGACAGATGCTGTCCAAGCGTTCGTGAAAAGGTTAAACACTGCCTTGTCATTTTAGTTTGTAGGTTTTCCAGTATTGGATTCAGACCTTTTACCTGGGAGTGAATTTTGTAGCCCCAGGTGGGAGGGGGACATTATGGAATTCTGTGAGGGAATTGCATTTTTGAACAATACCAAATAATCTCAAATGTGCCAAGGGAGAGGATCATACTGGTGCTCCAAATCCTGAATTTATCACTGATACCTTCTTTTGCACAAATTGCTGTAAAAAAGCATTTTGAATCCAATTAAGTACACATGTTATGTAATCCAGCACTGGTTTCCTAATCCAATAGTTTAAAATTTTTGTTTTACTATTTTCAACTCTTCCTCTTACTTATTTGTAACTGAATACCTACAGTTATAATATTCATTTGTTTATATTCTATCATGTTAAGTATCAATATCTTCCAGCAAATGACAGAAGTTTTAGTTTTCTAGCATTTTATGAATAATAATGGACTTGTGATTATTCTGTGCAGATAAATTTGACCACATGAAAAGCATAACAAATTTCTAAGACTTTAAAAATTTTAAAACATAAGAGACTTATAAACTAGCACTGTTTTATAATAAATACACTTTGGTGCAATAACTTTAGAGAATAATAGAGGCACGGAGCTGTAAAAAACTTAATTTCATGAATGGCATTTCAATACAAAAACTCAATTTTTTTAGATTTAAAATACAGCTAAGAAACTAATATATAAAAAATAATTTTATGCATACTTATCAACTGCTTGTTGAAATACATCTTCCAGAGCCTGCTTTACTTCAGATTGAGACCTATAAAAAATGTAGTAAAAAGAGGCATAAAAAATATATGAAACAAATAAATATTATGAAAAATAACTTTAAAAAAAAAAAAGAGAGAGAGAGAGAGAGAATTTAAAAAATGAAAGAGTTAAGTGCTAGTTATTTTTTTCTTTTAACCTTAAAATACAGGATTAAATAATTAAATATTCTAAATTACAAAAAAAAAAAAAAAAAAAGTAAAGTGAAATAAGGAAAATATTAATGGAAAAATATCTAATATCTTACATTGCACATAACTGACTCCATATAATGTATTTAGTAAAAATGGTATAATCATTCAATACTGTCTGCAAAAGTAAAGATTTTCCAGTGCCAGAAGGGCCATCAATTAGCAGTATTCCACAGTATGTTGATCCTTGAGGGAAAAAATATACATATGCAATACTCATCTAATTTTTCTACATGCCACTACTAATGAATTATATTTATTATTTTCCCACACATAAAAAGAATACCTTGGTTTAAGTTATTTAAATCACATATTTATGGATATGCTCATAAGACATCTTTAAAAATGTCGGGCATGAAGAAAAGTAGAAAAATTTTAGTAACAGTAAAATTCATCCAATTTTTTCTTTTTTTGAGTCAAACTAATAAAGATGATAAAAAGAAGGAGAGCTAATCTTGTAGTGCAAAGTACCACTACAAATAGTTCAGATGAAAATGTCACAGAAACTTATTATTATTTTTTAATTAACACTTCATATTTTATTTCTTTTACAAAATAGGTCTTACAAGTGAGAATTGACAATTTATTTGAGAAAATTACTGACATAAATCTTATTCATAAATAGCAATTTTTTTTCTTCAGATATTAACTGCAAGGTTGCAATAGAAATGCTTGAAAAATATCATATTTTGGTTCCAATTTGCATTTGTACCAAATGAGCACCCACTTAGATATTAAAAAATGTTCATTTCAGATTGTCTTCTTTCTCGAACTAAAAACATTTCACACATGCAAGTTTATAATTATGTAAAATAATTTTAGTGTTTTAATAACCAAATTTTATATAATACTCAAAGGACTACAAAAAACTATATCTTTAAACTGTTAGATATATATATTTTTTTCAATTAGTAGGGGAGAGTGGTAATGAATGCGCCATTAACAAAATATGAAAAAGTATTTGCATAAAATTATTTTGGATGCCACCAATAGATGAAACTATTTGTGCTATCAAACTCATCAAATTTTCCATTGTTTGGGAGAAGCCATTTTCCCACTAGAGTAGGATGGTCAAGAATCTGATTGAAAAGTAATTTTTTTCCCTTTTCAGTAAAATAAATAAGCTAAAAAGTATCTATTATTTCATTACAGATATGTGTATTAGCAAGTCTTTGTATATCTATAAACTAATTTTAGGATGTATTTAGATGTTGTTTGAATTTAATGTATTAAAAAAACCTGAACATATTCCAGAAGTATAGGTGGGGCTGAATGGGCCACTACATCATGGTCATGAATGGGCCACCTTTGCCCTGATCATGAAAATATGGTTTTTCTTTCTTTGTTTCTGATTTTCTCTTTAATATGAAACATAACTGGCTGTAATGGATTTAGATTAAATTACAGTCTAGTTAGAATAGGTTTATAGTGATGTCTAAAAATAAATTTGCACATTTTCCCCCTAAGGAATATCAGTTATTTATAAGAAACATAAGTTAAATTTGTAAATGATTAAGGTGAACTGTCCAGTTGTTGACCACACCTACCAATATTTTTCCATTTGATATAAAACAAGAATAATAGTTTATATTCTGAATCTGATGGGTAGAATAAATAATACCAGAAATTTACACTAAATTGTCAATTAATAGGCTTTTACAACCATGTCGTTTAATATTAATTTTGAAAAATGTAAATTTCGTTAAAACATAATGTGTATGATCTATTATTTTTATGCATATTTTATGTTCTTTCTTTCTTAAAATCTCCTTGTTTTGTCATTTTTCTGCTACAATTATGTGATTTAATAATATCACTTTTGATGTTCATAAATTTTGATAAGCATTGTGTATTACTTACTATTTCAGTATACTTTGATCATATCATGTCAAGTACCATTCATTTTGTCATATTTGGTGAATAAAATATTAATTCCACATCTTTTCATTGAATTCATTTAGTGGCCCATTCATTACCTTCAATGGCCCATTCAGCCCCTTGAGTGGGGATGAATGGGCCAAATTTCTGTATTTTTATTTTCTATTATCATTTATTATAGACATTTTCTAATCCAATTTTTATGACTTTTTTATATAACCAAATAAGTAAAGTAACTGAAGAGCCAATTCTGAGCCAAAAAAAAAAAAAAAAATAATAATAATAATAATTAGAAAAAATTACAAAAATTACAAACGAAAAATTGGCCCATTCATTATCACTCTCCCCCTACTTTTACATTGGTTGAGTCTTGCACAGCTCATTCATTGGTACCATGTTTCTCCAAAAATAAAACCTGGTGTAATATTAATTTTTGTTCTAAAAGATGCACAAATTCTTATTTTCACATATGCAGCAATTCACATTAATTCATTTACAATACATTTACAATAACCAACAATTATTCATATACTCATTTAAAAGTATAAGTGGATTTTAATTAATAAAATTTATATATATATATATACACAGAAACGAGCCCGCTTATTGCAAGATCTGATGTAGCAAAGTATCGGTTAATATGATTATTTTTTTCCACCTCGTTGAATCTCCAATACTTTAATAATGTTAAAGAGATTACTTACAGTGAACAACAGAAAACATAATTATCAGACATTGCGAAGTTTTTCTCTTTGAGTACAAAAAATAAAGCTTCACTATTTTACTATCTGGGCTGAATGAAAATGTGGCATTGGAAGAACAAAGGCTTGATAAAAGAAGAGAGTGATCCATGCCTTTTCTAAGGAATATGGAGTTGGGCAACTAGGCAAAAACGGGCTATAAGAAGATCAACTAGGCAAAAACAAGATATAAGAAGATCAAAGGTTCGAGAAATGCAGTGACGAATATCTGTCTTTTCTTGGAATGCAGAATGGGGTATCTTGTTGCAAATTTCACTCCTGAGAGTGAAACTACAGTCAAAAAGTTGTTTTAATCTTGAAATTGTATATATTAGGATGGCAGTCGCTGAGATTTTTAGTGGCTTTTCGATACAAGGACTGAGAAGTTAGCTTTTTTGTAGATGTGTTTTTGAGCTGCAGCAGGTGAAAAAAGAAGCGTTTTTTTTTTTTTTTTTTGTTAAAAACTAAAATCAAAATGATAAGACTGGTTGATGAAGGTCGATTGAAAAAGTGAAATCACAGAGAAATTCAGGATTCCAGAAAAAATTTTATAGGCAGTTTTAAAGAATAAAAGTGAATTGTTAATAAAATCATGAAAGTTCTATTGCCTTCGACAGAAAACATTTACATTATTCAATGTATGATAATGTCAAAAAATGCCATTTTAAGTGGTTTATGTCAATAAGAGCAAAAAATGTGCCAACTAATAGACCTATTTTGAAGGAAAAAGCCATACAATTTGGTAAGAGTTTAGGAAAAAATTATTTTGTTGCAGATAATGAATGGCTACAAAGCTTTAAGGATTGCCATGGAATTGTTTTTATATTTATATGTGGAAAAAGTGCACAAGAAGAAAATTCAGTAATCCGAGAATGGATCAAAGGTAAAGAAATTTTAATTAAACAATTTAAAATGAGACAGAGCTTTTTCTTTATTAACTTTTATCACAACACACATTTGGATTGAAAAGAGAAACCTGTACTTGTGGAAAACATTCCAAATTCAAACAAAGTGCATTATTTTGCTACAATATGGATGGATCAAATAAGAGGAAAATTTTTGGTTATCGAGAAATCTAAGAATTCTCAGTGTCTCGAAAATGTTGAATTACTTGTAGAATACTGGAATAATCAAAAAGCATGGACGAAGGACAATTTCAAAAATGTTCGGTAAATAGTTGAAAAAATTTTATAATGACTTGCACATTTTGCTTTAGATTGATAACTGCTCTGCCCATAAAACAAACTTCCAGCTTAAAAACATTACACTATGCCATTTTCCACAAAATACCACATCAAAAATTGAGCTTCTAGATATGGGCATAATAAAATGCATTCAAGGGATTAGGATAGACTGAATGAAAACAGAAATGTAGCTAAAAAAATTATGTTCACCAATTACATTAGCAGTGATAGCTACCTAGAAATAGAAGATCAAGAAACAGATGAAAACATCACTGCTGAAATTCTAAACCCATCTGAATTAGATGAAACTGAAGATGACATCATGGAATTGGAAAACAAAGAATCAGTATCATGAAAATGTGCTGTGGAGAGTCTAAAAAACTTTTCAAAGGACATAATATTGACTCATCATTAGTATGTGACTGAAAAAAAAATTAATTTTAAATTCAGCCGTTCAAAAAAAGGTGCTGATTTTTTCCCTAAAATATAAAAGTTTAGAAACAAATGGATTATATTCTTTAGAAAAAAAAGTGTATCTTTCTATTATCCTTTTTTTTTTTTTTTTATGTTGTATCCACGAATGCCTCGTCGACTTTGTAATATGTAGACTCAACTGTATATGAAGCATTCTCACAAAATTTTAACTTTTAGGAATAAAAATGTGGTGAAATTAAACTTAATAAAATAACATTTTAAACTTATAGACGAATGCCTTAATAATTCAAAATAAAGAAAAAACGGTCAGCAGCGACAATTTTTTTATTTAACTGAGGTTTGAGTTAAACTTGGGAGTTTAATTTTCCTTTCTGTTTTACCTCTCTAACTTTTTATTTTCTTCTAAATTTTTACTTATAATGAATTTGTATAGTACCTACAGAACATTCAAATAAGAAATAACAGGAATATAGTATTTTTAGTACAAAATTTTGGTATAACATTGTCTTAAAGGGGGTGTTAAAAAAGGGTTGGTAAGGTAAAAAAGGAGACGGTAAGGGAAAAAAAGGGACGGTAAGGAAAATTACCACCTATTTTTAGGCAAATCATGTTAAGACTAAGCGATAGTCACAATGTTCATTGATTTTTAGCCAGAGTTATTTACATTGAATTAAATAAAATAAAATAAATTTACCTCGAAAGGTACAGGAATAATCCTTGGGGATGGTAAGACTACCAATAAAGCCACAATGCCTGAAATTGATATTTAAATACTGATTTAAATTCTGCAGTAAATTTCCTGTCAAAGAATTTTAGCCATTCTTTCTCTAGCATACTTCTGCATGAGAAAAAAGTTGAAAAAAATTCTGTGGCTGCATCTGAAGTGATTTTCTGTATAAATTTATCAAGAAGGACAGTAAGGAATCTAAAATCCATGGACAGAGTTAAAAAAAATAATAACAACCGTAAAAATGTGTGCAGGTTAATTTTTTGCTACATATTTATATAAAATAATAGTCCCAATTTTAGAAAAGAAAATTACATCGAATTACTTTTACTGAAACGATTTTATACAGACAGCTTCAAACTTAGAAATCAGCATCAGGGACACGGGCGGTAAGGACTTTCGTGGTACATTTGGACCCCCAACATAATCCAAAACTTATTTATCTCGTTAATATTGTTATACAGTCATGCAATGGGATGTTTTCCAGTATAAGAAAAGAAGAAAAAGAATATGTACTAAAATAAAAAAATATTATTCAGGCACATAAAAGTCAAATTTATGTGAGAATGCCTCATACATACTTTTTTGTAATTGCATCATAATTTCATTATTTTTACAGACATTTAATTCTACCAGCTCCAGAAGTACAGATCATAGGCCTAGTCTGAGTATTGTAAGAGTAAAAAGTCGTTGAAAAATTACATAATTTTGATTCAATCATAAAAAAATAATTAGCTTGATAAAATTAAATTTATGGCATTATTTTATACTGATGGAAGCATTCTGCCATTCTGAAATTAGGGTCTTAAATCTTCAAAATTTGTTTACAGTATTTTTTTTATTTTGCTGCTACTGAAATACATCTCTTTATCAATGCAGTTCTAAACTTGAAAAAGTAAAATGCTGCAAGATAATATGATGTCATGTTTAAATGTAGGGATGCATGTAACAAATATTTGGCCGTTATTCAGTATTCAGTCCTTTTGCCAAATATTTTGTTTGCTGAATATTGAGAGATATCTTGCTAAATGTCGCTGATCATTCAAGAAATGTTAACTGCGCAAAATGTGCAGTTATTCAGACACTAAACAATGTTCCTACAAAAGTTGAAGATTTTTTAGAAAATGGTGTCCAAATAGGAGATTTAAACTGATTTTAAAGGCAGAACTGCCAGGGAAATATCTTCATTAGAGAATGACAGATTACAACTCAAGATGTAAACTCTAATAGAAAAATGAAAAACAATTAAGATTCTAAAACACTTAAATATTCATTAATGTCTCCAAATATCATGCACATATAAACAGGGCTTTATAAATAAATGTGACAAAAAGATTTATTTGCAATGTTGATTTTAACATTTAAAAATGTATTTAAGGCAAAATATTGTGACATTATATTTTAGTATATTACTACTACTAATAATAAAAAAATTGCTGAACACAAACTATTTTTTTTTTGTTGTTGTTTATAAATTAAAATTTTAATATTAAGTTGTTTAAATTCTATAAGAATGCACATAACTCAGTATGAATTATGAGAGAAAGTATTATCATTTACTTTAATGTAAGAAAGGATAAAAGTATTATTTGATAGTAAAAGTGAAGTACATTCTTTATATAATTAATGGAAACAACTTGCCATTCAGACTTACAGATAATCAATTTGATATATCCACAAATAAAAAGATAAGAAGCAAATTTTTTTTTTTTTTTTTTTTTTGGTGCTAAAATAAATTTTCTAAATAAAAAAATATATTTAAGAGTGGTAAGACTTGCCAAGTTCTAAAACACCAAAATGAGGGAATTTTTTTTCACTAAAAACATTATTTTTTAAATGTAAGCATATTTATGTTTAGTACAAGTTTAATTTTTAATTGTGCTTAGTTATAATTGAAAATGAAATATAATATATTACTTTTATTCAAAAAAGAAAAATATATATTTCTTGCATATAGAAAGTTTGCTTAACATTATTTTAAATTAATTGCAAATAACTGATGAAAATTTTCATAAAAATTGTAAAGTAATGAAGTTTTATTTCATGTTTAGCCAGACTTAATTTAAAAAAAAAAAAAAAAAGTTTAATACATGAATGTATATGATAAAAAGATCACAATCTCCACTGATATCAGCACTATCTTTAATTTTTTCGGAAATAAATTCATACTGCCTTCATGAGAAAGCATGAGTTTAAATTAAAGTAGTTTTGTAATACTAAGAAAATTAAAGTTTTACTGGTGTGGTCACACAAAGTATGAATTCAATACAAAAATTAAAGCAGAGTTAATATAAAATAATGAGTGAATAGTGAATTTTAATATAACAACTTGATTTATTTCTCATATAAATTGTTAAGTATAAGTCTCATATAAATTGTTCTGTTTTTAAGTTTTGATCAAAATATATAACACAACACTTAATATCCAACATAATAATAAAATCAAAAAATATTTTATTCAGGAGTATTTGTGATCCTACTTAAAAAATCCTAAAAATATATTTAAACAAGAAAGAAAAATCATGTGTCATGAATAGATTATGCAAAATGTTAAATACTATAACAAAACCTTATTATTTAATAGGGTAAAAAAAAAAAAAAAAAAAAAAAAAAAGATACTGAAATGAAAACCTTAATGATACGCATCAATTTTATCATATTTTAAATAGTATAACCTTATTCTAATACACTGCAAATGATTTTCCTCTATAGGCCATAATGTAACTGAATTCTTTTGTGTGTCCCTGTAAATGAATGATAAATGCTATGCCCATCATATTCCACAGGAAGAATGTGTGTTGTTGCATATCAATTTCATTATGTTTGAAACAGTATAACTCTACTAAAATGCACTGTAAATGATTTTACCCACTCCATAGACCATAATATAATGGAATTCCTTTGTTTGACCTGTAAACAAATTATAAATGCTACACATTCCTTTCAATAAGAAAGCTCAGTCTTATAGTAAATCAAAACAACAAGCTCATGGTAGGTAATCCAAATATCAGGTTGTAACGAAAGTTTCCCGTCACAGCTAATAAGGTCTGTGCAAACAGTTTGCGTTGACGTGTTTGCTCATATTTTGTCAAACGATTTTTGACATTTGAAAGAAAGAGACACCAATATAACACCGTGTTGTGAAATTTGTAAAAAAAAATATCGTTATCATTAAGTACAAGGTGTCTGAATTGGAACTATTACGCTACCAGATTAGAACCATCATTTACTTCCAGTTCTGTTGCGAAAAGTGAGGTACAGAATGTCACCAATTAAAGTGTACAGCTTTAGGTATTAGTGTTGTATCATATGACATTGTGAAGGATTGGCAGAATGATGGTTATATATAAAATTAGAGTTAACTATATATATTATAATTAGTATTATGTAATGGTGATTTGGCGGAAAACTTTCGTTACAACCTAACATATTTATGTAAGTTAAAGCACAGACAGGCAGACTGACATACAAACAGACAAATAGAAGTCAAACACTTTTCAAACATGTTGAAAAGTTGAACAAAAAGAAAAAAAAAAAAAAAAGATGAAGAAATGAGGATACTATTAAAATTTTAATTATAAACTTTGATTTTAATTAATATAATATACAAAAAGTCTTGAAAATAGTAAAAACTTTATTAAAAGTGTCATTGAAAATTAATTTAAAAACTTTTAAAATCAGGAAATACATCAGACAAAAAATCCTGGAATCATAAATTCCTGTGAACAAACACACCTGTATAATAAGTACTACTGAGACAAATGAATTTATGCAGGGGAAAAATTTTAAAACCTCTACTTTAATATTTTTCTTTTCTTTCTTTAACCCAACAAAAATTATTAAAATACTTACTATTCAAAAATTTTTGAAGGCAATTATTCAGTAAATTTATTTCTTTTTTTAATCCACCAATTTCAGGATTTGTGGGTTTATTTTCATATTCTATTGTCTTTACTGATGTTTTATATGAAACTGTATAAAATACAGGTATAGTTGCAAGCAAATTAGTTCTTGAAACATTTGGTACACAATTTATGCTTTTCACAACACACTGATAACATCTGTCAAAGAATTTCCATTTTACTTCTAAACCATTAAATATATATTGATTACCTAGAAAATAAAATAAAGAATTAGTAAAGAGGAATAAATTCAATAGATTTATTGTAAATAAATGATAAAGTTTTCATTTAACAAGTACTTAAATTTTAAAATTTCTATTCTAAAAAACATTAACGGTACGGCTGTTATAATTGAATTTATTGCAACCTTTTCACTTTCTTGGCTTGTTCGACAAAAATTGTTGCATATAAAATGCAAAAACTGGTAGTTTTAATAGAGAAATGCATCATAAATATGTTGAAGCAGACAGTTTTTAAATCTAAAAATTATTTTAAAAGCTATTTAATGTTGAAATAAGGTTTTATAGGATCCAAAACTATGCATAGCAATTTAACCATTTTTTCCAGGAATATGCTTGACTAGATTGTCCTATGCAATCATTTTTTATATGTATTTAAATTTAAAAGATATTTTTCAAATTTTTATCCAAAATTTCATTATCCGAATACAGATTTAATTCATAGCTTGCAATAGCCACTTTTTTAACTATTATTGCAGGCTTTAAAAAGCCCAAACCTTAATTAAATTCTTATGTGAAAAAGCATTTAATGTTGTAAATTAAGCCATATTACAACATATTTAAAATATATTTAAAACTATTTTCTTTTCTTGTTTAACAGAAAACTTAATTCTAAAATTTATAAAAGTCTGAGAGGCAGCAACATATTTTTACTTAACCATTTTATACAAGTTAATTTTCAAACTTGTAATTGATTTTAATTAATCAAAACAGCCATCGTAACAGTGGTGGATGCAATCTTGGGAACCGAAAAACAGGGTTGGCACAGTTTAAACCAAGTGGTTTGGACCATGTTTTAAACCACGATTTAAAACATGGTTTTTTAGAACAAATCTAATATAATATTTTCTCCTTTTTTTTTTTTTTTTGTAATTTGTTTTAAATTAGTGATAGAAATAATTTCTACTTTTAACACTTTATCTCAGCAATCAACATGAGACATAATGAGTCTAGGTCATGTTTGTATGCATGTATGATGAAAATCAACATGTGTTGATGAACCATAGGCGTAACCAGCCTTTTGAACGGGGGGGTGCCCAGACTTTTTAACCTGAACATGTTGAATACAAACAATATCTTATATAATAAAACCTGCTAAAACGAATCCCGTAAAACCGATCGAATTTCTGTTTTAGACAGTTTTCCATCTTAGAAGATATAATTGTGTGGTATTTCTTTTAAAAAGGGCTCAAACGCGATTTTTGTTTGCATGAGGAGGGTTGAGAAGGGTTCAAAACATTAAAACTAAATCTAATGGTAAAAAAAAAAGATATGTAAATGTCCTTGCAGCCGTGATATAAGACAGTGACTAAGTGTGGTCACAACTGTAAAACCTTTTGCCACCCTAACTTCTTAAAAGATTAAAAAAGGCCTTTAATCATGCTGGAAACTTCTATAGGCACAGGGGAACACTTCATGAGATCTAAAATTATCTCAGTCAAAGTCTTGTAGATGAAATTTTGCCGAATGGTAAATCTCAAATAATACATGCGATACATCAGTATGCGCACGAAATTTTTTCAGAATGTGATTCCATGACTTCTTAGGGATCACCGGAGGGACCCAAGAAATTTTGGAGGAAAGTCTATATAAATAATTATTATAATATTATAAATAATTATAATATTCATTAATAGCGTAATTTCCTGCCTATAATCCGCGGCTCAAACAATCATGTTTTGACCCAGAAATTTTATTTCATTATTTAAGTTAAATATTTATCGCGATTTAATAAGTTACGTTTTATGAAACAAGATTTCTGGGTCTGAACCTAATTGTTTGGTCCGGAGATTATAGGCCGGAAATTACGGTAATTCAGGTTTTTTGCCCAGAGTGTGTGGAATATATTAGGTAAAGTAGGTCATGATAATATACACAAAATTTTATCAAGATGATAAAAATTACACTATCATGATATAACTGTAATAATAAAGATCGGTGTTTCTATCTCTCTCTGTGTGTGTACGCGCACGCGCGCTGATCTCTAAAAAAACAATGCAGCCTGCACCCGTAAGATTTGACAGGACCTGTATGCCTGAACTCATGTATATGGAAGACAATTTCTGGAATTTTTCAATTAATTTTTTATGCGAATTTTTTCGCATTTTGCGGCAATTTTTTCAAATAAGTAAAAAAGAATCCGATTTCAATATTTTACCCAGTAAACTGTCTTCTTTTCAATAAAGTGTTTTCGAGACTCTTACATCGATTTTTCAATTTTTAAAAATTTTTTGATGTTATCTTTAGAGGGTTTTTTTCGCATTTTGTGGCGATATTTTTTTTTTTTTTTTTTTTTTACATTCCTAAAACGAGTCCGGTTTAAATCTTTTACCCAATTAGTTAATTTCATTCCCTATGGTTTTATAATCTTTTCCGAATTTTTAATGCACTTTATAGCTGGGGTTTTCGTGCTTTGAGGCGATATTTTTACATTTTTTGAAACAGAAAAAACTCTCGGGTAATTTTTGCAATTGCCGTGATTAAATTCGAATTGGAATAATGTCGAATCAGTTCTTATAAGAAAGCTGAAAATTTAATTTTGCTCGAAATAAAAAACGCAATAATTCAAGATTCGCTTGTTTCGAGACAGAAGAGGTCGTAGCTTGCTCGGGAGTACGTTGCCGAAAGCAGTCTCCCAATCCTAGATTTGTTTAATTATATGCTCGTTTAAAAAAAACCAACCACTTCTCTAGTAATGAAGTTTTCTTTCAGGGACAGGGATTGAAATAACGCGCGGGATTTCTGCACAGAAAAGGAAAGTCTCTCATAATAAAAAATGCTGGGCAGTATTTCCCCTTTCAAATTCTTTCATAGACCTGTGATTCTTCAGTAAGTATTTAAAAAAAATTGGGTGTGCGATTTTTATTTCTTTTATGGAATTTCTCAAAATCAATTCGTGAATCAGTCCCGGAAAAAAAGGAGAATTTCTTCAAACGATCGTGGAAAAATATCGGGAATTTCAATAAAAGAGTGCAGAAAGTAATCGCCAATTTCATTTAAAGATTGCGCAAAAAAATTACGAATTTTGATAAAGGATTGACGAAAATTTTTTTCAAATTTCGTCAAAATGTTGCGGAAAAGAGTAGAGTATTTTGTTATACGGAAAGACATCGAGAATTTTTCCGAATGGTCGCGCAATACTATTCCGAATTTCGACAAATGATCTCCCTGTAAAAATATCAGTTTCGTCAATCGGTCGCAACAGAAAATAAATTTCGTCAAAGGATCGCAGTAAAAATGAGAATTTCGTCAATGGATCGCAGAAAGAAAGCGCGAATTTCGTCAAAAGATTACGGAAAGAAAAAGCGAATTTCATCAAAAGATCGTGGAAAGAGAAAGCGAATTTCATCGAAGGATCGCGTGCTAAAGAAATGCCAATTCCGTCAAAATATTGGTTTAAAAAAATGGGAATTTCGTCAAAGGGTAGCGGTAAAAAACATGAATTTTGTCAAAGGTAAGTGGCAAAAAGTGCGGATTTCGACAAAAAAAAAAACAACAACAACAAAAAAAAACACGTAGAAAGACGTGAATTTCGTCACACGATTTTGGGGGAAAATTGTAAATATCATGAAATGATCACAGAATAAAATCGCGAATTTGTCAAAATTTACTGCACTGGGTTAAAAGGTTGAAACGGGGTTCCTTTTCCTACTTTCAAAAGAACGCCGCGAAACGAGAAAAAACTCTAAAAATCGTATACAAATTTTCAGAGGAAAAAAATTACTATATTGACTTGAAAGACCATATTCCTTTCACGAAACACTAAATTCAATCGACCGACCAACCAACCTGCAGATTAATTTGAATTTTCCGTGCTATTATTTTTCATTTACAAAGGAGGCAGGTATGTGTCCCCCCCCCCCCCCCCCCTTTTACCTCGGCTAATCGAAATTTGGAATTATCGTTTCACATTTGCATCCCCTTTCGAATTTTTTTTTGCCTCTTTCTTGACTTTAAACTACCAAAGCAAAGAGACAAATAGTTTCTATCTTCGTCAAGAACTTGCGTTAATTTCTCATGAAATTGCAGAAACATGCAATAGAAAGAACGGTGTTTGTTAGCAAGGGCCATGTGTTTTTAAATCTCACATTTAACGAAAGTAATTTTTTCCTCCTGCCCGTTATTTTGCTAGCGAGAGCATTTTTCTCTTCGCGCGCTTTTAGGGTTAATGTAATAATATGACGTAAGAGGGTAGAGGTATTTTATTATTCGGACAGACATGTAGTTTGAGAGCTAGAGGGATACTAGGTTTTTTGCTGCGAAAATGCGGAGTTTTAAGAAAGAAAAAAGGGTTCGGTTCGGATATTAACGGTTTTTGACCGATAACACTTAAAATTGTTTGTTGCGTTAATCACCCTTGACATATTTGCTGCGAATAAGAGTATAAAAATGCACGTAGGGCATAAGTTATATTGTGTGCGTGTGTGCAAAGTTTATGTTTTAAAAGTTTTACAGATGAGATCCTCTGCCCGCAGGATAAATAGTAATTAAAATTAAGGGAAGCAATTTTAGCTGCGTCACATTTATAGAAAGTGGCGAGCCTGCCAGGATACGAATTTGATTTTTTAATATGAGAAATAATCATACTAGAGGTTAATTCCATTTACGTTAGGAATAACAATAACTGATGCCGCATATTTAGTATTTATAATATATTTTTGTTTTCATACTCATCATGCGGTGAATTTTTATTTATTATGTTAAATTATAATTATAATGTTGTGATTGTCGAGTTTAGAATTTATGAGAATTTATGAGTTATTGTTAGAATTATAGATAAGATTTGTATTTGAGATTTTGAGTATATTTTCATTTATATAAAAAATGAATGTTGATACGTTAAAGAAAAAACGTGCAACGGCACGTAGCTCTTATACTAGAACAGCTAAGGTTCTAAAGGACGAACTAAAAAAGAGCAACCGGATAAATCCATTTTAGAGGATAAATTTGTTAAATTGCAAACAATAATTAGTGAATTAAAATCTTATGATTCCGAAATGTTAGACTTAATGATAGCAGCTAAGGCTACTGATGATAATTTAGAAACGGAAGTTATAAGTTGCGAGGAATATTTCGATGAATTTATAACGCTCAGCCGCCGAATAAAAGAAAAAACGGATAATTCAGACTTTAAAATTAATATGAGCTCTAATGTTGAGAATAGTGTAAATACATGTAATGAAAAACGGTACAAATTGCCGAAAATTCAAATTAAAAAATTTGATGGTCAGCTGTTAAGTTATCTTTCGTTCTGGGGCCAATTTAAAAAAATCCACGAGGATAAGAGTCTGGATGATGTTGACAAATTTCATTATTTAGCACAATCAATGTTACCGGGGACTCGAGCTTATGAGTTAATTGAGAGTTATCCTTTAACTTCGGACAATTATCCGAAAGTCATTTCTGCGTTTGAGGAGCGTTTTGGTAATAAAGAAATTTTAACTGAGATATATGTGAGGGAATTGTTAAAATTAATAATCCAAAACGTACGTTCACAAGGTAAAGATAAGTTACCCCTGGTGTCATTGTTTGACAAAATTGAGTCCTATCTCAGAGCACTTGAGTCTTTAGGTGTACACCAAGACTCCAATACTGCGTGGCTATATCCTATGGTTGAATCATGTTTATCGGCTGAAATGATTAGGGTGTGGCAGAGAAGCGTTCTATTTAATAACAAGGGACCACGTCTCTCAAATCTTTTAGAATTTTTGCGAAAAGAAGTTGAAGGGGAACAGAGGGTCAAACTTGCACGGTCGGGGTTTGAAATTTCTCCTCCCTCACGTGAAGAACGCCCTAGAGAAGTCAAATTAAAAAATAAAAAACCTCCCGTGAGTGCTGCAAGCTTGGTAGCAACCAAGGAGCAAAAGTGTGTATTTTGCGGGAAAAATCATGAGAGCAAAGAGTGTTTTTTGGCTCGGTCTTTGCCCCTAAAAGAAAAGTTAGATAAATTAAGAGAGTTAAAGTGCTGCCTACGCTGCCTTAAGCCTGGACATTTTGCTAGGGATTGTAAATTATTTATACAATGTCATTTGTGCAAGCGATCTCATCCCATAATTTTATGTCCCGAGATTCAGAAAAAAAAGAGTGAGAGTGTAGCGAGTGCAAAAGTGTCGACTACGGTACAAGCTACTATGTCTACATCTTCGTGTATGAAAGAAGTCCTCCTTATGACATTAATGGTTGAAGTAGTGTCAGGGGGCTTGAGGAAAAAAGTCAGATGTCTTTTAGATTGCGGATCTCAAAGGTCGTATGTGCTGAAATCTACAGCCGAAGCTTTAAAATTAGAAAGCCTCTCATCTGAGAATTTAGCTCATACCCTGTTTGGGGGAACAAGAACCGAGTCTAAAAATCATAAACGATATTCTATGAGATTAAGTCCTGTAGGGAGACGTACTGAATATCAGTTCTCCTTTCTAGATCAGGAACAAATTTGTGGAGGGATACCACGCGTCTCTAAAGGTCCTTTATTGAAGGAATTAAAAAAGCATAGAATTTGGATTTCAGATGTGGGTGACGGTTACCCTGAAATAGAAATTTTGATAGGTAGTGATATTTATGGACAAATTCTTACGGGTGATGTAATTCAACTTAATGAGGGTTTGACAGCCATTAATACTAAATTGGGTTGGACTTTGTGCGGAGAACCAATAGGATTAAATGTTAAGAGTTTTGAGGGTGCCCAATCCATGTTAGTAACCAATCTTCATGTTCAAAACATGAAAGTTTCTGATATGTGGAGTTTGGAAACAATTGGCATTGCCGATGAAGCGCAAACGTTTTCCAAAGTGGTGGAGGATCAATTAGCGCAGGAACAATTTTTGAAGGGGCTTCATAGAAACGAAGATGGGAGATATTGCGTAAGCTTGCCTTGGGTTCAAAAATTTCCCCCTATCATTTCCTCTAATCGGCATATTGCAGAAAAAAGGCTTTTTGCCACTACTCGTAAATTAAAGAAATTAAATAACTTTGATGAATACGATAAGATATTTAAAGAATGGCTGTCGGAAGACGTAATAGAAAAAATCCCGGAATCTGAAAAGAATGAAAAGGGACATTACTTGCCACATCATCCAGTTATCAAATTAGATAGTTTAACTAGCAAAATTAGGCCCGTTTTCGATGCCTCGTGCAAATCAGATAATTCGTTGTCGCTAAATGATTGTTTGATAAAAGGTCCAAATCTCATAGAAGAAATCCCAGCGATTTTAATGAGGTTTAGAGAAAAAGCGATTGGCGTAACTTCTGATATTAGACGAGCGTTTTTACAGATTGGCATAAAGCGGGAAGACCAAAATTATCTGAAATTTCTTTGGTGGGAAAATAACAAAATTTGTGAATTCCGCCATAAAAGGGTTGTTTTTGGGGTTACCAGTAGCCCATACCTGTTGGCAGCGGTGATCTCATTCCATCTTAAAAATATTCCTAAAGAATTCGAAGTTGTTGCCCAAAAACTTTCAAGTTCCTATTATGTTGATAACTGCGTAACCTCAGTGGATACGAGAGCAGAGCTTGAAGAATTTATGAAACAAGCAACTGACATTATGGCAGAAGCCAAAATGGAATTACGTATGTGGACCTTTGGTCCCGAAAATGAAACGTTACCTTCACAGAACACTGATACTGTCTCTTCCGTTTTAGGTCTTCAGTGGGACCGTATAAATGATGAGTTTATAATTCCCTTCAAACATGAGCAAATCGCATCAGGCTTATCAAAAAGAAAACTTTTATCCATAATTCATTCTATATTTGATCCACTAGGCTTCATTGTGCCGATAATGGTACCTGCAAAATTAATACTTCAAGAAGCATGGGCAACTAAGGCAAATTGGGACTTACCTTTGCCAGATGAATTAAAAACTCGGTTCTTAACGTGGTACCAAGGAGTGTCTAGTATTTCCCAGCTTAGGTTTCCTCGTCGCATAGGTTATGGAAAAACAGATACTTGGTCATTACATGTCTTTTGTGACGCCAGTAGAAGCGCTTATGCCACGGTTATATTTTTAAGAAGTGAAGACGACGGAAAGGTTCATGTGAGGTTCGTGGCAGCAAAATCTCGTGTATCTCCATTGAAGAAGGTGACAATTCCGCGCCTCGAGTTACTTGCGTGTGTTTTAGGCGCACGTCTAGCCAAATACATCTCTGACGCTGTGTTCTTGGAAGAAGTTCCAATCTACTACTGGACGGATGCGACTGTAGCTCTTTGCTGGATACAGCGAGAAGAAAACTGGGGTGTATTCGTAAATAATAGAGTCAAGGAGATTAGAAATCTGCCGAAGAAAGAATGCTGGAGACACATCCCAGGAAAATTGAATCCTGCTGATATAGCCTCTCGTGGCTGCACGTCCCAGCATCTGCTGCGATGCGGTTGGTGGGAGGGGCTTGAATTTCTGAAAGCAACTCCCAAGGAATGGCCTGAATTTAAATTTTCTCCAGATGAAGAATTAATCGCATCAGAGTTAAGAAGAACAAAAATTATTGCCTTAAACGTGAAAATAGAGAGGCCTGAGTGGTACGAACATTTTTCTAATTTTTCTAAAATAGTGAGAGTTTTCTGCTGGATGTTACGATTTGTGAATAAACTGAGAAAGAAGCCTTCTTATAATACTGATACCCTAACAGTGGAAGAAAAAGCTAAAGCTGAGATGATTCTGTGGGGTATAGAGCAGAAAAAGTATTTTCACGAGAAAGAAAATTCCGTCCATGGTTTGCTGGTGGTGCGAGGTGATGACGATGTTCTTCGAGTGAAGACTAAAATCATCGAACGAGATGATGAACTGTCCTTTTTATATCCAGTTCTTCTTCCGTCCAAACATTACCTAACTGATTGCTTGATATGGCAATATCATATACAGTATTGTCATGCGGGTGTGCAGATATTGGCTGCCAAATTAAGGCAGCAGTACTGGATCATTTCTTCAAAAAGAAATATAAAATCTTGCGTCAACCGTTGTGTCATATGCAAAAGATTCATGGCTAAAGCTTTAACTGCGCCTCCAATACAGTTACCCCTTGACAGAGTAAGGGATTCTGCGGTCTTTGAAACAACAGGAGTTGATCTGTGTGGGCCTCTACTTTTAAAGCCAAAAGGAAAAGCCTGGATCGTATTATACACTTGTGCAGTGTATAGGGCAATTCACCTTGAGCCCCTCACGGCACTCAGCACGGAATCCTTCCTGCAAGCTTTCCGAAGATTCATCGCCAGGAGAGGACGTCCGTCAACTGTGTATTCCGATAACGGAACCAACTTCAGAGGAACGGACAATGCATTGAAGAGGCTTGATTGGCAGAAAATCTCTGAAAACGAGTGTTATCCAATCAAGTGGAAGTTCAATCCCCCTACTGCAGCCTGGTGGGGGGGATGGTGGGAGCGTCTTATTCGTTCAATTAAGACTTTACTCGTGCGAATTTTAGGAAGATCCTCTGTGAATTTTGAAGAGCTTTTAACGATCGTTTGTGATGTGGAAGCCACAATAAACAGCCGTCCATTGACTTACATTTCCGATGATTCTGATGAGCTCATACCTTTGACACCCTCCATATTTCTGCAAGACATAAAACAAATAGGAGTGCCTGATCTAGATTCCATCGATTCCAACAAACTGAATGTGCGTGTGAGCTATTGCAACACTTTGCGGCAAGAACTGAGAAATCGTTTCCGCAGAGAATATTTGGGTCAACTTGTTCAGAAGGCTAGTGATAAATGCCAAGAACTTAAAGTGGGGGACGTTGTCCTCATCGAACTTGAGAATAAAAAACGTGTGTTGTGGCCCATGGGCAAAATTGTGAAAATCTACCATAGTAGAGATGGTGCTTCCAGGGTAGTACAGGTGAAAACTAACAACGGTTGTTTGACACGACCAATTCAGAAACTTTATCCATTAGAAGTTTCAACTGCTGGAGATCCTGTGCTCACCCTTGGAGCGGAAAATAGATCCAGGTATGGAAGGTTGCTCAAACCACGTAAGAAATAATGTGTAAGACTGTAAATAATGACTTTTATTTCATTAATTTAGTTATTGAGAACTGTAATTTATCATGTCATGTCATTTTTATATTGTATTGTGTTTAATTAGTTATTATTTAGTTTTTTATGCCATTTTATTTAATCTAGTAATGCTCAGTTTAACTTTAATTTCTAATATAAAGAATTTTTGTGAATTATAAAATAGTTGATTTTAAGAAAATCAAGGTGGGAGGATGTTAGCAAGGGCCATGTGTTTTTAAATCTCACATTTAACGAAAGTAATTTTTTCCTCCTGCCCGTTATTTTGCTAGCGAGAGCATTTTTCTCTTCGCGCGCTTTTAGGGTTAATGTAATAATATGACGTAAGAGGGTAGAGGTATTTTATTATTCGGACAGACATGTAGTTTGAGAGCTAGAGTGATACTAGGATTTTTGCTGCGAAAATGCGGAGTTAAGAAAGAAAAAAGGGTTCGGTTCGGATATTGATGGTTTTGACCGATAACCCTTAAAATTGTTGCGTTAATCACCCTTGAAATATTCGCTGCGAATAAGATGTATAAAATTTAACTGCGAAAAATTGAGTTATTCAGTAGGTGAGATACCGTCTGCCCACAGGATAAAACCTAAATTAAAATCGAAGCAATTAAACTGCGCCACCCTTTTGAAAGTGAGTCCTCTTTTGCGTTTTATAGTAGATTGAGTTCTTTGAGATTTTATAGTATGATTATTTCTGAAAATGTTATTTCTATGTATATAGTGTATAATATTTGTGTGTTTGTTCTAAATTTAATTGTGTAAATATTCTATATTCTAAATTTAAGCGCATTGCGCATAGTCAAAATGTTAAGCAGTGTGTTATGTTTTTATGTTTAAGAATTGTATATACAAATGTTTCATTAAAGTTATGATTCATTAATTTGTTTTGGTTTAAATTTGAAGTTTAATGTGTATTTTTTTTTTTTTTTTTTTTTTGAGTAAGTATAGCCGCCCTGCGGGCGTGTCATCGCAGTTTAGCGGCACATTTCTATGTCATTTTTTAAGTTGAGTTTCTGACAGTGTTAAAAACATCTCCCACAGACAAAGGAAGTCAAAGTGGGATTATAAAGCCACCTTTTTAATTACTATGACTAATACAGATTCGTCCAAATATTCTAGTTTTAAAAAAGATAAACGACATAATTTTCTTGAAAAAAAAAAGAATGGGAGTTTCTTTTTTTAATCACATTTCAAAACTTAGCCGTTTAGTTTTCTGAACTAAACTAATTGAACTCTGCTTTCACTTCTTTTTTCTTTTGTAGATTTCGATTTTTATTTTTTAAAATAATTGTGCTCGAGTCTGCGGAAACGGGGGGGTGCCCGGGCACCCAGGGCACCCCCCCTGGTTACGCCTATGTGAACACGTCTATTGTCCTAAAGAGTTATCTTAAAACATGTGAAATTACCAAAGCAAAAATAGATTTTTAAAAACAGTCAATATTTAGCATAAAATATTTTCCTTTTTAAAAAATGCAGATTATTTACAGCAGTTAATAACATAACACAATGATTATAACATATATCATGGAAAAAGTCTTTAATAAGTCTATTGGCTATTTAAATCTTTTGGAGGAAGACAACTTTTTGTAAAGCTGCTGTGTATTTTAAGACCAATATTTGTAATAGCCTAAAAAGCTGGAAAATATTTTTTTCTGTTTATTTCACTGTTGCTTTTTTTTAGGAAACCTTGCAATTTCGGAAGAAAAGTGTCACATGATAATACAGAGAAGGTGTAAAAATTCAACTGCTAAATGTCAAATCATTCCAGGAATTCCTAATAAAAAGCTTTTTTTTTTTAAAAAAAAAAAAGTCTTAATTGCTCATTTAGTGTTATGACAGAAAAATCAGACATCCCAGATAACAAGTATGTCAAAGAAAATGTTCTTTTATAGAAGTGGAAACATATATTATATTAATGAAACTGAATCAAATATTTATTGGTTATTATTAATCAAAAGATTCTTGATAAGATTTTTAAGGTACCTATGTTTCATTGTGTAGAGCGGTTTATTCTTTGACCATATGACATAGCTATTACAAACAATGTTTAAATTGGAAATGATATCAATTTTCTACCTAACAGACTATAATTAATTTAATTTAAATATTTTCAAATTAAGTTCTATTACTTATATAATATCCAATAATGTTTATTTTTATCAACAAATATGCATCTATATGTAGTAGGAAATTATATTTAAAAAAAAAAACAAAAAAAAAAAAAAAAACATGGTTTAAACTAAAAAAAAAAACTCCGGGTTTTTGCAAACCTTGCCTCCAGTGAAAGGGAAATGAATGGCAACCTGAATACAGAAGATTGCCACTGGCCATTAGAGCTGTAGCAAACCGCACATATTCATTACTAAGTAGCGGGTATTCTCTAAGATACGAAATACCGAATCGGTACTTTCAAATATGACTCGTTAGTCGTTACTGTGTCAATACGCAGCCAAACAAAATGAAACTAACTTCAAACGCTGCTTACGTTTGTGTAATTCATGAATGGAGCAGATAGCCGGATGCAGTAAAAGATGCGAATTTGCATTCGGACTCGGATATGATATTTCGGCGTCAGTTGTTTCCGTATCAGTGTATGCATATTATTCTGTTAATATCAGTTATTCTCAAATGATTTTGATTTCGTAGGGGCTTGTTGATTCACTTATTTCTTTTATTATGGAAAGAAAAAGAAGTATAGCTATTTTATACCCTGAGCTTGCAGATTTAGCAAAAAAGTATTTAGTTAAAAGTTTGCCTTTCATTAAAACGTAGAAAATTAAATGTAAATTTTACGTACAGATGGCAGCACATATTTTACGTTAAAACAGTAACGAATTCTTCAAAAGACTCATGTGCGGTACATAATTAGATTTGCTGCAAGTTTGTAGTACATACTGTTAATACCCGGTTTTTGAACAGTAACAAAACTAACAAGTAACGAATACTTTCTAACGAGTAGCGAGTTCAAAAGTAATGACATCATATGGGTATTCATTAAGTTGTTACTTTTACAGCACTACTAGCCATGATAATATCATTCAATCTTCTGTAATCAAGTAATAGTTTTCAAACCGAGCAAATTAACATGTTTTTACAACCTGTGGGGTCTGGATAGGGGTAGATGGGGGTATCCCTAGTGAAATAAAAAAATGTATAAAACATTCAGTAAGTAAAAATACATGTGATGCAACAATAAACTTTATCATGTCCAGTGACGTGCGAAGGGTAATACTCAGCGTGAAGGCATTTATTTTTTCGGTAAATACTATAGGTGCAGATTAACGGTCACCAGTCAACTAAATTTTTTGATTTTGCGACTAATTTTCGGCATGTAAATCACCATTCTTTGGCAAATTTCACTTTTTTTCCCATGATCAATGTGTTTTTTCACAATCTTCTGACAAGAATCGCATGTTTTTACGCGATTCTTTGACGAAATTCAGGTTTTTATAGTGATCCTTTTGCGAAATTCGGGATTTTTTTTTTTTTTTTTTTGCAATGCTTTGACAAAAAGTGTGCTTTTTTCGCAATCCTTTGATGAAATTTGCAAGGGTTTTGAGATCTTTTGATAAAATTTGCGTTTTTTCTGCAATCTTTTGATGAAATTTGCATTGTTTCTCTGATCCTTTGACAAAATTAACGTTTTTTCTTCGATCCTTTGATAAGTTTTTTTTTTTTTTTCGTGATCTTTTGATGAAATTTGTGGGGGTTTTTGAGATTCTTTGAAGAAATCCTTATTTTCCTCCGATCCCTTGGCGAAATTGATGATTTTTCTGCAAAGATTGGCAAAATTCGCATTTTTCTGGGATTCTTTGATGAAAAAAGCATTTTTTTTTCACAATTCTTTGACAAAATTTGTGTCTTTGGAGATTCTTTTATGAAATTCATGTTTTTTCCCTGATCCTTTGACAAAATAGGTGATTTTGTTGAGAAGATTGACGATATTTGTACTTTTCCGTGATCCATTGACAAAATTTGCACTCTTTTCTGCTGACGATTGACAAAATTGATTTTTTCGGTGACCATTTGCCGAAATTCTCGATATTTTTCTGTGTTTTTCTACGTCCGAATGTTTGGAACCAAATGCCTTAACTTTTAGGAAAATCTGGAACAGAATCACCCCTGTAATAAGATTTTTTTTAGTCAAAATATTCTCACACATTCACAATTTTTTTTTATATGGACTCTTTCTTATATGACAAAAAGAAAATAAGAAATATTGTTTTCCTAATATTCCCCGCTGTCATTATTACCTATTCTTAAAGATGTATATATATACATATATATTACCCTCTATTTTGCCCAACTTTATCTTCTGACTATACATAGCTTAAGATATTTATATTACATTTCATCCCTACCCAACTTAAAAGAATTGTGCGATTAAATGAAACATACACATTTGATGTAATCAGGCTGTATTTCTTTTGTACAAATATATAGATTATTTTTCACTTTGAATTTCTGAATTTTTTTTTTCATATAAACGCTAGGGTCAGGTGGGGGAAAGTGGGGGTAAAATCATTCTTTTTACTTTCTTCTATCTTTACAAGAAGAAAGTATTGGATTCATGAAAATTTTCGAATTCCGGTTTTCGACGGATTTACACGTTTTAGGGGTCAGAGATTCCAAAAAACATGTGTTTACAAAATGTCTGTCTGTGACTCTGTGAGTCTGTCTGTCTGTCTGTGTGTATGTGACACAAATTTTGTGGGCGCTCTATCTCAAGAACTAATGCACGGAATTTAATAAAAATTCATATTCAGTGAGTCCCTAATACAAATTGATGCTGATTAGTTTTTGGTGTAAATCGCTCAACAGGTGGCGCTGCTATGCTGCATTTTTCACGATTTTCGCAATACCTCTATCTCAAGAACTAATGCACGGATTTTGATCAAACTTCAGATTTAGTTAGTCCTTGATATGAATTGATGCTGATTACGTTTTGGTGTAAATCGCCTGACAGGTGGCGCTGTTATGATGAATTTTGTAGGATTTACACGATTTCCCCAATAGCTCTATCTTAAGAACTAACGCACGGATTTTCATCAAACTTCCGATTCAGTTAGTCCTTAGATATGACTTGCAACTGATTATGTGTTGGTGTAAATCGCCCAGCAGGTGGCGCTTCTGTGCTGCCTTTTTCACGATTGCCTCAATAGCTCTATCTATAGAACTAATGGACGAATTTTCATCTAACTTCAGATTTAGTTGTATGTTGACACAAGTTGTTGTTAATTAGGTTTTGGTGTTAATCACCCAATAGGTGGCGCTGCTATGCAGGAATTTTCACGATTTTCGCTATAGCTCTATCTCAAAAACTAATGCACGGATTTTCTCCAAACTTCAGATTCAGTCAGACGCTGACATAAATTGTTGCTGATTAGGATTTGGTATAAATCATCTAATAGATGGCGCTGCTAGGCAGCATTTTGCTGGATTTAGACGATTTCAGCGATAGTCATATCTCAAGAACTAATGCACGGAATTTCATATCTTTAGAATCCTCATGAGATGCATAGATTGCCATTTAATTTTGGCAGTGTGATAGCGAATTTTGAAGTATTAACATGTATGAGATAGAAGAAAGTTTTGGGATTGGTACATCCGACTAGTTTTAGAAAAGGGCCTAAAACCCAACTATTAAATTTATTTTAATAAAATTTTTGATGCATTTTACATACATTGGATTCATATAGATTAAACATGAAGCATAACCATTCAATTTTGTTCGATTATTTTCTCACAGTGATGCATTTAAAAGAGCATGTTTTGATACCCTCACTTTACCCCATGGTGGGGGAAAGTGGGGGTAGTTCCAAAATTATTTTTGAAATAAGAATACAACAAAATAAATGTATCTTAATTATATTTAAAGGTACAAATGCACAAAAAAAAAATATTTTTTACATATTTAAATTTAAGAAATAATGTCCACTGCTATTAAAATTAGGTTCACTTAGTATGCGGCATATATTGCTGAACTTTACACAATCTTCATCGCCAATAGCAGGAAAAGAGTAATAATTCTCCAATGGTGACTTAGTCAGATACTTTGTGATAGAATGTATTAATTTTTATCACTTGACTGATGGATTTAGCTGATTGACTTTTTGTCCTGTACTCAACTTCTACCCATGAACCTTGCTTTATTTCTTTAGTCTGCTTTTATATTATCTGTTTCATTTCTTTTACTTTTTATAATTACTCTGCTTTTTGGATTCTGGATTTTCTTCCTTTCCTTTTCTTGATGTATTTTTTTCTTAACGTCAGTTTCTTCTGCATTTTTCACGTCCTTTTCCGTATTTGCTTCACTGAATTTTTCCTTATAGTCATGTTCTTCAGTAGCCAACCTTTTCAAAACTGTTTCATTGGTTAAAACTTCACCACTCTTGCTCAGTAATTATTTTATTATATGGGTGTAGTCATTTTATTATAAAATATAGAGCATCAGACATTTACTAAAGTTAACACAGAGGTAAAAAAAAATATCCCTATCATAGATAACTTAGCTAAGCCTAACCATACCCCCAAATTACCCCACCTCAGAAAACAACTCATAATAAATATAATTAAAAAAATTATTATTAATTTTCTATGTAGATCTGTTCCTTAGATGTTCCTCTGTGAGTCTGAAGTAAAATTAATAGTTTTTGACAGTTAATAATGATTTTAGAAGAAAGTTCATCAGAAGCTTAAACTAACTTACCTTATGCAATGAACATAAACAAGATAGTTTGTAAACGTTAAATTTGTTTCCCAGTTTCTAAAACTAAAGTAAAAATATTCGCCATAATCTCAATATATGTCTCTAAAAAAGAATTAACTAAATATCTTAATTTAAAAAGAGAAAATAGGTGTTTTTCAATGTACCCCCACTTTACCCCATGGGCCCACTTTCCCCCACCTGATCCTATTGCTTTTTTTCACAATGTGGGAACTGGGTTATTTGGATTTAGGAGCCACTGTCTCCTTTCCTTAAAAATTTTGGCAATCTGCACCTATAGTAAATACCTCAAAATTGGGTATTTTCATATTCCACTGTAAAAAATCATAATCTTGATAAAAATTTCTTAATCATAGTTTACAATGCTTCAAGTGATAGCTTTCACCTTAGTTAAAGAAATAAACCGCATGTTGTCTGACTGAGTGGCTTTGCCCATCTTTTACATTTATTATGTTCTGATATTTCAAGATGCCAATCAAATAAATATCTTTATTTTATTTTTCTTACAAATGTAATTGATATAGTGAGCATCATCAAACAAAGTAAATGTTTACATGCAATGTTCAGTCAAATTCAAGATTGAAGAAGGTATAAAAAATTGTTTCCTTGAAATTGCAAGGAAAAACTAAATGGGAAAGTTATGTGCATTGTCTTAAAAACACACAAGCTATTTTAAAGTTTGTATTTAAGTGAGATTTTTCAAAAAATATTTTTCAAACACCAAAGAAATAAGAACTTATAAAGTTTTGTCTCATAATACCAAAGAAAGACACTTTTTAAATACACAATAATAAAGAGTTAATGCATCATGTTTCAATAAATAATTTTCATCAATTATAAAAGACTGTCTTACAAACTAGTATGAGAATAGAAGAAAGTTTTCCTTTTGTTCTTGTAGTGGTAGTACATTATATAAATAGCATGTGTATAATATCAATTGTAGCACTTTGTGAGGAGAAACAGCTCTTTACTCCAAAAACAGAAAAAGAGCACAATTCTTGCTCCAACAGCAGATGAAACTAGACTATTATCAGAACACAGCCATATGGATAAATGCATAGGAATGTTATATACAATAACATACAGAAAAGAATCTGTCTTTTCCAGTATATAGAAATGTTGTATACAATAACATGCACAAAAGAATCTGTCTTTTCCAGTATAGGGGCCTTGGCATTTTTTTTTTTTTAACCTGGCGCTATTCGGGCTTCAGAAAGTGAGATTCTTTGCCAAATGACATAAACAGCTATGAAAACAAACAAAATGAAGTTTTATGCTTGTTTACATATAAATTTATAAATGTATAAACATATTTGTATATATATATATATATATATATATATATAGTATTAATTTTATATACAATTCACACCTGTTTGTACATTGAAAAAGATAAATGGTTTCTTTATGTTAAATAAATCGTATAAATATTGAAAAAATTGCTTATGTATATGAAACAGTGAATAGGTTGCCAGAAAAAATGCTGCCAAATTTACTTCTTTTGGCAAGGTCATTTTCCTTATTTCGCCAAGGCCCCTATACTGGAAAAATACCAAAGAATCAATAAAATGTGTTAATCCTTTAAAAAGTAAAAGAAAATTACCTATGATGAGGTACTATTATCCCAAAGAAATAAAAAAGATACTTTGTGATAGAATGTATTAATTTTTATCACTTGACTGATGGATTTAGCTGATTGACTTTTTGTCCTGTACTCAACTTCTACCCATGAACCTTGCTTTATTTCTTTAGTCTGCTTTTATATTATCTGTTTCATTTCTTTTACTTTTTATAATTACTCTGCTTTTTGGATTCTGGATTTTCTTCCTTTCCTTTTCTTGATGTATTTTTTTCTTAACGTCAGTTTCTTCTGCATTTTTCACGTCCTTTTCCGTATTTGCTTCACTGAATTTTTCCTTATAGTCATGTTCTTCAGTAGCCAACCTTTTCAAAACTGTTTCATTGGTTAAAACTTCACCACTCTTGCTCAGTAATTATTTTATTATATGGGTGTAGTCATTTTATTATAAAATATAGAGCATCAGACATTTACTAAAGTTAACACAGAGGTAAAAAAAAATATCCCTATCATAGATAACTTAGCTAAGCCTAACCATACCCCCAAATTACCCCACCTCAGAAAACAACTCATAATAAATATAATTAAAAAAATTATTATTAATTTTCTATGTAGATCTGTTCCTTAGATGTTCCTCTGTGAGTCTGAAGTAAAATTAATAGTTTTTGACAGTTAATAATGATTTCAGAAGAAAGTTCATCAGAAGCTTAAACTAACTTACCTTATGCAATGAACATAAACAAGATAGTTTGTAAACGTTAAATTTGTTTCCCAGTTTCTAAAACTAAAGTAAAAATATTCGCCATAATCTCAATATATGTCTCTAAAAAAGAATTAACTAAATATCTTAATTTAAAAAGAGAAAATAGGTGTTTTTCAATGTACCCCCACTTTACCCCATGGGCCCACTTTCCCCCACCTGATCCTATTGCTTTTTTTCAAAATGTGGGAACTGGGTTATTTGGATTTAGGAGCCACTGTCTCCTTTCCTTAAAAATTTTGGCAATCTGCACCTATAGTAAATACCTCAAAATTGGGTATTTTCATATTCCACTGTAAAAAATCATAATCTTGATAAAAATTTCTTAATCATAGTTTACAATGCTTCAAGTGATAGCTTTCACCTTAGTTAAAGAAATAAACCGCATGTTGTCTGACTGAGTGGCTTTGCCCATCTTTTACATTTATTATGTTCTGATATTTCAAGATGCCAATCAAATAAATATCTTTATTTTATTTTTCTTACAAATGTAATTGATATAGTGAGCATCATCAAACAAAGTAAATGTTTACATGCAATGTTCAGTCAAATTCAAGATTGAAGAAGGTATAAAAAATTGTTTCCTTGAAATTGCAAGGAAAAACTAAATGGGAAAGTTATGTGCATTGTCTTAAAAACACACAAGCTATTTTAAAGTTTGTATTTAAGTGAGATTTTTCAAAAAATATTTTTCAAACACCAAAGAAATAAGAACTTATAAAGTTTTGTCTCATAATACCAAAGAAAGACACTTTTTAAATACACAATAATAAAGAGTTAATGCATCATGTTTCAATAAATAATTTTCATCAATTATAAAAGACTGTCTTACAAACTAGTATGAGAATAGAAGAAAGTTTTCCTTTTGTTCTTGTAGTGGTAGTACATTATACAAATAGCATGTGTATAATATCAATTGTAGCACTTTGTGAGGAGAAACAGCTCTTTACTCCAAAAACAGAAAAAGAGCACAATTCTTGCTCCAACAGCAGATGAAACTAGACTATTATCAGAACACAGCCATATGGATAAATGCATAGGAATGTTATATACAATAACATACAGAAAAGAATCTGTCTTTTCCAGTATATAGAAATGTTGTATACAATAACATGCACAAAAGAATCTGTCTTTTCCAGTATAGGGGCCTTGGCATTTTTTTTTTTTTAACCTGGCGCTATTCGGGCTTCAGAAAGTGAGATTCTTTGCCAAATGACATAAACAGCTATGAAAACAAACAAAATGAAGTTTTATGCTTGTTTACATATAAATTTATAAATGTATAAACATATTTGTATATATATATATATATATATATATATATAGTATTAATTTTATATACAATTCACACCTGTTTGTACATTGAAAAAGATAAATGGTTTCTTTATGTTAAATAAATCGTATAAATATTGAAAAAATTGCTTATGTATATGAAACAGTGAATAGGTTGCCAGAAAAAATGCTGCCAAATTTACTTCTTTTGGCAAGGTCATTTTCCTTATTTCGCCAAGGCCCCTATACTGGAAAAATACCAAAGAATCAATAAAATGTGTTAATCCTTTAAAAAGTAAAAGAAAATTACCTATGATGAGGTACTATTATCCCAAAGAAATAAAAAAGATTAAAAGCATAAAAGGTACTAAGCTTTTTTTAGAGATTATGGTAGTTAATGAAGAAGCTCCTCAGCTAAAGAGAAAACTTTTAGGTGATGTGTTTTGGATTCATATTGACAAAAATAGTCCCTATTTTTTAAACCAATTGTAGAATTAATTGAATCCAATCCCTCACATTCATTTAATATATAAAATGCCACTTAACATGTTTAAAAAACTGCATGCATTGCAATCTCTTCTGGAATGATTAAAAATGAATTTAACATTAGGAGTTCTAAATTTTAAAACTTTATAATTTCTAAACTACTTGACTCAATGACTTTCCCTTTGATATCCCAAAGTAAAATGTAATGAAAAAGCTAAGTACAATGCTACAATGAGACATTCGAATGGAATATAATAATAATGATACTCACTTAATAATCTCAAAATATATTCTTTTGTACTTTCAGATACATCCTTTTCATCATCAAACGTTACAAAAATTTCATTGGCATACTTAACTTCACCTTCATATTTGTGAAGCAATACACACTCTTGGTATTTAAAAGGACAGTCTTCTTTAGGAAATACTACCATGTTTTTCTTTAATTTTTCAACAGGATAAGCAACACAAAGAATCTGCTTTTGTTCACCTTTGATTAATACCAAATCCTCAATGCTACATTCTCTCATTATAGTTGGATGAAGAAAAACAGTATCTTTCCATTCAGATTTTAAATTCTTGGCATCTAAAAAGAAACAATAAATGATATGTATGTACATATTTTAATACAACTATACACACACTCGTAATAATTGTATTATATATACAGTAGATGCCATATAATGTGGTTGCAGTTAATGTTATCAAAATCACCATGCTAAAAACATCACTTTATGTAATCAATGCTTCGTTTAATGTTATTGCTTTTTCAGCAAATCAGTTCTTTAAATTTTTCACTTGAAAGCAAAGTTCTGTTAAAAAGCCCTTTCAAGTAAAAAAAAAAAATAGTACAGCCCCGATTATCCACGGAATTGTGTGGCAAGGGCACCGCGGATAATAAAAATCACGGATAACCCGAAAAAGACTGAAAATGGAGGTGCAAACATAAAAAAAAGAAAATTCAACATAAAAACTCTGTTTTAGTGTACAAAAAACATAATAAAACGTTTAAAATACATACATATGCACAGTACATCAGAAACAATTGCTTTACGTCTAAATCACTAAAATAAAGAACAGTAAACAAGAAACAATGCCATACATACTGTACAAAAATAGCCAAGTTACACCTTTAAAAAAAAAACAGTCTCTTGTTTTTGCTTCTTGCTTTGGAAACACCTTTTCTTTATTCTAAATTGTAAACTATTGTTTTTCTTTTAGTATGGAATAATTTTTATCTCGAAAATGAAGTTATTCTTGATGTGCTCGCCCGGAATTTATCATCATAGTCTTATATTATTGTTAAATATTTTAATTGATGTGTTTACGTTTGTTTAATAAAATCAAGAAAAGATATAAAGACTTTATACTATCTGATATTTCAAACATGGCAACCAAATCTAGAAATATTCTTCTATTACTTTCGAATACATGAATTTTTCTATTTATATTTATTAGTAAGGCTTATTGTATTTTCCTTGCTATTGACTTGAATTAAAAAATAATAATTTCGCTTCGCAGATAAACCACACCGCGGATAACTGAGGCTTTACTGTATAGCAATTTATCCCTATGTGTTACTTCTGCTTACTTTACACAAGGGGATATCTAATCAATCAAGAAACCCAAGAGAGTTGTGCGCAGGGTTCGTTGATTTAAATCAGCCTGATTTTAATCATGATTTAAATAAATTGATTTTTTTTGAATCATTGATTTAAATCACTGTTTCTTTTAAATTATAAAATTTTAAATCTCAGCTATACTCGTCTTATACTGTCTTTAAACGGTTGCAGAATCGATACGAGTCCTTCAGAAATTATCAAAAGATCTATTTTGCCTTCTGAAAGTTCCTTCTTTACATTATCAAAAAGCTGTCCTCAGAAGCTGTTGAGTACCAGCATGGCTGGTTTTTTGAACAATGAATGATCCAGACCTTTTCTTCTAAACATTGCGAGCCCTATCTTTCATCCTTTTTTCATCCATCCAATTTATGCGAAGAAAATATTTTGACGATTTTTTCTGCTTCAAATCGGGGGTGCAACTATTACGCGAGTAAAGTTAATTATAATATTAATATTATTATTATTAATTAATAATAGTAATAATAATAATAGTATTAATATTAATATTAATTAATAGTAATACTATTAGTATTATTTTATAATATCAGTTAATAAATTTATTCTGATATTAGTATTAAGTTAATACTAATATCAGAATAGAATAAATCTATTAACTGATATTATAAATAATATTAATTAGTAATAAATAGATCAAATGTAATTAAAAAAATGTAACACAATAAATATATTTTTAAATGAGTACGCATATATTATATAAATATGCAAATATACAGAAAAATAACTAAAACCCAGAAAAACCCACAAAAACCCGGGTTTTTGCCAACCCTGATCTAAGCAGGAATATATTAAATATTGGAATATTTACTTGTTAGTATTTAGAAAAACTTCTGCAAGTTGAGGTAAAATAAAACTATATCACTTTGTATGCTCTACTTCATGGTGATACCTATTGTATTAAAGTTTGAGGAAAATCTGAACCATTCAGGGACTATTAGTTTGAATCTAATACAGTTGATCTTGATCATTTAGAATGGTGGAAGGTACCTGTAACAGTTAATGAAAAAGCTGACGCTAAAAAACTTATAGAATTCGTGATCAACTAGCATTTAACTGTAATAGCTTCATCTGCTTCAGTACAGCGAATGTTTTCTACCTTTGTTTTAGTACATTCAAAAATTAGGAATCAACTGATAAAGCTGCTAAACTCTGTTTTTCTGTACTAGCACTTTAACAAAATAAAACGTTAACATCGTAGTTTGCTTCCAAATTTGTTTAAAATTTTTAAGTACTGCAGTTATTTTTATTTCAACTAACTAAAATACTTAAGGTTAAATTCATTTTTAACATCTGATTTGTAGTTTTCTATGCATTTTGTGCAATAAAGATTTTTCCATAGCCTAAAATGTTACCTTTTAATCATTTATGTAAATTGTGTAATATTATTAATATATATTGGTAATACTTATAATATATGTGTGTGCAGTGGCACCAACTTATATGGACCCGTGGGGCCTGAGCCCACCCAATAATTTGATATCTCCGCCCGCCGAATTTTCATTCATTTATTTCGCTATTTATCTATTCATTTAATCGTTGAAATAAAATTTGATTTTATTGACATTCTAAAAATTTTATTTGAAAAATAGTAAGGACAACAATTAGACTTACAGGAGAGCTGAAAACCTCTTCTTCGGATGTATAATTAAATTTCTCTCGAAAAGAAATTTCCTGCATATTTTGCAATCTGTTTTAATGTCTTGAATCGATAAAGAACTCAATTGACTAAAATGTATGTTTCTCTTCACAAATAGTTTTTTGCACTTTCCATTTTTATAATATTTATAATAGATATTAATGCATTTATAAGAAAGATATTAAGAATATAATTTAATACAATTATTCATTAAGTTACAGACATTTTATATTTCACTTAGAAAAACTGTAATTTGTCTTCGAATTATCATCTTTCGTCATTTGTTCCTCCCCCGCCCCTCTCCTCATGCACATACACTAAGGGGGGAAAAATTGTGTTATTTTACTCAAAAATTGTTGAGCCCACTCAATATTTTTCAAAAGTTGGTGCGCCTGTGTTGTGTGTGTATAATTTTTATTTTATGAATAAAATAAAAAGTCATAAAACAATAATATTGTGCGATTTAAAAAAATTTTTTTTTAAATCTGATTTAAATAAAAAAAATCGATTATTTTGATTTTTATTTTTAAAAATCCCGAACTCTGGTTGCGCACAACAGCTACAATAACAAGTTCCAGGAATTTGAGGGGGGGTATTTTACCATAAACCTCGGAATGGGAATAAAAATGCGTGCACCTGCAGTGTCATGTGCCCGTTTACTGCATCATCAAATATGAAAGTTTTAAACAGGCAATCAGGAAGGGTTGCCGGCTTTTAGCCAAGCCAAAAAAAGCCGGCTGGCTTTTCTTAGTTTTAGCCGCTTGAAAAAAGCCAGTTTTTATTTTTAAAAGTTTGTTTACAGTTAATTCATTTTAAATTTGGATCAATTAATTTTTAATATACTTATAAATATTTTCTACTAAAAAAAATATAAATTTCTAATTTTCTATTAAATTTTGTTAAATAAATAAGTCTTTATAACTGCTAGAAGGCAGCTGTGAAGGCATTATGTCTGGAAAAAAAAAAAGATAAATATTGAAAACGAAAAGAATACTATAAGTTAAGACTCCAAACTGGTGTTCTGAAATTCTATATTACATAGCTCCACAAATACTACACATTTTAAAGATTATATTTAATTAAACAATGACAAAATGTAGCACATCAAAATGAAAACATTCTTATGTGTCCATATGGAGAGATTAAGTTATAAATGTTAAATGAGGGATTGGAAAGGATATAATATTTGAGGAGAGCCTAAATTGCCTATAGGAGGGTAATGCCCTTTTTAAATCTTAGGCATTTAAATATTTTAATCCTAGTACTGCGAGGGTACCCTTCATGGAAGAATTGGGGTATTCTTCATAGAAGTAACAAAGAACATCAAATAGTGGAGAATTAACAAGGCAATGTATATTGCTTTGGTTGTATTAATGTGAGAAAAATTATTTAAAAATTAATAAAAATTTAGAAGGTATGCTTCAATTTTGCATCAAATGATAAGAAAAGGTTAAACTCCAACACTTTTAAAGGACTATACTCAACTTTTATCCAATCTTGGAAATTACAGTAGAAGACACCTACTTTGAAACCCTTGGTTTCAAGAAATGTACAGATTAACTTTTGCAGATTACAGGTCATGCATAATTAATTTTTGCTTAGAATTTCTTTTATCTATATTTATTGAAAATAAATTTAGATTATTAACGACTAAATTTAAATTAGTATGGACTTTCGTCAGCAAAGATGTTAGATTGAAAATTGCAGAAACAATATAAATTTTCATGAACAAATCAAAAACCAACAAAATTTTTTTAGAAAGATATCAAAAAGTTCAAGATTGCAGCAATTTAGGAAGAAATTGGGTCCTTTAACCCCTTAAGGGGCCCCACCTAATTTAAACAAGATTTACAATTTTACATTTTTAACTTTGGGATTGAAATATTAAAAAATTATTTTTCTTCATTTTAAAATAAATTTTTTGATTATTCCAGTGAGAAATAAATATTACAGAGACATTATTGCTTGCCCCTCAAAGGGTTAAAGGACCCTTCACAAAATTTTACATTTCAAAACAGGAACAATCACAAAAAAATTTATCTTAAAAAGGACCCTTCACAAAACTTGCCACCTTAAAACAGGCCCCTTCACAAAAATTTTTCATCTCTAAACGGAATCCTTCACAAATTAAGTCATTTAAAAGTAAAATCTAACCTGTCACTTTAAAATATATAAAGAAAATATGTATTTTACATGCACATACCTTCTTAAAAATGTATAAAGAATAACCTGAATATAACGGTCATTTCAAATTCACAAACTTATGACTAGAGTTTTCACAAATGTAAAAAGTTTTTCACAATTTTGCAAAAACAGGACCCTGAGAATAAAGCCTGGACAGGCCCTGATGCTTAAAACTTGCAATGTGTCAAAAATATGCATTTAATTAAAAAGGAAAGAGACAGAAGGTGTAGAGAACTCTGGCCGGCTGATCAACAACAGAGCATGCTACCTCAATACCACAAAGACTGTGTTAAGAGGTGCCAACTCCAACTAATATAGGTATTTGAAACATGAAACTTATGCTGAACTTTCCAATTTCTCAAAATCTAAGGCCCATTTGAAAAGAACCTTTCATCATCATAATTAGGGTTATGAACTCTATAACATACTTTAATATCATCAGGGTTGTAGCGAAGGGTACAAGATGCTAAAAACCATATACCTTCTATATAACCGCATATATCCTCTATAACAATAGCACATACTTTCTGGTTTTTCTGCGACTACACCACTGAGAATCATCAAAATCAGCGAGCAGCATGTTTGATGGTTTTCTTGTAAAATAGTTTTATGACATAATTCCCAAAATACAACTTTCTTATAAATAAATGCAGCAAACACTATATAAAAAAAAAGTGAAGGATAACAATCAGCATGGTTATACATACATAAGTCACACCCTGTAGCCTCAACATAAGAAATAATTCTCCAAATACAACTTTCTTATATAAATAAATGCAGCAAACTCTAGATACAATTAAAAAAAGTAACAGAAAACAGCCACCATGGTTATACATACATAAGTCACATCCTGTAGCCTCAACAGAAGAAACAATAAAATTTTCTGGCAGTATCCTTTCATATTGAGAACTTTCTCTACTGGAAGAGCAGAAAGATGAATCTTTACTATCATTCGATAATTGTGATGAACTCAAACGAGAACTCCTACTTTTTTGTTTCTTCCCCATGTTTTCTGAAAAAATATTACAAAACTTAGACTGAAAATAATTTAATAATAAACAAGAATTATAGAACACAAAGATCATTCTAATATCAATAACTAACTTTTACCAATTTAATTAAATAATTATTTTTTATTTGCAATCATTTAATTTTAAACAAGTGTAATTGGGCCATTTTCACTATATGTTTGTGACAGGTAAATAAAGGATTTAATATGGTGTCTAGGAGAAATAGATGAGACGTAGACAATTTGATAAGATTTTGCTGACAAGGAGAGGACCAACCTTGGTAATCACAGATTTTGATTATTTTAATATATGTTGTGTAGGATAGAGACCCCTTAGTCTCAGGTTCAATGGATTTTATACAACGCTCCTTAGTTCTTGAGAAACCGGGGGGGTCTAATATTAGTACACAACTTAAATACTTACTTTGTAACAAAAAGTATAGGTTGGTCATAGCTCAGTTGGTACAGCATTTGCTGGTTGATCCGCAGGCTTGGGTTCAATAACCGAACGTGCTGCATTTGTTTTTCTCATTTTTTTTTGTTTTGTAAACTAGGGGGCTCGGCCCCCTACGAGCTACACTCGCCAACCCCCGTTCAGACACTGCAGTCTCTAAAAGCACGCTAAATTGATCGGCTTTAAAAAGGTTTTGGAAGATTGAATTATAATTAAAAAAACAAAGGCGATCTCCCTATAAACGGGTTTCTATTCATTTCTCTTTGATTGGGGAATTTTACGGAAAAATCAGCTGCTGTTAAAAGATACAATGGCATTTCAAAATCATCTAATATAAAATGAATTAAGTAAACAAAGTATTTGTCTCCCGGTATTTTTTAACAAAGCGAAAAGAAAGTCCTTTTAAATAAGACATTTTAAATGTACCGTTTTTAATCTGACGTAATTTTCACCAAACTTTTCTTTGCCTTTTTAATATTCACGTGAAATTTTTTTTATTAGAAATGAAATATTATTTGCGCTGTCCAAAAAGAAATAGTTGAAAAGTTCATCTCAAAATATCAAGTAAATGTCTCGCGCTATTTTTAAATTGAAACTATTTTGCAATATTATTTTTTGTTCATTTTACGTAATAAGTGTAATGTGACGTAATTTCTCCTATTTAAGACTTCTAACGCATGTTAATGAATTTGTTATTTTACAATATCCTTTCTCTTTTAGAATTCACGTTAAATATAGTTCTTATGAAGTAATTTTCAATAAGTTCCTGCTTTTTATACGCAATTATTTAATTTTAATTTGAAAGCATCTTTTCTATTTATATAATAGTCACGTGTAAATAAATTTTTAATTTGAAGCAAACATTATTGTTTCCGTTGTTTATACAGTTGGCAACAGGTTAAATTAGTACAATTTTCTAAAATAAGTAAAAAATATCTCTCGAAATACTGAAAATTTGAATTTAAAATAGAAATGAAGCCTCGAAAAATGAGTCAAATTAAAAAAATAAATAAATTCTGCACACCGGGAAATTATAACGTATAAAATGATCTAAAAATTATTAAATTCCGATGTATAGTTTTTGCTCCTATAAAACTTTTTTAGTGGAACGATTTTGTCCAACTTTAGCATTAAATATCTCTTAAAATAATTCTTCGATTTGAAAACTGTCTGCATCAGCGTGTTTATGAAATATTTCTGTATAATACTACCGATTTTCATATTTTTGTATGCATTATTTTTCTTAATATTAACGAAGAAAGACCTCCGGTCACAAAAAATTCAAAACCGGCGGCGGCGGTGACAGCGGTAGTTACTTTTTTTTAGAATAGAGAGATATACTCATAATTATAACTTAATAATTACGAGTCAATTGTCAATTAAAATTTATAATATTGTATTATCAATTATAATTTTAACATATTTAATTTTTTACTTTTAACTAAATAGTTGTATAAAACATCATAAAACTGTTAATATTTTTAAAATCACTTTTAAAATGTATTTCATATACCGGGTGAGCAAAAAGTCCGTATAAAATTTTAAAAATCATAAAAACTGAAAAATTAACCAAAATGAAAAACTGTTTGCAGGATTAGCATCTATAGGTCACAGGAATTTTTTAAAGACAGAAATAAAAAATAACTCAAAAAACAGCCGACAAATGCCGCTGGTTCAGGTGATTTTGGTGGAAATATGCAAATGAAACGATTATAAGAACTTGCACTCCTAATCCAGAACTAGATCACGTAAAATAACTTCACCAACAAAGCTTTATCCTTCATACTCTGCATCCTTGATCAAGTCCACAGCTCACAACGGTGAACTAGTTTTGGATTAGGAACGCAAATTCTTAAAACCATTTCATTTGCATATTTCCACCAAAATCGCACAAACCGAATTTGTCGAAATTTGTGTTTTTTCCATGATTTTTTCAGAAAATTTGCGTTTTTGGTCAATTTTTTCATGAAATTTGTATTTTTTCCGCGATACTTTGAAGAATTTTGTGATCCTTTTCCGCGATGTTTTGACGAAATTTGAATTTTTTTATGTAGTCCTTGGGCGAAATTCATGTTTTTTCGCAATTCTTTGACAGAATTGAAGATTTTTTTTCTGCGAACGATTGACGAAATTGATTTTTTTCGGTGACCATATCAAAATTAGTGATATTTTTATGGCCGAATTTTCAAACTGATGACCGATTTTTTTTAATTTTTGGAAAACTTGGACAGAATCACCCCTGCTACTTTCTTTTCTTACGTTCGGGACAATCGCCAATCTGGACACTGTAAATCCCGAACGAATTTCACCCTTTACCTCTCTGGCATCGATCTTTCAACCATCGCGTTTGGCAAGTGGTGCCCATTGAGTTTGGCAAGTAAGGAACACAGACTTCTAATATAAGTAGACTCCCAATTCCATTGTTCTTTCAGGAAAGTTTTGACTCCAACATCTTTTGCTTTCATCGCCAAAAGGGTGCCGTATTTTGGCGGTAATCCCTTTATTGGCAAAGCAAAAGTGCGGTCAACTCAAGACAAACGCTGAGAGACGATGTTTTGGTGGGAATCTGGAGAGAGATTCCGAGGAGAAAAATCGGTTTGGCGCGCTAAATCTGCCTTCCATCACGTGATGGAGGGCAGAGATGTAGGAGACAAGAAAAGGTTGCCGATTTGGAGTCTACTTATATTAGAAGTCTGTGGTAAGGACAAGGACACTAAAATTAATCGCCATGTTTTAAGTGTTACTCGACGATTGGCGAGTGCTAATTTTGTGCTATATCAGGAATAAGCAATTTTTTTTAAAGATTGGAAATATAAAGGGCATCCCTAAACTTTTAGAGCAAACTTTCAGGAGAGAAAGCAGTCAAGACCTACCCAACATAATTTCGTAGGCAGGGTTTCAAAATTTTGTGTATGAATCTCAGACCCTGCCTATGTCACTGGAATTAAAGTAAAGGATATTTTCTTTCAATAGTTATTTTATTTTTATACTTATTATCAGCCATATTGGATATTTGTAATGTTCTGCACGCAATGACACATCAGGATAAAAATGGAACAGATGTCTCAGATGCACTGGAGTTGGCACAATTTTTTTTTTTAATGAGCCATTTTGGCTAGAAAGCCTTGTTTCCACATGCTCATTATGCTTAGCTTGCGAAAACAGCATGTTAATTTTATTTTATTATGAAACACTTTATTTTATAAAAAACATACAATTGTATTATAAAACAAATACAATTTTTATTTTAAAGAAACACAGCGTATTATTTTATTATAAAACACACAATCTTTAATTTAATATAACACACATGCAATCTGTTCTACTTGGTTGCTGTACAAAGAAAAATTTCACCAAAATTGTCAGGTAGCCCAACCAAGAAATCTCCATTTTGGTGCCAAATAGTAGCCAGATGCATCTGAACCATAAAAATGTATACAATTACAATAATATATCCTTTATCCAAATAAGTCATAAGCATAAAGTCTTCAACAAGACATGCAAAATACATAAATTGATAAATATGTCTTCATTGGTGATCAACCGTTTGATAAAAATTACAAATATTTTTTTTTATTATTATGTTAATACCTACTTCAACAGTTGTCTTACTAGTTTTGCTATTATTACAGAAATTCTAAAAGCCATTCTTCAAGACTGCAGTTGTTTCTTTTATATAGTTGCACAGCCAGAATCCTCATCAGAGAGGAGTTTTAAACATTCTTACTCATAAAATTAACAATTTCGTTGTGTTACATGTCAATAAGATAGTGTTTAGATAATAGACGCATACAAACAGGCAATGAAAAATACAAACAAATAATGAATTTGACATTTATGTGTATAAAAGTTTCATAAAAGAAAATCTTTTATCTTCAATCGACAAAAAAAGAGGAGAGGAGAAAGAGCAGTAGCAATTCTCCATACATGCTACTTTGGTGCTATTTCTCCTAACTTTTTCTTTCATTAATTTTGTGTTGAAATGAGGGCTCCCATTACGAAGTCTTGAAACAGTTAAATGATAAAAAATGTACACTGTGTAGTCTTTTCACTTTGGTCTTTACACATAATATCTATTATCTTAACACAATGGGTTTTGTATGTATATTCGTTTTTAAATGCTCTGGCAGTGGTTTTAACTGCTGAAATAAATCTCCCCTTCCCTGTCCCAGTGTTTTATATGCATATTAGCTTGAATGTTTATTGTTCATTATAAAGCGAAACATTAGGGATTGAATCTAACATTATCAATCACATTTCACTTTCTAAAGAATAGAATCTACACCAAATTCTCCTTTTTAACTCCTGACACATTGCAGAAAATAACGGCTCAAGTAAAACAAATCTAACAAAACACTCACGTCACACTGAAGTCCACCGAAGTGGAGAATGCTTTGAGGCTTATAGAAACTATGGCTGTTCGCCTCGAATGATCCTTATTACACAGAAACACAAGCCACAATTTTTATTTCTACGATATTGATAATCCCTCACGTCACATGTGCTTTTGTTTACAATCCCTTCCTATTTACACTCTCTCACACTACCGATAGTCATGAACAGCACCACGGTTATTTGCGCATGCGTTACATGATATTATACCCTGAGTCCGATTCCCGCAGGGTGCGAAAGGAATTCGAACGTTCGTTACGACGTCACGTGAAAACACTCTTTCGTATCGTATCCTAATTCGTATCTGGCGAAAAGTGCTATTCTGGGATCAGATTTTCGTACCTTCGAAAGTGATTACGGATGCTATACAGCGTCCGAAAAGGCGGTGATAGCTCCTCCCAAATTCACGTCAGTTTTACAGATTACGATGATTGATATCACGATATAACCAATGGAAATCCATCATTTATTAATCGAAGTAATCATTATCGTATCGTAGTTTCATCCTTAAACGTGTAAACATAAAACTAATGACAGTTTAGTAGTGTTTGAAATTTGCAATTTTTGCCGTATAAGACAATTTAACATTACAGTCTTAATGAAATTCCTGTTATAATGAAAAGGCTGCTGTTTCAGAGTGTCTGCATACTAAGGATCTGAGTGTGATGAATTTAATTTAAAAGAACACAAAACTTTTGCCTGAATACATATTGCCTCATGTATGTGTTGATTAAAAGCCACATACTTTTGGCAATAATGATTCAGTTATTTCTACAAATGATAAGGAAGAAAGTATCCTCCAGCATTAGGAGTTACTGTTTTTCTATACCATTATACAAGGACAACTTGGTAAAATTTCAAAGCCATAAAGACTTTAAAGGTAGGAAGCCAGCTATATGCATTTTTATTATTTACTTTAGGACTAAAAAATCTTACCGCTAGAGGGGAAATTTTAAATTTTAGCGTTGTTTAATAATAATATTTTTTGCAGTTTAAACAAAAAAATAGAATGTGAAAATATTAAACATGAAATTGAGTAACTAATGTGTTTATGCCCAGGGGTGGGGAATTATATCAGTTTACTCAGCACTGATGAAGTGAATTTTTTTATACTGTTGGAAAAAAGTTTATATTTTTTATTCATTCATTTTATTTAAAGTTATACTCAAATGTTTATGTTTTACATGTTTATATTTTACTTAGGTGGCTGGAGTAGTTGATTTTAATCATAATTTAAATGAACTGATTTTCAAAAAACTAGCTGACCCGCCCGGCGTTGCCCGGGCACGTAATAATATTCTTAAATGAATCTGAAATTTTTATCGCAGGTCCGTACAAAAGGGGGCGGGTGGAGATGGTGCAAATTACCAGGGCCCGACTCTTATTCAGTTCCAAAGTTGTGTGAAGTCAAAGGTTAAGTTTTTTAATTCTTTTATATGTCTCATACTTTAAACTTTTTTATTCACAATTAACTGATGAATTTAATTAAAATGTAATTATATTTTCAATAATTTAATTTTTTATTTAAAATCTTTATATGAAAAAGCAATTACAAATACAACATAAAGTGTAATACCGAAAACGAAATAATAAAATTGTAAGCAAATATTACTATATAGATTTTTAAAAAAAGTACCATCCAGCAAATTTATTTTCTAATGGAGTAAAGCCTGTTTATAATGGAATCCTGCAATAAACGAAAAAAAAAGAGGCTCCAGCTCTTCCACCAACCCCCCCCCCCCCCCCAAAAAAAATGCCATTATGCTTTGTTCAATTTAAATAACCTGCATAAAACGGAATTTATCACTGGTCGTTTTCGTCTCCGTATAAACAGGTTTCATTGTATCTTACGTCTGGGGGGCCCGTAATAATATTCTTAAATAAACCTGAAATTCATATCGCAGGTCCATGCAGTTAAAACTACCTGTCAGTACAAAATTACTTTTTACATTTTGTAAACTTCTTGTTGCTGTTTAATTCACATTTCCAATACAGTGCTTTGGAGAAATTGCACGTTGCACCCACAGTAATGCATGCCCCGGAACGTTTAAATCAGTAATTTGGATTTCAGAAGCAATGCGTGCATGATACAGTTATTAAGCCTATTTTGCCGATCGCTTAACGCCGTTATCGGTCAATTCTATTAGGATGTCGAATCTATTTCGATTCGACTTCTTCTTCACTTTCAAGCATTCACCGAGATTTTTACCGGCATTTCAAATGATATTTTGAAGCTACATAATTGCAGCGAAATATATTGCATTGAAAATGCGAAACGTAAACAAACCCGATCCCCCTAAATCCTGCCAAGGACTCTTACACAATAACCAATCAGGTGCGTTTCTCGGGCGTTGCCATTAAACAATAATAAATAATCGAGATTTCTGTGCCACGTACGTTAGCGTAATATATATATAGACAATAACCAATCAGGTGCGTTTCTCGGGCGTTGCCATTAAACAATAATAAATAATCGAGATTTCTGTGCCACGTACGTTAGCGTAATATATATATAGATGTTATTTTAAATCTATATCAAGATATTTTGTAATAAATATTATAATTATGTATGTCCAAAAATGCATTGTAAATTTAGAAAGTGGAAGAGGCTTTTTTAATTTTATTTAAATCAAACATAACATTTCAAAATAAAATCATAAATTGAGAATGTGTAAGTTAAGGTAATAGGTATATAGGATATATGTTAAATTGTAGCTAGTATAACTGGAAGTGCTCATACAACACAAGATAATTTGTTTTATTTATTTCATGTTTTCAAAAGTAAAATCGAATTCACATTTTCAAATTAAATCTCTGTTTATATTGCTCTATTATTTTAACTATATAACTGTAATTAATTTTTATATGCTTAAAATATTTCAAATTAACCAGGTGAATGAGTTTATTTTTTTTTTTTTTTCAGGTAAATTTAAATAAGCTTTTCTAATTAATAATTTAATTTTAATGATTCAGCGAAGGGTATTTTTCTTTAAAATCGTACTTTTAAAATTAAATTTTGATTAAAAAAAAAAAAACACAAATCCTGCTTAGAGAGTAAAAAGAAATATGTATATATACATATATGTATAATAAATTTGAAATCACAAATATATGAAGAAATTGAAAAGTTCTAAAGATGATTTAGAAATGAACATAGGAAACCAATATGTAAAATAAGAAACTATGAATGACTCACAGAATCGTCAGGTTTTAATCGTTATGAATCGTATATATAGGGTGACACGGGGTAAATACGGGTCAGAAAACAATAAGATCTCAATATCTAGGAAAATAAAAAAGATGAAATTTTCAAATTTAGCATGAAGTTGACTTAGTATTGTAGCTTTTGTATAAAATATTCAGTTTACTCAAAATATTTTTATTTATTTTTCAACTGAATTTTTTAAGTGACCTATAATTACCCCGGCAACGAGGTAATTATGGGTCACTGTCTTTATGAAGTATTTAATGCATATTTTTTTAATAAAATATGTTTGAAAGTTTTTAGAAATTGCCTCTAAAGTAGAAATTTTCATCATTAAAACTTAAAAATTTTAAAAAGATATAAAAAATAAAGGAAAATGCCATTTATTTTTATGGGATGTTTACAAAAATCACATTTTTCTGTTAGACACAAACTTTACTTTGCAGGTGCTTAGCAAGAGAGCTAAGGGATACTTGAGGTATGTATTTATGCAGAATCATCCAAGCATAGTTAATAATGATTTTTAAAAATATTTGTTGCTTATTATCCAAGATATTAATCTAGAAAAATGTGTCGTTGCAATCTGCTTTTGAAGAATGCTTGGCACAAAGATGAGTTTAAATTTTGTACAAGGTCTCTGTTATTGGTAAGGTGAATCATACTGATAGCAGTGGTGTAGTCGAGGGGGGACGCTGGGGGACGGCGTCCCCCCACTTCTTTATTTTATTTCAAGCGTCCCCTTACTTTTTTTTCCAAGAGGGACGCTAAGGACGTGAGGGGACGCAGACCTTCCCGATTTATTAAATGTTTAAAATAAAAAAACACATTAATAAATTAACAATTTTATGAAGTAAAGAATTGATTTTTTAAACTATTTAAGTTTTCTTTAGCAAAGGGCATTCAAAAAAACCAATTGAAAGGAATTAAAGGGATGAACTGAAAGGGGTGTTTACTTGTTTTTTCATCATAATTACCCCGCTAACATTAGTTCCTTCAGATGCATACTTTAGTTTTACTTGGAATTCTGTAATCGAAAACTATTATCTCCCCCCCCCTCCTGTTCCTAAAAGAAAGATCACACAAGCTCTCCGAAAAAGACTTATACACCACATTCTCAGTTTAAAAAATGCCCAGATGTTTCGGTTTTAAAGTCTGGTCATGTTTTTCTCACATAACAATTAGCAACAGCATGTTTCCATTAGTCAGTAAATGAAGTCTTTAAAGACATTCAGGGTAAATGTTATAGCTGTCTGTCACATATGTTTGTAAGTAGGGGTTCTCAGACGGCCTATATGGCGTCTGCAGTCAAATACATTATAAATAAACAAAAGGAACATCAATGCAGACCGACAACTCCTGATACTCTGCAGTGCAAGAATCCCTCAAAAGCATTATCTCCCCCTCCCCTCTCACATCTTCGTTTTTTATTCATATTGACAATTATTTCCTGATTAGATTCGAGGATTACCTGTTTACACAGAAAAAAAAGCATTGAATTACTTTGAATTCGAGCAAGTATATCTGAAGTATCTCTTTTTTAAATTCTAGCCATAAGTATTTTATATCAAAATTTCAATTTTTGAAGGATAAAAAACATTGAAACGATATAGGCATCCGAAACTGGAAAGTTATATAATTCCTTCCAAACATTGTCGTACAGAAACAGATACGAAATTATCGGCCCCAATTAAAGATGAAAAGTCCGATCCAAAAGAATTGTAAGTATCTTTTGAGTTTTGACCAATAATATTTTTAATTGTATGCTATGATATACCATGAATTTTTTATAAGGGTTATATAGTTTCCAAATATCAGTATGCTTTTGCTATAAAACCATATATTTTGTAGAACAGGGTGGAAAGAAAGGGCGGAAAGGAATCAAGGGCACTAGCAATGGTAGTTGAGATGGATTGCTTCCCTCTGGCTTTTCAAATTTAATTTAGTAAATTTACTTTCTCTCTCGAAATTAAAAAATAATAATAAAGTTTGTTCTTCTAAAAGGATTTAAAGTAATTAAACAGTAAAAGAAAGGATAACCAAGATTTATTCATCAGGGGGGCAGTGAAGGTATGTCCCCCTGATTATTTACTTGGTGATATATTATTTATTTGATGATATATTATGAAAATATTATTTATAATATTTCTAAAATATTTTTAAAAATAGAATACAGATTTTATTGAATAACGGCAATACTGTTTAAAAATTTCTCCAATCTCTATAAAATTTGCAGCAGCATAAAAAATACAAAATTAAAATACAATATTTTAACACTTTCTAAAATGTGTTATGACTTCGGTTCGTCATTCCGATTACCCGTAAATAAACTTGGATTGCCACTCTATTTATATACATTATTATGATTTACTATAGAGATTCTTTGATGAAAATGAATTGTGTAGCACTTGTACTTCGTTTAGAGGTATACATTAAACTATTCCGTTAAATTATGCCCTACGGAAAGAAAATTCTTTACATTGTATTTTAATAATACTACACTACTTCAAACATAATGAAATTGATATATGTCGCTCTAGTGCAATACGCTTAATATAGAATACCGATTGTGTAGCTTTTATCGTTTATTTACAGGATACACAAAGAAATTCCACTGCATTACTCTCGGTATACAGTAATTGTTTGAAAAGCGTTCTGTGAAATTGCATAGGCGTAACCAGCCTTTTGAACGGGGGGGTGCCCAGACTTTTTAACCTGAACATGTTGGATACAAACAATATCTTATATAGTAAAACCAGCTAAAACGAATCCCATAAAACCGATCGAATTTCCGTTTTAGACAGTTTTCCATCTTAGTAGGTATAATTGTGTGGTATTTCTTTTAAAAAGGGCTCAAACGCGATTTTTGTTTGCGGGAGTGTTGAGAAGGGGTTCAAAATATTAAAACTAAATCTAATGGTAAAAAAAAAGATATGTAAATGTCCTTGCAGCAGTGATATAAGACAGTGACTAAGTGTCATCACAACTGTAAAACCTTTTGGCACCCAACTTCTTATAAAGATTAAAAAAGGCCTTTAATCATGCTGGAAACTTCTATAGGCACAGGGGAACACTGCATGAGATCTAAAATTATCTCAGTCAAAGTCTTGTAGATGAAATTTTGCCGGATGATAAATCTAAGATAATACATGCGGTACATCAGTACATGTGCACGAAATTTTTTCAGAATGTGACTCCATGACTTCTTAGGGATCACCGGAGGGACCCAAGAAATTTTGGAGGAAAGTATATATAAATAATTATTATAATATTATAAATAATTATAATATTCATTAATAGCGTAATTTCCTGCCTATAATCCGCGGCTCAAACAATCATGTTTCGACCTAGAAATTTTATTTCATTATTTAAGTTAAATATTTTTCGCGATTTAATAAGTTACGTTTTATGAAACAAGATTTCTGGGTCTGAACCTAATTGTTTGATCCGCAGATTATAGGCCGGAAATTACGGTAATTCAGATTTTTTACCCCAGAGTGTGTCGAATATATTAGGTAAAGCAGGTCATGATAATATACACTAAATTTTATCAAGATGATAAAAATAATACTATCATGATACGACTGTAATAATAAAGATAGGCGCTTGTATGTCTGTGTGTGTGTGTACGCGCGCGCTCGCTGAGCTCTGAAAAAACAATGTAGCCTGCACCCGTAAGATTTGACAGGACCTGTGTGCCTGAATTCATGCATATGGAAGACAATTTCTGGAATTTTTCAATTAATTTTTTATGCGAATTTTTTTGCATTTTGCGGCAGTTTTTTCAAATAATTAAAAAAGAATCCGATTTCAATATTTTACCCAGTAAACTTTGTCTTCTTTTCAATAAAGTGTTTTCGAGATTCTTACAGCGATTTTTCAATTTTTTAATGTTACCTTTAGAGGGTTTTTTTCGCATTTCGCGGTGATTTTTTTTTTTTTTTTGACATTCCTAAAACGAATCCGGTTTAAATCTTTTACCCAATTAGTTAGTTTCGTTCCCTGTGGTTTTATAATCTTTTCCGAATTTTTAATGCACTTTCTAGCGGGGGTTTTCGTGCTTTAAGGCGATTTTTTGACATTTTTTGAAGCAAAAAAAAAATTCTCTGGTAATTTTTGCAATTGCCGTGATTAAATTCGAATTGAATAATGTCAAATCAGCTCTTATAAGAAAGCTGAAAATTTAATTTTGCTCGAAATAAAAAACGCAATAATTCAAGATTCGCTTGTTTCGAGACAGAAGAGGTCGTAGCTTGCTCGGGAGTACGTTGCCGAAGGCAGTCCCCCCCCCCTCCTAGATTTGTTTAAAAAAAACTAACCACTTCTCTAGTAATAAAGTTTTCTTTCAGGGGTAGGGTTTGAAATAACGCGCGGAATCGCACGATTTGTGCACAGAAAAGGAAAGTCTCTCATAATAAAAAATGCTGTGCAGTATTTCCCCCTTCAAATTCTTTCACAGACCTGTGATTCTTCAGTAAGTATTTCAAAAAAAATTGGGTCCGCGATTTTTATTTCTTTTATGGAATTTCTCAAAATCAATTCGTGAATCAGTCCCGAAAAAAATTGAGAATTTCTTCAAACGATCGTGGAAAAATATCGGGAATTTCGATAAAAGAGTGCAGAAGGTAATCGCCAATTTCGTTTAACGATTGCGCAAAAAAATTACGAATTTCGATAAAGGATTGACGAAATTTTTTTTCAAATTTCGTCAAAATGTTGCGGAAAAGAGTAGAGAATTTTGTTAATTGGTACGGAAAGATATCGAGAATTTTTCCGAACGGTCGCTCAATACTACCCCGAATTTCGACACATGATCTCCCTGTAAAAATATCAGTTTCATTTTCGTCAATCAGTCGCAACAGAAAATAAATTTCGTCAAAGGATCGCGGTAAAAACGAGAATTTCGTCAACGGATCGCCGAAAGAAAGCGCGAATTTCGTCAAAAGATCATGGAAAGAAAACGCGAATTTCATCGAAGGATCGTGTGCTAAAGAAATGCCAAATTCGTCAAAATATTGCGGTAAAAAATGCGAATTTCGTCAATGGATAGCGGTAAAAAACACGAATTTTGTCAAAGGTAAGTGGTGAAAAGTGCGGATTTCGACAAAAAATCGCATAGAAAGACGTGAATTTCGTCACACGATTTTGGGGGAAAATTGTAAATATCATGAAATGATCACAGAATAAAATTGCGAATTTGTCAAAATTTACTGCACTGGGCTAAAAGTTTGAAACGGGGTTTCTTTTCCTACTTTCAAAAGAACACCGAAAAACGAGAAAAAACTAAAAATCGTATACAAATTTTCAGAGGAAAAAAATTACTATATTGACTTGAAAAACTGCAACCATATTCCTCTCAAGAATGTCAAAAAATGGCCAAGAAACACTAAATTCAACTAACCAACCAACGTGCAGATTAATTTGAATTTTCTGTGCTATTATTTTTCATTTACAAAGGAGGCAGGGTATGTGTCCCCACCCCCCACCCCTTTACCTCGGCTAATCGAAATTTGGAATTATCGTTTAAAATTATCATTTCACCTTTCATTATTATTTTTTTTTACTTCTTTCTTGACTTTAAACTACCAAAGCAAGGAGGCAAATAGTTTCTATCCTTGTCAAGAACTTGCATTAATTTCTCATGAAATTGCAGAAACATGCAATAGAAAGAACGGCGTTAAAAACATCTCCCACAGACAAAGGACGTCAAAGTGGGATTATAAAGCCACCTTTTTGAATTACTATGATTAATACAGATTCTTGCAAATATTCTAGTTTTAAAAAAGATAAACAACATAATTTTCTTTAAAAAAAAAAAGAATGTGGGTTTGTTTTTTTATCACATTTCAAAACTTAGCCGTTTAGTTTTCTGAACTAAACTAATTGAACTCTGCTTTCACTTCTTCTTTTTTCTTTTGAAAATTTCGATTTTTTAAAGTAATTGTGCTCGAGTCTGCGGAAACGGGGGAGGGGGGGGGGGTGCCCGGGCACCCAGGGCACCCCCCCTGGTTACGCCTATGAATTGGTATATGTTTTTGAGGAGGGGGATAACGTCACCCACAGAAAACACACCGGTCCCTAAATACGATTTAGACACCAGTATTTTATAAAAAAGATTTTTTTGTCTTGTTTAATCTCAGACAATTATAGCGGTATAAACTTTTAAAAATTATTGGTACCAAAATTCAAAGGACCGTACACACGCTGTGAAAAAAATCCGCCTTCGGCAGCCGGAATTTTTGTGGAGGCGGTGGAAAACATAGGGCATATATCATATCAATTTTCTTTAACAGTCTATAAGCAACATCGCAGGATATGCGTTTTCAATCTTAACTAATTTATATTACATTATGTGTCATGAATGAATTCTATAGATCATATATAATGCAACTATTCGAATTACTTAATTTGTGTGGGCAGCATTCGAGGAAAATGCGTTTTCAAGAGTATTATTCGTTTTTTAGCAGAACTAAGTTTTACTGTGTGGATATAATACAAATAAATTCATAATTCATATATAGGACTGCACAAAAGATATGGATAAACAAATATCGTCAATGAACGTTAATTGCCAGAAAATCTTTTTCTAGTTGTTGTTGCACTCTTCCTTAGTCCACACGCTGATTAATTTTACCGGATTCACGATCACCACTCGTACAGACTTCGAAAAAATGTTTTTTTATTTGATATGCTGCCACCACCGATATAAATACGTGATATTGGACACGATGTGAGAAGGATTATCAAAAATGCTGAACTGATTCAATTAATATTAAAGAACATTCTTTTACAAGTTATTTACAAAATACAACATTATTTACATTTAATGGCTCGGATATAGACGATCCGGCCAGATACTAAGTTAATATCAAGTACTTTCTGCGTACTGGGTCAACTTATTAAAATACACTATTTCCTTCTCACCCAACCGTATCTCATTAGGTTTATCAGAGGACCACACAGGACCCCTCCGCTCAGGAGTTAAACCCTTTCCCGCAACTCACTACACCCCGCTCCAGAAAACTCAACCAAAAACACTGCGACCTGTCTTCCCCAGGTCTACGCCAAAACTCTTTTCTCTCTCTCTCAACCATGCCTAAAAAAAGACTCCGGGGCTTCCTTACTTTCCACATGGTCCCTTCTCTTATCTAAAAATTTCCCCTTCTCGTGGCGTCCGCTATCTCGGTAGATAGCCCGTGAACTCCTTTGTATGCCTTATCTGGGGTATGCGTTCTTGAATAGAAAGGGAAATTGGAATTCCTCGATATAATGTAGCTTGTTCATACAATAATATCTAACTAAAATAGCTCGGATCAACTTCAAGATAAGGAAAATATCACTTTAAACCCCTCGTACGCAGAAAGTGATATATATGAAATACAACAAATAAGTAAAACGATAATATCAGATAATAGTAATCTTAATTAGTTATCTGCTCATTAGCGTCAGAAACCTGTAAATTGTTTTATGCGTTCTCTCCTTTAATTACACTGTAAGTTTTACTGTGTGGTATGTAAAAAATGCAAAGATTATATACTGAAGAATTTTCGTGTTAAGAGATCACTCACGCAAAAACATCCGCTTTCTGATGCTAATCCTATGGAAGAAAAAATTTTAAATATATTGTTTGCATTTCAATGTTTTAAAATGCTTTTTGCATTGGATAGCTGAGGCCGATCTTAACAAAGGCCGTTTTTTTTTTTTTACTTTTTCGATTTTATAAGCACTTTTTTTTTTATTTGAATAATTTCCCTTTCGGAACCGGTTTCGAAAGTTGACGTATCCTCATAAATAAATTTAAAAATAAGGGCCTGCGAACAAAATCAGAAAAGAGTAAAAAACGGGCATTGTGGAAATCGACCTTGGCTATACAATGCAAATAAAAATCATTCAAAAATATTGAAATGCAAACGAGTTATTTTTTAAAAAAAGAACACTCCTATAGGATTAACATTAGCAAAAGGCTTTTAAGTTTGTTGAGTATTTTCTAAAATGTTTATTTACGTATCTCTGTTCCTTGTATGAAAAAAATAATTATAATAGAATATTTTTGATAGTATTAGAAAATATTTCATAATCTATGCATTTTTATTAGCACTTTTTTTTTTATTTGGATAATTTCCCTTTCGGAACCGGTTTCGAAAGTTGACGTATCCTCATAAATAAATTTAAAAGTAAGGGCCTGCGAACAAAATCAAAAAAGAGTAGTAAACGGGCATTGTGGAAATCGACCTTGGCTATACAATGCAAATAAAAATCATTCAAAAATATTGAAATGCAAACGAGTTATTTAAAAAAAAAAACACTCCTATAGTATTAACATTAGCAAAAGGCTTTTAAGTTTTTGAGTATTTTCTAAAATGTTTATTTACGTATCTCTGTTCCTTGTATGAAAAAAATAATTATAATAGAATATTTTTGATAGTATTAGAAAATATTTCATAATCTATGCATTTTTATTAGCACTTTTTTTTTTTATTTGGATAATTTCCCTTTCGGAACCGGTTTCGAAAGTTGACGTATCCTCATAAATAAATTTAAAAGTAAGGGCCTGCGAACAAAATCAAAAAAGAGTAGTAAACGGGCATTGTGGAAATCGACCTTGGCTATACAATGCAAATAAAAATCATTCAAAAATATTGAAAGGCAAGCGAGTTATTTAAAAAAAAAAAAACACTCCTATAGGATTAACATTAGCAAAAGGCTTTTAAGTTTGTTAAGAATTTTCTAAAATGTTTATTTACGTATCCCTGTTCCTTGTATGAAAAAAATAATTATAATAGAATATTTTTGATAGTATTAGAAAATATTTCATAATCTATGCATGAAGCATGATTTTTCATTCTAGTTAAAGTTGTATTTGGAGTAGAAAATGTTAAAATTATTGTAACATAAATTACGTTCAATGAATTTCTTTTTCATTTTGAATAACCGAGTGCAAAAAAATAAATTATTAATTTATTTAAACAATTTAAATTAAATTTAAAATTTTAATTAATTTTTAATTTTTAAATTTAATTTTTTCAATTTAATTTTTCAATTTAAAAAAATTTGCCCTATGGGTGATAGAGACTAGAGAGCCTAATGTTCGAAACTATGAGCGTCCCCCCACTTTTTTTCCCAGGACTACACCACTGACTGATAGATAGTCATCATACGAAAAACTTTGTACATGAGTAAAATTTATACTTGACTGATTTATTTAGGTCTATAGTTTTCCTCAAATTAACTGCTGTAAATTATAAAAATATGAATCTAGCACATATGTTTCACTGTGTTCTAACAATTAGGCCTAAAATTTAATATTCAAACAATTACAGTTACCCTACATAGCATAATATGGTTAAAATTAAAGGATGCATGCTTACTCGTTAGTTGAAAAAATAATTTTGGTTTTTTTACAATACTACTTTGTTCTTTTAAGCAAGAAGAATCTTTTTGGGGTTCATATTTTTTTAACGTTTTGTATCTAATTAACTGCTCCACACTATAAAGATATGAATCCAGCACCATGTGCAAACAGTTAACAATTAAAGTTTAAAAAAGAGATGTTTATAAAAATATTTTATCTGGTCTACTTCAAAAGTAACTTTAGGTTTACAATACTGTATATTTATTTTTTATTTTAAATTATTTATTTATTTTTTTTTATTTGAAAACCCTTAAATCATAAATTAACAATTGCATTGCATGCCTAAAATTTAAAAAATGCCATTAAGAATAGAAAAAACATCCTGACCCAGAATTGCCCCGGTGACCCATAATTACCCCAGGTATTTGGGACATAATTGGGTATACATCTAGAGTCTATTTGAAAACAAATAGGAACAAAAAGTGCATGTACTTAAAAACCTTATAGTATCTATACTTAAAATAAGCATAAAAAAAATCTAAACACTTATGTTAATGTGGCATGGATCTTAGTAAAAAGTGCAATTTTTGAAGGCAATCTTTTTGAAAGATGATTTTGTAGCATGTTACAAAAACATCTCAACTCACATTATGCAGCAAAATTAAAATAAAACTTTTTTATGCATAATAAAGCAGACTAATCGGAGAGCCTATCCACTATTTTAGAATTTATGTTAGTAGATTTCATAGTGATAAAAACTAGGTGACCCATAATTGCCCCAGAATGAGAGTGACCCACATTTACCCCGTACTACCCTATTTTTTAAATTATGAATTTATCAGAATGTCTAATATATTTAAAGAATCAAAATATTTACATGGTGAGTAGAATGTGTTACAACAGAATACAATTCTGAGTCTTAAATATTTCATTAGAAGAAACTAAAAAAAAATTGAAACTTTTACTGTTATCAAAGGTATTTCTTCTAATGTGATTAAATTTGTAAATAAAGTCCCCCCCCCCCCCCCCCCGACACACACACATAAACATAAAAAAAAGAGCTTTTGAAAGCTACTCTTTGTAAAAATGGCTCACATAAGTCAGCCTTTTTTTTATTGTTGTTGTTAAATTTGTATTTTAAAAACAGGTAATAAAGAAATGTATTTAATTTATAATGCTACTCATAAGTCAAGTGAAATGAGTAAAGTTATGCCTTTTTTTTTTTTTCGCTGAACATTGTGACGAAAATATAAATTGTTATGTTTAGATTTCTGTGCAAAATCAAGGAATAAATTACTGAATACATTTGCAAGAAATAAAATGATTGCAAGTTAGATTTCTATAAACAAACGCTTTTTCATCTTATTAAGTTAGTGATTGATAGTTCTGAAAGCACAAAGACTCTTTAATGCAACTTATTTTTACTTTATACATATAAATTAATTAAAAAGGGATATTTTCAACGTTCAACAGGTAAAAATAAAAAGAATAGCTTTAATAAAACCCCCCAAAAATTCAACTTTATATTAAATATCAGAGCTGTTTACCTTTATGCAGAGATAATCAGCAAAAGCTTACAATGTTATTTGTTTTCACTGTGTAATTTTTATATTACCTTTCATAAGCAAAATACAATATTTTACAGCAGTTCATGCTTTTATTATTTTTTTAGGTACATTAATAAGAGCATATCCTTATTTTATATCCTAACTTTTCATTTTAATACATTTCCTAAGTCATTATTTATCAATTATTTTCAGCAATTAACATATATTCTTCATTATAACAGCTAAACTGACTTATCCACAAAATAAATAAAGTTGAAATGTGCATGTTGTATGTGACATGTAGTAATACAGTTGATTGAACATGATGTTATGCTTATCTTAATACATTATTGGTGTTATATCACATTGCTTGAGGATAGAATTTGTTTATTGTAAATGGGTAACAGGAATGTAAACAAGTACAGATTTAATCAGTCGTGTAATTGATATATTGAGATAATGTAACTTAGAAAAGACTAAAGAAAAAAAAACTATTCACAGTTATTAAGGTAAGACTGGCAATATAAACAGTTGTTTAAACAATTTTTAAATAAGATTAAGTGTTGACAAAAAATATCATGCCCTTTCCTAGTAAACTAAGTATTTTGCTACATGTTTTCAAAAACAGTACATTAAAAAAGAGAAAATAAATGTAAATGATATGCCCCCTCTCCCCTCTCTCTCTCAAAAAAAGAAGCATTTGAAATTAATTCTTTGTATAAATACACTTTAAATGCTTCCTTTTTTTACGATAATAAAGAAATGTATTTCATTTTTAATATTTATTTAAAATACATATATATAAAGTTTTTTTCAACCCTGATGAAAATAAAAATTATTATTTCTATTTTTTTTTAAACCATTATTACTATTATTATTGCCTTTATGTTAAATTAGAAAATTCTATGAAAAATCAAGAGTAAAGAAAAATCTAAATCTCCCAAAATATATCTTCATGAAATAAAATGTCTGCAAGTTTAATTTTTAAAGCTTTCAATCACTATAGCAACACACCATAACCAACATTCTTTTTTTTCTTTTATTTTTACAGGAACATCAATTAATATTTATTTATCATGCATCTTATTAAAATAGTGGTTGAAAATTTAAAAAAGTGATACACATTCTTTTAAAAAACTTAATACTTTCTTCTTCTTCTTTTTTTTTTTTTTAAATATTATAAATCTAATGTAAAAAGCATATTTTCAACTGTAAACAAATTAAAATGAATAGCTTTTTTTAAAACTCTCATTGAACTTTACTCGTCTGTTCTAATATGAAATTTATTATACAAGTAAGCCATTTGTCTGCTTTTGATATTACTTAAACAATTTCTATAAAATCAAGAAGAATTATTGTTATTTTTTTTAAACACTGTTTTAAAGTTCAAACTTTCTACTTTTACAGCAATCAAAATTTAATTTATGTATATTTATATGTGTGTCATTAATGTATAAAGCACATGAATAAAAGTTTCATGTTCTTAATAAATAAACATTTTTAAAACTTTCTCTCAAAAAGGGTAGTAAAATTTTCATAAAAAGCAATTTTCACAGAATATAAACCACAAAAATAAAGTTAATCAGCAAGCAACAAACTTTAATCAAAGATGCTTATAAAACACTCATAGATTTTTTTTTTGTCTGAAAATTTTATTCATGTAGGTATGAAGTTGATTTTGTAACTGTAGTAAAAAAAGATTTTCACTGGTATTTTAACTTTTAGATTATTGTTACTGTAAAATATGCTATATTAAAAAAATTTTAATAATTAAATTCTACCATGTATTTATTATTCAGCTTTTGCCTTGATATTTTGATATTGGAAATGCATAAATAATTAGTAACAAAGCCATCCAAATTTTTGTAATAATAGTACTAAATTGCTAATATATTTTTGAAAAAATGATTTCATTGACTTTATTTATTTTCACATTTATTAAAAAGTAATTCTCACACATTGATTGATAATTTAATAAAATTTGAAGAAGATTATAAAATTTCTGTAATTTGTTTAATATATGTGTACTTGAAAAAAAAAAAAATGCAGAAGTTGTGTAAGACAGCAATATATGCAGGGTTGAGATATAATTATACAATAATAATAAATAAATAAAATGAAGTTAGAAAAACATTTTATTCTTCACCATTTTTCGAAAATACAAGAAAGTAACAGTATATATTTTTCTTACACATAAATATAACAATTTCAAAAATTATATTAATATTAAAAGTTATCTCGGTTTGATGTATACCTCAGTACGGATTATTTCATATTCTTGTCAACTTTAATGGGAAGAGGTAGATCATACAGCAAATTTTCAGCTAAGCATTCATCAAAACCTAAGGTTTTATGTAAAATAAATAAATAAAGTTGGATATTAATAGCATGTATTTCTTGGGATAAGTATTATGTTTAAAACTATGTAGCATATAACAATTCTTTATAAATTAAACTCTCTGTTATATTTATTAATTAAACTCTTTGTATAACTAACTGCATTTGTAGTAGAGCATCAACTCTGGATCCTTGAAATTTGTTTTTTTCAATGATTAAAAGAAAATATTAAATTTATTTTACCCATTTGATTTTAAATAATTAAATATAGATAAAACAGTTATAACTGAAAGCAAAGTATTTTTATTTATTATAATAATTATTCATTTGTTGAAAAATCCACCCCCTTCCCTTTTGGATTTTGATCAGAGGGTACCAATGCTATCAAAATATCTCAGATTCTTCCAATTTATCTCCATTTAAAAAAAATTCTACAACTTTAAAATCCTTTCCAAACATCTGTTTGTTCTTAAAAATAAAAATATTTTTTATAATGTACATAATTTATTTTAAAATAAATAAATAAATAAAAATTAAAACCTCCCCACATCAAAATAACTGAGTTAACGCTCATTTTTTACCAAATACATTATAATATTCCTCACAAATGCCATAAAAAAATCCTAAAATTGAAAAATACTAGAAACTTACTTATTAAAATGTCCTATCATATGTAAACAATCATAAAAGTTGCGACCCGGTAGGTTAGTTACCTCGAGAAGTTGCCATAATCTATATGGCAACTGGGCTGCAGCAGTAGGTAGTAGGGTTGATAGATACTGTTAGGAATCGCTATTTTGGCGCAAACGTATTTTGTTTATGTAAAATTAATAAATTCGTTTTGTTTCAAATCGACTGTTTTATTCGAATTCGACCAGATAAAACCAAGATATGTTTTTATTTACATTTCCATATTGCGTTTCTTATTAAATCTCATTTCACATTTATTAAATGAATTTAAAACTGATATCGCTTAGAAGAAAAATCAATATTTGATCACATACATATCTATTAATTATACTTCATTTATGTATTATGTATATATTTTTAGCTATTTGAATTATTTATGATAAAGGTTTCTCCATTCTCATATTAGAATGTGACACAATTTAAAAGCAGTAAAAACTCGTATCAAATGATAATATATATATTTTTTCTTTAATTCAAAAAGTTGCTTTTTTAAGGAACTGCTTGTGTAAAATAGAAATTGTAGTTGGGAAATGTGGGGGCATAGTGAAGTACTTAAAGACAGTTGCAATTTTCCGAAATTTTATATGAAATTTTACACTACACAATTTATAATACTTGACTCTTTTTTTTTTTTCAAATTTTTATTCTTGAGTTTCTGTGATGTATTATTAAAGATGTAACATAATAGTAAAAAATTATCACTTTACCCCCCCCCCCAATATAGGGCAAAGTGAAATATAAACAAGTTCGCTTCTTTACATGATTTTTTGCAGTTCTGTGATAATTATGCTGATCCACATAAGAAACAAATCTGTCCATGTCTGAGTTCTTCCATTTTACGCACCTTTTCTGTATCTCTGTATAGTATAAAAGACTTATATCATCAGTTATAGGCCACACATAAACATCTTTTTTTGTCTGTGTGGTCGCATGAACTTTTAACTGAACAAAAAAAAATATGATGCATTTTTGCCAGTGGCGTGGCGTCCGGTCATCGCTAGATGCGGCAATGACCAAGCAATATTTTAAAACTCTTAATAAGCTTTTAAAACTCTACGATCCAGTTTTAGCAGAACATTTGCAGTTCATGTATAAGTGAAGGTAAGATTTAAAGTTTCTTTTTTGAACATTCAACCATTGAATTTTAGAGTTAATAATTTTTCACCACAAACTTAAATAATTGCGATGACCACCAAAAATTTTCACGCCACGCCACTGATTTTTGCGAGGTAACTAAATCATTTTACTAACAAACTACTTCTTAGTTACATGAACCTTAATCTGAGTGTGACTCAAGAGAAAATCCCCCATTCTTTATTTCACTCAGTTCCACCTTTTCTGGAACAAGCTTTGACAAGAATATGCACATGACTGGCTCTAGTTCATTCAATGAGTTCTAAATTGCTAGTATGTGTCTTATGCACATCAATTATAAGTAAAACTGGTAGTTATTTCGTTGGCTTACTATGTTCCACTAAATGATTAATCACTTTTTTTAATTTTTTTTCAGAAAAGCACAGTGAGAAAAATTATTTTTAAGAACAAATATTGTGTTCATATCCTGATAATATTTTCATAAATTGTCCAAATGAATGCTTTAAATATAACTCATTCTGCTTTATATGTGTTTAAGTTAGACATATCAATTTATGTAGGGGACACTAGGGTGGGATGGGACACCTGCAATAATTCTTAAAATAATCTTTATTTTTAATTTATGACTCTTCCACTAGATGGAATAATCATTACATTATACTTGTTGCTATAAATCTTTTTAGTTGCAGGCAACCTATGAGTTTGTGACTTAAAAAGACTATGTTACAATATTAAAAGCAAGTAACTACTCAGGTTTTTAATGTAAATTTTCAATCTCATTCTTTGTTGCTAACTCAATTGTTTATAATATTTTGTAAATTCAACAGTATGCCATTTGTAAATGAACAGTTAAGTAAAATCTAAAAGCTGAAAATTGATGCAAGAGATGTCTGATTCCAATTCTGGGTCTGAAACCTATAATAATGTTATAGAGAAAGAAGCAGGTGATACATCTAGCGCAGTGGTTCCCAACCTTTTTTTGACCGCGCCCCACCTAAGCATCTGTAAAATCATGATGTCCCCCCTTCACTTCTCTATCATATAAATCTTAATTTTATATCAAAAATAAACTTCTGTTTTCCTGGAAGAATTCAAAAATAGCATTAACACTGATAAGTGATTTCATATTCTTTAATTTATCGAAATCATATTTTTTATTGCAAGTATGTTTTTATCATAACTCTATTATTCAATGAGTTCATGGCTCTTCTTCTTTACATCTTCAAAAGTTTTATTTATTTTTTCATCTTACCTCAAATTTAAAAGTGATAAATAGTCTACATTTTAATCTTCGTAAAATTTCTTGAAATCTCTCTCACATTTTGTATTACATCTGATAGAATTGGTACATTTTATAATGGATTTTAGTACTTCATTAAGAAAAAGTGATATTTGTTTATCACCAAGACTGTCTGGATAACATAATTCACAAGTAACATTTCAGGATTCGCACTTTTATGCCATTTTAAGTAACTATTTTTCTTTCTCCTCATAACATGCTTCTTTGATAGCGGGCTTCCTTTTTCCCATTATTATTATTTGGACACCATGTTTTCTCCGATTTTAAATTTTAAAATTGATATGTCATGAATCATGTTTATATATTGTGTATGTGGTTTGCAGAAGAACCATAAGAAGCTTACTTTCTAATTTCATAAAAGTAGTACCTCATTTAGCTAATTCAAAACATTTTTTAGGTTGGTTGATTTTTGAAGGCCAATTATCAACACGAGGGATATAGACCCTAAGGGGGTGAGGAGTGCCCTTCGTGGGGTCGTTCTAAGGGCACCTAACCCGTATTTACGCTTGGAAATCCAAGGTCCGGAGAAAACCACAAAAACTCCGAACGATTAGGCCGACGGGCGCAATTGGGATCGAACCCAGCACCTCCCATCTACCAGCTTCGAGAGCAGAACCTCTCGGTCACTGGTGGGGCTATTTTTTAGGTTAAACATGTCCAAATAGTCAATTTTAGATATATCCTACAAAATTTCATATGTGGAAGTTTTTTCACGGGGTATATTGTACTATGAATAGATGTAAAAGTTAAAAAAAAATAATATAAAAAGAGGTGTGTTTTACTAAAATAATATTACAACCACAAAAATTTAAGTGTCCTTTTTAATAGATAAAAGTGTAAAAATATGTAAAAAAAATCTCATAACTATTCCGGTGTCAGTGTATTTTGAAGTTTCAAAAATTAATTTTTATACAGTTATTTTCAAATTTTTTCATCTATTATTTCTATTTTTAGACTAGGGCCTCTCATTAGGAAAAAAAAATGACAGAAATTTTGTTAATAAGAAACTTGAAATTGCCCCCCTGAAAAGTCATATTGCCCCCTGTGGGGCGTACGCCCCATGTTGGGAACCACTGATCTAGCGGTTTTGGAATTTATTGTCCCAGATGATCATGCAGTTTCATCATCTAGCTCAAGTGAAAGTGAAAACGTAATAGCTCATGCAATTTCCAGTTATGATGTATCTAAGAACGCCAAAGCAGGATGTAGTGGAGGCTCAAAAAAAAAAAAAAAAAAAAAGTGAGAAAAAACAATCAAACAACTAATTGTGAAGAAATTTACTAGAGATGGAACCAGGGCTTAATTTGCGCCGGAGCCCAGCTCTGTTTAAAAATTTTATTTATTCATGTATAGAAAAAAAAAAATTCCTCCTTCAAAATTACGTATTCTATTCTATTTCAAATCATGTTAATGCTATTTTGATCAGAATGAAAAGGAAGGGAAAACAGAAATCCTGTTTTTCTATTCTAATAATATTTGCAAATTTATGTCAGCGCGCATTGATACAACGCTACTCAAGAGACTGAACAATGAATTTGCTTTCAGTTCGATTTTCTTTTGTGACAGTAGGATAATTTTATTTATTTTTTTTTTTTAATTTACTATCTAATTTGAAAAGAATATATTCTGTTATTAGCTAGCAAGATTTTGTTTGTTCGAGGTTTTTTGTCTTCTATTGCGCACAAGAATAAAAATCACGTTAGTGATTTTTCTATTTATTTTGTATCATGAACGCTGTCCTTGCTAAAGCTCTGCTCTGCACATTTATGAAATCCTTTTCATTTCTAAGTAGAAATAATTGCCATATTCTGATAGAAAGCAATCGAGCAGTGTTTCCCCTTTTTCTATAAAAGCATCAAATCTTTCCGATAATAGTGTCAAATATCTAATTTAATCTAATTTTCAGGGGCTCATCACAAAAGATTGTTATACGGAAGTAATCAATTACAATTTAAGATTGCACCTTTTATAGGAAATTGAAAAACATTGTTCGATTCTTCAGAATATAAATATTAATTTCTGTAAATTTCTTTCATTTTTTCATAAAAATGTATAGCTGCGAATTATTCCTAGGTAGATTTCGTAAGAAATACTACCGATTACATTCTCTCCTATGTTGGAATTTCTGAAAATTTTTGGAGATACATGACCCCAAGAACCCAAAACTACCCGCAGTTCAAATCTTTATATATCTATGTATCTATATCACTTTTTTATGGACACGATAACTTCCACAATTCTGCACAAATCTCTTCCTAACTCATATATAAAATCAATGGGCAGAAAATCTTGGTCAAGTCCGTTAATGGGCAAAATTGGACCAAAGGTGTGGAAATAGGGAGGGGTTTTGTGAAAAAGAAAAAAACCCATAGCTTCTTAGTTATAATACATATCAAATCAGTTTAAAGTTATTATTACTTCTAGGGAAAGGGCCAAAAAGTTATGTATCACAAATTTTTGATAAAATTAAAAATGGGCTCAAGGGGCGAAAAAAAACAGGATTTTATTTAGAAAAAAAATCACAACTTCATCAATTCTTAAGATATCAAATTCATTTTAACTTATTATAAATCTTCTTAATACTATCTACAACTTTTATGTTGACAAGTTTTTGATAGGGCCAATTTTTACAGCAAAAAATAAATAAATAAATAACTAAGAAAAAAATGGGGGAGTTGAAGAAGAAAAAGTATCTGCTAAAAAGATTGTGATGACTAATTATATCAGCTATCATTACATCATTAATTGGATCATTTCTTACCACTATTTTCAAATAGTAATTTCAGCTAATATCTTAAATTCTTGGTTAAGACCGACACCGCCTGACGAATGCATCTACGGATAGTTTGTTTAAAGGTATTTCTTTCAGATACACCTTTGTTAAAAATAGAGTGTGCTACCTGTTGGTGGAATGTGGAACTAACAGCCTGCGATTTCATTTTAAGTAGGTAATCTAAACAAGAAACTGTTTGAAACTTTAAGATAGTTTATAACACGTAAGAAAAGTTTTAAAAAGAATGGCACGTGAAATTTCAGGTAGGGGGGGGGGGGGGGGGGAAGGATGCTAGAATTTTTTTTTTTAAACCATAGCGTTTCTTACCGTTTAGGTGCGTTTTTTTTATGGAGTCCTGAGATAAATGCTACTTATTAAATATAAAAATGTCAAAAGTTTAGCTACCACTATTTTAGAATAGTAATTTCAGCAAATATCTTAAACTCTTGCTTAAGACCGCAAGCCCCTCGAGTAACATGTACAGGTACAGTTTTGTTAAGAATACAGTGGTGGTGGAATGTGGAACTAACAGAACACGATTTTGTTAAAATTAGGGAATCTAACAAGATGATCTGTTTTAAACTTTAAGATAGTTTATAAAACATGATAAAAAATAATAGCGCATCACATTTCGGGGTGGGGGGAGGGGGAGGAGCGTGAAAGAAATTAGGAATTATAACAAGGCGATCTGTTTGAAACTTTAAAATAGATCATAACACATAACAAAAATTTAAAAAATGAGGCCGCATCAAAAATAGGGGGGAGGGGGAGCGTATTTTGCCCACCCGGGGAGTGCACTTTTTGAAATGTTAATGATACACGTCATGTGACATATCGTTAGAAAGGGCTGTGACCACTTATTCATGTTATGCACCACCGGTGACCGCCCCCCCCCCCAAATTTTCCTTACCGGGGAGCACTTTCCTAAATTTTGCCGACAGTACTAATGTGATCTATCGTTGGAAAAGCCTGTGACCACTGAATCATGTTATGGACCTTCGGTGTCCATTTCCCCCCCCCAGGGGGCTACATTTCTAAATTTAGCCGACGCCCCTCATGTGATATATCGTACGAAAAGCCTGTGACTGCTTAATCATAATATGCCACTCCAGTGTCCATACCCCCACTTTTCCACCCAAGGGGAGTATTTTTCTAAATTTTGAAGACACCCCTCATGTGATATATCCTTGGAAAGCCCTGGGATGTGGATTATAAGATTTTTGCAGTGCGTGCACGCGCAGCACGCCTGCTATACTGTGCCGTAGGCAGCGGTGACTCGGTTCGAGATTTACGTATACATTACAGATTCGTTTTAAAGGAGGGACCGCGCAGTGCGTGCGCAGCACGCCTGCTATACGGTGCCGTAGTCAGCAGGGACACGGTTCGAGGTTCGTTCGCTTCGAGATTTTACAAAAAAGGAGGGGCCCACTAGCGGGCGAAGCCAGCTAGTCTATACTATTAATGTTGGTAAACGTCTGTCTGTGTGTGTTGTTAGTTGGGGCTATATTTTTCTCGGAGGGCGCACAGAGATGTAAGAGGCGAGAGAAAAATTCGGGGAACCTGGTTTTTCATGTCGCGAAAGAATCGTGCGGTAATTACAGCACTGGGAAACAGAATCAAAATCTGTAAATACTTGCTTGGAAATTCCCAAGCTAATGTTTGTTTACATGTTTTACTTGTTTAAGCATGTATGCATAAGCTTAGCGTGACCAGAAACTTTGGATGAAGGGGGTGGGGGGGGGCACCAGGACCAGGGCCGTGCGAAGTAAAAACTGTGCCCGGAATAAATTTTCAATTTTGCACAACTCCCCCCCCCCCCCCCCACAAAAAAAAAATTGTGTTCTTATTCAGAAATTATGCAATCGAATGGCTATTTCCATTTTTTGTTAAAGTCGAAACATCTTTCAGAAAATACTGTCAAAGTTGGTGTTTTGAATCGAATTTCAAGACGCAATAGCACTGGTAAAGGGGAAAAACCTGCCGTCACGTGATAAAAATCGCTTATAACTAGAGAAGTAATTTATTTATTAAAAAAAAGGAAAACGCTATTCGATTCAAAATCGCTTCAATAGTCAAGCCTGTAAATTTAATGTCTTTACAGTTAAAAATGAGTCAGAGCATTTCATCTTGATATAAGAATATTATAAGAAACATTTCTTCATAAAATTATCAGGGATTACAATGAGGTTAATATTAGTTACTTTTAATAAAAAAAATTTAATCTAATAATGCTTCCTTTTTAAATCTCTATGATAATGGATACATTAATCAATCTTACAAAAATAAAATTGCTTTATCATCAGTATATTAGACTTGTTTTTAATAATAAGGAGATTTTTTTTTTTTTTTTATTGAAATTTACAACGATTTGAAAGCAAATATCACACTAGAAACCCTTTTCTTAAAACATAATCATGGTACAGTTAGATTCCCGATTATCCGACATCTATGTATATTTATCGAGTCTATGAAATAGAATAAAGTTACAATCAAACTGAAATATTGCATTTCGTTTTATGATTTTGTTTAGAATAAGGTTTTTTTTCTAAAAAATTCAGACTTTTTTTTTTATAAAATAACATCAAAGTTGGTCTTGTGATTTCCGAATTCGAAGGCTGACAATTATAAGACGGATCCATTTAGTAATCCGCTTTAACCCTTACTGGCGCGCAGTAATGCTGTTTATAAACTGGTGAAATAATGGACTGACACCGGATTTATAAATGAATTTATTAGAAAATACGAGCTTGCTTATTTTTACGTATATTACAATAGGAAAATTTTAATTAAATATTCTTGGTGCCGTTTGTCAGTTTTGGCATTAAAATTATGTGTCCTTTTTTAAGGACACCGCCCTCGAAAAGGTTAAATCAAGCTGCTTCGAATTAGGAAAAGAGAGAACGCTACTCGAAATGGAAATGAGTTTATGAATGTCCATCCCTGCCCCTCTACAAATATTATACTGTTAAAAAAGAAAAACAAGTTGGAAATTGCTCGTCAAACGTGGCAAATGAGGTGCGTTCGTACTATAACTAGTTTTATAATTATTTTTTGCACCCCATATTGTACTGAATGTATAATTTTTTGCACTTCATAAAGCGCATAGTCTGATACATCATTAAAATGCACTTCCAATAATTTTTTCCCATTCCCCGTAATGTAACGGAACACTTTTGACTGTCCCTGTAATTAAACAATACATCCGATTTTCCTAAAATTTGAAATAGCTCAACAAAATTTTGCAACAATTATATATTTAAAATTTCAGACCATTCAGAAGGCTGTAATATCATTAAAATGCACTTGCAGTAATTTTTCCCATTGGCCGTAATGTAAAGAAAAACTTTTGACTGTCCCTGTAATTAAACTATACATCCGATTTTCCTAAAATTTGAAATAGCTCAACAAAATTTTGCATCAGTTATATCTTTAAAATTTCAGATCATTCGGAAGGCTCTAATATCATTAAAATGCACTTGCAATAATTTTTCCCATTGGCCGTAATGTAAAGAAAAACTTTTGACTGTCCCTGTAATTAAAATATACATCCGATTTTCATAAAATTTGAAATGGCTCGACAAAATTTTGCAACAATCATATATTTGAAATTTCAGACCATTCGGTTGGGTAGTTTTTGCTCTGTTACATGCGGACAGACGGACGGACTGAACGACGACTATAGGTGCTACGTATTTATATAATTACGAACGCACCTAAAAAGAGGGTTACTATTTCATCTTGCATATATTTCACCCCTTAGTCTTTAGTGTCATTGGCCGGCCCTCACGCCCTTTGAGGCTGGATCTGGATATTAAAAAAAGTAACTTTAGTAAAAGGCCATAGGCGGAATTTTTCAGTTGGTGCCTACTTAGAAATGGTAAAAGGACCAGAAAAATAATTTGTGAGACTAAAGGCAGGGGCAATTGCGGCTTTTACTAGCCATGGCGCGCTGGGTGAGGGTTTTTTTTTTTTAATCACGGGCAGTCGTCCAAGCTCTACTCCTCTAAGAATGGATTTGGTTGGTTGCAAAAAAGAATTGCACCAAAAGTAATGCAAAAAAGAATTGTACCAAACGGAACAAGACAGCGTTTTGCAAGGGGTGACTTTACTAGCCATGGCGCCTTTTGCGAGATTTTTCACTAAACCACTACAAATGCTACACTCTTTTATTTAAGGATTCTACTAAGAATGGACTTTACCCATGTGACGTCAGCCGCGGGTAAACCAAAGAAAAACACCAATAAGCGTGAAGAACATTTTAACACTGCTTCCCCTTCGTCCAATAAACAGTCTTTTTCTGAGAGTATCTACCCGCAGAGACGTCGCTATTGCCACTCGTGGGTAAAGTCCATTTTACTTTTTTAAATGATTTAAGTCGTAGACATGGTACATTTGTAATGAGAAAATGAACAGCTCTTTTTCCTAATTCGTATGCAATCTTCTATTATAGGTGATACTTTTTATCCGTTGTTAAATTTTAATGCATTTGGTTCAGTTTTCTCTTTGGATTTTCCGGTCGCAAGACATTTTTATGCAAATTCCAGATATATATGCATTTTTGTATCTAACGACAAAAAAATCTTCATTTGGCGCCCTTTACGCCTTCCTTCTGTTTTGGATCCCGGGGTGCAGAATGGTTGGGGGGGGGGGGCACATGCGCCACCTCCTCCCCGACGCTACGCCTATGCATGTATGGTAAGTTCTGTATTGTGAGTTGCGATATTTTGGACAAAAACTTATGGAGACATAGAATAAGAGAATGGAGACATAGGCACAGAGCCCGTGATGGGCTCTGTGCCTATGTCTCCATTTTCTTACAAAAGCACTGTAAACAAGATCAAGGTGATTGTGAAAAATTGATCGAGATCTAGAACAAGTGATGGGTTACGGCTTCCTATCTTTTCGTTGACTGCGTTTCCTGTGTCAACGGAAGACGATGTTAATCAGTTTTTGGAATCGGAAAATGAGAAGGAATCATCCATTCGGACCTGAACAATGGTGCACCATACAATGGCGGCTCGTGAATTCTTTCGAGAAATTAAAATCGGTTCCTATAATAAATGAACTTTCAGATTACATTCTCGCAATAAAATAACCGTAAATATAGAAGCGAAAGTGAAACTACGAGCTGTCGTGCTGTTAACTACTGCAGGAGTTTATTTGTGTTAAAAGTACACACGGCCGGAAAATATAAAGTAAAGCAAAAGTGCAGCAACTTAAGAGAAATGCTGACGCAATAAACTTTCGGCCAGAATCCGGAGGGGAAATTACGAGTAGACTTTTGCAGGAGAAAAATCGGTTTGGCGCGCTTCCCCTGCCCATCATCATGGGTACAAGACCTTCAGTCTCAGGACTGATTTCAGTCTTGTAGAGATTTTTGATTGATACTAAATTCTACTTTATATACTTAAATAATAGCAATTTTATCATCAAGAACTTTTAATCACTTTCTTTTACTGCAGGAGATCAATTTTTAGCCAAAATGCAACTCATAGAAAACTTCTAACCCACTTTCATTTGGTTATTTTAATAGTACTCAGAAAACTTTTCAGTCTTGTCTTGGATGGACTTCTTGCACCCATACCCACCATCACGTAACGGTGGGCAGAGATGTATGCCTTAAGAAAAGGTGACCAGTTCTGAGTCTACTTATATGAGAAGTCTGTGCATGGCCCTATATAAGAATGGCGATATTTGATGTTCAGACTATTGCAAACCTAGGCATTTTTTTTTTCACAATCAGAATCAATGAGATTGCGGTGCCCTAAGATAGATCGTAAGTACGCCTATCCTACGAACGAGCGTAAGATTTAAACTAACGAAGTACCATAATCCTATCCCAAATATGATACCGCATATGTCGCTTCTCTCATACCTAATCTCTTTAAGATAAGTCTTTGTTAGTACGAAGTTCGTCCCCTCCCGGTTGTCCGTAATCGATCCCTTGAGTGGGGGAGAGAATCTGGAGGCCGGAAGAGCTTTCAACTTGACGGAGGCGCCGGATCGCGACCAACGATACACAAGGCCAGTTCATGACTTTTAAAACGTCACACGAAGTGGATCATCTTTACACGGTAATTGGTAAGTCATGAACTGGTCTTGTTTTGCCGTTGGTCGTGGCTGGATATGTACAAATCCCAGCCTCCTAGATAGCGGCCGGCGAATAGTGAAGCATTGTGTACTCTGTAGAGCAAGACTCAGAGACTCTCTAGTGTCGACACAGTGCGCAGGAACGCAATGCAGGATCTCTTGCCCAGGTAGCACAAGGATATTGACCCTATTCTCCCTTTGGGTTCGAGGCTGTGATTTAACGCAACTAATGGACTATATTCCAATCTGGGTTCAAGGCTGAAAACAGTCACGTGGTACCGGTAATTTACCCAAAGAACTTCTAACTGATAAGAAAGGAAGCTACTACTGCTTTCCCCATGAATTGTTACACTGGCTGGTGGGTCGGTCACATTGCGTCTACGGAGTTTTCCCTTCTTTACGCTAGAAGTTTTTACCTTGACCACGTGATCACGACGTAGATGGAATATCCCCCATTCCCGAGTGATAGACCAACTACGGGGCTCGGAGGAGGGGAGCTCCGTGGACTTCCGGGATCACTACGTAGCATCTACGGTTTCCTGATAGGGGGCACATTGCACGGGGAGAAGCATTTGAGTGCTCGGAAACTGCGCACCGGGGAACCTCGGGTTTACAGTCTCAGGCCGGTCTCCTTTTGAGTGGGCGGACAACCTGAGGCTAGGGTCAAACTCAGAACCGTTCCCCTCTTGAAGCTGGGAGTTTTGTTGTTCGTGATGATCAGACATTCAATGGTGCATGGTGCTCAGGTCATGTAGCCTGCGAGGGGAAGCGCATGCTCCTTGATGACAGTGGTTATTCCTAGCGGCTTCACGTGGTTTTGTCCATGGGACACAAATGCTAGCGGGTGCACGCGGACCATCTCGCCCAGTGTTGAATTCAGACATTTTTCTCCGGAAGGGATTTCTGCAGCTCCGGGGGGGACACTATAGAGTTCCGGGGGAGGGGAATTGCAATTTTTGACCATTGAAAACGCAAAATCTCAAATCTTCCGGGGGGATATCTCATTGCTCCGGGGGGGGGGGGGGGGAATTCCCCCCCCCCCCTGAAATCAACACTGATCTCGCCTGACCTGCGTAGTTACGGCTCTTTAAGCATATGTCGTTGGACGAAGGCTCAACGCTTCGCGGCTATTCGCTTTGCCGGGAAAGATTGTTTTACCCTCAGTTCATTTTGTTTGCGCATGTTTGCCGAAATTTTTGCCCAAACGCTGACATTCTAGAACTATTCACGCGCTGACCAAACGCTGACATTCTACAAACCTACATTCTAGAACTAGGCGGTACTGATCTGAATAGGATGCCTTTTTTCTGAGAGTGGTAACATACAAGATATAAAGTGGCCGAGAGGTTCTGTTCTCGAAGCTGGTAGACGGAGGGGTTCGGTTCGAACCCAATCACGCCCGTGGCCTAATCGTTCGGAGTTTTCCGTCTTTTTCTTCGAACCTTGGATTGCCTTGCGTTAATACGGGTTAGGTTCCCTTAGGAAGACCCCCACGGAAGGCACTCTCCCCCTTTGGGCCCATATCCCTCGTGTTGATAATTGATCGTCATAAACACAACCAACCAACTACAAGATATAAAATTTGATTAGCGAATCTCGAAGTATTATGGCGATCCTGCCTTTATCGCCAAGCTAATGTTTCATAACTTACCTCACTAGATCTATCACAAACTCGCTGCTTAGACAAAAATTTTTGCCCAAAATGAAACTATGTGTCCAAACAATTGCATTTGACCATACATATATAATATTCGCCTTTAATCGGGAAGTGGTGGGTTCGCAACAGGAATAATTTTGAGTAGAAATTTTTTTTCTGAAATTCACATTAAACTTTCTGAAAGGTTACAGCAGAGGGGCGAAGGAGGCGGATTACCCTCCCGACACTAAGCATGCGTTTTTCCCGCAGCCCTTTGATGAAATTCGCATTTTCCACGATCCTTTAACGAAATTCGCGTTTTTTCACGTTCTTCCGGCGAAATTTGCGGTTTTTTTCGCGATCTTTTGACGAAATTTGTGTTCTTTTAGCGATCGTTTTGGCGAAATTTGCATTTTCACTAGCTTTTGACGAAATTTGCATTTTTTGCGATCTTTTGAAGAAATTTGCATTTTTTCGCGATCCTTTGACGAAATTCGTGTTTTTCCCGCGATCCTTTGACGAAATTGACGCTTTTTTCTTGAAAATATTGACGAAACTGATTTTTTTCGGTGACCATTTGCCGAAATTCGCGATCTTTTTATGTCCGAATATTCGGACTGATGACTGATTTTTTTAATTTTTGAAACCGAATGCCTTAAAATTTCGGAACAGAATCACCCCTGACTCACAACCAGACGCGCCCGTCGGCTTAATAGTTCGGAGCTTTTCGTGGTGTTCTTCGGGCCTTGCATATCCTTGCGCAAATACAGTTTAGGTTCCTTTAGAAGGACTCCCCCTTTAGGCCTATATCCCTCGGTCATCATAAATGACACACACATGCATGTTAATTCTACAAAATACGCCATCACAATGCCTAAATTAAATGACAATTTATGCTCATCATGAGGATTCTACAGGTATAGGTTTGTCAAAATGTGGGCATTTAAAAGAGAGATATAAGTATTGCATTTTTCAAACAAATAATTTATTTCGACATCTACCCTCTTATATGTCCGCCACGAAAATTCCCAACTCAAAAAGCATAAAAGCGAAGCACGTTCGGCAGTATACACCCAACCCAGATACAACGGATCCTGCCTTAAGTTAAATAACACTTTGGGATATTATCTATGCAATAGATTTTCTCACTATAAATGCACTATTCTCGTGTCTTTTAACTGTACTCAGCTAGCTTTATCCAATGATAAGACCATACAGATCTGCCTGAATTCTTATCACATGCACTTCTCAAGGAAACACTGCACACACAGTACAAACCACTACCTTCAACTTCCACTTCAGACTTTCAACATAAAAAACTGATTATCTTCTGCTCTCCCTATCCCTTCTTTCTTCCAGTCTCTGGGGTTTACCCATGTATTTTCAAGAGCACCCACATGATCTACTGACTAGCTTGCCTACCGACAGGTCATCACAAGAAATTATCTTTTGTTCGCAACTCTCCTTTTTATTGCCAAATATCTGGCTATTGTATTACCTTTGTTTTACTGGACAATAGTAGCCCCACCTTTTGGAATAACCTTCTTTTATACCAAGGTTGTAGTGTGTAGCTGCCCGGGCTGTTTTTTTTAAACCCGGTTTTTTACAACCCTGTTTTATACACTTCACTCATCTTAATCTCATAGAATATAATATGAAACAGTAGTCCAAGGGCTTTCTAATGATATATCACATGATGGGTTTTGAAAAAAAGTTTAAAAGCGTCCTCTGGTGGGGGTGGCAAATAAGAGTTGGGGGAGCAAGGTTCATAATAAGTATATAACAACACTTCCGTATTCGAATGCAACTCAACCCGTAAATTTCAAAGCGATCAGTGAAGAACTTTCGGAAATTAGCGATTTTGAACAAACGAACATTTACATTTTTATTTATATAGATGAAGAATATAAACGTGAAACAACACATTAAAAATCCAATTAACTTGTACCACTTTTATTTAAAATAAAGGATTGAAAGAATTTATTATTTTTTCATTAGATTAGGAAGACTCTGAACTCCCATTTAAGATATTGTCTTCCACAGGGGATTCAGGGAAAATTCTTAGTTCCTTATTGTCTTAGTGTTAATAATTTTAAATCACTCAACAAAACATTTTTCCTTTTTTTCAAAATCATGAGAAAAAAAGAAAACCTGGTTAATTAAATTTGATAATCCAAGGCGGGGTAATTGCCCTGCCTTGCAGGCACCCATGACCCATCTATACTCCATATAATTTCAATAGGCTTCTGAAGGACACCCCAGAATAACATAGACTCACATGCGCACGGCGTGCGCGGCAAATTTTCCGCAAAATTCGGAACTTTGCGGAAAATTTTTTAGAAAAAAGAAACACAAAAATTCTGTTTTTGTAACTTTTTTAAAAAAAATACCGAAAAATTAAAAATATTCCCCAATTTTAGGTACGATTTATTTATTGTTTGCCAGGGGTGATTATGTTCCGATAATTTAAGGCATTCGGTTCCGAAAATTAAAAAAAATCGGGCATCAGTCCGAAAATTCAGACATAAAAAAATATCACTGAAATATATTGCGAATTTTAACAAATGGTCGCCGAAAATAACCAATTTCGTCAATATCGTTCGCAGAAAAAATTACTAATTTTGTCAAAGCATCGCGGAAAAAATGCTAATTTCGTCAAAGGATTGCGAAATAAACGCGAATTTCTTCCAAAAAATTATGAAAAAAAAGATAATTTCGTCAAAGAATCGCAGAAAAAACGCAAATTTCGTCAAAGGACAGCAGAAAAAACGAATTTCGTAAAAGAATAGGGGAAAAAGCGCGAATTTTGTCAAACGATCGCAAAAATAATGCAAATTTCGTCAAAGAATCGCAGAAAAAACTAATTTTGTCAAAGGATCGCGAAAAAAACGCGAATTTCGTCAAAGCGCCACGGAAAAAGCGCAAATTTCGTCAAAAGATGGCGAAAAAATGTGAATTTGGTCAAAGGATCGCGGAAAAAAAAACTAATTTCGTCTAAGGAGCGCAAAAAAGTGAATTTTGCAAAAGCATAGCGGAAAAAGCGCTAATTTTGTCAAAAGATCGCAAAAATAATGCCAATCTCGTCAAAGAATCGCGGGAAAAACTAATCTTGTCAAAGGATCGCGAAAAGAACGCAAATTTCGTCAAAGTGCCGCGGAAAAAGCGCGAATTTCGTCAAAATATCGCGAAAAAATGTGAATTTCGTCAAATAGATTAAAAAAAAACTGATTTCGTCAAAGCATAACAGAAAAAACGGGAATTTCGTCAAAGGATCGCGAAAAAAAAAACGGGAATTCCGTCAAATGATCGCGGAAAAAACGAGAATTTCGTTAAAGGACCGCAATAAAAACTAATCGGTCTCTTCATTTATGATACCTATGAATGGACCTCTCCTTTCAAAATGTGATTTAGTTGTTTCAGAAGCAATGTCAAATTATTTCTTTGAACAGAGTGACTGGCATTTTGTGCTAAGAGGTCACAATACAAGAATTGGGCTGTTTCTAAATGCATTGACAAAATATAATTGATAGGAATTCCCCTTCTTATCATAGATTTTTAGCTTTATTTTTTTTTTAACCAACATAATTATTCTGTAATTAGTATTAATTAATTTTTAATTTAAATGGCAATTATTTTAAAACTACTGTTTTTAATTCATATCGTCAAAATAATATAACACGTTATTTTATTAAACATTAAATTAATTTGCAGAAAGTTTTTGACCCAATATTTATGTGCGCAGAAAGTTTTTGGTTTTATACAAGTCTGCTCTCCCCTCTACTTCATCCTTTCATTGTCATGGGAAACTACAGAAAATGTTAAACAATGTGGGTCTGGAGGTTTATATTAAGCGTGCTTATAAAAAGTGTGTGTCCATGTGGCCTAAGTCAGTCTGCGGTTCTTTATTCCAGAACCTTGTGAATTCAACAAACTTTATTTATAAAACAATAAAAAGCACAAAAATAGAAATACAAACTACATCACATAAAAAGTGATGGGGCTTAAAACACAAAAACATATAAAGGAATTCAAAACTAAAAATTGTCTTCCACAAAAGATTCAGGGAAAATTCTTAGTTCCTTATTGTTTTAATGTTAATAATTTTAAATCAGTCAAGAATAAATGTTTCTTCCCTGCCTTGCAGGCACCCATGATCCATCTATACTCCATATATTTTCAATAGGCTTCTGAAGGACACCTCTATCCTCTCTACTTCATCCTTTAACTGTCATGGGAAATTTCAGAAAAGGTTAAAACATGTGGGTCTGGAGATTTACATTAAGCATGCTTGTGTTCAAAATAGATGTTGTGAAAACAAAATAGTTTCTCTGACTATTATTCGTCTCATCCATTTAGAATATTTGTCAGAACACCTTCTACATATCGCTATCATTTGAAATGTTCCAGGATCCAAGAAAGATGACAACAATCGCTTCGACCTTAGCAGTGCAATTTTCCATACTCAACTTCTTGGCAAGATCTTCATACTTAGTGAGTTCCGGACTGATAAAAGCTGAACATTTATTGCATGCTTGTAAAATAAAAATAATAATGTTCTTATAATTTAGCTTACTTGTTTGACATGTTCATGAAACATGTCTAAACAATTTTTTTGCATATCTGCTTCCCTAGCGCACATTTATTCAGTCCTAACTCAATTTCTATTAAGTTATATTGAGAGAGATTCATATTATCAAGCATTAGGCTTAGGGGTATACTTTTTCCTAATTTTTATTAACTTTTTATAGTTGAGTCAGAATTCTATACATCTTTAATTCTTTTTATAAGCGATTAAATGAAAACAGCACAGCGAATTCACTCCTGACATAATTATAACGAGTCATTGGCATGAGGTAGCAGCAAAGAACAAAAGACAAATTGAATGCAATATTTAAAAAAAAAAAAAATATGAACTTTGAATTGTAATTACAAAAATAACGTGAAAATATAAAAAGTGAAAATACACATTTTTATGTATTGATTAGGTACATTTATGACTCTTTTTTTAACAAAAAATACATCCTCTCTAACAACTTAATTATTTTAAAATTTTCTTTCTGTTATAATATTCACATGTAACTATATTTTTCCGCTGAAAGATGTTTGGAAAATGGAAATATTATTTATGCTTTTTAATAATTGGCAACAATAACTAATAAAATGATTTTTGCAAAATATGAAATAAATCTATTGAAATAGGGAAATTTTGAATAAAAAAAATAGATAAATGATGATAAAAAAAAAAAGATTGCATCGGCACACTACAAAATAGTCAAGTATGTGCCAGCGAAAGATGGTAAAATTGTTATACCTAGTTTTTGATCCTATAAAACTTTAACCGAACAATTTTAATTTTAAATAGCACTTAAAATAATTCTTCGATTTAAAAACTGTCATCTAGATAGCTTGTTTATCAACATTTCTCTATAAAATTACCAGTTTTCATATTTTGAAAAGTCAAAAGGTCACAGTAAACACAATTGCGATGGCAGTTACTTTTTTTTTTTAGAATTGAGACTGAATTGAAGTTAGCTCTTCCATCCAACAATACATGAATCTACTTACCCATACATATGAAATACAGTGTAGACTCTCTCAAATCCGTACAGCTTGGGACCAGAGGTTGTGTGGATTTTAGAATTTTGCAGATTTCTGGTCATTGCTTTGTTTACATTTTTTAAACAGTTATTTGAATGTAATAATGCAATAAAAATTATAATGAATGCCTGTAATATAGTCAAATATTAAAATAATTAAGCAAAGTAATTAACTAAAAGGATAAATAGTAAGATAATTTAAAAAATGATTAAATTATTAAAATAAAGGTCAAGTAAGTAAGCAATAACAGACAGTTAAATATGCATAATAAAGATGAGACACATTTTTCTTGATGAACTTTCAACAATGAAACTTTCCTATAAATTAGGTACCCTATTAATTCATATCAAAATCATAAAGTAAGGAAGTTTTATTTAAGTTTAGCCAGTATTAATAATCAAAGAAGCTTTATTAATAATTATTACATAAATATATTTGGTAAAAAGATTGTAATACCAGTGATATCAGCAAAATCTTAATTTTTTTCAGAAGTGAATTTATACTTCCTTCGTGAAAAACTATCAGTTCAGTCATATTATCAAGAATTACAAATTAAAATACATACAGAATGATACAAAAGTAAAAAAATTCTTCAATTTTGTTGTTACATCTGAACTGAAAGTTTCATTTAAAGGTATATAAATATTTTACAGACATACAAACAATACAATAAACCCAACTGGAGTGAAAAATTAGCCAGAGCCAGGAATTGAACCCAAAACCACAGTATGCAAAGACTGCTGCTCTAACCACTGAGCAATTCCGGCCGATACCTGGGTCTGCAATTTCTCACTAATAAACCATGTTAGGGAAGTCACCAGCCATACAACAGATCAGACAATTATAATTATTGTAAATCGATGTAACAGTAAAATCTATTCATCGTTGTAAGGTCATCCAAGGCTGTCGTATAGATGGCTGGTGACTTCCCCAACATGGTTTATTAGTGAGAAATTGCAGACTCAGGTATCAGCCGGAGTAGCTCAGTGGTTAGAGCAGCAGTCTTGTATACTGTGGTCCCGGGTTCGATTCCTGGCTCTGGCTAATTTTTCACTCCAGTTGGGTTTATTGTATTTATTGTTTGTATGTCTGTAAAATATTTATATATACCTTTAACTGTTGAATGCAGGCATTATTTATGTGCGTATGTGTGTGTTTAATATATATTGTAGTATGTGTGTTTTATTATGAAAGTTTCATTATTTACATCTGTGATTATGTGCGGATTTGAGTGAGTCTACTGTACAAGATTACCAAACCATGTTCTAACACAACCCAATTTTTTAATTTGATCACCCAGTAGCAAAATTTCTGTCAATCAACAGTGGTGAACCAAGCTTACTATCATAAGACATCAAAATAATATATAAAATTCGATAAAAATTACATTCTTAAAGAAAATCTAGAGACATAAAGGTAAATTTTATGTCTTTTTAAGTTGTTAGATAGGATTATTCAGTTACGTCTAAAATAATCTGTAGCACTTAATCTGCTACTGGCTCTAATCCTATTAACCAGTGACCCGGAGCCGAACAATTTTTGATGTTCCAGCTCCGTCCTTAGATAAAATACTGTGGCTCCAGCTCCGGCTCCAACTTCGTGCTTTTAAGTTGCAGATTTTAATTTACACATTTAATGTTTTGCTCACAAATTCTTTCTTCCTTTACCTTCATTAAAGATCTGACAAAATGCATTTTTCTTCTCATCAAACTTGAAATGTTTGTTCCGAAAATAGGACATCGTTTAGCTTTTGTTTTTAAAACAGAAAGTTTGGTGGAATTTTAAACACAAAAATCTTAAATTTCTTCTACACTTTTCAAACAACCAAAATTGTACAACTACACATGTAAACAACAGGTGGCTATATTTGTTTATAAATAGTGTTGTCACTTAGCTCAAGTAGAAAGTAGAAGTAAAGTGTAGTGTTACCATGTTTTGAGAAGTTTTCCATCTCTAATAATAATTTAAAAAAACCCTAAAAAATGATATAATTAAAGCACTGAATAATGATGTACTAATTAAAATATTTTAAGCCTAGAAATTTAAAGGGCTGAAAAAAAAAAAAAAAAAAAAAAAGATTTAAAATAATATTAAAAACTAAAGGAGCCCTGGAGCTGGAGAAAATTTAGAGCTCCAGCTCCAGTGAAAACACACCTTTGGAGCACTCCGGCTCCAGCTCTCTGCTATAAATAAGCGATTGCTTTAACTTCTATAATAGTTATTCCTGCCTAAAGTTATAAAATTCTCATAATAAGGTCAAAAGATTTAATAAAATAAAGAAAGCTTGAAGCATTAAAACAATGTATAAAAACAAGAGAAGGGTATCTTGATATGTAAAAAAGATAGATGAGTGTTTTATTTTGTAAAAGTGTTTTTTTTTCCTTAATGACATGCTGAAAACAAAATTCCCAGATTTGAAATATTATGCATTATTCATATTCATTAAGAATCAAATTTTTTTTTTTTTTAAATGTGCATCTTATTTTGTTGAAACATTTTGGGTATTGTTTTTTATCTTTGTTTTCAAAGGTTATTAGCAGAGAAACACATGACATAATCAGCTAAAGACAAGGCATTATATTGATATATTTATTAATGGTTTAAAAAAAAGTTAAATATATATGTAATGCACAGTGTCGTAGTTGGAAAAAAATATTTGTGGGAACTCACCTTTCATAGAGTAGATGTTGATGCTACTGGATTTTTGCAAAGCCAAAATCCAATTTGAAGCATTTAGCCAAAAGCTAACTTTTTTCAATTAGCAGTACTACAGTTCACTCTCGATTATCCGAATTAATATGGATCAAGCTCACCTCGGATCAGCAAAAAACTCGGATAAACCGGATTTACACAAATTGTCACAAACTAAGTAGATGAAATATAAATTTTCACTTTATTCATTCATTTTTATTGTACGTGTAACATTTCTTTGATGTACATTTCTGTTACTTTTAAGAGAAATGGGGAATGAAAAAAGAAAGTTGAAAAAGCCCTGGATAGTTTTTTGTTTGTTGGATGTCAATTTTGCTGCAGTATTACGCTACTGCATAGCTACCAATTTTTAAGATTTTTTCCTACCGCTAAGACTTTGTCTAATTCAATTGCCGAAATATAAGAATCGTGAACGATTAAATAGGGCAAAAATTTGTATTAAATTTCAGAGGTAGCAAAAACCGTACAAATTGGTAGCTATGTGATTCTGTTAGTGTCATGAAAATTGCAGGTGTAGCCTCTTCTTTCTGCTCAAAGTATTAATAGATTTTTTCAATCGAACTTATACCTTTGGAATGGATAATTTTCTTCTAATAGGTTGATGGCTTCTATTATTATGAAACAGTAATTATAAATGAAGTGTTAGGTGAAGATGAAAGAGCAGCCGTAAAATGTTAGAACTCCGATTTTCTGGTCAGAATGGGGAAAAAAAAAGTTCCTCATTCTGACCTAGAAAATCAGCGTTATAACTTTTTACGGCTGCTCTTTCATCTTCACCCAACACTTCATTTATAATGGCTGTTTCATAATAACAGAAGCCGTCAGTCCATCAGATGAAAATAACTTGTATTGAAGAAAAAGCGATTATGCCAAGCTAAGCTATACTGCCAAGATGCCAGAGGTAACTGTCATGCGCAGTTTGTTGCTGTGCCTGACGGTTAAATAGAATGATCATTAAGGCAGCCGTATCTTACGGCACAATAGACACTCTGTACCTTGTACGCTTTTCTCTTTATACATTTGTGTTTTCCACTCGTTACTCATTAACAACATGCACAAGACAATACAAATGAAATATGTATGGGGAATACTAACACTTACTTATGCATGCAAGTACAACCTGTCAGTTTTTAAGCCTGTAGCCTTGGAATCCATCTACCAGCATATACACTTCATAAAAAGAACATAACATATATTGTATGAAAGCTACAGTTTCAATCATATGAGGAATTCTTTTCTGTTTTTTAAAACTCGCAAGATTCCAATAAACATTAAATACAGTAAAAAGATTAAAAAGTGCAACAGCACTACCAAAGACACCTAGTGAAAAATAAAGTATTTATAAGGGTTTTTAGAAGTGACAAAATAAAAATAAGGATTTACAAGCACTTTACGAAAGAGAGGGAATTTTGCTAATACTAATATAAATTTTTAAACTTGTATTACTATTAGTTTCATATTACTGTTTTATATTTAACAAGTGATGTTATGACACAAAGAAAATTCAAAAGTACAAAGCTTTACACACCATTATAATCCTCACCCCTTATGTCTCTGATATTGATGTGTCCTTTAGGGATTGACCGAATACCGAATAGTCGATTTGGTATTCGGTGATTCGGCATGTAAACCGAATATTCGGCTTCGGCCGAATAATTGCGGATAAGTATTTTCTTAGAAGTAGAAGAATTCTCTTTTACTTAGAAGTAGAATAGGCTAAATGATGAGTTTCAATATTATGTGCATGAGTTCAAAGTTCAGCTGCACTACCAAAAACAAGTCAAAGACCATTTTTAATTACAAAAAACTTTTTTTTTCTTTCCTAAAATAGTCTATATAGGGGTGAAATCAGAACAACTGTCTACGATATAGGGAAAAAAAGTAAGGAATATGGGCATCTTTCCATTACCATTTAATTTTAATTATTTCTACATTAGTACTTTTTTCAATTTAAATTTATTTAACGTGTATTCTCTTTAATATACACCTCAAATAAGTATATCAGAGTTCATCTCTGTATATCTAAGATTTATATTAAAGAAAACACATGCATCAAATAAGTATACTCCTATTCCTATCCTATAGCTTTTATAACCATTAAATTAAAATTGCTCAAATTTATCTTCATCACCGCAGTGATAAATATTAATCAAAATATAAATATGTATCAATAATTTCACAGAAAATAGTTAAATGTACAACTAGATAAGATAGCTTTTGTATTTGAGAACATTCCAATTCAATATGTATATAATTAGACAATCAGTAAATCAGCTTAATGACAACATTGTTTCTTTTTATTTGAATGAACTTTTGTTTTTTTTTTAGAATCCTTATCCTTAATAATAGCCTGTATAGTTTAATACTTTCATTGGGTTAATTTGGATATTGACTAGTGATAAAATAATAAAAAATAAGTGATGGGTTAATGAATTTGTGAGTTGAAAGAAGTCATTAAAATTTTTTGTGCAATTAGATTTAAGAATAAAAATGTAACTGAATTAAATTATTAAGAATTTAATTTTAATTAAAGTTTATTAAAAAAGCTAATATACTACTTCACATTTGACTTCATTTAAATGTAGCATTTCTCCAATGGTATATATTTCTTTATGTTTCAATTTATACGGATACTGCTTGTACCATACATGTTGTGTGTGGATATCTCATTCTTAGTACCTCGATGACCAGCTGGGCCTCGAAAAAAAATCTGGATCATCATCAGAGTCTGTAGCAGGCAGAGTTTGTTTTTAAAACAATCTCTTCTTAGCTTTTTTTCTCTTTCTATTTTTTAATTGCTTAACAAGAGCATTTTTTACTGACCTGGTTAGAACAAAACTCTTTTTTTTCTGTTTTCCTACTCTTACTTCTAATATATTCTATTTACTACTTTTATTACTATAATAAAACATGTTTCATTGTACCCCGTCTGCAAGTGTTTCATTGTACCCCGTCTGCAAGTGTTTCATTGTACCCCGCACTGAGGTTACTAAATAAAAATTTATTTTCAAACTTCTAATATTTATTTTTTTTTAGTTTGGTTTTGAAGGTATGAAGACAACAACCCAAAGATAACAATGTATAGAAAAAATAATTATTACATGTAACAACAAGGAAAAAGAAACAAAATTACTTTTAGTAAAGAAAGTTACTTTCAATGGTGTAAAAGCAATATTCTTCTATTGCTACTGTTGTAGAAGTGTGAATGTATCCAAATCACATCAGTAATTGGAACATACAGTTTTATAACATATATATAAACTGCAACTCTCTATGACAAATTTGATTGATTTTACAAGTAATGTTTCATTGTACCCCGTCTTCCCCTATGCAAAAATGTGTATTAAAAATTTTTAAGTATTCTGTTGCCGAATACCGAATATTCGGTATACACTTTGACCGAAGCTTCGGTATTCGGTATTCGGCAAAATTGCTGATTCGGTCAATCCCTAGTCCTAATTTTTGCATTAATCTTAAAAAGAACAAGAACGACATTAAAAGTAGCTGATTTAATTGACAATACAAATTTTAAGATATTTAGTAACATTTAACAAAATATCTGGATAAAATTGTCACCCATCCACGAAAAATAATATAATTTTCAATAGAAAATAAAAGATATATAAAGATTAGGCAGATTATTAGTAAAAATTAGCAATTAGTTATGGGTAGGCTGGAAAAAATTCTAGTACCTAACACTTAATAAACGCACATTAAAAACATTAGCAACAGACGAAAGAGAATCTAAATTAAAATTCCTTAGTAATCCATGTAAGAAATTAATAACAGTAGTAAAATAAGCTAAACATTAAATTTAAAAAATATATAGAAGAAAATTAGCAAACAGCAGCACGTGCTGGGTGATTAAAGAAATTAACAAAACATACATTATAAATGCAAGGAAAACAATGACATAATTATGTTAATAAGCATTCTTATCTGAAATTAAAGAGAACGTAGAAATATTGATTAAATTTAAACAATCACTCATTAACGAGCCCGCTTCACTCCCTAGAAGAATCCGTGTTTACTAGAGATGGCCGAAGAGTCGATGAGTCGACTCAAAATCTCGACTCCTTCCAAGTGAGTCGAACTGTCGACTCCTCGATAGTGAATTGCCTCGACTCAAAAGAGTCGAACTTTAGTTTTCCACTCAGTTTGGGATTCGGAGTCGAAGAGTCGAAGTCGACTCACTCAAAGAGTGGTTGGACGAGTTTAACGCAGTGTCGGACTTGGAGAGTCGAGAGTTGAAGAATGGATTTTCGATTCTTCGACTCAGTATCGGATTTCAACTCTTCGATTCCGGGCTGGGTTGTTTAGCAGAGAACCAGAGAACGGAGATCTTGGTTTAATTATGTATTGGCGATTTAAGGAAAGAAGAAAGCAGTGTAGATGTATGTTTAGGAAGATGACGGTATGAATGAAAGGAGAGGGAGGGACAGAGACAAGGGGGCGGGCAATAGGATATTTTGTTAAAGATTAGTTGAATTTACGATATGCTTAGGGGAAAGAAGATAAAAAAAGGGGGGAGATGTTACCTTTGTATTTTTTGGTAAAAAAAGAAGTAGGACTAGTTAGGAATATTTCATCTGTTTTCATATCATGCAATATTAAAAAAAACTTAGAAGAAAGAGAAATAAAATTCTACTTTAGTAGCAGGTTGTTTAAAATGTACTAAGTTACTGAATTTATTTTATAATAGATGTATTTTAGATAAAAGTGAATTATCGTTTATTTTTTTTTTGTGTATATAATATTATTTTAATTCCATTTTATAAATAAAAATGTTTGCAGGTAATATTAAATGCATATAATTTACATATATTTTTTTAAAGTTTAGCCAATCGATTTTTTTAACGTTCCTTATTTAAACCCAGATGTGGAAGATATTTTCGGAATCCTGTCGCTTCCCCCCCCCCTTTTTTTTCGTAAACAACTAGGCTGTGTGTGTCTCTCTATCGATATATCTCAATATATTATCATGGTTTTAAAAATAAAATTTTAAAAGGGAGTAAATCAAAAAACTATAAGCATGAGAAAAAAAGAACTTTTTAAAACTTACCCCCCCCCCCCCTCCGGGTTAACGGGCGACTGATTTTTGAATTATTTTTTGTTCGGAAAAGCGTAAAATTTACAGGTGTTCTTATTCAGGAACTAAGTAATCGAATTACGTTTTCCTTTTTTTGCCAAAATATCTTTCAAAAATTGCTGTCACAGTTGAAGTTTTTAAACGAAGTTCGGTACACGATAGCACGGGGAAAAGAGAAAAACTTGTCGTTACGTGACAAAAATCGTATTTTTCTTGATAAGCAATTTATTTATGTAAAAAAATGGAAAACGCTATTTGATTCCAAATCGCCACAATAGTTAGGCCTGTCAATTTTATAACTTTGTAGTTAAAAATACTGCCGCTGAGCCCCGCAAATTAAAGTTTGTGTGTAAGGAAAAATGCGGTTTTATCCAAAACTATGTGACCGAGGATAATCGCTATAATTTTCCAGCCAAGTTTGAATAAACTACTATTGCCCCTAGTTTTTTTTTTTTTTTTTTTTTCCATAATTTTAGTTTTAGTAGATTCGGAAATAGGCTAGAGTGTGGGGGGGGGGGGGGGGGACATATTTTTGTATCATATTTTTGACAGTATCTAAAATTAGAACAAATATATTTTTGATTTCGGTGTTACGAGGTCTTTCCAACAATACCCAAACGATACACATGCACACACGCATAAAAGAAGAAAAAAAAATCAAGTAACTAAATTTGTCCCTTTTTTCCCGAAAAATATTTGTGAATGGCTTTTAATCTATAAATTTATTAACACTATCCACTTATAATAGCTCCGTTTTCACTTTTTAAGTACGGAATCCTAAAAAAATCAATGAAGAAGATATCTAAGAATTTAAGATGTTGTGATTGGGGAGGATTTCGGATATTTTGATGGATTCTTGTCTTTGTCAGCAGTAAATTTCACTTACCCCACACTCTCCGCACGCGCGCGCACCCATACACACACACACACACACAAAAAAAAAATCCGTTTCCCGTTTTGTTTTCAGCACAGAAAATTTAAACCTTTAAAACTTGATATACATAAAAAATAACACTTCAAAACCTTCCACTCCCAGTTAAAAAGAAGGTAAATTTTTAGACATGTTACGGGATTAAACAAGAATATTTCTATATTTTACAGTTTGGCTTAGAGGTGTGTACTGGCCCAACCCGTGGGCAGGGCTAGGGCCAATTTTTCGCAACGCTGGGGGTCGAACCGGGCCTTACTTTTTTTTTTCAAGGCTTTGGGCGGGGCCTAGGCATTGCGCTTTGCAGACCGGGATGGGACCTTTCTTTTTTCTAAAAGATTGCGCCGAGCTCAACTTAATTTTTCAGTACCGATCCGGTACTGGTTTCATTCTTCCAAGATTTGCAAGGGCCGACATTTTAAGTACCGGTGGTCTCGACCCACCCCGTACGAAAATTATTGTCTCGGCCTGGTCTGATCCGTGCAAAAATCAGTAAAATTTGTCCCGGACCAAAACATTTGCAAAAAATGCATATATTTTTAAATTGCCATTATTGTACAACTAAAATTTAAAATTTATTCTTTTTTTAAGAATAGCAATTTCTAGGCAATAAAATTAAAATACCATAAAAAAGTGAAAAAGGACCCGTATATGACGGAATCCTGTCTTAAACTAAAAAATGTGTTGATACATAAAAAATGAATATAATAATATGTGAGGAAAAGTATATAATACATTTAAAACTGCTAAGAAGGAAACTTGTCTATAACATATATTTTTTATTTCCTAAGCAGTTTCGTCTTATGTGATTTTACTGTATATTAGTTATCAGATTCTTAAGCCTCAGATACATAGAATATAGATTAACGATATTAATGTTAACTGAATCATTTACATACAGATAGTGATTCATTCAAAAAATGTGTTGATACATAAAAAATGAATATAATAATATGTGAGGAAAAGTATATAATACATTTAAAACTGCTAAGAAGGAAACTTGTCTATAACATATATTTTTTATTTCCTAAGCAGTTTCGTCTTATGTGATTTTACTGTATATTAGTTATCAGATTCTTAAGCCTCAGATACATAGAATATAGATTAACGATATTAATGTTAACTGAATCATTTACATACAGATAGTGATTCATTAAAAAAATAAATATCGCAGCACACGATGTTTCTTTAAAAATAAAGATTATAAAAATGAAAAGAAAAAATGGTAAAATAAGTATTTTTAGTCAGAACTCCTCGTACGAAACATTTTTTAATCCTATCGACGTAAAAATCCATGTTTTCTAGTTTTTAGTACCTAGATTATAACTTTCCTTTTATTTATTTTTTTTTTTTTTTTGGGGGGGGGGGGGGAGGACAGTATCGGCCCGAACTTTTAAGTTTTCTACCGGGCCGGACCAGTAATATATTTTGTACGGGATGAACTTTTAGATTTTATACCGGGGCGGGTAGTAGATTATTTTTCTACGTGCCGGGCCAAACTTTTTTCTATGAGCAAGCCGAACTTCTTTTAATGTGGACGGGGCCTGGAAATTTCGTCCCGTAGAGACATCTAGTTTAGCTGTTTCCAGTAACCATCCAACAAAGTTTAATATAAAAGACTTCTTCTGTATAAAATCAAAACCAAAGTAATTCAATCTTATGCTCAAATATTTTCTCCTGCGCTATAAATTTGATACGAAAGATAGGATTGCGCCATCTTTACTACCAACTAACCAATCTTACTTTCGCAAGTGAGTCGAGAGTCGAGTCAGTATGCCGACTCATCAAACAAGCGAGTCGACTCAGCGTCGACTCCTTAAAATGAGTGGAAATGCCCATCCCTAGTGTTTACCTGGTAGGTTAGTTACCTCGTTTACGCCACTCGCTAGCCAAGCTGAAAATATCGCCAAGTTACCGAGTTAGTGACGTACGTCATTGATGACGTAGGTCACTAACTTCGAAGTAAACCTGTATTCCTGTTTTCTGCAAAACTCAAAGCTTCGCATTAACCTCAGAGTAAAGATAAGAAGTAGAGGCCGAATCCCATTGTTATTTCGGTCAGAACTTGAGGCACACATGTTTCTGCTTTCATCGCCAAAAGGTTGTCTTTTATGGCGGTGATCACATTATTGGCAACTGTCGGATTTGATTTATGCGAGAGAAACGCCCGACGCAAGAAAGTTTCAGCCGGAACCAGGGGAGAAAAACCGGTTTGGCGCGTTTTCTCGGCCCACCATCACGTGACGGTGGGTAGTGATCCAAAGCTGACTTTACAATGGCTTGGAAGCGAAAAAGTCACGTGATCCAGATAGACGGTTGAACGCGCGCAATCCGACTGTAGTAGTTGCTACTATCTCGCTATACTGTGTGCTGTAGCTGGCTGTCTCTGTTTGTACATCAGTGTTTAGTTAGATGTGATAAAATTTGAAAATATTTATTTTAAATACTATTGATATGTGCTCTTAAACCGTTGATCATGGATTACATCGTGTACGGAGAAATTTTTAGCGCAGTAATTGGTTATTTTACTGCCAAAAAGAGCTCATCAGTTTAAGCCTAACTGTCATTGCATTATCGGAGGAAGTAATGTGAGTTCATATATAATTATATTTCTCTTTTTATTTTATATGTATGTTTAAAATGTGTTTTTGTAAGCACTTATAATTGAAGTGTGATGTATACATATATTTCATTAATACAGTACTGTGGTATCTAGAAAAAGGTGTTCAAAAAAAAAGTTTAGTATTGTTCTCAGTAAGTGTAACCCTTCTTTATATATTATGGAGAATAGTACTCATTTTCTAAGATATAATAACAGTGAATCAAAGATTAATATCTTACCCTCCCCCCCCCCCCTCTCTTTAAAAATTTAAGTACTCTTTTTCAAGTATCTCATTTTTTGAAAATACTCTCTCTTTCCGGCTCTAGGTTGTGAAGTGGTCTTTCTGTGAGAGTAACGCTCAATTTTTATATAAACAAAAGTATTTATTTTTAAACAGCAAAATTATTCAGTTTAATGTATGTACATTTGTTTAAAACAATGAAAATGATAGTACTCAGTACTGGTTATTTAATTGTAGTACACATTTGATTAACTTCATTTTAATTTAGCAATTATAGATTGCTCTGATTACTTTTATAATTTCTTGTATATAACATTTTTCAGATACTGGTATAAATGAAAATATTTATTGAAAAACAGAACATTTTAATACTGTTATTATCCAAAAATGTACAATTAAAATAACTTTCCAAATCCCAAATGAATTTCAAATATTAACTTAATATGTAATGCAGTTATTGAAGATGTCATCTTTCTGCGGTCAAGGGATTGAGTCAAGAAGGATATTTTTGGATTTTTATGACAGCTGGGTGCACTTGCGAGGCAGGATCTTTATTTAATTTTCTGTCTGTGAGTGTACCTTGCTAGTTCCTTTATACTGGATGTTCCCACAAGAATATATTTCAAACTTGCCAAAGTCGTACTTCTTTACCAACACAATGTCCACACCACGCTGGCTGATGATCTGGTTTCAATTACAGTTTGTTAATATTAAGTTCATTTGGAGTTTGGAAGTTATTTTACCTACGCACTTTTGGATAACAGTTCTATTAAAAGATTTTTTATTTAGTGTAGGGGAGTGTGGGGATACTTGAGCCACCTTTATTTTCTCTGCTGTAGGTTAATTTTTCTTTCTAAAATTAGCAACATGATAATATTCTTGCAGTTCTGCACATTAAAAAAAAAAATCGCATATCTTGGAACCATTTTGAAAGTATATAGTGATTAATAGCTGCTTTTTCCCTATCTGAAGTAAATATTTAGGTGAGTGTTTTTATATTTTTTTGTAATCAAAGTTTTGTTTTAAGCTGCAACAATATAGATAGATTTAATAAGTATAATTTCAGTTGTATTTTGAATCTAAAATAATTCAAATAGATGCATTCATTACTTAGTAAAAGTCTGAAACAAAAATGGTAGTAATGGGGATACTGAGATTGAGGATACATGAGCCATGCTCAACCATCCCTACTAGGAAATTAGAGATATGGGTGAAACAAAAAAAATGTCTTTCATGTTCACAGATAGATTTTAATTTTAATTTTTTTTTCTGGGTAAAATGAGGAAGAACTCTTTTTATTTATTATTTTTTTTTCATTAAGGAATTAATTTGAAAACATACGTTTAAAAATGCATATTTTGTTAATGAAAATATCCTTTTTTTTTTTTCATTTTGACTAACAAAATAGTCTGTCTAGATAAATGTAGGCATAGTTTTCAATTTAACTTTTTGACTAATATTAAAATCACTTTTTAAAACTGATTTTACTGGTCATAATCTCTAATATTTTAACTAGTTAGGCCCAAAATATTAAAATATTTATTTTGTTAATGTAATATTTTAAGATTAAATATTGTATACTGAAATTGTAACCACTATTACTGTAACTTTTTTAAAAACTTAACCACCAACTGAGGATGTTGCTATCATCAATGAAACCCAAGTTGAAATGATCCTTCGACCACCAATTATCACCACAACAAATGATCGTGTTACTCGTTTTGTTTTCACAACTGGTTTCGAAGGACTTAGTGCATCTTGATTTATCACTATGTAAAACATTTATAAAATAATAAAAAGAAAAATATTATTTTTGTAGGTATTTTTTAGCATTGGCTCAAGTATCCTTTCACCATGGCTCACGTATCCCCCTCATGGGGATACTTGAGCCACAATGTAAAAGAAAACGTAAAAATTTATTAAACAAAGAAAAATAGTTCAAAATTAACTGAAAATGGTTTTCAATTGAAGAAAAATTATCAAATTTTCAACTACAATATTTTATTTTGTTCTAAGTATAAAAAATTTAAAAAAGTGGTTCAAGTATCTCTATCTTCCCCTATTTTTATTACAAATGCAATAAGAATTCTAAAATTTGTAGCAACTAAATTAAAATGAAGTGATTCATATGAGTTAAATATTTTCAATGTTTAATAAAGAAACAAAGCACATGTTGTGAATACCATAAGCCAACGAAAATTTCACTTTTATGAAGTATGCGAAAATATTCTTGTTTACAAATAAATTTTCTTGTAAATACTGGTGTCATTCAACTATTTCAACATTTTATGAATACAAATACCTTGCCCCTGAAAGGGTTAAGTTATGTATTGTTATTATTAGGTATCCTACTTTTTTTTTTTTAATCTAGGTATGTTTTAGAAAAAGAATTGCTTCTTTGGCAAGTTTAACACAATATCTAAATGAATTATTTTAAATATTTTCCACTTAAACATTACCGGTTAATAATTAAATACTTCAATATATATTGATAACACAATTCTAATCCATTTTTTGGATGTGCATATAAAAATATATTGAAATATGTTCAATATTTTTCCATATGATATTTCACGTTTGTTATTTTTAATTGGAAGAAGATTTATTGAATTTTATAAATATTTTTAAAATCAAAGTAAACGTATAAAGCATGGAAAATTCATTTAAATATTGACAAAGTTTTAATTTTTTACTTCTAAATATATACTTAAAAACATATTAGCTGAAACAACTTTCAGTTAATATTTTCATGTAAAAGAAATTAATTTTTTTTCTATAAACTGTTTCAATTCATAGATTAATAGCTCCCAGTTTAGCACATATTTAGTTTATTTTTACAATCATTATCAAGAGTCCACATTTTATTAACCCTCTTCTTCAAACAACTATAGCTAAAAATAGTCAGAATTCTTTTGAATAATTTTAAATTAAAAAAAAAATGCCTTGTTTGTTTTTATCTGCTATTTTCATGTTAAAAAATATTTAAGTAATTCTTTATTGCTTTTCATGTTTTGAAATGAAATGTATTTTCATAATGAATTACTTTTCACGAAATAATTGATAGTTACAAGTTGTTTATATATTTATAAGAAAAAAATATATATATTTATGGATTTTCACTGAATTTTGACTGCAAGAAAATATTCTTATTTTTATTTTTCTTCCTTTCCACCACCCCCTCCCCTCATTTCCCAAGTTTGTAGAGACAAGAGTGGATGCTGCAAATGAGACGAAATGTCCAACCCTATCTAAGGCTGTTTAAACATTTTTTTTATATTCAGTATTATGATATAAAATTGAAATTAAGAGGATTTTAGATAATTAGATTATTTAAATAATTCAGATCATTTAAATAATGTTTTATGAATACTCAAAATTTGCTATTGTTCAAATATTTAAAACATATTGTAATTTCAAAAGGTATAAGGTGTATTACTATTTTCTGAAAGATTTATTTCAAAATAAAATTTATTATATATGTCATAGGCTGATTGAGAAATTCAACTTTTGCAAAGTTTGTTTGTGAAGAAACAGGCTAATTGTGAATGGGAAATCATACTGATAACACTGGTCGGCAACAAAATCCTCTCTGTAAAAATAATAGTTGATTCTTATTAGATTTCACTCTGGTAAATAAAAATATAGTAACGAAACTACTGTATCACAAACCATTTTTTTTTTTTTTTTCTGGTAGGAGGGTTTGCTTTTAAAATTAAGGTATTTTATATCTTGCTAAAATATAAATGGAAATTTTGTAAACCTTAAAATGTATAGATAATAATGTGTAAATTACCTGTAAATAAATGTATAAATATGATTACCCAAGTTACAGTGGCATAAGGAATGAAAATATATTAGTGAATAGCAAATAGTAAATTCAGACACGAAAGGGGGGGGGGGGCATAAAAAGAAAAATACACTATACAAGTATCAACAAATTAAATTTCCATGCTATATTTTATCAATTTCATATCTAAGACAGTGAAAACACTTCTTCCATGATTTCAATGATATCTTCTTCATGTTAGAAGAAACTGCAATTCTATGTTAGGTAAATAGTCCACATATTTAAATTTGTATTTGTTAAAAATACTCCAAATATTGATCATATTATTGAATCAATACCTCTGTAAATAAACATATGGGAACTGTAATTTGCAGGTCTAAGCAACAAAACATAAAACAAACTTCTGAATTCTTTAGGAGAAGTAACTCCCCACTGAAAAATCTATTTGATTTAATACAATTGATTTAAATAAAACAACCCTGGATAGACATTTTAGCTTTTGTGCAACCAAGTTCTGAAAAGTTTTTTTTTTTTTTTTTCCTTTGTAGCTGATTTGTGATGACATGTTTTTTGAAATACCAGATTCCTTAGAGGAGAAACTGCCCCCCTCCCCCCCAACTGTAACTTCTCCCAAATGGAACTTTTGGGAAGTAAATTGCCTCTCCCTAAATAAAAAAAAAATAATAAACTTTTTTTTTTCTCTGGCGATTTAAAAAGAAAAATTAAAACTTATTATTTCTGAGTGATTTAAAATTATTAAACACTAACAGAAAATATAATTAAGAAGTTTTCGTCGGAAAGGAGTGGCTGCCCCCCCCCCCCCCCCCCCCCGTGGAAGTTACTTTAATTATGTTTATGAAAGTATTTGTATTTTAATTAATATCGCATCCGGCGCCGAGCTAATTTTCAACGCAAGCAATGCTTCGATGCTTCGACCATCGACTTCTCCGTCTATCTGGGTCACGTGACCTTCTAGTTTCGATTTCGCTTCCGGGCCATAGTAACGTCGGCTATGAGTGATCCCGGCGTCAAGAAAGGGTTGCTATTTCTGAGTCCAGTTATATGAGAAGTCTATGGCATTAACTGATTGGGTGTTGTGGGCGGTTTTATCTTAAGCGCATGCGCAAAGAACACAGTGACGTTCACTGAGTTATCTTAAGTGAGTTTTTCCATGTGAACAGGTTTCCAATTCCGGGAGGGTACCACCTCAAAATTAAGAGAGTTCCGCGGCCTAAGATATCTTAAGTATCGTAGTGTGAACATAGTATTAGGAAGCAGGATGTTTACACAAAGCTGACTATGTGTCGGCTATGTGTTTACATGTTTACAGCGCCCTAAGGAGTCCCGAATCCAGGTATATTTCGCTGTTAGCGAAAACATATTGACCAATCAAAAGTCTACATTTTTGCAAACAGTGAAAAGTTTGCTAAAAGGCAGGCTTCTGATTGGTCAATCTTGTTTTGCTAACAGCAAAATATTTAACTGGATCCTGACCATTCTTTTTTGTTGTTGTTGTTTGGATGCTGGCGAAATATATGACGAAATTTTATCGAGAAATCCGATTTATAGGCACTACTTGTGTTGTTGTTTATAGTCCAGCCTTGTTTATATTTGGTGTTTTGATTGGAAGTCAAGCATATAAATCGTGTATTTAATGTGTAAAAAATTTCATATTATTAAAAAATGAGCGAATATGGACCTCCGCTACCTCCTGGTATTGATTTTTCCTTTTTATTTTAAGAAATGCTACTCAAAATTAACATATCTGTATCCATACATCGTGCATTTTGTAGCATCATTTATAAATGCTATATTATACTTTATGTTTTATTTAGGTGTTAATAATTATACATATATATTATTAAATTTTAGGTTACCAAATGCCCGTTGACGAAGATAGCGAAAGTGAGGATGAACTTCCAAAGGAGAGAAGAAAATTTATAGGTCCACAGGTCCCGTCATTTTTAAGTCGAAAATCAGAAGATGATATAAATTCATCAGACACTGAAGAATCAGAGACTTCTAAAATCATCGGACCCGTATTGCCTAGCTCTTTAAGTTCTCTGGACAATTCCACTGTTAAAGAAGATAGCGAAGTATTTGGACCAATGCCACCCCAAACAAATATGGACTATGATCTTGTAAACATAATTGAAAAAAGAGCATCCAATATGAAAAACAAATTGGAGAACAAGGTTTGTTAATTTTTAATTATGGTCTTTAGAAATTGATATTTACATTTTAAAAAAAAAAAGTGTTTATCAATAGTAAATTTTACTGATTTAAAAATATCTGAAAATAAACTTTTGATTTTGAATAACTTTAATTTGGTAATTTAAAAAAAATGAGCAGTTTAAACCAGGGTTCGCAAAAACCCGGGTTTTTCTGAAAAAACCCAACCCACATGGGTTTTTTCGGGTTTTTTCATGAAAAACCCAGTTTTCCCCGGGGAAAATCGGGTTTTTTCAAAAGTATAATATATGCATAATTACATTATTGTATACTATATTTTCTATGTATTATATACACCATACATAAAAAAATACATTGTTCCCTTATATACAATATAATTGTAATGCTATTTTACAAGTTATAAATTGTATAAATTATATGAATTTAAATTAATTAAATGTCAGTGTTTCTCATAAATTAGTTTTAAATATAATAGAAGACATAAAATTGTTAATTTTCTTTAAATCAAATAATGAATAGAATATTAAAGTTTAAAATATATAAGCAGGAACAGAAAAAGGGGTAAACTAGTTGGATGTGCCAATCCCAAAAGTTTCTTCTATCTCATACATGTTAATTCAAAATTCACTATCACAGTATAGATTTGTTGAATTGGATGCATTTAACAAGGAGATATAAGTATCACCTGTTGTGCAATTTACAACAAAACCTGATCAGTAACAGTTTACGTCAACATCTAATTGAATCTGAAGTTTGATGAAAATCCATGCATTATTAGTTCTTGAGATAAAGCTGTTGCAAAAAGTGAGATAAATACAGTACAACAGCGCCACTGTATCGCGATATACACCAAAAACTAATCAGCACCAGTTTATATCAAGTTCTAACTGAATCTAAATTTTTATTTAATTCCGTAGATCAGTTCTTGAGATCAGAGTTATTGCTGAAATCACGAAAAATGTAGCATAGCAGCACTACCTGTTGGGCGATATGCACCAAAATCCAATAAGCAACAACTTGACTTCTAAGTGAATCTCAAGTTTTATGAACATCCGTGCATTAGTTCTTGAGATAAAGTTATTGCAAAAATTGAGATAAATGCAGCATAGCAGCACCACCTGTTGGGCAGTATACACCAAAAACTACTCAGCACCAGTTTACATCAAAGTCTAACTCAATCTAAAGTTTTGTGAAATTCTGTGCATTAGTTCTTGTGATAGAGCACCCACAAAAATTTTTTCACATACCAACAGACATTTTCTAAAAACCATCAAATCGTCTCCAGGACATTTTTAAAATGTATAAATCCGTCATAAACTGGAAGTAGAAATTTTTCACGAATCCAATACTTCCTTCTTGTAAAGATAGAAGAAAGTAAAAATACGTATTTTTTATTTCCATGATGCTGGACAGATAATTACACCTGTTTATTTTTTATTAAATATATTCAAAATTGTTAATTGGTCCAAATCATCCAAGCAACCTCATAGCAAATTGGTATATAGTTTTATATACCTTAGATAAATTTAAATAATATAAGTGATCGTATTTACCTACATTCTAGTAGAAGAGAAACGCGAAGCATTAATAAAATTAATTTATAATTCGCGTCAAAAAGTAATTATTAAATTTGAATAATTACGAATAAAATTAAGAGTTTGCGTTGTGAATTATTTAGACGAACTCTTCCACTTATGAATTAAACTAAAATTTAAGCTGTAAAAAAAAAGAATTGACACACTTTAAATATTATTAATTAAATAATTACAGAAACTTTTTAAAACTTGATTAAATATTTTATTTACATTGAACATATCTATATACAGAAAAACATAATATTAATTCAAAAAATAGAAAGCAACACTTTTGTTTGCTTCTCATTATTTTAAGTATGTTTAATCTTTTTAAAAAAAAAGACAATATTTTCACGTACTCTAATTATTATAATTGTTTCTTTTTGCTAAAAGAAATACTCTCTTTCATTTTTAAAATTACCTTAATCTTATTTAATTATTGGTTTGGTCGGATCTCAGATAACTCTCTACCATAAATATCAGAAAAGTATTTTTTAAGATTTTTCATATGATCTTAAGTGGTAAAAGAAAATGTTTAAAATAGTACCTTCTTTTAATATACGGGATGGTGGCCTTTATTCGTCAAATTCCGAGTTGATGCGTTGCTTAGGATCATGGCAATGTGTCATCAGGAACGCATCCTCAATTTGGCTTGATTAGGATCACTCCGATATGTACATCAGGAAGACATCCTCAATTTGGCTTGATTAGGCTCACTCCGATAGGTACCTCAGGAAGACAACCTCAATTAGGCTTGATTAGGCTGGATTAGGCTCGCTCCAACATGTCCATCTCGCCTGGGCTTTACTAGGGCTTACGGGACTCATTGCACGGGCTTTCAGGAGAGCTCTTGCATCCTCTACATCTTTTTTCAGACTATCCTTTTTCAAAACTTATTCTTCTTGCACACCAGCTCCTGCAGTGGGAGGAACTATTTTTGTCTAGTCCACTGTTATTGGATGTGAGAAGATTTTTTATTATACTTCGATAGGCCTATTAGCTAGCAGTCTGCAAATGGCCCCTTACATATACTTTAATATTATTATCTGCCTTAAAGTTTGGGTGGTCTGAAAAGTCATAAATTTATCCCAACACTTTTATTGAGGCCATAAATTGATTCCAACGTTTTTATGATTTTACGACTTCTAATTATACACCACTTTCCATTGGCTTGTCATAAAACGACACCATGGCGTCTGGCTAGTTGTTGTCTGAGATCCGAACTCAATTCAATATTATACATTCATTTTACAATACAACAATTTTTTTAAAAATATATATTTACTATTTAAAATCAACTTAATAATTTTTGTATGAACTTACACTCTTATTTTACTTAAATATATAAACATTATAATTTTACACTCATAATTATATTTTATAAAAAATATTTATACAAACAGAAATAACAAATTACGCAATTTTACTTTGATTTAACCAACATGGTGCGGGAACATATCATAGTTATATGTTGCCCAGCATCTCTCCCGGTCTCGGAAAAAAAAAAAAAAAAAATAAAAACTGATTGCTGGTTTTATTTTTTTTGTAAAGCTTGAAGGAATGTACGTGTCCATATGACTGTGTATCTACACAGTTTTTGAGCGAAGACTGTAAAGTTCAATTATGAATGGTTCTGGTATATTTGATAAGAAGTTCTTCTATTGTTTCATAACAGAAAGTTCAACACATGATAGCATAGTTGTCTGTTGACATTCACATTTATAGAAGACCTCTGTACTGACAATCAGACGTCTTTCTCGAAGCCTTTTTTCTTTACCACACACATGTTTACTAATTTTGTAACTCTACAGTTTAAGTGCCCAAAATACATTCAAAGCTATAATTTTGTCTGAAATTAATATGCCGAAATAAACCTCATTATAAGAAAAATAATGGCATACGCATTTGACATATTATTTCATCACATACAACCTTATGACACAGTGTTTTATCTAAAACACATTTTATACTGAATAAAAGTAAATACAATGCTTGTAATATGACATGTTATATTTTCACATAATTAATCTGATGTATTCAAATTATAATCAGAAAAAATATTGTATACAAACTTGTTACATTATTTTATTTATTTGTTACTTCTAACATGTATGATCTGTCAAAATGTACAAGCTAATTCATCTCCTTTAATATATCATTACGCAATGCTTTCCAACTTTACCCGATACGAGAAAGAGAGAAAAAAAAAAAAAAAGAGAAGGAGGATTGAATAAAACCAGTTTTGAACGTCCCCGATTCTTTCGAAACGAGGGGTTGGTCAAGCTACTAATCGCTTTCTGTGAGGTGAATTGTGCTGTGACAAAATTTTACGACTTCCCAAAGGTATGTATTTAAAACCATTTCATGCTTGTAATTACCGTATTAATTAGTATAATTTCTTGATATACTTTCTTCTTAACTCACTGTGCATGCCTGTATGTAATTTTAAACATAATCTATGCATAAACAGTGTATGTATTTGTATCGTATCTAATGTAAACCTTCTGCTTTTTTTTTATTATTTTGCAGGGGAAAAATGGCGATTCTAGCATCTGCATTCTCCTGCCTCCTACTGGAACTGAAGCGAGGGTGGCTTTGTATGCATACAGGTTTAAATCTAAACCAAATTGCCTTTCAGGATTAAAAAAAAATGCATATAATTTTCTTTAACTGACTACATTGTATATTTTTAGACCTTTTTAACAAACACAAATTTTGATTCATGATATTGTTTACTATTAAAATGTAAACAACACGGAAAAATGACTTCTACGGCCTCTCAAAAATGCAAAATATGCATTATGCTGACCTTAAAAATGCACCTTCATTTAATACTATTAAATAGTGTTGTCAGAAAATGCCATTGACGGAGAAGAGAACAATTTTTTTGTCTTAAATTATTATTTATTTAGCCAACAATTCTATCTTAAAAGATTGTTAAATTTTCATATTTATTTATTTTTTTACTGAATGAAATAAAAATTTATTTATTCAAAATTTTATTTATCATTAACATTCCGTATGTGAATTCTACTGTCTAAACTTTAATGATATGTTTAAAAAGTAAAAGATACTGGATTATTATTATTAATCCAACATTAATAATTATTATTTAATTATAAAAAAAAATGTACTTAATACACTTGTATAATTTAAAAAAAAAAAAAAAAAGTAAATGATAATTACTACGTAAAATCGTATGTAGTAACCCATGAGTACTCGGCCGAACCAAAGAATTTCTGCCAGCAGAAAAGAATCTTTGTATACTCATAAATATCTACACCCAATTGTTACAGATTAAGTTTTTTTAAAAATAATTACTGTATGTACTATAAAAAATTAAGTAAATAAATTTATTAAGCCATACTACGTATTTTAATAAAATTAAGGCCAATATATATATATATTTATTTATTTATTTTGTTTTCTTATGTTAAACTGGCCCAAATTATATATATAAAAAAAAAATTTTATGAACTCACACACTCAAATGTATCAATACTATGTATATTTATATGTGTTAAATTTAGAATTGCATTTAATTCTAAGGGAAAGTAAAGAGAAAAAAAAAAAATGTTTAAATTCTAAACTAACATAAATTTATAAAATATTTCATTTAAAAAAAAAAAAAAAATCTAATATCTAGCTGATTTCAGCAAGATGTCATTTAATATTTATATTAAATAATTTTGCTAATACATTTTATTAATTGTTAAATTTGCATATTTTTATATATACAATAAAAATATAATAGTCTTACATAAAATTTTACACTACAACAATGTTATTAATTAATTTAACTTGAATTTAAGCCTACTTTAATTCTAATTGAATACCGTTAATAAAAGTAAATTAGCTTATCAAGTTAAATATAATATAAACTATGTTTGTCTAATGTTAATTTTGATGAAAATTCCATAAATTTTAACTGTAAATGCTAATTGCTATACCTTTTGTTATTTATTTTGAAAACAACACGAACTTATATTTTTATTTATTATTTTTTTTATTAAATCTAGGAACTAAACACTGAGCTAGACACTCCATAAATGTGTAAAACCTAAAAATCAAAAATTTTCCTAAAGAAAACTCAAAATGCTGCTTTTTACAATATAATATTACTAATTTTATTGTTTCTGAGCATAACATCTAGTAATTATACCATACTTAATTTTTTCTTCGATTCCTTTTTCAGCCAAGAATCCTGAAATTTATGCCTAGGTGGACCATATATTGATGTATCTGTGAATTGATAAATTTTCTGCAAAAATTTTGTTGGTGTTGGTGCATACCCAGCCGTAGGCCAAAATTGCACCCTATACAGAAAGCCTTTGGTGAGAAAATTTTAATTTTACTTCAATTATTTATTTGTGTATTTTTTTTTTTTTTTTTTTTTTTTTTTTTTTTTACTACAATTTTTGTGTGCAATCATGTTGAAATAACTTGCCTTGTCCATTGTTATACATATATATGTTTTTTTAAAAACCAATGTGCTACACCAAAATCCTTTTTTTAAAATTTTTTATAACACTTTTGTTCATAAAACTTATCCCTGCTGTCTAAATTTTAGACTTTAGCATATAAGTTGTACTTGAACTACCGGAATAAATCTTAGCACTTTTTGTATATTTTATTATATTTAGGCTTATAGCTGACCGCTATCCTAATATAGAGTGCACTAATAATTTATTCCTTGTCAACCATATATTTATATAAAAAAAAAAAATATATATGAGTATGCTATAAAGCTGTTCTAACTACCCTGAACCTATAGCTTACACCTACTCATTTTAAAGAGTAATTCTGAAATTTTGTCATCTAAATTGTAAGGCTATTAGCAAAGGCTACCCTTATAGAAGACAGAAAAAATTCTCTCTTTTTTTTTTTTTTTTTTTTTTTGAAAATTACTCCAAGATTATTTACTATGAAATTAATTAAGTTTTAATGTTATTTGGCTTTGTTAAGATTTTATATTTTCTAATTCATATTCGAAAAGAAAGAAAATATATATATAACTTTTGCCTGGAGAGAAATATTTCACTGCTCCATTGAAGTTTTGTGAAGCACATTACATAATTTTATAAGTATGTTTTCGGGTGCGCCCTGCACATTTGCTCAATATTGTAACCCTGAGACAAATTGGCGTTCCCATGTTCCTATCCTTTCTTATTATTATTTTGAATTTTAAAAAGGCAAGTTATTAATTTTGTTTCAATTTTTTTTTTTTTTTTTTTTTTTTTTTTTTTTTTTTTTAAAGAAAAAAAATTTATTTTTAAATTTTTAAATTTTTTTTTTAATTTTGAAATTCGATTAATTATGTATTTTGATTTATTTTTAATACCAATTCATATCCCTTACTTGTCCCTTTGATCATCAGTTTTACCCTTATTTTTATACTTTTTTTGATACTTTTGAGCATTGTCTTTTAAATTCTCATTTTTATCCTCATTTGGATAATAACTGGCATGACTCTGAGGTTGACTATTCCTATATGGCACATGCTGAGGGAAGTAATTTGGTGGGGGTGGGGGATATGGAAAATATCCATAGTAACCACCTGTGGGTGCATAAGATTGAAAATGCCACTGCTGGTTTGGGTTAACAAATCTAGGATTAAAATTCGCTCTCGGTTGATACTGTCCATTATAAGAGTACCTTTTATTAAAATGCCGACCTGCGAAATCTCTGCTATCCTTATATGTATTTTTATTATCATTTTTGTACCAGCACGTTTCTAAAGTATGCGAATTTTTTTTACATAATTCGCACCATCTGCTTGATGCAGTGTCTTTTGTTTTAATTTTCAAATTGTTTATTTCGGAAGTCAAAATTTTAATTTGCTCCGCGCTTTCCATATTTAATTTTAACAATTTGTCCAAATTTTCCTCAGTGGAGGTTTTTGTAATCGAATTAATTTCCTTTGATGCAACTTGATTGTATGCATCTTCCATTTGTTTCGCAAATTTACATGCGTCGTTGAAATTTTTCGGCGCCATTCTTCGAATGTCCAAACTTAAATCTGCCCTAACTGATTCTAAAAATCTTGTGAATTTTATCATTTCAAATAAACTACCATTACCGTTGTCAATATTTTGGCCACTTTTATCTAGGTAAAGTTTTGCAGCCGCATTGAATTCACTGATAAAATCAGCGATAGCCTGCGCAGGTTTTTGCCTAAGAGAAAAAAAATTGCTTTGAGCCGCAGAAAAACTTGTTTTAGTAGAAAAAGTATCGATTAATTTTTCTTTAAATTGACCATAGTCCTTTTCTGTATTAAGATTTTCTTCGTTAGCTAATTTATCTCTAGCACTACCGACTAATTTCGTTTTCAAGAGCGCTAGTTTCGAAACATTCTCTAATTCCGTTTGTTTAATTAGATTATCGAATTCGTTCAAAAAAAATTTAATATTCGACTCTTTCTTTCCGTCAAAGACGGGGATACAATTCAACAGCGTATCAACACTAGGTTGAGTCATTGTATTCTTTTTAGTTTTTTGTAGCGAATAATTTAGAGAAATAATTTTATTTTTAGTAATGGCAAACATGCTTTTATTTGAATGTTCCCCTGAATTACATGGCGTAATGTTATTCACTTCATAATTATTTACTTCACTTGCAACGTTTAATTTAATTTGTTGATTTTTAAATTTTAATGTTTTATTGCATAAATCCAAAATCATATGATTTTCTTTGAGATAATCGTACCCTAATAACATTTGGTACTGCCTATCAAAATCATCATTAGTGACATAAAATGTGCCTGTTGTGAATATACCTTTTAATCGAAAAGTTAATTTTACACATTGTTTAAAAAAAATCTTTGAATTTGTTAAAGTTTTAATTTGGATCTGATTGCCCAAATATTTGATTTTGACGTTTGTATCTTTAATTTTTTTGAATAAAGAAGGTGATAAAAGGGATACAGCAGCTCCGGTATCCAGTAACGCTTGTATTTCGACGCCCTGTATACTTAGTGATATAATTGGCAGACTATCTTTGTCTGCATTTGTTATATTTGCGATTGTTTTATTTATTTTATCGATTTCCGTCTCTGAAAATCCCGAATCTTGATCCGATTTCGCTGTTTTCTTTGCCCATTTTTTTTTCTTTTTGCGCTTTTCAAATTGAAAACCATTTTGCTCATAATTCTCAGAAATATATCCAAAATCCTTATTTCCGGAATTCCAGTTAGGTTGTGAATAATCATACATCCCATAATGCGTCGGGTAATTAAAGGAATTGTAGTAATCATTATAATATCGTTCATAATCATTATAATGAAAATTGTTATTGAAATGGGAACCCTGATAATCATTGTGTTTATTAAAGAGTTTCTTATTCCGCGGAACACTATCATCTCTAATTGCATGGTTTTTTTTCTTTGATTTTTTTAGTTTTTCAATCTCCCCTTTTAATTTCTCGATTAGCTCTTTGTTTTGCTTACTTGATTCTATAATGTTCTCATAAAGATCTTTGTTTTCTTTATTTATTGCGTTAATTTCCTCAAACTTTGATTCATTATACGCACTTTCCATAAGTTTTGCTAACTCGCATGCCTCCTTGAAGGACCTGGGCGCATTTTTACGCACATCTAGTGCAATATCCTGTCTAATTGAATTTAAAAAATTCGACATTTTTAAGATTTCGATAAAATTCTCTTCCTTATTATCCACATTTTCGCCTGCACTTTCGATATAAGATTTTACACCCTTTTTAAACTCCAAAATGAAATCCTCTATCGTTTGACTTGCGGCCTGTTTTAAATTTAGGAAATTGCTCTGAGCATTAAGGAAGCTTAGTTTTGTACCAAATAACTCCACCAAATTATTTTTAAATAAATTATAATTGGTCTCGTTATATGTTTCAATCTGTTTACTTAAAATATGTTTCGCGTCCCCAGTAATTTTAGCCTTTAAAATTAATAATTTAGTTTCTTCCTGTATATCTGTCGAATTCAAAATATTATCAAATTCCTCTAAGAAAAATATAATGTTTTTGTTCTTTTTATTGTCAAATGGTGACACTAACTTAATACGTGTATCTATATCCAGCGTCTGAGTCATTTTTAACAAGTATTAGTAATCAATGTATACTTTTTCAAAATATCAATTCAAAATAGATCCTATACCTCTTAAAAGAATATTTTGCATCTCATACTATTTTCTCTATATTACAACATATGTATGAAAATATTCTAAATTGCATAAATACATAAAAACAACAACACTAAAATTTAAAAAAAATTTCTTAGGAGATGAAGTTGTTTTGTAGATTATTCTTTTACACACATAAATACCCCTAAAATATTTATAATACACGTATATATAAAAAAAACAACATAATTTCATTTAACAGAAAAATATCTGTCTTTTTCTACAGAAAAAACAATCTTATTTTTTTTTTTTTTTTTTATAAATATTGTACTACTACTTCGTAGTACGACTCATAAATTTTCTTTTGTATCAAGGTGATACAATTTCAAAAATCATGATCTATTGACATTTCAATCATTTTTATACCAGACATATTATAAAATTTTACTCATTATTCTTCTTATTATTATTATTTATACATTATATAAAAAAAATTATTTTTACAAATGTGTCATCTGTGATGTGAATGCCATTATTTTTCAATGGTAACTGAGATCCAACCAAAAGAGAAAAGAGAGAAAAAAAAAAAAAAATTGTAATTCCTAAATTTACCTATTATAAATCCCAGAATTACTTTTCTCATTTCCTTTTTGTTTTTTTACTAACATATATTATTCATTTTATTTATATAAAATTATTATATGTGTGTCATTATTGTTACCATAATAAAATTAATTTTAATAAAATTTTAATCAATTAAACTTACATACCTACAATATCTTTAAAATTGTGACATTAAAATAATACTTAAATTTATTTTCCTTTATTATTATTATTATTATTATTATTATTATTATTTCTAATGACCTCAGATGAACGTTCCTGAGTCATAGCACCATTTACCTATCTAATGACCTCAGATGATCGTTCCTGAGTCAGAGCACCATTTTTACTTAATGAAGGGGGGATGCTGGACAGATAATTACACCTGTTTATTTTTTATTAAATATATTCAAAATTGTTAATTGGTCCAAATCATCCAAGCAACCTCATAGCAAATTGGTATATAGTTTTATATACCTTAGATAAATTTAAATAATATAAGTGATCGTATTTACCTACATTCTAGTAGAAGAGAAACGCGAAGCATTAATAAAATTAATTTATAATTCGCGTCAAAAAGTAATTATTAAATTTGAATAATTACGAATAAAATTAAGAGTTTGCGTTGTGAATTATTTAGACGAACTCTTCCACTTATGAATTAAACTAAAATTTAAGCTGTAAAAAAAAAGAATTGACACACTTTAAATATTATTAATTAAATAATTACAGAAACTTTTTAAAACTTGATTAAATATTTTATTTACATTGAACATATCTATATACAGAAAAACATAATATTAATTCAAAAAATAGAAAGCAACACTTTTGTTTGCTTCTCATTATTTTAAGTATGTTTAATCTTTTTTAAAAAAAAGACAATATTTTCACGTACTCTAATTATTATAATTGTTTCTTTTTGCTAAAAGAAATACTCTCTTTCATTTTTAAAATTACCTTAATCTTATTTAATTATTGGTTTGGTCGGATCTCAGATAACTCTCTACCATAAATATCAGAAAAGTATTTTTTAAGATTTTTCATATGATCTTAAGTGGTAAAAGAAAATGTTTAAAATAGTACCTTCTTTTAATATACGGGATGGTGGCCTTTATTCGTCAAATTCCGAGTTGATGCGTTGCTTAGGATCATGGCAATGTGTCATCAGGAACGCATCCTCAATTTGGCTTGATTAGGATCACTCCGATATGTACATCAGGAAGACATCCTCAATTTGGATATGTTGCCCAGCACATGAATATAGTTGATTTGAATTTTTTATATAAAGACATTCTTATGATATAACCTTTACCTATAATTATGTACTGTGTATGTTGCCTACTAGGTTCTATGTTAGTAAAGTATTTCAATGTGTTGAAATACATTTTCATTTTACTTCAGATGTGTATGTTATGGCTTTTATATATTAATTTTTTTTTTTCAAAATTAACTGAAATGACTTAAATTCATTAAATGTATATGTTGTTTAAATTTTTAAATTATTTCTGAAAATTGAAAAAACCCACATTATGGGTTTTTCAGTGGGCTTTTTCAAGTGGGCCCATTCTGAAAAAACCCACCGGGTTTTTTCGAACTGGGCCCAGCTATGCGAACCCTGGTTTAAACTAAAGGTACTTGTAGAATGCTCATCATAGCCTTTTCCCATTAGACAATGAGAAAAATACCATGTTTTAAACATTTTCCAATGTAATTTAAAGCTGTTTATAAATTACTTTTATCTCTTTACACATACTTTTGTAAAAGGGATTTTTTTCTATTTTAAAAATACTATTTTAGCTAATCTGGTCAAAATTAATACAAGCATAAGTTAATTTTTTGAGCCCAATCCTAGAACAGGCGAGACATCCCATTTGACAACTTTTCTGACATGCGGCAACAACCCCACGTATGCCAACCTAAAATGCAGCAACCTGAAAACTGGCGTGATTGGTTCATTTTCTTGACTTCCACTGGATTGTTTTCTACTATGTTATCACCTTGGAATCATGGGAAATACAACATTATAAATAACGAAGTACAGTGAAATCTCTGTAATGCGGACACTGTGTAAGATGGAAATTTGTCTAACTCGGAAAGATTTTCAAGTCCCTGTGAATCCGTAGACATAGAGTAAAATTTGTCTAAGGCGGAATATTGTCTGCCGCGGAAAATTTTCTTGGTCCTGATCGGTTCTGCCTTAGACAGAGTTTACTGTATTGGAAAACATAGGAAAGCTCATTTTCATATGATTGAAAATAAAACAAAGATAATGATTTCAACATAACTTTATGGAAAAATGTGAAAATTTTAAACTACCTTTCTAAATCAGAGTACTAATGATTTAATGATTGAAATTTTCATTTCTCAACAACTTTCAGAAAAAATCATCACATCATTTCAATCTTTTAAAGTACTTGCCAATATCAGAGCAAACATTGAACAATTCAAATTCTAATTTATGGAAGTATGAACACAAAGTGTTCATGAAAACCGAAAGAAAATCACTGGATGCAGCCGGTCATTCTATGTCAATTCAACTAATTTTGATATGGTTTGTATACCTGGCCGACAGGGATTTGGATGAAACATTTGTGTACATACATACTAATTCTACCTTCAAATGAATCAATGAGAGAATTTTCCTTCCTAGACCTTATAGTTTGTGAGATTCAAAAGATGGAGATTATAATGAAAAATATAAAAAAAATTAATTTGTAATATTTAGGGCCAAAAAATTAAAAGTTATGATTATTTTTCTGAATTTTTGTCATTTAACAAAAGAGCCTCTACACAAAAAGGCAAATGAAATTTCCATTTTCTTTTTATCATACGAATTGAATATTTCCAACTGAGCGAAAAAATGCCCAGACTGGGAATCGAACCCAGATCCTTGGCTTACAAGGCCAATGCTTTTCCATTTAAGCTAACTGGGCCGACAACCAGCCAGTATATTTCGCTCAGATAACCTTATTGGTAGGAACATCTGGTCTGTCATGTAGACAGCTCAACAGAATAAACTGCAGGTTAAGGACCTCCAAATAAACGATGGATACGCAGATGAACTATTATTTTTAACACAATCAAACTGACTGGTAAAGTTAGCATACGAATTGAATATTTCCAACTGAGCGAAAGTTGGAAATATTCATTTCGTATGATAACTTTACCAGTCAGTTTGATTGTGTTAAAAATAATAGTTCATCTACGTATCCATCGTTTATTTGGAGGTCCTTAACCTGCAGTTTATTCTGTTGAGCTGTCTACATGGCAGACCAGATGTTCCTACCAATAAGGTTATCTGAGCGAAATATGCTGGCTGGTTGTCGGCCCAGTTAGCTTAAATGGAAAAGCATTCGCCTTGTAAGCCAAGGATCTGGGTTCGATTCCCAGCCTGGGCATTTTTTCGCTCAGTTGGAAATATTCAATTGGTATGATAGCTTTACCAGTCAGTTTGATTGTATTAAAAATAATAGTTCATTTTCTTTTTGTTTTAAATATCAGTTTACACTTTGGGCTTTCTATTTATGAAATAAAAATGATGTCTTCCTCATATGGCTTATATAAAATTTTTGCCCTGTTTTGAGAAATTGCACAAAAAATCTCTATCCCTAATTGTAGCAGCGGTACCTAAATAATTATCGTCGTTCCTATGACTTGTTGAATTTATTATTATTTAATAAGTGTTTCTTTTTTTTAATTTGCAAAGTAAAATTTTTGCTTTTTTCTTTTTTTTTTTTTTTTCTGAGTAAAAGGAAAAGAAAAGTCTTTGCAATATTCTCCCCCCTCCATTAAATTTTGTGACAACAATCCTTGTGTTTCATTTATTTATTTATTTTTATTATAAGCATTTGTTTTTAATTTAAGCAATCTCTTAATTTTATTTAAACAATATAATTGAAAACAGAAAATCTTTTGTTGGTATAGAAAAGAAAATAAAAGAATGACTTTTTACCAATCACATTTCAATATGTCTTTGTGTGTGTGTGTGTTTGAATTAAAATATTTTAATTATTTGTATTTAAAAAAGTGTTCAAAACTTTGTATTTTATTATCTTTGTAAGTTTAACTAGTTTAAATATGCTTTTTATCAGTTTAAATATGTTTAAGTATATTTAACAAAGCTAAGTTCATTTCTACTGGATGAAACATATTTCTACACAGAGGCATCGTGATGGGGGTGTGAGCCTCCCCCTCCAATATATGTGAACTTGGGAAATTTGAGCTTAGAGTTGGGAAATTCTAGACTTTTGAAACACTTTTTCTTTTTTTAAAATAATAGTAAAAAAAAAAATTATTGTTTACCCGATTACCTTTCTGAGTTCTGTAATAGTAAACTAGTTAAATTATCAAAAGAAATACAAAAAGCAGCCAGACTCAATTTGTCATTGTGTTTCTTTGTGCTACGAAAATATCATACATCTACTAGACCTGAAATTTCCTACTGTTGTCCATCAACAATGTCTGTAATCTATTTCCTCCAAAACTTTGTTCCTTTCTCAAAATTCGAAAATATCATGAGGCTGTTTTCATATGAAGTATGAAAAACTTTCATTATGGAACTGATTTGGAATTTGTTTAACAAAGGGCTGCTTACTCAAAAAAATACCAAATTTTATTTTTATACAGCCTCCTTTTCATATAACTTATATTTAGAAAAATGAGTCCCAAGAAAGGCATTAAAAAAATTCTTTTATCGTCAAAACATACGGCATTACGGTACTTTAAATTTTATGTTTTTTCAATGTTTTCTGGCACTAAAAATGCGCCTTTCCATTTTAATAAGTATTTAACAAATTTTGTTTAATAAAATGAACCCACTTATTTTTATTTAGCATGGCAAGATTCAAATATGTTACCCTAACTGCATTTCTTCCAATACATGCATTGCAGGCATCCTGTACAATGAATTTTTCAGCACTGTGCATATTCACGTTTAAAATATAGTAAATTTGATGATTTGATTGTATGTGACAGAGTGGAATGAAAAAAATATTTTCAGTCTTTTCCATGGAAAGAAGATGCCAACATTTATACACTTTGATATTTTATTAACATACTTATATGGGAGAAAATATTATTTCTATGCTGAAACCTGGTACACCCTGAGATTCTGTGCAAGTTTCACTGAAGAACTGAGTTCTTCATACATATGCTTGCATTCGCTCGACCTTTATAAATCAAAATGGTCACTTAAACTTGTCCTAAAAAGAAATATTTTTCTCCACTTAACAACTTGAACTATGTGACACATTCACATACGTAAAAAGTATGAAATTTGTAGGTAAGACTTACTAAGTGATTTGAAATCGAATAATGTTTTTTGTTAAAAAAATGATGTATTACATCTTCAGTTATAATTAATTGCTGTCTCTTGACGGCCATGCCTGAGCTGATACGTATGGGAAATTGTCTTAAAATGCTTTGGTAGCATTTTTTAAAAGATCCTTTAACCCAAAAATGGAAAATGCTGAATAATAACAACACATGTACTGCATTTAGGATAAAAAAGAATTTGCGAATGAGTCAGAAAGTAGTCAGTCTGGATTTAAGAACAACTTGACAATAATTCTTTTCTATGTGTTTATTTTCTAAAATGTAACATGGATGAATTTTTTAATGTATTCACAGAGATTTTCTCTTTACAGCACATAGATATATTAAAACTATTTCCATCACCATGTCTATGAGGCGGGAGGCACCGCAGTCCCAGTCTTAAGGATGTCAAAAAGCATTAACATACACAAAACATTGGTCATTGACACATACTCACTAAGGAATTTAGAAAACTTTACCTCCTTAATACTCACTGGGAAAATATGAGGAAATTTCTCTTTTGAGAGAAAATGTATTGTATGTCTTTTAAAATGGAGGGAAGGGGGAGATTCTAGGCTCCAATGTGTCTGTTACTGCTATCCTTACTGTATTTTCAAACAAAATAAGTTAGAGAATATCAACAAAGTTTTTTTTTCCTAGGTTGAAAAATACATAAGTAACAAAAGATAATAATGAAAGATGAGTGGGCTGGAATAGCAAATTATTGGGTGGGCTCAGGCCCCATGGGCCCTTATAAGTTGGCGCCACTGGTACTGTGCACAAAAGCGATTGATATTGTGTAATCTACATGAGTTGTATTCTCTTTTTAAATGGAAATTTCAAAAATATTTGAGGAGTATAAATCTAGGTATTCAATCCAGTATTAACAGAACTGTTCCTTTAGATGAATTTGTGACAAGCTTAATAAAATGTTATTCCTCTCATTTATAATGAAAGCTAAATCTAATTTCCTAAAAGAAACAAAAGCAAACTATGGCCCTCAAAAAGCTATTGTTTTGTTGAATTTAAGCGAAAATTTTACATTTCTTATTTAAGAGGAGGCTCAAAGTTACCAATGGACCAAAGAAGCTGCACTCTTCATCCAACTATTATATGGTGCATTCTCACAATCTTTTGACTTTTGGGGAAAAAAATCTGACAAAATTAAACTTGCTAAAATAACATTTTAATCTGATAGACAAATGCCTTAATGATTCAAAATAAAGAAAAAATGGTCAGCAGCGAAAATTTTTTTATTTAACTGAGGTTTAAGTTAAACTTGCGAGTTTAATTTTCCTTACCAATTTACCCCTATAACTTTTTATTTTCTTCTAAATTTTTACTTATAATGAATTTGCATAGTACCCACAGGAAATTCAAATAAGAAATAATACCAATGTAGTACTTTTAATACAGAATTTTTGTATAACATTGTCTTAAAGGGATGTTAAAGAAGGGACGGTAAGGTAAAAAAGGGGGATGGTATTGGAAAAAGGGGACAAAATGGTAAAAAAAGGGACGGTAAGGAAAAATACCACCTATTTTTAGGAAAATCATGTTAAGACTAAGTGATAGCCACAATGTTCATTGATTTTTAGAAACAGTTGTTAACATTGGATTAAATTAATTTTTTTTTCAAATTTACCTTGAAAAGTGCAGGAATAAACCTTGGGGACAGTGAGACTACCAATAAAGCCACAATGCTTGAAATTGATATTTAAATGCTGATTTGAATTCTACAGTAAATTTCCTGACAAAGAATTTTAGACATTATTTCTCTAGCATACTTCTGCATAAGAAAAAACGTGAAAAAAATTCTGTGGCTGCATCTGAAATGATTTTCTGTATAATTTTAGAAGAGAGATGGTATGGAATCTAAAACCCAGGGACAGAGTTTAAAAAATAATAACAACCCTAAAAATATGTGCAGGTTAATTTTTAGCTACATATTTATATAAAACAATAGTTCTAGTTTCAGAAAAAAATTACATCGAATTATTTTTATTGAAACAATTTTATCCAGACAGCTCCAAACTTAAAAATCAGCATCAGGGACATGGGACGGTATAGGAGTTTTCCAGGTGTTTGGACCCCCAACATCATCCAAAACTTATTTATCTCATTAATATTGTTGTGCAGTCATGCAATGGGATGTTCCCCAGTATATGAAATAAAAAAAAAACACAAAAAAGTGTATTAAAATAAAAATTATTATTCAAGGACATGAAAGTAAAAAGATTGTGAGAATGCCCCATATACATTATACACTCAGTAATAGATTATAAGTAAACAATCTATGTATTTTATTTTATGATATGCAACACAATGTCACTTTTGACACACATATGCACTAAAAGGGAAAATTGTATGTGTATTTTTACTCAAAAATGTTTGGAGAAGACTTCAAAAGTTGGAGCTGCTGCGTGTGATTTTTTGAATGGATTGCTTGTGATTTTTTGAGAGATATTTATCTTCAGGTAACGAACACCTGATAAAACAAAGCCAAGAAGAAGCTATGCTGTTATTCAGATTTGCCGAGCTGTATTTATATTGTCGAGTTGGAGAACATTTTATCAGTTGTATACATATGGCCTAATTAATTCATGGGGTAATGAGGCTTCAGGTCCTTTAGAGTCCCCAAATTAGAATGAACAGATCAGAAACATTATACTAATTTTCATATTTTGTGTCTCTTTTTAAAGAAATATTTTTAATTGCAAATTAATTATTTTAATTTTTTAATTGCAAATTAATTATTTTAATTTTTTAATTGCAAATTAATTATTTTAATTGAAATTTAGTTCACAAATTATTAACAGGCTCTAGGCTCCACTTGAGCTTTATCAGGCCCTGCAGTAAACACGATCTTTTAGAGAACTAAGGAGTTTTTGAAAAGTCATTTTGAAAAGTCAATGTAACAAGTTGATATGATTTAATGTCGTAGTCAATAAATGTTATCCTAATAGTTACCGTCATTTATATATTTCTTTAATACGCCACAACACGGGCAAAGCCATGAAAATATGATATGTCAATATAAAATAAAGACGTAGATTAATTCTATTATAAAGGGGAGATTTATATTATTTTTTATATACTATTTAGATTTTAAGAACAAATTAATTGAATTCCCATACAAATCTATACTAAAACTATGATCGGTCAACGAACACTGTTTTGGAATGGATTAAGTTCATTAACCGATCACCCACTGTATAATGAATGTGATGCATGCTTATGCATTTTTTGTGTTAAATCCCATTGTTTGGTGTCGGATATTTTTTTTATAGAAAGTAAGTAGTCAACGGGAAAATCAGCAAGTACACAGAAGACCAATGTTATGAGAATTAATATGTTCTTGTTTATGTTTTTTATATTTTATCATGGCTATTTTATAGATATTTCTATTTTTAAAATGATTTTACCTTTTCATTTTGGATAGTAAAATTCATAAAACATTTGGTATCACGTTTGTATAACAATTACTAAGGTATAGATATTTAAAAAATTATATCTGTTATTCTTAAAAGATTTTCATTCTTTTTACTTGAAATGAATGCAACTTATTTCTGTTTTATTTTTTGAATATGTGTGCATTTTCCCTGAATTTTCAATACTTTCACCAAGAATGGCATTGTGTGTCATCATTAAAACAAACAAAAAAAATCTACATTTGATTAACAGAAAAAATAACAACTTTATTTGTCATATCACTTTTATGTCAATACTTTTGTATGTGCAATACAATAACAAATATTAGTATGCATTTCTGTCATCATAGGATGTTCCGGAAGTTAAAAAAACTGAAAGAGAAGAGTGGATGGTTGTACCAGATACAACAAGGCGTAATCAGTTAGGGGCTATATCGAGATGTCTTGCTCCTGGTTCCTCCAAGATTAAAAAAAAGGTAAATTCATATCATTAAATGTTTTAAAGCTTGTTTTATAACTATTTTAGTTGCTTGAAAGGCTGGTAATCTAAGGCTAATGTCAGACGAATGTCTATTTACACGCTGTTTGTTTCAACATGAAAAAGAAACCCCTGCTAGCGAAAGTGTTTCTTTTTCATGTTGAAACAAAAAGCGTACAAATAGACATTCTTCTCACATTAGCCTAAGAGTGTGATTAGATTGCAACATTAAAGTGATATTTATTAAACATAGGCAATTTCCCTTTTAAAAAGAAGTGCAAAATAGTAGAGAATTTTAAACATGATGGATTAAGAAATATATATTATAAATAAAATAATTTTTATTTTTTATTTGAAGCAAAATCAAATGCATTTTAAAAATAAATATTAATTGAGTGTTTAAAAATAGGGTTTAAATTGAGTGTTTTTATTCCCATTTTGAGTTATGCCTTTTCTTAATTCCGGAGATCAGCAAGGGGTATATTTAAAGTATAGCAATGAATTTCTTTTTTTAATGTAATGAAAACTTTCTGAAATGCAGGATCACCATTAAATTTCATAATTCTTTTTTTTTCTTTTTGTAATTATATTTTAATTACGTGGCCCGTTTGCTGTGCAACCAGTGTATGCTAGATACAGTAACTCAACTAATCCTGAAGAGTATTTGCCAAATTTTGGGACCACTGGGTTTAGTGGATTTCAGATTTTTTTTTTTTTTTTTAAGTTGAATAATTATAACATATTATATATTTATTTAAAATCTTGCTCAAATTTCAAAATACATTTTTTTAAAACTTCTAACCAATTATTTATTTGTTTATTTTAGGAAGCAGAATATCATAATCCTGAAGAAGATGAGAAAATCACAGAAGCATTAAAAAAATACAATGTAAGTAAGAGATTAAAATCATATTGTATGCTTATGAAATATTTTAATTAATAATAATGCATCAAAAGGGAAATCTTTTTTAATTACTCTGAAAAGTTCATTAATGGTTTGATTTTGACTAAATAGGGCAGTTACCACACCATATTTATCCTGATGAAAAATTTATAGTAAAAAATCACTAATTTACATTTCATATTTACACACATTTCATTTTTCTTATTGATCTTTAAAATGGGTTTTGTGCATTGAATAGGTTTTGGTCCCCCCCCCCCCCCTCCCCAATCACCCTTTTTAAAAATTATTTTTGAATGAAGGTTTATTGTAAATGTAACTGGGAAAAATCTTTGGTATGTTACTTTTTCAATTGGATTTCTGTTTTTTTTTTTTTTTTTTTTTTTTTTTTAATTCCTTTACAAAAATATTATTTTATAAATGTAAACCTGCATCTAAACCTTTAACATTCATATTTAATGTTTGAACTACCAAATGGCAATAGCTTGAAATTGTTATGTAAAATTTTGAATGTCAAAGAGAAGATGTGATCAGTTGAAGGATATTGTTAACATCATTCTTTAAAATGAAGATACATGTTTGATGTAAATCTAACATGTAAAGATTTTTTATGATATTCTTGTGGAGGACTTTTTCTTATGTCGATATAAATTTTAGAGTTTGTAAAAATAGGCAGTAAAAAAATTGACAATAAAAGTAATTTTGTTCTTAAATTTTGCTTTTCAATTTAACAAACATTTTTCCTACTATGGAAAAAGAAAGTTTTATTTTAAATTTCATAACCTACTAATAAAAACTCCTTTAAAGGGAGTAAAATTACTCCCTGAAATAAATTGTTTATCTAATTCTGCTGTTTAGTGATTAATTCAGAGCATGGCCTAGAGGGTCATCCTGTATCTGTAACTTTTTGAAATGCTCCCACTGGAAGAATTCAAATTTTATTCTAATTAAGGGTCTAAAAGTGCATTTCCATCCTCCCTTTAGAACATAATTTAAGCCTTCGAAGCTGCAGGAATCCATACCAGAGAAAAAATGTATGACATCAACACTGCTGCAGCTTAATGCATAATGGAATCTTAACTATAGGATATTTTGTTCAACAGATTTGTTTCAACAATAATAAATAACCACCTGGGAAAATTTTGAAGTCACTGGTGACCAGGGGTGGGGAATTTCTGCAAAATCTTAACAGCTAAAGATTTGTTTTAATCAGTCACCAAGTTGCAAAATACAGTCAAAAATAGTTATTGCAAAATTTATGTGACTGCAAAAATAATTCATTACTACAGTGTGTTGCCATATTAACATTTGTATAAAATTAAGAAAGGTATAAAACAGAGGAAAGTTTAATGTAGGTTTGAACTTAGTGTCCTGTCTATATTACAGAAATTGGGAAGACATGAAATATGTCTTACAAATATAAAAGTTTTTGCTGTATTTGATATAGACTGCAGCGTTTAAAAGATTACCTAGAAATTAATTCATTTGGTCAGAAAATTCATTTTCCAGCGGCAAGTAGATTTATGCAACCCCCCACTCTTGCTTATGAAAATATTTTTCTGATAATTCTTGTTCGATCATTGAGAATCGATAGTCAGAATTTTCCAGAACCTTAGAAAATAGCTGAGAAATAGCAGTATGAAATTCTAGAGTGGCTGACATTTTAAAACAAGACAACAGATTAAAAACTAGTCGTTGGGGGCCACTGTAATACTTACCCATCATGGATATAGATAATATAAAATATGAAAATAAAACATGATATTTGCTAAGCATTGTACCATGTTACTTTTATTCATAATTTAATTTATTTGGACTTCCTTAAATATAATTAATATAACTCCTTAAGTTAATATTACTTTTTGTTGCATTAAAATATCTCAATTTGTTGATTTTCTGTAAGCAAGTAAACGCTATTGGTTTACAATATGGGAATTTGGCGAAATATTAGAGATACCGCCAATTTAGCGTCATTTTTGGGGACTCATTTTGGCTGCCAAATTTGGCAATATGCTGCCAAGTTGGCAACAAACTTGGCGGTATTTGGCGACAGAACAGGGTCCCTCCTATGGTAACAACCCTTATAGGTATGGAGATGCATTAAATGCTTGACATTTACGATAAGCCATTATTGGCATTTAATCTTATAGTTTGGCAATAGTTTTTTGGTCGGCGGGATAATCGAGTAATACCGAATTGCATAAAAGAAACATCCTTATAACTTGAAAAATTATAATCCTATTAACTAACAGTTTACTCCGTCAGATTAAGCGTCTCATTTCCAATTAAAATATATCTTTGAATTGAAATTTGAATGAAATACTGGGTCATGAAATATCAAAGAGTATGAAAAATAGAATTACAAATATCTCGGTAACTACTTATCCGATCAAGTTCATTCATGATGCAAAATTTATGTTTTTTTATTGTCTTTTATATTCACTCCTTCAAATAAACAATTTCGAAAAATTTTGTATACCTTTTATCAGAACAAATATTTCAAGAGTCCAAAAAAAATAGTTCTGGTTAATCGAGGTTACTGATATTCAATAGGCTTCTTCCCATTATTACTCCCTAAGTACACACTGAATTTCAAGTCTCTATCTCAATTTGTACGGGAGATAGAGCGATCACAGACATACAGACAGACGGACAAATTTTTTTTCTAAAAATATGTTTTTCGGAATCTCCAGTGTCTGAAACGTGTAAATCCTTCAAAAAAAATTTTTCGATTTTTAAAACGATTACAAGACTTACCCTATACTACATATGATGGGTAAGTAATAAAGGATTCCTCTTTATACAGTGTAAATTTCTGAGTTTTAGTGAATGTAGTTTCGCACAAATTTTCGTTCATTGTTCCAACTCTCATATACCAGCTACATAGTCATATCTACCAGTGTCAAATTATCGCCAAGCTTGCCAATACTTGGCAAAATATCACCAAATTTGGCAACAAAAATAGGCCGCCATAAATGAAACCAATTTGTTGATAGTTAACTAATTTCTGGAAATTTTCTATAATTGAGTTACACCATTTTAGCTTTGTGTATTTGAGTAAAATTAGCAGAATTCTTAAAAGCAAGGAATAGGGAAGCTACCTTTCCTCCCAGCACAAGCTGGAAGGATCCCCCCCCCCCCCTTATCTTTGAAATGTATAATTCAAAATTGTTTCAAATTAAAAGTAGAATAATTAGATTTTAAAATCTTTTGAATGAGTAATAGTAAAAGCTATCAAAGTTTTCCATCTCAATTGAACCTTCCTTTTGCTTACATATCAACGATTGCATGGTTTATTTTCAAATTTTGGTGCAGTTCTAAATGTCTTAAAACACAAAAGAAATATATATATTTAACTGCAGAAAATTTGTATTTACATGAACATGCATATCACCTGTACATGTTCACTGTCAAACTTCCCAATTTTCATTACAAATTTTACTGTTATTTGAGTTTTAACCCTGGCGGGGGTAAATTTCTGTAAAAAACAATGTGAATGAATTTTAAATAAAATAGTTCTTCAAATTAGTATTAATTTTGTGAAATTTAAATATGTCTGTAATGAAACAAAAGTATTTTTTTTAAGGCATCATAAAAATGAGCTAATGAATGATTATGTCTCTTATCAGCAGTGCACATGATTGAGCATATGTGTTGCTATTTTTATCTCTCTCTCTCTTTCTTTTCTTTTTTATTATAAGCTGAAGAAAGAAACCTCTATAAAAATCTTAAAAATAGCTGTATGCTAAATTTATTTCGATTGTTTTTCCATAATTTACTTGTCATGTGTTAATTAGAACAAAAAAGTTTTACTTTTATTAGTTTTTTAGTAGTTAGTAGATTAGGATAAGTTTTATCTCGTAAATCTTCCCTTATTCACCGGGCCAGTTAGTATAATATTTCATTGCAGACTGTGAGATCTGCAGTGGATGAGCTGCATTTTTCAGTTGATGGAATAATGTGAAAGTATTACTTTATATTAGATATCTAAAAATAATTGTTTTTGTCACCTTTTCAAGGAAGTTTTGCATAATGACTATATTCAGTAATTTTATCCCAAAACTGTTTTGCAAAAGTATAAGTTTAAAATGTTTCTGTATTATTTACATTTGTTTTTTCCAGTTTTTTTTTTTTTTTTTTTTGGGGGGGGGGGGGGGGGGCTTTTTATATTCTTCCAAACAGATTACACCTTTAGTATTAAATTTAATTAATTGTGATAAGTTTTCAGTTAGAGAAATGATTTGAGTTTTGTTTTTTTCAAAGTGTCTTTCCAATTATTATTGTTTGATTTTTTGTTTTAATGAGAGGTTATTTAAAATGACTTTATTTTTCTTTCAGAAGAAAAAGCGTAGTGAATCATTAATTGATATGCATGTGAAAAAGATGAAAAAGGAGGAAAAAAAAGATGTAAGTTCTGATTTTGACTAAATATTTTGTTTAGTTTCATTGCTTTTTAATGTAGCGAAGTACTTTTTATACATTTTTATAACATTTCCATATAAACGTAATTTGTTCTTAAATATTTAATTGGCATGTAGTATCAATTGTATATATTCCTCTTGATTAATTCAATAGTTTACTGCAGCTCTAAAAACCTTCTCAAATTTCTGACTTAAGTAAATTGTTTGTAACTTATTTGTATACTTATTACGAATAATGATACATATATTATATATATATATATATATATTGCAATAAAAAAATGAACAGAAATCATGTTAATCCATAGCTAAACTGTCATGATATTCTTAAATCAGAGTGATATTAAAATAGCTTTTTATTTATTATTAGCTATTAACATTGTTAAAGCAAATACTTTTTTAATTTATTTATTAACATAAACAAGATGCTCTATCACAGTAAAAAAAAAAAAATCAAACATTTTTTAATAATTTGTAATAGAAAAATAACAATTAAAATTATTAAAAGATTTATTATCTTTATTAACCCTTAATCGTTGTGCTTGATGCATTCATGGGCATTGCCTGAAAATGTATCAGGAGCAACAATAAAGGGGTTAATATTTACTGAGATATCTGCTAGAGGCTTTTTGGAATGTCTTCAGTTAGGTGGAATTTTTAAACAGGCATACATTTTAATCTGCTTCTAAAGGATCCAGCTGAGATACATTTTGTTTTCAATATTATTATTATTCATTGCAGAAAAGTTTATCATTTCTATATATTAAGAATGGGATATTTGTTTTCTAATACTTGTAACTTTGCCATTCATAGAAAAAAAGCAGATTGTAATATTAGTCCCCAATATGCTATTTCTTTTAGGCAACAATTAAAGTGTCAAACCTAAAAAATAATGCTACATTACATAAGCCAGCCATAAAACGAAGCAGATGTATCATTGTACAGTTAAACACTGATAATCTCTACTGCAATTTTTTAACTTCTAAGCATCGCACAATTTCAATTTTTACATCTTCGTATAGGACAAAAAAGTACTTTTAAATACAATTTGTTTGAAAGCTGCATCTCAATTTATATTTGAGATATTAATTTTTTTGCAGTTTTTAATGTCACTTCTGTAATGGTGGCAACTGAAAAACTCCATTTCTGTAGAAAATAAAAGGAAAAAAGTTGAAAAATAGTAGACTTTTTGTTGCCATTTTCTTATAACAACTGAAAAAAAATTAATAAAAAATTTTAACTATAAGCTATTATAAACTATAATTTTAAGTACAGTAGAACCTCGATTATCCGAAGTAATTGGGACCGACCCTACTTCGGATAATCGAGAATCAGGGTTGTTACATTTAAAATATTACATTTAAAACAGTGTTTAAAACATGTTTATTAAAGAATCGTTTGATATTCAAGTTGTACGCTTTATTTACACAACAAATACATCATTTTCATGTGTGGATTATTCAGAATTTAAAAAGATGGTGTTGAGTACAAAATCTGGCTACAAACCACCAAATCATCATGAAATAGGAGACATATTACTTGACAAAGTGTATGAATCTGTGCTGGAAACTTATAAAAATGATTTAAGAGAACAGATTGTTTGTGCTGCTCTTGACAGATGGAGTAACATTCACAATGAGCCAGTTGTAGGAATTACAGTACCTTGTAAAGGCCAAATTTACTTAGTAGATTCAATTAATACATCTGGCCATCCTCATGAATTTAATTATCTTTGTGAGCTTGCAAGTATTGCAATAAATAAAGTCGAGGAACGCTATGGTTGTTTTATTGGCAGCTTTGTAACAGACAATGCTGCCATCAAAATGAGAAATGAACTTAAAAAGATTGAGAGACATAATATGAATATTTTAACTTATGGATGTTCAGCTCATGTCTTAAATCTTCTAGCAAAAGACATTAAAATCTCTAATATAAAAGCTCAAGTTTTGATATTGTGAAATATTTTCGAAATGATCATTTTGCTTCAGCAAAGCTTCGGGAAATAGTTGCTAAAAAGCTTGAGTTACCATCAGGTGTCAGGTGGAATTCCATGTTGGACACACTGGAGTCTTACATAAGCAATTGGTCACAAATTTTCAAAATTTGTGAAGATAATCGAGAGAAAATCAATTCTGATATTTCTAAGAAAGTCCATAGACTTGCAGTTAAAAAGAAATGTTGAAGATTATATCCAAAGGCTCAAACATATTGCAATTTCATGTGACAAAGCTCAGAGTAATAATTGTATTATTAGTGATGTAGTTGAAGTTTGGAAAGATTTTTAAAAAGAAATATCAGAAATATGTGCTGCTAGTAATCTTACCATGATTACAAAAAACATTGAAAAAGCCATAGAAGACAGATATAAATTGGCCATAACATCTGTACATTTCTTGGCAGACATTACTCATCCATGCTTTAAAGGAGAATCACTTACAATTGATGAGACAGAAAAAGGCATGAACCTTGCAGCCGAATTATGCCCTGAACTAATTCCTATAATTATAAACTATAAAGCTAAGTCAGCTCCATTCTCCAGTTATATGTTTGATGCTATTAATAATAATGCAAAAAAATAAATAAAAATGATATGCTGTCAGTTACCAATCATAAATTCGCTGTTCAAGAATCAAATAAAGTGCACAATTTTGTAGAAATAACACCTTTATCTTGGTGGATAAGCTTTGAAAAACACGTCGGTAAAAATAGCATGCTGATCACAAAACAATTACATACAGCTGTGTGGATGGTTTAGAAAGAGTTTTCGACTTTTGGCTTTGTGCTGAGCAAAACTAGAAACCAGTTAGGTGTTGATAAGGTTGCCAAGCTTGTTACAATTTTTAAGAACTTAATAATTAGATGTTTTAGTTTTGAATAAAAAATTAATTGTTAATTAATGTTTGGTATTTATTAAATAATTTTTTTCTTATTTACTGTTTTTTGAAAATATTTTCATTCTTTATATTTAATAATTTTTGCTCGCTTTAATCAAAATTGTGCTGTTGAATGAGAAAAAAGTGTTTTAAACAAAAAAAAACATGTTTTTTGGTTTTTTTTCTAAAAAAAAACATGTTTTTTTCCAACCCTGTACGAGAATTCATCAATAATCATCTAGTTTAATATGTAGTATCGTCATTGAACTGTTATTATGACTTATTTTAACTGTTAAATACTAAATTAAAATTATAAATGAAAATAAATTTATTTCTGAAACAAAAACTTACAGTGGTTTACATGCAAGCTTCATCTGGTGTAAATTGGCCGTCCTTTGCCGTGTAGCTCTATCCCGAAGTTTTCGTAAAAGCATGAGTTCAGAGGAATCACACTGTTCCTGTTGCTCCAACCAAACAAGGCCTTTTGAGAAACACTCAAAAGCATCATTGTTACTGATCTTATTTACTCCAGAATCATTCTCATCTTCATCATCATCTTCTTGAGAATTTCGGACTTCTGCTGTTAATTCCCCATCATTGAGCAACTGGAAGTCTTCATCTTCCACGTCACAATTCAACCCATCTGTGATTTCTTTATCCCCACAATTTTCAAAACCTTTCATTGTGCTAAAAATGCTTGAAAACTCAGTAACACTATCTTTCACAATGTCTGTAGCATTTTCATCTGCGCGAGTTGAAAAATTTTCGCCAACTTCGTCTTAGTGTCGATTGCGGCATAGCAAAGCTGGAACATCTTTTTATTTCAGGATGTGCAGATCTTTATAAGGAGAGTTCATAGCTTGAAAACTGTAGGAACTTCTGATAAAACTGTAGACACGATATTTAGTAAAAAGAACATGTCTTAATGAAAGGGATGCTGATCTGGCGTATAATTAAACGTTACTTAGGAAAAAGGTAGAACATCAGTGCCTTCCATAGCACAAGATTAAACTTGGCACTGAGACCACACGTGGTCCGTGCAACATAATGAGTCCGCGTACGGCTCAAAAGCACAACTATACCCTATGAAGCGAATCCACAGACAGACTTTTTCCGTGCGATCGTTTTCAAAATCGCCGCGGAAAAAGTACACCAAGCAAGGCCAAAACGATACTGCGCCAAAAATGGAACTCACGGCAAACCTGCTTTCGCCAAGGAGTGACCAGAGGAGAAAGAGCGCTCGCAATGATGATAAACCTGATCATTCAGAAAACGGAACGTACGCTTGCAAAGAGTTGGCATTTTGCCAAAATGGTACTATTGATAAAAAGAGGATGCGTTATGACTGAATTTCCGAAATTAAAACTATAAAAGCTGATAAAAAGTTGATTGATTGATCAAAACATAAGATAATGAATTTTTAAAGGGAAAACTTAAAATGGATTAAATAAGATACATTAAAATTAAAGATTAAATAATTAAGACTAAGGATTAAAGATATTAAATTAGAGATATTGAATTGGGAAGAATAAGAGACAATATATCAACATGATATCTTTCATCAATTTTTTGATTTTTGCGACAAATGAATCAACTGCTGCGACATTTCCAGACATTCTTTCACCCTCGATTTTGAGTTGTCTTATACCATGGCGAATTTTGAATTTTTCTAGCCAGCCACTACTGGCTTTGAAGTCATCAGAACCACCAAGCTTTGAGTTGAGAATCAAAGCTTTTTCTTGAATCATTGGCCCAGATAGGTGTATTCCTTCACATCTTTTCTGCACAAACCATTTGTGCAAAGCTGCATCTAAATCTGTATGATCTGCTAATTTCATTGTTTTTCGGAATTTGGCGCCTTTCCCGACATCAAATTCAGCAAAACACTTCTTAATTTTTTCCGAGTTCCTTTTCATCTCACTGACAGTTGACATGCCAACGTGAAACTCCTTTGCAAGTTTTGTCACAGCTTCTCCCGATTCTAGTCGCGCAACAATATCATATTTTTCCTGTATGGTTAATATGATTCTTTTTCTATAAATGGAAGCCATGATAAAAAAGAAAACTTGTGTATAAAAAAATGAGAAAGACAATGCGTAAGCTCTATATGATAGCACTCAAGAAAATTCTGATCGGAAATGTAACAGCAGAAAAAGAAAACAAACAGGAATTCTGGCCAGCTGCCAAAAGGGACCATACCTAAAAGATCGTCCTAGTAGAGGTAGAATAGCAAATGGGTTTTTCCTTCCTTTTCCCTTTTCTGGAATAGAATTGTCCACAAAGGATAAGTGACTCCTCCCTCTTTTCAAATTCTGCTGCAATGAAAATTTCTCTGTTCTTGAGTTGACAAAAGAGGTTAGGTTCTTTGCACTTGCTTACAATCACAGGGTGCAATAACATTCGATTGTTCTGGGGTGACGTCATTTTATATGAAATAAAAGCACGTATTTTAAGTCGTAAAACTGAAATAAGTTTTCTAGAAGTGCATCATTTTCACTCCAGTGGCTTTGAAATCCTTCACTTTTGAAAATAATGCAATTGAAATCACTGATAAAACGCAAAGTTTACAAAAATTTAGAGTCCCTTTATAGAAGAGCAGTGACCTTTAGGTTAAAATGATATTTGTTTGAGAATTGGACTAACTAATATAAGATGACTTTTTTATTGTAACTAATTTTGTAGGTGTATTATAAATTAACAAAATAGTTCCTTCTTAAACATTTTCTTTCGTTGAAATTTGATGTGTTCCACCTTGTAATAATAATTTTTTTTTTCCTCATTCAAACACTAAAAAAGAAACCTGGAAGAAATGTGAAAAAGTAAATTACAATTTAGAATGTGGCATTAAAATAAAATACTTACATTCAATTTTAAAATCTTGATGGAACTTGACGATTTTTCAACCCTTTTGTGACACACTGGTTGAAAATCACTGGTTCAGTTATTATAAACAAATGAAGTTTTAAATTTATTTTTATTAATCTCCAGAAATTGCATCCTTATTTTTTTTTAAACTTTTTTAATTATGCATGTTTTAAGTGACTAAATATTCTGTCTTTATATTGATAAAAAATGGGCTATGCTATGAATACTCTGCAACTTTTATGCAATAAAAGATAAAACATCAACCAAATGCTATACAGTAGAAGATCTTTATAATGCAAACCTAAAAACGCAAGGTTGTGTGTTATATAGAATTTTGCGTTATATGGATCACATCATTAAATTTACCTTGTAAATATGGCCAAATATGTCTGAAACATATCAAAATACATTAGAATATCTTTATATTCCATTCCTTGTTACCAAGAGTTATCCAAATTATAAATTTTTGCATAATATAGGTCAGACATTGTTAATTTTATTTTATAAACATGATCCAAATATAACTGGCCAAACCATCCCTTATATTAGACATTTTCAAAAATGTTTACTGTAATAATGGCATTTTTTTCATTAAAAACTTCTTAAATTAGGAGATAAAGTTGAACTAATGTATAAAATTTAGTCCTCTAGAGAGTAGCAATATTTTTACAATGTGGAAATGCAGGTGCTTTTGAACTGCAAAATTCATTGTTTACATCTGAGAAGTTGTGCATTATATGGTGAATTGCGTTATAAAGATCTTCTACTGTATAAGATTTTTTTTACATTTACAAATCATCTATTTAAATATGAGTTAAGAAGTTTTTTAACTTAATTTACAAAGAATTAAGAATTTTTGCATTTTTTACTATTGTTTTAACAATATTATTCTTAAAGGATCTATCTTGCAAAATATCTGTATCTAATATCTAAAAGTCAATATATAAAAGCCCAATAGTTACATTAAAACCAGTATACAGTATCCTTAATGCCGTTTGTTGAGTCAGTGCAATTATTTTACAATTGTATGTTGTTTTTATTTTAACTTTTCTTTTTACATTGTTTCTACACATTTGATATTATATTCATCATAGTAAAAAGGAAATAGCAATTATACTAAACCAAGTCCAAATATTTCTGAGATATAACTTTTATTTCAAATATACTAAATGTATTTTTAATAACTTCAAAAGTTTGTGCTATTTTTTAATATTAAAATTAATAAAACATATAAAATTTCAATTCTTTAGAATCTATTTCTAACTGTTATTATAAATTTGAAAAATTATACAAATTCATTAGCGTAAGAGAGTTTGCACCTTTGATAATTTCTTTCATTTTTTTTACTTTGAGAATTTCTTTCCAAAAGGTAGCAAAATTTATTCTTCTAACACAATTTAAAATAATTCAACAGTTAAAAAATAAATAAATAAATAAATAAAAATAAAGATTTTTTATCAAGAAGATTCTGCCTCCTTCCTAACTGAATAAAATAAAATAAAGTTTTTATTTCTATTTTGGTTTTTATAATCAGGTGTATAAAATTTATCTAAAATGAGGACTCTAGGGAGCTCTGCCCTCCTGATGAAATAATGAAAAAATGCTTCAGTTCCCTCTTTAAAAAGATAAAAAAAAAACTTTGTAGAAGCATACTTTTTGGATTTTCAATGCTACTACAGTATGGGACCTGTTATCCAAAAGCCCCATATCGGGAATGCTCCAAAAACCAGAATGCAAAATGATAACCGAAATATAATTTGTTTCATTTCAAAAACGTGAAAACTAAAGATGTATTTTATGTCAAGCATGGGATGCAGTAAACAAATATATGCTCTTCCATGGTTGATACAATTTGTGGTCATGTCCATGTGCAAACTTTTTTATGGTTTGAATGAGCCTGAAGTTGTAGACTTTAAAATTTCTGAGAAAGAAATTATTACAAATCTGCTGGACTAATCTAAAGGACTTCCATGTTCAGAAGCTCAAATGCTGGATCAAGAGTCGGTGGAAGAATGTCTAATTGCATATGGCGATACTCATGTAAGTTGTCAGACTACTGGCAGTGAGATTTGTAATATAATGACAAATGATGTGCCTAATAGAAGTAAAAATAATGACCAGCAGAATGAGGAGGGTGAAGAAATTTCAAATGAGAAACCAATATTTTTCAACTGAACAGCTGATTTATGAAATGCAGAAAAGAAGCTACTTCCATGAACAGCAAATCATGACAGGATACAGGAGCTATTAGTGCAAGAGACATGCTATAAGCAACCAACTTAATAAAAATGTTCCAAAAATCCAAATCAAAGGAAGCTTCTCTCAAGTCTTAAAACTAAGCTTTATGTGTTGATGTAATGTTATTTGTTATTATGTATTTACATATATTATTTATATTTTATACATTTCATACCGTGGTTTTGTACAATTCTTAATACTTATAGTAAAGTGTTCTGAATTATGGAAAAGCTCCTTATCCAGAATATCTCAGGTCCCAAGCATTCTAGATAACTGATCATATATTGTACTTATTTGCCATGCTCCTATATATATTATGTACCGTAATTTCCAGTGTATAATCTGCAGACCAAACAATTTTGTTTGAACCCCAGAAATTTTATTCAGTAATTGAAGACAAATATTTACCATGATTTGAAAAGTTACATTTTATTTTATAACATTTCTGGGTCGAAACATGTTTGTTTGATCAGCAGATTATACACCGGAAATTACGGTATTTATGTTTATATGTTGTCTTAAACCAGAGGCAAGGGCTAAAAAGACTAGAAAGTGGAAAGCAAGCATTTTTGGCTATTTCCTATTCATATTATCAATTTTGAAAATCACTGGTTAAATCTTCCATTATTTCTTAATTCTTAAATTTCTACATTACTTTTTATGTTCATATGTTTGCAAATTACTTTGCAAGCAGTTCTAACACCTACCTGTATTTTGTTCTACCTTCACCCATATACAAATCAGTTAATTCTGTTATTTTATAAATAATGGTGCTAATTTTAAATCTAAAGAAATGTCCTTTTTTTTTCTTTAATTAGAAAAAATCAGACCGACATGAAAGGAAACCTTTTGATAGAGATGAGATGGCTGTTCGTCACTTCACCAAAGACCAAGTTAATTCTGTTATTGATAAAGCAAAGTATTTAAATTCCCGCTTTAAACCTGGCCAAAAACAATATCTTTGACTGTAATATTGTTTGTTATTTATATATTTAATAATAATAAAGTTTTTATTATATACTTTTTAGTGACTGTTTGTGTGTTTCATGTTGTTGTAGATATTCTGCAGTTTATTATAGCTTAGTACCATGGAACAGCATTTTTTAAATACAATTCTAATATTATTTATATTATCCTCAAAACTGATTTCTGGTAATTGTAGTATTATCTGTTTAAAGTAGAAACTTTAACAAAATAATGTTAATTCATCCAGCAGTTCAGGATAAATTTATTGTTTCCTTTTAAGATTCTGAAAATATTCATTGTTTACTTCAAGCAGTACCTCTAAACAGATTTCTGATGTTTGTAATGAACATGTTTCTTATGTTTTTAAAATTGTGGATATTTTTAGGGTTCCATACTTAAAAACGGAACCATTATAAGATCACTCCTGTGTCTGTCCGTCCGTCTGTCTGTCACAGCCATTTTACTCGTAAACTATGGAACGTGGAAAGTTCAAATTCAGGGAAGTAATAAAGACTATTGACCCACATATTTTCAGATTAATAAACATTCATAAATATATTTAGTAAAAATGTAGGGGGGCAAATTATGCTACTTGAAAAAAAAATCTTTTCTTTGTATATCATGTAGGGTATCCTGTGAAAGCTTTCATAACGCTGAACTCAAAAATACATTCCTTTTAATTTTAGGTATTATATTTTAAAAAATATTGTCTAAAATGTAACGCAAAAAAATGTTCCCCCCATCTAATTCCGAAACTACTGAAACTAAAATTATGAAAAAAATTAGAGGTAGTAATGCTAATATAAACCTTGCCGAAAAATTATAGTGTCATCCTAGGTCACATAGTTTTTGAGAAATTAGCATTTTTCTGTTATACACAAATTTCGATTTACAGGCATTCAGAAAAAATGTTGAGCATCGCTGGATAAACCTATCATTGCAGAAGTATAAAAGCATTCTTGATAATGATTTTCGAAAAAAATCATCAGTAATTAGCAGAGATATTAACCCTTAAAGATAGGCCAGTTTGGACATACATAAGGACAGGGGCGGCGTACTCTATGCCTAGTTAACAACTTTTAATGATATATATGTGTGGCTTCGCAATATATGGCACGGGTCAACTACACAATAGAATTCTCCCCACCTCCAAACGGTCTGTCGGGGCTCAGATGAGAAGGAAGTATTTTCTTCTTTGCACTGGCCTGCTATTGATGCATACAGGAATCCATTTTGTTGCCTAAGTGGAAGCATAAATACAGAATGACTGCACGCGAGAGGAAAGACGCGAATAAAACAATAATAAGTGGAATATTTACGTAGCTTGTGCGTTCTTAAAATGCAGTTACATTTTTTTTTTTTTTTTTCAATTTTAAGCCTTCGTGAAGGTTTCAAAATGTATAATATCAATGATTTTTAACCCCTAAAATAACAATTTTTAAATTTAAGAATTTCTCACGATACATATTTATGAATAAGATTATTAAGTTTTAACATCTATCATTGTTTTTCAGTTATACATAAATATTTTTCAACATCAAAGTTAATCAACGCAGTATATAACTGAGATTTTAATTCCCATCAGCAGTATTTGTTTTCTATTTAAAATAAAAGCCACTTTTTATTTATTTATTTATATATATATATATATATATATATATATATATATATATATATATGAATACTTTTCATTTTTTAAGGTGGATCTTTTAAAATTTTAATGTCATCTAATCCTCCACTCCCCTGCACAGAGTTTAAAATCATGAATTTTTTTTTCTTTTTTGACCATTGGCTTCTTAGTAATAACAATAAGTATCCGCGTAAAATTTTCCTTACCCACAAAACTTAAAACATTTAAAATATTTTTCTCTTTTCTTGTTTCTTTCAAATGTTGTGTTAAATGTTAAATAAATAAATGACTTACCCTTCTCCCAAATAAAAAAATAAATGAATAAATAAAATATAAAAATAATTTCAAAATTTTTAGATTATTATACTGTATTTGTTATTCATTGGAATCGTTGATGTTAATTCTCTCCCATCCCCCCAGCAAATAGAGAATAATTAATAGCTGGTATTAATACAAAAAAAATTCTTTTTTTCAGCTTTTGTAGTCTTAAACCCTGTAAAAAAAAGGGAACACATTTTCTTATTTCATTGTAAGTTTCACACCTTTGTTTAAAATAAGCTATCTAAATCTGCAAAAATATGTTACCAATTTTCCTTTATAAATGTGTGAAATTTAAATAGCAAGATTATTTTCCTTTATAATAATAATAATAATAATAAAAAAATACTCCGCATTCATAATGCTTATTCTTTAGCTATTATTTTTTCCGTCATTACTCAGCGAATTTAGATAAAACATTAATTACTTTATCAAAGTCAATATTTTTAATAAATATTTCTTTATTAAACTGGGCTAACGACTAATTATTGCCAAATGATAATTTAAAATACTTTTATTGCTTAAAAAATATATAAGTTTCACATTTTTTCTTTAATCGTTTAAACAAACAAATCTTAAAACCCCTTTTTATGAAATTTTCATTATACTAATATTTTCAATAAACAGTATAGTGCAATACAAAATTTTAGTTTTATTTAACCTTTTGCTCTTCTTTGTGGAGAGTAACTTGCCATTTTTTAAAAATCTCTGCTATTAGGTGTGCGAAGTGTTAATGCAACAATAGCTTGGCTTTTTTTTTTTCACCCATCAGTAACACACCCCCCCCCCCCCCAAAAAAAAAAAGAAAAAAAAAAGAATGATTTTATTATACAGTCAATCGTATAAACTGCGTGCTTATGTACTTTTTTTGTATCACGACAGACAATTTTTGTATAAGAAATCAGGATTGCAATTCACTTCTTATTTAATCAAAAATATAGAATATGTCACTAAGCCGAAGTCTTATTTTTATTCCACGTTTTAAAGCCTTATAAAAGAACAATTTTTAATCTTTTATCATCAATAACTTGAAATGGAAATAAATCTTCGCTTATCTTAAATGCATAAATTCTGCGGATTTCAATATTCAAAATTATTGAAGGAAAATTTAAAGATTGTACGCATTCTAAATGTCCCGTACTATACTGTCCCGCAACAACTGTCGTGACGTTGTTAATAATAATGTAGCTCTTGTAAAGATAATTTAAACAAACCTACTTTATTATACATGAACTATAATAACTCGAGAAGTACTAAAAATTTCTTTGGCTTACATCCAGGCAACACTGAGCTAGTTACTCCATACTTTGGACTCAAGAAAAAAAAAGTAGCTTGAATATTTTATTCATCTTTTAATTATACCTTTAATAGTTTCAATTCAAGAATAACATTTTCAATAATCAATTTTTCCTATGTTTTCCATATATTATTCAAGTTATTAAAAAATGACTCATAATTTTTTCATTCAAGAAATTCCTTATATTTGTATAATTTTTTTTCCTTTCTATTATAAGGAATTTTTTGAATGAAAAAAATAATATGTCATGTTTTTAATAGCTTGACAGTTGTTTTGTCCTTTGAACTATAAAGGACAAAATATAAGTATAAAATACAGGCATTACAAAAGGCAGTTATTTCTGTCGATAAAAATTATCTAAAAAAATATTCATCAGTTAAATGCAGCATTTAATGTTATTAAACTCAAGAGAGAAAAACAAAGGCCGCGCACTTGAATTTTATGTTTTATTTTTAAATATGCAAATTTTTTATCAGAGTTCTTGGCAAAGTCTTTAGGTAAGCAGTTTGAAGATTGTGAAATCTTTAGTGGATAAAAATAGATTTTTAAATTTAAGAGAAATTTCAAAAGTTTCTAAGATTTTAGATAAAGAGTATAATTCGAGACAAAAAAGATGTAGTTTTGCATCAAAATAGATGCTTTACTAACTCCGCAGTCAAACCTATTCAGACTATCTTCCTTTAATCTCCTCCTAATCTACCCATCTTGACCTTTGGAGAGGAAAATGCAGGAAAAAGTAATTATACCGTGCGGAGCGCAACTATCCCATATGTGTAATGTAATGTCCATTAACAGTATAAAAGCAATAAACATCAAATTGTTAAAAACATACTAAATCTGAGTTAGGGGTCTCAGGACTCTAAAAAGTGGAAAAAATGAAAAAAAGACCCTTTTCAACATTTGATGTCTTAAAATGTATATGATTTAACACAATTTTAATTGGAATGAAAGATATAAGTATGTTGTTTCATTTCATGTATTTAAAAAATTGCAAGATACAGAATTAGTATTTATAGGGGGCTCGAAACTGTTAGACTTTTGTCGAACAAAAAATTGGGATAACAGTTTACGTGCTGGATGACAAAATAAATATTGCAACTAGAATGAAAATTTTGGTGCTTACTTATGCTTCAGATTGTAATAATTTCCCTGAACTTAAATAAATTTGTATTTAAAGCATTTTTATATTTTTAATGCAATGTTGCATTTAGCTAATACAAAATTTTAAAAATATGAACAGTAAAATCACCTAAAAAAATATTTCTTTGAACAATAAAAAGGAAATTTTAGGTTCAGTTTATACAGACTAACATTAAATACATGTTTTGACAATTTCATGAAAAAATATTCAGAAGTTTTTGAGGTATCCTGTGCGTTATGCCCAAAAACACCATTTGGAGAAAAATGACTTCAAAGTTTCGGAATCACCGCTTCAGTTATTGAGCGGGTATAATTCTAAAAGCCATAACTTCTGTTCTAACGGGAATTTTAAGGAAACAATTATATCAAAATATTCAGAAAAGATAAGAGTTTAACATCTAAAAAAATTAAAATTTCTTAAATTTTGAAGTTTTAAGACTCCTGCGACCACTTAACCGTTTCTGGCGTGGAGTAATTCTATTTATAAACTTATGAAATAATGAACTGACGTCTGACACCAGAATTTATAAACAAATTTATTAGAAAATGCAAACTTGTTTATTTTCGTGTACATGATAAAAGGAAAATTTTAATTAAATATTCTTGGTGCCGATTATCTGTTTTGGAATTAAAATTAGGTGTCCTTTTTTTAAGGGCACCGCCCTCAAAAGGTTTAATTAGAATGAATCGCATAAATACTGTGGGATTCGTGATAGTTTGCATTGAGTGTATCTCTCAATACGCCTCGAGTGACTTTAAAAGTTAATTAAACACCTATCTGGAAAAGTGCGGCACTGACCAAGGTGGCATTGCAACTTTGAGACCTCAATTCAAAGCGCACTTAGCACACTGCCAAATTTAAACTTTGAACAAAGGTTTTGTTTTAGCTACACTGTAGAAATAAAGGTTATTACTACGCTGAATTTAGTTTCATGAAATGCCAAATGAAGTTTAACTATGCACTGCTTTTATTGTCAGTACTGAATTAAGTTCATCATAAACAGATTAGGATAATATTAAAAAAAAGAGTTATACGAATAGCTATATTTAGGTTCCATATCTCTTTGAACTTTTATGGTATACCCATTTACACTTTTCTAATATATACAGTTATACCCAACCCTACGTTGTATAGTTTTTTTACAAAGTCTTAGTAATCTTTCAGCAATGGTTTTTTTTTTATAATACCATTACAAATTCATATATTTATTCTACGGAACCCTCTGTGCATGAGTAATACTCGCACTTGACCGTTTATTTTCTTTTATGTTGCTTTGAAGCTCTGATTTTCATATTTTTCTGTTATGTTGTTCTGCATTTTTCCTGATTTTCACAGATTTGCTTTGTATTGTAGAGTAACACAGATGCATGCATATTAGATGTTTATCTCTCCTAGAATAATATAAATGGACATGACATTCATAATCGCACATAAATTTTCTGAAAATTCCATGTGCATCTGTACATATATAACTTTTAGATTAATTGAATGAATAGAAATATATTTTTTTTCATAACTTTACATAAATGTACTAAATTGATGTTATAAACCTATCATAGTAAAATGTTATAAATTTTATTTGTGATACTTAATTTTAATATTGCAAAGTAAGTGGATTTAAAAATTCCACACTAGTCAGTATCAAAATCTTGCCTGTAGAAATAATGATTGATTCTTATAAATTTTACATTACACAATCAAAATATGGCAATGAAATTACCATGTCACATATCATCTTTTAGTGAATAAAGCTTGCTTTTGAAATTAAGGTATTTTATGTATTTCTAAAATATTATTGGAATTTGAAATAATAATAAAAAATATATAATAATATGAGTGTTAGCAATGTATAAATAGATGCACATAAAAACATTAGCCGAGATACAGTAACAAAGGGAACAAAAATGCGTTAGCAGATATTGCTGAACATGAAAGAAGATAAGATGGATACCAAAAGAAAAATGTATGATACAAAAACTAACAAAACAGATCTGACAGACAATTCGTTATCTAAGACTGTGATAATACTCTTTTTATGTTTTCAATTTTAACTATCATTGTAAAATGAATACAACAATCCTAATTTTGTATATAGTACATGTAAAATTCTTTTTCATAAATATGGTTTGTGCTGGTGCAATTCGGATGCTATATTTGAATTTTGAAATGTCAGATATAGGTATTTAACATAATGATTTTTTTAAATGGAGGAAAAATTTATATACAGTAGAGTCTCTGAAATCCACTTGCATTTCAAAACATAAAACAGTCAAATTTGAAATTAAGAAGTATTATTCCAAATATCAGTGAACGAAAATAAAATTATTTTTAATGTAAATTTATGAGAAAACAGTAAGGACACAGGATATTACACAAATAAAATGCTTTTATTTCACAGAAATTTACATGCAACAAAAAGTAAAACAATGGAAATCGACAAGAAATGTAAACAAGCCCAGAAAATTGTTAGTAGTGGCACCCTCTATCGGTCACTATAGAAAGTCGCAAATTAATTTATTTTATGTTTCATGTAAGGAATTCATTAAATTTTCATTAATGCATGGCATAAAATATAGCCTGGCTCTATATTTATCGAAAATCAGGACGAAGTACACATTTTTCAGGTTTTCAGTTAACCTTACCACCAGCTAAAGCAGCTGAACTGTTGAAATATGCAAAAAATATTAACCCAGGTTCAGAAGAGCTTTTCAAAGAAGAAGAAATTGTTGAATGGGTGAATAATAAATATGAAGACTTAAAATCATGTTGCAGATGAAGAAATTATTTCTTCAATTATTAATCCACCCAAAGACAGTGAAAGTGAGTCTGATGGTTTGAAGAATGATTGGTTTTAGGTGAATTTTTTTTTAAGTTCTTGGAGCAGCAGAGTTGTATAGACCAACGTGAAGTAATGACTATTTACAAAATTCAAAAGAAACTTCATCAAGAGGAAATGAAAGTTCTCAAGAAATAGACTGTTCAAGAAATGTTTAAAAATTGTAATAAAAAATAATTGTGGTTATTAAAAAGATAAAGTACTGATAAATAAAAGAGATTCAAGTTTTGATTGCTTAAATTGAATTGGATACAGGTAAGTTGAAAAAAAAATGTTTAATCTAGAATGTGCAAAACTCTAAAATCTGCAAAATTCTAAAATCCGCATAGCCTCTGGTCCCAAGCTGTGTGGATTTTTGAGACTCTACTGTATATCAGGCATGAAAAAGCTCCTCTTAAAGGAGGAAATCCACCTTTTTGAAAACTATTTCGGATACTCTCTGGATTGATGCAAGAAAATAACTGGTGCATATTGGGGAGAGGGGGGGTGGAGTAATTTCAGTCTCAAACATTTTATCTATTCAAACATCAAACCTTTAGAGTTTGTTTCTATTCTTTTTTAAAAGATGCTTATGTTATGAACACATGAAAAGCACATGAATGAATTTGTTAAAAGTGTCTGACTTTAAAAGACGCAAAATTTGCATAAATTTCTTTTTTGTAACATAATATTTTGGCTCACCCATATTTAAATAATTTTAGATAGTTTCAGTGTGGTGAAGATGTATGTGCTGGACAAAGTTGATATGGAATGACCTACCATAGTTAAAACCCCTTTTATTTTCCCTCAACAAGAAGAAAAAAAGCTGAAAACTAACAAACAAATAATCTAGAATAAGATTTGGCATCAAAGATTTATTATCGTACTTTACGTACATTCATCAACTGTACTTTTAACAAACTGTCTTATATTGCCTTTTGATTCAATGATCTACCTTCACTGTTAGATTAAATTTGATTTTCATTTTTAGTATTTTCTAAATTTAGAGGAAAAAAAACTAAAATAGTCTTACATTATATATATATATATATATATATATATATATATATATATATATATATTTTATATTTGTTAAAATGTTACTAAACTATAAGAATTTATCACTGTATAGCATGAAAAAATTTCCACCGTTTTTTGTTTGGATCACTTTTTTGCTGATTTCATTTCGATTTACTTTCGACTGTGTGATCAATGAAAACAACAAATTTCCAAATACATTTGTGCTTCTGGATTAAATGATAATCTGCTAAGAATGTAAAGTTAATATTTTGATTTTAAAATATGTAAAAGTTTATCAAATTTATTTGTATGATTTTATTATATATATCTTATGTTGCAACGATTTCCTTAGTTAAATTATTATTTTTAAACAAATCTAAAATAGTCAAATTAATTAAATAAATATATTTTAATTTTAAAATTTAAATTATTTTTCCATTTCAATCCACCTCTGAAAAATTAATATTTTGCAATTTTATATTTTCTCGGAATCGACATTATTGAAAATCATAAATAAATAATAATATCTTTATTAGATCATCAAAAGTCATAAATAATGATAATATCTTTATTAGATCATCAAAAATCATAAATAATAATAATATTTTTATTAAATAACTAAGTTTATTTATTCCCCAAAATTCTAATATTTTTCATTGTATTTCATTAAGTTAATTTCATTTTCTGTAGCGATGTCTGTTTACCGTTATTATTTTTAAATTTTCGTTTCTGATTGCTAATTCCAGAAAATTATCACGTTTGCAAGCGTATTCACTTATTTTGTTATGTTACTTGTGATCAGCTATCTTGCAGTTGCATACCGCATGTCAAATTTCTCTTGAAGATTTTTTTGTAGCATTCACTTGTGGCATGCGCCGATCGGCTAACAAATTCCTCTGCCAAAATTCAGCAAGCTTCAGGTTACGCCTAGAAAAATAATCCTAGCATGCAGGATGTATCTACTGGATGATGGCAACGACTGCACTCGCCGATAGGAGAAGATCATCAACTGCACTTACAGCTTCGAACCCCACCTGTATGTACGAACTGCACTCAAAAAAGGGTTGGAGTAACCAATTCATCATTGTATTAAAGATTGCCTTCAAGAAGTTTTTTTCCAAAAAGTCTTCTGCTTGCAAATCGAGCCATGGCGAGATATTGGCGACAGTAATCATAAGATTTATAAGCACATGGTCAGTGTTCATCTAGCATTACACACATTAAAATAAACCCATCAATAGCATGTTTAAATTAACAAGATTATTATTATTAGTGTAGTATTGGTACTATTATTGGTAGTAATATTTAAATGAAGCAGAATAGAAAATGATTCAATATAGGGATTTTTTTTTAAATCATTAATATGTTAAATTTTTGTATCATAAAATAATTTTCATCTATTCATTTATGATGTATCTGATATTCTCATTCAGATACCAGATAACTGATCCAGTACTTTTACTTTGAAAATTGTCTTTTAAAAGTCTGCAGAAATTTGATTTAAAAATATTTTGAGTATCAAAATCATAAAGCCAACTATAATCTATTATTTAAAGAATATTTTTCTTTTATTGAATTCCATCTGTTATTAAAAAGGATATTTTATCTTTATAGATAAATAAAACTTTATAACTATATTTGTAGCAGATGCGTTAATTTAAAATGAAATTAGAAAATCTTAATCATTTGTAGATGAAAGTAATTTCTTTATTGTGGCTCATAAGATTTAAGGCTGTCTCAAAGAGTGTTTGTTCTAAGAATTTCCTGTGAAATTTTCTAACGTATCTACAGATTCATTTTTAATTGTAAAAGCATGTCACTTGCAGACATCACTATTTAGTTGATTTTGAATCTAATAATCTTTTTTATTTTTTGATAAATTAATTGCATGTTGAGTTACAGGTGATTGTTGTTTCATGGCGACTTTATCATATTATCACGTCTGGAAATTCAGTTCAAATGCTAAATGCTTTAACAGTATTTTCTAAAAGATAACCTTTAACAAAAAGTGGAAAAACTGTTCGATTTCATAGTTTCTAAGTAAGAGCACTTTTAATATGATTTTTAGATATTTTTATTGTTCTGCGGTAATTTTTTAACATTGGTCAAAGGATTTCAGTTTCTAAACTTTAAGTCTAATATAGTAAATTTTGTTCTCTATGCTTTTTGAATTTTAGCAAGCTATAATCTGGTTTCGTTTTTTTAGCCCAATATGGTAAATTTAGTCTTCTTTTCACTAATGTTTATTTCGTGAAAATCAACCTGTATTTAACCCAGATATTAATTAAAAACTCATTAAGAGACTTATCAGGAAAAGCATTTTTTCCCCCTGAAACGACAAAAAATGTCACATCTGCTGGGCTTGACTTTTAAATGAAAATCAAGGATAAGAACAATTTTCACTAATTGGCTAAATTTAATAAAGCTATATTTAATATATCGATCTGAAAATTTCAGAGGAAATGTAGAATTTTTTTTGCAACCGAATATCTAATGGTTTAAAAATCAGCCAGTAATTTTCTTAATTTTTGCAAAAAACTGACGGCAACGGTACAAAAATTCTGAAAAGATTACTAGACAGGAATAAAAGTACTCATTAAAAATTGAACTAAGAGGAGATTAGTTTCAGTATATAAGCCAACCCCTATATAACTTAGGATATGAAAGGATCTTAGATATTAAATTTTGCCAAATGCTAAAGTTTACTTATTTAGTATTACAGGTTGTAGCGCCACCTACCAGCATCAGGGGGCACATTGTTATCTCAGGTTCTATGGGCCCGATTTTAACAAAGTTTGGCTCATTCAACTTGGTTTTCTATCACATTTTACCCAACTGATCCCTATCTTAATAACGCAACTTCTATTCTCTTTTAAACTAATTCCAAATTACATTTATATCTTAATTATCTCTCACAGTCTTAAAGTTAATTTATGAATTGTGGTACCAGTATTTCCATTTCCGAATAGTAATTTCAACAAATTTCTTAAATTAGATTTCTGGTACGTCCAAATATTTGACCAAGGACTCCAGTTGTCTTAATTTGTTATTAGTCGAAGAGCGCTTGCATCTGCCCTTTCCTTCATCGATTTTTCCTTAACTGAACCTTATCTTAAAAGCCCAACTCCTATTACTCATAACTCTTTGAAACTAATTATAAATTACATTAATATCCTAATTATCACCTCTCATAGTGTTGAAGTTAATTTATGACGAGTAGTAGTTACAACTATTTTCGAATGGTAATTTCAGCAAATTTTTAAATTAAGTTCCTGCCTCAAATACCAGTCCACATTTCTGAGCAATTACTGTAGTAATCTTAATTAATCATTGGTCAAAACTAGGGATGCACCGAATAGTTATTTTGGCCGGATACCGAATATTCGGCTAGCTGAATAGTAACTGCTAAGCTGAATACCGAATATTCGGCTTATCCAATAATTTTACGTTTCAAAGTTTAAAGGCATTGAAATATTAAATTTTAATACAGTTTTATATAATATTTAAAACAAAAACTTTCATTTTGATAATCAAGAGCTGTTTTCAAGTAAACTTTATGCTGAAAAAAAATTTGCTTTGAGTTATTTAAGCAGAGGATAGTTATAAAACTTTTTTAATTAATAAAATTTTAAATTTCATGGCTTCTTCTTTGAATTAAAACAAATGAATAAAATTTTCTTAAATTCTAAAACAAACATTTTAAAAGCAAAGAGAAATTGTGAAAAATTGTACAGGATCCTGTGTTATTTGTTTGTCAGAAAGAGACTAAAGTAAAAGTAAATAAATAATACAAACTATTCAAATTTTATATGGTGGCAACTCAGCAAGAATAACTGTTCTACTCCCTTTGATTAAGCAAGGAAGTTTTTAAATGCATCCTAGATCGGTGTCTGGAGTGCGCGATCATTTTCAGATATTGTAAACGTAGTTCTTAAAATCTTAGCAAGAAACAGATTATTTACTGGACAATGTACAGGAACTTGCATTTGTACATAATTAATTCCAATGAAAATCCTCGTGATTGATTAATTTTCTTAAATAATACTTAACAAACAGCAAATAGATAATGTAAAAGCATTCTCTTTTATTTAAATATATAATTCTGTTTCTAATTATTCCGAATATTTTATAAATCTACTGTTAAACGTAGAAGTGGTATAAGGTTTTTAAAAATATGTTTTAAAAGTATTTTAAGTATTCTGTATACCGAATAGTTTGACATTAGACCAAACCGAATATTCGGTAATATGGCCGATACCGAATATTCGGTGCCTAGTCAAAACGCACTTGCATCTAACCTCCGACCACCCATTTGTCCCCAAGGGAATTTTTCTCTTATGCGAGTGCCCATTCCCTCAACTAGCTTATCACTTAGGTTGAACAACGAAGTTTCGTTCGCATAGAAGTTTGATTAGAACAGAGTGCACCTCCTGGCGGTGAAAAGTGAAACTAACAGATTTTGGAATTTAGGAACATTTACGGTTTATATCACGAGCCCGGGCGAATCAGCTAGTATTATATAAAATCGATACTTTTCGTTATTGTGTTGTACGTCAACTGCTTGAGAATCGCCGGGTTAGCTGGATGCAAATTGCCCGTTGATTCAAGAACAGCCGAAGCACGACAGAACTGTGAAAAATCCCTATTACAGCGCCCCCCCCCCCTTCCGCCGAATTATTCCCAAATTCACGTGGGACCTGCTGGCCATTGCCAAAAACATACACATGAAATTTGGTTCCATTCTATTCATAACTTCATACACTTTTCGATGATACAATAATGAAAATGGCACAAAAGTCGCGATTACAGCGCCCCCTTCCGGCGGAATATTTCCAAATTCAAGGAGAACCTGCTGGCTATAGCCAAAAATATACACACAAAATTTGGTTAAATTCTACGCATAACTTCATACACTTTTCGATGATACAAAGCGGACACACGGACGGACAGATAGACATTTTATATAAACATGTTTTTCGGGATCTCTGATCCCTACCTAAAACATGTAAATCTGTCGAAAAAAAATTCGATTACAATATTTTTATTAGAAAAAAGAAAGTAAAAAAAGAGTTGTGCCATTTTATTAAAATATTTTAGAGTCCGTCAAACATTTCTCAAAAGTTTTCGCCAGTGACTGTACTTATGCTAAAAATATAAGTTTAGTAAAGTTAGTGTGCAAATTATTAAAGAATCGAAACAAATTACGCTCTCCAGTCCTGATAGTACACCGCAAAGGGTTATATCTAATAAACCTAGCGAATCACCTGAAAATGCAGGAAATAATAGTTTAAACTTTACTCACTGAAGAAACATAGGTCTGTGAAGCATTTGGAGGGGGGAAATACTGCACATCATTTTTTAATTATGCGGGACTTTCCTTTTCTGTGCACAAATCACGCGATCCCGCACGTTATTTCAAAGCCTGTACCTCAAAGAAAACTTCATTACTAGAGGAAATTCGTTGGTTGGTTTTTTTAAACGAACATAGCATTAAACAAATCTAGGATTGGGGGGGGGGGGGGTGCCTCAAGAAACGTACTCCCGAGCAAGCTATGACCGATTCTGTCTCGAAACAAGCAACTCATGAATTATTGTGCTTTTTATTTCGAGCAAAATTAAATTTTCAGCTTTCTTATAAGAACTGATTTCACATTATTCCAATTCGAATTCAATCACGGCAATTGCAAAAATTACCAGAAATTTTTTTCTGTTTCAAAAAAAGTCAAAAAATCACCCCAAAGCACGAAAACACCCGCTGAAAATCGCATACAAAATTAGGAAAAGATTAAAAAACTACAGGGAACGAAATTAACTATTTGGGTAAAAGATTTAAACCGGATTCCTTTTAGGAATGTCGAAAAAAAATCATCGCGAAATGCGAAAAAAACCCTCTAAAAATAACATTAAAAAATTGTTAAAAATGGAAAAATCACTGTAAGAATCTCGAAAGCACTTTATTGAAAAGAAGACAAAGTTTACTGGATAAAATATTAAAATAGGATTATTTTTTACTAATTTAAAAAAATTGCCGCAAAATGCGAAAAATTTCGCATAAAAAATTAATTGAAAAATTACAGAAATTATCTTCGATATGCATGAGTTCAGGCATACAGATCCTGTCAAATCTCACGGCTGTGCGGGCTAGAGGTCTGCACGGGCCGACATTTCCAGGACCGGGCCCGGCCTGACTCAGAGAAAAAAAAATTCGGCTCGGCCCGGCCCGTACAAAAAAAATATTGGCCCCGGCCCGTAGAAAGAAATTTATTGGCCCGGCCCGGTTAAAAAGTTAAAAGTTCGGCCCGAGCCCGGCCTGGCCCGAAAAAAAGTTAAAATCTCGGCCCGAGCCCGGCCCGGCCCGAGTGAATTTCTACAAAACATTGATTTTTACGTCGATTTGGTTAAAAGTTTGTCTCGTACGAGGAGTTCAAGCCAAAAATATTTATCTTAACTTTTCTTTTCATGTTTATAATTTTCATTTTTATAGAAGTGCCTCAGGGTGCGATGTTTATTTTTTTAATAAATCTCTATTTCTTGTATGTAAATGTTTCAGTTATCATTAATATTGTTAATCCATATTCCATGTATTGAAGTGTTAAATATCTGAAAAATGCTATACAGTAAAATCTAAAATTGAATTGCATAGAAAAGAAAAAAAAATGCGTTATAGACAAGTTCTCTTCTTAGCAAGTGTAAATGTATTATATATTATTTTATTACGTAGTAGTATATTAATTTTGCATTGATCAACACGTTTTTCAGTTTAAAACAAGATTCTGTCATAGACAAGTTCTTTTTCACACGTTTTACTATAGTTTAATTTAACTATATTTTAATAAGCGTAGAAATCTACTACTCTTTAAAAAGAATGAATTTGAATGTTTAATTGTAGAATAATGGCGATTTAAAAATGTATGCATTTTTTGACAAAAAATGTGTGCCAAACCTAATTTTACCGATCTTTGAACGGACCAGGCCACGCCGAGACAATGATTTTCATACGGGGTGGGTGAAAACTAGGAATGAAAATTTTGAACCACGAAGATTAGGAATGAAACGAGTACCCGGGTGTGTGCAGAAAAAATAAGTTAGGGCCGGCCCGAACCTTCAGGAAAAAAGTAAGGCCCAAGCCAGGCCCGTAAGGAATAGTGACTAGACCCGGCGCGGCCCGAGACTTCAGAAAAAAGTAAGGCCCGGCCCGGCCCGAGTACCGTGATTGAAAATAGGCCCGAGCCCGGCCCGTGCAGATCTCTAGTGCGGGCTGCATTGTTTATTTATTTTTTTTTTTTAGAGTTCAGCGCGCGCGCGCGTACACACTCACACAGAGACAGACAAGTACCTATCTTTATTATTATAGTTGCATCATGATAGTATAATTTGTATCATCTTGATAAAATTTAGTGTATATTATCATGACCTGTTTTATCTAATATATTCGACACATTCTGAAGTAAAAATATGAATTATCGTAATTTCCGGCCTGTAATCCGCAGATCAAACAATTATGTTCGGACCCAGAAATCTTGTTTCATAAAACGTAACTTGTTAAATCGCGATAAATATTTAACTTCAATAATGAAATAAAATTTCTGGGTCAGAACATGATTGTTTGATCCGCGGATTATAGGCCGGAAATTACGGTATTAATGAATATTATAATTATTTATAATATTATAATAATTATTTATATAGGCTTTCCTCCAAAATTCCTTGAGTCCCTCTGGTGATCGCTAAGAAGTGATGGAGTCACATTCTGAAAAACTTTCGTGCGTATGTACTGGTGTACCGCATGTATTATCTGAGATTTATCATCCGGCAAAATTCCATCTACAAGACTTTGAAAGAGATAATTTTGGATCTCATGCAGTGTTCCCCTGTGCCTATAGAAGTTTCCAACATGATTAAAGACCTTTTTTAATCTTTATAAAAAGTTAGGGTGCCAAAAGGTTTTACACTTGTGACCACACTTAGTCACTGTCTTATATGTCACTGCTGCAAGGGCATTTACATATCTTTTTTTTTACCATTAGATTTAGTTTTGATGTTTTGAACCCCTTCTCATCCCTCATCACGCAAACAAAAATCATGTTTGAGCTCTTTTTAAAAGAAATAACACACAATTATACCTTCTAAGATGAAAACCTGCCTAAAACGGAAATTCGACCGTTTCCTGGATTTCCGTTTTTGAAGGTTTAACTATATAAGATATTGTTTGCATCTAACATGTTCAGGTTAAAAAGTCTGGGCACCCTCCCGTCCAAAAGGCTGGTTACGCCTATGTGTAAAGTAGTTGCGAGTTCTGATTTCAATTCAAAATTAACTAGAATACTTTTAGATAATGGGAGTCAGCGGTCATTTGTCAGTGAAGATTTAGTGAATGTTTTGAGTTTAAAGCCAGTAGGTCAGGAGATTTTATCAGTGTATTCTTTCGGAATGCAAAGTGCGGTAGAGAAAGTATATCCAATAGTAGAAGTAGAAATTAAAAGCTTAGATCAATCTTTCAAAGCGAAAGTCCGAGCGCTTGTTGTTCCACGGATATCTGGCGCCGATATGTACGAACCGTCTGCACAAATTAGGAAATTCATGAGGGATAATAAAATGGAAATGGCTGATGCTTGTGTAGGAAAAGATTTGGTGAATGTTGAAATACTAATTGGATCAGACTTGTTTTGGGAATTTATTTTAAAGGAACGAATATCCATTAATAATGACTCAGGCGCTATAAAAACGGTTTTTGGATGGGTGATTACGGGACAGGAATTGAGAAAAGGAAATAATTGTTCTCAAAATATTGCAGTAATGAAAAATGCGGTTGAATTAAATGATTTAAGAATATTTTGGGAAATTGATTCTATCGGTATTTCGGATGAGAGTGATGAATTATCTCAAAAGGATAAATTATTAATAGAAGAGTTTGAGAGAAAATTGCAATACAAAAATAATAGGTACACAACTAATCTTATTTGGGATTCAGGTTCACATGAAATTAATAATAATTTTTGCACTGCTAAAAAGCGGTTCGATAATTTGAAAGAAAAATTGAATAAAGTAGTATGCGCTGAGTATAAGAAAGTTATCGATGAGCAGTTTTGTGAGGGAATTGTAGAAGAATCTAAAAATGATGCGTTATTGTCTGGATACTATATGCCTCATAAGGCTGTTTTGAGGCCAGATAAAGAAACTACGCGCGTGAGGATAGTTTTTGATGCGTCATCAAAGGAAAATCATTCGAAATCTTTAAATGATGTTTTGGTATCAGGTCCAAATTTAAATCCTAATTTATTAGACGTGATACTTAAATTTCGAACATTTGAAGTTGCTTTTTCTTCCGACATTGAGAAAGCATACTTAATGATAGAAATAGCAAAAGAAGATAGAAAATACTTAAAATTTCTTTGGTTTAATAATGGTGACTCTAACTCCTTTAGGGTGATGAATATGACACGTTTACCTTTTGGAATTAGATGTAGCGCTTTTGTCTTAGCGGCCACAATTAAGGCACACATTAAAAGATATAAGGAATTTTATCCTGAGGTTTTTGAAATGTTAAATAACTCCATGTACGTTGATGATCTTTATTCTGGGGCAGATACAGCTGAAAATGCTTTTAACCTTCATCCAGTGCTAACACTATACTTAAGGACGCTAGCATGAACTTACGTAAATTTAATTCAAATTCGACTGAGTTAAAAGAATTGTGGCAACAAAACGGTATGTTAGATAACCCATCTGAGCGGTCTATGTTATTGGGACTGGAATGGGACACTAATAAAGACATTATAAAAATTGATTCATTGGAATTTCAGAATGTTACAGCTAACACTAGTTTGGCCACTAAAAGATCAGTCCTGCGTGCTGCATCAAAAATCTATGATCCCGCTGGATATATAGCCCCCTTTATAATCAGAATTAAGCTGTTAATGCAGAAAATATGGCAAAAAGGGCTAGGATGAGACGAAGAACTTCCCGAAGACCTAGATATTGAATTTAGAAACTGGTTAGTGGATGTTCAAGATTTGAAAAACATATCAGTCGATAGAAAATATTTTCTGGAAGGAGCCTATCCAACAGAAGTAACTATACATATTTTTTGTGATGCTAGTGACAAAGCATATGGAGCTGTAGCGTACTTCAGATACATAAACAAAGGCGGAAAAGTGAAAACGTCTCTTATAATGTCAAAATCACGTGTTGCTCCTCTTAAGAATCTAACACTGCCTCGTTTGGAGTTGATGGGAGCAGTTATAGCAGTGAGAATCTATAAATACTTGAATAAAATATTCAATGACTACTGCTCGAATACGTTTTTTTGGACCGATTCTCAAATCGCTTTGAGCTGGATCAAGAGTTCGGCTAAAGAGTGGAAACCATTCGTTTCTAACCGAGTGACAGAAATCCAAAACATATCGGATCCCAAAAATTGGAACCATTGCTCAGGTAAAGAAAACCCTGCAGATTTGTTGACGAGAGGATTGCAATTGAGGTCTTTAAAGGAAAATTCATTATGGTGGCTGGGTCCGCCTTGGTTAACCAGTTCCACAGATTGGCCTGCACAATCGAAAAAAATTTCGGCTAATGACAACATGTTAGAACGTCGGAAAAATATTCTCGTTAATGAATGCACTATTGAAAACAATGAGCTAGTAAAACTTTTAGAAAACTTTAGCAGTATGCTGAAATTACTTAGAACAATTGCATGGATTAAACGCTTTATAAGGAAAGTTAGAAAATTACCTGGAAACGATGGTCCCTTATCTGCCGATGAAATTCAAGATGCGGAAATATTCTTCATTAAGTCAGTCCAAAAACAATTTTATAAACCAGAAATTGATTTGCTTAAATCGAAGAGTGAGCTTCCAAAACAATCGAGCTTACTATCATTAGCACCGTTTCTTGATGAAAACGATTTATTAAGAATAAAGGGAAGACTGGACGAGAGTAAATATACTTATGCAGAAAAGCATCCAATTCTCATGCCAAAGGACTCTCGATTTACAGAACTGCTAATATTACGAGAGCACAACAAAATGCTTCATAGTGGTGTTGCAGCTACACTATGTAAATTGCGTGAGAACTACTGGATTCCCAAGGGGAGGCAAGCAGTTAAAAAGGCCATCAACAAATGCCTCGTATGTCGAAAATATGCAGTGAAGCCAGCAAAACAAATGACGGCGCAACTTCCCAGAGATCGAATCTCAGAAACCCCGGTATTTTCCGTCTCTGGAGTAGACTTCACCGGTCCTGTTTATATAAAAAATGGTGACAACACCGAAAAGGCTTACATAGCTCTATTCACGTGTGCTGTGACTCGTGCTGTTCACCTTGAACTAGTTTCAGACTTATCAACTAAAAAGTTCATATTGGCACTTAGACGTTTTCTTAGCCGAAGAGGAAACTGTCGTATATTCTACTCCGACAATGCCAAAACCTTCAAATGTGCAAATAAAGAAATTCAATATTTCTTTGACATACTTAAGCACCAGGATTTTCAAAATTTTATCTCTTCAGAAGGAATAACATGGAAATTCATCGTTGAACTTGCCCCATGGTGGGGAGGTTTCTATGAGAGGCTGATGAAAAGTGTTAAAGACCCCCTAAGAAAAATCTTAGGAAAAGCTTTGCTTACTTTTGAAGAGCTTATGACTGTGCTTGTAGAGGTGGAAAATGTTCTCAACCACAGACCACTAACATACATTTATGATGATTCCTCTGAGCCTGAGCCGCTAACACCGGCCCATTTCCTGCTTGCTGGACACAAGGTAGGATACCCCTTTAACTTTAATTAACTGTTTAACGCCTCTATAACTAGGACTAGCCTAATTAAAAGAAAAACGTATCAAACAAAACTTTTGAGCCAGATTTGGGAGAAATGGAAGACTGAGTATTTACTAGCAACTAAAAGCTTGCATTCTTTCGGAACTCCTAATGCTCAAAAAGACTTGAAAGTCAATGACATTGTTTTAATTGAAGGTGTAAGTAAATCAAAGTTCCTATGGAACTTAGGACGAATTATCGAGGTCAATAGAGGTCGTGGTGGACTAGTCAGGTCTTGTGTCGTCAAGACCAAAAAGGGAAATTTAAGACGACCTACTCAACTTATATATCCTTTTGAAATTGCTGATTAATAAAATAATTTTGCAAATAAATTTTCTGTAAATATAACAATATTTAATTTTAGTATTGTGTTTATGTAAATAACATTAATAACTTATTCTTTTACTGTATTATAACTGTAATATATTTAGCTATACTGTAAATACTGATATTATTTAATTTTGCATTTATTGTGTTATTTTATGAAAGTTTCTTGCAAAAGTCCTGCCCAGGTATATTTATGTTGTACATATTGGTAAGAAACATATGTTTTGTAATTATATTATGATTGTTTATTTAGTGCTTTATTTCAGATTTTCTAAAAGGTAAAACTTTTAAAATCTATTGTTTGAATAATTCCATACAGTATAATTTTGACATGTATATTGGTTTCAATAATTATTGGTAAAATTAGATTAAAAATATAGTGTGATAATTTTGGCAATTATCAGGTGGGGAGTGTCGAAAATGTGAAATAAAAGGCAGGTGTCGCTGCTAATTCGATAACCCCCACTTTGAAGTGAAATGAAGAGAACACTTCAGTGTTTGTTGTATGATTGAACCACCGAACCGATGTAACGATTTGTGTAATAATGTTCGCTTCGAGAAGAAGCTATGAAGGAGAGATCCTAATAATATCTTGGAATATACTCATGATCAAGATTTGCGAATAAATATTTGTTAAGTTTTTAAGAAGTCACAATATCATTTTAGAAGTAACACATCTTACGTAAAAATATCTACACCCGGTATAAATTTGGAACGAAGCCAAGTGGGTTTCTAAAGCTTCTTTATTAGCATTCTACAGGGTGGCTACTAAATACTGTTACAAATATTCAGTCATTTTATTTTACAAATATAAAATAGAAAATGATAACTACACTAACATGATGAACATCAGAGATGAAAGTTTAACCGGAAATAATTTTAATCAAATTGACCGCCATCTTTATCGATTACCAAAGATAATCTCTTATGCCATTGTCCGACTGCGGCAAGAATCATTTTAAGAGGTAGTTGGTACCATTCACGCAATATGGAAGCTTTGAAAGAGTCCAAACTTCTGTGTTTATTGCTATTTACTTCAGGGGCGGATCCAGAGAATCGTTTTTTGGGGGGGGGGGGGCGATCCTGAGTGACATATAATCAACGTAGTCATAATTTCTGTTGCTCAGATCATTCCTTGCAGTTAATTTTTAAATGAATATGAAATAATTAATGCGATTTGAAAATGTTACAGACTTTCGATCATCCGACGTCCGATTAACCGAAACACTCGGTTATCCAACACTCTTATTATATAATCCCGCCCTCTCAAAATATGGTTTATTGTTACTTATTAGGTCGTAAAATTAAAAACGTTATAACAGAATTTATTTATTAAATGTCTTATTTTTTTTCTTTTTACTCTTGTACTATGGTAATTATTTATCTTATTTTTTGTTCTTTTAGTTATAGTGAACAACATTAATAACACAAGCCTGCGATGATTGTGTTTTTTAACTTTTGGTAATTGATTTTGATGTATTTGTTAGCACTGGATACGAAAATGACCTTCATTTTTTAACCATCACGTCACGATTTTCGCAAATCGTAAATTTCAAAGTTAAAAAGTAAAACTAGAAAACAGGAATTCTGCTTTTCAGAATTTAGTGTCGCCCCCGATGACAAAAAAATATATTTATATAAATATAGATACAGTAGAGACCCGATTATCCTAGTTAATCGAACTTATACCTTTGGAATGGATCATTTTCTTCTGATGGACTGATGGCTTCCATTATTATGAAACAGTCATTATAAATGAAGTGTTATGTGAAGATGAAAGAGCAGTCGTAAAAAGTTAGAATTCTGATTTTCTGGTCAGAATGAGGGGGGGGGGGGGATGGCTATAATTTTTTTTGGAAAAAAATGGAAGCCATCAGTCCACCAGAAGAAAATAACTCTGTGAAAGCGGAAACTCCGATAATCGGGACTCTACTGTAGTTCAGTTTTAAGACTTATAACATGCGATTTTATTTTACATAAAGTGACGCCATCCACATCCGCTGAAGAATTCATCATTTGCGATCCAGTGTTAAACAACATCTACAGTAAAGTACGCTTAAGACGTCACTATCGCTGAATAATACACACACACACAAAAAAAAAAAAGAGATTTCGTCATTCAAAAAACTCGACAAAAAATCGGCCATCTAAAGATTCACAAGCCTTCATTTGTTTGTATTATCATTATAGATATTTAAAATGAAATTTAGTTTCTAAAAGCTCCCTGTTTTATCAGAAATCTTTCATCTATATTTTTTGAAAATAGCACGTATTTTAACTTTTTTTTTCAGTCTTTATGGGAAAATGGCAACAAAAAGATATAATTGCTATTTTTCTTTCACTTTCTACCAGGGGCGCCATTTGAGGGGGGATGGGGGGGGGGCGTAGCCCCCCCCAAGGAATTTGATATTTCAGAAAATTTATCTCTCACTAGGGATGCACCGAATAATGATTTTTGCCGAATACCGAATATTCGGCCTACAGGTATACCGAATACCGAATATTCGGACTACAGGTAAACCGAATACCGAATATTCGGGTAGCCGAATACTAAATATTCGGCTGACCGAATTCAAAGTTTAAAGATATTAAAAAATGAAATTTTAAAACAATTTTTCATAATACTTAACACAGATACTTCCAGTTTGATAAACAAGACCTTTTTACAAGTAAACTTTACACACACACCCAATTTCCGGCACTTCTTCTCATAATATCATATATCACAGAAATCAAAGTAAATCTTTTGAAAATATAGTTACGATGTCTTCATTATTGTTAAAGAAACAAATGAAAATCTAAGTTTGACCTGAAATGAGATGAGATGCATTGTATTTTATATTTTGACTGATTAAGCGGATTGCGATACTGGTTTCTTGGGCAAAAATGGTCTGTCTGTCTTGATGTCTATTATCACATCTGAAAGTTTTCCCCATTTTCTTTAGAAACACTCTTTTTGCGAAAAAGCCGAAGACAGATTATTTACAAGAGATTGTTCAGAAATCTAACAGCATTCTCTTTGAATTAAATATGATTCTGTTTCCAATTATTCTGAATATCTTTATAAATTGACAGTTAAAAATAGAAGTTGTGTAAGGATTTTAAAAATATTTTTCAAAAGATATTTTTAAGTATTTGGTTTGGCCGAATAGTTCGATATTCGGCCAAGCCGAATATTCGGCAGATCGAATAGTTTGATATTCTACCTAACCGAATATTCGGTAGCATGTCCGAATACCGAATAGTTACCGAATATTCGATGCATCCCTATTTGTCATCACAGGTCAGACACAACATTTTTTTTTTACAAATTCCTCAAAAGCTAAAGTAACTTGTCAGATTTTATTACAATAAAAACACATGCAATAAATAAACACTTTATGCACGGAAACTGATAATTATCAAAAATATTTTCTAAAGATTTTACTATTCTAACACTCTCAAGGTGAGACATTTCTCATTGATGAATATTTTGGCTAATTTTAAAAAGATATGTGAGAAAAAATTCTATTAATTGCTTCCCAGCCGTTTGCAAAATGAGCAAAGAAAACTCGCCCCCCCCCCCCCTTCGGGGCTAGAATTTTCGAGGTGAATTTTAGTCCGAAATTTAGAGAGGATTTTTCTTTTTTTAAAAAAGGGGTTAATTCAAGTTCTTAATTATTGAAATTTTTTATTTTGCATTATTAGTGTCACGTTATGGTTACTGCAGTCATTACAACGCTATCAAATCATTTGCTTTATTAAATCATATTATATACAGTATGTTCTTAATAATCTCCTCAGCCTGATACTAGAATTCTGCACGGATCGCGTTCTACCCTATCCGAACCTGACAAAAGAAACACAACTCTAGCCTGACAAACTGCAAAATAAACCCGAAATATTCATACCCAAACTCAAAGTGAAAGAAAATGAATCTATGTTTAATTACATTTATGGAAAAGTAGTCTACAATTTTATAGCTTATATACAAAAATGAACACATATGCACCCATTAATACTCCGATATGTATCTTTTTCATTTTAAAAATATTCAGATCTTCCTTTTGAAAAATCGGTTCATCCAAAGAGAGTCAAAGCATAACCATAAACGCTTAAAGTTAATCTTCACCTAGCGAAAAAAATAGCATAAACCTGACTTGATCCGCAACTCGAGTTCGGGTAAAATCAGGTTACCCGACCCGATGAAAGACTGTCAACCTGACCCGAAACGAAAAAAAAAGCGTCAACCCGCCTCGATATGTGCAACGGATCGGGTCGTGTCAGTTTTGAAAAAAATCCGATTGCGCGACCCAATGCAGACATTAGAGATGAGACGGGCTCAGCCCGGGTCCGACGCGGGCTCGCGCTCTATTTTTATTCTAGTCTTCGGGCTCGGGCTCTATTTTTATTCTAGTCTTCGGGCTCGGACTCATTCTTTCTGAAACCTGAAAATTTTAGTTATGCATGAATGGAAAAAATTATTCCCCCTTAAAAATTACTTATTCCTTTTCAAATCATTGTATTGCTTTTTTGATCAGAATGAAGGGGAAACAGAAATTGTGTTTTTCTAGTTTAGTTATTAGAACAGAATTCTATTTTAAAAGAAAATGATTAGTCATATATACAGATTTATGTTTGGCATTGCCGACGACAGTCCTATGATACGGCCGGCGGCGCCACGAAAGAGGCGGGAAAAATTAATTTGTTTTTAGTTCGATTTTCGTTTGCGGCAGAGGTTATTTTGCAATTGGATTTATTTATTATTATTATTATTATTTAGAGATCTAACACAAAGGGAATACTTTCTTCTGTTTATACTTTGCGGTTTGCGAATAATTTAGATTTCTATTGTACACAATGTACACAAGTCGTAATCGCTTTTCATATGGAAATAACTTTAGAGATTATTATATCTATTATGAATTCTTCTGATGTTGAAGCTATGTACGCTGCAATTTATGAAGTCACTTTCAGTCGTAAGTAAATTTAATTTCCATATTATTCCGATAGAAAGCAATCGAGCAGTGTTTCCTCTTTTCCTGTAAAAGTACCGGGACATTAAAATTTTTAATTTAAGATTATTTTCAGCGTCACACCAATTCCGAAAGATTGTTATGAGGAAGAAATTGGTTATAGTTAAAAATGTGCACCTTTTTTAGAAAATTGATAAATGTTGTTCTATATTATTCGTTAGATAAAGAGTAATTTCTACAAATTTCATGCATCTATTCATGAAACACACTTCATTAACATGCCCATAAGATTTTCTTATTAAAAAAAAAAAAAAAAGATATCAGAATCCTTTTAAGTATGAAGTACATTTTTATTTGATACGAAACTTTTCTTTTGATAATATTGTGGAGATTTCGCAAGCAACACCTGCATTAGACTGAGTGTCTCCGTATTTTCCGCTTCGAGATTAAAAAGGAAACGAGCCTTAACGAAGCTGTGTGAAGTGAAAATGCAGAAGAAGTAAAGAGAACGAAATGAGTTCGACGACGGAAGGTTTTTTTATTAAAGAACAGAACATATTTCGATGAAATAAGATTGAATATTTACACGACGTAAGAAAACCTCAGAAATATATTCAACGACGTCCTAAATTATAGACTTTAAGCTAATTAAAGAACGAGAAGAGTGTTTATATCTGTATTTTTTATTTGTGTGTTCGTCCCAATAAATGTCAGTGCTCGTCCTAAAAGTGAGTTGTGAGTTTTGTATGGAGTCTCACCCCCATAAATTGGTGTCAGAAGTGACAGTTAACCCACCAATATGATTAATTAGAGTTATTCATCCTACATATTCAAGCCGGATATTCTTCTAACGGTGAGTTCATTGCTATTATTTTATTATGAAGTTAGTTGAAATACCAGAACTGGAAGTTGCGTTTAAAAACGAACGAACGCATAAAATTAAATTGCTGCATAAATTCCTATTTGATGCTGACGGTGATCGCTCTAATAGAAAGAGAATACGTGATTTTACTGGTTTCGGTTTCAAACCGACAGCACCGAATTCAAAAATAAAATAACTAAAGTTCAAACTGATTTTTCATTAAATGATCTGATTACAGTGTGCAATCTACTTTGTATTGATAATGAGGGATCTTTAAACGATCTCGCAACCCGATTAGTGACATACCTTTCAGACTTGACCTTACTACAAAATAATATTATACAAAATGAAAGTGACACTGACTCGGAACCCGAACTGCCTTCAAATAATATGACTTCAAGTAATAACACTCAATTATCAAATTTTGACAAACAACAGCAATTTCCAGTTCAAAGTTTTATGCAATCGTCTATTAATTTTACTGATATTGAAAGTGTAATACCTCCTTTCGATGGTAGTTCTTTTAGTGATATACAGGTATGGTATAATAATTTTGAGGATGTTACTAATATGTTTAATTTATCTGACTTTCATAAATTCATATTTTGTAAAAGATCATTACGAGGAAAAGCCCAGTTATTAACACAAACAGAATTTCATATCAATTCATATGATAAACTTAAACAACTCTTAATATCAGAATTTAGCACCACTTATAATTCTGCCGAGTTACATGATATATTAAATAAACGAAAATTGCAAGAAAATGAATCAATAGAAGAATATTTTCTTATCATGAAACAAATATGCTCGCGTGGTAAAATCGAGGATTCCGCATTAATGCAATACATCATAAACGGCATACCCGACCCCGTTTTCAGAAAATCAATGTTATATGGATGCCAATCCATTGTAGAATTCAAGCAAAAGCTCAAAATTTATGACAAAATTCGACATGACTTTGAGAACACTAAATTTCGTAAAGTCAAACCTGAAATGCCAATGAAAGAGAAATCCTTTCGACCAAAATCTGATCTTTTTTGCTTTAATTGTGGTTTGTCGAATCATAAAAGTAGCCAATGCAGACATAAAGATAAAGGCCCTCGTTGTTTTAATTGTTCGAATTTTGGCCATAAATCGGCTCAATGTGATCAATCAAGGAGGCCTAGAGTTAAGTCAGAACCCTCCAATGTTTCCACTGTCACGTCGAACACTTTCATGACCAAACAAGTCATTATTTCGTCTGTAAATGTTACATCATTGGTAGACACAGGTAGTGAAAGAAGTTTACTAAAGGAAAGTATTTATCGCAAACTTCCTACAATTTCAAACCTTGAACATTCAACTATCACATTAACTGGATTAGGAAATACTATAATCAAACCCCTAGGTTTTTTCTCTACGAACATTATGATAGATGATTTTAATTATACAACTAATGTTTATGTAGTCCCAGATTATTCCATATCTTTTGATCTTGTTATTGGTACAGATATCATTCAACAAAGTATTTTAACAATTTCTGGAAATAATATTTCGATGCAAAAAATCGAGAAAAATGACGATACGTCCAATAATTTTTTGATTAATATTGCTCATGTGTTAGACGATCTTAATCTTGATTTATCTCATATTACCGATGAAACAGTACGTTCAAAAATTTCAGAACTTATTCAAAATTATTTTCCTAAAAAAATAAAGACAACTGATGTTAAATTATCAATTCATCTGGAAAACGAAGAACCTGTTACTTGTCCTCCCAGGCGCTTGGCGCAAATAGAGAAAAACTTCGTCGTAAAACAAATTTCTGAGTGGCTCGAAAAAGGAATTATTCGTAAAAGCACTAGTAATTTTTCATCACCTATTGTCCTAGTAAAAAAGAAAGATGGTTCATATAGATTGTGTGTTGACTATAGGAAGTTAAATTCTAAAACACATAAACAACGTTTTCCCCTCCCAGTAATTGATGACATTATTGATCAGTTGCATTCTGCAAAAGTATTTACTACTCTTGACCTTAAAAATGCTTTTTTTCATGTCGAAGTAGAAGAAAATAGTAGAAAATATACTTCTTTCGTAACACATTCTGGTCAATTTGAATTCTTATATATGAATTATGGCCTTAGCGATGCACCGTTAGTGTTTCAAAAATATATTTATAACGTTTTTCGAGACCTCATTAATGAAAAAGTACTTATTGTCTACATGGATGACTTCATAATACCAGCTGAAAACGAAGTCGAAGGACTCCAGAAATTACAACGCGTCCTTACAACTGCATCCGAATATGGTTTAGAACTGAATCTCAAAAAATGCCACTTTCTACAACGAGAAATTGATTTTTTGGGTTACCACATTAAAAATGGTCAACTGCACCCATCCCCCTTAAAAACTAAAGCTGTCCTTAATTTCCCAGAACCTAAAAGTATAAAAGATGTACATTCATTTGTCGGATTAACTTCATATTTTCGTAAATTCATTCAAGATTACTCTTTAATAGCTAAGCCTTTAACAGATCTTCTTAGAAAGGACACTAAATTTCACTTTGGCGACCAGCAACGAAATGCATTTAATCAGCTGAAACACATCCTTTCTTCAGGTCCTGTTTTAAGCATTTATAACCCTAGTAACGAAACAGAAGTTCACTGTGATGCATCTATTGATGGTTACGGAGCAGTCCTCCTTCAAAAGTCTTCTATTGACAATCAATTTCACCCTGTCTATTTTATGAGCAAAAAAACCACAGATGCCGAACGTAAATATTCGAGTTATGAATTAGAAGTTTTAGCTGTCATAGAAGCCCTTAAAAAATTTCGCGTTTACATTCTAGGTATTCCTTTCAAGATAGTCACAGATTGCAACGCATTCGCCCTTACTATGAATAAAAAAAATCTTTGCACCAAGATTGCTCGATGGGCTTTAATGTTAGCTGATTATAACTATACAATCGAACACAGACAAGGTACACGCATGCGCCATGTCGACGCTTTAAGTAGAAATCCAATATGTATGGTCATTCAAGATAGTTTTACTACCAAAATCATACAATCACAGAACACTGACGAACATATACAGGCCATCAAAGAAATTTTGAAAACAAAGCCATATGACAACTATTTCCTTAAAAATAACGTTCTCTATAAAAATCATAAAGGTATCGATCTGATAGTTGTGCCGGATGAAATGCAGCTAAATGTCATTAAACACGTTCATGACAAAGGACATTTTGGCCGTAAACGCTGTGAAGAACTCCTTAACGAAGAATTTCTCATCCCTAATATGTCAAATAAAATTGATAAAATTATAGCGAATTGTGTAACATGCCTTTTGTATAATCGCAAACGTGGCAAACAAGAAGGTGAATTACATCCCTTACCTAAAGAAGAGACTCCTCTCCAAACCTACCACATTGATCATTTAGGCCCTCTTGAAACAACCAACAAAAATTATAAGCATATTTTGTCTTTAATAGACGCATTTACTAAATTCGTCTGGTTGTATCCATGTAAAAGTACTTCTGCTACCGAAGTTATATCAAAACTACGACAACAAAGTCATACTTTTGGCAATCCTTCCATTATCATTAGCGATAAAGGTCCTGCATTTACAAGCAAAGAATTTGCTGATTATTGTCAAGATGAAAATATAAAGCACGAGACAGTTACAACTGGCCTTCCCCGTGCCAATGGTCAAGTAGAGCGACTTAATTCCACCATAATTTCTGTAATCTCTAAAATGTCCAAAGACGAACCGACCAAATGGTTTAAACATGTTCCTAAAGTTCAACAAGTCATTAATTCAACTTACCAAAGAAGCATTAACAGAACACCGTTTGAAATATTATTTGGTACAAAAATGAAACAGAAAGAAGATGTACAAATTATTGACCTCTTAAACAGTGCAGTCGAAGAACAATTTATGAAAGACAGAGAAGAGCTCCGTAAAGAAGCCAAGAAGAATATTCTGGAAATTCAACAAGAAAACCGCAAGCACTATAATTTACGACGTAAGAAACCCCGTAAGTACAAGCTTGGTGACCTTGTAGCAATTAAGAGAACCCAGCAAGGACCAGGTTTAAAGTTGAAATCTAAATTCTTAGGTCCGTATAAAGTAATCAAAGTGAAGTCTAACGACACCTACGACGTAACGAAAATCTCATCAACTGAAGGACCGATAAATACTAGCTCCTGTGCTGAATACATGAAACCTTGGCCTGACGAAAACTGAAACTTAAAAAAAAAAAAAAAAAAAAAAAAAAAAAAATTAAATCTTTTTTTTTCTGTGTCCTATAAACATTTTACAAGTCACTGCTTTTAAAGAAATCCCTATATGATGTTACGCTACTTCAACTATGATGTGCAGATTAATTTTTTTTTCTTTTCCCCTAAGAACAGTTACTGGTATTTGTTTTTTGTTTTTCAGATTCTATTTTACCACATGTCGCTGCGGCAGCTCCAGATGTCAGGACGGCCGCTTGTGGAGATTTCGCAAGCAACACCTGCATTAGACTGAGTGTCTCCGTATTTTCCGCTTCGAGATTAAAAAGGAAACGAGCCTTAACGAAGCTGTGTGAAGTGAAAATGCAGAAGAAGTAAAGAGAACGAAATGAGTTCGACGACGGAAGGTTTTTTTTATTAAAGAACAGAACATATTTCGATGAAATAAGATTGAATATTTACACGACGTAAGAAAACCTCAGAAATATATTCAACGACGTCCTAAATTATAGACTTTAAGCTAATTAAAGAACGAGAAGAGTGTTTATATCTGTATTTTTTATTTGTGTGTTCGTCCCAATAAATGTCAGTGCTCGTCCTAAAAGTGAGTTGTGAGTTCTGTATGGAGTCTCACCCCCATAATATTAAATTTAAATTTTCTTTTAACAGTCATTTCTATGTAAAAAGTAGTTTACAAATGATAATTACATTTGAAACATTTTTTTAAAAATATTATGCAATTTTTTACTATTGCATATTTTCGGTCTCGGGCTCTGATGACACAAAATGTTTCGGGCTCGGGCGGCCTCGGATTTAAAATCGTCGGGGTCGGGCTCGGAAAAAAGAGTCCGAACTCATCTCTAATGCAGACTCTTCCTGATACCAAATGTTTTGCAAATTTCTGAATTGTGTGGAATTTAGATCATTGTCTGAAAAGGAATGCAGAAAATGATTAAGGAAATGTTTTACTCACAGAAAATCATTGGTGAAAATTTAATATCCCTATGAATCACAAAATTTGCAAACTTATTGACGTGTTGACTATGTCTATGTGCTGATTATCTCGTGACCGATTGAATTTCACGATTTTTTTCTCCGACGATTTGACGAAATTCACGATTTTTTTCTGTGATCGATTCACGAAATTCACAATTATTTCTATCGGATATATTTTGAAGAAATTCGCGATTCTTTTCTACTTTCATTTGTTGTAATTCTTTTTTTTTTTCTCGCAGCCGACTGACAAAATTTGCGATTGCTTTGCGCGATCGTTTGACGAAATTTTTGCGCGATTCTTTGACTGAATTCGTGATTTTTATCCGAAGCCTTTGACAAAATTCTCGTTTTTTTCCTTAATAGGTATTCGAAATTCACAATTTCTTTTGCACGGCTGATGAGCAAATCTGATTTATTTCTTTGCGACCTAATGTTGAAATCTGCATTTTTTTCCCCCGCAACTGATTGGCAATAATCGCTGTTTGTTTCCACGATCTTTGCAATATTTTTTCACGGTCCTTTTAGGAAGTAATATTTTTTCCGCGACAAATTTGCCAAATTGACTATTTTTTCCAAGTCCAATTGGCAAAATTTAAGATTCTTCCACGAAAATTAAAAAATATTCCTGGACGAATCCCATGGTTTTAAAAGACGTTAAGAGCGCAAAATTCCGTACGCTGTTTCATCCCCTTCCCCTCAAAGAAAACTTTGTTCCAACCTCCAAGAACTTCTTGAAATGGCTCCCCACCCCTGCAGCAAAACTTGCAAAGAAGAAGTCGAAATGTCAGGGGAAAAACTCCATTTTAGACACGTCTCTGTATTAGCAAGTTTAATTATATGGTGGGGTTTTTTTTTTTTTTTTTTTAAAGAAACGCGATTTTTTTTCCGTTTCCGAAAGAATTTTTATTCCGGCAGGTTTCATTTTCACAAGTTTTACAGTAAATGTATAGTCGTGGAAAAAAAAGTAAACACCCCCTACTAACTCCTCAACAAATTATCATACAAGAAAGTTAAAGGTACCGAACGATTGGAAATAAAGTCTACTTTTAAATGATGTATATAAAATTTGCTTAGAGGGCCATCTATATATTAAAACGAACCATAACTTTGTTTTTTCAATAGCAGTACACAATTCTGACAGCATAAATGAACTCTACACCCTTCAATTAGTCTAAAAATAAATTTTTAAGCAATTCGTACCATAAGTTTAGGAGAAATTAATTATTTTAAAACGAGCGTATTTTAAGGGCTGTATCCAAATTGAAGTTTTGTACTCGATTGTTAACCGAGAGAGCTCCCTTCTTGATCAAGGCACCTTAAGCAGTCAATTAAGCTTACTAGATTACAGGATAGCATAAGAAATTTCAAAATATTTAGTCACTTCTGTCATAGACGGCCATTTAAATCATCATTTTGCCGTTTTTTAAGCATAATTTGAAAACTTACTTTGAAGAAAAATGTGAAATTTTGGATTTCCATAAAGCAGGACTTAATAAATCTGAATCCATCAAAAAAATTGTAGGTTGCAATTCATAATTTTTTTAAATATTAATTTCATAATTCATATCAGAAAATTATAAAAATTGCAAATTCAACGTATTTATGTTTGGGTATATTAATATTATTGCTACACAAAAAATTAGAACATGAGGATCAAAATTTTAGAAGTTATAAATAAAAATATGAAAATGTAATTTAACATTAGAAGCACTAAATTTTGAATGTTTATATTTCAAAAACTTATCATTCAAATGACTTGAAATTTGGTGTCTAGGCATAGTTTGAACCAAAGATTTTAAATATCTCGTTAAAATTGGGTATTGCTATTGAAAAAAATGAAGTTTGGATTCGTTTTAATATGTAGATGGCCCTCTAAGTAAATTTTTTATACGTCATTTAAAAGTAGACTTAATTTCCAATCGCTCGGTACCAGTAACTTTCGTCTACGATAATTTGTTGAGAAGTTAGTAGGGGGTGTTTACTTTTTTTTTCCACGACTGTACCTATGCTCTTCAGAGGTTTACTATAGAAGGAATGTCTTAACAGCCTTAGATATACTTGTAAAATGGAAACTGTCTCTAATGGAATACTGTCTTAAACGGAAAACCTTAGTCAGTATCTTGGAAGTATACCTGCTAAGATGAAAACCTGCTTAAAACGGAAATTTGAATCCGTTCTTGTTCGGAGGGAACAGGATATCCTCTCCCTCCCCCCTCCGAACCTCACCCTTGGCTATGCCACTGTTCTCAAAGAAAACTTTGCCCCCCCCCCCCAAGAAAGTTCTCAAATGGCGCCCCTGCTTTCTACAGAAATGGAGTTCTTCCGTTGCCAATATTAAGCAAATGGCTCTAAAAACTACAAAAAAAAAAAAAATAATAATATTTCAAAAATAAATGGGGATGCAGTTTTCAAACAAATTGCATTATAAAGTACTTTTTTTTTTCGAATATGACGGTATAAACATCGAAAATGTGCGATGCTTAGAAGTTTAAAAAATTGCTATAGAGTATTTAATCGTACTGCTTTGTTTCACGGCTGGCTTCTGTAAGGTAACGTTATTTTTTGGAGATGTCACAAAATAAGCTGGTAGAAAGAAATAGCATACCGTGCCGGGGGCTAAAAATAGTGAAAATCTCTCAAAGCAATTTGTAAGTACAGCAACAAAAGAAGGTAAATGTTTTAAATACATCTGCCACAAATTTCCCAGCTTTATCAACCGCCAAAATAAAAGAGGATACCGAGATGAACCCCATAGAGAATATTAAAAGAAAAGTGCGAAGCAGAGCATGAGCGGTTCAAAGAAACTTCCACGCATGGAATAAAATTATAAGGATTTTAAATACACAATATTTTACATGTTTAACTATAAAAATCCATAGTATAAGCAAAAAAATGAATAAGTTATTATGAAAAAAAGTTACGTCTATTTTACAGCAGCAGATTTTCGCAATATTTCGACTATTTAAAAATTTGCAATTTGTGAAAAATCCTGACGTGATGGTATTGTAAAAAATGAAGGTCATCTTTGGATTCAGGCATTAAAAAATACATAAGAACCAATTACCGTAGCTGAAAAACATAACAATCACATCTATTTTTTAATATCAGATTTCTGGAAGAGAGTAATCTCTGAAAAAGGATCGCCTTCAAATTTCTGAAGGCGATCCTTGAAAATCAAAATGTGTCATCTAAGTGGTGTTTATACCTTTTCATAGGCGCGAATCCCCCCCCCCCCTTGGTTAAAAAAATATAAATATATCGATTATCGCGAATTGCGGCAAATGGTTGCCGAAAAAAATCAATTTCATCAATCGTTCGCAGGTCAAAGGATCTCGCAAAGAAAAACGCGAATTTCGTCAAAGGATCGCGCAAAACGCGAATTTCGTCAAAGAAGCGCGGAAAAAACGCGAATTTTGTCAAAGAAGCGCGGAAAAACGCGAATTTCGTCAAAGTGTCGCAGAAAAAAACGCGAATATCGTTAAAAGATCGCAGAAAAAACGCGGATTTCGTCAAAGGATCGCTAAAAAAACGCGAATTTTGTCAAAGAATCGCAGAAAAAAACGCTAATTTCGCCAAACAATTACGGAAAAAACACTAATTTTCGCGAAAGAATCGTACAAAAAACGCTAATTTCGCGAATTTCGTCAACAGATCTCAGAAAAATGCGAATTTTGTTAAAGAATCGCGAAAAAAATACACGAATTTCGTCAAAGGGACGCGGAAAAGACCCACAATTAACACCAGGAGGAGCGCATCCGCGGGGGGGGGGGGTTCGATCGGGGAGGTCGCCCCCCATGATATAAATCCAACGCTTTTAACGGCAGTTTTCTCGGAACACACAAACAAGCAAACGAAAACCAAACACTTTTCGGGTATCAATGGTAAACCTCTCTGACGTTTCGGCAATTAGTGAACAAAATAGGATTATGTCCAGTCAAAAGGCATATGGCGACATAATTTTTAACACTATGGGTTGAGGTGGGGAACGATGCCACTTCGTGTACCTTTTGTTGAATCTCTACAACATAAATTGACAACGTTATGCGGATCTCTTTAAAGTGTTGAAACTTTTTCGTTCATTCAAAGAAGCTACAATTCTAATTTCTGTATAACAATATTTTTGAGGAGTGCTTTATTGTTTGAGAAAAGAATGGGATTCACACAATTTCCAAAGAAAGAAAGAAACAAGAAAAGAAAGGTCCTTTGAAAAATTCAAGCATCTTAATGTTTTCTGAAGACAGTCACTAATGTGTAAAAAATGTACTGTTATTGCCACCCACATTGGTAAATTTTAAGGGTATTTGATGAATGAACAAAAGAGGATTATATCCTAATCCTAGTCAGTTAAAAAGCGTATGGTGTGTTGATTTCTTATAAACCAACTTGGTAAATTTGTTCTTCTCTTCTTTGCCCCGATCGACCCCCCCCCACCCCCTTCGTAGATGCGCACCTAGGAGAATCTCTTCCCTGTGCTAATTGTGCGTTTTTTCCGCGGCCCTTTGACGAAATTCGCGTTTTTTCAGCGATTCTTTGGCGAAATTTGCGTATTTTTTTTCGCGATTCTTTGAAGAAATTCGCCTTTTTTCAGAGATCTGTTGATGAAATTATCGTTTTTTGCGCGATTCTTTCGCGAAATTAGCGTTTTTCCGCAATTCTTTGTCGAAATTGGCGTTTTTTTCTGCGATCCTTTGACGAAATTCGCGTTTTTTTCTGCGATTTTTTGACGAAAATCGCATTTTTTCCGCGCTTCTTTGAAAAAATTCGCTTTTTTCGCGATCCTTTGATGAAATTTGCGTTTTTTCTCGATCATTTTACGAAATTGGCGTTTTTTGCGCGATCTTTTGACGAAATTCGCGTTTTTTGAGACCCTTTCACCTGCGAACAATTCACGAAATTGTTTTTTTTTTTTCGGAGACCATTTGTCGAAATTCGCAATAATCGTTGGATTTTTTTTGGGGGGGGGGGGGGGCGATCGCCCCGATCGCCCCCCCCCCGTGGATCCGCGCCTGATTTACTTTAGCCTCTAAAATCCCCAGACGCAATAATCTAAAGGATTTAGATCCGGTGAAGAAGGTGGCCAATCTTTTTGCATGATAAAGTTCGGACAGGTGACAGGGAGCCAAGCCTGTGTTGATTTATCTCGGTGCAAAGATGTAAAATCTTGCAGAAATATCCAGTTCTTTTTGGGATACAACCTGTCAGCATGTGGTAATAAATGTGTAGCCAATATGTCCTGTTTGTAATATTCGCATTGACTTTTATCCCTTTATCGATGAACTTCAAAGGCAATTTTCCCATTGTTTGACACTGCAGCCCAAACCATAACAGAATTCTTGTTCTGAAAGCGTTTAACAATTCGAAAGGTTTCAGGTATATCCTCGAGGGTTGCTAAATATATGATATCATTTTTAGCATTATAACACTCTTAAGTGCAAAATAGCTTCCCATCAGAAAATATTATTCTATCAACACTTTTCCTACCATGCCGCTTCATCAATTTCTTCCTTCTTTGTAATTTTTATATACTTTGTGCAGCAGTCAATCCTTGAATTTTTCTTTTGCGATAAGAGCAATAACCCAGATCTTCATTTATAATAACTTGCATAGTTCTGCAATTCATGTTCTTTCTGCAGCCATTTTATTTGCAGAACGTTGTGGATTTTTTCACACCTTTTCGCGAATTCTTTTGATGCGCTCTATTGTGAGAAATGAGCGTGGACGACCAGACCTAGATCGATATTTACATAGCTATTAGTATCCAATAATCGATTTATAGTTTTATATATAGATGTTCCCTAAAAACCAGAGCATTTTAATTGATTTTACCTGAGGAAAACCTGCGATCAAAGAGCTGTTTAATCATCATTCTTTTGTCTTCCCTCTTTAAAATAATTTTAAATATTCGCTTTATAACCAAATTTGTCTGCACTAATAGAAGCTTGCCAAACCCTAAAATAGAGAAATAAATTGTTTTCCCAAACGATTAAAATTAATTCGTATTTTTTGGAGTGTAACAGTATTTAGTAGCCACCCTGTACATTGCCAATTTGGATCTTGAAAGAAAGTGAGAGGAACGGCGGATTTGATCGGCGTTTGAAACGGACACCCAAACCTGAGTGTCGGTTAATCAATGGTATCGGCTAATTGAATGTCGGATATTCGAGAGCCTAGTGTATCGTAGTAGACTTTTATTAAAAAAAGAAAAAAGAATTATAATTCTAGTTTTCCTTTTACACTGGTATATTGCATGTTGTCACATTATTAGAAAACCTTTCAGTTAAAAGGAGTTGACTTCCTGATCAAGTGCGTACTTCATTTTCATAATATTCAAGTTCAAGGTTGAGCCGACTTCGAAAATAATGGTCTTTCTCTTCCGTGTTTTCAAAAATTTACATTTGCTCCATTGTCATCCTCCTCATTCTAAAAAAATGAAAATGGCAATAATCGCTGAAGTGGCTCTCGTTGAAAGCGAAATGAAGAGAAAACGGATGTTGGAATATACAAACGATCCTTGAGTGTTTTGCGGTTCTGTTTCTTTATTCCATAAAGATAGAAGCAAGGGTCGGAAAAAGCTACTTTTTTATTGTAGCCAACTACAACTACTTTTAACTACATTTTTCATAAAGTAGAGACTACAAACTACTTTTCAAAAGCAGGCACTACCACGCTACTTTCAGATTTTATTAAAGAATTTAATTTATAATCGAAATTGAAGACACGCATTTAACCAATACAGTGACCCCTCGTTATAGGGAGTGTCCGTTATGGATGCTTCACTGTATGTACCTATAGATTTGTTTATTTAACTCAGGGCCGAAACTAGCCTTTTTTTCACCCGGGGCAAGCATGGATTTTGGCGCCCCCCTCCTCTTCCGCAAAGTTTACAAAGAGAATTTTACCAATTTTCTAATAGCCAACTTACTTTAAAATTTAAAAAATGTAATCTTAAAACATGCAATACTGAACTACGTAATCTACAATGGCGGATCCAAGAGGGAGGTCACGGGGGTCATGACTCCTCTCTGAACACCAACAAAAATATTCTAAAGATCATTTTTAAAATGAAATATACAGTAGAGTCCTGATTATAGGAGTCCTGCTCAAATTAGTTTCCGCTTTAACGGAGTTATTTTCTTCTGATGGACTGATGGCTTCTATTATTGTGAAACAGCCATTATAAATGAAGTGTTAGGTAAAGATGAAAGAGCATCTTCACCTAACACTTCATTTATAATGGCTGTTTCATAATAATAGAAGCCATCAGTCCATCAGAAGAAAATGATCCATTCCAAAAGTATAATTCTTCATTTGGCGCCCCTTCGTTCTGGCGCCCGGGGCACATGCCCCCTCTGCCCCCCCCCCCCCTTAGCTTCGGCCCTGATTTAACTCTTCAGTACACTCTTAATATGTCAATTGAATTAACTTCTGTTAAGCGTTAATTATATTGGTTTGCTAAATTTTACAATCAAGAAAATTACAAAAAAAAAAAAAAAAAAACTTTAAATAATGCAAATAATAAATAAATCTGTAAATAAATCAATTCCAAATAATAAAATAGCCGGGATTAAAACAGGAAGAGCAAATAACAAGTAAATAGGCAAGTGCCAACAGCAAGAAAATAATTTATTTGGTTGATTAGTGCATGGAGATAGAGTATTAGAATATGCTCTATTTCCCTGATTAGTGGGAAAGTAGTAGTACCGAGTATCAGTGGGAAATATCTTTAACTTCATGCGATGCGTTGCCATACACTGCTACTGCAGCTGAGATTTTCCACTGAGATTCGAAAATTGTTGACTAGAACAAATTTTTCACAAAATACGCAAGTTTTTGGGATTTGCAGAACGACACATTTTTACCCCTGAAGTAGCGTCAGTTCTCGCTACAAACTACGGATTTTAGGTAGCTTTCTTTACAAAAAAGCTACCTATTGCAGCCGTTCGGAGGAAAGCGATTTCAAAAAATTTTGGTATATTTTCATCGATCATGACCCCCAGACCCCGAAACCACCCTCCGTTCAAAATTGATATATATATATATATATATATATATATATATATATCTATATATATATATATATATATATCTGACCTATGTCACACTGTAACTCCCGTAATTATGAACCGATTTCGATGTAATTCGGTATGTACATAGTATATACCAATGTCTCGACCGAGTTCGTTGGCCAGCTTCATCCGCCGTTTTGTTTCAAAATGGCGGCCATTTAAAATTTTTAAAAAAATTTAAAACTTGAAATGTGGTACCAAAAAATTAAAAATGGAAAAATATTTTTTTCTTATGTATTTGACCTTTATACAAAGATTTCGGAGCAGTTTTTGTTTCGTCTATATCTTAAAAAATGGCTGAGTTATAGCATTTTGAAATTCTAGCGTGGCTGACATTTTGAAACGTCCTGAATTTTGTCACGCGATAAAAGGCGTATTTATGAACCGATTTGGATGTAACTTCGTTTATGCATAGTACATACCAATGTCTCGACCGGGTTCGTTGGCCAGCTTCACCCGCCATCTTCTTTAAAAATGGCGGCCATTTAAATTTTTAAGAAAAGTTTAAATTTGAATTGTGGTACCAAAAATTGAAAATTGAAAAAATATTTTCTTCTTATGTGTTTGACCTTCATAAAAAGATTCGGGAGCAGTTTTGTTTCGTCTATATCTTAAGAAATGGCTGAGTTATAGCATTTTGAATTTCTAGCGTGGCTGACATTTTGAAACGTCCTGATTTTTCTCACGTAATAACAGGCGTATTTATGAACCAACTTGGATGTACCTTGGTGTGTACATAGTACATACAAATATCTCGACCGAGTTCGTTGGCCAGCTTCATCCGCCATCTTGTTTCAAAATGGCGGCCATTTAAAAAAATTAAATAATAAAACAATTTAAATGAGATACCAAAAAATTGGAAAATGAAAAAGATTTTTTTTTGTATGTGTTTGACCTTAATACAAAGATTCCGGAACAGTTTTTCTTTCGTCTATATCTAAAAAAAAAATGGCTGAGTAATAGCATTTTGAATTTCTCTTGTGGCTGACATTTTAAAACGACCTGATTTTTGTCACGCGATAACAGGCGTATTTATGAACCTATTTGGATGTAACTTGGTCTGTACATAGTACATACCAATGTCTCGACCGAGTTCGTTGGCCAGCTTCATTCGCCATCTTGTTTCAAAAGGGTTGCCATTTAAAAAAATTAAATTTAAAATTCAAAATGAGGTATTAAAAAATTGAAAAATGAAAAAGATTTTTTTTATGTGTTTGGCCTTGATACAAAGATTCCGGAGCAGTTTTTGTTTCTGAAAATTTGTTCTTTTGTTTATATCTTAAAAAATGGTTGAATTATAGCACTTTGAATTTCTAGCATGGCTAACATTTTGAAACGATCTTGTATTTGTCACGCGATAACACACGTATTCGCCTATTTCGATGTAAGAAGGCATGTGGATAGTATACATCAACACCTCGACCAAGTTCGCTGGCCAGATTCATCAGCCATCTTGTTTCAAAATGGCGGCCATTAAATTAAAAAATATATATATATTTAAAGTGAGGTGCAAAAAAATTAGAAATTGAAAAAGGTTTCTTTCTTAAGTATTTGATCTTGATATAAGGATTCAGGATCATTTTTTGTTTGTCTTTACCTTAAAAAATGGCTCAGATATAGCAGTTTCAATTTCTATTGTGGGTGACATTTTGAAAAATCTGATTTTTTGCATGCGACAGCACTCCTATATATTAACCGATTCCGATGTGAGTGAGCATGTGCACAGCAATTACTAAGGTCTCGACCAAGTTCACTGCTTAGCCTCATCCACCATGTTGTCTTAAAATGACAGGCACTTTAAGAAATTGCCGAATTCGGCAGCCAAATATAAGTTACTTTAAAGAAAAGCAGCTTGGATAAAGCTGACTAATTTCGCGAAATTCTCATTCATTATATTGATAAAAATTAGTATTGAATCTCCTATATTCGGTTTCCACTAAATTGAGCTTCGTGTGTTTGCATGATATAAGTTGGCTTTTTTTAAATAAGGATTATGAAAGCTACCTCTTCCTCCCGGCACTGGCCGGAAGGACTTTTTTGTATCACTCTTACTCGCCATCGACACACTACATTATTCAAAATGTAACGCGTTACACTACAAACTACTTAAGAAGTACCGACTACTGTAATTTCACTACTTCCGACCCTGGATGGAAGTTTGGTGAGAGCCATGCAGTGGCGCAGCAATTCAACAATTAGGGGTTATCCATTTATTATGGGCCCACCAGTGGCCGAGAGGTTCTGCTCTCGAAGCTGGTAGACGGGAAGTGCTGGGTTCGATCCCAATCGCGCCCGTCGGCCTAATCGTTCGGAGTTTTCGTGGTTTTCTTCGAGCCTTGGTTCTCCAAGCGTTAATACGGATTAGGTTCCCTTAGAAAGACCTCCACGGAAGGCACTCCCCCCCCCCTAGGGCCCATATCCCACGTGCAGATAATTGGCCGACATAAATACAACAACCATTTATTATGTCACATTTCGAAAAAGAAAGACCCTTTCCTTTATGACATAGGGACACAGGGAGGGGGTTGGGTTAACACATTGTGACATCTCATCTAAAATATGAAAGCAGTTATCTGCGTTGCCTGCATGCAGTATAAATTAAGTCAATAAAAATATGTATTTTACTGAGGAAATATTTTTCCTTTGCATTGCAACATCTTGAAGTAAAAGCAACAAGATCTAAATGGTTCTCTAGTACATGTGTTTCAGTAAATAATAGATAGCATATAAAACATTTATATATTTAATTACAATGTTGTTTTAATCAAAATTAACTTTAAATAATATTTTCAAAGAATGTACCGTCACAATAGCATCTATCACAGGAGTGTTGTGTTACAACCTGTGACACAGGGTGAAAGAGGAGTAAAAAGGGCGCAACATTTATGTGACTTAATTAGGTAATTTATGACCTCTTACGGGAGAAACTCCAGCAGTGAATGACTAATAAAATTATTATGAAAATAATTACTCAAAGTAGTTATTATTAATGCTACTAGCAGGAATTCACGGTCGTATAAGGGGCGCAGATGCCTTTTACGTCTATTATCTATACTAATAATATTAAGAAATAAAGTTTGTTTATTTGTAGGAGGTAATCTCTAGAACTACCGAAAAGATTTCAAAAGTAATGGTGTCAAAATGATTGTGTTAGTCCCAGTGGCGTAGCTACATATTTAGCGCCCTGGAGCAAGCAAAGTTTGTGCGCCCTCTTGTCTCTCAAAAAAGTTCTGCGTAATTTTGTTTGGAAGTTGCACACACACACATATATATATATATATATATGTGTGTGTGTGTGTAACTAGCTGACCCGCCCGGCGTTTCCCGGGCCCGTTATAATAACGTAAACAAAAATCAAGTTTGTATGGTTTTATATATTCATAAGTAATTCAAATGAACATGATTTTAGGGGTGGCCCACTGCCTTCGGCAGCGTCTAGTGTGTTCCCGACAAACCTCTTTCAGAACGAAACTGTGGCCTGGGTCCCCGCTACCAAAGGCAGTGTATGCCAGGAGTATTCCGTACGCGACGGAGACAATCGAAAATTGAATGAGTAAACCCTCAAAATGAGTAAAAATCGAGCCTATAGAACCCGAGATAAGAATGCGAATCCTGGCGGTGGAACTATAATCTTTAAAACAATCGTAAGCTAAGTTGAATGGACCAATTTCCGTTGAAATAGAGCCCATAACAGCCGAGAAATGAATGCGCCGTTAATGTTCGAAAATGGTGGTAACAGAAGTCTAAGATAAACTTTCACAATGCAGAAAGTAGCTGAATAGTAAGCTAAGCTTAATTATCCATTTACCGTTGAAATCGGACATATTGAACCCGAGAAAAGAATGCACCATTAATGCTCGAAAACGTTAGTAAATGAAGTCTAAGACAAATTTTCATAATACAGAGCTGAATCGTAATCTATGCTTCGGGCAAACCTTAGTTGTCAATGGTGATTATACTGAGCGAGCCTTTTTACCGACTCTGGCGTTGTAGGATTTCCATACTGGGAGATATAGCGATGAGTTTGGCGCGGAGAAAATCCTTTTTCGGATTTAATTTATATTATTTGTTTACTGCTGAAGTATATTCTTGGATCGCCAGGCTGTTTATCGTTGTTTGGAGGAATAAACTTACTTGTGCGAGTTGAATTTACCAATTAATTTGTTTTTTCCCGTTCCACGCAGATTTTTTTTATATTCTTGAAAGAATTCCGGTTGATGATAGACAGCCAAAATAAATTTAGAATAAAATTATTTAAAAAAAAAAAAAAAAAAAAAAAAACGAAAAATCCCCTTTAGGGACGCCGGCTGGGGAGGGGCCAGGAAGGGCCACCGCCTCTCTCTAGATTTTGAAAATTAATTTTAAACGAAACTTTCTTCATTTCTGATTGTTAAAAATGAAAGATAAAAAACTGCCTTGCCTTCCTCAACCCCTACCGTGGCAAAGAATTTTTAATTCTTTTTCTATAATTTTCTTTTTACATTCCTTGTTTACATTGTTTTTAATTTATCCAAAAGGGATCAGAGACCCTGTGGCAGGACTTTTTTTTTTTGAATTGTCAGTTTTGTTAAATGTTGGTAGAAATCTATTTTTGAATATTTAATATTTCTTAATTGTTGTATTATTTTATTGCTTCTGAGTATGTTTAAAAATTGTCTTAAATGGAGAATTCTGTCAATTTTTTTTTTTTAATTTAGCTTATTTCATACTTACATTCTGCAGCGGGCGAATGTAGACCATGGACCTCAGTCATCCAACAACAACAACAACAAAAAAAAAACATTTAAAAATGTGTAAATGCAAACGAGATATTAGAAAAGAACCTTCCCCTTGGTTTAACATTAACTCACGTGTAAGGCTCCTGTCCTTACAGACGAAGACACTCGCGAACTAATGCTAACCCTATGAGGAGTTTATTTTCTAATATCTCGTTTGCACCTCGGAATTTTTAAATATTTTTTGCATTGGATAGCTGAGGTCGATATCTACATCGCTCTTTTTACTTTTTCAATTTTGGTTGCAGATAATTTTTATTAAGTTACTTTCACTTTCGAAACCGGTTCCGAAAATGAAAGTGTCATTCTAAAAAAATATCTGCAAACAAAATCGAAAAAGTAAAAAAAAAGAGAGATGTAGAGATAAACCTCAGCTATCCAATGCAAAAAAAAAAAAAAAAAAAAAAAAAAAAAAAATTAATTAATTAATTAAAAATGTCAAAACAAGTTTTTACAAGGAAGAAGTCCTTAATCAGAAATTTGTATTCGGGTATGGGTTGAGGAACGGTGAAACTTTGAAACGAAAAATGTATGCATTTCCATTTTGAAAAAACATTCTCGATATATATATTTATAATTTCTTGTAACAATCAAAATAAGATGTTTGTGTTGGTAGTCGCGCCCCTCAATCTCCGCGCCTGGGACGACTGCCCCCCTTCGCCCCCCCATTTCATACGGGCCTGATTGATTTATGTCAAGATAAATTCTAATTTTACTTATCAAATCAAATTAACTTACATTTATGCATAAAATTGTAGCATGCATTATGAATAACTGGTGAATTTTTTCTTGTTTTTTGTGTCTAAAATACTGTTAAAATATTAAATTTATACTATTGTTTAAAAGACAAATTAATTTAACTGCTGATCAATTCTTTCTAAGTAAAATAAGAATAGTTTAAACTTCTGTTTGCGGAAAGATAGAAATTATATCGTGAATGTACTTAAGAAAAGCCGCATGAAAAAAAAAAAAAGATTAGTTTTAATTTACACAAAAAAGAAAATTCTTGTTATTTTACATATTCTTTCCAGGTGCTTCATATTTACTTGAGATGAAATTGTCTAATCCACTAAAATTTTCTATCCAACGCGATTGTCCAGTAAATTAAAAAAATAAAAATACATTCTTAGATAACAATTGCTTGTAATTAATTTACCGGAAACTAATAAAAACTGTTCGATTTCAAATCCCTTCAAATATCATGCCTGCAAGTATCCTATTTTTACGTTTATAAACAAGCCCTAAAATAGAAAGTTTCCGGTTCTTGGGCGGCGGAAAATATTAGTTTTATGATAACAGTCTTAAAATAAAGGGCTTCTTTTATTCATTTTAATTTGCAAAAAAATTTTTTCTTTGTTATTTTAAATGTCTCAGCCATATATTGGGTATGTACTTGGGATGAAATTTTCCGAAAAATTCGAATCCACCGAAAATTTTTCTCTATATTTAATAGTTTAAAAAAAGAAACTTTTGATTGGACATCAAAAATCTACTATCTCTAATAATAAGAGGAGGCTTTATCTATTGACCATCACACCGCAGATCTCTGTTGGGGGGTCTAAGGTTACTAGCCATTTGCTTGCACCGCGCCAAATTCTCGCCAGAATCCTTCCTTGCGAATAAATACATTTCCTTGATTATTATTAAATATTTAAATTTAAAATGAATATATGTTACGCTCAATCGATTTTGATTAATGAGTCAATCATTTTTCATATAAAAATGTGGAAAAAAAAGAGATTTAATATGCCATTTCTTTCAGATTCTGTACAGAACTATTTATTGTCGCGGACTTACACTCCTCTCTAGTATAATCTCCATTGACAACTAAGGTTTGCCCCAAGATTAGGTTGAATTAACCAATTCCCATTGAAATCGGCCCCCTAGAAATCGAGGAAAGAATGCCCCCCGAAGCAGTGGAGGGTGCTTGTTGCCCCCACCCCCTGTAAATTTAACGAATTACCTTTAGCATTAACGTAATATTTAATTTACGGAGGAAATCCCATCCCTCTAAAGTTAACCACTTACCTTCAACAGTAGCGCGAATTTTAATTCACGGCTGTAGTGAGTAAACGTAAGTTGATGCCGTAAAATAAGATTAATATTCGAAAAAAGTGGCAGCTGGAGTAAAAGAAATTTTTTAGTGGTTTCCAAAGTAGCCAGAGGACCCTAGAACTATGCTAAAGAAAATTGCAATACTATCAGATCATTTTTAATGAAACTGCACCAAGGACCCTAAGAAGGCGATTAATATTCAAAATTGGTGGTAGCTGAAGTGTGAGTAATTTTTTTGTTATTCATGTATAAGCTGGGGCACCTTAGAAAGTTAGGAAAAAAACCCTAGTGAATCGGACCATTTTTATAGGGGACCAAAAGGAGCTTATTGATAATTGAGAGCAAGGCCTAAGATGAAAACACGATAAAAGGTCCTAGTACTTAGCGCTTTAGATTTTCAATTAGTCGAAATTAAGTATAGGGTATAAGCAGTGATGGGATTAAAATAATTTAACAACCGGTTCGCTGCTCGAAGGATTTTTGATGTACAAAAATGAAAGAAAAATGAAGCATCACACATAGATTATGAAACACTTTCCAATAGTATAAGAACATTGTTAAAAAAAACTTTGATCCTTTGGTATGGTGAAAAAAATCCTGCAACATGTTGCCCTATAAAAGGACGTTAATAAATATTCGGCAATCATGAAACCATGATCATAATTTCTATCAGAAAATGCATCAAAACAATAAACAATATATAATATAAAAATAGCAGAAATGTAAGTTTAAGAATTAACCCATGTTCATGACCTATTTGGTATGGTGAAAAAAATCCTGCAACATGTTGCCCTATAAAAGGACGTTAATAAATATTCGGCAATCATGAAACCATGATCATAATTTCTATCAGAAAATGAATCAAAACAATAAACAATATATAATATAAAAATAGCAGAAATGTAAGTTTAAGAATTAACCCATGTTCATGACCTAAAGTTGTATATAACCAAAACTTCTCGAGTTATGACATTTAAAAATTTTAGGAATTTTTACCATTTCTTAGTAAAAAAAAAAAAAAAAAAACCGGCCAGACGAGACAACGTTGGAAATTCGTAAAATACAAAGTATCATGATTCGGCAAGTTTAGATCATACAATGTCTTTTCATTTGTTAGAGCTGGAAAAATATTTTTCTAAATATAAATTATAAGACTAGAGGAACTTATCAAAATTTTGGATTTGTTGCATTTATGAAAATAACTACCTTCATTTAAAAAACTGCTAAGATATGAAGAACAATATAAAAAAATGTCCACTTGGAAGTATATATCTAAATCTGACGATTTAAGTATTAGCTATAGATCAGCGATAACAGGGAACATTCCGTGCCAAAGCAAAGTGCCGTTTATTCGAATAACAGCGTTGCCTGGGCCCGTGATGAAACCGAAAGCGAGCGAAACCGCGAAGAAACACCCAGGTTTTCATTGATTTCGTCGAAATTTCACACATTTTATTTTGTAAAAAAATATTTCTACCCGTCCGAATGTTTCAAAATTTTTGTAGATGATGTAAATCTGATCTATTGAGAATCTCAATACCATCTGAATTTGAGATACTCTTAAAAGATTGTGTTCAAATGCGGTCGTTTAATTACTTTTAGCGCAGAAAAATATCGTCTCCTTGAGGCATAATATGACCTGCATTTGCCGGTGTATTTGTAAGGGTTAAAATTACTATTTTTTAAAACCGATTGTCCCATCGATAAGAAGATGGTTTCAGATTTACGAATATATTATTGGTTTGTCAGTACCTCTAAAATTTCGCCCTGAAGGAGCGAAATCCCAACGAAACACTCAGATTTTTGCTAATTTCGTCGAAAATTTCACACATTTTATTTGGTAAGAAATATTTCTACCCGTTCGAACGTTTCAAAATTTTTGTAGGTGATGTAAATCTGGTCTATTTATTAAAGCGCTAAAAAAAGAATACGGTCGTTTAGTTATTTTTAGCGTAGAAAAAATATCGTGACGCGCGAAGTGACCTGCGTTTACCGGTGTATTTGAAAGGGTTAAAATTCATATTTGTTACCAATTGCACCACCGATTAGAAAAGGGTTTCACTTTAAGAACATACTTTTGGTTTGTCGGTACCTCCAAAATTGCGCCCTGGAGGGGCATTGCAATAAGGGAGAAAAAGTTATTCGGAAAAACGACCTTTTTTGAAAATTGTTTTTCAAGCGGTTGACTGCGATATATTTTTTAATTGATTGCGGCATTTGAGACGTAGATCTTTCAGCATATATCTTTTTTTAATTTTACTAAGCGGTTTGGCCGATGTAAGTTAATAAATAATGACAAAATACCCCCGAAATTTCTTCTTTTCGTTATTCATTTTCAACTGATGCATAAATAAGGCTTCTGTGCGTACGCCAGAGTTTTTTCTTTCTCGCTAGGACCGAGTTGAGTTTTTAATGAGAGCGAATTGCGATTTTTAAATAATAACTCAACAAATTATTAGAATTTTAAATTTCTGTGTGTCAGGTGCATCAGGAGACATTTTGAGCTAGCCTCACAAAAATTTTTAGTCTCGTACGTGCCGTAGATTTTGCTAGCCATTGCACACACACAGACAGAGCAAAACTTTCTTTTATTAGTATAGATAAGTAGTTAGTGTAATTTTCAATAACCTTACCATATAACTGGGATTAGCCTAGGACTGTCAATTTAGTTACCAAAATTCATTAAAATTTCGTTTAAGCTGAATTTTCTCTTACAGGAGTGACGAACAAAAAATATATTATTGTTCCTCAGGACTTATCACAAAGTTATGCCTACAAAACAATATTGTGCAGATAAACATTTAAAGAAAGCAAATTAATGTAAATGCGATTTTCGCATTTAAAGTATCATTTTAACAACCGGTTCGCCGAACTCAAGACAAATTAACAACCGGTTCTACCGAACCGGTGTGAACCGGCTGAATCCCACCACTAGGTATAAGTATTAATCATTAGAAAAAAATTTCAAAGAAATGCTTTGAAAAAGAGCTCTAGAACCCCAATAAAAAATATGAAGGTGTTGGCTCGGGGAGAGAAGACCAAGACTCAATTTTGAAGTTATGCAATGAGAATGTAACAGAATTAGTGGGTGAAAAATGCATGGCGCACAAAAAGTTACCCTAGGGGGCTAGTGTCTGAACTGAAATGTAGAAACAAAAAAAAAAGCCAAACGGAAAAAGAGCCCCAAAAACGAAGGACGGATTAAAAGGGGCGATTTATTAACAATTTAGGGCACAAAAACTTAAAATGGCCTTGTACCAAGCCCCAGGGGTCCAGGGTCTCAATTGGAATGTAGCTGGGCAAGGGCCCCAAGAAGGCGATTAATTTTAAAATTTGGTGGTAGCTGAAGTCTGAAAATTTTTTATGTTGTTCGCGTAGTAGCTGGATTTCCTATCATGTTGTTACAAAAAAAAAGTTATTGAATCAGACCATTTTTAAGGGAGATATAATAGGAGGTCTAAAAGGGGCCAACTGATAGTTGAGAGCAGAGCCCTAAGATGGAAACATGTTAAAAGGTTCTAGTACTTAGCGCTTTAGATCTCAATAAGTCGAAATTAAGCATAGGGTATTTATTATTCATTCGAATAAAATCTTAAAGAAGCGCGAAAAAAAATGCTGGAAATTCTTAAAAAAGGGCACTAAGTTCCCAATAAAAATATGAGGGTGCTGGCCCAGGGAGAGGAGTCCAAGTCTCAATTTTAAAGTTATGCCTTGATTGGTTGACAATATTAGGGTGTGGAAAATGCATGGCGCAGAAAAATTTCAAGGGGTCCAGTGTCTTAACTGGAATGTAGAAACGGAGAATAATTAAATGGGGAAAGGCCCCCAAAACGAAGAAGATCGGATAAAAAGGGGCAAGTTCTGAGCAATTCAGGGCTTACAAACTGAAAGGTGCTAGGGGGGCACCGGTCATAAAAAATTAAAAATCTGAGCTCCAGGTGTATCAGGACCTGTCTTTATGGATTACCCTCATCCAAATTTTCAGACTTCTACGTGTAATATATTTCACTAGCCACCACACACAGAGCGAAACTTCCTTTTATTAGTATAGACTAGCTGACCTACCCGGTGTTGCCCGGGCCCGTGATAATATTCTTAAATGAACCTGAAATTTTTATGATTTTATTTCTTAAGGCTGTTCTTAAATCCAAAGGGGCAATTTTATGACATGCATTTTAATTAATTTTTGCTCAAAAACTGGCATTCAGTTATTCAGAAACTTTGTAATCGAAAGACGTTTTCCGGAATTTTTGTAAACACAATAGATCTTACTGAAAACATTGTCAAAGATGGCGTTTTCAACGGAATTTCCCGACGAAAGTAGAAAAAACAGTCAACGAAGGGAAAAATCTTGTCATATATCTTTTACACGATTTTGTCTGAAATACGAGCTCGATGACTGCGTGAAAAATCGATTAAAAAAAAAAAAAAAAAAGAAAACAGTCCTGTTCTAACGTATATACAAAATAGCTGACCGCCGTTCTGATTATCACATTTATAGACAATATTGAAACAGTCCCGTTTTCATATTAAAATGTAATTTTTAACAAAAAAGAATGTTTGAATTACATTTTCTTCGCCGAAAATATTCTTTATAAATACTTTTGCACATCAAGCGCAAAAATCAATATAATACACATATATATAGGGGGAATTACAATCACAGCATTGTACGAATACACGAAGCCTATTTCAAACAAATACTTGATAAATGATTTTACAAAAAACTAAATAAAATAAAATACGTATATATATATTTAAAGAGAGACCGCGCTGTTTGGTACCAGACAGGCTGAGAATTCTTGAGGCAGGCCATATCGCTATTGGTTACAAAGAAAATTACAGAACGTACACATTAGGTTTTAAAAGATTTAAATGGTCCTCTGAAGCAAAGAAACTTTCAAGAAAAAAAATCAATTCTTTTGCCTTGCAAAGAGAAATAAAAATCATTAATAAAAAATGATTCAAAAAAGTGATTTTTTTTTTAAAAAATTATTAAATGATTTAAGACTTTTCATATGTAATGCGTATAGCAAATTTTAAAACTATTAGCTTCACCTAAGGGAGGGAGCAGCTTTACCTGGTTTAGGGCGCACAGACCTGCAGGTCGGTTGCCCGGCGGGCCAGTCAGCCTTATTTAATCCTAAAATTATGCGATTAAATAAGGTTTAATGCGGAAAAATACTGTTACCAAAAAGTGGTGAAATTTTGCATAGGCTATAATCAGGCCCTAAGGAACACTGAATTGGGTACTTAACTTTTTCTCTCTTTTTGAACCTTATCGATTCTGCAACATTTGCAATATTTTCAAAATCTCAAAAACAATACTCACCAAATTTAAGTTGCTGCTTCCCCTTACCCCCCCTCCCGTCTAAATTTTGTCGCCGTGAGCTGATGTAATCTGTATTAATGCATGTTTAGTTTCCACAAAACAAACAAACAAACAAAAAAAAAACCTTCAAAATTTTCGTTTTCTTGGATTTTGTCTGTAAAATGGGCAATAATTTTCTTCAACTTGTCAGGCTATTTTTTCCAAATAATAAAATAATTATCGTAAATTACTACTGTTACATCGTACATATAGGTTTCTCAGCGGTGAATTCTTTGGCTACCATTATTTCCCCACAGTAATCATCATGATAAATTTCTAAAACATTTTTAATAGAAATGTACCAGAAAGATTATTTTTTGGAAATAGTGGTAGCCAGTAAAGTGACCGATGTTAAATAAGTTTTGATTACTTTAAGATCTGAAAATCTTCAACGGTCGTCTCCAGAAAAGTTACAGAAAATAATCAGGCATGCTGAAACGCTGTTGGAGAAGTTACTTGAGGCTGCAATATGGTGGTATGAATTAAAATTAAAACTTCCTGAATAGAAGTCATTTCTTTCAACTGTGTATGAAAAAATATTTTAAATCGAAATAGTTGAGATTAAACACAAGGTAAAATATCACAGGAATACGCTGATTGTAACAAGATTCATCTATTTCTATAATGTCTGATTAATAATGAAAAAAAAAATACAAATATTTTAAGACATCTTTATTTCGCTTTTTCTAATTTTGCGCCCTTAGGATTCATGCGCCTGGAGCAGTCTGCTCCAACTGCTCCACGGTAGATACGCCCCTGGTTAGTCCCTGTTCGAACATGGCTATAACTTATTCCATGCCACTAGCCCAAAGGGGCTGCAGGAGCAAAAAAACTTTCTAAAAATGCGATTTTTGTGTTATTGAATGGCCTAGAAAAATGAAATTTGGAATGGAAGTTACCTATAAGATATAAATGATCTCTAAGAACATTTCCTAAAACATTCGAAATTTAAAGGGGGTGAAAATGCGCGAAAAGCGTTCTGAAAAACGTTCTAAATGGCAATTTATACGCAATCTCAGGAAACAGGAAGTATCAAACCGATTTAAAAAATAATGGCGTCAAAACGATGGTGATAGTCCTTGATCCAATATAGCCTATATTTTATGTCGGTGTCGCAACCTCAAAGGGGGTGCAGGAGCAAAAAACGTTCTAAATGGCGATTTATACGCAATCTCAGGAAGTGTCAAACCGATTTAAAAAGTAATAGTATCAAATGGACGGTGTTAGTCCCTGTTCCAACATAGGCTATATTTTAGTCGGTGCCATTACCCCAAAGGAGTTGCAGAAGCAAAAAATGCGATTTTTTTGTTACTGAAGGGTCTAGAAACATGAAATTTGGATTGGTAGTTACTTATAAGATATAAGTGATATCTAAGAACATTTCCTAAAAAATTCGAAACTTAAAAGGTGTGAAAATGGGCGAAAAGCGTTCTAAAATCTCATTCTCATGAAATACTAAACCGATTTCAAAAGTAATGGTTGGAAATTGATGGTGACAGCCCTTGCTCCAACATAGGCTCTATTTCATGTCGATGTCACTGCCATCTGGGGGTTGCAGGACAGGGCCGAAACTAGCCTTTTTGGCGCCCGGGGCAAACATGGATTTTGGCGCCCAGCCCTCTCCACCACAAAGTAAATTTACAAAAAGATTTTTACTAAGTATCTAACAGGCAACTTATTTTTAAATTTAAAATATATAAAACTGAACTACGTAATCAGCTTTGTCAAACATTGATTCATTAAAACCTTGAAAACGGAATCAAAAGGAACCGAATTGCACATTGCATTTTAATCTTTATAAACACTCTTTTTTTTGTATAGGCTAAATGAGGTCGATATCTAAAATAAAAACGGTTTTACTAAGAATTTTACTTTGTGCATTTCCCCTCCCGGGCAGCCATCGCCCATGGCAAGACGGAAAAAAAAAAAAAGAAAGGAAGCTCAACGCTGCTCAGCGGAAAATAACAAACAGCTTTCATGCAATTGTTTTATCTAAGAGAAAAGTCAGACTGAGGGGTCCCTTCGCGTTTGGTAGTTATCCGTAGTGGACAGTGCATGACAATTGAGACTCACCTTGTAAAACGGTAGTGATTCTCCTACACAGGAAGTGATTTAAAAGATAGAAGGCAAAAGCATAGACATGATACTTTTGGAATGGGAGAGTGAAAAAAGCCTAAAAGAACAGTTCTTTTTTCTTATTCATTTGCAATTATGTATTGTAGATGAATCTTTTTATCTATTTGTAAAGTTTAATGCATTTAGTTCAGTTTTCCTTTTAAATTTTCCGGCTGCAAGACATTTTTATACAAATTTCGTATATATATATACATTCTTGTATCAAACGTCAAACAAAATCTTCATTTTGGCGCCCCCTTCACCTTCTGTTAAAGCGGCGCCCGGGGCACGTGCCCCCTCTGCCCACCCCCCCTCCTAGTTTCGGCCCTGTTGCAGGAGAAAAAACGTTCTAAATTGCGATTTCTGATATACTAAAGAGGCTAGAAACTATAAATATGGCATGGTTGTTACTTATAAAATATAAATGCCCTCTAAGAACTGTCGAAAATAAATTCAAAATTTAAAAGACGTAAAGCGAAAGGAAGGGGCGAAAAGCGTACTAAAAGTCCTAAATTACGATTTCTGTGCAATCTCAGGAAATAATAAACCGATTACAAAAGTAATGGTTGCGAATCAATGGTGACAGTCTCTGATTCCATACAGGCTATATTTTATGCCTGTGGCACTACCACCTGGGGTTGGCAGGAACAACAAACGTTCTAAAAAGCCTTTAAAAACTTTCTGAATTACCTTTTCTTATGGAATATTAGGAAATACCAAACCGATTGTAAAATTAATATTGTCAAATTATTAGTGGCAGTCTCTATTTCAACATAGGCGTTTTATGTTAGTGCCACTACCGCCAAGGTGTAAATGCATACTAAGAACGGTTTATAAAAAGAATAAAAACTTCAAATGAATACTGAAATGAGCATAAAAGCTTCAAAATACTTTCTAAATTACCATTTATTTAGAATTAGTTTTAGTTCTTCTTATTAATCCAAGTCTCATTTCTGCTTAATGCAGTGTAATAATGAAGTTTAGTCAAACTCAGGGGTGCAGAAAATGTTTCTACTCCCAACATTTCCCCCCAATCCACACGAAAATTTCCCCAAAATTTTATGGTATATTATAGATAAGTGCTGTATTACAATAGGTATAGAAAATTTATTTTTCAAATATTTCTCAACTTTTGCTCGAGTATATATGGCAGGAGTGATTCTGAATGAAAAAAAAATTCCTAAAATTCACAGCAAATTTTCTGAAATGTTACAGCAGAGTGGGGGAAATCCACTCCCAACACTATGTATTTTTCATGGATCTTTTGACGCAATTCGCGTTTTTTCGCGATCTTTTGACGAAATTTGCGGTTATTTCGCGATCTTACGACGAAATTTGCGGTTATTTCTCCTTCCTTTTGACGAAATTCGCAGTTGTTTTGCCGTCATTTGATGAAATTCGCGGTTGTTTTGCGATCGTTTGGCGATATTTACGGTTCTTTCGTGATCTTTTGACGAAATTTGCAGTTTTTTGCGATCTTTTAACGAAATTTGCGATTATTTCGTGATCTTTTGACGAAATTTGCAGATTTTTTGCGATCTTTTAACGAAATTTGCGGTTATGTCGCCCTTTTGACGAAATGCGCGTTTGTTTCGCAATCTTTTGACAAAATTTGCGTTTATTTCGCGATCTTTTGAGTAAATTTACGTTTATTTCGCTTGCGGTTTTTTTTTGCTTTTCTTTGACGAAATAGAAGGTTATTCGCCCTGTTTTGACGAAAATCGCGATTATTTCGCCATGTTTTGACGAAAATTGCGGTTGTTTTGCGATCTTTTGGCGAAATTCGAGGTTGTTTTGTGATCTTTTGACGAAATTTGCGATTGTTTCGCGATCTTTTGGCGAAATGTGCATTTATTTTGCGATCTTTTGACAAAATGTGCGTTCATTTCACGATCTTTTGACGAAACCTGCGGTTATTTCGCGATCTTTCGAAGAAACCTGCGGTTCTTTCGCGATCTTTTGACGAAATTTGTGGTTCTTTCGCGATCTTCGGACGAAATGTGCGGTTATTTTGCGATATTGTGACGAAATTTGCATTTTTTCCGTACTTCTTCGCCAAAATTCGCGGTATTTTTATGTCCGAATTTTCAGATGACCGATTTTTTCTTCTTCTTTCGGAACCGAATGTCTTAAACTTTCGGAAAATTCGGGACATAATCACCCCTGATATACGGTACATATTATTCTGAGATCGATTTTGTGAAGGTCGCCATGCGGATATTTTTATTTGTACTTAAATTGTTCTATCGCAGGGAATTATGGAATTCGTTGTTAAAATCGAAATCAATTATATATGTTTCTGAAAAATTTCCCCCGATCCTAGATCGCCGGATCGGACATATTCTGCACCCCTGGTCAAACTGTGGTTTAATTAGTAATTTTTGAATTATTCCTAAAAGTATAATTTCTTCTAATAAAATTTAGTCACACAAATATCATTTGGTATATTTCAACTATTACGCGAGCAAAACCTTTTGATAGTGTGCTATAAAATATTGTAAGAAAATTCAAATTTATCCATTCTGTGGGTCTCAGTTTCCGTGCATACCTTTTATATTTATGAGAATCAATCTGACCTAGCTAAACATAATAGAAATAGAAATAAAGGATCGGTCGAAACGAGTTTTTAAGATTGCCGAAATCGAATTTCGGTAATCTTCCTATTTTCGTCCGAAAACGAAAATGTCCAAATTTTTAAAGTAATTAATTTAATACATACATAAATATGCATAATTATTAATTATTTATACATATTTATTAAATATATATATATAATTATGAATTAATTATACGTGTGGCCCAAGTTGGCTCTCTGTGCCGAAGACCAAAACTTTTTATTTTCATATAAAATAAATGTAATTAATTCATCAACGACGCAGAAGGATTTTCAAATTTTATGAATTTAATCTAATTAAAAAAGTTTTAGGTATACATTTCTCGATTTATCTTTTATAATGATTTTTGTAAATGATCATCTGTTATACTGAGAACTTTTCAAAGAGTATTCGAAACACGTCTGCGGTTTCAAACTAAAAACTTTCTATTACTGTTAAGTCTGCAGCTTTAAGTGAGCATGTGAAAAAGCTTAGTCATATATGCATTATTTGCTTTGTAATTTTCACTCACGTCTTGAGTCAGTCATCATTGATACTACTTATAAAGAGTGAAGTTCATATCAATAAATGTCACATTTGAGCCGATACAACTCAAATCGATGAATAATGTTGAAAATTTACGAGGGAAGAAACTTTGGAATAGTAGATAGTTTCAGTCCAGCCGAATTTTCAGCAGCATTTTCGCCGAAAACGAAACCGAATTTTCGGTCGATATCTTAAGTAGAATCCACCATACCAATATATGTTTAAAATGTATAGTTCTCGAAGAAAACTTAATTTTAATTCTCTAATATCCTGATATATAATGATATTGACGTCAAAATATAAGAAAAATTTAATATACCTAAATAAAACAAGGGGAGATACAGAAAAACTATCGATAAATAAATTATAATTATTTCGCGCTAAAATTCCATCAGGTGGCACTACCGGCGTAAAACAATGATGAGTTAAATTTAATTATTGAACTGTGTATAATTTTAACATATTTCGTAGCTGCCATGTAATAAAATCCAATAATGTCTGTTTAAAAAATTACATAAAAAATAGATTTTCTGGTATATTAAATTATCATTATTAAAAATATTCCCGTATAATACGTCTGTCTAAGGCGTGCCGCACACCAGAGAGACATGCGATAGTAATTGTGAGACAGGAGACAAATTCTGCTGGTCAATCGACGATCACTGTTTTTTTCTTTGTTAACAGGGTGAAATTGTCGCATGCCTCACGCTTTTTTGTTGCATGTCTCCCTGGTGTATGGCGCGCCTTAGGGTTAAATCTTAAGAACTATCGTCTTATAGATCATTCCAAACTCAGAACTTTCGTAAAAATCTTTTTTTTTTCATTAAAAATAATTAAATTCGATAAAATGCAGTATTCCCCGATAAAATTCATTAAAATGCAACTTTCTCCGCCAGGGAGCGCTAGAATCGGCCTTGGAAGCGGCTTGGGAGGATGGATTGGAAGAAGCACTGTCTCACTGCCGGCCGGCTGACCCCATACTCTTGTTTTCTCACTACTAACGTGCCTATTTTATTTTAAAGTAATCTCTCGACGATCACAACCTGTGCAGTTTGGTTCATCGGAATTTATCATGCTAATCTTGCGGTTATGCCACTCTATTTTATATTGTTATTTTATTTCTTATTTATTTATTTTACTTCCATGTAGTTCTTACCTTTATTCATGAGGTCAAAAGCTGAATAATTTAATTTAGTTCCTTTTCATTTCCCGATGCATCTTAGAACGCAAAAAATACTTACTACATGCATAATTTTATCTAGTATGATTGATTAATTTTTACTTAATTTTTACTTTATGCAGGTAAAATAGGTTCTTACAGTAACAACTGATGACCATTCACGAAAATTTGGGAAGAACTGTGTTTTGGTACTAGAAATGAAGATCCGACGAGTTCCCAAAAAATAATTGAAGAATTTAGTTTAGTTTCTTTTCATTTCCCGATGCATCTTACAAGGAGAGGGCCAACCTTCTTAATCACAGATTTTGATTATTTTAATATATGTTGTAGGGTAGAGGCCCCTTAGTGTCAGGTTCAACGGATTTTATCCAATGCTCCTTAGTTCTTGAGAAACCGGTGTGTGTGTGGGGGGGGGGGGGGCGGAGGGTCTAATATTAGTACACAACTTAAATACTTACTTTGCAACAACAATGACAGGTTAGTCGTAGCTCAGTTGGTATGAGGTTTACCGGCTGATTCGCGGGCCCGGGTTCGATACCTGAATGCGCTACATTTGTTTTTCTCATTTTTTGTTTTATAAATTTACTTGTAAGTATAACTTAATAATCTCATTGTCAATTAAAATTTTTAATATTGTACACCAATTATAATTTTAACCTATTTAATTTTTTATTTTTAACTAAATAGTTGTAACAAAACATCATAAAACTGTTATTATTTTTTTTAATCACTTTTAAAATGTATTTCATATATTCTTTATCGATGCAATGATTTTGAACAATTGTGTCAATTCGTGATTTTAAAGAAACATCATTTACGCATTGCTTTAACAAAGGAAGTCAATGCGATAATACTATTATTCTGTTTTTAAAGTAACAAGCATAATTATACTAAAAATTAGCATCAGAATTAAATTATAACCGATTTTTTGCATATTAAAGATTTTTAAAATTGTAATAAGTATGCTTGCGCTTTCAATTATTTTGCTTTTCCCTTTATCTTCTTTCTGCTTTTATTTTTATTTTACTTGAATATTCCTTTTTTTTTAATCATAACTAGATGGCACCACAACAGAATTTGTCACGATTTTGGAATTTTTATCATTCAATAATAGATCCAATTTCTTTTTAAACCTCTGTAATGGATGAGAAATAATAGTTTACAAATAAGAAATGATAAATTTAAGTTTGTTAACATTATAATTAATGTATGATGTTAAAATTTTTAATTGAAATTATTAAATTATAATTACAACTATATTTATAAAACAAAAAATGAGAAAAACAAATGTAGCGCATTCAGGTATCGATCCCAGGCCCTCGGATCAGCCGGCAAACGTCATGCCAACTGAGTTACGACTAATCTATAATTTTGGTTGCGAAGTAAGTATTTAAGTTGTGTACTAATATTAGACCCCCCCCCCCCCCCGGTTTTTCAAGAACTAAGGGGCATTGGATAAAATCCGTTGAACCTGACACTAAGGGGTGTCTACCCTACAACATATATTAAAATAATCAAAATCTGTGATTAACAAGGTTGGCCCTCTCCTTGTTAGAAAGCAAAAAATACTTAACATGCATAATTTTATTTAGTATGATTGTTTAATTTTTACTTCATTTTTACTTTATGCAGGTAAAATAGGTTCTTACAGTAACAACTGGTGACCAGCATTCACGAAAATTTGGGAAGAACTTTGTCTTGGTACTAGAAATGAAGATCCGACGAGTCTCCAAAAAACAAAGTTGTTTTACTGTGTTTTGGGGGCAAATAGAGGGGGGGGGGAGAATTCAACTTTAAAAAAATAATAATAAAGTGGGGTATCGCTTGTTAGTATTTCTTAATTGTCAATCGAATGACACCACCATCCAAAGTTATGGTAGGTTTTATTAATACAAAGTCGGAAATATACTTTATTATTGAGCACACCTTTGTCACATTTACTTTACGTTCAAAACATGTTTTATATCATATCAAATAATCTCAGACTTATTAAATGTCCTCGAAATGGCAATAATCAAAATCAAGATAATCTGAATCTTCATGAAGGTCATTAAAGTTGTCAAAATTCATCTACTCGTAATTTTGTATTCATAAAACCTCAGGCCCTTATTATCATCGCATGGGCAAATCGGGACTTTGCCCAGGGGCCCCGGACATCAAGACCCCCCCCCCCCCAATCCATGTATTAATTTATAAAATGTTTCCTTTTTTTTTTCCCAATTCCAACTCTGAAAATTTTCAAATACGAATTTCATCTTTAAAAGATTCTACTAAACTTTCTGAAAACAAATTTCATTTTAAACTCACAGAGCTCAGCCCTTTCACAAATCTAACCTCAATCACTATTAAATAAGATATAATATTTTGTAATAGATTATATTAGCAAAGAACTTAAATCATATCTAAACTTTAGAGGTTGAAAATAACAATTGTAATTGTCATTAGATAAATTTTCTTCTATTCAAAGTTTTTTTCTTTTAACTTTGAGTTAAATATGAAAAACAAACCCAAAATTGTCATATTTTTAGATTTATTGAAGAAACACTTTCTACTTGTGAAATAGGATGTATTTGATATGATATTATGCTGTGTGTAGTACAATTTAAAAAGATGTAAATGAAAGTAATTTGATTAACTCATATTTATATGTTAGAGTATTTGACATACTCTTCTATAAATTGAAGTTATGAAATTCATCGTAAAGTACAATATAACAAGTTGCTATAAAAGAGATATATAAGCGAAGAATTTTCTTTTTCCGAATGGGGCCCCCTAATTTATCTTTGCCCAGGGCCCCAATTAGTCATGATCAGGGGCCTGTAAAACCTGTCGCAACTTTGTAACGACTGATCGTACCGACTTACGGGTGGTGTCATTCGATTCAGAACTAATAAATACATAATAAACGATGCCCCACTTCACCTAATCAAAAAAAGTTTAATTCTCAAATTTTTTATCTGTTTCACCTGTACTATATAGATAAAGGACTGTTTTTGAATAGTTTCATAATTATTTGGGGTGCACTATGTTGGAATAAAAAAAATAATAATAAAACTGCTAATCTATAAATATGTGGAAAAATAAAATGAAGTACAGAATCTATAAGTTTAAAGCGTAATTGGCACAATCATCAACTTGAAAAAAAAAAAATCGCCGTTCAAATTAAGAAATTCTAGTATCTATTATAATTCATATATTTTTCAATCTATTTTAATTTTTTATTGTGACAAAATTTTGGCATAATAAAATTTATAATGTAATGAAATAATTTAACGGTATGTTAATCACTTACCATGCGTTAAAACTTCGTAAATTTGATTATAAATTTAAAAAAAAATCTTCCTAAATTTTAGAATAATGATACAGCTACAAACTGTTTTAGATACAGTCCGTCTCATAAATATAAAGACACAGATGTTTTTGAAATTGCATTTTATTAACTCAGTTAAAAGAAGTTAAATTTTATACCTCATATTAAGAACACTGAAATTAATCATTTACAGGGGTTTTAATTTAAATAAAATAATTTCGTCTCGAATAATAATAAAAAATAAAAAATTACGCTGTCTCATAAATATAAAGACAAACTTGAAACTGCTTCATATACAATTTTTTTTCGAATGCGGGCGCACAGAATTAATGCGCACGCTCAGAAATGTACTTTAATTTACCCAAACGAGCAAAGTTGTTTGACTTGTTTCAACTGCAAAGATGCCGTGGAACATTGAAATTTCTAAAGATGAAATTTGTAAAAAAACGTGAATTTAAAGATAATGGCTTAGCAGTTTGTCAAATATGTAAAAAACTGGGAGGATCAGAGCTGCACTTTATAAAACTTTATCAAAAACTTACAATTTATATTCGAGAAAACGATCTGGCAGACCGAGAAAAACTAGTGAAAGACTCGATCGCAAGATCGTGCGACTTGTTTCGTCGCAAAAAATGTCATTCCGATAAGTTTCTCAACAAGTTTATGGTATGGTACCAAAGGATACAGTACATCGTCGTATAAAAGAAAGAAAAAGCATTGTATGCCGACATACGAGCAGATTTTCTTTGCCGAAAAAAGAACACCAAAAAACGGGGATTAATCAGGGTTAAAGATCACATGCACTGTAAAGACGAATGGATGCAAGACATTTTTTCAGATGAAAAGAGATTTAACTTGGATGGCCTAGATGGTTGGAATTCCTACTCGAACGATTTAAGACGTTAAACTCGAACCTTCTTCAGTAGGCAGAAAGGGAGAAGTTCTGTTATGGCGTGGGGTGCCTTCTCTTTTAATGGAACTACGGATATTTCTTTTCTGGAAGGTAAAGAGACGTCTAAAGAGTATATCGAACTGCTTGATAGTCAGTTGTTGCCAATTGCTGAAACTCTTGGTGGTCGGAGTTATTTGTACGATCAGAATAATGCATCGATTCACACATCAAGACTCACAAAAAATGGTTTCCGATAACAATGTTCATGTCACGGTGTGGCCCGCACCTAACCGTGATTTAAATCCAGTTAAGAATCTTTGTGCACTCTCGTTCGCAGTGTATATGCATCTGGAAGACAATTTTCAAACGTCCTTGAGTTGAAAAAAGAAATCGAACGAAGTTGGTTTGATATAAAGCCAAAATAGTTATACAACTTAATAAAAAGCATGCCAGCCAGAATTTTTTCTGTCGTTAATAAGAATGGATTATTTATTGGACGGTAATTCAAAAGTATGTAAAATGTCTTTATATTTATGAGACAGCAAATTTATTTACATTTATCAATTTTCGAGTTGAAATTATTTAATTCTAATTTAATTTACTGTAAAAAGTTTTCTTGGCACATACTTTTTGTTATATGCATAAATAATAATTTTGAATACTGAATTATTAAAATATTATTTCGAAAATATCAGTGTCTTTATATTTATGACACGCACTGTAATATGGCTGTTCAAGTCGGATAGTGAAATATGTGAAGGTGTCGGATGTGTATTAACTGATGTATCAATTAATCAAGCGTGAGTCTATTGTATTCTAAAAAGCAGAAAAAATGTTTATAATTACTTGAAAAAAATCTGCTATAAAAATATATTAACTAGTACAAACATTCTGTACTTTCACTCAGATCTAAATTTCCCTTGTCTCTGTCGAATCAGGTTTTGAAGGTCACCTATGAATTAATATCGCATGCAGGAATGTAAACAGAAAAATGAAAATGAAACTCATTTTAACTCTTTATATTTTCTAATATTATTTTTCTACGGAATATGTATCAAAAGGGAAACGCCAAGTGAAACTGTGGAATCATGAATTACTTTAAAAGATTGTGCAACATCCTCTTTTTTGCGTTTATGCGTATTACACCGGCAACTACTGATTACAAGAATGAAGTTCATTTTACTCCAAAACATGACAGCTAAAATTTGTTATAATAGTTTGATGTGGATGGGGTCCTTATTGCGGGAGATTCCCAACTTGGGTTAAAGTTGGATTTAAGGCTGTTCTCAAGTTCAACGCTCAAAAAGCGAGAATCCTTCTGACACAATGACTGACTCATTTTTAAACGTAAAGGTATAAAATTGGCAGGCCTGAAGTATGGAATCGAAATGAGTTTTCGATTTTTTGATAAATAAATTACCTACCGAGTTGTAAGCGAATGTGATCACATGACAAAAAGTTTTTCTCCCTTCACTGACTGGTTTTTCTCCTTTTGTATGTATTCAAAACGCCCACTTTGACAGTATTTTCTGAAAGATCTATCGGGTTTCCAAAAAACGAAAAATGTCTTTCGATTACATAGTTTCTGAATAACAACACGTGCCAGTTGCATGCGTTTCCCGACAAAAATGAATTAAAACTTATGTCATAAAGTCGCCCTTTTGGATTTGAGAACAGCCTTAAATGAGAATTTCGCTAATTAGCCAGTTATAAGGCAAGGTGTTCTTATTTATGGCAATATTTATTTTGGCACCAAATTAGGCGATAGTTCGTCAAGTATCGTCAAACTGGGCAACAAAGTAAGGCAAGTATGAGCAATTTTTTTAAAAATTGTATGTATACGAAATATGAATCTCATTGGAAGTATTTGACATGGTACCATGCTTTCCTATATGTTTAATGATAGTTGTTGGAATCAGAACGTCACATTGGAATTTATGACTGTTCTAGTCTTTTATTACAATTTCTATGGAATATGTAAAGGAAATAATGTGAAGGTGAAACTGCTGAAACTTTGTGAAACTGCGGAATTCAAATTATGAATTTGCTGAAATATCATTTTCTCACACTCACACACATATATATATATGTATGTATGTATACACACACACATACGTATATGGGGCATTCTCACAATCTTTTGACTTTTAAGTCCCTGAATATTAATTTTTATTTTAGTACATATTCTTATGAGGGGGCGGGGGGTTATTTCATATGCTGGGGAATATTACATTGCATGATTGCATAACAATATTAACGAGATAAATAAGTTTTGGACGATGTTGGGGGTCCAAATACCAGGAAAACTCCTATACCGTCCCGTGTCCCTGATGCTGATTTTTAAGTTTGGAGCTCTCTGTATAAAATTGTTTCAATAAAAGTAATTCGACGTAATTTTTTTCCGATACTGGGACAATTGTTTTAATAAATATGTAACAAAAAATTAACCTGCACACATATTTACGGTTGATATTATTTTTTGAACTCTGTCCCTAGGTTCAGTGGCGTAGCTACATATTCAGCGCCCTGGAGCAAGTGAAGTTTGTGCGCCCTATTCTCACTCGAAAAAGTTCTGCGCATTTTTTGCTATGAAATTAAAAATTTATATACTATTCTTAATTCGATTTAAAGTTTTACTTCTATTTGAAAGTCAAAGTATTTCAACAACGTGTTAAATACAAATAATTAAAAATAAATAATAAATAACTAAATAAATTATTCTGTAAGTACCGAGATATGTTTTGTGAATAGGGCGGGATTTTTGTTTTAAATGCGCCAATGGGCCAGTACAATCTGCCGCTCTTAATATATGTGTTTCTTTTCAAGGGTTTCGAAGCATTGTAGAATACTAATAAAAAAAACACTTGTCAAGTTCTTTTTTTACTTTTTACATATGGATGAAATACGTTTTTCTGGTTTTAGTGCCAGAAAATCCAAAATTCAAAGTAACATAACTCGGTAAGTTTTGGTCATACAAAAAAGAATGCATTATTTTACCTGTTAAAGTACGGAGTAGAATTTTCTAAATTTAACGTATAGAACCAAGGAACGGAATAAAAATGTAAACCTCGTAACTTTTAAAAAATAACTATTATGACATAAATCACTTTTAAGAGGATGAAGAATAACTTTGAAACTTTTTTACTATTGGAACTATAATTCTACAGCTAATGGTTTAGAAAATTAGCCAATGAATAACGCCAATAAATATATTAGCCAATAAATGTTGACACCGGGGTTCTCACTGGCGTTTGACTAATCTGAGCAGTTTGGCTAAATCGCTAAAGAACAACTAGCCAAATTCAAATAATGGTAGTAATAGATTTGTTATAAAACACTAAGGATATCAAAACACAAATAATGAGTTAGACGGAAAAGGCCTAATCGTACAATAACATCATTGAGAGTGTCGCCGAACAAAAAAAAAAAAAAAAAAAAAAAAAAAAAAACTCTTGCAATTTGACCATTTCAATCTTTAGTTTCCTCGTCTTGTAAAACATTTTGGCGCAGTGGCGATCGGCCTGATTGACACCCTTATATATTACTAAAGATTCTAGTTTTTACATTCCATAAACATACAATGCTAGGAAGGAAATAGGAAAGCATAGTAATCACAATAAAAATAAATGAAAATAACGGTATATTTTACATTTTCAAATACTCTGAATCAGTTCTCACAATTTTTTCAAATATTCAATAGGTATGCGTGTATGTTAGAATTTACTCACGTTTTCAGATTCCCAGAGCACGATTTGGTGTGTTTTTGATGATGTCGGCAGAAACGTTATAAATTTTTCATTAATTTTCGAAGTTTCGAGTGGCCGAATGGTTTGGTATCTAAACTTTTTATCAATCATTCTGCAACGATAACTGATGAGCGTTTTCCCTTATATCTCAATCAAATTATTTTTATTCCTCACGTTGAGCTTATCCATACAACAACATTTCACTATGCAGACAGTGTCTGCTCGATAAGGGGTTCACAATCACTTTACTGCTTTTACTACCAGTAATTTCAGAAGAAAAATTCTCCTTGTTTAATCGTAGAAAATCCTACTATTAAAACAGATCAAATTTTATATACTAGTTTCTGATAGGAAAGTGATTGTGAAACTCTGAAGAGCCTCTACTGCACGCAGGGTCGGACTCAGTTACTGTGAAATACGCAGACCTTGCATTTTTGGAGAGCACAACGTTTTAGAAACTTATAATTTTACCACCTTGCTAGTAGAAACCAACAATATCCATTAACATTCCAGTTTTTCTTTCTGCAAATGCTTTCGATTTCGGAACTGGATCCGAACTTGAGAGCATCTTTACAGAAAAAAGAAAATCGAAACCATGTAAAATAACTGTTTAGACATCGACGTCATATATGCTACGGAAAAAAAATTAAATGTATATGAGAAATTTTTAAAGAACACTGACAATGGTTTAACATTAGCTTGGGAATTACTAGAGTAGGATTCTAAGCATTCATAATTTTAGTGCTAAATTAGAATGTTATGATTAATTAAATCTATTTTAAACTATTTTTTCAGCAGAGGATAAAACGTCTTAATGCTGCTAGAAATATTAAGAAACGTGCAAATAGATTTTTATACGGTAAACTGTCTAAAGCTCCGTGCAACACATATTTTCGTCTTATGCAAAATGCTCTGTAAACCCTAGCAACAGAGTATAATCGAAAGGGAGCAAAAGAACCTTCAAATTGGCTGAAAATTCTTGGAGAAGATCATGTCGCCATTGGTAACGAACAGAATTAGAGAATATATACATATTTTTTAAGATTTAAATGGTCCTCTGAAACAAAGAAATTTTTAAGAAAAAAATTGCAATTCTCCTACTTTGGAAAGAGAAACAAAAATCCTTAATAAAAAAACACTTCAAAAAAAAAAATTTTTTTTAAATTATTAAATAATTTAAGACTTTTCAAATCTAATGCTTGTAGCAAATTTTGTAACTATTAGCTTCACCTGGGGGTGGTCTCAACGTTATCTGGTTTAGGGCACACCAACCCACAGGTCGGTTGCCCGACGGGCCAGTCTGAGCCTACCAGAATATGACTTAATTTTGTAAAGTCCTATTTTTCCTTTTTTTTTTTAAATTTATTATCCTTATTTCAGCATATTTGAAAGGGAAATTATGTCATTAAAAAGTATTTAAACTTTATGAATGAAAGTGCACGTTTTCTTTAAAACTCGAGATCTTTATCACGAGTGAAAATGTTTCACCTTTGTATAAAATTGGGATCTAAGTTTTTATTCTGCTTTGAACTCACAGTATTTCTATAAACTGTTCGGAAAGTTGAATAGAGTATTTCCAGATTCATATCGAAATGTGGAGAGAAGAGGGAGCAGAGCCTGATTACGGCCTAAGCAAATTCACATTAGTATTTCCGTAAAATATGTTTTGCCTTATTTAATCCCAAAATTCAGCAATTAAATAAGGTTTAATGCTGAAAAATACTTTTAGAAAAAAGTGGTGTAAATTTGTATAGGCGATAATCAGGTCCGAAGGAACACTAAATTTTTCACTCTTTTTGAAGGAAAAGACACCAATTCTGCATTTAAGATTTGCCATATTTTCAAAATCTCAAAAACAATACGCACAAACTTAATTTGCCGCTTACCCCCTCCCCCTCCCTCCCCCATCCAACCATCTAAATTTTGTCACCGTGGACCGATGTGGAATATGCGTAAGTCCGGTTCTTATTATTGTTTTGTAATCTGTATCGATTACCATGTTTAGTTTCTCCAAAACAAAACAAAACTTCAAAATTTTCGTTTTCTTGTTGTTGTTTTTTTTGTTTGTAAAATGGTCGATGATTTTCTTCAAATTGTCAAACCTTTTTAAAAATCTTAAATTAACTAAATAGGTGAGGCTGTTACATCGTAAATATAGGTTTCTCAGCAGTGATTTATTTGTCTTACATTATTTCCGTACAGTAATCACCATGATAAATTTCTAATGCATTTTCAAGATAAATGTACCAGGAAGTTTGTTTGAGAATGTTGGTTGCCAATAAAGTGACCAATGACAGCCCTATAAATAATTTTTGATTAGTTTAGTGAAAAAAAAATATGCAAATATTTTTACAAGTTTTTATTTTGCTCTTTCTAATTTTGCGCCCTTAGGATTCGGGCGCCTGGAGCAGTTTGCTCCAATTGCTCCACGGTAGCTACGCCCCTGCCTAGGTTTTAGATTCCTTGCCACCCCTCTTGCTAAACTTATACAGAAAATCACTTCAGATGCAGACACAGAATTTTTTTCAAGTTTTCTGTCATGCAGAAGAATGTTAGAGAAAGAATGTCTAAAATTCTTTGACAGGAAATTTATTGCAGAATTTAAATCAGCATTTAAATATCAGTTTCAAGCATCGTGGCTTTATTGGTAGTCTTACCGTCCCCAAGGTTTATTCCTGCACTTTTCAAGGTAAATTAAAAAAAAAAATTAATTTAATCCAATGTTAACAACTGTTTCTAAAAACCAATGAACTTTGTGGCTATCACTTAGTCTTAACATGATTTGTCTAAAAAAAAAAAAATAGTGGTAATTTTCCTTACCGTCCCATCCTTACCATCCCTTTTTTTCCACTACCGTCCCTTTTTTCCTATACCATCCCCTTTTTTTATTTCCGTCCCTTCTTTAACACCCCTTTAAGACAATATTATACCGAAATTTTGTACTGAAAATACTACATTGTTATTATTTCTTATTTGATTGTCCTGTGGATACTATGCAAATTCATTATAAGTAAAAACTTAGAAGAAAATAGAAAGTTATAGTGGTAAAATGATAAGGAAAATTAAACTCGCAAGTTTAATTTAAACCTCAGTTAAACAAAAAATTTTTTGCTGTTGACGATTTTTTCTTTATTTTGAATCATTAAGGTATTTGTCTATCAGATTAAAATGTTATATTAACTAGTTTAATTTCACCAGATTTTTATTCTCGAAAGTCAAAAGATTGTGAGAATGCCCCATATATAGATGGAATTTTAGTTTAACCTTCAGCAGACTTATTTAGCTTTTTGTGAAATGTGAAGAATTGCTAGAAATTGAAGTCCAAACAACACTGATTTCAAAATTCGGATTGTATGCACTATATGGCCAAAGGTGACCGGTCACTTGCGATTTTAGACGTTTTGTTAAACATCTAGAAAAATACATGAGGAATTAACCTTAAACTGCAGGTGTGTAAACAGTATAGTATATAGGTCATATATTTCCGCGAAGATTTTTTTACGAAACCCCATAGCGGATGGTCAACAAATTGAAAAAAACGAATATCTTTTGGATAACCCTGTAAAAGCCAATGTAGCAAAAGCGTTCAAACTCGAGATTATTAATGAGTGGCTTATTGTAATATAGTGTGCTCATTTTTATGAGGATAGCATGTATACACGTAGAAAAATTAAGGTTTTTATAAAAACAGTCCCAAATTTCGCCAAGTTTTTTTGCTTATAATTTGCAGAGTTCTTAATATAAAAAAAAGTTCTTTTCAGAAAATATGACAAACAACATTGTACACAATACTCTGCAATCAGAATTAAAAATTAATGAAAATTGGATGAAAAATGAGCAAGTTTACTAAAAAATGTTTCACTGCGCATGCGCGAATGCAATCAAAATATAATGTGCATAATGTATTAGCTAATTATATGGAGCAAGTTTTGTGAAAGTCTCAAAATCATAGCTTGAAAATTCTGAAAATTATCGTCGATAGAATAAGCTCGAAAACTGTTATTTTTTCCGGTGAAAGCAAGTTCAATATTTTTAGCTCAGATGGTAAGAAAACTGTATGGCGAAAGCCAAATGCTTCTCTTCAAAAAAAAACTTGAAACCAACTGTGAAACATGGCGGTGGTCATGTAATGATTTGGGCATGCATGTCTTTTAACGGAGTTGGCGAAATGACCTTTATTGAAGGCAATATGAATGCTAAACAATATATTAATATATTGCGAGATCATTTATCTAATAGTGCTTTGAAATTAGGAATTCTTAATTCATATTATTTCCAACAGGATAACGATCCGAAACACACTGCATATATTACGAGGTTATGGTTGCTTTATAATGTAAAAAAATCAATTGAAAACGCCACCACAATCACCAGACCTCAATCCGATTGAAAATTTATGGCATATTTTGGATGTGAAAATAAGGAAAAAGAAAATTTCTAACAAATCAGAACTTAAGCAAGCTCTTAGGGAAGAATGACTACAAATCAGCAGTGAAACATGTCACAAATTAATAGAATCAATGCCCAGACAATTTCAAGCTGTAATTGAAGCAAAGGGCATGCATACTAAATATTAGCACTGTTTTTAACTTATAAATAATTCCTCTAGTTCTTTTTTTATTGCTAGTATGCAAATATTTTTTTGGCAGTACAAATGCTACTTTTTTATGTTTTCATATTTTGAATATAATTATTAAGTCAGATATTAAATATGTTTATTTGTTTTGTAAAAGTGTTGGTATTTTTAATTCTTAGTTGCTTTTTATTTATTTATACATATGCTACAACAAATTTACCTGGTGTGCAAATACTTTTTTTGCTCTCTGTAAGTGAAGCTCAGCATCGTGGTGGTCACTACGCCTATCTACTACACTACAGATCCCGGGTACGATCCGGGGTGCGACTGGGCAATGTTAGCTCAACTTTCATCCCTTTGGTGTCGATAAATTGAGTACCAAGCATGGACATAGAAATAGAAGGACTTTTCTCACGAAATAGTGTTAATATCGTGTCGCGGCATTAGATGTAAATAAGGCAATGGCGACGGTGTAGAATAGACGGTGTAGAATAGAACCGTGTACATACCAGCGCTTCTGGCGGACAACATTCATTGACTGGCTCTCAATTATCAAAGAGATTTTTGGTAGAGCGTTATTGAGGCAGACGAAACAGTAGAACCGTGCTACAGAGAGCCATCTATTTCACACATTTTTCAAGGAAGGCTTTTCTTTTTCGAAAACCTATTTCGTGAGAAGGCCTCTATTCTATGTTCATGGTACCAAGCTTGTTTGGGAACTAAACACTGAGCATCCCACGTTAGACTGACCACTTGGCCGGGACATATGCCCCAGAGTAGAGCCTGCGCACCCGATCCGAACCGATAAATTCCATTTTAAGTCAACCCGCAACCCGACCCAAACCCGCAATGTAAGGAAAGCAAATCATGTTTTAATATAATATTCGTATAGATAATAAGGTATGTTTTATACAATTGTATCTCTAATAGAGGTCTGCACCCGGACCGGCCCGCGAGCCTTACGGAGGCTGTAAAATTTCAAACGGGCCAGGCCGCAGAATTAGGACATTTTTTTCAACGGGCCAGGCTGTTAAACAAAAAGAAAACGGGCCGGCCCGGCAAAAAATTGAACGGCCCTGCCAGGCCGGACCGATAACTACAATTGACAAGTGAATTTACCAGCCCGATATAAATATTTAGATGAAGCCGGTAAAATTAAAAACAGGCCGTACCGGCCGGGCTAGGGCCGAACTTTTAAGTTTTAGACGGGGCGGGGCGAGCCGTTCCCGGGCCTGGAAATTCTGGCCCATGCAGACCTTTAATTCTCTAATACCATTTTTATGTTTTACATAGAAGAATGAACAAATCTATATTCTTAAATATTTAACTATAGTTAAACATCTGAGCACCTCGAAATCGTTGAATAGAGTCAAACATCGGCTCGAGTTATTCCGAATTTTGTTTTTCGGCTTGGAATGAATGTAATTTTCTTTCTGCAGGTCGGGTTCACACTAGAAGAATTCTGTCGGGTCATATATAGGTTTCTTACCACTCAGGTTATTGGGAGTTTCACAAAAAGGTTTGAGCACAGCTATGTTTCAGATGAAAATAAATCCGTATTTGAATATCTAGGACTATATGTTCAATTTACTGCATGAGAAATAAAATGTATATAAGGAATGCGGCCATAGATTAGTCTTTCTTTAAGAACCATTTCTTTCTAAGTATGAAAAATGTTATCAATATTTCGTTTTTGATACACACAAACACAGAGGTATCATATTATTGATAGTTTATGTACACATACACATGTTACATGTGTGTATTATAGCTTGAAAGGGGCCCGCTATTGAGAGATATGATATACGCGTTCAAATATATAAATTTCAGGAATTAAAAAAGTGTTCGCTAAATAGAGGCGTCCGTCTTTCAGGAGAAAAACCATTTTGAATGTTTCATTGTACATAGATTTTTAACCTGAAAAAAATATTTTGACCATTCTTTTGAAATTAGGGTCAACCCGAACCCGACCCGCTAGAGTCAAAATCCAACCTGAAACAATCGGGTGCGGGTAATCCGACCCGATGCAGGACTCTAAATGGTATAAAACTAAAAATCTAATCTTTAAATATGCTTTAAAATTAGTTGCGGTTTCAAAAGTTCCGCTTATAACGCCCACACAATTGGCCATCTGGCTTTAGTTAAAATTTTCCCGTCTAACATAGTGTATCGCGTATCACCACACCTCAATTAAATTATTCATTTGATACATTAGACAGGAGACAGGAAGGACCATTTAGCGTTTCTCTGCGTATTGTATTTTTAAAATACAGTAAAAATATAATGCAATTTGTTATTTCGAAGAATTGTGAAAAGTTGACTAGAGACAAAACAGACAGGCACACATTTTGCTTTTGTGAAACTTTGATCTGCGATTTATATAGGCTTTTAATGGGAAAAAATATTTTCCACATTCTTTTTTAAAAAGCGGGTCAACCCGAACCCGACCCGCAAGAGTAAAAAAGCCAACCCGAAACCGACCCGAACCCGAAACAATAAAAGTCAACCTGACCCGATGCAGGACTCTTACCCCACGGTCTCTATGGTCAAGAAAACAGGGTTGGGCACTATAGGGCAGAATGCTATTTAGTAAAGAATACATTGGGCTAAAAATTTGGTAATGGAGTAGTTTCCGAAACTAACTGCTTATTGGTAAAATTTAAGCATAAAGTTTCAGTTTTTTTCCAAAATTTGTCTGTTTACAAGAGGAAATTTTTCTAGCAAGGAAAACTGTCAACATGACATAATTTTTTTTACAAATAGGCCGAAAGTACTTGTGCTCACACGCCACGTTCCAGATCTGGGACTTGCTTTCTCTTCGCTAAAAAAAATTCCAAAATTTTCAAAAATGACAAAAATCGCACTTTTCAGGCTTTGATATATCTGGTGGGGCACGAGATAAAAATCTGAATTTTTTTTATATAAGAGTATTGTATGGTAGTGTTATGCACAAGAAATTTCAGGATGGAGATTTGACTACAAGCTGAGATATGGCAAGGGCAACATGTCAAAACATACTGCCAAACTATTGTTTTGTTGTAGTCACAGCTAAGTATTTATCTCAGAGTACCATTTAAATTTATGTTTTTGATTATCTTTAAATAATAGTAACAGAAAATAAAGCCCTTTTTAAAGCTTAGCAATTAATTAAAAAAATAATTATGCCTAAGGCCATACATTTTGTATGGTTTCAGTAATTTTTGTTGTAAGTAATTTTAGTAACTAAAAGAAACCTCAGCACTTTTACATAAAGAAAAAAAATATTTTTATGCAAGACCTGAGACAAAAACAGCATAGGGAAGAAGAAAAGCTGTTAATGTTGTCATACTTGCTGAGACATGATCAAACGTGTCAAAACACATTTTTGCTTGTTGGTTCAAAAACCACAATTTTGATCTTTCTCAAAATTTTATTTGTAGGAACCAAGTCTTGTCATCTCTTGATAACTTGATTTAAGATCTTGGCCCTGCTGGCTCATAGAAATATACTTTGAAATCACTATGCGCAAGTCTCAATTCATTAATAATTCCTAGCTTACTTCTTATGCAAAAATGTGATTTTTCTGCAGTATAAATTTTGAAAAGGCTTTGGGTATCTTTACTTCCTTAAAATTACTTGAGGCTTATGCATGGTAACATCGCATAACGTTTCATTTACAGGAACATACTTATGGTAGGAACAAGTTTCAGGGACTGGCAAGCAGCATTAAAATTGTGGTTTTTAAACCAACAAGCAGAAATGTGTTTTGACACGTTTGATCATGTCTCAACAAGTATGCCAACATTAACAGCTTTTCTCTCCCCATATTCTGTTTTTGTCTCAGGTCTTGCATATATATATATATATATATATATATATTTATTTATTTATTTATTTATTTATTTATGTAAAAGTGTTGAGGTTTCTTTTAGTTACTAAAATTACAACAAAAATTACTGAAACCATACAAAATGTAGGCCTTAGGCATAATTATTTTTTAAATTAATTGCAAAAGGCTTTATTTTCTGTTACTATTATTTAAAGATAATCTAAAAAATAAATTTAAATGATACTCTGAGATAAATACTTAGCTGTGACTACAACAAAACAATAGTTTGGCAGTATTGTTTTGACATGTTGCCCTTGCCATATCTCAGCTTGTAGTCAAATCTCCATCCTGAAATTTCTTGTGTATAACACTACCATACAATACTTTTATTTAAAAAAAAAAAAAAAAAATCAGATTTTTATCTCGTGCCCCACCAGAGATATCAAAGCCTGAAAAGTGAGATTTTTGTCAATTTTGAAAATTTTAGGATTTTTTTTTAGCGAAGAGAAAGCAAGTCCCAGATCTGGAACGTGGCGTGTGAGTACAAGTACTTTCGGCCTATTTGTAAAAAAAATTATGTCATGTTGACAGTTTTCCTTGCTAGAAAAATTTCCTCTTGTAAACGGACAAATTTTGGAAAAAAACAAACTTTATGCTTAAATTTTACCAATAAGCAGTTAGTTTCAGAAACTACTCCATTACCAAATTTTTAGCCCAATGTATTCTGTACAAATTACTTTAATCCGCAGTTAAATTGGATAAATAAACGATGAATTATTTACAATTCCGTAAACCCTTCTTATGAGAAAATTGCTGCAGACGATGAAACAAAGATGGCCGCCATGCACAAACAAAAATTAATAAAATTAAAATAATAGTCATTTTGAGCTTCCATCATGTTAGGGTTGTTGTACAAAAAATTTCAGATTTTTTAAAAATGGTCAAGCAACCAGTGGACCACTTGAAATTGATTGACCCAGTAATTAAAAAAAATTACTCACTATTTATAAACTAATCAATCACTAAAAAATAAAGATAGTTTGCAAAGAACGCTAAATTTAATTTAAAATGTTAATGAATGAATGGTTCAACTTTTTCTAGATCGTACGCGCTCTTAGTTAAAGATGCATTTAATAGCGTGTGTGGGACAACTAACGGATTCTCGTGCGAGAAGCATTAAAGATTGATTTTAAAAACTCTTAAGATAAATTTACTAGCGTGCAAGGACTGGACAGCTGTTAGGTTTTTTGTGAATTAAGAAAAGAGAAAGGAAAAGAGAAGACGTTGCATCATTAAAGTATAATAACCTCTACCACGGAGTTATATATAATTCAACAATCAGTGTGGGCGGTGAGGGAAACTATCTCTCTCTCTGTTATTTATTTATTTTTTTCTGTATAACCAAGTTTTAATAGGAAATACATTTTCCGCCGTTTTTTCTTTTAACATTGTAAAGATTATCTTAGGTTGATTTCTTTAGAAATCAACCCATTGCAACCACTTCGTTTATCTATCTACTAGTGTAAATGCCCGTCCTAGGACGGTGGGTAAAAATTGTGTTTTTCACTTAAAATTTGAAAAACTGATAAAAAAATAATTGGCAATATGGAAGCGTTTAGATGAGCAAAGTTCGGCTAGTTTATGTTCTAATAAACACACAATTAGCATTTACAATATTTCTGGGTAAACCAGGTTTTCCGGCTAATATACTATAACAAAATTAAGATTTCTTAATAAAACAAAAATTTAATAAATATGCAATAAAAGTGCGTAATTAAAACAGTCTGCTGCAACTATTGAAATAATACTATTTTTTTAATAACACTTTGAAATTGTATTTTATCGTTTACCCCCCCCCCCCCCTCCAATTTTTTAAAAAATATGTATATTGATTAATAAATAAGTATCTCGGGTTGAATCCCAACCGTCTAATCCCCCAAGTTTCTGTCCTCCTGATTGCAAAGCTATAAATCAAAAATTATTAATTTTACTTTTCGTATAAATATTAATTTTTTACTTTTAAAATATTGAATGTGTTTTTTTTTTTTTTTTTTTTTAAGTTTAAATTTACACACACCTGTATATAGAAAAGGAAAATATAAGTAATGTGTAATTTAAGAATAAGTTACAAAATAATAAGCCTAAAATATTTAAATTGATTACTTTTTTTTAAAAAAGTCAGTTTTATTAATTTTTTGCAGGAAAAAAAAGGATATTTAAAAAAAATACCCTATCATTGTTTTCCGTGAATCACTTTATATGAGAAATAAATTAAAATTCCTTACATGTCGCAAAGAAAATTTAATATGATTGCAACTTAATACTTGAAATAATCTGAAGTGACACTTGGCGATTTATTTTGGTGGTGTAATGCGATGTGCCTTGCACTGATTTGTTAGGAAGAAATGTCAACCACTGCGCAATTATCAGGACTTGTAACCTTGAAAAGTAACCGCGGGATTCTTGTTTCTTGTCAACCAATGGGAGAATGGATCCTTTTCCCCTTGAGTCTCTTCCTGGGAGACTGGTAAGATTGATGGATTCGCCCCGCCCAGCGTTACACTGCTTTTTATTATATAAAGATTATATCTATAAGCATATTATGCAAATCTTGTCATCCCAATAGCCACCACTCTTTCTTGGATGAGTTCGTTAAGGCTCCTGTCCCTGCCGGCGAAGGCACTCACGAGCTAATGCTAATCCTATGGGGAGGAATTTTTCTAATATCACGTTTGCATTTCGACATTTTTAATTTTTTTTTTTTTTTTTTTTTTTTTTTTTTTTTTGCATTGGATAGCCAAGATATGTCTCTACATCGCACCTTTTTTACTTTTTCGATTATGGTCGCAGATATTTTTTAGAATGACACTTTCATTTTCAGAACCGGTTTTGAAAGTGAAAGTAACTTTATAAAAAATATCTGCGACCAAAATCGAAAAAGTAAAAAAGGTGCGATGTAGAGGCTTACTTCGGTTATCCAATGCAACAAAAAATATTTTAAAATGTCGAAATGCAAACGAGATATTAGAAAAATCCCTCTCCATAGGATAAGCATTAGCTCGTCAGTGTCTTCGCCGGCAGAGACAGGAGCCTTAATCAAGTATTTAGCTCTTATAGTTCGTTTAAAGAAAGACACAAAAGCAAATTCATGCAAAATTTGTCACCAAGATAACGTCCTAAATGCAGAATTAATTCGAACCTATTTAAGGTAGAGAACATACAACTGGTTATCAGTTACTCTGATTTTTTTTTAATCGATTCTTGTCAATGGAACTAAGTTTTAATATTTAATTTAATTTATTTATATATTTATTTTTAATAATTTATTATCAGTTAATAAAATATTATATTTTTTGGTTAGATTCTTCTTAATGAAACTAAGTTTTCATATTTAATATCACTCAAGGGCTAAATTTTAATAATTAAAAAGAAATATATATTTTATATCAATAATAACATCGGATAAAATTATATTTAAAATATCTTTATGTCGTAGCTTCAATAAACATAAAAATATCTAATTACTAGAAATAACTTATTATGGTATTCATTTTTATAAAATTAAGTATGATGCTTCATGTATGAAATACGCATATAAATTCAAAAGAATTTTGGGAGGATGGTATATATATATTAAGTTAGAAATTGAAAAAAATATATATATATATATATATATAAATATATGTGGTGGGGGAGGGACGTCAAAGGAAATTAAAGTTGGAAATTTGCCGAAGTGTTAATTTAAACTAGGGGTGCACAACCTTTTTAAGAGAAGGGCCACTTTAAAAAATGTCTGGGTTGTTGAGGGCCACATCAGTCACACGAAGAGAATTCTATTTCGGGGAGATGTGTGTGTGTGTGGGGGGGGGTGTAACCCTCTAGGTTCCTCTACCCAGACAACATGTCCAATTCAGTTGGCAAGGATATATCAACAGTTTATGTTTGTATATATAACAAGGATTAATTTTAAAGAGTGATAATATTCCTGTACTTTATTCGGGGGAGTAAATTTTATTTTATTAAAAGTGCTAAAAAACAAACATGGGCATGAAAATGGCTGGTGCCGAAAAAAAATGCGAACTTTATGAACAAAGGGGGCAGGAAGAGCCGATCAACAACATTTGAGATTTGTACGGGCCTGATCAACGAAATTTGTGATTTTCCCGCGCTTGATCGACAAAATTAGCGATTTTTCCGCACCGGATCGACGAAATTCCCTATCTTACCGCACCTGGTCGACGAAATTCCTATTAATCTGCACCTGATCGACGATATTTGCGATTTTTCCGCGCCTGATCGACAAAATGTGCGATTTTTTCGTGCCTGACCAACGAAATTTGCGATTTTTCGGATCCCGATCGACAAAAACTCACGATTTTTTTCGTGCAAGAACGACGAAATTTCCGATTTTTCCACCTCTCACCGACGAGATTCGCGATTTTTCCGCGAACGATCAACGAAATTCGGGATTCTTAACTGACATTGACGAAATTTGCGATTTTTTCAAACGGTAAATTGACGAAATTTGCTATTTGTTCTCGCGATAATCTGACGGAAGTCGCAATTTTCCCGCCGCCAATCAATGAAATTTCCAATTTTTCCGCGCATTATCGAGAAAAGTCGTTTTTTTCTGTGACTGACAACGAAATTTGCAATTTTCCGGGCCAGATCGACAAATTCGCTATTTTATCGTGCCAAATCAACGAAATTTGCGATTTTTCCGACCACGATTGACAAAACTCGCGATTTTTTCGTGTCCGTTCGACGAAGCTTGTAGTTTTTCCGAGTCCGATCAACGAAATTCGCGATTCTTAACTGACTGACGAAATTCGCAATTTTTCCCACGGCAAATTGACGAAATTCAAGATAAACAGACGAAACACGAGATTTTTCCGCACCCGATAGACGAAATTCACGATTCCTAACTGACTGACGAAATTTTCGATTCTTTCCCGCGACAAATTGACGAAATTCGCGATTTTGTTTCGCGCGACTTACGAAACTCAATATTTTTCCGCAGTCGACTAAGAAAATTCGCAATTTTTTCGCGCATCATCAACAAAATTGACGATTTTTTTGTGTCCGATCAACGAAATTTGCGATTTTTTCGCGCTTGATCGACAAAATTCGCGACTTTTCCGTGCCGATCAATTGAATTCGCGATTTTTCCGATCCCGTTCGGCAAAACCCGTGATTTTTCTTAGCCCGACTTTTCCGTGCCCGATCGACAAAATTTGCGAATTTCTTCCACGCTTCAACTACAAAATTCGCGATTTTTCGGTGACCGATCAAGGAATTTGCGATTTTTCTGCGCCTGACCGACAAAATTCGCGATTTTTCCGAGCCTTATCGACAAAATTTGCTATTCTTCCACATCCGATCAACGAAATTTGCGATTTTTTCGCAAATTCGTAGATCCGCCCGATCTACGAAATTCCCAAATCATAACTCACTGATGAAATTGGCAATTTTTTTCAGCTACAAATTGACGAAATTCGCGATATTTTCTCGTGACTGACGAAACTCACTATTTTTCCGCAGTCGATCAAGAAAATTTGCAATTTTTCCTCGCATCATCAACAAAATTTATGATTTTTTTCGTCCCCGATCAGCAAAATTTGCGTTTTTTTTTTCGTGCTTCATCGACCAAATTCTCGATTTTTCCGTGCCCGATCAAGGAAATTTGCGATTTTTCCGAGCCCGATCAAAGAAATTTGCGATTTTTCCGAGCATCATCGACAAAATTCGCCATTTTCCTGCACCCGATCAACGAAATTCGCGATTCTTATTTGACCAACATAATTTTCAAAATTTCCCGAAGCAAATTAACGAAATTCACGATTCTGCGACTTTTAGACAAAAATTGCAATTTTTCCCAGTTATAAATTGACGAAGTTCGCGGGCCACAAGTTACCCGATCGCGGGCCACTTTTGGCCCGCGGGCCACAGGTTGTGCATCCCTAATTTAGACGATATATCTTTTCCTTTTTACTGCATATAATACCAAACAGAGCAGTTTTTAAAAAAAATGTTGCAGTAAAAAAAAAAAAAAAATCTGAATTTGCCGTCTCCATTCGACAAATAAATCTCTGCTTTCAGTCGTCATTGTGGAGTGATCGATTATAATTAAAAATATAATATATTTATAGGAAAACTAAAAATATTATTTGATTCTAAAGAGCCGGAATATAAACTTTCACGCATGACTATCTGCAAATTTCATGCATTTGTTGAAGACGCGCAATGAGATCACCTTTTTTTTTTCTTTTCTTTTTTTTCTTTTTTTTTTTTTTTTTTTTTTTGTCCCCTATGCATTTCAGAAGTGTAATAAATAAATATATATATATTTTTAATTTAATGTCAAATGAAGTAAATGTTTATATTTTATCCCAAATACAGTCAAACCTCGTTATCCCGACACTCTAATGACAAGAAAAAAGTGTCGTCATAAGCAGAGTGTCGCGGTAACCGGAGTTGGAGAAAAATATGTTTATAAAATGCTGTATTTTAATTAATTTAAGGCAATTTTAAATTCATAACTGTTCTTGAAGTTTTAAGCAATAAAGCATTATAATTAAACAAAATAAACACTAAAACAAAATTGAAAAGTGTAAAAATCAGATTTATGATGACTTATTTTTTTATTGTTACATGAAATATCGATGAATTAAGGTTTGCTTATCCCTAGATGTGCTTCCTACAATTCTTTTTTCAGTATTATGCAATGAGATGTAATCAACATTCGGTGTTTCAGAAATGGATGTTAGATAATTTCTGATTGTTACAGTGCAACGCAATGCATCGGTTTTGGTCGGTTGAAAAACGTCATGTAACCACAAGAAAGCGCCGCCTGGCCAGAACAAAAATACTGCGAGTAGACTGATACGTCTATCTGGAGCTTAAGTGGACCATTCATAGCGTGCGAGTTTGTTTATTTATATAAAGAATTGAAGTAAATTTTCTCATTTATGTCAATGGGTATTTTAGAAAATTTTGTGAAAAGTTTGGCTAAGACATTTCTCACCGCTTAATTTCCGTGCTTATAAGATGGATTATGACAAATAGATAATTTTCCTAAACCGTCGGGATATTTGGAGTTGAAAATTATTTAACGACGTAAAATCCGGAGTTGAAAATTAATTAACGACGTATAAAATCCGGAGTTTATTTAAATTAAAATCATATACAAAAAATCGGGACTTTGAAAAACTGACGTGATAAACGGAAAGACGTGAAAACCGGGTGTCGGGATAACGAGGTCTGACTGTATATGCATGAACTCAGTTCTAAACCTTAACCATAAAATCCTCACTCTGCCCCCAAGAAAAAAATATTAATATTTATGGCTGTTAAATTCACAGTAAAAATTAACACTAAAAATCTCCTGAAAATAAAGGAAGAAATTTTTTTATAAATATGTTGTAAAATAATATTAAAATACATAAATATATGAAAACGTTTTATCTAAGCGCAAGGCATATTAAAAAAAATTAAATGTAGGATTAATTTTTATTACATTTTTCCTTTCAAAATTTATTGTAAACAGTGGCGTACCTACATTTTTAAGCGCCCGGGGCAGAAAGAAATTTTGAGCCCCCCCCCCCCCCCCCCCCCCCCCCCCGAAGTAAAAGAAATAATCACATTATTTTTCCTCAAGACGAAAAAGAAAGTGCCTTGTACCGGGAGGAAAATTCATCTTCACTCTTCCTTGTGTTTAAGGATCCAGCTAATTTTACTCAAACACACGAAATTAAAATGCGTGGAAGCCGATTATAGAAAATTTCTAGTTTTCGTCAATACTAAATTTGAATGGAAATTCAAAAACTTAGCGGAACGTTTACGGATATGACTGTTGTTTTAAGCGCGTGGGAGTAGCAACAATGAAAATAAATTTTCAAAAAACCACATTTGCTAAAACTCCTAAATTACGCACAATTATGGGGGAAAATCTCCGACCTCAAAACGGCAGCCACCCTATGATTTCGAATTCCTATACCCATTAATTTTTAAGATAGATGGGAAATCAAAAAAAAAATGTTCTTGAATCCTTCTATCGAAATCTAACGATTATGCAAGAAGTAAATTGCATTTATAATTTTTCTTATCTATATATTTTTTTAGTTTGAAATCTTTAAGGAGCCACCATTTTGAAACAGGGTGGCGGATCAAGATGTCCAGCGAATCAGATCGAGATCATAATAAACCCTTAACATATGCTCAATCACATCCAAATCGGTTTATAAACTATCGCAGTCGCATGATAATAATCAGATATCTATAGAGAGATATATATACTATGTATATACATGGAATGGATAAGAATTAAAATTCAAAATTTAAATTACATTTCAAAAATTTAAATTAAAATACTTAAATTATTTTTCCTAACTTTAAATCTTACATTCTAAAATCCATTTTACCCCTTGTAACTTTGCTTACCAGCATAACATCACCATTAAAATCAGAGAGTAACTTAAGATAGAAAATGCTGACGTTTGGACAACTCTCCTTCGTTTGTGGTTAAAGCCTTGTACGTCACAGATCCCGGGAATTTTTCGGGTCTTGACCACAGGGCAATCAAGAGCTAATTAACCAATTAAACTAAATGTTCCTCCAAATTGATCTTTCGCACCCTGCTAGAAAATATTCATTCACAGGACATAGCACATATCATGGTAAGGTATGGTGGAGAGAAACAGGAAACTTGAATAAACTTGTTAACAATGTGTACAAATGTATATAAAGCTTAAATGTACAATATTCGAATGTAACCAAGATAAAATTGTTTGTAAATGGCACATCGAGAGCAACGAGGTATATGAGCATTGAAATTCTTTCTCTTCTGGTCAGTTTTCTTCAAAATTATGTCCCTTAGCTTTTTTGTAACTTATCTTCCAAAGCCTCTATCTTTTTTTTTCTCCTCAAGATTACTAACCCCCCCCCCCCCCCCTCTGTCCGAACATTAAATTTTTATCTTAGTCATTTACGGTGATCTAGGTCACTGATTTTTACTTTAAACTCTTCTATTTTCCCTTTTCTTCAAAAAGCATGGTTGGGTCCTGGTGATGCCTGGGCCATAATTGAAACTAGGGGATTGAACCCGGGCTTCCCGGGTTAAAGAATATAGGTGAAAACATTTTTTTAATTGAAAACTAATAATTTTTTTATATGCAATAAATTTTTTAGATTGCCAATTTACATTAAAAAAGCATTTTTTATATGGAAAATACGAATTATACAATCAAATAAATTTTTGAAATTTATCAAAAGCGATATTTTCTTATTAGCCGCATGCTAAGAGTAATTTGAACAAGATTTTGCTACTTATGGCGTCCTTTTATGTTCTGATAAATTCAGAGCTTATACATGTCTGTTAAATTTGTGTTTTATTTATATTATTTTATTTATTTATTCATAGGGAAGATTTTTTTAACGGATATTAGCCGTAAGAAAATTATGAACTCTTTATTTTGTTTTAAGGGCAAACGGATTAATCTTTCGTAATCGAGCTCCGCGCGATATAGATAAATCAAAAAACATTTCATTCTTTAAAATTGTTTTTAAAACCATAGTCAATCAGTAAACTGAGATGAACTTTGCAAACAAATTCCATTTGAAAAAAAAAATCCTATTTGGTGATCAAAAATTTAAATTGTACGATTGCAAATATCTTAGATTGTGTTTTTACATTATTATTTTTTATTTGTTTATAAAAGAAGTATTCATTTTGTTAATTTGTCTTTCACAAATATGTTAGATTGGTGGTTCCTTTGATATTATTATTTGATTTGTTTATAAAGGAAGTGTTAATTTCGTTATGCAAAAATAGTCAGAAACAAATGCTGAACAATGTTTGTTGCTTTATGTGCAAAATGTTTATTATTGTTATGTATTGAAACCGGCACGTGATAAGATAAACTTAAAAAAAAATCATGCTTAAAAATTATTTTAGAAAATATAATACATCAGTCGATTAAGATACAGTTTTTAAACAAATTGCATTTGAAAATAAGTTTTTTCCCTATGCGACGAAAATTGAAAATGACGATGGTCAAAAGATTAAAAAATTGCAGTAGCGAAAATTTCAAGACCGAAATTTGATCGTGAAGTGTTGCCATTCGCAAAATGACGTCAGCGTTTGTTCCTTATAATATAGATACTTAATCAGTAAAATATAATAAAGATCAGTTATTAGGATGTGGTTATCAATTGAGGAAGTTATGCTTGCTATTCCGGAATGAAAAACAGCAATTTTCTCAAAATTTGCATACGCATTTCTCATATCCATATTCATCATTTAAAAAAAAATGTATTTTGTTTGATCATTTGAAAATAATTTTAACTCAAAACTTGAAGTCACGATTGTCAGCAACATCTTTTATGTGAACAGACGCACCCTTTACTTGAGATTCTAATCTCAATTCCGGAGAGTAAAAATTTCCGTAATTTATGTTTTTTAGATGCATTTGTGTTAAAATGTTTAGTTTTATCTAAGAAAATGATCGTTTTCTTTTAAATATGACTTCATTTTTACTTAAATAAGCATTTCGCCTAGTGTCTGAAGCTTAGTATCGGTACACATGCAGAAGGAAAAACAATATAGAAAATTTATGAGAAAAAATGCGTGTTTTCAAAAGCAGTATGTCATTTTCCGTTATTATGCCCCTAATATAATATTCTGCTCCCAATGGGATTTTGCGACACTAAGCCCTATACAACAATTTTTATCAACAATTTTGAATTTTTATCAGAAAATAGCATGAATAAGGATAAAACTACCTCATCGTTTCTCTCTTGTCTGTAATAATGAAAGTTATCTAATTTTCACCATTTTGAAGAAATTTCATAAAATGCTTTTAAAATTAAAATATAAAAGTGGGGATATTTAAAAAAAAAACAGATAGTGCGATCACATCTACAAATGAAGAGCTTTCAGTTAAAAAAAAATATTAGTAAAATTGGTTCAGCAGAAAGATCAGGGCAGATGACTAAAAAACACACTTGTATTTTAAATATATAGATTATATAAAATTAGGAAAAATTAAATTAAGCAAATTATGTTATTTTGATAAAATTCTAGTAGAATGTCCTAAAGAATAGCATTAAAATTTTATTATTCGAGAGAATTTTGGACAAAAACTTCAGGGGCGTGATATTATTTTAAATCACGAATTACTTGTTTATTTGTCTAACTTGGCGAAACAAATCCATCCAAGCGAGAATCATCAATTTCTGTAATATAAATCGCTCTTATTTGCATGTCTTCTCTCTTCTATAAAGACACTTTAAATTTTTGTAAACCATTGCGTTTTATCAGTGCGTGATTTCGATTACATTATTTTCTAAAGTGAAGCATTTTCACCTGTGAAGAATTTCAAAGCAGCTGGGCTGTGAAAATGAAGCACTTCTACAAAACATAATTCAGGTTTAAGAATTAAAATACACGCTTTTTTATAAAATGGCGTCATTTTCATCCGCTAAAGCAATTCACTTTTACAATCCAGTCTTAAACTTCGTCTATAGAAAAGTATGCATATGGCGTCATTATCACGGAATAACAGACAATATTCTTGACATAGCCCATATTTTAATTTCAACTTTTTTTTCAGGTTTTATGAGAAAATGGCAACAAAAAACACAGTATCTCCTATTTTCGACTATTTTCCGTTTACTTTCAATGACTTTCAATAGAAATGGGGTACTTTTGTTGCCACGATATGAAAAATGGTATTAAAAACTACAAAAAAATTAATATCTCAAAGATGAATTGAAATACAACTTTCAAACAAATTGCATTTAAAAAAGCATTTTTTTCTTATACAACGGTGCAAAAATTTAAAATGTGCGCTGTTTAGGAGTTTAAAAATTTGCAGTAGAGAAAATTGCAAAACCAAAATTTTAATTTAAATTTCAAAGTGTTGCCATTCGGAAAATGACGTATGCGTTACTCACAGATACGTTTGTCCTTTATAATATACATAGATAGTGAATTAATTACAATAAGTGAAAACGCTGTGCAAATAGTATAATCAGGACCGAAAATGTCACAATATAGGAATATTACTATCTGCTAGAAGTCATAAGTGGATAGAGAAAATCAGAAATATTTTTATCTACCGATATTATAAAAATATTCACAATGAAGCCGGGCGATCCGCGAAATGGAAAAGAGTTGCAGTCGCAAAGGAATGATTCCTCTGTCATAACTGAGTCAGATGGAGACGGGATGAAGTCGAACGAAAAATAAACACAGCTACCACAGCGAGCAAACAAAAAAACCAGTCGGGAGATGAACTGCTGCCATTTGACGCCGAAACAGCATCACGAATGACGATACCGGTTTTAATGTATCATATGCTGAGACATATAAAGAAACACGAAAGAGGAAGCAATGAAAACGCACAAAAATACAAAAAGTTTTTGGAGGAGAAAGCGGTGGAATTAGAGAAAGAAAGCGCAAGACAGCACGACAAGGCTGAGAAGGAAGAACACCAAGAACGAGACACGTTGTCGAAAATGGCAGACCAGATACTAGAACTCATGCACCAACTACAAACGCAGTTAGCGACAAACAAATAAGTAAAGATAAAGAATACCATGGCATCAGTAATCAAAAACTTTAAGCAGCTCAAACAACAGACAGAAGTAAAAGATCACTTAATAACGAAACTCAGCGAAAAAATTAAATTCCAAGACAAGTTAATCAAACAGACAAAACAAGATAAAATAGAAAGAGAAGATCAGTTGATCAACGATATGAACAAACAAAATCATACAACAGAACCATGAACAAATAGAAAAAAGGCTCGTCGAACATGTTACCACTCTTCAGGTTGAAAACCGAAAGGACTCAATTGATCATAGAGAGGGAGAAACAGCAATAGAAAATGATCGACCAACATATGCAGAAATGACAAATTTTCCACCACTCCCACAAGAAAGACCGACACTAATACTAACACCAAAAGACAAGGAAACAAAAATGCCAATAATAAAGAAAGTTCTCAATTCTATGAATATGGCTGAATTACCACCAGTAGACTGCCAAACAACTAAACAGAATAAAATAATAATAACATGTTAAAACAAATTTGACCTAGAACAGGTGAAAGATAAAATCCGCGCTACAGAAGATATGGCGGAAAAACCGGATATTAAAGAACCAAACCCGAAAACAGCCCAAGTGATAGTCTTTGGAGCCTCAGAGGCCCCAGTAGTCACACGGAAAAACATCGAAGAAGAAGCAGACAGTTCACAGGACAACTTAGAAGAGTAACAAGAATTATATGAAAAACAAGTACTCTATGCGGCTTTGGAAAGGGCTCTGAGGAAGAAGGTGCAATATAAGCTGATAAGAGTATTGAAAGGAAGAGAGGGCGAGGAAACCTCGCACTTGGTTTTGCTGCTACTGGAGAGAGATGCACTGCAGCTAATGGCAGGGAAATTGTGCATAGGATTTAACCGGTGCACGGTTAGACGGTATGTGTTCATTAGGGTGGAACGAAAAAAATAAATTTTTAATTTCGATATGTAATAGAGATAATAATAGAGATAAAAAGTTGTCTAATGCCTTTGTTAAGACAGTGTTAAAATATTTTAACAAACTTAATATATTTAGAGGTGCCGCAAAAGACTTGAATATACGTATTTTTAAGTAGATTTTACGAATTTTGATAAATTTGGTTTAGTAAAAAAAAAAAAAAAAAAAAAAAAAAAATATATATATATATTTTAAATACCAAATGCCTGTTTTTAATTTTCAAATAATACACATAAACTACTTTACAGTAGATATTTACAGTTTTATACTACATACTTTTAATATTTCTGCTACTAAATTTTGCATCTTTTAATTTCCATTTTTTTTAGATTTTAACAGTATTTCGTAATAACATTTCGATTAACCTTACTTTTAACTTAAAAACGCGGCAAAACCTTTTTTAGTTCTGAAAATTAATAGTCAAATGGAGAACAGTACTTGTTTTGAAGTGACCTTGATTCAGGCGGAATATTATTGCCTGGTGTAGGGTGGCGGAGGAGGAAGAGAAGCATGTAACTGTAGCAATGGTCGCATGTTTCTGTCGTCAGTCAGTGCAGGCAAACGAATCGTTTGAGTAACAAATGTTTTTATGCTGTTCTTTACTGGATTTTGTTTTGTTTATGAATATGTCAGTTTGAATATTTGTATAATAATTTATTAGTTAATACTTTATCTTTAGAGTGATGGCAGTGTCAAAACCAGTTCAGAGCAGACAAAAGTTATAGAATGCCTAATTTTTGAGTACCATAAACAATTAAGTGATATAAGATTTTAAACTTATTATGACAGTATGAAATATTATCTTTATATTCGACATGAGCTGAAACCAGACAAAACATCAAATTAACAAACGGTGAGTGGAATACTTCATATACTTATTAAGAAAGTTGAATCTATTTGGTCGTCAGCATCTATTCCTGTAGTATCTCACACTCGCATATTAGAAATGGGAAAAACCTATCACGATAAATACAGAAGTATTTTAAGATCAAAATGTAAAAAAGGTACAGAAAAATATGATTTGATTGCAGTAAAAATTTTAAATGAAAGCAAACGTCTTTTTTATGTAGCAACCTGTAAGTGCAAAGAATTTTCTGCCTGTAAGTGCGAAAAAAGAAAGGAAGTACCTGAACTTGAAATATTTTTTACTTGTCCAAAGAAAAGTGAGAAAAATGTGTATAATTGGAGTCTATAAAGTTATTTCCAAGATTTTAACATAAAGAAAAGAGATGAAGCAACAGGTAATACAGCAACAATTAAAGTATAACTACAATCAGAAATTAGTAGTTAAGGCTACTAGAAAAGCTGAAAATGATGCAATTCAATCAGATCCTGAGCAAACATTTAAAGGAACCTTAATATACAATCCCAAAAATTCCTCTACTTCTTTTTTGGATTCAACTACAAGCGAGTAAATGCGAAAATGTAGCACTTCTAACAGTAGCAAGTGCTTGTGACCGAACTGGGGTTTCAGACAGAGTTGCTGCGACTATCGCAAGTGCTGTTCTTAAACATGTTGGAATGATTACAGAGGAGAACAACAGTAAGGTAATTGATAGAATGAAAATTCGAAGAGAGAGAGAGCCACGAATCGAACAAAAGAGATAGTAAGAAGTCTTAACCAAGTTGGAGATAATATAGGTTTATTTTTCGATGGAAGAAAAGATAAAACAATTGTGCAAAATAAAAAAAAAGGAAACACATTTTACAAAAAGACTGTCATCGAAGAACATATTCCTTTAGTAAAAGAGCCCAATTTATCCTTTCTAGGACATGGTACCCCTGCTTTTGGAACACGTGACGCTATAAAAAACAGCATGGCAGCCTACTTTAATGGTAACAATCATTTGAACATATCAACTGTAACTGCTATTGGGTGTGATGGGACAGCAACAAACACTGGAATTAGTTAATAACGGTGTGATTCCTTTAACAGAAAAAGATCTAAATAAGCCACTGCATCATTGCCTGATTTGTTTGTTACACTTAAAGGAATTGCCTTTGCGCCACCTGTTTCGTGAATTAGATGAAAAAACAAAGGGTCCTAAGGAATTTGGCTGGGTTTTCGCAAACAACTTGAAAATTGTAACGAACTTCCAGTGGTTAAGTTCTTGCCACTAAAATTTCAAAAATTCCTATGGCCGCAATTTTGAAACAAGTTGGCGGATGAAACTGGCCAACGAACTTGGTCGAGACATAAGTATGTACTATGCATATGAAAAATTTCATCCAAATCGGTTCAAAAATTCGAGAGTTACAGCATGACAAAATTCAGATATAAATATATATATATAGTATATATATAATTTTATTAATATTATTAATATTTATTGTTAATTTATTACAATTAAAACATTGAATATGGTTAAATAAAATAAATGATCGTTTTTTGTATTTTATTATTCTTTTCTATTAAGTGAATTATTATCTTTGTCAAAATACTTTTGAGCGCTACTGTATTATTTAAAAAACAGTGTTTGAACAACTATTTGTAAGCAAAAAAGTAATTGCAACAGTTAAATTCAAATTGATATTACATCTTGATTTTTTTGAAAAAAAGGTCATTTATTTAACTTTTTCAAAAAATTAATGCATAAATTTACATCAATTAAACTTAATATTATCGTTGTCATAGTAAAGAAACATCTATAGATTGCTGTTAAAAACAATATTTGATTTTAAAAATGTGAAAATAAAACAGTGAGAAAAATTATAATTTTATTTTAAATTTGGACTTTTTGTAAAAAAATCCCTATTTTTAAGGCTCTTGCGGCACTTCAAGATATAAATTTAGAACGAAAAAACTTCGTATTTTTATTGTTAACATACAAAGACAACTTTTAATTGCTATTAGAAAATTATTTGCGGAAAAAAAATATTTTGCCCTATACTTTCGTTCCACCCTAGTGTTCATTCAAAGGTATTTTCACTGTCAGCAAATAGGGCATACGGCAAGAGTGTGCCAGAATGCAGAGGCCTGCGCTAAATGTGGCAAAGGCCACAACATCAAGGATTGTGCTTCAAAAAAAAGGAGAGTGTGTTAACTGCAAAATAGTTCTCGACTACTACAAGGGGGACCATAGGAAAGCTGGACTATATGAAAAACATCTATCTTACGATCCATCCTGCAGCGTGTACCTGCGAAAGAAACAAGAAGCGCTAGCGTCATTGTCTTATAGAGGTAAAAATTCAAATTAATTCAACAAAACTTACAGAACAACAGATCACAAACCGCTGCTTTTATGAAGTTCCTCTCAGACTCGGGCTATTCTCTGGCTTGTCTTCAAGATGCATACCTTTATGAAAATAGGCCTCTATCACTCCCTCTAATAACACCATGCTACAGTTCAAGCTCTAAAAAAGCCCATACTTTAATCTTAGACCAAAACTTAAAACATAATCTCTCTTCTAAACACTATAACTCAATTTTTATAAATTTAGACCTTAAGTTTTTAACCTTAAGCATTGGCAGCCTGTATAGCCCCCCGTGTGCTGACTTTGATGAGGATATTGAGAACTGGCTGGATTCTAAAAATCAGAGCCCATTGCAGTTGGTTCTTGGTGATTTTAACGCTCACAGTCAGCTTTGGGGCTACAGGAGTGAAGACACCAGGGGAAAAGTCCTTATCGATAGAGTCATAGCGTATCAACGAGTTATTCTAAACTCTTCATCCAGTCCACCAACGTATGAGTCAGGGAAGAACCTGGGGAGGCCGGATCTGTCCATCTGCACGCAGGCTATGTTTTCACACATGAAAAACTGGGAAGTAATTCCTTCCCTTTTTGGAGACCACTACCCAATAGAAACAGAGCTAAATTTCACAATACCCAAACTACCAAGAAGAAGATACAAAACAAAAGGAATCCCTTTGACAAAATTTTCCGAACAACTAACTCGAAAATGCTCACAGATTAACTTTAATGACATAGAAACAATAGACCAGTTTAACAAAGAATACGAAACTTTTAAACAAGAAATATTATTACAAGCCAATAAATGCTTTAAAAAGAAAGCCCCTTTCAAGAAATTTAAAATTTCCTGGTGGTCTCCACAATTAAGGGCCCAACGAAATAAAGTAGCTGCTCTTTTAAAAAGATTAAAAAATTCAAACTACGAGTCAAATATAAACCAGCATTACAAAAGGGAAAGGGCAATTTATCAAAAACAGATTTTGTCGGAGAAGGAAAAAGCTTGGACAAACCTGTGTCGCAGAGAGACAGATCCTTTTGGTTTAACGAAAAAGTTATCCTCCCAGCGATTCCAGGACTCACATATCAGCTGCCAATTTGATTCTTTGTCACCCACTTCCAGGCCATCAACCCTTTTAAAACTAACGAGGGATATTTTTGGCGATGAAACTCCAAAGCAACTACCACAGGGGCTAAACTCGCAGGACCAGGCAAAATTCACGAAAAGAGAGTTGCGAAATGTCATTTTCTCATTCAATATTAACAAGGCGCCAGGACCTGATTAAATTGATCACGGGATGGTCAGGTGCATCTTTTCAAAAATTCCTAATATTCTGTTGGATATGTACAACAATCTTTTAAAGTTAAACTATTTTCCTGATGACTGGAAGTTGGGAGAGCTCGTGTATTTTAGAAAGGAGGGAATTTTGCAAGTTGGTGGCGGGATCTAAAAGAGAAACCGCAACTACTCAACAAGATCATACAATGCATAAGGTTTATAGAAACAAACGAGTACATATTTTCAAATCCAGAGCCATTCTAGTCCGACTCCATCACTTGGGTGTAACATGGAGGGAGAAACGGGCTATTAGCGTGTGCCTCAAACTTCTATCACTTTTTAACTTTTATCTTGTGCATCTCTCCAAACTCTAGTATGTGTAAATTGTAAATAGTAGGTGTTTGATATTGTGTTGTAATGTGTCTCTAATTGTGATGTTCAATATTTTGTGTTTAATGTACTGTGACGTATATAAATCCAAGAAAAATGTAAATGGTTATGCAATCACATTATGTAATCACTACATAAGTCATGTAAATAGTAGGTGTTTTATATTGTGTTGTAATGTGTTTCTAATTGTCATGTTAAATATTGTGTGTTAAATGTATTGTGACGCATATAAATCCAAGAAAATTGTAAACAATTATGCAATCACATAAGGTAAAATTATCCTCATGTAATCACTACATCCAGTCATGTATTGTTGAAAGAGCAGTATAATTATATCTCAATGTGAAACCTTCGGTTCGCCCAGAAAAATTGGGTAACCAATTGTGATTGTAATTGTAAATCTCATAGTAACCGAAATAAATCTCAGCAGCTTGATCAGGGACCCGACGCTTGCCTCTCGGACTCTGGTTCAGAGTCGGGAGGAAAGTGGATGTGGTCGACCCCTCGGGATTGCACTAACACTCTAAAGCGAAAGCTGAGTTCGCGAGGTGATCATCGCTGTCACTGCTGGAAAATATTATAAGCCCCAACATATTATTAAGACCGTGCACGAAAAAGATTAGATTCTGCCCATTCGAGGTGACTGCACAACCTACGACCATGTAGGTCCCGAAATTGACGTAAATGACTCGGTGGACATCCGATCGAACTTGCGAAGATGAATGTAAGATGCAGAGACAAAATAAACGAGTTCGGTTCACAAAGAGGTTCCCGAGTAAAATTCTTTTCTCCCATTACTCTCCTAGATGTTCTTTACATAGATATAGCTTTCTCGAATGCATATGCGCTGAATTTAAGTATATATGAAATACATTTAACTTTTAAAACGACGAAAACAGCCATTTGCGTACTGGTCGTACTAGGAAGACTGAAAAATCTTGCTTTGTCTTTTATACAATTTAAGAAGGGAAAATTTGGGGGTTGGTCGCCCATATTTTATTTGGCTTTTCTCAATGCCAATTCGACGGAAAAATGGGATTTCCAATAAAGAAGAAACGATATCTTTACTTGTTGTTCTTCCATCTAAATCCATTTTGCATTGATTCACAGAAGCCCCCATTACACGAAAATATTCATATGAAATACTAAGAACACAAAAATCAGTGTGAAAACCAATCTACGTGTGGGACGGAGATGGCTAGAAATATCTACCGCACGTGGAAGTCTGACAATTTGGTTGAGGGTAGTCCAAGGCATATCCTGATGCACATGAGGCTCAGATTTCTAATTTTTTTAAATAATTAGCAGGGAATATTAATTAAAAACTCATCGAAAACGCGATTTTTTTTCTCACAAAATATCAAAATCACTTGCATATCTGAACCTGATTTCACGGCCGAAATGAAAGAAATTAAGAATTTTCACTAATCAGCGAAAATTAAGAAAACTAATTAAGATATCGATTTGAAATTTTAAGAGCACATGCAGAAAAATATTTTACACTTGTGTATAAAATTTTTGGGTCGATAATTTTTCTTAATTTTTTCAAAAAATTGACGGCGACACTACAAAAGTTCGGAGAAAGAACCATACAGCAGGGACGAACATACATTAAAAATCGAACTAAAACGAGATCTTTTTTCCAGCCACCCCTTCCATTTAATTTCTGAAAATTGATGGATCAGAGATTATATCACATGGAGATAATCGATTTAACTGTCAAACGTTGCCAAATTTTAAAAACATAATTTAAAAGCATTTTATCAATTTAATCAAAGATTATTAATGTGCTGTGTGGCAAGAGTCCCGTGTAGAACTTGAGAGTTCATCTACAAGGGTTTCCCCCCTTTATTTACATTTCAAAGTATGTTTTCCAAAATATAGACTTCTTTTACCATAATTATCGAACATTAACGGCGCATTCTTGTATCGGTTTCAATGGGCCAGATTTCAACGGGAATTGATTCCTTCAATTTAGCTTAGCTTTTCTTGCAGTTTTAGCTCCACCTTCCAGCGAAGGGGCGCATTCTTATCTCGGGTTGTATGGATTCAATTTCAAATGAGTTGTTCTCATTCAACTTGATTTTCGATTATCTTACAGTTTTTAGTTCCACCTTCCACCGCCAGGGAACATTTTTATCTGAGGTTTCATGGGCCTGATTTTTTTCTTTCACCGAGGATTTTTTTTTTTTTTCAACTCATAGTACGATTCTCTTCAGATTATCCGACAGTGCGCAGCACGCCTACTATACGGGGGCGCAAAAAGCGGGGACCTGTGCCGGAGATTTATTTTGAGAGAGATAAATTTGAATGTCGGATTTTAGTGGTCCGGCCTACGCTTTCAAAGTCAGTGGAGACCCATCATAGAGGTTCATTTTAAGAGATTCATTATTTTTTTTTTGAAATTTTAATATGAATAGAAGTTTTAATCATTCAGGTTCGTTTGGAAAAAATATACGGGAGGATCAGCTACTATACAAATGAACAATGTTCTTTTGATACCATAAATGTGAATCCAAGTCGCCAACAGGCCTTTTGATTTATAAACTGGGGGCCAGAAATTAGAAACCTTCATCAACGGTTGACAATTATGGATCTCTCCTTTGCCCCCACGTTCATTGAATTTTTTCAAAACATTTACATACACACACACAAAAGGAAAGGTCAACAATTCTTATTTACACTTGACTCCAAAAGTTAAGGTACAGGGATTGGATGCTTTCGATTGCACACGTTTTGTCGAATATCTACCAAAATTATCGGCGAATTGTTCTTGAACTTCTGGGATGAAAAGAACATGTTTGATTTCATATTTCTTGGTGAAGATTTAGTCGGGCCGAAAATTAGGGGGCTAATAATAAATTTAATAATAAAATAATATTTGCGATCAGCTATGCAACAGAAAATGCTGGAAATGGTTTGTCACTGCGTTAAATAACTATTTGGGTCCCGTTCAATGTTTGTGTGCATTTGTGTAAGCATAGCACTCATATTCGTCAAGATGTTATTGTGTCTGTGAAAAATTCAAAAGTTTTTTGCTTATAGCATACAGAGTTTTCAACCAAATTTAACACAACTTTCCGAAAACTTGCCAAAGAATAGTAGCAACAGTATACTGCAATTAAAACATGAATATATTGATTATTTAATGAGATAATTTTTAACTGCGCAATCGGTTTAATATATTGTTACTTATTGTATTAAAAATTCATAGAATATAAAATTGTTTTTAATATATTATTATTTATCGCAATAAACAAAAACTTTAAGAAATGCAACAGGCTTTAACTTATTTAGGCACATGACTAAAACTTTTAATAAGAATCATAGGAATATTATGTGTTTGGCGTTCACATTTCTATTCTGGTGTCCAAGGTCTTTGAATCCATGTTTCTGCATTGTTTATTATTACGTTTTCAAAGAAGTGGTGGGCTGGAATGTTCCTCATGTCATTCAACATCCGCAGAACGTTCATCCAAATCATGCTCTTTTGCTTTTTGTTGTTAAACTATAGTTGCTTCGTTGTCTAATGCTTACGTAAGGATTCTCGTGACCCCTCCTCCCCCTTGTTAGTAAAAGTAAGCAGACACTGGATCCCCCCTCCCCCCCCCCCCATTACTGCTTACGTAATACTTGAATGACCACTTTCGTTTAAAAAAATAAAGAAGTGAAAGCCATTTATTTTAAATGTTTCAGTTTGTATTAAATAAAATGATAATGAAATACAAATTGAATTATGAATAAAAGTAACATGATACATTTCTTAGCATGCATTTAAGGGAGGCCAAACTTCACGCCAAATTAGTTTAAAATAGTAATCTTTTCTAAAATCTGAAAAAAAAAATATCTGTTCTGATTAAAATTTGAGTTGCCATCATTAGAGAAAAGCATATAAAATTTGAAAAAAATTAATATTTCGAAAACTAATTCGAATTTAAAAATTCTAATACCAGTTTTGAGATCTGCAGATCAATACGGATTTTTGTTGTTAATTTAATCGCAAAGTATTCCGTATTTTAGGAGAAATCGCCGTGAAACATAATCAGTTGTTTAATCAGTCGTTTCATAGAATCGTTACATAAATTCGTTTCATAATATCCGTTTCATCAGGATTTTATATATATAAGGTTGATAACAAAATATACTAAAGAATCTTACTAAAGAAAACGTTCACGCACAAACAAACAAACAACAAAAAAAAAAAATCAATTTTATTTATTGTCAAAATATGTGAGATAATTTCGGTTTAAACCTCTCTCAATTTGGCGCCCCTAGGCCTTGGCGCCCGGGGCGGTAGCCCTCCTTGCCCCACCCTTAGCTACGCCACTGATTGTAAAATTAAGTATATTAAATATTATTATTAAGTATATATTGTATTATTATTTTAAAGTATTTTTCTTTCTGTGAATTATTTGCCTCTCAGCTTCGTATGCTTAAGGCTCTCAAATACAAACTGGCTACTTTCTGACACATTTTAAAATTCATTTTTGTTCGCAAATGTATCTGATTGACAAGTTCTCTTATTTAGAAACTATGTAATACAACTTTTTCCTGTTTTTCGGTAAAAGCAGAAGATTTTCAGAAAATGCTGTCAAACACTAGATTAATTTTAACACAATTATTCTAATTGGTAAATAAATCATTACCTATAATGAGATATCATTGAATAATTTACGTATGTCAGGATTTAATGGAATGGAGAAAACTTTTATTAATATCTTTTTAAGTTTTGATTCGATTTTCATAAAATTTGAAATGATGCGACAAAATTCTGAAACGATTATATATATTAAATTTCAAACTATTTTCTATTGGGTAGTTTTTGAGCTGTTATATGCGGACAGACGGACCAGATGACGACTAAATATTCTACGTATTCATTTAATTACGAATGCACCTAAAAAGAATAAAGTATATAAATTGTATTCATCTGAAAGAAACTATAACATATCTGCCTAATCATAAAAGAAAAAGCTCGGCTGATCATTAGTATATTCATATAATGCAAGGGTTAACATTAGGAATATCAACACAAAATTGTGAAACTGCAGCTTATTTGTTTTTGCCTGCCTACTCCTGCTTTTCACTTAAGACATAAATGATATACTTTTACAATAGTTTCGACAAGACCTTTCGTTTGATACACGCAATGGTGGGATCTGAAGATTTTATTTATCGTTTGACCTGGCACTTTGACACCTGTTGACCATCCATTTTAAATTAGAGTGATATCATACATCCTATTATACTAGTATGAATTGTATGATTCCAAAGTTAACTCATTTGCCTGAATCGATTCATCCACTGAAATTCCAGGTTGTAGCATTTGAGCGTACCTATATATAAACTGATAAACAGAACTCCCCTGTAAGTTCGGGTTTTAGAGTAATAAATAAGTAGACTAGTTAGAGTAGTAACTAATAAAAATAAAATTAATGAAAAATTTTAAAGGTTGCATGTATTAATACTAAATATTATTTTTTCGAAAATTTGAGATTGGGGTAAATAAAAATAAATATTCTTTCCATTCAATTAATATTTTTAGTTAAACTCATGCTAAAAAGCAAGCATAATAGGTTTTAAATTACAAGCCTAAAACTTTTTCACTTCATTAATTGAGCAGGTCAAATTGATAGCACCATCTATCACCTTATATAAATATAGAAATGTCTTATACGCTATACAATATAGCAATTCTTAAAGTTTTCAATTCTTAATTAATTTTAAAGCAGTTAATTAAATATTTAAGCCTTTTTCTAAGGAAACTGTCAAGTTAGTTACAGCCAATCTTGACGGGTACTATTTAGTATACATTCTATTATGCGAGTTTTAACGAAACAATAAATCATTTTATCAAACAAAATAGTCTCGCAATGCTATAAAACTTAAACAATGCTATTATTTTCTCAAGGAAATATTTTTTTTGTAAATATATTAAGGAACAACAGTTTTAACTAGCATTCATATTTCTTCATATATTTGCTAGTCAAATTTCTTTGTTGTTTGAAACAAGAGAATGGTATGCATCAAAGTCGTGAGATATCAAAGCGACCTAGAAATTGTTCAAGTATTTTATGCAAAGACAAGAACTATCAGTGGATTAAAAAAAATATTCACGTCACTAGTAAAGAAATGATATATCATTCCATTGTAGACAACATCTTCGGAATGGGACAGATTCTTCGCGATTTTTACACTGGGTTATAGTTGTGTTGAGGATGTTTACTCGTAAAATCGGCTCGATTCGGAAAATTTAACAAACTTAAGGGAACTCGGTACCCTTTGAAGAATTTTTTTCTACTGATGTACAGTTACTTATTTTATACACGTATTATTATAGGTAATACTTAAAAAACTGATTTTGACAAGAAAAAAAATCATTTTTTGGGTAACCATTGAGAATTTAAAAATTTTTTAAAAGAATTTTAAAGTTTGCTGTTTTTTGATACATTATTGCGTTTAAACCACTAAAACTTCTACAAATATTTGTCAGATCACATTATTGTTTTGTATCCTCAATATAATGTACTCAATAAAATTAAGGATGAATTTTACAATATAAGGAAAAAAATAAAAATAAAAATCGGAACGTTGAAGAAATCATATTTTTTGCTGCATTTTTGCCTATGCTTGTATATATATTTTTTCTCATAAACTAATTCATTAATTGTAAAATCGATCCCCAATTTTATTAAGTACACTATATTGAGGATACAAAAAGTAATAGAGTGATTTGACAAATATTTGTAGAAGTTTTAGTGTTTTAAACACAATAATATGCATCAAAAGACAGCAAACTTTAAAATTCTTAAAAATAAATAAATAAATAAATTTTCAATTTTCACCTACAAAATGATTTTTTTCCTTGTAAAAATCAGTTTTTCTAAGTAGCACCTGTTATAATATGTGTATATAATAAGTAACTGTAAAAAAAAAAAAAAAAAAAAATCTTCAAAAGGATACCGAACCGAGTCCCCTTAATAAATAAATAAATACTGTTTTCTCCACATTAGCAATGCTAATGTTAAACAAGAAAGAAAAATCCTGCTTTGAGCATAGATTGTGAAACACTTTCCAATACTTTCTGAATGCTTTAACAAAACTTCGTTATTTAGGGAAATAAGATAAAGAAGATAACTAAGTAAACATTTTAGAAAACGCATAAAACATTTGAAAAACTGATTTCAGCAGTTACCGTCCATAGCCAAATATGTATTCCAATTCTTTTAAACAGGCCTGTATTTGATCTGTAGGTTGATATACATACTATATATTGGGAAAATATAGTTTAGCAAGAAAACGCATAACAAGTTGAAATTTCTCTTTCAGCAATTTATACTAATATGTGGAAACATACCTGAATACTTTTGTACAACCCTGTATTTTACCTAGAATCTTTATTACACGTCACTATTTAGCTAAAATTTAATTCAAACTAAAACACCTTTAAAACTACTGAAACCACATTTCCAAAAATTATCATTTATAGACGCCATTTATCCAATTCTTTGGGTGACCCTGTATATCATTTTATCTATATTCTACAAACATTTCTTAGTAAACGAAATGCAGTTCAGCGTAAAAATGCATAACTCATTTAAAAATGACCTTTAAGCAAATTGCGCTCATACCCAGTAACCCTTACGAATTCTTTTTGGTAGTCCCATGAATTATAGCATTTATATACACCATATAGTATGCATAAATATAGTGAAACATAAAAACCCATATCATAATTAAAAATGCATTTCCAGCAATCATCGCTAATGTGCAGTATTTCGGATACTATATAGTATCTCAAATCTTTTGTGTTTCCCTGTAAATGCTATGCACTTCGTATCATACATTAAATAAGTTATAGTAAACCTCAGCGACGTACATCAATTTCATTACATATGAAATAGTTTAACATACATAAAATACACCGCAAACAACTCCCCCCACCCCTATATCACTATGTAACGGAATTTTTTTGTGTGGCCCTGTAAATGAATAATAACTATTCTTTACACCGCATATTCTACAGAATGCATATTTTAGGGCACTTCATAAATGCATATCAATTTTACTATGTTTGAAAGCGTGCAACATCATTAAAAATCATTTGAAACATTTTTTTTCCCATATTGGCCGTAATCTAACAGAATACTTTTGACTGTCCCTGTAAATGAACTAAACATGCTACAAACTTCATTTGACATACCGAACGTGCTATGGTAAACGTCAATAACATCCAAAAATTTCGGGCAATCCGAGTATACTTACGAGACAAACCGAAGTCATAAACAGTTTTCAACTTTGTTGGAACGTGTTTAAAAGTAGTTTTACAGTAACTTTAAACGTTCAGGGTGCAGGAAAAGTTTTGGTGCATCAAGAAGTATCATTTTTAACACTTATGAATTCGGTTTGCCTGTCCGTGCTCCAACTCGCGTAAATATTGTCCGATTGCCATGAAATGTATATATGTTATTGAGTATCACTATGGCATGTTCGGTATTGAAAAAGAAGTGTGTAGCACTTACGGTTCATTTACAAGGACACACAAAAGAATTCTGTTACATTACTGTGTCTATGGAGAAAAATGGTTTGCGGTGTATTTTAATAATGATTTTACACTATTTTTAACATATTGAAATTCATATTTATCACTGAAGTGTACTGCAAGATTCTTACTATAGAGCATGGTGAGCATAGAATTTATCGTTCATTTAATGGGACACCCAAAAGAATCTGGCTACAGAAGAAAATGAACAGTAATTTTTGGAAGTGCGTTTATGCATTTGTAAATTTAATTATATTTTAAATGTTACTTGTTGTGTATAAATTCTGTAGATCATATATTACAAGGTTGCACAAAAGTTTTCAACATCATCCGTTTATTGGCGGAAATTGATGAATGGAAATTTTCAAGCATACTATGTAGTATACATACATGTCAATAGATCACATACAGGGCTGCACAAAAAGTACTTTTTTTTCACGACTACTCATGGTAATAACAGAAATTTGGTTTTCAAATACGTTATGGTTATGCGTTTTCCTAATTGTTTATTTAGATATCATCTTTCACCTTAATAATCAGTGAAGTTTTGTTATAGTATTCTGAATGTGTTTGAAAGTATTTTATAATCTATGCCGTACGCATGATTTTTCGTTCTTGTTTAAATTTATATATTGACAATGTATTAGTCTTATATGATGATGTAGGTCTTTAATTTTGTGTTTTAAACAGTCATTTTTTTTCTTTTGTTAGATAAAAGCATGAATCAACTCAAAGAATAAAATTGTCTCACGATAGGCATATAAATGTGGTGAATAAATGAAAAGATTTTTCACAATTGTAAAAAAATAACCATATAACGAACAAATTGATAGACATTATAGCTTCTATAGAATAGTCTGCACGTTTCACTTCGCTGATGGTTAGAGTAATGTCAGATGCAAAAACGCTACTTGTTTTTATGGAAAATTATGCGAAAATCAATAAAAATTTTATCATTTTTGTGAAAAATATAACTTTGAAAGAACTGTAAAACAACGTGTCCGCAAGTGCTTTAATTGTGCGGGGGAGGGGGGGGTATTTTTTCTGCTTTAGCCAATTTTGTTCAACTGTAAACAGATTTACATCGGTTCACAAAACATTTATCTGCGCGTGCGCGCCGTGAGACAATTTTGTCATCCTTTATGTTCAAATTTTTCAATAAAAACAAACTATTTTGTATAGAATTTTAGTTGTAACATAACATTTTATTAAAACTTGATAATAAAGCCTATAGTTTGCTTTTTGTGAGTGTAAAAAGTAAATTGTGCATGTTTTTATTTAGTTGATCTTCAAATTTGTTATGTAAGTAAGAAAAAAAAAGAAAAAGGTATTTAGAATATTTTTTATTGAGTTCCGAGCTAAGTTCAATATGTTTTAGTTTCTAATCTACGTGAGGTCTGAAAATATTTATAATAGGATAACTCTAGGATAGAAGGCCATAGAGAAGAGACGGCGAGTCTAAATATTTCCTAAACTTGATCATAGATTGCAACATAAATTTTGTTCGTATGAAATAGTTCAACGAGTTTATTTATTGCGACGTGCACTTGTGTTTTTCGATTATAGAAAAATTAAGTGAAATTTTAATGTTTATTTAATTTAGTGATTAAATATTTTTTTTTTTTTTTTTTTTTTTTTTTTTTACTTAGGTATTTGAATGTTTTGCAGTACGTACGTTATAAATTTTTTAACTATATGGACTTTTAAAGCATGTATAAAATCTAATCTTTACTTCTAAGCCTAAAACAAAAACGTACAATGATTATTGATGCTTTAAAATTGATGCTTTAAAGGCGACCAGACCATCGGTCCTTCAATTTCAGGAGAGGTGACCACATGAAATCGAGGAGAGATGGCCACCTTTAATCAATATTTCAAAATTATACGGAGTGATGATTTTAACTAAATGTAATTAAATTTAAAATAAATATATAACGTTTATGTTTATAAATATATTAATTGATATAATTGTTTAAATTTTAACTAATATAAATATTTTAATAATAATATAATAAGACCTAACGATTTATTTGTTTCAGAAAATACTGAAAAAGTCGGAAATTTTCATAACAAGAACTGATGAAGTTGATAAATAAACTAAATTAACGCGAGAAAAAAAACACGACATTTCCAGTAGCGAAGAAAACGAAATATATTTAAGTTATCAGATTCTACCGATTCCAAGTAAATAGTTTTGGATTAGGATCCCTGTGTTGGTTGTGCAAAACAATATAATATCACATCCAGAAAGGATGTTTGGATACAATGCATAAGGCACCTGAAGTAGTTCCATGAAGCGTGTATACAAATTATCAAGACCTTTGCCAAACATGTGGTAAGATTTTATGAAAATTGGAGTATAGAAATTATACTTCGAATTTTGGTTATTAGAGTTTTATTCACTCATTTTCCATCATATAACTGCATCATTACAAATTGCTATAGGTTTTTCATGATTAACTATATGAAATGTGTTATTTTTTTGCTATTTAACTTCACTTTTTCTGTCTTGTATTGGTTGGCCATCTCTCCTCGGCTTTAACGAGAGATGGCCATCTGCCATTTTAATTTCAATTTTGTTTAACACTTTTTGTTTTCCATATTTAATTATTTTTTGATTAAAATATTATGAGTATATGTTTAAGAATTTTAAATATGCATAAATATTTCTTGTATTTGCTTTCTAAGAATTTTTATTTCAATCTTTAAAAACTATGGCCATTTTTCCTAGAGTTACCCTATATATAAATATTTAATAAGTTGACTATTTTGAAAACATCGGATATATATAAAAAATATCGGATATATATCAAAATATCGGATATTTTTGATATTTTCGAAAATATCATGATATTTACAAACTTTTACCTAACGAAAGAAGAAGAAAAATCAAAGATCACTTGCAACAGATAGGGACAACCGGGATAATTTGAAGACAAAAGGTAAACTTTTGTTATAAAAATCTATTTTTCTGGATATAGTACAAATTTTATTTTTATTTTTGCATATTATCTACTATCTAACTACCTATATTACAAAGGATAAACGTGTCCGTTCGTAAAGCTGACGTCATTTTGAGGTTGGCAATGACTAACCATTAAATTCCACTTTTTCAAATTTCACTTACGGTAATTTTTTAAACTTCTAAGCATCGCCGCACAATTTCAATTTTTACACCATCTTAAAGAAAAAAATCTACTTTAAATGAAATTTAGTTTGAAAACTGTACATTTTTTGGCTGATATATTATGGTTTTTAAAATAATTTTTAAGCATATATTTTTTAAAAATCTATCTCCATTGCGTGCGGGCTTCATTATGAAAGAATAATAACCTATTTGCATTTGAAACAATATAAATAGTTCAGCATTTATCTCCGACTGATTTTCCATAACGAAATTAAAACTTCATATATGTATTATTAAAAAAGTTACTGTCGTATTTCACAGCTACTTCTCCTAGAATATGGATCGTTGGGCGATCAAATGAACACCAGTTATCCGCATGGATCCGTGGATGTGAAAAGTGGTCTTAGAATTTTAAAATTTGAATTAGTTTTCGAGATATTTTTTAGCCCCCGGTACGGTATGCTATTTCTTTCTCCCAGCTTGTTTTGTGCAGTCTCCAAAAAATAACGTTACCTTACAGAAGCCAGCCGTAAAACAAAGCAGTGCGATTAAATACTCTATAGCAATTTTTTTAACTTCTAAGCATCGCACATTAGTAGGGAAAGGACAGTTAGCCCTCAGCAGGTGGTGGTGGTGGGAGGAGGTGGAAGGAGGAGGGAGTAATCCACCTTGTGGTTGGAGGAGGAGGGTGGAATCCACCTGTGAGTGGAAAGGAAGGTTTATCTGATTATCTTGTAGTGGGAGGGGCTAAATTTTTGAGGGGGCTTTTTTTTTTTTCGAATTGATTTAGTATTAGAATGGAAATATCATACTATAGCATAGGGAGTTAGATCATTTTGAGAGGAAGTATGAAGGGGCTAAATTTTTCGATGGGCTTATTTTTTAGGGGGTTATTTTTAGGGGGGCTTAATTTTTTTTTCGAATAGACTTAGAGTAATAGAGATTTAGGTATTTCCGAAAGGGAGTTTGAGGGGCCTAAATTTTTAAGGGGGCTTAATTTTAGGAGGGCTTAAAATTTTTTTAATCGACTTAGAGTAGGAATGGAAATGTCATGCTATAACATAGAGATTTCGGTATTTTCGAAAGGGAGTTTGCTGGACTTATTTTTAGGGGGGGGCTTAATTTTAAGAAGGCTTACTTTTTTTTTGACTTTAAATTTAAATGAACATGAAAATGTCTTATGTTTTCTGAAGAAAATTTTTGATGCTGCCATTTGTAGGATATCGTTTTAATATATTTTTGAAGATAGTATTTTATTTTTTTTCTCAAAAGTTTTGAATAAGATTTGAACCTGCAAAATAATCTCTTGACTTGATAATTTGATCAAGAATCTATGTCTATGCGTTTAGATTTTGATGTTTCAAAACAAAAAATTGTATTCCCCCTTCTGTATGTGCAAAAAGAGGTCGGTTTCTTAAGATAACTCAATAATACCTATTTTAACTGCTCACTTTGCGAATTCTTTTAATGTATATGATTTTTATTTTTAGTTTAACTGATTTTATAGATTTTGCGTATGAGAGTTTGATTATTTTACCAAGCCATAGTTTCGAACCTGCGAACTCCGATTCAAATTTAATTTTTTGTAACTTATAAGCTATCCACTTTCAAACTGCGCCCCAATGTTTTCTACGTTACTTTTGAACACTATATATATTTTTTAAATAACTACCTCTCCCTCTTTCTTATACTAGGGAAGTTAATACAATTTATGTTTAACGTTTAAATAGAAGAAATGATTAAAATTAATTTTCGATATTTCCTTAATAAGCAACTCATTTTTTAGATTGATTAGAAGGCTACCAAACAATTTGAATTAAACATTGTTTTTACCAATATTAATCCCCTTACCTAAGTTTAGAATTGTACTTTTTCTTGTGAACCATATCATTCACTTAATATTGCATATCCTATTCATTCAATCGTCTGAAATTTAAAATACACTTCCTAAACCCCATTATCAACAGTTTCTCACTATCGTTCACAAGTATTCGATAAGTATAATCAGCTTTTTTCAACAGAAGATAGCTAATATGTAAATATTCATAACCATTGATTTTTGAAGAGATTATTTCACTTGTTTACAGATTTTAAATGAAAGTTTGAAATATTTGTCAGATTTTCTATTTATCAATTATTATAAATTGAATCAGCTCATAGTTTGTTATTGCAATACATAATTATTTGATGACTCGGCATTAGTTCTAATGAATTTTAAAACTACTGCTTCACTTCAACTCATTCTTTTATACAGTTTATTAAATTTAGTATGAATTAAACCATTGGTTTGCCATATATTTTCACTGAAATAATAAAATTAATTTGTAAAACCTTAGAATGACGAACTCAAAAACATAACGTGATGAATCATGTACTTTTTAATCATTTCATAAATACCTTTGGATTGACTCACTTCCTGTGAACTTTCTACGCATACTTTTTTCGTCACATGTTTTCTGAAATTTTTGCACCAATCATATTATATGATTTGCACCATCGTAATAATTTTTTAACATGCGTCCCCTATGATTATATAAAATTGGATGGAACGAGACTTTTTCATTAGTGTTTGCTATTATATGAGTGTATAAAGACGTTTTTCCACTTAGGATAATATGGCTAATTTTCAAGATAGACATTCTACTATGTTAAGCGATGATGTATCACGTTTGAATAATCAAACTTTTTCATCAAGATTAAATGATCAAGACATGGGATTAACAGCACAACCTAAAGTAGAACCCGTTTCAGATTATGAAGCGGAATCCTCCTCATCAGAACTGAAAAAACAGAAGCCACTTTTTTTGTGTACTGTTTGCAGCAAATCTTTTTCACGAAAATGTAATTTAAAACAACATTTGATGATTCATTCGGAAGAAAGACCATTTGTTTGTGACATCTGCCAAAAAGCATTCTCTAGAAAGGCTATTTTGAATCGTCATAAACTATCCCATTTAAAGACTCTTTCTCAACATAAATGTGATTCGTACGGTGAAGCGTTCTCAAGAAAGTATGACTTTTTAAAACACATGAAGATCCACAAGTCCTCCAAAAAGGATAAATGTATACAGCGTAGTGAAATATTCAATCGCAAGTCCGATTTTTTATATCATTTGAAAACTTCACACAGAGTTAGATCCAAAATTGATAATTCATCCTATTTAAAAGATATGTTTTTTGAGAAGGTTAAGCATTTTAAAAGGCAAAATGCGGTAAACATATTTACTAAAACTGTAATCAACTCTAACGAGGAGAATGATACAGACTTTAACACATTTTTTAATATTATTCAATCGGACGTTTTAAACGAATTAAAATATCAGATTCAAGTTTAAAGATCAATGAAATGGTATGCAAGTGTACATGTTGTTGTATATCGCATAACACAGGAGGGTGTCTTAGAGACTGCCACTTCCTATTTCCTTTCAAAAACTGTACTTGAATTGACGAATCAAAACTTATCTGAGCATGTTGAGAATGCCTTTGCAAAAATTATTAAGTCCTATGAGAAGTCCACCAGACGTGGTCTTAACTGGACATTAGATAAGATATTGAATTTAGAACTATATACCTTTAAAATATAACATGATTTGAAATGTTTATACCTTTTTGAAACATGTGTACTCATGTTTTCACTATTATAACTATTGAAAATGACGAATAAATAATGCGTAAATGAAAAAGCTTTTGTTTGTTTATTTTAATTAGAACAACTTGTGATTTTCAATAACTCATGAAGTCGTAACGACTTTACTTAATTTTTTTTTCAATTTCTTATCAAATGAATAATGAGCTAACTATCTTTTATTAATTTCATATTGGAAGTCTGAAATTATCCATTGAATTAGTTATTTTTCAATATTTCTAATTTATCATGAGTTTAATATATCACTTGTCGTTTGCATAAAAAACTGTTATTCGCGTATTAGTAATAATATTATCGTTTGTAACCATACAATTTTCAAAAAAGCATAGAACCATTAACATTAAATATCATACACCACTTTTATAAAAATTGTTACCTTGTGTTGCCATACAATTCTTCAAAAAAGAATAAAACTAAAACCATTAACATTAAATATTATACACTGCATAAATAAAAATTGTTACTTTGTGTTGCTATTCTTCAAAAAAGGATAAAACCATTGACATAATATATCATTCACCACTTATATAAACTGTTTATATATATATATTAAGACTTAAACTAAAATTAATGACATTACTTGCTCTTTCCAGGGCCGTAGCGACCGCCCCCCATACCCCCCATTTGGGGGTGGGCCTGGGCAAAGTCAGGGGCCCAGTAGTGAGCTATTGTACCTTTCAGCCGAATTTTTTTTTTTTTAACTTTAATTTTTTTTTTTTTTTTTTTTTTGTATTTTTAATAACATTTTTTTTTTTTTTTTTTTTTTTTTTTATCGAAATTCATTTTCTTTTTTCTCAAAGATCTTGATCAGATTTAGAAATAGAAAACAGATATGTGCTTTTCTTCTATATCCACCATGTTTTATAAAAGTTTTTGAAGGCTGTAAGTTCTACTTAAAAAAAAGTGGCATTTTAATATTTTTGTTGTGTCTTGTGTGCCAATCATTGGGTGAAAAAGGCGAAACCAAAGGTTCAAAACTTCTTTAATAGTATTACTTCCTTCAACCAAAACAGGTATGCGCTTTTTTTCTACAGCAACCATTTTTTTTAAAGGGGCCCAGATGAAAGAAATTTTGCATGCGCTAAATTCTTTTTGAATTGCCTCTTTTAGGGCCCCCTATAAAAGTGCGTAAAAGTTGGATCCCAAGATTCAAAACTTTTAAGCCCATTTTTTATTCACATTTTTAAAAAATATGCTTTTTAATCTCGTTGGGGGCCCCAATAAGTTTCAAAACTTCCTTAATACTATTACTTCCTTCAACCAAATGTGCTTTCTTTCTACAGTCACGATTCTTTTTAAAGGTGCCCAGATGAAAGAAAATTTGCAGGCTCTAAATACTTTTTTAAATGACTTTTTTGGGGCCCCCTATAAAAGTGAGGAAAAGTTGGAACTCAAAAAAACTTTTAGGCCCAATTTTTATTATTCAAATGTTTTAAAAATATGCTTTTTAATCTCGTTGGGGGCCCCAATAAGGTTAAAAACTTTCTTAATAACTATTACTTCTTTTGACCAAAACAGATATGCGCTTTCTCTCTTTAAAGGTTCTTAGATGAAAGAAATTTTGCAGGCTCTAAATTCTTTTTGAATTGTCTTTTTTAGGGCCCCCTATAAACGTGCGTAAAATTTGGAGCCTAAGATTCAAAACTTTTAAGCCCATTTTTGTATCCTAATTTTTAAAAAATATGCCTTTTAATCTCACTGAGGGACCCAATAAGTTTCAAAAGTTCGTTATACTATTACTTTCTTCAACCAAATGTGCTTCCTTTCTATAGTCATCATTCTTTTTAAAGGTGCCCAGATGAAAGAAGTTTTACATGCTCTTAATACTTTTTAAATTGTCTTTTTGGGGGGCCCCCAATAAAAGTGAGGAAAATTTGCAACTCAAGATTCAAAACTTTTAGGTCCCATTTTTATTATTCAAATGTTTTAAAAATATGCTTTTTAAAATATTCTTTTTAATCTCGTTGGGGGCTCCAATAAGTTTAAAAACTTCCTTAATACTATTACTTCCTTCAACCAAATGTGCTTTCTTTCTACAGTCACGATTTTTTTTAAAGGTGCCCATATGAAAGAAAATTTGCAGGCTCTAAATACTTTTTTAATTGACTTTTTGGGGGGCCCCAATAAAAGTGAGGGAAAGTTGGAACTCAAGATTCAAAACTTTTAGGCTCAATTTTTATTATTCAAATGTTTTAAAAATATGCTTTTTAATCTCGTTGGGGACCCCAATAAGGTTAAAAACTTTCTTAATACTATTACTTCTTTTGACCAAAACAGACATGACCTTTTTTTCCTATAGCTACCATTCTTTTTAAAGGGGCCCCAGATAAAAGAAATTTTGGAGGAGCTAAATTCTTTTTGAATTGTCTTTTTTAGGGCCCCCTATAAACGTGCGTAAAATTTGGAGCCTAAGATTCAAAACTTTTAAGGCCATTTTTTTATTCTAATTTTTAAAAAATATGCCTTTTAATCTCACTGAGGGACCCAATAAGTTTCAAAAGTTCGTTATACTATTACTTCCTTCAACCAAATGTGCTTCCTTTCTATAGTCATCATTCTTTTTAAAGGTGCCCAGATGAAAGAAGTTTTGCACGCTCTTAATACTTTTTAAATTGTCTTTTGGGGGGTCCCCAATAAAAGTGAGGAAAATTTGCAACTCAAGATTCAAAACTTTTAGGTCCCATTTTTATTATTCAAATGTTTTAAAAATATGCTTTTTAAAATATTCTTTTTAATCTCGTGGGGGGCCCCAATAAGTTTAAAAACTTCCTTAATACTATTACTTCCTTCAACGAAATGTGCTTTCTTTCTACAGTCACGATTTTTTTTAAAGGTGCCCATATGAAAGAAAATTTGCAGGCTCTAAATACTTTTTTAATTGACTTTTTTGGGGGCCCCAATAAAAGTGAGGGAAAGTTGGAACTCAAGATTCAAAACTTTTAGGCTCAATTTTTATTATTCAAATGTTTTTAAAATATGCTTTTTAATCTCGTTGGGGGCCCCAATAAGGTTAAAAACTTTCTTAATACTATTACTTCTTTTAACCAAAACAGACATGACCTTTTTTTCCTATAGCTACCATTCTTTTTAAAGGGGCCCAGATAAAAGAAATTTTGGAGGAGCTAAATTCTTTTTGAATTGTCTTTTTTAGGGCCCCCTATAAACGTGCGTAAAATTTGGAGCCTAAGATTCAAAACTTTTAAGGCCATTTTTTTATTCTAATTTTTAAAAAATATGCCTTTTAATCTCACTGAGGAACCCAATAAGTTTCAATAGTTCGTTATAGTATTACTTCCTTCAACCAAATGTGCTTCCTTTCTATAGTCATTATTCTTTTTAAAGGTGCCCAGATGAAAAAAGTTTTGCACGCTCTTAATACTTTTTAAATTGTCTTTTTGGGGGCCCCCAATAAAAGTGCGGAAAATTTGCAACTCAAGATTCAAAACTTTTGGGTCCCATTTTTATTATTCAAATGTTTTTAAAATATGCTTTTTAAAATATTCTTTTTAGTCTCGTTGGGGGCCCCAATAAGTTTAAAAACTTCCTTAATACTATTACTTCCTTCAACCAAATGTGCTTTCTTTCTACAGTCACGATTCTTTTTAAAGGTGCCCAGATGAAAGAAAATTTACAGGCTCTAAATACCGTTTTAATTGACTTTTTTGGGGACCCCAATAAAAGTGAGGAAAATTTGCAACTCAAGATTCAAAACTTTTAGGCCTCATTTTTATTATTCAAATGTTTTACAAATATGCTTTTTAATCTCGTTGGGGGCCCCAACAAGGTTCAAAGTTTTCTTAATACTATTACTTCTTTTGACCAAAACAGATATGCGCTTTCTCTCTTTAAAGGTTCTTAGATGAAAGAAATTTTGCAGGCTCTAAATTCTTTTTTAATTGTCTTTTTTAGGGCCCCCTGTAAACGGGAGGAAAAGTTGGAGCCCAAGATTAAAAACTTTTAGTCCTCATTTTTTCATTCAAATGTTTAAAAAACATGCCTTTTAAACTTGTTGGGAGCCCAATAAGTTTCAAAACTTCCTTAATACTATGAGTTCCTTCAAACAAATGTGCTTTCTTTCTATAGCCAGCCTTCTCTTTAAAGGTTCCCAGATGAAAGAAATTTTGCAGGCTCTAAATTCTCTTGAATTGTTTTTTTAGGGCCCCCTATAAACGTGAGGAAAAGTTGGAGCCTAAGATTCAAAACTTTTAGGCCCCATCTTTTTATTCAAATGTTTTAAAAATATGTTTTTTAATCTCGTTGGGGGCCCCAATAAGGTTCAAAGCTTTCTTAATAGTATTACTTCTTATGACCAAAACAGATATGCACTTTCTTTCTATAGCCAGCATTCTCTTTAAAGGTTCCCAGATGAAAGAAATTTTGCAGGCTCTAAATTCTTTTTGAATTGTCTTTTAGGGGCCCCTATAAACGGAAGGAAAAGTTGGAGCCCAAGATTCAAAACTTTTATACCCCATTTTTATTATTCAAATGTTTTTAAAATATGCTTTTTAATCTCGTTGGGGGCCCCAATAAGTTTAAAAACTTCCTTAATACTATTACTTCCTTCAACCAAAACAGACATGTCCTTTTTTTTCTATAGCTACCATTCTTTTTAAAGGTGCCCAGATGAAAGAAATTTTGCAGGCTCTAAATACTTTATAATTTTTTTTGGGGGGGGGCCGCTCTTAAAAGTGAGCAAAATTCGGAACTCAAGATTCAAAACTTATAAGCCTCATTATTTTTTCACATGTTCAAAAAATATATGCTTCTTACTCTCGTTGGGGACCTCAATAAGCGGGCATCTATGTGCATTGCATATGCCGCCTATCCCCTTATGCTCGACCTGTTTCGTTCTTAACATTTCATTTCTCTTGTCTTGATAAATTACTTATGTTAACTATACATAAATTATATTGTGTATTTATTTAATCTACTAGCAGAGCTTCGCCCACTTCGCTGATTGCTTTTTTAAAAAAAGAACCCAATTTTTGGAGTTCTCCATTGGGGGCCTTCACTGCCTTCCGCAGCGTAAACCTGTTCCGGATACTTCCGCTCCGATCTTAAATCAAACAATCATTTAATTATTGTAATTTTTTTTTTCTATAAAAGTGATAGTTTCCAGATAAAGGTGAAATTTTCCAGCATCGTAGCTCACGTCGCTACAGGAACAAATTTGTTATTTTTCCACTTCAGCTTAATTATTACAGCAGCAAAATCTACTGGATAATTCTGAGGTTACAGAAAAAAAAATGTCAAAAAAAAAACTCTGCAAAACGCGAAAAAAAATGTAAAAATCTTATAAAAAAAAAATGGGCAAAAATTCAAAAATCGCTGAGAGAAAATTGATTATATCAAGCCAAAAGATTGAAACTGGAATGTTAAAAAGTCGCCATATGTACATATAATAAAATATGCACATATATATGTATTTAATAAAAGGCACCAATCCGAGCAGGAAAAAAATTGTTATTAGTGAATATTTTCTGTTTAAAGAAAATCTGTCTGTGCTACGCAGATGGCATTGTCAAACTGAAGAGAAAATTGAAAATACGAAAACAACTTCCATATTTTTTATTTATTTATTTTGTTTATGAGCAATATAGCGGTTTATAACATTTGTAAAAGGAATTCAGTTTCAAACTTTTTTACCAAATTTTGTCGTCAGCTGTTTTTAAAATTTTCGAGAATTTTTATGTGATTTTTAGCTTTTTTTCCCTTTTCTGGTAGTTTTTTTAATATTCGTAGAAAATATAAACTCGGTTTCAATCTTTTAGCCCAATATAAGTAAAGTTTTATCTCTATGAACTTCGAATTTTTTTATGCAAGTTTTGGCGTTCTTTCGCGTTCTTCGGCGATTTTTTTTACATTTTTTTCATAAATGGAAGAATTCTCAGCTAAATTTTGCAAGTCCTTCGATTAAATTCACTTTGTAAGAATATTAAATCTGTTCCTGTAGCAACGTGAACGAAATGTTTAAAATTTGAATTTAATCTGGATCGAAATAAAAAAATTACAATAATTCTAGGTTCGTATGATTCGAGATCGGAGCAGACATAGCCCCTATAGGTGTACGTTGCCGAAAGCAATGCAGCCCAACTACAAATTCGTTCAATTTGGAGTTCGTTTAGGAAAATCCGACCAGCGAAACTCCGCTGGTGTTGTTATAAAATGGAACTCGGGTGGGAAATTAAATATAGATATTTCTCTGAAATCTTAGAGGGGGGGGGGGGCAAAAATTATGTCTGGGGGGGGGGCTTTTTATCCCTACCTTTGGTGATGATAATCTTCTCTCTTCTCGTTCATCTTTCGAGAATTCATGCCAAGAATCAATTTCTGTCAAGGACTATTTGAATATATTTTTCAAATACATGGATTTTGAATCTGCTTTAACCTCGACCCCAGCTAGTAACTTAATTTCCCAAGACGAATCCTTTCAAGAACCTACTATTAGCCGAGAGGATTCTGACTCCCAAGCAAGCAACCTTTCACAAGCAAGTGATTAAATTACAAAGCACCACCCCACATACGAATGTCATTAGACAGTCTAAAAGTAGAAAATCCAATCATCCTATTGTATTTCGAGAAGAACTCAATGACTGTATCTTTTTAATTTTAAAATTGCATAATAGACAATTTCATATTCATATTCGAGAGCTTAAACGCAGTGGGCTTACTAGTGAAGAAATTCTAACGAAAAATGGTATTGTTATGGATGTTAACAGCTGGTTCGAATTTTGAAAAAAAAAAATTCATTTAATTTGAGATATAAAAGTTACTCATTTGTTTCTAATAACATGATATTAGTGTTAAGTTTTAATAATTCTATCATGCGAATTAAAAATTTAAAGAAATTTTCTCACATTGAATTAAACGAGTATCAATTGGTGAAATGAAAAGAAAAAATACATGATTTGAATAAGGAACTTCTTCAGCATATATATGTAAACCATATACCAAGCTTAATTAGGCAGAAATGTATCATTGGTCATATATCTACAGAAAATTAACTCATGTTGCAGTCCAAACTTATAACATGTATTGAGAATAATATATTGACTATACTAAACGGCATTTTTGAATGTGATGGATGTATTTTTAATCAGAAATCTCAAAGTCCTCATTATATATATCGTTATATATTAAATAATCGACAAAAATTTGAAAAACTAGGAGAGATGTTATTAACACTTATAGATTTAGATTTTGTTATTTCCTCATTTTTAAACGGAGTGATTGTGTTAGTGAAAACTTTTTATCAAACATTCATATAGAAACAATTCAAAACGAATTGTTTAAAATAATAAAATAAAATGTATTGCTATCCTTTTTAATACGCGTGTGTTTATTTTTCCAAAGTGTATGTTTATTTTGTTATGTCTTTTAGAACTTTTAATAGAGTGTTAGACTTAAATTTGCATATGTATAACTAAAGAAATCAAAAATTCTTTAGTAATTTAAAAAATTAACGCAAATTTAAAATATTAACACAAATTTAAAATATTAAATTAATAATCTCAATACTATAATTTCTACTTTCTAAAATAATATATATATATGAATCTTAATTATATATATAAAAAAAGTTTTCAATAGTAATAATAAGTTTACAAAATTAAAAAGTTTAGAAAAAAAATTAAGAAACTCAATTAAAAAAATATTTGAAAAGGTAAAAGAAAGTTTTCAAAATAAAAAAATAATTAAAAAAAATATATTAAAAAGTTTACAAAATTAAAAATTTAAAAAAAAAAGGTAAAAAAAAACTTGAAAAAAAAAACTCGAAAAAAAATTAAGCTATCAAAATTAAAAAAAAAATTAAAAAAAAAACTTAAAACATTAAGTTTTACAAAATGAGTTTACCTATTCGTATATGTATACATGTATGTGTCTTTCATTATGTTTTAGTTTAATAATTTATATCTTCTTTTTATCCTATAAAAGTGTTAGATTAATATATACTTAATGAAAATATTTGTAAGTAAAAAAAAAAAAAAATAACATGAAAAAAATATTTTCAAAATTTAAAAAAAAATTTCAAAATTAAAAAAAATTGTATGTAAAAAAAGTTTTCAAAATTTAAAAAAAAACTTTGTAAATAAAAAAATATATTAAAAAGTTAAAAAAAAAACTTTGAAAACAGTTTTCAAAATTAAGTTATCAAAAAAAATAATAATAAAATAAAAAACTTAATAAATTATGTTATGAAAAGTCAGTTTACCTAACTGTATATGTATCTGATGTATATGTATCTGACTTTCATAATTAAAAAAGTTATCAAAAAGTTCAATTAGATTGCAAATACAAGTATACAATCAATCATATATCAATCAGTCATAGCAATTAATCAATGAATCAATTAACCAATCAATGGTATCAATTAATCAATAAATCAAACCAATCAATCAATCATATTAATCAACCAAACATTAATATCAATCAGTCATATCGATCAATAAATCAAACCAATCAATCAATCATATTAATCAACCAAACAATAATATCAGTCAGTCATATCGATCAGTAAATCATATTAATCATATCATTCAGTTATAAAAATCATATCAAGCTATCATATCAATCAACCAATCATTCATATCAATCAATCATATTATTCAATCATATCAAACAATGAATCATATTAATCATATCAATCGATCAATCAAGATATCAAATACAAGTATTCATACAAATAAATCACATCAATTGCAGTTCAAGTATTACAAGTTAGTATAATAACATTATAAGAAAGTTTTGAATTAATACAATGATTAACTACCAACATTTTGTAACTGCACTTTTTCAAAAGCAGTGTATGAATATATATTTTAGTTTTAAAAAATATTTAAAATGTTTTGAAAGTTAACAAAATTATTTTTCAAAAGTGTTAAAAATATTACAAGCTGCTAAAACCTACAATTTAACAAGAGTGAGTTGTCCTATATTTCCTTTCTATTTGCATTTGAGTATATGTATACTGATTCCTCCTTTCAAATATGTTCTGTAATATACACTTAAGAAAATATATATATAAAAAACATTAAATTAAAATATTCTTTAGTTATTAAAAAGTTTAAAAAATTAACAATTTTTTTAATATTATAAGATAACAAAAATTATTTTGTAATTTATTAAAAGTGAATTTACCAATATATGCGTTTAATAAGATAAATCTTCTTTATGTCAACATCGCACCCACATTTTATTCTATAGTTATACACATCGAAACGAAAAAAAAAAAAATACAATCTATTATTAAATTCTTCAATTTAAAATTTTAATACATATATGCTTAAACATTTATATAAAAAATAATGAATTTACTATACTTGAACTCAGAAAAGAGATGATGAGCTTATCACGTGGTAGATTGTGGCGTAATCAATTAGATATCGCGTGCCTTCCTCGTGCCTTTTGATTGTTTTATCTGCAATCAGATTGTATTATCAATCACGTGATCTAACTGATATGAGTCTTTACCAAGACACTAGCCATTTTAATATCAGTCATTGAATATATAGTTCGGATTTTTTTTTTAACGTCTTTTATTTTGTGGAATCTTAAGTAACATGATACCATATATTTGGAAACAAAATCCTATTAAAAACTTTCTCACAATTGTGAACAAAGATTGATTTTCATATTGTTTAAGTATAATCATTGATTATTTAACTGGATAAGAATATTTTTAAAAGTAACTTAAATTTCTTATAAAAACGGAAGTATTTATTGCATCATTCATAGAATTCATGTTTGAATATTAGCCAAGTTTTTTAAACGTATATAATTTATACTAGTATTTAGTATATACTAGAATTTAGTAAAAACTAGTATATATTCTAGCATAAAGAGTTTATAAAAGTTTTAAAAACTTGGCTAATATTCAAACTTGAATTCTATGAATGATGCAATAAATACTTCCGTTTTTATAAGAAATTTAAGTTACTTCTAAAAATATTATTATCCAGTTAAATAATCAATGATTTTACTTAAACAATATGAAAATCAATCTTTGTTCACAATTGTGAGAAAGTTTTTAATAGGATTTTGTTTCCAAATATATGGTATCATGCTACTTAAGATTCCACAAAATAAAAGACTTAAAAAAAAAATCCGACCTACATATTCGATGACTGAAGTTAAAATGGCTAGTGTCTTGGTAAAGACTCATATCAGTTAGATCACGTGATTGATAATGCAATCTGATTGTAGATAAGACAATCAAAAGGCACGAGGAAGGCACGTGATATCTAATTGATTAGGTCACAATCAATCACGTGATAAGCTCATCGTCTCTTTTCTGAGTTCAAGTATGGTAAGTTCATTATTTTTTATATAAATGTTTAAGTATATATGCATTAAAATATTAAATTGAAGAATTTAATAATAGATTGGTTATTTTTTTCGTTTCGATATGTATAACTATAGAATAAAATGTGGGTAGGATGTTAACATACAGAACATTTATCTTATTAAACGCATATATAAGTAAATTCACTTTTAATAAATTACAAAATAATTTTTATTATCTTATAATATAAAAAAAATGTTAATTTTTTAAACTTTTTAATAACTAAAGAATATTTTAATTTAATGTTATATATATATATATATATATAAGTGTATACTACAGAACATAATTGAAAGGAGGAATCCGTATACATATACTCAAATGCAAATAGAAAGGAAAATATAGGACAACTCACTCTTGTTACATTGTAGGTTTTAGCAGCTTGTAATATTTTTAAAACTTTTGAAAAATAATTTTGTTAACTTTCAAAAGCATTTTAAATATTTTTTAAAACTAAAATATATATTCATACATTGCTTTTGAAAAAGTGCTGTTACAAAATGTTGGTAGTTAATCATTGTATTAATTCAAAACTCTCTTATAATGTTATTATACTAACTTGTAATACTTGAACTGCAATTGATGTGATTTATTTGTATGAATACTTGTATTTGATATCTTGATTGATCGATTGATATGATTAATATAATTCATTGTTTGATATGATTGAATAATATGATTGATTGATATGAATGATTGGTTGATTGATATGATTGATTGATATGATAACTTGATATGATAGGTTGATATGATTTTTATGAATGAATGATATAATTACTATGATTTATTGATCGATATGACTGACTGATATTATTGTTTGGTTGATTAATATGATTGATTGGTTTGATTTATTGATCGATATGACTGATTGATATTAATGTTTGGTTGATTAATATGATTGATTGATTGGTTTGATTTATTGATAACATTGATTGGTTAATTGATTGATTAATTGCTATGACTGATTGATATATGATTGATTGTATACTTGTATTTGCAATCTAATTGAACTTTTTGATAACTTTTTTTATTATGAAAGTCAGATACATATACAGTTAGGTAAACTGACTTTTGATAACATAATTTATTGACTTTTTTTTTATTTATTTTTTTTTTTTTTACATTTTGATAACTTAATTTTGAAAACTTTTTTCAAAGTTTTCTTTTAACTTTTTAATATATTTTTTTTATTTACAAAGTTTTTTTTTAATTTTGAAAACTTTTTTTACATACAATTTTTTTTTTAATTTTGAAAACTTTTTTTTATTTACAAAGATTTTTTTTTAAATTTTGAAAACTTTTTTTTTTATTTACAAAGATTTTTTTTTTATTTTTAATTTTTTTTCATGGTTTTTTTTTTTACTTACAAATATTTTTATTAAATGTATGTTAATCTAACACTTTTATGGGATAAAAAGAAGATATACATTATTAAACTAAAACATAATGAAAGTCATATGCATGTATACATATACGAATAGGTAAACTCACTTTTGAAAAGTTAAAGTTTTTTTTTAAATTTTGATAGCTTAATTTTTTTTGCGAGTTTTTTTTCAAGTTTTTTTTTTTACTTTTTAATTTTGTAAACTTTTTAATATATTTTTTTAATAATTTTTTTTATTTTTAAAACTTTTTTTAAACTTTTAAAATATTTTTTTAATTGAGTTTCTTAATTTTTTTTTCTAAACTTTTTAATTTTGTAAACTTATTATTACTATTGAAAACTTTTTTTATATTTATAATTAAGATTCATATATATATATTATTTTAGAAAGTAGAAATTATAATATTGAGATTATTAATTTAATATTTTAAATTTGTGTTAATATTTTAAATTTGCTTTAATTTTTTAAATTACTAAAGAATTGTTGATTTCTTTAGTTATACATATGCAAATTTAAGTCTAACACTCTATTAAAAGTTCTAAAAGACATAACAAAGTAAACATACACTTTGGAAAAATAAACACACACGTATTAAAAAGGATAGCAATACATTTTATTTTATTATTTTAAACAATTTGTTTTGAATTGTTTCTACATGAGTGTTTGATAAAAAGTTTTCACTAACACAATCCACTCCGTTTAAAAATGAGGAAATAACAAAATTTAAATCTATAAGTGTTAATAACATCTCTCCTAGTTTTTCTAATTTTTGTCGATTATTTACTATATAACAGGAATGAGGGCTTTGAGATTTCTGATTAAAAATACATCCATTACATTCAAAAATTCGGTTTAGTATAGTCAATATATTATTCTCAATACATGTTATAAGTTTAGACTGCAACATGAGTTCATTTTCTGTAGATATATGACCAATGATACATTTCTGCCTAATTAAGCTTGGTATATGGTTTACATATATATGCTGAAGAAGTTCCTTATTAAATCATGTATTTTTTCTTTTAATTTCACCAATTGATACTCGTTTAAGTCAATGTGAGAATAATTCTTTAAATTTTTAATTCGCATGATAGAATTATTAAAATTTAACACTAATATCATGTTATTAGAAACAAATGAGGAACTTTTATATCTCAAATTAAATGAAATTTTTTTTTTTGCAAAATTCGAACCAGCTGTTAACATCCCATAATAATACCATTTTTCGTTAGAATTTCTTCACTAGTAAGCCCACTGCGTTTAAACTCTCGAATATGAATATGAAATTGTCTATTATGCAATTTTAAAATTAAAAAGGTACAGTCACTGAGTTCTTCAAGAAATACAATAGGATGATTGGATTTGCTAGTTTTAGACTGTGGAATGACATTCGTAGGTGGGGTGGTGCTTTGTAATTCATCACTTGCTGGTGAAAGGTTGCTTGCTTGGGAGTCAGAAACCTCTCGGCTAATACTAGGTTCTTGAAAGGATTCGTCTTGGGAAATTAAGTTACTAGCTGGGGTCGAGGTTAAAGCAGATTCAAAATCCATGTCTTTGAAAAATATATTCAAATAGTCCTTGACAGAAATTGATTCTTGGCATGAATTCTCGAAAGATGTGGTATCATCACCAAAGGTAGGGATAAAAAAATTCATATCGATTTCAGAATTTACATTCGGTGAGTAATCAGTAGTGGACAAATCACATAATATTGTCTCACAGTCAGTATTTAATAAATTAGGAACTTCCAATCTTAGTATATTTAATTCACTCGCGGAAGTGGGTTCATTTGGTTTTTCTAAACGTTGATACTTTGAAGAAGAAGTCACTTTGTCGGAAGGTCTTTTAATCATATTTACTACAGAACCCGTTTTCAAAAAATAAAGGTGACATTAGATGAAATTAGAATAAAAATCAGTTGGAAACTGAAGGTTTAGGAACAGCACATTGCCTAATATACGTTAAAAATCAGTGACGGTTACAGATAAACATTTCAAAGAATAAGTAATGTCATTAATTTTAGTTTAAGTCTTAATATATATATATAAACAGTTTATATAAGTGGAGAATGATATATTATGTCAATGGTTTTATTCTTTTTTGAAGAATAGCAGCACAAGGTAACAATTTTTATTTATGCAATGTATAATATTGAATGTTAATGGTTTTAGTTTTATTCTTTTTTGAAGAATTGTATGGCAACACAAGGTAACAATTTTTATAAAAGTGGTGTATGATATTTAATGTTAATGGTTCTATGCTTTTTTGAAAATTGTATGGTTACAAACGATAATATTATCTATACTCATCTATACTCCTATTATAAAGAGGAAAAAATTGTTTATTTGTCGGAGGTAAGCTCTGGAACTACCGAACCGATTCCAAAAGTAATGGTATCAAAATGATGGCGTGAGTCCAACTTAGAACATAGGCTATATCTTATGTCGGTGCCACTACCCCAAAGAGGGTGTAGGAGCAAAAAACGTTCTAAAAATGCAATTTTAGCGTTACTGAAGGGCCTAGAAATATGAAATTTTGAGTATTAGTTACTTATAAGATATAAATGATGTCTAAGAACAGTTCTTAAACAATTCAAAATTTAAAAGGGGTGAAAATGCACAAAAAGCGTTCTAAAAAATATTCTAAATGATAGTTTCTTCACAATCACAGGAAATACCAAACCGATTAAAAAAATTTTGGTGTCTTAATGATAGTGACAACGCTTGCTCCAAGATAGGCTATGTTTTATGTCGGTGTCACTACCCCAAAGGGGGTGCAGGAGCAAAAAACGTTCTAAAAATGCGATTTATGTGTTACTGAAGGCCTTAGAAATATGAAATTTGAAATATTAGCTACATATTAGATATAAAGGATTTCTAAGAACAGTTCTTAAACAATTCGAAATTTGAAAGGGGTGAAAATGCGCGAAAATCTTTCTAAAAAACGTTCTAAATGGTGGTTTCTACACAATCACAGGAAATACCAAACCGATTTAAAAAATAATGGTGTCAAAGTAATGGTGTCAAAATAATGGTGTCAAAATGACGGTGACAACCCTTGCTCCAACATAGGCTATGTTTTATGTCGGTGCTACTACCCGAAAGGGGGTGCAGGAGCAAAAAACGTTCTAAAAATGCGATTTTTGCGTTACCAAAGGGCCTAGAAATATGAAATTTAAAATATTAGCTACTTATTAGATGTAAAGGATTTCTAAGAACAGTTCTTAAACAATTCGAAATTTAAAAGGGGTGAAAATGCGCGAAAAGCGTTGTAAAACACGTTCTAATGGTGGTTTCTACACAATCTCAGGTAATACCAAACCGATCTAAAAAATAATGGCGCAAAATGATGGTAACAACCTTTGCTCCAACATAGGCGATGTTTTTAATGTCGGTGCCACTACCCCAAAGGGGGTGCAGGAGAAGAACGTTCTAAATTGCGGCTTTTGCGTTACGGAAGGACCTAGAATCGTGAAATTTGGAATGGTAGTTAGTTATAAGGTATCAATGATCTCTAAGGACATTTCCTAAAAAAATCGAAATTTAACAGGGGGTCAAAATGCGCAAAAAGCGTTGTAAAAAACGTTCTAAATTGCGATTTCTGCTCAATCTCAGGAAATGCCACAGCTATTTCAAAAGTAATGGTAGCAAATCAATGGTGACAGTCCCTGCTCCAACATAGGTTATATTTTATGTTGCTGTCACTACCATCTGAGGTCTGCAAAAGCAAAACATGTTCTAATTTGCGTTTTTTGCACAACTGAAGTGTCTAACACTTTGAAGTATGGCATAGTATTTACTTACAAGATGCAACTGTTTTCTAAGCACAGTCGAAAGAAAATTCCAAATTTAAAAATATGAAGGGAGCGAAAAGCGTTGTAAATTGCATTTTTTATGCAACCTTATCGAATACCAAACCAATGAAAAAGATAATGATGACAAATTGTTGGTGATAGAACCTGCTCAAACATAAGCTATATTTTATGTCTGTGCCACTACCACCAGAGGTTTGCAGGAGCTAAAAACTTTCTAAATTTCAATTTCTGTGATACTGAAAAGGCTAGAAACTTTAAATATGGCATGGTAGTTACTTATAAAATATAAATGCCCTCGAAGGACTGTCGAAAATAAATTCGAATTAAAAAGGGGTGAAGCGAAGGGGAGGTGCAAAAAGCATTCTAAAAAGTCCTAAATTACGATTTCTATGCTTTTTCAGGGAATATAAACAGATTATAAAAGTAATAGTTGCGAATGAATGGTAATAGTCTCTGATTCTACCACCTGGGGTTCACAGGAACAACAAACGTTCTAAAAAAGGGCTTGAAAAGGCTAAATTACGCTAAATTACGTTTCTGTGGAATATTAGGAAATAATAAACAGAATTCTAAATTAATGTTGGCAAATTAATGGTGACAGTTCCTATTTCAACATAACCCTTTATGTTGAGAGAGGTGGTAGGACTTGGAATTTGACATGATATTTAATTTTAAGATGTAAGAAGATGGTTTCTAAAAAATTCAAATCTTCAAATGAATATTGAAATGAGCGTATTAATTGAGCATAATAGTTTCAAAATATTTTCTAAATTATCCTTTATTAAGTTTTATTTTGTTTTATTAATTTAAGTCTCATTTCTGCCTAATGCAGTGTAATAATGATGTTTAATCAAACTGTGTTTTAAATAGTAATTTTTGAATTATTCCTAAAAGTAATAAGTAACTTTTAATAAAAAAACCTTTTAATAAAATAAAAATTTAGTTAGTGCCTTTTAATAAAAATTAGACATATAAATATCACTTGGCATATTCCAAATATTACGCGAGCAAAGCCGCGGGGTTTGCTAGTCATATTATAAAGAGGAAAAAATTGTTTATTTGTCGGAGATAAGCTCAGGAACTACCGAACCGATTCCAAAAGTAATGGTATCAAAATGATGGTGTTCGCCCAAGTTAGAACATAGGCTATATCTTATGTCGGTGCCACTACCCCCAAGGAGGTGCAGGAGCAAAAAACGTTCTAAAAATGCGATTCTTGCGTTACTGAAGGGCCTAGAAATATGAAATTTGGAATATTAGTTACTTATAAGATATAAATGATGTCTAAGAACAGTTCTTAAACAATTCGAAATTTAAAAGGGGTGAAAATGCACAAAAAGCGTTCTAAAAAACGTTCTAAATGGTAGTTTCTACATAATCTCAGGAAATACCAAACCGATTTAAAAAATATTGGTGTCAAAATGATAGTGACAACGTTTGCTCCAAGATAGGCTACGTTTTATGTCGGTGCCACTAACCCCAAAGGGGGTGTAGGAGCAAAAAACGTTCTAAAAATGGGATTTATGTGTTACTGAAGGACCTAAAAATATGAAATTTGAAGTATCAGCTACTTATTAGATATAAAGGATTTCTAAGAACAGTTCTTAAACAATTCGAAATTTAAAAGGGGTGAAAATGCGCGAAAAGCGTTCTAGAAAACGTTCTAAATGGTAGTTTCTACACAATCTCAGGAAATACCAAACCGATTTAAAAAATAATGGCGTCAAAATGATGGTGAAAATCCTTGCTCCAACATAGGCGGCTATTTTATGTCGGTGCCACTACCCCAAAGGGGGTGCAGGAGAAAAACGTTCTAAATTGCGGTTTTTGCGTGACGGAAGGGCCTTGAATCGTGAAATTTAGAATGATAGTTAGTTATAAGATATCGATGATCTCTAAGGACATTTCCTAAAAAAATCGAAATTTAAAAGGGGGGGGGGTCAAAATGCGCAAAAAGCGTTGTAAAAAACGTTCTAAATTGCAATTTCTATGCAATCTCAGGAAATACTGAACCGATTTCAAATATAATGGTGTTAAAATAATGGTGACAGATCTTGCTCCAAGATAGGCTATATTTTATATATGTTTCCACTAACCCAGAGGAGATGCAGGAGAAAAATGAGGGAAAAGCGTTCTAAAAACGTTCTGAATGCCGATTTGTCACCAATATCTCAGGAAGAATCAAACTGATTTCAAAAGTAATATTAAGAAATTGATGCTGACAGCCTCTGCTCTAACATAGACGCTATTTTAAGTCGGTATCACTATCACCTAGACGTTGCAGGATCAAAAAAGGGTTCCAAATTTCGATCGGTAGGGGCTAGCAACTTAAAATTAGGCAAGGTACATATGTATTACATATAAATGATCTTTAAGGACAGTTTCGAAAAAATTGAAAATTTAAAAAGGGGTGAAAATGAGCAAATTTTGTGATCGGTAGGGGCTAGCAACTTAAAATTAGGCAAGGTACATATGTATTACATATAAATGATCTTTAAGAACAGTTTCGAAAAAATAGAAAATTTAAAAAGGGGTGAAAATGAGCGAAAAGCGTTCTAAAAACGTTCTAAATTGCGATTTCTACTCAATCTCAAGAAATTAAAAAAATATTTCAAAAGTAATGGTTGCAAATCAATGGTGATAGTCCCTGCTATAACATAGGTTATATTTTATGTTGCTGTCACTACCATCTGAGGGTTGCAAAAGCAAAACATGTTCTAATTTGCGTTTTTTGCATAACTGAAGGGTCTAACACTTTGAAGTATGGCATGTTATTTATTTACAAGATTCAACTGCTTTCTATGAACTGTCGAAAGAAAATTTCAAATTTAAAAAGATGAAGTGAGCGAAAAGCGTTATAAATTACAATTTTTATTTAATCTTTTCAAATACGAAACCGATTAAAAAAATAATGATAACAAATTGTTGGTGATAGAACCTGCTCAAACATAAGCAGTGATGGAAGAGATGCGCCAAATCGATAATGCTGCGCATTTCTACGCCAAAACGATCATTTTTCAACAGCCAAACTGCGCCAATTCAATAATACTTCTTGAACCAAATCGATCATTTTCCACCCGAATTTCGTCAAAAGACTGCTAAAAACATGCGAATTCGGTCAAAAGATCGCGAAAAACACGCGATGTCTCTCAAATGGTCACGAAAAAAAAGTGAATTTTAACAAAGGGCAGCTAATTTCGTCAAAAAACTAACAAAACGTGGTCAAAAGATCCCGAAAAAAACCTGATTTCGTTAAAAGATCGCGAGTAAAACGCAAATTTTATCGAAAGATCGCAAAAAACACGCGAATTTCGTGAAAGGATCGGTAATTCGTCAAAAAACGAAGAAAACACGGTCAAAAGATCATGAAAAAATGCTAATTTATTTAAAAAATAGAGAAAAAAACCGCAAATGTCATCAAAAGGCCTCAAATTTCGTCAAAAGATCGCGTTTTTCATCAAAAGATCGCAAAAAACACGCGAATTTACTCAAAAGATCGCGAATAACATGCGGATTTCGTCAAAGGATCGCGAAAAAAACGTGAATTTTGTCAAAAGAGTGCTAACTTCATCAAAACACGGTCAAAAGATCGCGAAAAAAATGCTTCTTTCGTTTAAAGGTCGCGAAAAACACGCGAATTTCGTCAAAAGATCGCGAAAAACAAGCGAATTTTGTCAAAGGATCGCGAGATAAAACGTGAATTTTGTCAAACGATCGCTAATTTCGTTAAAAAACGAAAAAAACGGTGTCAAAAGATCGTGACAAAACAGTTTTTCGTTAAAATAACGTGGGAAAAAATCCTGCAAATTTCGTCAAAAGATCGCGAAAAACACGCGAATTTCGTCAAAGGATCACGAAAAAAAAACGTTAATTTTGCCAAAGGATAGCTAACTTCGTCAAAAAGCGAACAAAACACTGTCAAAAGATCGTGAAAAAACGCTACTTTCGTTAAAATATCGCAAAAAGCCGCCGCAAATTTCATCAAAAGGTCGCAAAAACACGCGAATTTCGTCAAACGATTGCAAAAACGTGCGAATTTTGTCAAGGGATTGCGAAAAAACGTGAATTTTGTCAAAGGATCGCTAATTTCGTCAAAAAAGAACAAAACGGGGTCAAAAGATTGTGAAAAAACGCGAATTTCATTAAAAAGATCGCAGGAAAAACCACAAATTTCCTCAAAAGGTCGCAAAAAACCGCAAATTTTGTCAAAAGATCGCGAAAAACTGCAAATTTCGTCAAAAGATTTCGAAGAACATGCTAATTTCGTGAAAGGATAGTGAAAAACCACAAATTTCGTCAAAATATTTCGAAAAACACGCTATTTCAACAAAGGGTCCGAAAAAAATGCGAATTTTATCAAAGGATTGCGAAAGAATGCGAATTTTGTGAAAGAGTTGTGGAAAAAACGCGACTTTCGTCAAAGAATCGCAGAAAAAAGCGCGACTTTCATCAAAGAATTGCAGAAAAAACATGAATTTCGTCAAAGAATACCGAAATGATGTTTTGATGCTCCAAAATAGTTATTTTCTGCTCTAAAATGAGACTTTTTGCTGCTCTAAAATAGTTATTTTATGCTCCAAAGTGGCTTTTTGCTGCTCCAAAATAGTTATTTTCTGCTTCAAAATGAGCGTTTTTGCTGCTCCAAAATGGCTTTTTTCTGCTCCAAAATGAGATCCACGCGGTTCCACCACTGCATAAGCTATATTTTATGTCTGTGCCACTACCACCAGAGGGTTGCAGTAGCTAAAAACTTTCTAAATTGCGATTTCTGTGATACTGAAAAGATTAGAAACTTTAAATATGGCATGGTAGTTACTTATAAAATATGAATGCCCTCGAAGGACTGTCGAAAGTAAATTCGAATTAAAAAGGGGTGAAGTGAAGGGGAGGTGCGAAAAGCATTCTAAAAAAGTCCTAAATTACGATTTTTACGCTATTTCAGGAAATATAAACCAAATATAAAAGTAATAGTTGCAAATCAATGGTAACAGTCTCTGATCCTACACAGACTATATTTTATGCCGATGATTCTACCACCTGGGATTCACAGGAACAACAAACGCTCTAAAAAAGGCCTTTAAAAGCTTTCTAAATTAAGTTTCTGTGGAATATTAGGAAATAACAAACCAATTTCAAAATTAATGTTGGCAAATTTATGGTGACAGTTCCTATTTCAACATAGCCCTTTATGTTGAGAGAGGTGGTAGGACTTGGAATTTGACATGATGGTTAATTTTAAGATGTAAGAAGATGGTTTCTAAAAAATTCAAAACTTCAAATGAATACTGAATTGAGCATAAAAGTTTCAAAATATTTTCTAAATTATTATTTATTTAGTTTTATTTCGTTTTATTAATTTAAGTCTCATTTCTGCCTTATGCAGTGTAACAATGATGTTTAATCAAACTGTGTTTTAAATAGTAATTTTTTTAAATTATTCCTAAAAGTAATAAGTACCTTTTAATAAAATAAAATATTACCTTTTAATAAAATAAAAATTTAGTTAGTACCTTTTAATAAAAATTAGACATATAAATATCACTTGGCATATTTCAAATATTACGCGAGCAAAGCCGCGGGGTTTGCTAGTCTTATCTTATCTTACTCCTATTATAAAGAGGAAAAAATTGTTTATTTGTAGGAGGTAAGCTCTGGAACTACCGAACCGATTCCAAAAGTAATGGTATCAAAATGATGGTGTTAGTCCAACTTAGAACATAGGCTATATCTTATGTCGGTGCCACTACCCCAAAGGGGGTGTAGGAGCAAAAAACGTTCTAAAAATGCGATTTTAGCGTTACTGAAGGGCCTAGAAATATGAAATTTTGAATATTAGTTACTTATAAGATATAAATGATGTCCAAGAACAGTTCTTAAACAATTCGAAATTTAAAAGGGGTGAAAATGCACAAAAAGCGTTCTAAAAAACGTTCTAAATGGTGGTTTCTACACAATCTCAGGAAATACCAAACCGATTTAAAAAATATTGGTGTCAAAATGATGGTGACAACGCTTGCTCCAAGATAGGCTATGTTTTATGTCGGTGCCACTACCCCAAAGGGGGTGTAGGAGCAAAAAACGTTCTAAAAATGCGATTTTAGCATTACTGAAGGGCCTAGAAATATGAAATTTTGAATATTAGTTACTTATAAGATATAAATGATGTCCAAGAACAGTTCTTAAACAATTCGAAATTTAAAAGGGGTGAAAATGCACAAAACCCGTTCTAAAAAACGTTCTAAATGGTAGTTTCTACACAATCTCAGGAAATACCAAACCGATTTAAAAAATAATGGCGTCAAAATAAGGGTGTCAAAATGATGTTGACGACGCTTGCTCCAAGATAGGCTATGTTTTATGTCGGTGCCACTACCCGAAAGGGGGTGCAGGAGCAAAAAACGTTCTAAAAATGCGATTTACGTGTTACTGAAGGGCCTAGAAATATGAAATTTGAAATATTAGCTACTTATAAGATATAAATGATGTCTAAGAACAGATCTTAAACAATTCGAAATTTAAAAGGGGGGAAAATGCACAAAAAGCGTTCTAAAAAACGTTCTAAATGGTAGTTTCTACACTATCTCAGGAAATACCAAACCGATTTAAAAAATGTTGGTGTCAAAATGATGGTGACAACGCTTGCTCTAAGATAGGCTATTTTTTATGCCGGTGTCACTACCCCAAAGGGGGTGCAGGAGCAAAAAACGTTCTAAAAATGCGATTTACGTGTTACTGAAGGGCCTAGAAATATGAAATTTGAAATATTAGCTACTTATTAGATATAAAGGATTTCTAAGAACAGTTCTTAAACAATTCGAAATTTGAATGGGGTGAAAATGCGCGAAAATCGTTCTAAAAAACGTTCTAAATGGTGGTTTCTACACAATCTCAGGAAATACCAAACCGATTTAAAAAATATTGGTGTCAAAATGATGGTGACAACGCTTGCTCCAAGATAGGCTATGTTTTATGTCGGTGCCACTACACCAAAGGGGGTGTAGGAGCAAAAAACGTTCTAAAAATGCGATTTTAGCGTTACTGAAGGGCCTAGAAATATGAAATTTTGAATATTAGTTACTTATAAGATATAAAGGATTTCTAAGAACAGTTCTTAAAAAATTCGAAATTTAAAAGGTGTGCATATGCCCGAAAAGCGTTCTAAAAAACGTTCTAATGGTGGTTTCTACACAATCTCAGGAAATTACCAAACAGATCTAAAAAATAATGGCGTCAAAATGATGGTGACAACCCTTGCTCCAACATAGGCGATGTTTTATGTCGGTGCCACTACCCCAAAAGGGTTGCAGGAGAAAAACGTTCTAAATTGCGACTTTTACGCTACCGAAGGGCCTAGAATCGTGCAATTTGGAATGGTAGTTAGTTAATAGATATCAATGATCTGTAAGGGCATTTCCTAAAAAAATCGAAATTTAAAAGGGGGTCAAAATGCGCAAAAAGCGTTGTAAAAACTTTCTAAATTGCGATTTCTATGCAATCTCAGGAAGTTCTGAACCGATTTCAAATATAATGGTGTAAAAATTATGGTGACAGATCTTGCTCCAAGATACAGGGATAACTATGATTTTTGGTAGTAAATTTCGTATTTTATTGATATTTTGAACGAAAGGGTTGCCAGTGATTATATTTTGGCGAAAATTTTGTTGATTAGAGAATTGAAATGGCTATATCCGTTAGACAATCACCTCGCAAATAAATGAAAAAAATACTGATATTTAATTTAAAAAGACAACAAAAAATGTTTTAATAAGACATAATATTATAAAATATATACATAATTTTTAATTTAAACAGGAAATAAATATTTGTAATGCTTAAAATATAATTTATTGTGAAATTTTACAATATTTGGCGAATTATCGCCTGCCTTACATTAAAAAAGGGAATCTGAAATTTTGATTAGACTAATTTTGAATTACATTTTTTTCATTTTTTTTATTTAACCATTTAATTCACGTAATGCGATTTACAGGAGAAACAATTCGATTATAAATTATATAGATATCAGTTAATATTTTAAAAATGGAATCAAATATTTAAATTTTAGTATGAATTTCTGCCACACAGACATATTGTAAAATCCTTTCAGGCTTAGATGCTGTATATTCAAGCGGACGCCATCTTCGATGTTTTGAGATTTCTTTGCGATATTTTGTTGACGATGTTTTACATTTTATTTTCGTTAAGCCTTTCATGCACATAAATCGCTGCTTGGCGACATTTATTACTTGGCGGTAAAAGGGTTATTACGCCAAGAAAAAATCCCAGATGGCGGCCGCGGATATGACATCTGTTCCTAATTTCATACTTTTTAAAAAAATTTTCGCCGTAATTACGGAAGCATGTGATTTTTATAGACTCCAACTCAGATCAATGAATATTATCTTTTTTTTTTTTTTTTTTTTTTTTTTTTTTGAAAGTATTATTGTTTATTAAATATTTCTTTGGCCATAACGTCAATTTTACGTACAGGAAAATTCACAGTTTCAAAATTTAGGAAATGAAAATTATTCTTAAGGAAATTTATGCAATCATGTGTTATTACTATAAAAAAAATTCTACACAGATGTCATATACGTATCAATTTGGCGAAAACATCAACAGCATAAACAACAACATCCGCGTTACCATATCAAGCAAAATAACGATACGTTGGCGCCAGTTAAGTACCCGTTGCGTATATAACATTGGCGTCAGAAAAAAATCGTGTCATGACAATATGACATCTGTGCCAAAAATTCAACATTTTGAATTAAAAATTACTTGCTGAAAAAAAATTGCAAATCGTTTAAAATTCGTTATTTTTTCATATTTTCCGCTCTGTTAGGCAATATTTAAAAAGATATTGGACTAATCTTAGATATTTAAAAGCACATAAATTAACGTCTGAATTCCAGTTTTATATTATTATTATTATTTATTAATTGTTTATTTTTATTATTATTATTTATTTTATAGTCTTCGCTAATCAAGTCACCGCCAAATGGCATATTTACTATATTATTGGAAGTTTTGGTTGCACAGATACGCTTCATGGTACCTAATGGGCTCCAAATTGGCGTTATTTTGCCTGACATGGTAACCCAGCTATTGTTGCTTATTTATTAATAAATTGTTTATTTACTTTTATTTTCTTTTTTACAATTATATAAAATGTTTTGTTCTATAGATAATAATTAAACATTTTTTTTTATTTATTGGGTACTACTTAGTTATCCATCGACCAATTTCGCCAAATTATATAAATCGCCAAACCACTCGCCAAATTATACAAATTGACATTTTTTTTTAAAATAATGAAAGAACAATTAAATTAGTAATACAAATAAAATGTCTAAATAAAAATCACCTGATGATGCAAACACGTGTAACTTGCTTAAAGTCAAGTGAACGTGACATGTACGATCAACCATTATTGGCATTTAATCTTATAGTTTGGCGATAGACTTTTGGTCGACGGGATAACTAAGTAGTACCATTTATTGTTATTTCCTTTTAAAATAATAGAAAATAATTTAAATATATATATATATGTAACTGGTATTCGAAAACGATGTTTTCGCCAAATGGGCGTGAAAAAAATTGCGCCAAACCCGGTACATATATGATATCTGTGTCTAACAGTCATTTACATTATTGTGATTACTTAGTATCAGAAAACAGATTGAAGAGTATTTGGTATATTTTTACTATATGGGCTTTGGCGAGATAGAGAAAATGGCCTTGGTAAGTGAAGTGAATTTTATGTATATTTACTGGCAACATATTTACTTTTCATATACATATAAGCATTTTTTTTTTCAATATTTATGATATTTATATATTACAAAAAAGAGCTATTATCTACTTTTAAATACGAATAGAAATAATTTGTGGTTCTACTTGATTATCCCGTCGACCAAAAAAATATCACCAAACTATAAAATTAAATGCCAATAATGGGTGATCGTAAATGTCAAATTTACTTGACGTTAAACACTTTACACGTATTTGTTACATCATTAAGTGATTTTTATTTCGACGTTTTATTTTTATTAATGTTTTACTAATTCATTTATTCTTTCGTTATTTAAAATAAAAATTATGTCATTTGCGTAATTGGCCTAATAGTTTGGCGATTTGTATAATTTGGCGAAATTGGTTGACGGGATAATCAAGTAGTACCTAATTTGTAATTATTAATAATAATAATAATATAAATATATAAATAAATTGTTATACATACATATATATATATGTCTTACAAGGGAAACTGACAGAAGTAATTGTAAAAATGAATAAACTTATGCGTTGCATTCTATTCGTTTATTACTCTGGCGCCAAACAAAGCGATTTTAAGTTAAACAGGCAGAAGAGTGACATAATCCCGAACAACGCTCACAATAATAGTGTTTTTTAAGTGTATGAGCACATTTGAAAGTAGAGTTTTATATTTAAATGTAAATTATATAAAAAGCAGTTAACATTATGATTGTTGAGTAAAATACTTAAATTTTAGTTAAATGTGTGCCCCCCATCTCTCATCAAAATATTTTTCAACATGCTTTACTGTAAAAACACGCCGGTTTGTTGCCGTATTGTCCTATTGGTTTGTTGTCCTTTTGTCCTATTGGTTTGTGATCTACGTTTTTGATTCTATTTACTCTGCTGGAATAGACATATGGAAAACAGTAGCAGACCTGTCAGAAGAGGAAGTTTATTAAAAAATATAATGTAACATGTAATGCGATTGAATTTAAGTTACCAGAACCACATATAGCGCAAGTTGAGATGCTGGAAGTTCATGAACAAACAAATGAAAATGAACAATCCGAATGTTCTTAAAGTTCAAAATTCAATCTGCGCAATCATTGTAAAATGCTCTCTAATTTAACAGTGTGATGACTAGAGAATATTTTAATTCCGGTTGCCATAACTGTCTCATTTCCGTACCAAACTGTACTTTAAATGATCAACTAAAAGAGTTGTTTCTTAATTGCCCAAATTTTGTCCAAGGCATACGATAGCATAATATCTCAATGAAGTTCGCATCGTTTTCAGCAAGGAAATTGCGGAAGGACATTCCAGGTGATGGTTTTTATTGCTTTAAAATAGAAGGTTAAATTCACAATTTCGTTTGATTCAAGATTCGTTTGGAAAAATGGACCAGCGCAGCGGGCATAGTCGGCTAGTCTATACTCCTATTATAAAGAGGAAAAAATTGTTTATTTGTCGGAGATAAGCTCTGGAACTACCGAACCGATTCCAAAAGTAATGGTATCAAAATGATGGTGTTAGTCCAACTTAGAACATAGGCTATATCTTATGTCGGTGCCACTACCCCAAAGGGGGTGTAGGAGCAAAAAACGTTCTAAAAATGCGATTTTAGCGTTACTGAAGGGCCTAGAAATATGAAATTTTGAATATAAGTTACTCATGAGATATAAATGATATCTAAGAACAGTTCTTAAACAATTCGAAATTTAAAAGGGGTGAAAATACACAAAAAGTGTTCTAAAAAACGTTCTAAATGGTAGTTTCTACACAATCTCAGGAAATACCAAACCGATTTAAAAAGTATTGGTGTCAAAATGACGGTGACAACGCTTGCTCCAAGATAGGCTATGTTTTATGTCGGTGCCACTACCCCAAAGGGGGTGTAGGAGCAAAAAAGTTCTAAAAACGCGATTTTAGCGTTACTGAAGGGCCTATAAATATGAAATTTTGAATATTAGTTACTTATAAGATAAATGATATCTAAGAACAGTTCTTAAACAATTCGAAATTTAAAAGGGGTGAAAATGCACAAAAAGCGTTCTAAAAAACGTTCTAAATGGTAGTTTCTACACAATCTCAGAAAATATAAACCGATTTAAAAAATATTGATGTCAAAATGATGGTGACAACGCTTGCTCCAAGATAGGCTATGTTTTATGTCGGTGCCACTACCCCAAAGGGGGTGCAGGAGCAAAAAACGTTCTAAAAATGCAATTTTTGCGTTACCGAAGGGCCTAGAAATATGAAATTTGAAATATTAGTTACTTATTAGATATAAAGGATTTCTAAGAACAGTTCTTAAACAATTCGAAATTTAAAAGGAGTGAAAATGCGCGAAAAGCGTTCTAAAAAATGTTCTAATGGTGGTTTCTACACAATCTCAGGAAATATTAAACCAATTTAAAAAATAATGGCGTCAAAATGATGGTGAAAACCCTTGCTCCACCATAGGTGTTGTTTTATGTCGGTGCCACTACCCCAAAGAGGATGCAGGAGCAAAAAACGTTCGAAATTGCGGCTTTTGCGTTACGGAAGGGCCTAGAATCGTGAAATTTGGAATGGTAGTTAGTTATAAGATATCAATGATCTCTAAGGACATTTCCTAAAAAAAATCGAAATTTTAAAGGGGGTCAAAATGCGCAAAAAGCGCTATAAAAAACTTTCTAAATTGCGATTTCTATGCAATCAGGAAGTATTGAACCGATTTCAAATATAATGGTGTAAAAATGATGGTGACAGATCTTGCTCCAAGATACGCTATATTTTATATCTGTTTCCACTACCCCAGAGGAGATGCAGGAGCAAAATGCGCGAAAAGCGTTCTAAAAACGTTCTAGATGCCGATTTGTCGGCAATATCTCAGGAAGAATGAATCTGATTTCAAACGTAATGGTAGGAAATTGATGCTGATAGCCTCTGCTCTAACATAGACGCTATTTTATGTCGGCATCACTATCACCAAGACGTTGCAGGAGCAAAAAACCGTCTAAATTTCGATTTTTGTGATCGGTAGGGGCTAGCAACTTAAAATTAGGCAAGGTACATATTTATTAGCTATAAATGATCTTTAAGAACAGTTTCGAAAAAATTGGAAATTTAAAAAGCGATGAAAATGCGCGGAAAGCGTCCTAAAAACGTTCTAAATTGCGATTTCTACTCAATCTAAGGAAATACCAAAGCTATTTCAAAAGTAATGGTTGCAAATCAATGGTGACAGTCCCTGCTATAACATAGGTTATATTTTATGTTGCTGTCACTACCATCTGAGGGTTGCAAAAGCAAAACATGTTCTAATCTGCATTTTTTGCACAACTGAGGGGTCTAACACTTTGAAGTATGGCATGGTATTTACTTACAAGATGCAACTGCTTTCTAAGAACAGTCGAAAGAAAATTCCAAATTTAAAAAAAATGAAGTGAGTGAAAAGCGTTATAAATTACAATTTTTAAGCAAACTTATAAATTACCAAACTGATTAAAAAAATAATGATGACAAATTTTGGTGATAGAACCTGCTCAAACATAAGCTATATTTTATGTCTGTTCCACTACCACCAGAGGGTTGCAGGAGCTAAAAACTTTCTAAATTGCGATTTCTGTGATACTGAAAAGTCTAGAAACTTTAAATATGACATAGTAGTTACTTATAAAATATAAATGCCCTCGAAGGAACGTCGAAAATAAATTCGAATTAAAAAGGGTTGAAACGAAGGGGAGGTGCGAAAAGCATTCTAAAAAAGTTCTAAATTACGACTCTATGCAATTTCAGCGAATATAAACCGGTTATAAAAGTAATAGTTGCGAATCAGTGGTAACAGTCTCTGATCCTACACAGGCTATATTTTATGCCGTTGATTCTATCACCTGGGGTTCACAGGAACAACAAACGTTCTAAAAAAGGGCTTTAAAAGCTTTTTAAATTACGTTTCTGTGGAATATTAGGAAATAACAAGCCGATTTCAAAATTAATGTTGGCAAATTAATGGTGACAGTTCCTGTTTCAACATAGCCCTTTATGTTGAGAGAGGTGGTAGGACTTGGAATTCGACATGATGGTTAATTTTAAGATGTAAGAAAATGGTTTCTAAAAAAATTCAAAACTTCAAATGAATACTGAAATGAGCGTATTAATTGAGCATAAAAGTTTCAAAATATTTTCTAAATTATCATTTATTTAGTTTTATTTCATTTTATTAATTTAAGTCTCATTTCTGCCTAATACAGTGTAATAATGATGTTTAGTCAAACTGTGTTTTAAATAGTAATTTTTGAATTATTCCTAAAAGTAATAAGTACCTTTTAATAAAATAAAATATTACCTTTTAATAAAATGAAAATTTAGTTAGTACCTTTTGATAAAAATTAGATATATAAATATCACTTGGCATATTTCAAATATTACGCGAGCAAAGCCGCGGGGTTTGCTAGTCATATTATAAAGAGGAAAAAATTGTTTATTTGTCGGAGATAAGCTCAGGAACTACCGAACCGATTCCAAAAGTAATGGTATCAAAATGATGGTGTTCGCCCAACTTAGAACATAGGCTATATCTTATGTCGGTGCCACTACCCCAAAGGGGGTGCAGGAGCAAAAAACGTTCTAAAAATGCGATTTTTGCGTTACTGAAGGGCCTAGAAATATGAAATTTGGAATATTAGTTACTTATAAGATATAAATGGTGTCTAAGAACAGTTCTTAAACAATTCGAAATTTAAAAGGGGTGAAAATGCACAAAAAACGTTCTAAAAAACGTTCTAAATGGTAGTTTCTACATAATCTCAGGAAATACCAAACCGATTTAAAAAATATTGGTGTCAAAATGATAGTGAAAATCCTTGATCCAAGATAGGCTATGTTTTATGTCGGTGCCACTACCCTAAAGGGGGTGTAGGAGTGTAAAACCTTCGACTAACAGGTGGAAGTGGTAGCGTGGAACTTCAGTCAAGCGGAGGCCCAAGTAATAATTAAATCAAACAATTTATTTAAATGCATAAGATAAATTAATATTTCTTGATTAATTACTTGTATTTACAACTACTTTATATTTTTGGGTACTTTCAGCTGACGACAATGTTCATTAAAGGCTTAATGTTCAGTGTATAAGATTAGCATTCAAATTCTAGATTCTTTCTCGATACAAATCCAAAATCCTGTCACGATAGTCTCGTAAGAAACAGCTGCCTCTGTTTTCTGGTGTATATCAGTCCGTTGTCAACTACTCAATATCTCTCGGTTTCCACTGGAGAAATCTTACCCTGCCCGAAACGGCAGATTCTTCTATCCCTTCGGATCTATCCGAAAACTCAACTCCCAACTCAGAGAGCAGCTCTCTCCTTGGGATTCAAAAACGCATCTCCCCCTTTTCTCTGTTCGTTCAAATTCACCTTTTTAAAACAAAGGCTATCTATGGCCCAGTCAGAGTCTAGGTTGAATGACATCACTAACAAGCTTCAATATCATAGGCCAAGAGAGACCCTCGCTGCTAGCGTGAGAAAATTTCGCATCTAGTTTCATTTTTAAATTGTCCTGGGAAAATATCGGCAAACTTGCTACTTAAAAGGGATTCCATAACTCCTCTTTTTTTCATGCTGTTCTCCTTTTCCGTCAACCTTTAAGATTGGTTTACATGGATTGATTCTTTTTATCATTTCCTGCAGAACCTTGAGACTTAGAAATATTTTGAGCTGTTATGCTTATACATTGCTTTTCCTATCTAGAGTTCTCTTTTGAAAATATATGGGACTTCTTTTGTGAATTCCATTGGATTCTTCACAGGAGCAAAAAACGTTCTAAAAATGCGATTTATGTGTTACTGATGGGCCTAGAAATATGAAATTTGAAGTATCAGCTACTTATTAGATATAAAGGATTTCTAAGAACAGTTCTTAAACAATTCGAAATTTAAAAGGGGTGAAAATGCGTGAAAAGCGTTCTAAAAAACGTTCTAAATGGTAGTTTCTACAATATCTCCGGAAATACCAAACCGATTTAAAAAATAATGGCGTCAAAATGATGGTGAAAATCCTTGCTCCAACATAGGCTATGTTTTATGTCGGTGCCACTACCCCAAAGGGGCTGCAGGAGAAAAACGTTCTAAATTGCGGTTTTTGCGTGACGGAAGGGCCTTGAATCGTGAAATTTAGAATGGTAGTTAGTTATAAGATATCAATGATCTCTAAGGACATTTCCTAAAAAAAATCCAAATTTAAAAAAATAAAAATGCGCAAAAAGCGTTGTAAAAAACGTTCTAAATTGCAATTTCTATGCAATCTCAGGAAATACTGAAACGATTTCAAATATAATGGTGTTAAAATGATGGTGACAGATCTTGCTCCAAGATAGGCTATATTTTATATATGTTTCCACTAACCCAGAGGAGATGCAGGAGCAAAATGAGCGAAAAGCGTTCTAAAAACGTTCTAAATGCCGATTTGTCACCAATATCTCAGGAAGAATCAAACTGATTTCAAACGTAATGTTAATAAATTGATGCTGACAGCCTCTGCTCTAACATAGACGCTATTTTATGTCGGTATCACTATCACCTAGACATTGCAGGAGAGAAAAAAGCGTTACAAATTTCGATTTTTGTGATCGGTAGCGGCTAGCAACTTAAAATTAGGCAAGGTACATATGTATTACATATAAATGATCTTTAAGAACAGTTTCGAAAAAATTGGAAATTTAAAAAGGGGTGAAAATGCGCGAAAAGCGTTCTAAAAACGTTCTAAATTGCGATTTCTACTCAATCTCAGGAAATTCCAAAGCTATTTCAAAAGTAATGGTTGCAAATCAATGGTGACAGTCCCTGCTATAACATAGGTTACATTTTATGTTGCTGTCACTACCATCTGAGGGTTGAAAAAGCAAAACATGTTCTAATTTGCGTTTTTGCATAACTGAAGGGTCTAACACTTTGAAGTATGGCATGTTATTTACTTACAAGATGCAACTGCTTTCTATGAACTGTCGAAAGAAAATTTCAAATTTAAAAAGATGAAGTGAGCGAAAAGCGTTATAAATTACAACTTTTATGTAATCTTTTCAAATACCAAACCGATTAAAAAAATAATGATAACAAATTGTTGGTGATAGAACCTGTTCAAACATAAGCTATATTTTATGTCTGTGCCACTACCACCAGAGGGTTGCAGTAGCTAAAAACTTTCTAAATTGCGATTTCTGTGATACTGAAAAAGGCTAGAAACTTTAAATATGGCATGGTAGTTACTTATAAAATATAAATGCCCTCGAAGGACTGTCGAAAATAAATTCGAATTAAAAAGGGGTGAAGTGAAGGGGGGTGCGAAAAGCATTCTAGAAAAGTCCTAAATTACGATTTCTACGCTATTTCAGGAAATATAAACCAAATATAAAAGTAATAGTTGCGAATCAATGGTAACAGTCTCTGATCCTACACAGGCTATATTTTATGCCGATGATTCTGCCACCTGGGATTCATAGGAACAACAAGCGCTCTAAAAAAGGTCTTTAAGGGTGTATTCGAAAAAATATTTTTCCACCCTCAACAGCTCGAAATTTTCTGAGACATTTTCAGACTCATTTTTAAAAGTAAAAACATGAAACTTGCTGGGGTGATTTCTGAAGACATGTTTAACATGCCGTGTGATTTCATTTTCATCTCAATTAATTAGAATTTGATTTTTAAACAATTATTTTCTCAGTTTGACCATTTTTTTCATTCCCAGATCGCTCGATTCGGAAAATTCGGTTCAAAACGCCAACTTCGACAGCGTTTTTTACAGTATTTTCTGCATTTATCAAAAATTAAGAAGCATGGCACATTATATAGTTTCTAAATAAGAGAATTTCTCAGTTTGATGCGTTTGAGAGCAAAAATGAATTTTAAAATCAATCAGAAAATAAGCAGTTTGGATCGGAATACACCCTTAAAAGCTTTCTAAATTACGTTTCTGTGGAATATTAGGAAATAACAAACCAATTTCAAAATTAATGTTGGCAAATTAATGGTGACAGTTCCTATTTCAACATAGCCCTTTATGTTGAGAGAGGTGGTAGGACTTGGAATTTGACATGATGGTTAATTTTAAGATGTAAGAAGATGGTTTCTAAAAAATTCAAAACTTCAAATGAATACTGAATTGAGCATAAAAGTTTCAAAATATTTTCTAAATTATTATTTATTTAGTTTCATTTCGTTTTATTAATTTAAGTCTCATTTCTGCCTTATATGCACTGTAACAATGATATTTAATCAAACCGTGTTTTAAATAGTAATTTTTTTAAATTATTCCTAAAAGTAATAAGTACCTTTTAATGAAATAAAATATTACCTTTTAATAAAATAAAAAATTAGTTAGTACCTTTTAATAAAAATTAGACATATAAATATAACTTGGCATATTTCAAATATTACGCGAGCAAAGCCGCGGGGTTTGCTAGTTATTAATACGCGAATAACAGTTGTTTATACAAACGACATGTGATATATTAAACTTTAAAAATAATTATAATAAATTAGAAATATTGAAAAATAACTAATTCAATGGATAATTTCAGACTTCCAATATGAAATTAATAAAAGATAGTTAACTCATTATTCATTTGATAAGAAATTGAAAAAAAAAATAAGTAAAGTCGTTACGACTTCATGAGTTATTGAAAATCACAAGTTGTTCTAATAAAAATAAACAAACAAAAGGTTTTTCATTTACGCATTATTTATTCGTCATTTTCAATAGTTATAATAGTGAAAACATGAGTACACATGTTTCAAAAAGGTATAAACATTTCAAATCATGTTATATTTTAAAGGTAGATAGCTCTAAATTCAATATTTTATCTAATGGCCAGTTAAGACCACGTCTGGTGGACTTCTCACAGGACTTAATAATTTTTGCAAAGGCATCCTCAACATGCTCAGATAAGTTTTGATTCGTCAATTCAAGTACACTTTTTGAAAGGATATAGGGAGTGGTAGTCTCTAAGACACCCTCCTGTGTTATACGATTTACAACAACTTGTACACTTGCATACCATTTCATTGATCTTGAAACTTGAATCTGATAGTTTAATTCGTTTAAAACGGCCGATTGAATAATATTAAAAAATGTGTTAAAGTCTGTATCATTCTCCTCGTTAGAGTTGATTACAGTTTTAGTAAATATGTTTACCGCATTTTGCCTTTTAAAATGCTTAACCTTCTCAAAAAACATATCTTTTAAATAGGATGAATTATCAATTTTGGATCTAACTCTGTGTGAAGTTTTCAAATGATATAAAAAATCGGACTTGCGATTGAATATTTCACTACGCTGTATACATTTATCCTTTTTGGAGGACTTGTGGATCTTCATGTGTTTTAAAAAGTCATACTTTCTTGAGAACGCTTCACCGTACGAATCACATTTATGTTGAGAAAGAGTCTTTAAATGGGATAGTTTATGACGATTCAAAATAGCCTTTCTAGAGAATGCTTTTTGGCAGATGTCACAAACAAATGGTCTTTCTTCCGAATGAATCATCAAATGTTGTTTTAAATTACATTTTCGTGAAAAAGATTTGCTGCAAACAGTACACAAAAAAGTGGCTTCTGTTTTTTCAGTTCTGATGAGGAGGATTCCGCTTCATAATCTGAAACGGGTTCTACTTTAGGTTGTGCTGTTAATCCCATGTCTTGATCATTTAATCGTGATGAAAAAGATTGATTATTCAAACGTGATACATCATCGCTTAACATAGTAGAATGTCTATCTTGAAAATTAGCCATATTATCCTAAGTGATAAAACGTCTTCATACACTCACATAATAGCAAACACTAATGAAAAAGTCTCGTTCCATCCAATTTTATATAATCATAGGGGGCGCATGTTAAAAAATTATTACGATGGTGCAAATGATATCATATGATTGGTGCAAAAATTTCAGAAAACATGTGACGAAAAAAGTATGCGCAGAAAGTTCACAGGAAGTGAGTCAATCCAAAGGTATTTATGAAATGATTAAAAAGTACATGATTCATCACGTTATGTTTTTGAGTTCGTCATTCTAAGGTTTTACAAATTAATTTTATTATTTCAGTGAAAATATATGACAAACCAATGGTTTAATTCATACTAAATTTAATAAACTGTATAAAAGAATGAGTTGAAGTGAAGCAGTAGTTTTAAAATTCATTAGAACTAATCTAGAATCATCAAATAATTATGTTTTGCAATAATAAACTATGAACTGATTCAATTTATAATAATTGATAAATAGAAAATCTGACAAATATTTCAAACTTTCATTTAAAATCTGTAAACAAGTGAAATAATCTCTTCAAAAATCAATGGTTATGAATATTTACATATTAGCTATCTTCTGTTGAAAAAAGCTGATTATACTTATCGAATACTTGTGAAAGATAGTGAGAAACTGTTGATAATGGGTTTAGGAAGTGTATTTTGAATTTTGGACGATTAAATGAACAGGATATGGAATATTAAGTGAATGATATGGTTCACAAGAAAAAGTACAATTCTAAACTTAGGTAAGGGGATTAATATTGGTAAAAGCAATGTTTAATTCAAATTGTTTGGTAGCCTTCTAATCGATCTAAAGAATGAGTTGCTTATTAAAGAAATATCGAAAATTAATTTTAATCATTTCTTCTATTTAAACGTTAAACATAAATTATATTAACTTCCCTAGCATAAGAAAGAGGGAGAGGTAGGTATTTAAAAAATACATATAGTGTTCGAAAGCATTGGGGCGCGGTTTGAAAGTGGATACCTTATCAGTTACAAAAAAAATAAATTTGAATCGGAGTTTGCAGGTTCGAAACTATGACTTGGTAAAATAATCAAACTGTCATACGTAAAATCTATAAAATCAGCTAAACTAAAAATAAAAATCATATACATTAAAAGAATTCTCAAAGTGAGCAGTTAAAATAGGTATTATTGAGTTATCTTAAGAAACCGACCTCTCTTTGCACATACAGAAGGGGGAATACAATTTTTTGTTTTGAAACATCAAAATCTAAACGCATAGACATAGATTCTTGATCAGTTAAACCTACCCCAAATTATCAAGTCAAGAGATTATTTTGCAGGTGCAAATCTTACTCAAAACTTTTGAGAAAAAAAAAATAAAATACTATCTTCAAAAATATATTAAAACGATATCCTACAAGTGGCAGCATCAAAAATTTTCTTCAGAAAACATGACATTTTTATGTTCATTTAAATTCTAAGACAAAAAAAAGTAAGCCTTCTTAAAATTAAGCTCCCCCTAAAAATAAGTCCATCAAACTCCCTTTCGAAAATACCTAAATCTCTATGTTATAGCATGACATTTCCATTCCTACTCTAAGTCGATTAAAAAAAATTTAAGCCCTCCTAAAATTAAGCCCCCTTAAAAATTTAGGCCCCTCAAACTCCCTTTCTAAAATACCTAAATCTCTATTACTCTATGTCGATTCGAAAAAAAAATTAAGCCCCCCCTAAAAATAAGCCCATCATAAAATTTAGCCCCTTCATACTTCCTCCCAATATGATCTAACTCACTATGCTATAGTATGATATTTCCATTCTAATACTAAATCAATTCGAAAAAAAAATTAAGCCCCCTCAAAAATTTAGCTCCTCCTACTACACTCTAAAAAAAAAAATGTGTTAATTTACACAAAAAAAAAAACAGGTATATCGATTATACAAAAACGATTTGTCTATATGTGTAAATTGGTGTATAAATTGCCAAAATACACGCCTAATGTGTAAATTTGAAAATACACATTTTAATGTGTAATTTGATGATAACAATAAGTGTGTAAATGTTATCTGATCACTCTTAAAATACACTCTTTAATGTGTAAATTGCAGTAGAATACACATATTTATGTGTAATATTCTTACACATTTATCTGTAAATCTTCTGTGATTACACATATTTTTGTGTTTTATGTAAAATACACAGCTTTTTGTCTAATATCTAAAATACACATATACTTGTGTAATATGCAAAATACACAGATTTTTGTGTAACATTCTATTCTTACAAATATTTCTGTATAATATGCAAAACACAGATTTGTGTAATAATCAAATTACATAGATTTTTGTGTAATATTCTAACTAAACATATTTTTGTGTATTGAGTTTTAACAGTATGTTTTAGTATGTTTAAATTGTGAATTAATTGTTTTTATGATGAAAAAAAAATGAATAAAGAACAATCTCATACTGAATCAGATTATATTTTCTGGTAGCTTTGTTAACACAGATTTGTGTAATAATCAAATTTCATAGATTTTTGTGTAATATTCTAACTAAACATATATTTGTGTATTGAGTTTTAACAGTATGTTTTAGTGTGTTTAAATTGTGAATTAATTGTTCTTATGATGAAAAAAAATTGAATAAAGAACAATCTCATATACTGAATCAGATTATATTTTCTGGTAGCTTTGTTTGATGACCAGAAAACAGTATACCCACAATGTATTTTGGCAATTTACAAACAAATCTAAATACATAGACAAATCATTTTCTTAACATCGATATACCCTTTTTTACATAAAACATGATAATCTGAAATTTTAGCTACCAGAACAATCTTTCTTTTATGGTTTGTTTGTAATTCTAAAATCGTATCGTCACAAATTATGCGTAGACTCTGCATAATTTCAATTTCATATATAAAGTGAAGACTGTCTTTTAAATTAAAGTTATAAAAACAATTTCCCTCACTCAAAAGAATAGATATATAGTTTATTTTGATTGTATTTTGAACAATGAAAGCATATTAAAGAAACAAAATAGATTTTCAAATAAATTTAACAATTAAGATCTCAATAGAAAAATAAATCTAAGTTAAACACGCAATACGCAACATTTCGCCTTATTTAAGGGGGTCCGGGGCTAAAAATTCTAAAAAAAAATGCATTTTTTTATTCGCTTAAAAATACTGAGTTTTTAGCGTTAAATACCGCAAACCGCATGCTTTTATCTTCATTAGATCCAAACACCTTTTACCCTGAGAAGCGATGCATCAGCTGCCCGCTGACCAGAACTTTAGCTCCGTTTATCTCAGAATGAATTTTTTCACGATTTGTCAACTTTAAAAGAATATATATGAAGTTCCTTGAAAAATATATGTATGAAATTTTTAACAGAGGTTTTATGCTATATTTACAACAAATTATCTTCAGGATTTTTAATTTTGAGTGATAATTGTGAAAATATGCTAATGAATGCAAAACTCATTCATAAAAAAACTTTTTTTTTATACTTAATAGTATTTTATTAAATTCCTAATCAATATTTTAAGAAATCCTGAAGACAAATTAAAATTACACATTTTCTGTACACAAAAGTGTAAAAATTTTGTAAATCGAGTAAGTATTTCCAGAGTTATATCAAAAATTAAATATGTTTAAAATTTTACAATTTAAATAAAATAAAAAATATTCAAAATTTTTCAGATTTTTTTTACATGCAATATTCTTATTATAATAAAAGATATTTCAGAGAAAAATGTCATAACGAAATCTCTATAAATAAAAAAAAAAAAAATAGAATTTTGAGGCCCGGACCCGCCGTTAAAAAGATATTTTCATAAAATATTAGTACCGAAGAATTTCCATGTCTTGGAATCTCAGGACAAGTACGACACCAGCTAAATTTTTATTGTTTATTTTTTATAAACAAAAAAACTTTGAAGAACGTCCATTACTGAAACTTCTATCCTATATATTCACTGAGAAAAAGCACCCAGTTTTATAAAACTATGAATTATATTTTATTAATTTTAAATAATAATAACAATATTAATACTTAACACCATTTTTTTTTCATTAGATCCAAATATCTGCATACCTTTGTAATGGTTATCCACTTTTTTCCTGCCGATAAACGGCAAAGAATGTAATAATCCAATTAAGAACGTAATGAGACAATGACAATTACCACTACACTATTATAAAAATACTTCATGATTATCCAGCTTTTATTATTATTACCTTAATGTAGGGGTGCACAACCTTTTTAAGAGAAGGGCCACTTTAAAAAATGTTTGGGTTGTCGAGGGACACATCAGTCGCACGAAGAGAATTCCATTTTGGGGAGGTGTGTGTGGGGGTGGGGGTACCCCTCAAGGTTCCCCTACCCAGTCAACATATCCAATTCAGTTGGCAAGGATATATCAACAGTTCACGTTTGTATATATAACAAGGATTAGTTTGAAAGAGTGATAATATTCCTGGACTTTATTCGGGGGAGTAAATTTTGTTTTATTAAAAGTGCTAAAAAACAAACATAGGCATGAAAATGGCTGGTGCCGAAAAAAATGCGAACTTTATGAACGAAGGGGGCAGGAAGAACCGGTCAACAAGATTTGAGATTTTTACGCGCCTCATCAACGAAATTTGTGATTTTTCCATCCCCGATCAACGGAATTTGAGATTATTTCCGCGCCTGATCGACAAAATTAGCGATTTTACCGCATCGGATCGACGAAATTCTCTATCTTACCGCACCTGGTCGACGAAATTCCTATTATTCTGCGCCCGATCGACGATATTTGCGACTTTTCTGCGCTTGATCGACAAAATGAGCGATTTTTTTCGTGCCCGAGCAACGAAATTGGCGATTTTTTGGATCTCGATCGACAAAAACTCGCGATTTTTTCCTGCAAGAGCGACTCCGCGAACGATCAACGAAATTCGGGATCCTTAATTGACTCCAACGAAATTTGCGATTTTTTCAAACAGTAAATTGACGAAATTTGCGATTTTATCTCGCGACAATCTGACGAAACTCGCGATTTTCCCGCAGCCAATATAACGAAATTTTCAATTTTTCCGCGCATTATGGAGAAAAGTCGCGATTTTTCTGTGCCTGACAATGAAATTTGCGATTTTTCCGAGCCTCATCGACAAATTCGCGATTTTGTTTCGTGCCAAACGAACGAAATGTGCGATTTTTCCGAGCCCTTTTGACAAAACTCGCGATTTTTCCGTGTCCGTTTGACGAAGCTTGCGATTTTTCCGAGCGCGATCAACGAAATTCGCGATTCTTAATTGACTGACGAAATTTGCAATTTTTCCCACGGCAAATTCACGAAATTCCCGATAAACAGACGAAATATGTGATTTTTCCGCACCTAATTGACAAAATTCGTGATCTTTCCACACTATAGCACAAAATTAGCACTCGCCACTCGCCAGGTGTCGAGTAACAAAACATGGCGATTAACTTTATTGTCCTCACTCGCCAAACTCAATGGGCACCACTCGCCAAACGCGATGGTTGAAAGATCGATGTCAGGCAGGAAAGGGGTAAAATTCGTTCGGAATTTACGGCGTCCAAATCGGCGATTCTCCCGAACGTAAGAAAAGATATTGGCGGGGGGTGATTCTGCCTCGAATTTTCCGAAGATTTAAGGCACTCGGTTCCGAAAAAGAGAAAAAAAAAAACGGTCATCAGTCCAAAAATTCGGACATAAAAATATCGCTGATTTCGATATTGTCGCCGAAAAAAAACAAATTCTTCAATCGTTCGTAGAAAAAAAATCACCAATTCCGTCAAAGAATCGCGAAAAAACGCGAATTTCGCCCACGGACCACGTAAAAAACGCGAATTACGTCAAAACATCGCGGAAAAAACGCAAATTTCATAAAAAGATCGCAGAGAAAACGCAACTTTCGTGACAAGATCGTGGAAAAACGCAAATTTCGTCAAAAAATCGCATAAAACCACAAATTTCGTGAAAAGATCGCGGAAAAAGCGCAAATTTCGACAAAAAATCGCGAAAAAGAATCACAAAATTATTCAAAGTATCGCGGAAAAACGCAAATTTCGTGAAAAGATCGCGGAAAACGCAAAATTCGTGAAAAGATCACGGAAAAACGCAAAATTCGTGAAAAGATCGCGGACAAAAGGCAAACTTCGTGAAAAGATCGCGAAAAACGCAAATTTTGTGAAAAGATAGCGGAAAAACGCAAATTTCTTGTAAAGATCGCGGATAAAACGCAAAATTCGTGAAAAGATCGCGAAAAAAACGCAAGTTTTGTGAAAAGATAGCGGAAAAACGCAAATTTCTTGTAAAGATCGCGGATAAAACGCAAAATTCGTGAAAAGATCGTGGAAAAAACACAAAATTCGTGAAAAAATCACGTAAAAAACGCAAAATTCGTGAAAAGATCGCGGGAAAACACAAATTTCGAGAACAGATCGCGGAAAAAACGCAAATTTCGACAAAGAATCGCGAAAAAGAATCACAAAATTCTTCAAAGTATCGCGGAAAAACGCAAATTTCGTGAAAAGATCGCGAAAAACGCAAATTTCGTGAAAAGGTCGCGGATAAAACGCAAAATTCGTGAAAAGATCGCGGAAAAAACGCAAAATTCGTGAAAAGATCGCGGAAAAACGCAAATTTCGACAAAGAATCGTGAAAAAGAATCACAAAATTCTTCAAAGTATCGCGGAAAAATGCAAAATTCGTGACAAAATCGCGGTAAAAACGCAAATTTCGCCAAAAGATCGCGGAAAAAACGCAAATTTCGCCAAAATATCGCGGAAAAAACACAAATTTCATCAAAAGATCTCGGAAAAACACAAATTTCGAGAAAAGATAGCGGAAAAAACGCAAATTTCGTGACAAAATCGCGGAAAACACGCAATTTTCGCCAAAAGATCGCGGAAAAAACACAAATTTCGAGAAAAGATAGCGGAAAAAACGCAAATTTCGTGAAAAAGTCGCGGAAAAACCACAAATTTCGTGAAAAGATCGCAGAAAAAACGCAATTTTCGTCAAAAGATCGAGGAAAAAACACAAATTTCGTCAAAAGATTGCGTAAAAACGCAAATTTCGTCAAAAAATCTTGAAAAAAATGCAAGTATTTTCAAAGAATGGCGAAAGAACCCCACAAATTTCGTTAAAAGATTACAAAAAAACGCAATTTTGTGAAAGGATCGCGAAAAACAGATTTCATCAAAAGATCGCTAAAAACGCAGATTTTGCAAAAGGTCACTAAAAAACGTGAATTTTGTCAAAAGATCGCGAAAAAAACACGAAATTCGTTAAATGGTCGATTTTTCCGAGCCCTTTTGACAAAACTCGCGATTTTTCCGTGTCCGTTTGACGAAGCTTGCGATTTTTCCGAGCGCGATCAACGAAATTCGCGATTCTTAATTGACTGACGAAATTTGCAATTTTTCCCACGGCAAATTCACGAAATTCCCGATAAACAGACGAAATATGTGATTTTTCCGCACCTAATTGACAAAATTCGTGATCTTTCCACACTATAGCACAAAATTAGCACTCGCCACTCGCCAGGTGTCGAGTAACAAAACATGGCGATTAACTTTATTGTCCTCACTCGCCAAACTCAATGGGCACCACTCGCCAAACGCGATGGTTGAAAGATCGATGTCAGGCAGGAAAGGGGTAAAATTCGTTCGGAATTTACGGCGTCCAAATCGGCGATTCTCCCGAACGTAAGAAAAGATATTGGCGGGGGTGATTCTGCCTCGAATTTTCCGAAGATTTAAGGCACTCGGTTCCGAAAAAGAGAAAAAAAAAACGGTCATCAGTCCAAAAATTCGGACATAAAAATATCGCTGATTTCGATATTGTCGCCGAAAAAAAACAAATTCTTCAATCGTTCGTAGAAAAAAAATCACCAATTCCGTCAAAGAATCGCGAAAAAACGCGAATTTCGCCCACGGACCACGTAAAAAACGCGAATTACGTCAAAACATCGCGGAAAAAACGCAAATTTCATAAAAAGATCGCAGAGAAAACGCAACTTTCGTGACAAGATCGTGGAAAAACGCAAATTTCGTCAAAAAATCGCATAAAACCACAAATTTCGTGAAAAGATCGCGGAAAAAGCGCAAATTTCGACAAAAAATCGCGAAAAAGAATCACAAAATTATTCAAAGTATCGCGGAAAAACGCAAATTTCGTGAAAAGATCGCGGAAAACGCAAAATTCGTGAAAAGATCACGGAAAAACGCAAATTTCGTGAAAAGATCGCGGAAAAAACGCAAAATTCGTGAAAAGATCGCGGACAAAAGGCAAACTTCGTGAAAAGATCGCGAAAAACGCAAATTTTGTGAAAAGATAGCGGGAAAACGCAAATTTCTTGTAAAGATCGCGGATAAAACGCAAAATTCGTGAAAAGATCGCGAAAAAACGCAAGTTTTGTGAAAAGATAGCGGAAAAACGCAAATTTCTTGTAAAGATCGCGGATAAAACGCAAAATTCGTGAAAAGATCGTGGAAAAAACACAAAATTCGTGAAAAAATCACGTAAAAAACGCAAAATTCGTGAAAAGATCGCGGGAAAACACAAATTTCGAGAACAGATCGCGGAAAAAACGCAAATTTCGACAAAGAATCGCGAAAAAGAATCGCGAAAAAGAATCACAAAATTCTTCAAAGTATCGCGGAAAAACGCAAATTTCGTGAAAAGATCGCGAAAAACGCAAATTTCGTGAAAAGGTTGCGGATAAAACGCAAAATTCGTGAAAAGATCGCGGAAAAAACGCAAAATTCGTGAAAAGATCGCGGAAAAACGCAAATTTCGACAAAGAATCGTGAAAAAGAATCACAAAATTCTTCAAAGTATCGCGGAAAAATGCAAAATTCGTGAAAAGATCGCAGAAAAAACGCAAATTTCGTGAAAAGATCGCGGAAAAAATGCAACTTCCGTGACAAAATCGCGGTAAAAACGCAAATTTCGCCAAAAGATCGCGGAAAAAACGCAAATTTCGCCAAAATATCGCGGAAAAAACACAAATTTCATCAAAAGATCTCGGAAAAACACAAATTTCGAGAAAAGATAGCGGAAAAAACGCAAATTTCGTGACAAAATCGCGGAAAACACGCAATTTTCGCCAAAAGATCGCGGAAAAAACACAAATTTCGAGAAAAGATAGCGGAAAAAACGCAAATTTCGTGAAAAAGTCGCGGAAAAACCACAAATTTCGTGAAAAGATCGCAGAAAAAACGCAATTTTCGTCAAAAGATCGAGGAAAAAACACAAATTTCGTCAAAAGATTGCGTAAAAACGCAAATTTCGTCAAAAAATCTTGAAAAAAATGCAAGTATTTTCAAAGAATGGCGAAAGAACCCCACAAATTTCGTTAAAAGATTACAAAAAAACGCAATTTTGTGAAAGGATCGCGAAAAACAGATTTCATCAAAAGATCGCTAAAAACGCAGATTTTGCAAAAGGTCACTAAAAAACGTGAATTTTGTCAAAAGATCGCGAAAAAAACACGAAATTCGTTAAATGGTCGCAGAAAAATGCATATTATAGTTAGTGCCGAGGTGGGGGGGGGGGGGTCCCCCTCTGCTGTAACCTTTCTGAAAATTTGAAAATTTCTTGTGAATTTATTTCATTGCAATTAATAGAAAAAATAAAAATTTTCAGTTGTGTAATCCTATCGAATGGTAAGTAATATATATTAGTAAATTACAATGTTGATAGTTCAAACAAACACAATTTTATTTGGAGCGTACATAACTTTGTTACTGGCCAGTGGTTACAAAAAACTGGCCAGTGAAAAAAACCAGTGTACTGGCCAGTGGCCAGCGGGTAAAAATGTTAATTTTGACCTATTTTCCACACCCGATAGACGAAATTCGCGATTCCTAACTGACTGACGAAATTTGCAATTCTTTCCGCGGCAAATTGACGAAATTCGCGATTTTTTCACTCGACTTATGAAACTCACGATTTTTCCGCAATCGATCAAGAAAATTCGCAATTTTTTCGAGCATCATCAGCAAAATTGACGATTTTTTTCGTGCCCGATCAACGTAATTTGCGATTTTCCCGCGCTTCATCGACAAAATTCGCGATTTTTTCCGTGCCCGACCAATGAAATTCACGATTTTTCCGAGTCCGTTAGCCAAAACTCGTGATTTTTCCTAGTCCGACTTTTCCGTGCCCGATTGGCAAAATTTGTGATGTTTTTCCACTCTTCAACTACAAAATTCGCGATTTTTCGGTGACCGATCAAGAAATTTGCAATTTTTCTGCGCCTGACCGACAAAATTCGCGATTTTTCCGTGTCCAATCAATGAAATTCGCGATTTTTCCGAGCCTTAATCGACAAAATTCGCTATTCTACCGCACCCGATCAACTAAATTCGCGATTTTTCCGCGCCCAATCTACGAAATTCCCAAATCTTAACTCACTGACGAAATTGGTAATTTTTTCCTGCGGCAAATTGACGAAATTCGCGCTATTTTCTAGCGACTGACGAAACTCATGATATTTCCGCAATCGATCAAGAAAAGTTGCAATTTTTCTCCGCATCATCAACAAAATTTATGATTTTTTTCGTCCCCGATCAACGAAATTTGCGATTTTCCCGCGCCTGATCGACAAAATTCGTGATTTTTCCGTGCCCGACAAACGAAATTCGTGATTTTTCCGTGACCGACCAATGAAATTCGCGATTTTTCCGTACCCGATCGATAAAACTCGCGATTTTTCCGCTCCCGATCAGAGAAATTAGAGGTTTTTTCCGTGCATCATCGATAAAATTCGCTATTTTTCCGCACCCGATCAACGAAATTCGCAATTCTTATTTGACCAACAAAAATTTTCAAATTTTCCCGCGGAAAATTGACGAAATTCACGATTTTTTCCTGCGACTTTTGGACAAAAATTGCAATTTTTTCCAGTTATAAATTCACGAAGTTCGCGGGCCACACGTTACCCCATCGCGGGCCACAGGTTGTGCATCCCTACCTTAATGTATAATTTTTTTAGAATTTCGGCTGATAAAGCAGATTTTGCACTTGTCTTACTTTATCTCCTATAAAAACATGGCTGCCTGCTTTTGTGACAAGCAGATGTTTTTTTTCATTGTTCGCCAGTAGTTCCGGCCAGAGCAGACGATTTTTCTGTATTTACACACTTATGTGAGTTTATCAGCCGATAACAACTGACAGATTTAATGTCAAACTAAATACACATTAAAACAGGTAATTTTTTGTACAACATGTGTAATTTTTATGACAAGTGTGTGATTTAAGAAATTTACACACTTATCTGTGTATATATAATTATGTGGAAATTACAATAACACATCAATTTGTGTAAATTTAGGCATTTTTTTACATTTACACATTTATTTGTGATTTCCAAGTGATAACAAATTAGACACTTAGTTTCAGAGGCTAAATACACATAAAACCAGGTAAATTTTTGAAATAAATGTGTAAATTTTATGACAAGTGTGTAATCTTAGAAAATTACTCATATATATGTGTAAAATTACCAAATTTACACATTTATTTTTTAGAGTGTACAAGATAATCAGATAAGCCTCCCTTTCCACCCACAGGTGGATTCCACCCTCCTCCTCCATCCACAAGGTGGATTACTCCCTCCTCCTTCCACTTCCTCCCACCACCACCACCTGCTGAGGGCTAACTGTCCTTCTTTCCCTACGCACATTTTCAATTTTTATACCGTCGTATTGGAAAATAAAAGTACTTTTAAATGCAATTTGTTTGAAAACTGCATCTTCATTTATTTTTGAAATATTAATTTTTTTGTAGTTTTTGGAGCCATTTGCTTAATATTGGCAACGAAAGTACTCCATTTCTGTAGAAAGTCGAGGAAAAATAGTTGTAAAATATTAATTATATATTTTTGTTGCCATTTTTTCATAACAACCGAAAGAAAATATAATTAAAATACGTGTTATTTTGAAAAAAAAAAATATAAACGAATGATTTCTGTTAAAACATGGAGCTATTATAAACTATATTTAATTTTAAGTATCTGTATTAATGTTACAAACAAATGAAAGCCTATGAATTATTAGACAGCTTTTTTTTTTTTTTTTTTTTTTTTTTTTTGTCAAGTTTCTTTAATGAAGGCATCTTTTTGCTGTATTTGTGTATTATTTCGTGATAGTAACGTCCTATGCATACTTTACTGTGTAGATGTTTAAGAATGGATCGTAAATGTAGAATACTTAAGCGTATGCGAATGACGTCATTTTACATAAAATAAAAGCGTGTGCTTTAAGTGTTAAAATTGAAATATGTCTTGTACTATTTATATATACTACATATATTTTTTTTCATCTGGGGCGACACTAAATTCTGAAAAGGCAGAATTCCTGTTTTCTAGTTTTGTAATTTTTAATGACCTATCATTAATGATGGCAACTAAATTACTCTAGTTTTGTGGATAAAAAGGCGAAGAAAGAAAACGGTAGGGATTATTATATTTCTTTTTTTTTCTTTTTTTCATGTCATTTTCAAATTGAAATGGAAAATTGAAATAAACTTTTATTTGAATAGATAGTGAAGATAATATTGTGATTGAATTATAGTTTTCAAGTAAATTTAAAGAAATAAAACTTATTTTTACATATACAAGCATCGGGAATCAGTTTATTTTATAAAGCAAAAAATCGTATGTCGATTTGAGCTCCTTGCATTTAAGTAAAGAATTACTGTCCTATTTTTACAAGAAATGGATTTAAAAAAGAAACACGTCTTTTCCAAGTAATTATTTTTTATAGATGGCGATTAAAACTTTTTACAAAGGCGCTTAAAGCCGGAATGGTTTAGCGAGAAAAATATAATTTTGTAAGCAGTTATTTTAATTCATAACCTGGAAATATTTTGAATTACATTCGTCCAAATGACGTCATTTATATAAACGCTTTTATGGATAAGAAAGGTGATAAATAAATTAATCAGGAATATTATTTATTGATGCCAGTTTTTCAATCAAATTGATAAGAATAAATACATTAAAGTTGAGCATATGGTGAACACAATATCGTGATTTAATTACATTTTCAATAAAATATGGAGAAAAAACTCCTTTTCATATATTTAAGCCCAGGAAACAATTTATCTTAAAAAGAAAAAAAAAGTCTGTCGAAAAACTGACATAAAGAAATTATTGTAGCTTTTTAAAAATATATATTCAACCAAGGAGGTAAAACATAAATTAGATTAATCTCCTTGCATTTATTTAACTAGAATATTATAAAAAATAATTTAAAGTAGAAAAACAGATTTTTAACTATTTCCTTAGGATGGCGATTAAAACTTTTCCGAAGGTTGTTAAAAACAAAATATTTTATCGAGAAAAATTATATTTTAGTAAACATTTATTTTTAATTCATAAATATATAATGCTTTTGAATAAATTCGTTAAAACAAAGTCATATGTGTATAAGTTCACCCAAATGACATCATTTCTACCCAGTTAAATTAGAAGACAAATCTTTGAAGAGCGATAAGCTTTTGACAAAGTTATAGGAAATGTGCATTTCTTTCGGCAAAGCTTTTGACTTAAATTATAAATATAATTTATTATTTAAAATATTGTATTTAATAAAATTAATATTATAATTGCCTTCTAAATTTACAATAAAGTTAGGTTTCATTTTCCCCAAAGGAATCGAATGATCTCATGCAGTTCAAAAGCCGCACATCGGGTTGCCAAGCAACTAGTATATATAAAATGCAAATGGGAATTTCGTTCCGGCCGCTTATAACTTGAGTTTTGCTGAATGGATTTTGATGTGACTTGCACTGTTAGATAATTTTTTAAGGAAGGTTTTAAAGTATTGCATATTATTCTATATTGCTTAGTTATAGAAGTTTGAGAAAAGTTCCATAATTAGATGAACCCGACTATGAAACATTAGCCTTTTTTGAAAAGTTCTACTGTACGGATTTTGATCAGACTAGCATTGTAAGTTAGATGATTTTTATTTTTAGGTATGATTTTAGTATATTGGAAAGTTAACAAGTAAATATCTAAAAAAAGGGTAGAACAATCAAACTTTATTGCAATAACATCTTTCGTCTTTAAAAGAGAAGGAAATACAGTGCTGTTGACGCGTTGCGCAGGGTGCAGGACTACATAGCCGAACCCAAGAGGCATACACATGTCTGCTTACTTTTGACATCAAGAGCGCCTTTAAGGGAGTATTCCGATCCAAACTGCTTATTTTCTGATTCATTTTAAAATTCGTTTTTGCTCTCAAGCGCATCAAACTTGGAAATTATCTTATTTAGAAACTATATAATGTGCGGTGCTTCTTAATTTTTTAATAAATGCAGAAAATACTGTAAAAAACGCTGTCAAAGTTGGCGTTTTGAACCGAATTTTCCGAAGCGGGCGATCCGGGAATGAAAAAAAAATGGTCATACTGAGAAAATAATTGTTTAAAAATCAAATTCTAATTAATTGAGCTGAAAATGAAATCACACGGCATGTTAAACATGTCTTCAGAAATCACCCCGGCAAGTTTCATGTTTTTACTTTTAAAAATGAGTCTGAAAATGTCTCAGAAAATTTCGAGCTGTTGAGGGTGGAAAAATATTTTTTCGAATACACCCTTAACAGCGTTTATCGAGCGGACATCCTCAGGTGTGCCACGGCACAAGGCTATTTCTGAGATAAGGACTTGGTAAAGGGCGGTGTAATCGAAGTTCACATGCACGGGATCAAAGTCCATGTGGGCCACGTCTACAACGAACGTGCGGACGAGTTGGCGAAAGCCGCCACGACCCGGTAAACGGTTGACGTGGAGGTAGACACCACTCGCCGCCAGGCCAAAAGACAGCTTTTAGGTCGAACCGTATCAAAATGGCCGAGATGGTGGGACACTACGGGCAATGGCGAGGCGACATACGAGCTCCACCAGGCTCGCTTCTTCCAGAAGGATTCCACATATTTCTGTGAGACAGGGATAAGTGATCGGATACATTGTCTCTACTCTTGTCCCCTCTGGCGATCTATCAGAGAAAGGTTTTTCCCTGGGAACTTCAAGACTCGACCGCTTCTCGATCTATGTCTAGATGGCTATTGTCGGAAGGGAGTAAAGGCCATTCTCCTCCTGCGGACGCTCGATCGAGATCTTGGTCGCCGTACCAGAGCCCTCCGCGGTTAAGTACCGTAGTTGAGCGCAAATTGACCAGTCCGCCGTATGCGTGGAACTGGAGGTGGTGGTGCATGAAGTTCTCAGGTTCGAAACTCGTCTCGTGAATCTGTATATTGTACTGTATAAAATGCAGTAGTGTATTTATGTCGTAGTGTATGTATACAAAATTTATAGCTTACAAAATTTCGTAGGAAAGTACCTGTATGTATGTAGTTTTGCACCTCGAAGCCCGTTTTTGGATTTTTTTTTATTGTATTTTTTTAAGTAGTTTTTTTTTTTTGCGATTTTTAATGCGACATTTAATGTGCTTTTTTAGTGATTTTAAGAGATTGTTTGCTTTCCGCATCGATTTTTTTGTTAATCATGAAAGAATCCTGATTAGAATTAGATTTTTACCATTTTAGTAAAATTTGACCCCGGCGATTTTTGAATATTTAGCGATTTTTAATACGATATTCAATCTCATTTTAAACGCGATTTTTAGAATCTTTTGGAGTCCCGAGGTGATTTTCTGACTTCGGAAAATGAATTTGATTTAAAACTTTATCCTAATATAGTAGATTTTATCCTCCGCGATTTTTGCATTTTAAAGATTTTTAATGCAACTTTTAGAGTAACACGATTTTATGGCATTCGAAACGGAATTCAGTTTCAAACTTTTAGCCTAATATATTAAATTTTGTTCACCGCATTTTTTTTTTCAATTGTAGCGATTTTTTGCCATTAAGGAAAAATTTCCGATCACAATATTTTACTCCATTATAGTAAAAAAGCGATTTTTTAATATTTAGCATCTTTTAATGAGACCTGCAAAGAGATTTTTAGCGGTTTTTTTTTTAATCCAACAGTGATTTTTTGACAGTCATAAAATAAATTCGGTTTCCAAATTTTAGCCTAACGTATTATTTTGTCCTCTATGATTTTTGAGTTTTAGAGATTTTATAACGCAATATCTCATGCGATTTTCAGGAATTTTCAGAGATTTTTTTGCGTTTCGCGTCGATTTTCTGTCATTTATGAAAAAATTCCGATTACATTATTTAGTATATGATATAGTAAATTTTGTCACCTGTAACTTTTGATTATTTAGCGATTTTTAATGCGATTTTTAGTGGGTTTTTTCAGTCCCAAGGCGGTTTTTTGCATTCCGGAAAGGAATCCGGTTTCAAATTTTTATCCTAATATAATACATTTGATGCGAAAAATAAATGCGATTTTCAATGCAATTTTTATTGAGATATTCAATGTGGTTGTTAATGATTTTTAGAGATTTTGGCGTTCCGCATTGATTTTTTTGTCAGTCATGAAAGATTTCTGATTATAATGCCATATTACCACATGGAATGTCAGGCACTTGTCCAAAGCCACCAGATTAGAGCCCCCCCCCCTCCACTCCCCTCCCCTAAAAATAATTATTATCATCTTAATTTGAATTGGAGGCTCTCCATATTCGAGGGTCAATAATGTAATATATAATGGGAGAGAGGTGCAGAAATCACATTTTGTCCAAGAGCCCCAGATTCTCATGAAAGGGGACCCTGCTCAGTTGTTGAAATCCTATTCCTAACTAGCGCTGATCTTGAGTATATTTAATTTTCTTATTTGTGGGAATCGGTTTTACTGTCTGTCTATACTGTAATCTATATCAGATAATTGGGAATTGACCTCATTCTAACATTTAAATTATCGCTTTAAGACCATGAGTATAAGTATAAAGATGGGGGGGGGGGGGGTAATGTTTGTTATTAATGATAATGAATGATAAGTACAATTCGTACATTCCTTATCAAAAAGAGAGATTCATCTGGGTCCAGTTAGCCTGTCTATCTTGATCATATCCTGACGGCGACAAGTAAGTTGAATTCATAAACCTGGAAATGCATTTCTCTAGCTAGCTTAACTCCAAATAATAAGTTCAGAGATTGCACCATAGGCGCCGCACAGTAGAGTATTTGGCCCAAAAACCTGGCCAAAAATGCAAAAATTAAAATTTCGTCAACAATTGTAAAAATAATATTTTTTAATAGCTAACTAATTGGTGCATCGATCTATATCTATTTTAGGAACCTGAGTTATATCCGGTGGCTTCTGGCCTCAGCTGAAGAGGAAGTTTCTTTCTGAGAAGACGTGGTTTTTCGTTGTTTTTTGGCATTGTTGTTATGTTTAAATATAATTTTTTTTGTGGCTCAATGAATTGTTGAATTGAAACTAAACAGGGCTTACGTGTTTAACAAAGGTCAGAGCTTAGTGTTAAACTATCTGTTAATTTAAATAGTTTCGTTTTTAAAGTAATAAAAAACATTAAATGTGTGAAAGGGTTATTTTTAAAGCGTTTTTGGCTCTAATTTATACATATCGAAAGCTTTTTAAATATGTGCCGCGCTTTGCCCCGCCAAGTTTGAATTATAATAGTATTAGTTATGGTCTTGAGTGTCAATTTCTGCAAAAAAATCTTCCGCATATTGTTGCCATTTATATATACAGTCGAACCTCGTTAACGCGAACACTCAAAGGGAAACTTTTTTTGTTCGTGTTAAAAGTAGTTCGTGTTATCCGAACTTCAATACATTACACACAACTGGACGGGCCAATAGGAAACGGTTCGTGCTATAAGTAATTCGCGTTAAGAGTGTTCGTGTTAACGAGGTTTGACTGTATATATATATATATATTTTTTTTTTTTCGGGATGACTATTTAAATGCTCTGTTTGGCGGCCATCGAATTGAAGAGATAAGAACTATATATTTACTGTCGTATTGCAGGTTTTTAGCTCACAGGATATTACCGGAGAGCTTTTGCACCTACATGTTCTGTCTGTATGTATGTACGTACATGCATATGTACGTATGTACGTACGTACATATGCACGCAACTCGATATCTTTTGATAGAGATATCCGATCGCCTTCAAGTTGTAATACTTATTTATTGAAAAAGGGTTCCCTAATTTGTTCTTAGGGCTCACGTGTGTAACATAAGGAGTGAAAGGAGGGAATTAACCCTTTCGAGGGCGGTGTCCTTAAAAATGGACATCTAATTTTAATTCCAAAACTGACAGACGGCACCAAGAAAATTTAATTAAAATTTTCCTTTTATAATGTACGTGAAAATAAGCAACTTCATATTTTCTAATAACTCCGTTTATCAACTAAAAAGAGCAAGCCATACAGTAGCGAGACCCTACAGCTTCTTCTTCCAGCAAGGTCTGATGGTAGTCCCGATAAAAGCCAAGAAGAAAGTTATGAAGAAGATGAAGAAGAGTTTTAGAGAATCATTTTGAAACTGGTAATATTAAATACATTCAAAAACTAGCACTCTATACTACTGTAAAAGCACTTATTTTCGCGAGCCGTAATTTTCACGAAAATGAAGATATCCGTGATTTCGCGAGCTGAAAATTTCGCGAATTTTATATGAACTGAACCGAAAGTTGAAAAATTCCGAAACCACCTAAATAGAACCCTTTTGCATAAGGTAATTTAAGAAACTTCTTTTCTCAGAAAAGTTCTTCGCCCTCCCCCCCCCCCCCCTTTCTCCCCATCGCTCTAAAAATGAATGGCTTCAAAGAAGCTGGTATAAATGAGCTGCATTCTAGTATTAGTTGTATTATTGTTTTTATTCAAGAAGTATATAAAGTTTATTCAAGTTGTATAATATTCAAGAAATAGTTGTAAGTATCCAAGAAATTTTTGTACTTATTTCTTATTTAAATAACTGTAATCATTAAATTTCGAAAGTGAAAAATTTCAGATTTTTCATTATTATTTGAGGCGAAACAAAATATATTTCGCGAGGCATAAATTTTTGCGACTACAACGGGCTCGCGAAAATTGCGAAAATTAAAGCCTCCTGAAAATAAGTGCTTTTACAGTATATAGACTCCACTTTACTGAACCTACTATTAAATATACTATTGAATATAACACTATTAAACATAAATTAAATGTAATAATAATTATTAAATGTAATTTAAATGTAATAAGCATTATTAAATGTAAATAATAAATTTTATATATAGTAAAATTAAATACATTTAATTAAACATTAATAGTGAGACAAACCTATCAACAATTACTTTCCTGTTAAAAACAGTAAATAGTTAAGGTTACAGGTCGCTCAACTTCCGAACTCCCTTCGGTGATGTTAAGTCAATGGACATGTGATTTATGCGTATTTTTAAAATATCTACTTTGTAAATTAATATTGTAACTTTTTTTTTCTTTGTGCGCTTCTTAAATTATGACTCTTTTTTTTTTCTTAATTGTCAAAATATTTATAAAATGTATATTCATTATTATGTGAAGTGTTAAAATCTTACTTACACTTAGTCAGCTTTTAAGATATAAAATATTAAACTAAGTTATGGATTTGTATGTATACATCATAGTATTCTAAAAGTTAGTTCAGTGAAACGCATAGCACAATTAAAAATGTCCATTCAGCCATTTCCGTGAATAAATGGAAATGTACTTGAGAACTTTTGTGCCGCGCTGTATATGATCTGTAGCCACACCAAGTAATATTAAAAGAAAATTGTTCCATTTTAAAACGCCTATCACAACTACAAACGCACTTCCAGAAATTATTGGTCATAGCCTTGAATAGTTAAATTTATTCTTCAGCCATATTCTTTTGTGTGTCCCTGTAAATGAACGATATATTCTATGCACACCATATTCTACAATAAGTGCCTTAGTACACCTTAGTGATGTATACAAGTTGCAGTACGTTTAAAAGTATGATATTATTAAAATACCGAGCAAACGATTTTTCCCCATAGACCATAATGTAAGGAAATTCTTTTGGGTGTCTCTGTAAATGAACCGTAAAGACGATGGACTTCATTTACAATACCAAGCATGCCATAGTGATACCCAATAACATCGAAGAATTTCAAGCCAACCGGACTATATTTACATCGAGAAATATTTTTGACCGGGATTTCAGGTCAAATACTCCACTGTGCGCCGATGATAATGATGGGGGTTTTGTAAATTTTGGAACAGTTAAACAAAAGTTCGGCAGCTTAGACCCCCCCCCCTTTTTTTTAAATGGATGATATAACTATGAAATAGGCTAAACTAAGAATTTTTAGACCCTCCCCCCCCCCTTCCCCGCTCACAATAACTTTTAAACATATCAACTTAAAAGGTAAATACTAAATGAAGAAAGAAAATAATAAAAAATCTGAAAAAAGCTTCTGCCGGCTTATTTAACCCATAGCCTAGCGTCCCATTTTTGGAACATTTCGAATTGTTATAATTTTTTTATAATTTTCTTCAATTATACAACATGAAAATTGTATTAAGTAATTGTCTATAAATATCTTTATCTATTACCGAGAGATGACAGCATAAGAGTGATATTTATTTGCTTAAATGAAGGCCTTTTTTCGGTGTTTTTTAGATTTTTCCTTTTTCAAGATAGCGAAATATAAAAAGTAAGTGTATTTGTATTTTTTGTATCAAGGATCCAAATAAATAAGTCATAATCTTAGCTTTTAGACATCTTTGAAATACGCAATTTTTTTAATTGCGAAATTACATGTTCAAGCCTATTTTTTATGCATGTTTGTAACGTACATAATATAGGGCGCAAGGCGCAAATGGGTACATATTTCTATTAGCCATTTAGAGGACAGTTATTGATGTAAAATCCTTTTCAAGATGTTTTTGAAATAAATTGTTTTTTTAGCCTCGAATTCGATTATTCTTAATTTATTATTAAATTATAATGTAATTAGTCTCTGTAAATAAATAAATAAATAAATATTTTTAATAGTTCATAAAAATACTAATTCATTAATATATAATATGCAATTTAATTGCTTAATTTATATAAATTTAAACAAAACATATAATTATGCATTTTGTCACTTATGGACATTCCCAGTGCGTTTACATTTTATCAAATAAATACAAAAATATTTCGGCATAAATTTTTTTAGTCTTTTTTTCAGTTCATTTTGCAACATTTTAAAAAGATTTTACCAACAAATTTGAAAAAAAAAAAAAAAAAAAAAAAAATCAGGCAAAAATGGGTTAAAAAGAGTAAAATTAATTTCTTTTTCAAAACTTCCTGTTTAACCCCTTCGGGACGGGAGCCTTTTACGAAATTTTTAATCTTTTGTCACCGTTTTTTAAAAACAGAAATTTGTGTCTTTTTGAATCGAGAAAATGCGCTGATTAAATAAGGCAAATTTTACAGTAAAATTTTACTGGTGAAGAAAAACAAGGATTCTGAACGCATCATGCGGCACGTATACGTGCCGCTCGTCCCCAAGGGGTTAAGACAATCGCGAAAGACATGAACGTATAAAACGGGGCTAAAAAGGACTAAATTGTCTTGCACGTTCAATGGGGCCAAAGGACTAATCCACCACCCCCCCCCCTTTTTTTTCGACGAAATTTAATATGTTATTTCACTTCAGAAGCATAAATTTTGTTTTATTTTTTATTAAATCAGCAGAGGGAAAGAAATTTAGTTAACTAGAGAACAGGAATTCTGCTTTTTCAGAATTTAGTGTCGCCCCCGATGAAAAAAAAAATGTATATAAATATAGATACAGTAGAGTCCCGATTATCAGAGTTAATCGAACTTATACCTTTGGAATGGATCCTTTTCTTCTGATGCACTGATGGCTTCAATTATTATGAAACAGCCATTTTAAATGAAGTGTTAAGTGAAGATGAAAGAGCAGTTGTAAAAAGTTAGAACTCTGACTTTCTGGTCTTAATGGGCGTGGGGGGGAATGGCCATAATTATTATTATTATTTTTTTTTTTTTTTTGGAAAAAACAATTATGGCCATTTTTTCCCCCTATTCTGACTATTTTTTATTTACTTCTACAGAAATGGAGTACTTGAGTTGCCAAAATTAAACAAATGTCGCTAAAAACTACAAAAAAATTAATATATCAAAAATAAATGGAGAAGCAGTTTTTAAACAATTTGCATTTAAAAGTACATTTTTTTTCTCAATACGACGGTGTAAAAATTGGAAATGTGCGATGCTTAGAACTTAAAAAAATTCCTATAGAGTATTTAATCGTACATTTGTTTTACGGCTGGCTTCTGTAGTGTAACGTTATTTTTTGGAGACGACACAAAATAAACTGGGAGAAAGAAATAGCATACCGTACCGGGGGCTAAAAAATATCTCGAAAACTAATTCAAATTTTAAAATTCTAAGGCCACTTTTCACATCCACGGATCCATGCGGATAACTGGTGTTCATTTGATCGCCCAACGATCCATATTCTAGGAGAAGTAGCTGTGAAATACGACAGTAACTTTTTTAATAATACATATATTTAATAATACATACATTTTTAATAATACATATAGGCCCTTTTCTGCTCCCCCCTCCTCCTTTTGCCGGTAAGGGCTGCGCCAGAGGGGGGACCGGGGGGCATATGCCCCCCCGTCGGGCACACCTGGCCCCCCCGTCGGGGCCAAATTTTATCGTCGTCGGGGAAATTTTTTTGACTTGAGTGTTGAGTCCTGCATCGGGTCGGGTAATCCGATTTTTACTGCACACGACCCGAGTTGTGTCGAGTCGGGTGCAAGTTAATTTTTTATAAAAAGATCTTAGATTAGTTTATAGAAAATGCGACACATGGAATAGCAGGGCGCTGGTTTTTTTTTTTTTTTTTTTTTTGCTTTGAAGTCGGATTGGCTTGGCTATAATTTTTTCGGTTTCAGGATGAGTTTTGATTCTTACGCGTCGGTTTTGTTTAAGTTGATTTTTCAAAAAAAGTGCCCAGAATTATATCTCAAATTAGAGTCCTGCATCGATTCAGGTTGCCCGATTTTACCTACATCCGACCGGACCGACGGCTCGGATTGAGGATAACTTTTTTCGTTGTGGTTGGGTTCAGTTTCGGATTCAGATGGGTTTGGGGTTGAGTTTTGATCTCTAAGATTTTAATACTTACGAGCAGTGTTGCCAGGTGTGGAACTTCCGGAATTTATGTAGAACGTCCCGAATTTTCGTCAAATTTTTACGAGTTTAATTCAAAATTGTATTCCTTAGTCTGATACGAGAAAATTTAAGAATTTAACCACATGTCGGTTAAAGGCTGTTGTCTCAACGGCCGGATGTTACCAAAAACCTTATACATTTCGTCTAGATCTCATTCATGTGCGGTCCTGTTTATTCGATTGACCGCAAACTTACACGCCTATAAGAAATACGATTTCAAGAGGAGAGATAGGACGTTTAAATTCATCTGCTCGCTTCGATCTTCTCATTAAAAAGCGTAGGGTAAGTATTTTTATAAATGAATGAGTAAATAAAAAGAGAGCTTTGTATAATTATTCAAGCAAACTTAGTATCAAACTAAAAATTAATTCCTTCTTTGTTCATTAATTTCAATATACAGTGAGTAGAGTCTCATTTTATGGATATTAATCTCTATTTAATATATAGAAGAGAAATGGAAGGTATAAATAAGAAAATAAATATATAGGTACATAACTTCATTGTAAACTGCGGGAAGATGTGTATATAGCAACTACTAAAATCTTGCATCGGGTCAGTTAACCCGATTCTACTCGAACGTGTTGGCCATTGGCTCTAAAATTTTGCTGCGGATCGGGTTGACTAGCGTTTCCATTTTCGGGTCGTCTCAGATTAGAGTTTTTGTTTCTTGGGAGTCGATTCGAGTACGCCAAATTTTTCCAAAGAATAGTCTGTCCCAACAGTGGCCGAGAGGTTCTGTGCTCTCGAAGCTGGTAGACGGGAGGTGTTGGGTTTGAACCCAATCGCGCCCGTCGGCCCAATCATTCAGAGTTTTCTTCGAACCTTGGATTTCCATGCGTAAATACGAATTAGGCTCCCTTAGAAACACCCTCCCCCCCCCACACACACACACGGAGGGCACTCCCCCCTCGGGCCCATATCCTTTGAGTAGATAATCGGCCGTCAAAAATCAACCCAACCCAAAGAAAAGTCCAGATTATTGTTTCAAATGATAAAAAAAAAATACTTGTATATGAAAATAAGTAAATATATGCATTCATTTCTTGAAATATAAAATTATTTTAGAGATATGATTGCAAACTATTTTCCAGAATTGTTTTACATTTAGGATTGATTTTTTTTTCTTCATTTCATGCTTAGGATCAAGTTGCAGGTTCGAAAAAAATATTTTGTTGATTTTGGGTCGGGCATAACTCGAATCGTGCAGGTTTGTGATTAACAATTCGTGTTTAAGGTCGTAGGTTCGTATTTAGAAATTTAAAAAATCTTGTAAAACAGAATATCGACTTACTTGATAATTTAAACTTGATTGCATTGTTAGACTGAACAATTTTAATTAATAACTTAGTTATACTTTGTAGAGTTCTGTATTGGCCCAAATTTCCAGGTTTGGGCTCGGCCCGACTAGTAGAAAGAAAAATTCGGCCCGGCCCAATGTAAAAGTTCAAACTTCGGCCCGGCCTGGTCCGTTAGAGGTCTGCACGGGCCCGGCCTTGGCCCGAGGCCGCACCCGGCCCGGCCCGGCGGAATGGAGGAGAATTTTCAAACGGGCCGGGCCGGCAGAATTAGGATAATTTTTTCAACGGGCCGGGCCGACAGACAAAATAAACGGGCCGGGCCCGGCCGATAAAAAAAATTAATCGGGCCTATCGGCCCGATATAAGAATTTGAGAGGAGCACATAAAATACGAGGTCATTTCCAATGAATATGACTTTTTCGAGAAGTATAAATGTGCGTTACGAGCCGATGCGAGTTTAACAACATCAATACAGAAATGTAACATATCCATCGTAGAGATCGGCATCGTATAGTTACATGATGCCAGATCCCGGGTTTAATTTTTTTCGGCAGACTTGTGCCGGGACGGAACTGGTCTTAATCGTTCTCAGGATGTGTAGGACAGGCATTATGTTTTGTAAAAGTATTAATAGCGATAATGAACTTCTGTTAACAGTATCTTTGGAAATGTACCTTAAGGTGGTTCTCATATTTACTGCTCAACAATGCGAAACTTTCAGACACATTTTCTGACTCATTTTTAACTATAAAGGCATAAAATTGACAGGCTGAGTATTGAAGGCAATTGGGATCAAATAGCGTTTCCATTTTTTATAAATTACGTACAGAGATAACAGAGACTCTTGTCACGTGACTGTACGTTTTCTCCTTTCCTGTGCTATCGCTTCCGGAAATTCGATTCAAAACGCTAATTTTGGCAGTATTTTCTGAAAGATATATTACTTTTATCTAAAAAAAAAAACGGCATTTACATGGTTTCTGAATAAGAATGCCTGCCAATCTCATGCGTTTCCGAAAAGAAATGAACTCATAAATGTATCAAAATGTAGCTCCTTTGGATTTGAGAAAAGCCTTAAAAATGACAGAAATATTTTCACAAATCTACCTTTTATTATAAGCTTCAAAAGTTATCATGTTTTTTAACCCTTTATTCTAAACTACAATAATCTTTTAATGAACCCTTATTTAAATTTTGAAACGTCTGTAGAGACGTTGACTAAAACACTGTAAGTAATCGTTAACGTTTACTATTGTGTGTTTTCTATTTTGCGAACATATAGTAATTTAAAATATACTGTAAAATGTTCCCATAAATATGCATGTAGTATTCATTAAAAGAATCTTAATTGTATGTCGAGAAAAAACGGAATTTTTTGTAGACATTTAGTTGGGCCGGGCCGGGCCGGGCCGGGCTGGGTCGGGCCTGTTTTCACTGATTTTTGTACGGCCGGGCCGAGAACGGTAAAAAGGTAAACGGGCCGGGCCGGGCCGGGCTCGGGCCGAACTTTCAATTTTTACACCGGGCCGGGCCAAAATAGCTTTCCTTCGGGCCGGGCCGGGCCCGGGCCTGGAAATTCCGGCCCGTGCAGACCTCTATGGTCCGTACAAAAAAAAGTAATGGCCCGACCCGGTATAAAAATTAAAAGTTCGGTCCGAGCCCGGCCCGGAAAAAAGTTAATATCTTGGCCCAAGTCCGACGGAATTTTACGTCGATTTTGTTAAAAGGAGTTCTGACCAAAAATACTTATTTTAGTTCTTTTTTCATGTTTATAATTTTCATTTTTAAAGAAGGTTGCGATATACATTTTTTTAATGAATTTCTATTTGTATGTTAATGTTTCAGCTATAATTAATATCGTTAATCAAAAAATTATGTATTGGAGACTTAAAAATCTGAAAAATGCTATACAGTAAAATCTTCTAAGACATCGCATAGGAAAGAAAAACAAGTGGGTAAGTGTGATCACAGATCGCACAGAGGGTTTCGTTTAATATTCATTTCAAAACACTTTATCCTTTTGAAAAATCTGTTAGTTCACACATTTCGCAACCAGGGGCGCACTCTATTCTAAACAAACCTCTATCCGAACGAAACTCCGTTTTACATACTATCCGTATATATATTAGTCGAAGGGATTGGGCCTATAGCACCCGAGATAAGTAGGCGCCCCTGGCGGTAAAAAGTGGAACTCAAATATGTAAGGCTATGGTGCATAATATGAAAGATTGGTCAAAGGGGTGTCGGCAAAAGTTGGAAAAGTGCTCCCCGGGTGAAAAGGGCGGAGGTTAGAAAAATTGCTTAAAATATACAAGTTAGAGCACGGAGGAGTAAATATTATGAGACTTTTTGAAAATTTTATGATTTGTCGTGTGGTCTGAGGTATTCAGCTATACGTATGCAAAAATTCATGTCTCCAACTTAATTAGGGGCTCTCTTAGAAAGAATTGCTTAAAATACATATGTGGTAGCTCAAAGGGTTAAACGTAAGACTTTTCAAGATTTTATAATTTGTCGCCTGGCCTCAGGTGTTCTGCTATAATAAGCATGCAAAATTTCAAATCTCCAATTTAATAAGGGGCTCAGTTAGGAAGAATTGCTTAAAACACGCATGTGGGAGCCCAAAGGGTTAAATGTACGACTTTTTCAAATTTTTATGATTTGTCGCATGATGGTGTTCAGCTAGTATGCAAAATTTCACGCCTCCAACCTAAATAGAGTCTCACTTAGAAAGAATTGTTTAAAATACACATGTAGGAACCCAAAAGGTTAAATGTACGACTTTTTCAAAATTTTATGATTTGCCGTTTGATGTGTGATGCTCAGCTATAAGTATGCAGAATTTCACACCTCCAACCTAATTAGGGGCTCACTTAGAAAGAATTGTTTAAAATACACATGTGGGAGATCAAAGGGTTAAATGTACGACTTTTTGAAAATTTATGATTTGTCGTTTGATGTGAGCATTGTGTTTGATGTATTCAACTATAAGTATGCAAAATTTCACGCCACCAACCTAATTAGGGTTCACTTAGAAAGAATTATTTAAAATACATATGTGGGAGCCCAAAGGGTTAAATGTACGACTTTTTCAAAATTTTATGATTTGTCGTTTGATCGAGGTGCTCAGCTATAAGTATGCAAAATTTCACACCTCCAACCTAAATAGGGTTCACTTAGAAAGAATTGTTTAAAATACATATGTGGGAGCCCAAAGGGTTAAATGTACGACTTTTTCAAAATTTTATGATTTGTCGTTTGATGTGAGGTATTCAACTATAAGTATGCAAAATTTCACGCCACCAACCTAATTAGGGTTCACTTAGAAAGAATTGTTTAAAATACATATGTGGGAGCCCAAAGGGTTAAATGTACGACTTTTTCAAAATTTTATGATTTGTCGTTTGATGTGGGGTACTCAGCTATAAGTATACAAAATTTCACTCCTCCAACCTAATTAGGGTTCACTTAGAAAGAATTGTTTAAAATACACATGTGGGAGCCCAAAGGGTTAAATGTACGACTTTCTCAAAATTTTATGATTTCTCGTTTGATGTGGGGTATTCAGCTATAATTATGCAAAATTTCACACCTCCAACCTAAATAGGGGCTCACTTAAAAAGAATTGTTTAGAATACACATGTGGGAGCCCAAAGGGTTAAATATACAACTTTTTGAAAATTTTATGATTTGTCGTTTGATGTGAATTATTCAGCTATAAGTATGCAATATTTCACTCCTCCAACCTAATTAGGGTTCACTTAGAAAGAATTGTTTAAATTACGCATGTGGGAGCCCAAAGGGTTAAATGTACGACTTTTTCAAAATTTTATGATTTGTCGTTTGATGTGAGGTATTCAGCTATAAGTATGCAAAATTTCACTCCTCCAACCTAATTAGGGTTCACTTAGAAAGAATTGTTTAAAATACACATGTGGGAGCCCAAAGGGTTAAATGTATGACTTTTTCAAAATTTTATGATTTGTTGTTTGATCTGAGGTGTCCATCTATAAGTACGCAAAATTTCACGCCTGCAACCTAATTAGGGACGCACTTAGAAAGAATTGTTTAAAATACACATGTGGGAGCCCAAAGGGTTAAATGTACGACTTTTTCAAAATTTTATAGTTTGTCGTTTGATGTGAGGTGTTCAACTATAAGTTTGTAAAATTTCACGCCTCCAACCTAATTAGAGGCTCACATAGAAAGAATTGTTTGAAATACACATGGGGGAGCCCAAAGGGTTAAATGTACGACTTTTTCAAAATTTTATGATTTCTCTTTTGATGCGAGGTATTCAGCTATAAGTATGCAAAATTTCACACCTCCAATCTAATTAGAGGTTCACATAGAAAGAATTGTTTAAAATACACATGTGGGAGCCCAAAGGGTTAAATGTACGACTTTTTCAAAATTTTATGATTTGTTGTTTGATCTGAGGTGTCCATCTATAAGTACGCAAAATTTCACGCCTGCAACCTAATTAGGGACGCACTTAGAAAGAATTGTTTAAAATACACATGTGGGAGCCCAAAGGGTTAAATGTACGACTTTTTCAAAATTTTATAGTTTGTCGTTTGATGTGAGGTGTTCAGCTATAAGTTTGTAAAATTTCACGCCTCCAACGTAATTAGAGGCTCACTTAGAAAGAATTGTTTGAAATACACATGGGGGAGCCCAAAGGGTTAAATGTACGACTTTTTCAAAATTTTATGATTTGTCCTTTGATGTGAGGTATTCAGCTATAAGTATGCAAAATTTCACCCTTCCAATGTAATTAGAGGTTCACATAGAAAGAATTGTTTAAAATACACATGTGGGAGCCCAAAGGGTTAAATGAATGACTTTTTCAAAATTTTATGATTTGTCGTTTGATCTGAGGTGTCCATCTATAAGTACGCAAAATTTCATGCCTGCAACCTAATTAGGGACTCACTTAGAAAGAATTGTTTAAAATACCCATGTGGGAGCCCAAAGGGTTAAATGTACTATTTTTTCAAAATTTTATGATTTGTCCTTTGATGTGAGGTATTCAGCTATAAGTATGCAACATTTCACGCCTCCAATGTAATTAGAGGTTCACATAGAAAGAATTGTTTAAAATACACATGTGGGAGCCCAAAGGGTTAAATGAATGACTTTTTCAAAATTTTATGATTTGTCGTTTGATCTGAGGTGTCCATCTATAAGTACGCAAAATCTCATGCCTGCAACGTAATTAGGGACTCACTTAGAAAGAAATGTTTAAAATACACATGTGGGAACCCCAAGGGTTAAATGCACGACTTTTTCAAAATTTTATGATTTGTCGTATGATGTGTGGTGGTCATCTATAAGTATGCAAAATTTCAAATCTCCAACATGTGTAGTTTCTGAGAACGGGCTCTGTGACGGACAGACGGACAGACAGACAGACAGACAGACAGACAGAGGAGCGAGACGAATAGGGTTTCGTCAGATGAACGAAACCCTAAAAAATGCGTTATAAACAAGTTCCCTTCTTAGCAGGTGTAAATGTATTATTTTCTCACGTATTATTATATTCATTTTGCATGGATCAATAAATTTTTCCATATAAGACAGGATTCCATCATAGGCTAGTTCTTTTTCACACGTTTTGCTGTATTTTAATATTAATTACCCTAGATATCTACTATTCTTTAAAACGAATAAATTTTAATGTTTAACCCCTTCACGGTCGCATTAAATTACGGTTTAAAAATTCAAATTGCTTATTGGCACCACTTTTTTGAAAAAGAAACATTCACCTTATTTAATGGCAAGTAAAATGATACCATAATAAAGCCAATTACACCGTTTAATAAAACTGGTGGGAATCAAACAATTTGAATAAAAGCCACAGCCTGTGAATATCACGGGAGCGAGAATTAAGGGGTTAATTGTAGAATAATGTCGATTTAAAAATATATACACTTTTTGCAAAAATTTTTGGCCTGGGCCAAATTTTACTGATTTTTGCACGGACCAGCCATGCCGAGACAATGATTTCCAGGTTGGATCGAGACGGGACTGAAAATATCGGCTTATGAAGACCTAGGAAGAATGAAACCTGCCTCATCTCGGTACGAAAAAAAGAAGTTAGGTCCGACCCGGCCAGAGTGCCATGAATGCAAATAGGCCCGAGCCCGGCCCGTGCAGACCTCTAAACTTTGGCTGTTACAAAATAAGCATGAATTTAAAGATTTTTTTTTAGCATCAACATGACTTTGTTTTATGATCGAGTTGATATTAATGAACTTTTACATTCTTATACATATTTCACATTCTTTTACATACTTATATTTTTCTTCAGAATTTTATGTTTCAGTTTTAATTTCAGATTTAAATTCTGTATCTTATCAGAAGTTAGAGGACCATGCTGTCTGGTTTCAATCAATATACATTCTAAAAAAAATACGTGATTTGAAGGTGTTTCTTCAATTGCTTTTATTATTATTAAAACACGAAAATTCCTGTTTTGATTTGCCCATTCCTCCTCCCCCCCCCCCCAAATAATATATATATATATAGAGAGAGAGAGAGAGAGAGAGAGAGAAAATTATTAAGCTCACGAAAACTTCGCGAACTGAAGCTCATTTTTTTTTATTCTTCATTCAGAACACGAAATTTTCTTCAAATAATAGGAAAAATTGTTCCAACCACAGACGCGTTCCAGCAACTTGCTGCCTGTGCTTTTTACGTTTGAGGAAATGTTTTCTTGAGTGTGTACGTAATAATAATTGCGCTTTTTCTTAAACGGCTGAAAGGTAAAATATTGAAAAAAATAAAAATAAAACGCGGTATTTGTAAAGAAGCATTATTGTCATAAAATTACTGTTAATTATTTAGAAAACTCTAGTTCGACTAATTTCACATCATTCCTTTATGGATAAAGTATAGTTCACTTACATTCAATACGATGAAAGGAAGCTATTTAATACAGCAACCTGTTAAGATAGAACGACAAAGAATTGGAAGAACTTTCCAATTTAGACAATCTTAGCCAATATTACGAAAATTTTCAGTTTAAAGCATTATTCCATTACACTGGTTCCGTTTTAACAGGTTTTATTGTAGTGCTTAAAATGTCCCGATTTTGAAGCGTCTGTCCGGCTTTTTTTCTCTCTCTGTCCCGCTTTTTGACCTGACAACATTACTTACGAGCCAAGCTGGAATTAGCTCAATTTTACGAAAAGAATGTCTAAGTTATTGTTTGACATGAAAAATTATACCTTTAAATTTGGATGAGTCGTTTTACGTATTTATTTTCTACATAAGATAGAATTAATATTACAGATACTATTAATATTGCAGACTATTTTTTGATAACTGTATTAAATTATAGATCTTTTTTTGTGTCGAGTCGTGTTCAAGTTGAAGTGTTTCGGTTTAGGGTCAATAGAAAATTGCTGTCGGGTTCAGGTCAGGTTTTGCGTCAACGGAAATTTTTCGTTAGATTTCGGACTGACTTTAAGGCTCCTGTCCCTGCCGGCGAAGGCATTCACGAGCTAATGCTAATCCTATAGGGAGATATTTTTCTAATATCTCGTTTGCATTTCGCATTTTTAAATAATTTTTTTTTTTTTTTGCTTGCATAGCCGAGGTCCGTCTCTACATCGCGCCTTTTTTACTTTTTCAATTTTGGTTGCAGATATTTTTTAGAAAGACAGTTTCATTTTCAGAACCGGATTTGAAAGTGAAAGTAACTTTATAAAAAATATCTGCGACCAAAATCGAAAAAGTAAAAAAGTTGCGATGTAGAGACAGACCTCGGCTATCCAATTAAAAAAAAAATTATTTAAAAATGTCGAAATGCAAACAAGTTATTAGATAAATCCCTCCCCATAGGATTAGCATTAGCTCGTGAGTGTCTTCGCTGGCAGGGACAGGAGCCTTAAGTTGAATGTTTGTGTCGGGTATAACACAATCCGCGCAGGAATCTATTTCAGATGAAAAACTACGTCTTTGAATATGAATGACTCCTTGCATGTTTATTTTTCCACATAAAAGATAACATTAATATTGGAGATATGATTACAGACAATATTTTTTTTTTAATAATTACATTATATTGTGGATCAACTTTCTCTGATTCCGGGTTTCAGGTTGGGATTGGAATTAAGTATTTCAGGTTGCGGGTAGACAGAATAATTTTGGTTGGGTTCGGTTCGGGTTACAGCTTTGTTTTAAATAAAATTTGCAGGTCTTCAAATTTTATTTATTACCCGAGAAGGACCGTAGTTAGGTGTAACGTTTAACTGCTAGTTTTCGCAATGACACTTTCACTAACAAATTTAAATAATTTTATTTTAAAATAATTTTTGGTCACTTTATGCATTTTTGATAGGGATTTCTCGACTGTTTTTTTTTTTTTTTTTTTTCAGTTACCTCCGACATTAAAATATATGGTCAGCTCAACCCGGCCGGAACAAGAACCGCGTTTCGAAAAAAATTGGTTATCCACCTTACCTGATGCGCGACTCTTTGGTTCGACTCATAACCGGAGAAATGCTCCATACTTTGTCTTTCACGCACTGCTGTGTATATGCCATATATGTGCACGTAAAATCTGTAATATTGAATGAGCGCTTATTAGGAGGTTGCTGTGTGGAAGAAGAGTACGAAGCAGAGTTTTTCCTTTCGGGTAATGCTCAAAAGTGTGGAAACTCTTTCTGTCATGGATTCGTCCGCCTATAAAGATTAGGTGATTAGTGACGTGTTTCAAAAATAACATTAAGAGCTTTTTTTCACTTTATTTATCTACAATATTCTTTGACAAGCTTCAAAATTTATGTTTCGAGTAAAAATCGTTTGGCCCTCTGCAATTTATCTCTAATTTAAATAGCAGTATGAGTGTTAGAGACCTGCGCGTTTCGGGAATATGCCAAATCCTGACTCGAAAATTTTATGTTTTTCACGTGATTGATCAACATATTCCACCTGTTATTTCATTAAGGGGTAAAAAGAAACAAAGAAATGTTTTATTGTTCATTTGCTCCAAAAAAATTCTGAAGTATAAATACAGTCCCGGTCCGGCCGGAATCTACAGAAAAAAATGCAAGACCCGGACGTGTCTCGGGGATAATGAAGTTCAGGCCTGGACCAACTTTTCAAAAGCTAAAGTTTAACCCGAGCCCGTACCGAGTTTTCAGATAAAATTAAGCCAAGCCCGAGTTGAATGAAAGAAACTTTTACCGAGTTCGGGCTTCGGAACAGGCCAGGGCTCGTGGAAACCTCTAATATATATTTTGAATTCGGCCCCCCTGTCGGGGATACTGTGCCCCCCCGTCGGGCAAGTTCTGGCGCCGCCCCTGTTTGCCGGCACCATCGGTTTCGCAATCATGTTACTCGAACAAAATATAACTTATCAGCATTTTACAATCTAGTTTTCCCCAAGAAGGAAAATCAATTACTTTTGTATGAGCTATTTTCCATTTTGATACTAATATTATCACTTTCAGCTTGCCTATAAAAACAGACGCGGCAGCAGCTCTAGCCGTGACAAATGTGAATATCCGAATAACGAATCATCAAGAATCTGTTTCACGTACAAGGTTCACGGATGTGACTTCAATCTCCTCACGGAACACGTTTTATTTTCAGTGGCAGATTTCAGTTGTTTTTCCGAAATGAGCGGTATCACAAGTGTGTCCTTTCTCTCTGCTTTATTGGCGGTGGTGTTAATCAGCAGGTCGGTGCTGAGTTCGGATGTTAACTGGGGCAAGAAGGTTAGCTGTTTCGTCGTGGACGAGACTGTAGTGTGTCCTGGATGCAACTACAGGGCAGGTGAGTGAAACGCACGACTTCTCTTATATTTTATTAAATATCGATAATCCTAACTGAAACTGACTATTTGAGCCCATCCCATAATTTTTACCTATGAATCATCTGTATTCAGGGCCGTGCAAAGCGGGGGGGAGGAGGCGGTTATCCCGGTCCTGGTAATTGAGGGGGCACCAAATTTATACTACAAACATCATTTTCAACTTTTGTAAAATATTTATGTATATATATTTACTATTATGTATTTAGAAGGAAATGAAAAAGCATAGTTAAATAACAGTGATTGGAAATCACTTTACAGATTGGAAATTTTTTTTCCGAAAGAAAGTATGTTTATTTTTCGTTTCAAAGTTATTGCATTGTTCTTTACCCTACACCATATTACAAATTGATGAATAAGGACTTCTTTCTTTTAAAAACTTGTTTTAGATCTTTGTTACAGTCTCTTTTGTTAACCTCTTCTTTTCTGAGTCTGTAATTTTCTTTATGTGCTTATGACAAAAAACATATACTCTCAAATTAAGGTTTTCCTTCAGTCTAATACAAAAGGGTTGCAAACAGCTATACTCAGTGTTGAATTCAGGGGGTGGCCCGGGGAGTGACATTACCCCCACTCGGAAGATTTGAGATTTTGTGTTTTCAATGGTTAAAAAGTGCAATCCCCCCCCCCCCCCCCGGAACTCTATAATGTCCCTCCCGGAGCTACAGAAATCACTCCCGGAGAAAAGTGTCTGAATTCAACACTGGTTATACTGTACTGTTAGCTACATATTTTCTCGTTTCCCAGATTTCCTTTGCCAAAATGTAAGCCCATTTCTCTCTTATGATATTTAGTTGTTTGGAGTTTTTGAATTAAAATTAAACATAAAGTTCCAAACTAAACGCCAAAAACGTATTCAATAGAATTTATGTCTGTTTCTGACTTTTCAGTTTTGTGACACATCTCACAAAAAAGTGTTTTTTGTTCTTGGGTGGGGGGAGGGGGCGCCAAATTGAAACTTTGCCCCGGCCACAATTTTCTCTTCGCACGGTGCTGTCTGCATTTACAATTTATGATCTTTAAATTTGTATTTAATCTTTCTAAACTATTCTTCTTTTTTTTCACTATTTCGATTTTCATTTAATTATGAACAATTTTTTAAATTTTTATTTACTTTCCTAAAATCTTTTGAGTTACTTTTAAGACATGCTTTGCAGTCATCTGCTCTGTAGTCAGAAACAGGCTACCCATTAGACAAAGCATGCTGAATTGTAGGCAGGGCTGCAGAGTCGGTGGGAAAAATGGACGACTCCGACTCCGGGAATTTTAACAGATCCGACTCCGACTCCTTCGCTCAAAAATGGGCTGACTCTAACTCCGACTCCGACAACGCAGACCTGCTTGTAAAATGGACGACTCCGACTCTTTCGTTCAAAAATGGACCTGACTCCGACTTCGCAGCCGTGATTGTAGGAGCCCGGAAAACAAACGGGGCCCGGCGCTAAGAATTTCTTTCGAAAGTTTTCTTGGGTAATATTCTTGGATAAAGTAATTTGTGCTAATAATTTATTTAGAAGAAGAATGGTGTGCAATATTTTGCTTTATTTACTTATTGAAACTTGTTGGTTGTAAGATATAGATTGTATTTCCAAGCACTACTATCTTTGTAATTTCTACTATATTCATAAGAAGAAAGCATTGGATTCCTGGGAATTTTCTGTTGGCAGTTTTTATGGATTTACAGCACAGGGACGATTTTAGTAGCCACGTCACAGTGTCTTAGACAGGATAATATCAGAGCCCCTACGAATGATATCTTCTAATGAAGCTAATAAGATTTAGCCAAGTATTTTGCCTATTTTCTGTCCTTAGTTTTTAGCATCCTCGATTTTCGCCCGACTTCAACGACGCCCTGTTTCCACATCTTAAATTGAAGCTGAGCAAAAATTAAAATTTTTAATGAATTACCTAGTTCAAGATCCCTACCAAGCATATATAAAAGCAATAAATTTTCTATAATCGGCCCACACCAAATTAACGTATTGTAACAGATAGTTTTTGGAACGACATGAATTCCAGTCATGAAATTAGGCATCATTTTAAAGATTAATATTGTATGCGTATCGAAGAGTGTTTTTCTTTTAAATTATTTTTAACCCCCTGTATGCTATTTCTTTCAGTCAACAATTAAAGTGTCGTCCCTAAAAAATAACGTTACGTTACAGAAGCCAGCCGTAAAACGATGCAGATGTATCATTGTACTGATAAATACTGATAATCTCTACAGCAATTTTTTTTCTACTTCTAAGCATCGCATATTTTCAATTTTTAAACCTTCGTATAGGGGAAAAAGTACTTTTAACTGCAATTTGTTTGAAAACTGCATCTCAATTTATTTTTGAGATATTAATTTATTTTTTTAGTTTTTAATACTATTTCTGTAATGGCGACAATTGAAGTACTCCATTTCTATAGAAAGTAAAAGGAAAATGAGTTGGAAAATTGTAGATTACGTTGTCCTTTTCTCTTAAAAACTGGGGGAAAAAAAGTAATTAAAATACGTGCTATTTTGAAAAAATATAAATGAATGATTTCTGATAAAACATGGAGCTATTACAAACTATATTTAATTTTCAGTATCCATATTAATGTTACAAACGAAGGAAGGCATATGAATCATTAGGTAGCAGATTTTATTTTTTGTCTAGTTTCTTCAATGACGACATTGCTTTTTGCTGGGTTTGTGTATTATTCCGTGATAGAGACGGAGACGTCTTATGCATGCTTTTCTATAGATGCTAGATTGGATCGTAAATGTGGAATTCTTCAGCGGATGTAAATGACGTCATTTTATATAAAATAAAACCGCGTATTTTAAGTCTTAAAACTAAAATATGTTTTGTACTATCTCTATTTATGTATTTTTTTTTTTTGTTGTTGTTGCTGTTGATCAGGGCGAGACTAAATTCTGAAAAAAGCAGAATCCTGTTTTCTAGTACTTTTATATTCATTCATCCCTAAAAAGAGCCAAGATATACTCTCGCTCAAAAATAATCGACAGGTAACTAAATTGCTTAGCAATAAAGCATATTGAACGAACAGTGTACAAAGATGAGGTCTTTTTAAAACATTGTAATTGCAATAATAAAAATAATTTTTCAACTAATACACAATGTAAAATTTATTGTAGTTAAATCCATTGCTAAAAAAGAGAAACATTATTTACGGCCAGTCTCTACAAAAATGTCAAACATCAAAATGCATTAACTTGTAAATTTTCTGTAAATTCCTTCTGAAAATGTATGAAAAAAAAAATCTCAGAATTGCATATATATTTTGAGGGTACGGGAGAGGGTGCCTAAAAAAGTCAACCACAGGGGATGGGGTGATAGTTGATCCACCTCTGTCTCTAGTTCAGTTGCCTTTAACTTCAACTATTTCAAAAACTTCAACCCGGAGTTTAATTTCTTTCATATTAGGGTCATTTTCAAAATCTGTCCACGTTTTAGAATAGCAAAATCAAATTTTTAGAAATAATCAGAAAGTTTTAATCTTTTGTAAATAATTACCTTACCTCAAAAACATTAATATACAACCATCAGCAGAGACAAAAAATACTAATTTAACGTTTTTAAACTAATTTTTTAATTTTAATTAACTTGGTAATGAGATAAGTGAGCACGGTAATGACAAATTAAGCAAAATACTTTTATTTTTCCCCAGGCATAAACGGCAGCCATTATATCTTCTGGCCCAAATACAATGATTTTAAATTTCTTATATAATAAAAGCAGATTAATAAATAAAAGTTCATTTAATTATCAATTAGAAGTGGGTATGGTAATGACCTACAAAAAAATACTCACCAAAACATTCAAAGTCTTTGCTTGTTTTATTGAAACTATAAAACTATTTACTCTGTGTCTATTCACCTAAACCTGATAACGAGTTGACTTTTAAGGAGTATTTTTGCCTTGATAAAAAGGCATGTGCTGCCCTCTAAAAAATTCCAGAGGAACTTTTTGTCAGAAGCATGTCAATGACACTCTTTCTTGGGGCACGGTTTAAAATAATTATTAAGAATTATAGATAAGTTTAATTAATGAAAATAAATATTTTTTTTAATTAGTAGCATCTTAATAAATAAAAATGTATTTAAAAAATATAACCATCTGTTTTAAATAGAACTTAGTCAAATCTTTACCTAATAAATTGCCTGTTGGGACAACCTATGGTAATGACATTTTGACTACAAAAGAATATATTTCTTATTTTATTATTTTTTTTATATAAATAATAATGTATCTGTAAATTATCATTAAAAACATGATAATTAAAATGCAATTATTAAAATTATGATATTTAACTATTTTTCTATGCAAATGTGAAAGGACTGTAGAACACGACACTTTTTGAAAATCACCCATTAGTATTAAAGCAAGTAATATGCATTTTTAGTAGCTTTCGGGTGATTTAACTTTTATGAACTATAACGGGAAATACGATTACATACGCCAATCTGTTTATTTTCAGGGAAACTTTTTATTATATGAGGGGGTGGGGGGGAGCGTCTAATCCCTCTCGACCGCCTCCGTTTTCTCATAATTTGATAATCGTACCAATTTATAATTTCCCGCACATTAAATTTTCTATTTAAAATAATTAAAATGTTTTCGTATTAGTTTAGTGACATGCACGATGTAAACTGGAGGAAGAAAGTCAGCTGTTTTTGCGTGTAAACTGGAGAAAGAAAATCAGCTGTATTTTCATGGATGAAACTGTAGTATGTCCTGGGAGTAATCCAGGGAGGGTTTAACTTTGAAGTGCAATCTCCAGTGCAAACTCTGTAATGCCCTCCCACCCCTCAGAACTGTGGAAATCCATCACGGAAAAAAGCCAGAATTTAACACTGGTGTCCTGGTTGCAATCACAGGACAGGTGAGTAAAACGCATGCCTTAAAGTAAGTTCTAAATTTAAAATAAATAAATAAATAAAAGGATTTAGAAAGAGTAAATACAAATGTCAAAGATTATAAAAATTTTAAATGGATTATGCAGACCTGCCAACTGCTACGAAAAAATAGTAGTTGCTAAGATTTGGACCTATAAACTACGATGCTACGAAAATCTGTCTTAAACTACAATTTTTTGCAAAAGACACAAATGAGATTTTTATCCCGCACAGCATATTTTTCAGGAGTGATTCTGTTGCGAAATTTCCAAAATTTCAAAGTATACTTTTCCGAAAGTTTTAAAAAATTGCCCATTAGTCCGAAAATTCGGACATTAAAAAATGCTCATAGAAAAAAAAATCTGGGCTGCAAAACAAACTTCTTAACATAAAACACTCTCTTTATGTATATTAACCACGAGTGAATCGTGTTTCTGTAAATATTTATGCAGGAATTCGCTTCCTTAGAAACAAGGTGCCATTTTAAGAATTTCTGGAAAAGAGCGGGGAAGGGGATTTCTAGAAAGGGGTTCTTTGAGGGACAAGGTTTAAAATAGTGTGCGAAATCGCACGATTTGCGATAAACTACCACGAATTTCGACAAATGCCCGTATAAAAAAAAAAAAAAAAATCAATTTCGTCAATTAGTCGCAGAAGAAAAAAAATTTTGTCAAAGGATCGCGGTATAAAAACGCAGTATTGGTTTCAAGGGGTAGCCCAGTGGGGGAATGTTGCCCCCCTCCCCAGAAGATTTGAGATTTTGTGTTTTCAATGGTGTGAATTTTGTCAAAATATCGCAGAAAGAAAACGCGAATTTCTTCAAAAGGTCAGTAAGAAAATGCAAATTTCATTGAAAGATCAGTAAGAAAACACAAATTTTCACCGAAAGATCGCAGAAAGAAAACACCAACTTCGTCAAAAGGATCGCGGAAAAGAACGCAAAATTCGACAAAGGATCGTGGTAAAAAAATGCGAATTTCGTCAAAAGTTCATGGTAAAAAGTGTGGATTTCCACAAAGAATCGTAATAGAAAAAGGTGAATTACGATTGCGGAAAAATTGTGAATATCCTGAAATGATCGCAGGAAAAAAATCCCGAATTTCGTCAATTTACTACGCTGGGCTAAAAAATTGGAACCAGGCTCCTCTTACAAATGTAAAAAAAAAAAAAAAAAAAAAAACGCTGTGAAACGAACAGAAACTCTAAAAACCGTATAAAAATTTTCAAAGGAAAAAATTTACTATATTGAGTTGAAAGTAGAGATGAGTTCGGGCTCGTTTTTTGGAGCCCGGGCCCGCCCGAGCCCGACAATTTTAACTCCGAGCCCGAAAGATTTTTTGTCATCAGAGCCCGAGCCCGCCCGAGCCCGATACCACTCTTTACCGATACATCTTTAACTACAATCGATTTCTTTCTCATAACAGTCTTCCGTGATTGACGTGAACCGAAAAATCAACGTAAATTACAAAATTGACACCGTTATCGTAAAGGTCAGATGACTTTATATTAAAAAAAGAAACATTGACTGATTGCTTCCTATCGGAATAATAAAGTAATTATATTTACTTACAGGCAAAGTGATCTCGTAAATCTACTACAGAGTCCTTAGCATGAGCAGAGTTCATGACAAATAGATATAATACCCAGTAAAGTTATTTTCATATGAAGAATGATTATGACTCATGCGCAAATATAAGATTAAATAATTTGCAAACCTCAAGCTAATTCTGGTCTACTAAAAATCGAAGAAAACATTCTCTTTGTGTTAGATAACTAAATTAAAAATAAATAAACGATCGGATTAAAAAATATCTTCTGTCACAAACGAAAATCCTAATAAAAACAAATTCATTGCTTGTGTTTGTTCTGATTGGCGCCATATTAATTGATCGTCGTCGAAAATGCCGTACACATAAATCTTAAAACATCACAAATTTTCTTTTAATAAATAAACACGATTTTTGTTATCCCTTCATTTTGATCTAAATAACATTGAAAAGCAATTTTAAACGGGGAAAAAAGTTCTTTCAATCTTTTCTATACATAAATAAATATAGTTTTCCGGTTTCAGAAAGAACGAGCCCGAGCCCGCCCGAACCCGAAGGCTAGAATGAAAATAGAGCCCGAGCCCATGTCGGGCTCGGGCTTTCGGACTCGGGCTGAGCCCGTCTCATCTCTAGTTGAAGGGCTGAAACCTTATTCCTTTTACGAATGTCAAAAGATGGCTGTGTAACACGAAAAACCAACCAACCAACCTTCAAATTAATTTAAATTTTGTGTGCTACGATTTCTCATTTTCAAAGGCAGGCAGGTCTGATTATGGTCTAGTGCCGTAGAAATTAAAGGAAAAAAAACCAGTGGGAAAAGGCTCAAATAGTCGAATTCAGTTAGAATTTAATTATTTACTAAAATATTTATGAAAATAAATGATCGTGTTTAAATTAATAATCACAATTCTCACGCAACGACATTTTAATTATTTTAGATAAAAGATTTAACGTACTGAAAACTGTAGAGAGTTGCAATTATCAAATTGTGGAAAATGGCAGGTTGAGGGAGGAAGGGCCCCCTCATATAGTAAAGTTCTCTTCACAGAAAGTAACCATTCTTAACACGTTCACGCCAGCGCGGTGGGTCACACTCGACTGTCTCAGAGCTGCCAAGTCTCCGGCTTTTTCGATACCAGTATTTTAATACAGAAAATGTTGTTTTATTTAATTAGAACAATTGGGCGATTTAAAGGAACAGCATTTTCTCGAAAATAATAGTGGTGTGCAAAAAGTCGGAGACTTGACAACTCTAAGACAGTCGAGTGTGACCCACCACGCCGGCGTGAACGTGTTAAAGAGTAATGCATGTAATGGTATATCCCGTTACAATTCACAAGAGTTAAATCTTCTGAAGTTACTAAAAATCTTTCTTGCACTAATACTAGTATGAAGTAAATTAAACTGCGGATTGGAAGTTTCAAAATAGTCAAAGGCAACTAAACTACAAGACATGCAAGTGTAAAGCTTGTCTTAAAAATTGCTCAAAAAAGGTTTTGAAAAGTAAATAAACATTTTAAAGATTACAAATTGCAACAAGTAAAAATTAAATTTAAAAAATCAAAAACCCGACTGTATGAAAAGCGAACTAATTAATTATTTCTCATCAATGTGAAACTATTTTTTATATTACTTACCTATTTTTTTATTTGCTTGTTTTGATGACTTTTAAGTTGTGTTTAATTGTTAGTTCCTATCTATAAACACTGTTTTGATGTGGCCTATAGATGTCTATGAATATTAGAGTTGCAGTAAAGCTAGAGATCCTACCTACACAACTTCCAGGTTGTGTAATATTTAAACGGAGCTTCTGACTGTAAAATAGTCAATGAAACATGGTCTTCATTTTGAAAAACCTGTCCAATGATATGTCACTCAATGTGTGCGTATTTTTTTTTTCATCTCTACCGCCATTTTGTATTTTACGGCCACCATTTTGAATTTATAAAAACAAAACCTAGCCTATAACCATCGGAAGGTTAAGACAAATCGATAGGGACCTCATTCATTAAAATTCATCCAGCCGTTGGGATGTTTCGAGGGTATATAGAAATCTACATCCCCAGATATGCGTGAAACACATAACCCTTCTTGGCAGCCGGGTAAAAAGACTATACGATTAGTGTATTTAAAATTATTTTGTTAAACTATTTCTTCATTTTGTATTTAGCTTCTTAACGTTTAACACATTTTTTTTCCGTCGTGTGAACAATAAATAAATGCAGTAATAATGATAAAATAAAACCTTCTATTTATTTTCTCTATAGTTTAGCTCTGAACCTGAACATGAGCTTTCGAATTTTTCCATTTTATTTTTGTCCATCCCGTCGACTGCCGTCAGCAAGGGATAACCATTGACCTCCCTGGATTTTTTAAATTTAATTTACAAAGCTTTGTTTTATGATTTTGAAAATATAGCTATAATATAGTAAAATTTATTAATTCCAAGTGATCTAAAATAATTTAGCTCAAAGAGGAAAAGGAACTATTATTATTATTATTTTTTTATATCTTATCAGTGGGGCTATGTCTCAAGTGTATGTAATAAAATTAATACTTCTTGATCTTTAAATCTGTGGTAGGTATGTTTAAAAATTTATTTTCGGGGGTGGGGGACGGGGTGGGAATTCTGACGAAACATTTTTAGTTTATCCTATTTCATGTTTATATTATCCATTTTAAGTAACTTTTGAAAGTAATCACCATTCTGAGAATCGGGTTTTTTCCCAGACATCCAGCTTCGCGACGAATTTCAGAAACTGCATTTTGGCCAAAGGTGCTTAAAACTTGACGGCCCGTTTGAAAGTTTGTCTTCATTTTGCCGGTCGGGTACAGGGTCCGAGCCAGAATCGGGTCCGCGCAGATCTCTATTGCAAGATTTAAAAAAAATTCTCGATTGTTCCTAATGATTTTTCTTTCTTTTTCTTTTTTACTTTTGCCGTACATTTTTCCTATTGCAGTTTTTTTCGCCCGGTAGCACACATGAAATTAGGCAAGACAATTTTTTTTCAGAAAGCATCAAACCTGATTGTACTCCCTTTTCTTTTATTCATGTTCTGTTTTTTGTTTGTTTGTTTGTTTGTTGTTGTTTTTTTATTTTGTTTTTTGGCACCTAAAAGTTATTTGAAATGAACTTTTTTTTGAAAAAGAAAAATACTATGTCAGGCATATTCACCGGCTTTTTACATGACAAGGAAACAGTGACAAAGTCGCCGCCTAACAACCTACGTGAATAGCTTTTATCATACAACACAGAATTTGGGCTTCTGAATATATTATATAAATGGTAAAAGGAATCTCATTAAAAGGTTCATTTATCTGTTTCTGCAGGAAGGAGTCTGTGAACTTCCTGAACCATTCCATTTCCGTTTTTAGACATCGAGATAAAAATAATTTTTAAGAACTTACCTATTTTATTGTAATAATTTACGTTTACAAAACAGATGCATGTATTTTAGCTATAGACAGAGGTAAATCCTGTCCTTTTGTGGGATCATTTTTTTTATGAGAGAGGAGAATTAAATCACATTACCCTTCTAGAAATTAACATGCATTTTCATTCAACAAAATGTGTTATTTTATACAATTATTTGGCTCAGGAGACCCCTCTCCTTGGATCTGAACTTAATTGTAGGTGTCTCACAGATCGCTGTTTTACTTTTATTCCTGGTTTAAATTATAATTTTCAGTTAAATTATAAATACTAGTGAAATTTACTAACGCTTTTGCGTAACTCATTCGTTTTAGTGGAAATGGGGCCAAAATCCGCTGTAATGGAGCAAAAATACAAGCTGCGTATTTTTGCCGCACCACTGCGTACTTTTACCCCAACCAATGTGGAAAGATACGCCAAGCAATGTTTTTTAAAAATTGCAATTTCTCACGGAATTATAATTTGAAAGAATTTCGGTTGATGGTGGCACTTGCCTAAGGTTCTAATCTAACATTTTAATCACTGGTTACATAAGTTTAGACCAATGTATTCTTTAAAAATCAAAATTTAAGGAAAGTGCGTATCTTTAATACCCCCCCCCCCTACTCTCTCTATATATATACAAATACGTATACAGTGTGTCCACGTATAACCTGACCTTTATTTTCGCAACCGTTGGTCCTAGATGCATACTACCAATTACAAAAATGGTTTAAATAAGGTAAAGAATTATTTTTAAAGCAATTTGGTTCAAGAAAAACATTTATTTATTAAGAAATTAAAATTTTTATACGGTCCCCCGGTCCTATAAGTGATATTTAATAAAAATTTACTGTGACACTAACAAGTAAAACAAAAAAAAAAAAAAGCCCCATTCATTTAACATTAAAATTGACCGAGTTATGAAACTTTGAAATGCATGACTTATACCACTTTTTTGCAGCTCAAAACAGATGATTTCTGCCATGCTTTCAAGGGTCGTATATAAAGTACTTAAACTTATTTCAAAGTATCTGCGCTTTGAAAGAAATCGCACAAATATTACGATTCACTTTTATTAGTTAAGTTTCAGATTAGTTACAATAAATGTATTTTAACATATGTTGTATTTTGTAAGGATTTGAGGCAATGATTTTCTTTTAACAAAAATTATGTTTTTTCATAAGGTTTTATTTAACTTGCAACGATCATCTTTCCAGTTTAAATTTTATACTCAAACATTAACTCAATGTCCGATTGAAGTTAAATTTTACATACTGACTTAAATCCGATGACAATGCTATATTAATATGATTTTTGACACTTATCATCTTTACATCCTTATATTAGAGGATAACACAAAAAAAAAATTGGATAGATTACCGTCAACAAGTTTAAGAAAGAGTTTTAGATTAGATAACAAACCTGCGATGGTTGTGTTTTTTAACTTTTATAATTACGTTTTATGTATTTTTTAACACTGAATAAAAATATTACCTTCACTTTTAACCATCATGTCATGATTTTTCGCAAATCGTAAATTTCAAGGTAAAAAATTAGCGAAAAATCTAATACTATAAAATAGATAAGACTTTTTAATTCAGTTTAATTTTATGTAGTTCAATAATTTATTCTTTTTTTTTTCTTTTGGCTTATACTGGGTTTCTTACAGCTAAATAGCTCAGGGGTCCGATGAGATTCGGAGGGGAGGGGGGAGGGATCAATTTTAACTTTAAGCTTCTAAACTTTGAAATTTGCGATTTGAGAAAAATCTTTACGTGATTGTTTAAAATGAAGGTCATTTTGGGATTCAGCGCTAAAAAGTACATGAAAATCAATTTTCAAAAGCTAAAAAAATGGCACAACTCAAAATTTGAAAGACAGTGTAATCTAACAGCATTTTAAAAATATGTATCATTTTGTAAAGAATTGAGGCTGTTGTTTTTCATCCTTTTATTAACAAAAATTCTGTTCTTTTTTTTTTCTTTTATATGTTTATTACAAATTGTATATTTTGCAGTAATATTTCAGAATGATTAAAGATTTCAAATTTATATTGCAATGTCAATTTTACTCTCAACCATTTTTGTAATATATCTGACGGAATTACATTTCTACTAAATTTGTGAATGACCCCTAATTTGCAGCAAAAAGTATGCTCCAACTTTAAACAGCTGTTACTCGGTCATTTTTAATCGCAGAAAAACGGGACTTTTTTTGTCTTACTTGTCAGTGTCACAGGAAAATTTTACTAAATATAACTTATAGGACCGGGGGACCGTATAAAAATTTAAGTTTCGTAATTTTTTAATAAATGTTTTTCTTGACCCAAATCGCTTTAAAAATAATTTTTTACCTTATTTAAACCATTTTTATAGTTGGAAGTATGCATCTAGGACCAACGGTTGCGAAAATAAAGGTCAGTCAGGTTATACGTGGACACACTGTATATAAATATAATACCTTTGAAAATCAAAAGACATCTAACAAGTTCTTTTTAACAAAACCTGACAAAAATCACTAGCGTTAAGATGGCAGATGCTTGATTTATATATAGAATACCAATATGAAGTTAAGCAAGAACGTAAAATAGTGCGTCCAGTATAGATTATGAAACACTTTCAAACACATTCAGAATACTGTAGCGAAAAACTTTAAAATTTATTAAGGTGAAAGATGTTTAAATAAACAACTTAGAAAATGCATAACACATTTGGAAACACAATTTCTGCATTTACCGTGAATAATACGAAAAATATCCGAATTTCTTTTTGTGCAGCCTTGTATAAGATCTATAGATTCATATGTATATTACACAGTATGCTAAAAGTTAGTTCAACTAAATGCATAGCACAGTTGAAATTTCCCATTCAGCAATTTCCTTCAATAAACGAAAATGCACTTGAGATCTTTTGTGTAGTCCTGTATATAACTATAGAATTTATACACACCAAATAATATGCAAAAACATAATTAAATTTTAAAACGCGTATTACAACTAAAAACGCATTTCCAGCAATTTTCTTCACAGGCAGTACTGTAGCCAAATATTTTAGTGTGTCCCTGTAAATGAACGATAAATTATATGTACAATCTGGGGAAAAAAATAAAAAAGTAAACACCCCCTACTAACTCTGCAACAAATTAATGTAGAAGAAAGTTACTGGTTCCAAACCATTGGAAATAAAGTCTACTTTTAAATTATGTATGTAAAATTTGCTTAAGGGGCCATCTACATATAAAAACGAACCCGATTTTTTTTTTCAATAGTAACATGAAATTAGTATGATTAGTTTCCGAGAAATTAATTATTTTAAAATGAGCATATTTTAGAGGCTGTATCTAAATCGAAGTTCAGTACTCGATTGTTGAAATGTTACAGATTGACTATGTCACTTCTTTTACTGTATTATTTTAGGTAGATTTCGTAAGAAATACTACCTATTGCAGTCGTTACCATGATGCGACTTTTGAAAAATTCCTTCATAACTTTTCATTATAGGACCCCAGGAACCCAAAACCACCCCCACCTAAAAAGTTTATATATATATATGTATGTATGTATGTATGTACTACATTTTGTCTGCACGATAAAAGTCGCAATTATGCACGGATCGTCTTCAAACTCGCCAACAACTTTGAGGTGGTTAATATCTCGGCGGGGATTGAAAATGGGCAAAATCGGCCCAAGGGAATGGAAATGGGGAAGGCTCAAAATTTTGAATACCGTCTTAACATGATTCTGATAAAACCAGCTCTTACACAACAATGACAGGAAAAAAAAATATTTTTCGTTATAGCAGTTGCCAACAATTAAAAAAAAGCAATAAAATTCTCCCCACAACAATTGCTTTTCTATTGCAAGTTTTCACGTGAAAAATTAAATTAAATAAATAGTTTGACGAATTGAAAACAAATTGAATATTACGTCATAAGTTATAGAGCAAGATTTCCGCATGAAACTCAAAATGAAATAAATAGTTTGACGAATTAAAAAAAAAAAAAAAAAAAAAAAAAAAAAAAATTGCGTCATATTGGAAATAATAATGGACCTCAGCAAATGAATAGGTAACGTCATGTGAGTTTGAAAAAACTTATTAAAACATGATAAAAACCCGACTATGGAAATATTAACATATTTTAACACTTTGAGGTTCTCTGAATTTGCTTTAGCCATTTTTAAACCTATTCCATACACATGCGTGTGTGTATTCGTGTATATTAGAATTTTCACAAAATGTTTAGCTCCCTTAGAGCTCATTCTTAGTGTAGGAACTGGGTTTATCTCTAATCTTGATTTAAGTTTTGTTGGTGAATTTAGTACTTAACTTCGAAATCTACCTCCGCCTGTAGGCCCGAGCCGGCAGGGATTTTTTTAACAATATGAGCATCTCACTCGCTTAATATGTTTCGACTATTGCCAGCCCAATTGTTTCAATAAAATGAGTAAAATATATTTTTTTCAAGTTATGCTTTTCTGGGCATCATAGACCGTCATTTTGACGTTTTTTACTCATACTTCGAAAACTACTTGGAAGAAAAATTTTAAATTGAGAATTTGCATAAAAGCAGGACATAATAAATACTAGAAAACAGGAATTCTGCTTTTTCAAAATTTAGTGTCGCCCCCAATGAAAAAAAAAGTATATAAATATAGATAGTACAAAACATATTTCAGTTTTAAGATTTAAAACACATGCTTTTATTTTATATAAAGTGACGTCATCCGCATTCGCTGAAGAATTCTTTATTTACGATCCAGTCTTAAACAACATCTACAGTAAATTACGCATAAGACATCACTATCGCTAAATAATACACAAATCCAAAAAAAGCGATGTCATTCAAGAAACTCGACAAAAAAAATCGGCTATCTAATGATTCATAGGCCTTCATTTGTTTGAAATATTAATATAGATACTTAAAATTAAATTTGGTTTCTAATAGCTCCATATTTTATCAGAAATCATTCATTTATATTTTTTCAAAATAGCACGTATTTCAATTGAATTATTCTAAAAGTTGCTATGGGAAAATGGCAACAAAAAGATATAATCACTATTTTCCAACTATTTTTCCTTTACTTTCTACAGAAATGGAGTACTTGAGTTGCCAAAATTAAACAAATGACGCCAAAATCTACAAAAAAAATAATAATAATAATAATAATATTTCAAAAATAAATGGAGATGCAGTTTCCAAACAAATTGCGTTTTGAGGTACTTTTTTTTCCCAATACGACGGTATAAAAATTGAAAATGTGCGATGCTTAGAAGTTTAAAAAAATTGCAGTAGAGTATTTAACCGTACAATGATACATCTGGCTTACAATCGAACTTTTTTTTAGAGACGACCCTTTAATAGCTTGGAGAAAGAAATAGCATACCGGGGGTCTAATAAATCTATCAAAAAACTTGTAAGTTGCAATTTATATATATATTTTTTTTCGAATATTAATTTCAGAATTCATAATTCATATTATAAAATTTTTAAAATTACAAATTCAAAGTATTTATGTTTGGTTTTTTTAGTATTATAACCAAACAAAAAAATTATCACATTATTAATATTATTTCAGGAGATAATAATAAAAATATGAAAATGTAATTTAACATTGGAAGGTATAAATTTTGAATATTTATAATTCACAAACTTATCATCCAAATGACTTGAAATTTTATTTCTAGGCATAGTTTGAACCGAAAATTTAAAATATATTGTCAAACTTAGGTGTTGCCATTGAAAAAAAAACAAAGTTTGGTCTGGTTTTGATTTGTAGAGGGCCCCTTAAGCAAACTTCATATGCATCATTTAAAAGTAGATTTTATTTCCAATCGTTTGGTGCCTTTAAACTTTTTCTATTATAATTAGTTGCGTAGTTAGTAGGGGGTGTTTACTTTTCTATTTCTTCCACGACTGTACATCAGATTATACCGTAAGCATTTTGAAGTACACCTCAGTGACATATACAAATTTAAATGTATTTAAAATAGTGTAAAATCATTAAAATACCCCGCAATTGATTTTTCCACATAGACCTTAATGCAACGGAATTCTTTTGAGTGTCCTTGTAAATGAACCGTTGATGCTACACACTTGATTTTAAATACCGAACATGCCGCCATAAACACCAGTAACATGTATCAATTTCATGACAATCTGACTATATTTACGAGAGTTAGAGCACGGACGGACAGACAGACAAACCGAATTCATAAACACTTTTCAACTATGTTGGAAAGTAAACACTTTTCAACTATATGTTGGAAAGTGTTAAAAACTAACATATTTGTACAACAAAGTGACCGAAACTTCAAATTTAGAAAAGGCAACTAATAATCCACAGAACAGTCGCAAGAAAATTACAAATCAACAGTTTAAATATTTCCTTTATTAAATTCTATTAAAATTTGAATATAAAACTTATCAATTGATTCACAAATGGAATCGAATAGAGATATAAGACGATGATACAAATTTAATAAACCAAAGCAACATGTACATGTCTAATCGTCAGTTGGCAGAACACCATATCGCTAATAAATGCATTACAGTGATGCCTCGGTTTCCGTCGATAATACATTCGAAAACAATCAGCGAAATCTGAAACCGACGAAAACCAAGGCAATCATTTCCACATGAAGCTATGTAAATACAATCAATTCGTTCTAAACACTCCAAAATGCGTACCAAAAATACATTTTATAGAGAATAAATATAGCGTTTAATACTAACACAAAAAAATTAATATAATGTTCTTGGCGTATATAGTATATCGGGGGTCACTTCCCTTTTGGTCTCTTGACAATAGGAGTAGCTTTGGAGTCACAGAACCTATGTCGCTAATAAAAATCTGTCTAAAATTATCTGTTTCTGTCGCCTTTTTAAGATTTGCCTAAAATAGGGCTAGACATTATCATTAAACAAGCTGCAGACATAGATTGCAACAGCTTTGTCTGGGTGATTTTTCTTCACAAACGCCTGAACGTTATTCCACATACAGATATCTTTAATCTCTGAAGAAGGCACGTTCTCGCTTGTCGCTTCCTCTTCATCTGAAGCAACATCTTCGTCTGCCGTCTCACAGTGGGGTATTTTACAAATCTGGGCGGCCAAAATTATTTTTTTATTTTAAACTAATTTAAACGTTTAAAGCAGTAAATAAATGCACTTTTTCAAATAAATATTGTTTAATAACTTGAAAATCATGGATGTTTTGCAACTTCGTATTGATATTTATTGATCAAAATTAGTATTATAAAATAAATGATAATATGATAAATAGTATCATAAAATAAATTATAATTATGATAAATAGTATTATAAAATAAATGATAATTATGATAAATAGTATTATAAAATAAATGATAATCATGATAAATAGTATTATAAAATAAATGATAATCATGATAAAAAAATGGAATAATATATTGAATAATTGAATAAATTATAAAAACAGATTATTAATGATAAGAACAATTAGTTTGTAAATCACCAAGGTGGGATCTTTTAATCAGATGATAATTCAGAATCGTAATCTGTTTTTTCATAATCAGAATCCTCTGGATCACGAGCTTCAAAAGATTCCATAGGCAGTAACATTTCTAGAGTTTCTTTACGGAACAATTTTGATTTTTTTCTTATCGTGGGTCTTATTCCAGTTAAAACTGGATCTGAACTCAAAAGCAATCTGTTGAGAAAATCACGGTTAGAAGAAATTCTTGAAAATTTACGCGATAGATTTTGGCGAAATAATCGAAAATGTTTGTTCCGTGCTTCGGCTACTTCTTCAGACAATTGGCCTACTGGTAAAGCTTTCTCTATCACAATGCGTCCATGGATTAATATTTTACGCATTGTGGGTGACATTGGATACCATTTATATAACTGGACGTAGAGCTCTGCTGTTTTTTCTGTATATTCTTAAATTTATCAAGGGGAATTTTGTGGCCACTGGATATGGTTTCAAGAATAACTTTAAATCGATGTATTAAATTTTCATCAATGCCGGTAATTTCTGCTGCTAGAGATGGGTCAGTAAAGAATCTTCTGTGTAAAGTATGTGTAAGTACTTCCACATCAGTCGAGCTCCTCAAACTTTCAGACTTTTTCCGCTTTGACCTGTCACTTGATTCAGTGAAAGCTTTTGCTGGCCTTCCCGGTCGATTTATTTTTCTTGAAATTTCTACTGTACCTTCAAGCCATTCTTTATTATTTTTCACAAATTTATCTAACATATAATGGGCTTCGATCCATTTGCTCTTGAACTGAGATTTAAATTGGGAGAAATTGTGCTTGAGGTTTTTAATTTCATCATCATCAAAATTATCGCCATTAAGAAGGAAATTTAATCTATGATTAATGTTTGGCAAATTCTGCTGTTGCATAATGTTTAAAAATTCTTTTCGAGTCATTACTCTGACATTCGAAGGCCCTAAATAAAAATAAATACAAAATATGAACAAAAAAGAATGCATAATAATTATATGCAATTTAGATAGATAACATCATTTTATCCCTTATTTTTAAAAAAAATCTCACAATCTTTCGCTAACTTTTAACAAAAACATATGAAAATTGCCTCGACTTATTTTTTAGATAAACAAATGTTAATAACGAGCAATAAATTATTTCAATTATTTGAAAAGAGCTTAAAAAGAGATAAAAGGGAATGAATACATTACTTTAAAGCAATTTTTTTTTAATTATATAAATTTAATTTCAATCAGAATAACTGAAAAATAAACAAATCTGATCACTTTCCATTGAATCATAACAATTTTTTTCATATTAAAATTTATATGATAAATATCAGTTAAAAATCAATATATAGTAATTTTGTATGCTTACTCAGAATTTTGGAAGAGCATATTTATATCGCCTTCATTTTAAAAAGGGGACAAAGGTGGAACTACTTTAAACGAAAACACAAATAGAAGGGTGTATATTTATTGGTACAACAAGTAACTTTGCTTGGAAATGTTTGGAAATATAACTAAACCATTCGTGAATTGGGAAACAAGGGAAAAAATAATAGAAAAATATGCGTTATTTTAAATTAATTTTGTAAATACTAAAACTATTTCTTTCTCAATTCAAAGTTAAAAAAAATAATGATACATACCTGCCTCGTCACTATCCATAACGATTAGATTTTAAATACTTCCAAAACTAAAGTTATTCAAACTCAAAAATAGAAAGTCACAATGAAGAACGATTTGACACTCATGCACTTAACGCAACACTCCAGTTTCAACTGATAACAGGAGGTCATCGTTCACTTAAAGGAGATAAAAATCGCATCACGTGATTCCCCAATGATTCAGTTTCAACTTATATCCATCCATTCGATCCTGCGTTGTACTTTATGAAATCGACTTTTGGCCGCCCAGATTTGTAAAATACCCCACAGTGCGTCTGTTGTACTGCTAGGTGAAGGTCTTGCAGCTCTTAAGTGGTGAGTCCTCCACTGTGTTCACCCACCAACTCTTCCACATCCTCACCACTCACCTTCACCACTTCAAACTCATAGTCCCGAAATCAATAATTGACACATGTGTAGGGTCATCACGATAAGGCTCAAACCCTTTGAAATCGCTCCAATTTACACATCCTGTTCATCATTTCTTCCAAGCAGAGTTCAACGTTCTGGATGTCACTCCCTATCAATCCTTATCTATGAGGCTAATGCATTTGAGAATGTTCAAATGTTTTTTCCAGAACTCTCTTAAAGACAATTCTGTATCTGATGTCACTTCAAAGCACCTTTGAAACATTGCTTTTGTGTACAGTTTTTTAAAATTTGAAGTGACATTCCGGTCCATGGGCTGGATGAGTGGTGTAAGGGAGCAAGAACTTCACTGTGATAAAATTGAACTCCTCCGACAATGTGCCTTCCAAATCTGGAGGATATGCAGGAGCATCGTCCATTATTAGGAGACACTTAAGGGGCAACTGATTATCTTGGAAGTATTTTTTCACACTCGTGAAGTATTTTTTAACACTTCATTCACCTACTCACTGAAAATTGTCTCGTGACACATACTTTATTGTTTTACTTTTAATCACATTGTTTCTGCTAGAAACTTTAGGAACTTCTGAATGGTATGGTACACTAGTAAGGGCTTCACTTTACAATCTACCACACAACAAAAGATTTAGCCTATCTTTCATAGGCTTATGTCCTGGAAATGCCTTTTCCTCCCATGTAATGAACGTTCTCTGTTTAATCACAGTTGAAGATTTGTTGTGGTATGGCTTGTAAACTTTGTTTAACTGTCGTGGCTAGTAACTATGCCAATGCGCCTCTTAAATTTTTCAAACCAGCCTCTGCTGGTCTTAAAATCACTAAAACTAGCACCCAGGCATTTTCTGAATGACATTGGAATACGATAGCCTAGCCTTTTCACATATAATCGGGGAGAATAAAAATTTTTATTGTGTTTTTTATTTTTCTTTCTTTCTAGCAGGCGATCAATTTATAGTTTTGATCAAAACTGTAAAAGAAAATATTAAAATCGCTTTAGTAGTTTCCGAGAAAAAAGTACTTCAATGTGAACGTTTTCCATAGAATTTGGTGTGATTTGCCTCCTTAAGGGTGTATTCGAAAAAATATTTTTCCACCTTCAACAGCTCGAAATTTTCTGAGACATTTTCAGACTCATTTTTAAAAGTAAAAACATGAAACTTGCTGGGGTGATTTCTGAAGACATGTTTAACATGCCGTGTGATTTCATTTTCAGCTCAATTAATTAGAATTCGATTTTTAAACAATTATTTTCTCAGTATGACCCTTTTTTTCATTCCCAGATCGCCCGCTTCGGAAAATTCCGTTCAAAACGCCAACTTTGACAGCGTTTTTTACAGTATTTTCTGCATTTATCAAAAAATTAAGGAGCACCGCACATTATATAGTTTCTAAATAAGAAAATTTCCAAGTTTGATGCGTTTGAGAGCAAAAATGAATTTTAAAATGAATCAGAAAATAAGCAGTTTGGATCGGAATACACCCTTAAATGGTTTATTGATAAGAAATCGTGATTCTAAATTCTAACTGTACCGCGCGGGACATTTAATTTTAGCCTAAAAATGGAGACGCGTTGGCAATGCTGGTAAAATCAGCTATGACAAACATTTCGCCTTTCTCGTTAAAATATGAAACTCATTCCAAGATTAAAACTGAACATGCATCAAATCTTAAAGAGTTAGGGGAGACCGGGAGAATTCCGACACCCGGGGTTATGCCGTCACCCCGCCTAGTTTAAAAACTAACGGCAGTTTGAGATAGTGAATGTGCCTGCGCTATAGCGGCCAACAACAGAAATAGTGCCTAAAGTCAGAGTGATTTTGCTGTACATCGTTCGTTTGTTTTAGTGAAAAAATTAGTTTTCATCTAGTTGCTTCTTATTTTGGAGCTTCAAATGAGTAGAGATAAGCACCTTTTATTGTAACATTAGATATTTAAGATAATATTACCAGTAATCTACATACATTCGCCGACATTTTGATGTAATGTGTTGGACAAGTTCGGTTTTTCTTTTGGCTTTGCTTGGGGATTTCCGCCATATTGTCCTCTCGGGGTAATGCCGCCACCATGCAAATCAGGTGAGAAATGGACTCATTTGAATGTAGTGGAGCCGATTCAGCAGATATTTATATTTGTGACTTTTGCACTATGAAGTAAATTGTAATCTTAACCATTATTCTGCTCAATTACATTGCTTTCTAACTATTTTCAGTAGGTTATGTGTTTCCTAGTACCCATTTGATGCATGTACTAGGTCATTAAAGAGTTGCGGCATTACCCCGGTGCAGTGGCGGAATGACCCCAGTATCCTCGGTAATCCCGCCACTGTGTAGAGGTTTAAAAAATATTTTTTTATGTGTGCTTACTTTACAGTTATGATTACTGTTGAATTTATACAGATACTAAAGATCATGCTTCAGCTTTAGAATTTTTACTGTAAAAAAATAAAAATTTTTTTTAGGTGAAAAAAATTAAATTCCCTTAAGGTGTCGCCATTCCTCCGGTCTCCCCTATATACTGATGACTCATTGTCATTTTTTCGAAATTTATCGCCCATAAAATCCACATAGATGAAGATAAAAAATATATATATATATATGTTTATTTGAAACAGGAAATTTTCGTAATATTTGCAATACAATGACATCATTATCTACCTTGACAGAAGTCAATATTTGTTAGAATTAGTATGATATCAAACATGACCCGAAAAAAGTGGAGGATGTGGTGTTGAAGTATCATTTGGGCAATTTGTATTTGATTTGTTTATCTAATATAAAGTTCTGGGGGAACGGAAAAGCCATCGAAACAAATGTGTCGAAATTTTATTATGAATTTTCGATCTAGAAAGAAATAGGTTATCTGCAACCTTTGAAGTAGAAGAATAAGATAAAATAAACCCTTATTTTTATTTGTTTATATTACACCATACGGAAAAGGGAATTCTTCAAACAAGTGGAGAAACAGGCATGAAAGTATAGTGTGTTAATAAATCCAGCCGTTTTCATACCTGCCAACTCAATAGTACTGGAAATACGGTCTGCTTGGTAGGTATGCGTTTTAAGGCTGGTTATCAGCCAGACCTCAAATTGGCGTCTCTAATGTTAATCCTATGGGCTTGAAATGCGTTCGTATTTTTCAAATTTCTCGACAGCAAAATAAAATATACAACTTTTTTACTTTCATTTATCTATACAATATGAAAGTAAAAAGTTCGTGAAAAATTTCGACGGATTTAATGTTTTAGTAGATCCTGAATACGATTTAACTGTTTTTCAAAAATGTCAGTCCGCGAGTCTGTGTGTCTGTATCTGACACAAAATTTTGTGGGCGTTCTATCTCAAGAATTAATGCACGGAATTTAATCAAATTTCAGATTTAATTAGAACTTGATATAAATTGGTGCTGATTAGGTTTTGGTGTAAATCATTCAACAGATGTCGTTGCTATGCTGCATTTTTCTCGATTCCCGTGTTAGCTCTATCTCAAGAATTAATAGAGGGAATTTCATCAAGCTTCAGATTCTGTTAGACTTCGATATAATTAGACTCTGATTAGGTTTGTGTGCAAATCGACAGCAGATGCTGTGTTTTATCCCGATTTCCGCGATAGCTTACACCTAAAGACCAATGGCTGGGACTAGACGCTAATATATTGTCATTTATTTTTACAGTACCAAGTTGTATTATTTTTGAAAAACTGCTTCACAAATGTCGCCATAACTCTATAATTAATCATCCTATAAAGATAGGGGAAGACGGGGTACAATGAAACAAGGGGTACAATGAAACATTACTTGTAAAATCAATCAAATTTGTCATAGAGAGTTGCAGTTTATATATATTCTTCTATATATAAAAAAAATTTATTTCAACTTGATAGGATGAATAATGATTATTTTATTAACGATTGAAAATTTGAACAAGATAAATATATCTACCCTATATATATAAAATCCTAATGAAACGAATTTATGAAACGAATATATGAAACGCCTGAAATGTATCGATTCTTTGAATCGACTGATTAAACAACTGATTTTGTTTCACGGCGATTTCTCCTAAAATATGGAATACTTTGCGATGAAATTAACACCAAAAATCCGTGTTGATCCACAGATCTCAAAACTGGTATTAGAATTTTTAAATTCGAATTAGTTTTCGAAATATTAATTTTTTTTCTAATTTTAAATACATTTTTTCTAATGATGGCAACTCAAATTTTAATCATAACAGAAATTTTTTTTTTCATAATTCAGAAAAGGTTACTATTTTAAATTAATTTGGCGACAGTTGGGCATCCTTTAAATCCATACTAAGAACAATGCTTTTTTTGTATTTCGTTATCATTTTATTAAATACAAAACTTTCATTTAAAAATGAAACATTTAAATTGATGGCTTTCACTTCTTTTTTTTTTTTAAAAAAACAAAACGAAAAGAAAAAAACAGTGGCACTCCGGGAGTGCCAATAGAAGGGAAAACTTCAACAATTACGTATGTGTTTTTTTTTATCGTCAGGAAATGTTTTATGCGTTGAATTGTGTAGCAGCTCTAATGAAAGCATCTGGGGACACGGCAGTGCCCCTGCCAAGTCTTGAAAGCACAGCCGTTAGCATCTTTTTCTGGAAGCAACTCAGGGTACTTTTGACCCCCCAATATCTTTGTGTTGGTGATTCCCAGAAACTTGAAACTTCGTAAATCTAAAGTAATGTGGAAATGGAACTAAATGCTGAAATTTCACGTTTCTATCTTTTTTATTTCAGAAGATATATGAACTTAAACTTTCGCCTTTTCGACACTGATTCACCGATCATCAAAACTCAGAGGTACGTCCTGTATCCCTAGAATCTTGAAATTTGGTATGAAGGTAGTGTTTGGGATACAATGAAAGGGAAAATTTAAAAAATCCGGAAAATTTGGATAAAAAGTCGAAAAATCAAAAAACCGAGAATTTGGCAGAGATGTGATATACGAACCAGGTTTGGCGCGATTTTTTAACGTCAATTTGGCGAAACCCCGTTTTCCAATACCAGTTACAATATATATTTTTAAATTATTTTCTATTGTTTTAAAAAGTAAACAACAATAAATATACGGTAATTTCATTAATAACTATAGAACAAAACAATTGTACAATTAAAAAAAATAAAATAAAAGTAAATGAACAATTTATTAATAAATAAACAACAGTAGTCGGGTTACCTTGTAAAATAAAGTAACGCCATTTTGCTGTCAATTAGGTACCCAAGTGCGTATCTGACATCTATGCCCCGTATTTTATCTTCCGTAATCGAAATTCCCGCCATTACTGTTGGTCATTGACCAGACCATCAACACGATAAAATACAGCGTTATCGGTTTTTAGTTACATGAAATAGGTAGGTCACGAATACTGTATAATTCATTTTAACTGACGAAAAACAAAATAATAATTTGTTTTAGCAATACGCCGGGAGAAAAAGTGAGTTTTAGCTTCCTTCTTCTTTTGGGGATTGAGCTGAAGAGGGAAAAGTTCCTGTCATTCACCGCTTGGCGCGCTAGTGTCTATGTGTCAAAATGCTAGCATGTCGGTTACGTTACAGTGTCTCGAAATCAGTGGTTCTTCCCCATCTCAAAAAAAGCTCAACGCGCCTAAAGAAGTTTTCACTTTAAAAAAGTTTTGATTTGGAAATGGACCAATAAAAATCTGCGTAGATATTCCGGGTAGATCGGCATCCAATTTGAATGCTTAAGCATGGCCTTTCATCGTTAATATTAAAAAAAACTGTTGCATACAAAAATATGAAAATCGGTGGTATTATAGAGAAATGTTTGATAAATACGCTGATGCAGACAGTTTTCAAATCAAAGAATTATTTTAAGAGATATTTAATGCTAAAGTTGGACAAAATCGTTCCATTAAAAAAGTTTTATTGGAGTAAAAACTATGCATGAGAATTTAATCACTTTTAGATAATTTTATACGTTATAAATTCCCGATGTGCAGATTGCATTTATTTTTCTTATTTGACTCATTTTTTGTGGTTTTATTTCATTTTTAAATTCAAATTTTCAGCATTTCGAGAGATATTTTTTACAAACTTTAGAAAATGTTATTAATTTAAACTGTTGCCAGTTGCATAAACAGCGCAAACAATAATTTTTACTTCAAATTAAAAATTTATTTACACGTGACTATTACAAACGGAAAAAAAACTTTAAAATTAGAATTAAATGATTACATGTTAAAAGCAGGAAAATTACGTCATAAGAACAACAGGCACAGATGTCATATACGCCCCGCCCCATATTGGCGCAATTTTTTTCCGACGCCAATTTGGCGAAAACATCAATAACATAAACAACAACCATCCGGGATACCATATCAAGCAAAATAACGACACTTTAGCACAAGTTAAGTAGCCGTTGCGTATATGAAATTCGCCTGAGTATATGACATCTGTGCCGAACCATCTTTACACTTGAATTTTAAAAGAGAAACAAAATCTTAAAATAAAAAAAATCATTATTATGCGTTAAAACTTGTAATTTGAGGAAATTACGTCATATTTAAAATGGCAAAAAATATAGCAAAACAATTTAAATTGAAAAATATATTTGCGCGAGATATTTTGAGATAATCTTTTTAACTATTATCGTGAATTCGAAGACAGCGCAAATAATATTTCCTTGTAATAACAAAAGTATTTTCACGTAAATATTAATAAGAGAAATAAAACTTTGGTGTAAATTACGTCAGATTTGAAACGATACATTTAAAATGAATTATTTAAAAGAACTATCTTATAGCGCTGTTAAAAAATACCGGGAGACAATGACACTGTTTACTTAATTCATTTTACATTAGCTTATTTTCAGATGTTTAACTAATTTTTTTAATTAAATACGAAAACAGCCATTGTATCTCTTAACAGCAGCAGTTTGGCCTTAAAAATCCCCAATCTAAGGAAGACCAATGGAAACCCGTTTACAGAGAGATCGGTACTGTTTTTTTTTTTTTTTTTTTTTTTTTAATTTTAATTCAATATTTTTAAAGCCGATCAAATTAGCGTGCTTTTTGGATTTTGGTGTGCCTGAACGGGGGTTGGCGAGCGTAGCTCGTAGGGGGCAGAGCCCCCTAGTGTTATACAACTATATGTTCCAATTACTGATGTGATTTGGATACATTCACACTTCTACAACAGTAGTAATAGAAGATTATTGCTTTTACACCATTGAAAGTAACTTTCATTACTAAAAGTAATTTTGTTTCTTTTTCCTTGTTGTTATATGTAATAATTATTTTTTCTTTGCACTACGGGGCTCGGCCCCCTACGAGCTACGCTCGCCAACCCCCGCCCAGACACCGCAGACTCTAAATGCACGTTAATTTGATCGGCTTTAAAAAGATTTCGAAAGATTGAATTGTAATGTAAAAAGCAGTGGCGATCTCCCTATAAACGAATTTTTATTCATTTGTCTTTGATTGGGGAATTTTAACGCCAAATCCGCTGCGGTACTGCTTGATTATCTCGTCGACCAATTTCGCCAAATTATATAAATCGCCAAACCACTCGCCAAATTATACAAATTGACATAATTTCTTATTTTAAATAACAATAGAACAAATAAATTCGTACGGCATTAATAAAAATACAAATAAAACGTCGAATAAAAATAACTTGATGACGTAGATACGTGTAACAACATTTCAAAATAAGCTAATATAAAAGGAATTAAGTAAACAGAGTCTTTGTCTCCTGGTATTTTTTAACAAAGCGAAAAGAAAGTTCTTTTAAATGAGACATTTTAAATTAATCGTTTTTAATCTGACGTAATTTTTACCAAGCTATTTTTTTTCTCTTTTAAATATTCACGTGAAGATACTTTTGTTAGAAATGAAATATTATTTGCGCTTTCCTAACAAAAATAGTTGAAAAGATCCTCTCAAAATATTAAATAAATGTCTAGCGCAATTTCTAAATTTAAACTTTTTTGCAATATTATTTTGTGTTCATTTTATGTAATAACTATAATGTGACGTAAATATGACGTAATTTCTCCTACGACTTCTAACGCATGTTAATGAACTTATTATTTTACAATATCCTTTCTCTTTTAAAATTCACGTGTGTACTTTTTATGACATAATTTTTAATAAATTCCTGCTTTTTATACGTAATTATTTAAATTTAATTTGAAAGTTTTTTTCCTGTTTATAATAGTCACGTGTAAATAAATTTTTAATTTGAAGCAAATATTATTGCTTGCGCTTTTTATACAGTTGGCAACAGTTTAAATTAGTACAATTTTCTGAAATCTGTAAAAAATATCTCTAGAAATGCTGAAAATTTGAATTTAAAATAGAAATAAAACCTGAAAAAATGAGTCAAAATAAAAAAAATAATGCAATCTGCACTCCGGCAAATTCTAACGCATAAAATGATCTAAAAATTATTACACTGTCATGTATAGTTTTTGCTGCTATAAAACTTTTTTAGTGGAACGATTTTGTCCAACTTTAGCATTAAATATCTCTTAAAATAATTCTTCGATTTGAAAACTGTCTGCATCAGCATGTTTATCAAACATTTCTGTATAAAACCACCGATTTTCATATTTTTGTATGCATTATTTTTCTTAATATTAACGAAGAAAGACCTCCGGTCACAAAAAATTCAAAACCGGCGGCGGCGGCGGCGGTGACAGCGGTAGTTACCTTTTTTTAGAATAGAGAGATTATTATCTTTGGGTTGTTGTCTTCATACCTCCAAAACCAAACTAAAAAAAAATAAATATTAGAAGTTTGGAAATAAATTTTTACTTAGTAACCTCAGTGCGGGGTACAATGAAACACTTGCAGACGGGGTACAATGAAACATGTTTTATTATAGTAATAAAAGTAGTAAATATAACATATTAGAAGTAAAAGTAGGAAAACGGGGGAAAAAAAAGTTCTGTTCTAACCAGGTCAGTAAAAAATGCTCTTGTTATTCAATTAAAAAATAGAAAGAGAAAAAAAAAGCTAAGAAGGGATTGTTTTAAAAACAAACTCTGCCTGCTACAGACTCTGATGATGATCCAGATTTTTTTTTTTTTTTCCAGGCCCAGCTGGTCATCGAGGTTCTAAGAATGAGATATACACACACAACTTGTATGGTACAAGCATTATCCATATAAATGGAAACATAAGGAAATATATATTGTTGGAGAAATCATACATTTAAATGAAGTCAAATGTGAAGTACTTGATATAAAAAGACTCCAACCCAGTTTTAATTTTTTTTTTTTTTTTTATAAACTTACATTTAAAAAAAAACTCATTGTGTTGAAACTACCATCCAATATTCCTTCAGGAGCAACTGAAATATAAGCAGAAATGCTATTTTTTTAAACTGACTTGAGCCAATTTAATATAAAATGAAAGGTATTTCTTAAACTAATAGACTTTTCTTATTTTTCATCTTAGACGATAATATTTTTATCAAGTTCCTTATTAATCAAGTTTTGTTTTTGTATTTATCTCATTTTCAATAAAATAAACTATACTGGGTGAAAATTGCTTCCATCATTTGGAGTGTTTCATTGTACCCCGGTATGTGTTTCATTGTACCCCGGCATACGGGTACAATGAAACACTGTAAGACATTTACTTTTTGTTATTTTTCAAGCATAAAGATATTGCTTAGAACCTAATAAAAATTTATTTAGATGGGGAAAATACAAGATTAAAAATATGCATTAATTATATTTTTGTGCATGCAAAATTTTGGATAGGAAAAAAAAAATAGTAAATTTTGTTTCATTGTACCCCGTCTTCCCCTATTCAAGGTACTGAAACCTTCCTTATTAAAATTATTTCACAATGCAAGTACTTTTGAAATCTGTTGAGGAGAAGTTAAATTATGTTTTTGTCCCTTTCCATGATCGGGATTTAATACATATACTATTAGATATAACGATCCTTTTGTTATCAAATGAAAGTAATAGTCACTGGCGACTAATCTTTCACAATACTAATCCCAACGCAAGAATCGCCACATCAAACGTTTCTTTTCGTGATCGGTGGGGTTAGAATCCTGCATCGGGGTGGGGTAACTAAATTTTACCCGAAGCCGACCCGGCCTAATGCTAATTTTTTACGTTGAGAGCGTGTTCAGGTTGGGTTGACTTTAAATGTCTGGTTGTGTTTTGACTCCTTCGGGTCAGGTTAAGAATGATTCAATTTTCCAGTCCTGCGTCTTTTTAAAAGGGACAAAAAACTATACATTTGAATATTAATGAATGTATAAATGGGGCATTCTCACAATCTTTTGACTTTTAAGTCCCTGAATAATAATTTTTATTTTAGTACATATTCTTGTGTTTTTTTTTATTCCATATACTGGAGAACATCCCATTGCATGACTGTGTAACAATGTTAACGAGATAAATAAGTCTTGGATGATATTGGGGGTACAAATATACCAGGAAATTCCTATACCGTACCGTGTCCCTTATGCTGATTTTTAAGTTTGGAGCTGTCTGTATAAAATTGTTTCAATAAAAGTAATTCGATGTATTTTTTTTTCTGAAACTGGGACTATTGTTTTATATAAATATGTAGCAAAAAATTAACCTGCACACATTTTTACTGTTGTTATTATTTTTTAAACTCTGTCCCTGGGTTTTAGATTCCTTACCGTCCCTCTTGCTAAAATTGTACAGAAAATCACTTTAGATGCACAGAATTTTTTCAACTTTTTTCTCATGCAGAAGTATGCTAGAGAAAGAATGGCTAAAATTCTTTGACAGGAAATTTACTGCAGAATTTAAATCAGCATCTAAATATCAATTTCAAGCATCGTGTTTTTATTGGTAGTCTTACCGCCCCCAAGGTTTATTCCTGCACTTTTAGAGGTAAATTAATTTTTTTTCTTTTAATTTAATCTAATGTAAATAACTGTTTCTAAAAATCAATGAACATTGTGGCTATCACTTAGTGTTAACCTAAAAACAGGTATTTGCCTAAAAACAGGTGGTAATTTTCCTTACCGTCCCATCCTTACCATCCTTTTTTTCCCCTTACCGTCCCTTTTTTCCTATGCCGCCCCCTTTTTTTCCTTACCGTCCCTTCTTTAACACCCGTTTAAGACAATGTTATACCAAAATTTTCAGTAAAAATACTACATTGTTATTATTTCTTATTTGAATGTCCTGTGGGTACTATGCAAATTCATTATAAGTAAAAATTTAGAAGAAGATAAAAAGTTATAGTGATAAAATGGTAAGGAAAATTAAACTCGCAAGTTTAACTTAAACCTCAGTTAAATAAATAAATAAAAAATTCGTTGCTGACCATTTTTTCTTTATTTTGAATCATTAAGGCATTCATCTATAAGTTTAAAATGTTATTTTAGCAAGTTTAATTTCACCAGATTTTTATTCCTGAAAGTCAAAAGATTGTAAGAATGTCCCAGGTGTTAATTTTTATACAAAAAAATAATAATAATAATAATAATAAAATTGATATTAGAGGTATAATTATAGACTACTTTTCTGTAATTACATTAAAATATGGATTAATTTTTTTTTCACTTCGTGTCCGGTTCGGGTTTGAATGTTTCGGGTTTAGATCGAGTTTCGGGTTGACAAAAAATTTTTTGTTGGGTTTCGGGCTGACTTTAACACATTGAGTGCCATGTGTACCGCCTGTGCACGCTTTACTTTTTATTAAGATATAGTATGTACCGCCGGCTGACACGCGACACATTTTTTTAATTATTACATTTTCATACATAGCACTTACGTTAGATAGTATTATTTTATTCAAGTGCCCCGCCGATTGAAACTCTGTAAAGATACATAAAACATGTGTTTCACAAGCATTTTTAACACATTATTAAGTAAATATCACTAAACTTATCAGTTAACATTTCAAGGGCACCATTTGCACAGCGCAAGCACTTTATTTTTTATTGCAGACTGACAAACGGCACCAACTATTTTTTAATAAAATTTTCCTGTTAAAATGTACATGAAAACAAGCATCTATTTATTTTCTAACAAAATCGCCCGTAAATTCTGCTGTGAGTCAATCATTTCAACATTTTACAAACGGAATTACTTTGTCAACTATACTTCTAACAATGGCACCTTAGGAAACTTTATTTTATATATTATATGGTGGTACTTAATGCGTTTTGCATAATTTTCGAGTTCGGGTCTGATACAACCCTATCCCTTGCATGACTCTAATCGGGGTACATTTATCGTGATAAATAACGTTTTACCAGCGATTCAAAGCGCGCAATAGACAATTATGTCACTTAAAGTAAAATATAAAGAAGAAAAGGAAAGTGAAACCAAAAGATTTTTTTTCTTTTATATTGTCGAATAATCTGATATTAGTTTCATAAAAATGTGCGATTATTAAACCGGTATAAATATTGCATCACTTGGGTATTTCCCAAAGGAAATTCAAATATCCGTTTGCGGTTGTTCTGTCTCACATTTCTGCTTAGCAGACTGGATATCTCAAGTAGAGTTCGACCTAATGTTCGGTTTCGTTTTCGACAAAATTCTTAGTTTCGGCGAACATTCGTTTTCGGGAACAGTACTGTCGAATATTCGGCCGGGACCCAAAATCGACCGAAACTATCTGTATTCCTAAAATCTCGTTTCTTCTTTTGAGCATTTCCAACATCATTAATTTGAGCTGTATTGACTTAACCCTTTATGCTCCGCGAGGGACTTTTAAGTCCCATTAAAGAAAATGCAATATACAATTTATTTAATTCGTCTGCTAATAAAACTATATGGTACTTTTCCTGCAAAATACTTTGCTGGATCACATTCAGTAAGCACAGCGAACCGGTCGAAGCTAAATATTTTTTAATGTGGTTTTTTTCCTCAACCATTTTTCATGGATTTAGCAGCTTTTCTCCTATTAAAAAAATATTTTACGTAAAAGTTGCAACTACAAAACACTTCTCAGTTACAGATAGGATCACAACACATTTATTTACACTGTTCTTGTACGAATTGTAAGGTTTCCATAATAGTATTTTTTGTTAATTAATCTAATTATTCTTCTAAATATTTTGCAAAAAAAAAAAAAAAAAAAAAAAAAACTCTTACTACTGATTTATTAAATGAGTTTTATTTAAAAATCTATCTAAAAATCAAATTGTTATTATACAAGTTGTTTCGGATATCTTCAGATATCAACGAAGATAATTATTGAAGAGAAGCAAATTTCTGATTTATAATTCGGGACGTAAAGGCTTAAATGAGAGCCTGTTTATTTATTGCTATGATCTTCACTGTTTATAATGATTCAATACATATATGACTAATTTTTGGAAACGCTTTTTACATGTTCATTAAAATCTGCAGGCGGGGGCTTATCCAGAGAATCTTTTTTTTTTTTTTTTTTTTTTTTTTGGGGGGGGGGGGCGATACCGAGTGACATATAATCAACGTAGTCATAATTTCTGTTGCTCTCAAATCATTCCTAGCAATTAATTTTTAAATGAATATGAAATAATAATTGCGATTTGAAAATATTACAGACTCTCGATTATCCGACGCCCGATTAACCGAAACACTCGGTTATCCAACACTCTTATTATATAATTCCGCCCTCTCAAAATATGATTTATTGTTACTTATTAGGTCGTAAAATTAAAAACGTTATAACAGAATTTTTTATTAAATGTCGTATTTTTTTTTCTTTTTCTTTTTACTCTTGTACTATGGTAATTATTTATCTTATTTTTTGTTCTTTTAGTTATAGTGAACAACGTTGATAACACAAGCCTGCGATGATTGTGTTTTTTAACTTTTGATAATTGATTTTGATGTATTTTTTAGCACTGAATCCGAAAATGACCTTCATTTTTAACCATCACGTCACGATTTTCGCAAATCGTAAATTTCAAAGTTAAAAAGTAAAAAAAAATAGCGAAAATCTCTCAAAGCAATTTGTCAAAGCCTTAACAAAAAAAGTAAATGTTTTAAATACATCTGTCACAAATTTCCCAGCTTTATCAATCGCCAAAATAAAAGAAGATACCTAGATGAACCCCATAGAGAAGATTAAAAGAAAAGCGCGAAGCAGAGTATGAGCGGTTCAAAGAAACTTCCACGCATGGAATAAAATTATAAGGATTTTAAATACACAATATTTTACATGTTTAACTGTAAAAATCCATAGTATAAGCAAAAAAATGAATAAATTATTATGAAAAAAAGTTATGTCTATTTTATAGTAGCAGATTTTCGCAATATTTCGACTATTTAAAAATTTGTTATTTGTGAAAAATCCTGACGTGATGCTATGATAAAAAATGAAGGTCATTTTTGGATTCAGCACTAAAAAATATATAAGAACCAATTACCGAAAGCTGAAAAACATAACCATCACATCCATTTTTTAATATCAGATTTCTGAAAGAGGGTAATCTCTGAAAAAGGATCCCCTTCAGAAATTTGAAGGGCCTTAACACCTTCAAAGTCAAAATGTGTCATCTAAGTGGTGTGTATATCTCTTCCCAGGCACAGATCCCCCCCCCCCCCTGGATCAAAAAATATAAATCCGTCGATTATCGCGAATTTCGACAAATGGTTGCCGAAAAAAATCAATTTCGTCAATCGTTCGCAGGTCAAAGGATCGCGCAAAAAACACAAATTTCGTCAAAGGATCGCACGAAAAACGCGAATTTCGTCAAAGGATAGCGCAAAAACGCGAATTTCGTCAAAGAAGCGCGGAAAAAACGAATTTCGTCAAAAAAATCGGGCAATTCGTCAAGGGACCACGAAAAAAAACGCGAATTTCGTCAAAGGACCACGAAAAAAAAACGCGAATTTCGCCAAAGGATCGCAAAAAACACGAATTTCGTTAAAGGATCGCAGAAAAAACGCGCATTTCGTCAAAGGATAGCGCAAAAACGTGAATTTCGTCAAAACAATCGGGCAATTCGTCAAAAGACCACGAAAAAACGCGAATTTCGTGAAAGGGCCACGAAAAAAACGCGAATTTCGTCAAAGGATCGCAGAAAAAACGCGAATTTCGTCAAAGGGTCGCAGAAAAAACGCGAATTTCGTCAAAGAAGCGCGGAAAAAACGCGAATTTCGTCAAAAAATCGGGCAATTCGTCAAGGGACCACGAAAAAACGCGAATTTCGTCAAAAGACCACGATAAAAAAACGCGAACTTCGCCAAAGGATCGCAGAAAAAAACACGAATTTTGTCAAAGGATCGCAGAAAAAACGCGAATTTCGTCAAAGAAGCGCGGAAAAAATACACGAATTTCGTCAAAGGGCCGCGGAAAAAAGGCACACTTAGGACCAGGAGGAGATTCATCTAGACGCGCATCCACGGGGGGGTGATCGATCGGGGCGGTCGCCCCCCAAAATATAAATCCAACTCTTTTAACGGCAGTTTTCGCGGAACAGATAGACAAGCAAACGAAAACCAAACACTTTTCGGGTATTAATGATAAACCTCACTGACGTTTCGGCAATTAGTGAACAAAATAGGATTATGTCCTGTCAAAAGGCATATGACGCCATAATTTTTTACACTAATGGGATGAGGTGGGGGACGATGCCACTTCGTGTACCTTTTGTTGAATCTCTACAACAGAAATTGACAACGTTATGCGGATCCCTTTAAAGTGTTGAAACTTTTTCGTTCTTTCAAAGAAGCTGCAATTCTAATTTCTGTATAACGATATTTTTGAGGAGTGCTTTATTGTTTGAGAAAAGAATGGGATTCATACAATTTCCAAAGAAAGAAAGAAACAAGAAAAAGAAAGGTCCTTTGAAAAATTCAAGCATCTTGATGTTTTCTGAAAAAAAAACACACTAATGTGTAAAAAATGTACTGTTATTGCGACCCACGTTGGTAAATTTCAAGGGTATTTGATGAATGAACAAAAAAGGATTATGTCCTAATCCCAGTCAGTTAAAATGCGTATGGTGTGTTGATTTCTTAAAATCCAACTTGGTAAATTTGTTCTCCACTTCTTTGCCCCGATCGAACCCCCTCCCCGTGGATGCGCGCCTAGGGGAATCTCTTCCCTATGCTAATTGTGCGTTTTTCCGCGGCCCCTTGACGAAATTCGCGTGTTTTCACCTATTCTTTGGCGAAATTCGCGTATTTTTTTCGCGATTCTTTGAAGAAATTCGCATTTTTTTCAGAGATCTGTTGATGAAATTAGCGTTTTTTGCGCGATTCTTTGGCGAAATTAGCGTTTTTTCCGCAATTCTTTGGCGAAATTTGGGTTTTTTCTGCGATCTTTTGACGAAATTCGCGTTTTTTTGCGATTCTTTGACCTGCGAACGATTCACGAAATTGGTTTTTTTTCGGAGACCATTTGTCGAAATTCGCGATAATCGGTGGATTTATATCCCCTCCCCCCCCCCGTGGATCCGCGCCTGTCTGCAGGCTTAATAGCGATGGAAAACTTTTAGTTTGGATACCACAGAAGCGTTTTGAACGTGTTCTAAGGAAAGTGTAGAATAAAAGCACACAATAAAACAACTGACAATCACTTACGAAATTCATTATAAAACGTAAAACGAGGTATGTATACCTAAAACATTTTTTAATTAGATAAAATTCATATAATTCAGAAAGTGCTCTGCGTTACTGGTGAATTACATCTTATTTCGTACCAAAATTAGAAGTTTTGGTCAGAGGCATAGAAAACCAACTTTGAGATTGTTTCTGTTTCCAAACAGGGGAGCATACGAGGGGCAGTCAAAAAGTTGCCGGATTTTCGTTGTAATTCTTTATTACCACAATGTAGGTACACATTGACCTAATTGATTTCAAAGAAGACTCCGTTAGAACATACACACTTGCTCCACCGCTCCAGCCATTGCTGGAAACAACGATGAAAGTCCTGTTTTGGTATCGTCTCAAGTTCGGCCGTCCCGTTGATTTTGATGTCTTCTGCAGTATTGAAACGGTTACCTTTGAGGCCCATTTTGATCTTGGGGAAGAGCCAAAAATCCGATGGTACTTATTACGGTGAGTAGGGAGGCTGGTGGAAAGTGGAGTGTTCTTTTCTGTGAATCATGTCTGCACAACAATCGATGTGTGGGAGTAAGCATTGTCGTGATACACTGACCATCCTCCTTGGCATTTGGCTTGACGTTTTCTTCGGCTTTGCCTCTCTCGGTCTTTTCAAAAATTGCACGTACAAAGAGCCGTTAACAGTCTGTACAGATGGTACAAATTCATGGTACACCACACCTTCGTCGTCAAAAAAACGCAATGAGCGTCACTTTTGTTTTGGATTTGGCGTGACGTGATTTCTTTGGTAGAGGATAAGACATCGTGTGCCATTCTGTGTCCAAAATATAGTGGTAGTAAACAAATAAATTAATTATATTGTGGTATTAAAGAGTTACAACGAAATTCCGTGAGCTTTTTGACTGCCCTTTGTATTTACGGTTTCGATCTTAAAAATTTGTTGCGGTCGGACACTATCTCAAGAGTCACGATTAGCATTGTTCTGTCGATGTCAATGTGTTACTTTTAATTTAATGAACCGACCCTTTTAAAAATATAATTTAATTTTTAAAACACCAGAGGAGTTATTTCAAAACTTCCTTGAAGAGGGAAAAGCATTCTTTAACAGGGGAGACTGTGATGAAAATATTTTAGAATTACTAATTTATGTGTCATTTTAAATTAAATTTTCTTGAAAAAATACATTTTGATCGTTAGAGGAGTACTGAAGTATTAGAGAACATTCGAAAGAGCGCTGTGATTCACAAATAACTCGCATTAATAATTAACTGCATTATTCTTTTTCGTCAGAATTAATTAAAATATAAAGAGAATAAGAAAATATAAAGGATCGGTCTTACTTTAAGATGTGCAAATGTTGAAGTGTTGAAGATGGAATGAACATTAGGTTGTAATAAAGAACACTTGATGGTGTAAACAAAACTTGTTTATTTAACAATCCAAGACAGGAAGGATTTGAAAATATTCCCATATAGTCACCGCATCGTTGATAGAAAAATTCTTTTAAATGCATAATCTTGAAAAAATCTTAAAAATCCGTAAACTATTTTAAAATAGGTAGCACTGATTAAATAATAAATGGGCATCACAAAATGGTCCACATCACTATGCAGTATCGAATTTAAACTCGAAACAAAAGCATTTTTAGCACCTTTCAATTCGGTATCCGAAAGCAGACAGAAGCCCGCATTTCGCCGATAATATTAAATTATTGCCCTTAAATTGCGATAAACTTTTACGTAATATCAACATTTCATCAAACAGAATTCTGAAGTAAAAATTAATTTACATATAAACAAAATCTACGGGGCAAAATAAATAAAAAAACGAAAAAATAACTAAAAGAACATAAATAAAATATTAATAACTTATTGAGAGTTAAAATATATATAGATCAAAATGCGCGGACGTTATGGTTATGTTAAACTTGGAATGTATTTTTCATAGATAAAATTAAAATAATAATAATAATAATAATAATAATAATAATATAAGATTGCGTTGAAATGGCGTGATTTTGATTTGGCATTTCATAACTAAAAAAAGTTAAAATTAAACCCTTTATTCATTATTTTATTTTGATTATTTATTTGCATTGATTACAGATCACGCATATCTTTATCTGTACTAATAAAAGAAAGTTTCGCTCTGCCTGTGTGTCCGCGATGACTAGCGAAATCTACGAGGCTGAAAATTTGTGTGAGGTTAGTCCAAAGGCTCTCCTGGTGCACCTGAGACTCAGAATTTTAAATTTCTAATAATTACCTGAGTTAATAATTAAAAATCACAAAGAACTGTCATTAAAAACTCATCCCTTTCCTTCCGAAAGGGAAAAGGCGCTGGCAGATGCGTAGAAACCCATTTACGCATCCGAAAGAAGCGAAGAACCGACTTTTTGATTTTTTTTTTTTTAATAGTTTCGTTTTAAGCTAAATCAACCAAACTACTCAGTACAGTTAAAATTCGAAGATATATACCGAAATATCTTATTTTTACGTCTCAAATGCCGCAATCAATTAAAAAATATATCGTAGTTAACTCTTCGAGAAAAATATTTCAAAAAGGGTCGTTTTTCCTCCTTATAGAAATGCCCCTCCAGAGCGCAATTTTAGAGGTACCGACAAACCAAAAATATGCTTTTAAAGCTGAAACCTTCTTCTAATCGATGGTGTAATCAGTTTTTTAAAAAATGACATTTAATTCTTTCAAATGCACTTTCAAACGCAGTTCACTTCGCGCCTCACGGAGACGATATTTTTTCTGCGCTGAAAGTAAATAAATGTCCGTATTTTAACACAATCTTTTTCGAGCACCTCAGTAAACCAGATTTACATCACCTACTAAAATTTCGAAACGTTGGGACAGGTACGGATATTTTTTACAAAATAAAATGTGTGAAAATTTCGACCAAAAAGGAAATACCAAATAGCTTATACTTGCAATTCAACATTTTTTCGCGATTTTTTCATTTAAAAATGTAAATTCAGACAAAATGAAGTTAAAGATATAAAATCATACAAATTTGAGGTTCATTTAAAGTTAATATCACGGGACCGGGAACGCCGGGCGGGTCAGCTAATTATGAAATAAACTATAGATTAAATGAATGAAGTTCTATTTCCCCAGCGTAACATTAAATATACCTGAAATAAGTGTTGGCTATTTTATATTTTTAAACGAAAATCTTTCTAACGAATCTAATGCCGGAGACTTCAGTACGAATTCGGCAACGCACTTCCTCGAATTTGTATGATTTCGTAAATTAAAACGAAAATCTATCCAAGGGATCACAAAGTCGTGGATCCCACTACCTTCGGCAGTGTACACCTTTCCTGCTATGCACGCTCCTATCAGTTTTGATTTCTTATTTTTAATCGAAAAAATTTCTACAAGAACTGTGATGTGAAATCACATATAGTTGCCTTAATTATCTTAAGAAACATTAATTATTAATTATTTAGCTATAATTATTTAGGCTCTCACATTCTCAAAAAAGTATTTAATTCCTATCATAATCGCTTTTTCATTGTTAATATATCTTCCTGCCTTAATCTTAAAATTCAGGCGCGTTAAATTAATCATATTCCATCGTGTAATAATTTTATCTTTCACAAATAGGGCATTTTCTTGTTCCAGTAAAATATTTTATCATAATGCTATTTTATGCTTATTAACCAGTTACATTTTTCATGAGTAACGCTTTGTTCTTTATGCTCCAAATACATTACCTTATAATAAAAAATCAATCACATTAGATCATAATATAAAACAAATGATTTCATTCCCTGTGCATCCGAAATTTCTACGTTGAGTACATGGTAATAAATTACTAAATAATTCTCCTTTCACCCATAATATATATTTTATATGTAATTTACCCAGAAAATATATAATAAATAATTATCTTTAATATCTTTATCTTTAATTTTAAGATAATTTAACCTGTCATTTGATTACTGAATCAAAACTTCTTTTCGTCTTAGATGATGAAATATGTATTGAAATGCTATTATATTAGTTTTACCCTTTTTGTTCATCAAATAATACGTTAAATGTCATCATTATTAATTTAGCTATTGGTTATTCCCATGTTCGCCAAGATTATGTCAATTTTTTATTATTTTGTTAAATGTTGGTTTGGTAAAAATGGTGAGTTTGGTTATTTTGTATTACAACGCATCAAAACTGTTATACATTTCTATGTTCACCCTCTCTGCTTTCTGTTCCTGCTTATACTACATTGGTTCATTGGTTCTAATTGCGCCTCCCTCCTTTACTGCACACAACCTGCATCACGGATAATATGTTACAAATAAAAACGTGTAACGTTAAAAATATTATAAATTTCTTTATTTTAGAGCCTGTAGTTTTTCATTTTTCTCCTTATAATTAATTTTTTATAAATAAATTATTCATAAAACAAATAATGATATTCTTCCTTACATACTTATCAGATTAAGTTATCAATTGTTGGAGTTTTAGCGGACAAACTCCGTCACAAACTTTGGCGTCCTTGCGCCAGCGCCATCCATCATGCAGGGAGGTGCCGACACAAAAACTTATATCATGGATCATGTGCACAACATCTTCTAACACTATCTTATTTACTGGATAACTACGTACTAGACGCAAGTTCAGAAACTGCCTGTCATCTACTGTGTCCAGATAGTTTGTTTTGCTTTTCGAATCACTGCTCGAGTAACTCATTGATCAATTTATCTCCCTACAAAGTTCTTCGGGGCATCTCCTAGTCCAAGGTTGGCGAACCTTTTTATAGTCGCGTGCCAGTTTTTTAAAAATATATATTTTACTTGACCTTGACGTGCCAACTTAAAACAAATTTAGTGGATTTAAATACAGTAGCGCTCAAAAGTATTTTGACAACATTATATTCTGTCTGATTTTATTTAATATAAAAATTTAAAAGAAAATATAGTCCCTATAATTGAGAATACTATGATAGCAGTTATTCAAATGTATCAAGTTTCAACTTGTGTGTTTACATTCGGCGCCACCGAAGAAATATTACTTCTCCTTAGCTCAAAAGTATTTTGACAATTAGTTTGCATTTAATTGTTGAAGGTGTCAGTGGCGCTATAGCTTCGATTAGTGTTTATATTGACTTATTGTAATTATTTTTAAATGCCGAAATGCAAAAAATATTGAAGTGATTCTAGAAAAGCCGCTGTAAATGCACTTAAGAAAGGTAGACTGCAAGCAGAATTAGCTCGTTCTTTTAACGTGTCTCGGCAACTTGTTATTACATGGAATAAAGCTTTTAATAAACAGAAATACATCGAAAGTAAGCCTCAAAGTGCCCAACCGAAAAAAACAACTTGCAATGTTGACTGTATTATAAAAATGATATCTACAAATGATTGTGGTAAGTCCGCTGTAATAATAAAAAAATGAATTGAAAGAAAATTACGGCATAGACATACATATTTCATCAGTCAAACGACGCCTAAACCTCTATCGTTTACATGACAGAAGACCTGCAAAAACACGTTTGTTATCTAGTACGAATAGGAAGGCTAGAGTTGCATCTGTAAAACGGCATAACCCTTTCAGGGGCAAAGCAACTCCATTGCTAAAGTGTTGAAATTAATGATTGACACCAGAATTTTGGTTAAAAAATATTCAGTTTATTATGTGTGTGAAATATAGATTTTTCCTATTTCGAAATAAATTTGTTTTCAAATTCCGGTTTTGATCATTAATTTCAACACTTTAGCAATGGAATTGCTTTGCCCCTGAAATGATTATGCCGTTTTAGAAATGCAAATCTAGCCTTCCTGCTCTTAGTAGATAATAAACGTGTTTTTGCTGGTCTTTTGCCATGTAAACCATAGAGGTTTAGACGTCGTTTGACTGATGAAACGTGTATGTCTATGCCGTAATTTTCTTTCAATTCATTTTTCATTATTACAACGGACTAACGACAAACATTTGTAGATATCATTTTTATAATACAGTCAACATTGCAAGTTGTTTTTTCGGTTGGCCACTTTGAGGCTTATTTTCGATGTATTTCTGTTTATTAAAAATTTTACTCCATATAATAACAAGGAGCCGAGACACGTTAAAAGAATAAGCTAAGAACGAGCTTAAAAGAACGAGCTAATTCTGCTTGCAATCTACCTTTCTTAAGTGCATTTACAGAGTCTTTTCTAGAATCACTTCAATATTTTTTACGTTTCTGCATTTCAAAATAATCACAATAAGTCAATATAAACACTAATCGAAACTATAGCGCCACTGACACCTTCAACAATTAAATGCAAACTAATTGTCAAAATACTTTTGAGCTAAGGATGAGTCATATTTCTTCGGTGGCGCCGAATGTAAACAAACAAGTTGAAACTTGATACATTTGAATAACTGCTATCATAGTGTTCTCAATTATAGGGGATATATTTTCTTTTACATTTGTATATTAAATAAAATAAGAGAAAATATAAGGTTGTCAAAATACTTTTGAGCGCTACTGTATAATGAATCAAAACTACTTGAAAATTACTTATTAATATATTTTCTAAAATGAGTAACATATGTAAGTATTTCACTGCAGTAATTATAGAAGCAGTTATACTTTAGAAATTAATTAAAAACATAATGTGATTAATTGTTGTATTTTGGATGAAAAATAATTAAAATCATGCTCAATTAATTTCAACAGAATTACAGAACTAAATGAATTTATATGGCAACCACTCTCTATTTGATTTTTTATATTCTAAATTTGCGAAAATGACGTATATAAATAGTAGAAAAAATTACTAAAATTGAAAAAAACGCTGCTTATTTAAATAGTTCTGAAATTAATTTCCAAGTTGCCATAATTTACCATCGGTAATAATCTTGCCTTTTTGATAATTTTCAAATATTTTCTTTGTTTGATAAATTTTCGAAACCATACTGAATAAGATTAAAACTCTTCAATTTGCAATTAATCGAATTTAGAATCTAATCAGATCGTCTAAGTTCGTGTATTTTGTGTAAAATCGCTGATCCTCATTTAGAGACATAATGCCGCGCCGTGCCAAAATTATTCTTTGGCGTGCCGAAAGTGGCACGCGTGCCATAGGTTCGCCGACCCTGTCCTAGTCACTGCTTGAAGCTGTCCTGCTTTTGAGTCTGAGTGTCTTATTGTTGACATCGTTCATCTGCTCATGTCTGTATTTATCCTGTGATATAGTGTGATCCTGTGTGTTTGTGTTCCTTCTAAATTTCACGCCAGTGAGGTATGCTTCCGTATTGCCTTTTCAGTGGAATGGGCTTTGGTCTCCTTAATAAATTATACGCCAGCTGAACTTTAAAAATTTGCATCCCTGTGTCGTTCTGCATAGAAAAAGAGACAAAAACAAAGTCTGAATATGAACCCGTGAAGTATCCCATACTTAAATTTTCAATCTCATCAGTCTCTTTATAGGGAGGCGCCATTAGAACCAGTGTAGTACAAGCAAAAATAGAGAGCAGAAAGTGTAAACATATCAATCAATGTATAACAGTTTTGATGCGTTGGCATACAAAATAACCAATCTTGCCAACATTAAACAAAATAATAAAAAATGACACAATCTTGGCGAACATAGGAATAACCAACTTAAAATGTGGCATGGTAGATATCTATAAGATGTAAATGCTCTCTAAAAATAATTTAAAAAAAAATTGAAATTTAAAGGGTGAAATGAGCGAAAATCGTTCTAATTTCGTTATAATCCTTCTAATTTCGTAATAATCGTTTCTAATTCTGTGTAATTGTTAGGGATAGAAACTTGAAATTTGACATTTATTACTTTTAAAACGGAAATGGTCGCACAAAGCAGAGAAAAAAAAATCGAAATTTAAAAAGGTGAAATGCTCATAAAATGTTCTAAAAACGCTCTAAGTTATGATTTCTATGGAATCGTTAAGGATAGAAACTTGGCATCGATGGTACATTTAAGACGTAAATAATTGCACAGAACAATTTGAAAATATAATCGAAATTTAAATTTGTGAAATGTGCAAAAAGCGTTCTAAATTACGATTTAGATGGAATTGTAAATAATAGAAACTTGAAATTTGACATGGCTGCTACTTTTAAGATGCAAACGCAAGCACAGAACAGTAAAAAAAAAAAAAAAAAAAAAAAAAAAAGGCGTTCTAAAAATGTTCTAAATATATGATTTTTGTAATACTGAAAGGACTTAGAAACTTGAAATTTGGCATGGTGGATACTTTTAAGATTAAAATGCTCGCTGCGTATGGTTTCCAAAAAAATCGAAATGTAAAAGGATGAAGTGAGCAAAAAACTTTCTAAAAACGTTCTAAATTACGATTGTTATGGAATTTTTCTTAATATTAGTTAATTCTACATTCATTTCATGTTTAGATGACATATTTGCAATTCTGATTTCAAATCTCTAGCAGCTCCATCAATGTGCCACATGAAATTTATAACCAATGCTAAAGTTTATCACTATTAAGGAAAGGCAAACGCAAAAAATTTGTGTGATGGGAATTCGGTTACCACCTACTTGGGTATAAGAATAAAAATAACCCCTTGAAAACTGTCAAATATTTTTAATTTTATTTTAAAGTTAATAAATTTAATGCTTTAACGTAGTGTTAAATTTGGAATTCATTTATTTAATGTTGTTATCTTTAAAAAGTTAAGCCGATTAGTTCTGCATGTTGAACTTGTCCAGTAAATGCAATTTATTCAATTGAAATTGAGCAAGTCACCTTGCTTGGATTGCATAAAACCATGTTCTGTGATCTTTAGACAGCATAGTATCAAGGATTTTATTTAAGAAGAAGATAGGGAACTAAAGAGGGATGACCTTACATAGAGTTGTAATAATGGGCAAAATGTGTCCATAATTGGATTTTTTTTAAAGAGGTGGGGGGGGGGGGAGATTTCGGGGAGAAGACTGTAGTCCCTTCAGCAGCTTTCCCCTCTGGATGTGCCTTGTATTACACCTATTGTGCCTTGTAGTAGACATGTTAATATTAGATCATTTTTTGTTTTATAAGCAGACTCAAATAACAGCACAAAAAATTTCAAATTCTTAAGAAAAAGAAAAAACTAAGATGTACTTTTAAATCCTGAGGGTGCATGCAGAGTTCAGACAGAATTTCAGTGCAAAATATGTTGATGCTGTTTTATTTGTAGCAGCTAGATCATAGCAAAAATACACCAATTGGTAATATAAACATTGCATTGAGCGATGGAACTGTTCTAACTTCTAAATATTAAAGGAAGTTGATATTTCACAACTTTTAAAATTTAGTACAGGATTATGATTTATACTTTTATTCTCTTTTTAGGTTTGTCATGTCCAAGGAGCCTGAAGAATTCTCAAAATTGCCTTCTAACTTCTACGCAGCCATCATTTGCAACAAAATCAACTAACCCACCAAAAACAACGCAAGAAGAAATTAACACAACTCAGATATTTCATGAAGAAATGAATTCTACAGAAAAAATTTTCCTTGATTATAATGCAACTTCGCCAGAGATAAATGAAATCCAGAAAGAGTCAACAAACCGCCCATTTGATATGGCGATTTATTTATACAGATTGTTAGGTTCAGGTTCTCAGCCACATCACCGTTATAACAGAGATTTACAACAACAACAAGAGGAAGAGGATGAGGAAGAAGAACCGGAAATATGCAACTGGAATGGCGATTGTCCCTGTCCTCTCATTTGCTGCAAAACGGGACCAGGGTGTCCCAAGCGATGCGTGATGGGAATTCGGTTACCACCTCCATGGGGATAAGAATAAAAATAATTCCTTGAAAACTGACAAATATTTTTAATTTTATCTTAAAATGAATAAACTTATTGCTTTAACGTAGTGTTAAATTTGGAATTCAATTATTTATTCAAAATTTGCTATCTTTAAAAAACGATCTACGGATATTTTTTAAACTTATTTTTTTAATTATTATTATTACATGTGATTGTATATATATACAGGCATGTACGAAATGGTATATATATAACTAGATGTGTATGATAGAAAATTTACAAAAACTCCTGCTTTAATTTTTAATGGACAGGGCTGCCACTGGCGACTATTTTTATATTTTATTCGCACCAATATTTAAAAAATAAATAAATTTTGTAGTATATTTCTTTTGCAAATGTTATCAAAGTATACATGAAAGATTTCTGTTTTGAGAAAGTGGTACGAGATAGAATTAAAAAAATAGTCGCCAATGGCAGTACTGAATGGATAGAAAGAAATATGTTTTGCGATAAAATTGCTAAGGTAATTCAAAATTGGGAGCTTGTACCCCATTTAACTTTTCCGCGGGCGCGCTTATTTTTTTGTATGAGCGAACGCGTGACGTATTTTTTGCGGTGAGTGGTTACGCTATTAAAAATTCAAGATTTTTCATAACAATAATCTATATTATAATAGCGCAAGTTATGTGACTGAAGAAAACAAATATGGGCTGACCGCTTCGTTTTTCATATGCCAGGTGTCCATTTTTACTCAAAATTATTTTTAGAATAAAATTGCATACATTTTTAGGAAGATAGTTTAAAAAATATATATAATGTTTGAGAGACATTCAAATATGTATATATTCTGAGATAACTTCGGCTGAAATGAGCTTGACAGCCCAATAGGCGGCTTGCACATGACGCCACATGCATGGCATCGCTTCATTTGACTTATTAGTACTATAATAATAAAAATAATAAAGATCTAAATTAAGCAGAAAAATAACACGTTCTTTTAACGGCAAACAGGGAGTTCTAACTAACGTCCTGTGTGTGCTCCAGATGCAATATCAGTCTTTGCTAATAGCAACGTGACGTCAATGCAAGCCGTTTATAAGCTCATTCCATCAACGTAAACAAACACAAGAGATTCGTTCATCGTGAACGATAAAAATAATAAACCATGAAAGTAATCATTCACAAAGCACGTTCTCCAGCGATGAATTTTTGGAGCTCTCTCTAGTGTCAAAAAAATAATTCGCGCCTGTAAGCCAATCAAAGTTTAGAGTGATTCTGTTTAGTGAAATTCTATACAATTCAACTTCCTTCACATCGTTTCTTGACGTTAGTTAGATATAAACAAACCCAATTCATATATGTCATCAACATTGAATTAATCAAATTTCAAAACATATTGGCAGTTAATTTGGTGTTAATGCATTATCAGATCACGAAAAGGATTATTAATCGCCAATCATATTTACCATTGTCAATGGCCAATCGCGTTCAAAACAGTAATTTAATATGCATTTATTAAATACATAACATCATTAAAAAGGATAAATAGTACAAATAATACAAAACAATAATTTAGTATGCATTCATTAAATACTGCATCAGATTGACGGCTTTTAGCTAAGATATTTACAATGGTAGTTTTATTGACAACATGTTATGTCCGCCGTAATAAATATGAGATAATACACTATATGGCCAATGATGACTGATCATTTGCGATTTTAGATGTTTTGTTAAATATCTAGAAAAATATATGAGGAATTATCCTGAAATTCCAGGTGTGTAAACAGAATAGTATAGGTCGTATATTTTCGCGAAGATTTTTTTTTTCCGAAACTCCATAGGGGACCGTAAACAAATTGAAAAAGAACGAATATCTTTTGGATAACCCTGTAAAAACTAATGTATCAAAAGTGTTCAAACTGTAGAACATGATTAAGAGGCTTATTGTAATAAACTGTGTTAATTTTTATGAGGATAGCGTGTATACTAGTAGAAAAATTAAGGTTTTTATAAACTTTCCCACATTTTGCATAGTTTTTTGCTTATAATTTGCAGAGTTCTTAATATAAAAAAAATTTCTTTTCAGAAAATATGATAAACAACATTGCACACAATACCCTGCAATCAGAACTGAAGAATAATAAAAATTGGATGAAAAATGAGTAGGTTTACTAAAAAATGCTTCACTGCGCATCCGCGGATGCAATCAAAATACAATGTGCATAATGTATGTGTGTAATGTGCATATGAAAGTCTCAAAAACATAGCTTGAAAATTCTGAAAATTATCGTCGATAGAATATGTTCGAAATCCTTGATTTCGAATTTTGCCCTCCCCTTGGGCAAATAAAGGGTTTCCAAAACGGCATTATGCATCCTCATGGGAAATGACTTGGGGTGAAGTTCGAGCTTGGCGCGACCCGCCGGGTCGTGCCAGTTTAAATCCACGAGACTCGGCCTGGGTAAGGTCTTCTCTTTTCTAGAGCCGTGCCGTGCCCTGATCTTAAATTGTTCTGCAAATTCGGGTCGGGCCAGACTTCTTTTTCTTCCAGGTAGAGCCTGGCCTGGACTTCATTCCTCCTAGAGGTCTGCACTGGCCAAAATTTCCAGGTCGGGGCTCGGCCCGGAATAAAAGCTAAACGTTCGGTCCGTGTCAGTTCGTATGACAAGCAATATTGGCCCGATCGTGACCCGTGCACTTCTCTAAATTCTTCTCCCCGAGCCCAAGTTGGTCTGACATCTTACTTATTTGTTATTCGTAAAAATTATATTTATGATGTACATTTGTTTAGCGAAATCTTTAAAAATTTAATTTGATTTGATAAGTTACAAAGATGAATTTTTTAAAATGTACTTTTTTTTCTTTGTAGAGCTTTAAAATTGTGATTTTCTTTTATCAACCGTTTCTTTCATTCAAAACTGATTTTCTTTCTGGATTTTCATTTGAATGTATTTGTCTTAAGTAATGATTTTTACGTAGTGTTTATGTACATAATTGCCTAAACAGTCATTAATATTAATGGTTTTCTGTATTCATGAATTTCGAACATAATCTGAAACAAAGTATGAGCATAAGTAAGCGTGCTTAATGGCTAATTTTAATTGCAAAATGCAGGCTGGTCTGAGTCGATTTTTTAGCTTTTATACCGGGCCGGGCCAATAATATTTTTTGTGTGGGTTGGACCTGGACTTGTACCTGGAAATTTCAGCCTGGGTAAACCTCTAACTGACCTATCGAGGTCAGCTTTAATTTTTTTTTTTTTTTTTTTTTTTTTATGCATCTTTCATTTTTTTAAAAATGCCATTTGCGCAACCCATAACTACTGACTATATCGGGTATCCTTAAACGGACTGACTGATTTTAAATACAATTCAATAACTTGCAAATGGCGATAGCTATTTAAAAAAATGCTTGAACGAGGGTTATGTAAGATGTCAGGAGAAGGGGTGATTCTGTTCCCAATTTTCCGAAAATTTAACCCTCTCGCTGCGCATCCCGGAATTTCCACGGCCAACGTAAAAGTGGCAAAATTTGCGCAACCCGCAATTTCCGCAGCAAATCTTTTTTTTTTTTTTTTTTTATGATCTAATTCTATTTAAAAAAAATTCTTTCACAAAGATATTGGACATATTTGAACTCGAAAATACATGCAGATTTGAAATATGTAATAAAATAAATGCGCAATTTTCGAACCTATTTTCACACACACACACACACACACACATATATATATATATATAACCATTATATAATTACAATTCATCATCTATTTCCAATTACTAAAATTAAATTAATTATATATATATATATATATCGTAATATAATCCTTAATCATTTATATAGAATGAAGTGTTTATGTTCTTCTCATCTAATTAACAATAATATTGAAAAATTAATTTATGATGCATTAAATCATGGTTTTCCAAAAAAAGCCATACATTTTTTAATATTTAATTAGCATTTATAAATGATCTTAAAAAGCAAATCAACACATGCGTAAATAAAATTACAATATATATATATATATATATATATATAAAATAAGAAAATAATTATAAAAAATTAAAAATTGTAAAAAAATAATAAAAAATCCTTCTAGGACGGTTGGGTGGGTAGATGTTAGGGTACGGAAAAGGGTGGCGTTGTCTGGATAATACGCAATGGTTAATTAAAAAAAAAAAAAATGGGGCATTTGATTTATAACTACGTTGCTAATACACATTTTATAATGGATGTTGATTCGATACTTTTATATGTATAGCGGTGTAGTTATATTTATATATTTATCAATTCATATTAAATGTATTCATATTCATTAATATTTAATAAAGTTAACGATTAACTTGTATTTAAATTTTAGCATACTCAGGACAATATCATATTAATTTCTAATAATATACTATCTTAAATGAGAATAAAATGCATAATGATGAGTGTATTTGTTATACCTGTGACAGTTATACCTATGACAGTATGGATTTTAATTTGGTAATTTTTTTTTTTTTTTTTTTTTTTATTATTCCTCTATCCTTTTTAATCTTGTTTCATTTTGAAATTAATTGGTGTTCAAGTTCAGTGGTTTTTTTCTTGGTTTTCTGTGTGTGGTAATCCTAGATTCATATTCTTTAGCTAATTTATGGCTAATATGAAGATGAAACCACACATTTTATTTGTGGAACTTAAGACATTTGGGATCCGATGATTCTGTCTAAGTTCTACAAATTTCCATCATTCCATTTATGTTATTCAATTTCTGCTGTTTTTTACTATGTTTTTGGAATCTATGTTAAGTGTGTTGGGGGTAACTGTATTTGTTCATGTCATTTTATTCATAATTTCACGGTGTTTGTTTGTGGTCGGTAATGTTTATTTAATGGTTATATATATATATATATATATATATATATTAAAAAATTAATTATTATTAAAATAGACAAAATTAAAAAAATTCATCAATCCGAAAATTCGGACATAAAAATAGTCGTGAATTTTGTCAAATGGTCGCCAAAAAAATCTATTCCGTCAATCGTCCGCAGAAAATAACGCGGAAAAAACGCGAATTTGGGTCAAAAGGCCTCGGAGAAAACGCGAATTTGGCCAAAGGGCCACGGAAAAAACGCGAAATTCTTCCAATGATCACGGAAAACGCGAATTTCGTCAAAGTATCGCGGGGAAAACGCGAATTTCGTCAAAGGATCGCGGAGAAAACGCGAATTTTGTCAAATAACCGCGAAAAAATGCAAATTTCGTCAAAGGATCGCGAAAAAATGCAAATCTTATCAAAGAAACGCGAATTAGATCAAAAGGTCGCGGAATAAACGCGAATTTCGTCAAATGGTCGTGAAAAAAACTCGAATTTCGTCAAAGGATCGCGGAGAAAATGCGAATTTCTTCAAAGAATCGCGGAGAAAAGAAAATTTCGACAAAGAATCGCTTAAAAACGCGATTTTCGACAAGGGATCGCGGAAATAACGCGAATTTTGTCAAAGGGCTGCGGGAAAAAATGAATTTTATCAAAGGGCTACAAAATTACTCTAATTTCGTCAAAGGGTTGCAGAAGAAATGTAAATTTCGCCAACGGGTAATGGAAGAAAGGCGAATTTCACCAAACGGCTACGGGAAAACGCGAATTTTATCAAAGGGCTGCGAAAACATGCGAATTTCGTCAAAGAGTTGCGGAAAAAACGTGAATGTCGTCAAAGAGTCGTGAAGAAATGCGAATTTTATCAAAGAGTCGAGGAAAAAATACTGTGGTCTCTTTAGAAAACAGCACACATACAAACACCTATGTTTATTATTATAGCTATAGTTTTTAATATGAAATAATATACTGAACTAACTTTTGAAAAAAACGGTTTAACCCAAACCCAGCTTGCAGGAGTCTACACTCAGCCTGAAATCGACCCGAATCGAAAACAGCTAACCCGACCTGCAACAAAAATAATTAGTGCTAGGAGGGAATCCCCCCCCCCCACGCCCCTGCTGTAACATTTCAGAAAATTTGCTGTGAATTTCAGAATTTTTTTTACTGAGAATCACCCCCTGATCAGGAGTTTTTATTATTGTAATTCTTAATTTTAATTTAAAATAGCAACGACAGATAGCGCTGCAAGCAATAGGCGCTAAATCGGTGCCCGATTTAACTTAGTTGTTTGAAACGCCATCTATCGCTGCTATTGTAAAATAAAATCCAGAATCGCAGTAAAAAATTTCCTGACATCTTACATAACCCTCTTGCAAGATTTTGTTTAATTGCTGTCACCATTTGCAAGTTACTGAATTTTAAAATCAGTCAGTCCATTTTAGCACACACGGTATGTTTTTTTAATAAGTTTCAAAGCATTCTTTACTGAATTACAGCTGATCTTAAATATAAAGAGATAAGCAGTCTTATACCAAATTAGTATTTTTTACATAATCCTGAAGATTAAAAAGTATTATTAAATAATTGTTCGGGCGTTCCCGTTATGGAGCTTTTACCGTATCTAGTTTTTATCTTCAAAAATATTTAGACTTTCTTTTCAAAATTCGGGTCGGCCCGAACCCTTCTCGCCAGAGTGAAAACCCATTCCGAAACTGACCCAAACCCGAAATAATGTATGTCAATCTGCTGCAAACCCAACGCGCAGCTAAAAAGTAGAAGTCAATCCGACTCGCAGCAGAAAAGTAGAAGTAAACCGGGCCCAAACCCGATCCGCAGCAAAAAGTAGAAGTCAACCAGACCCAAACGCGACCCACGGCAAAAAAGTGTAAGTTAACTCGACCAGCAGCAAAAAATAGAAGTCAACCGGACCTAAACCCGACCTGCAGCCAAAAGTAGCAGTAACACGACCCGCAATGAAAAAAATTAGCCCCGACCCCCGCGTCAGATTGGAGTCTCCAAATTTTTAAAATCGCACCCCCACCCCCCCACCCCCCGGAGAATCATCCGGCCTTGCGATGTGGGCTGTACAAATTGTCTTCGAAAACTATAATCGGAGTCCATACATTGATCTAAAATGGACTGACGGTTTTTTAAATTCCATAACAAGTAGATGGTGCCAGCTATTGAAATTAATCTTGCAGGAGAGTAATGAGTGAAAGTAGAAATTTCTTTATCATTCTATCGTGTTTCAGTTCCAAATGTCACCGGTAGATGGCGCTCATACTGGTACTAGATATCCTACATTAGAGATCTTCAGTATAGGGTCTCTAAATGCCTAAACAGATTGCGTAATAATGTTCAAAATAACTTTGTAATTTTATAGCGTAAGCTGTTATTTATTTTTTGGGAAGAAGGGCGGTTTGTTTCAACAGCCAAATAGAATGAAGGATAAAACTGAGTGATCGTTGATCCATGTTTATACATTAGTTTGAGTATTCTAGCAGTTTGACGCAACATACGCCATCTTTCGGTAACATTTTAAACTAAAACAAGAAAAAGTAAGAAAGACATGCCCGACTTCACACCTTAATTTTCCGCAAGTATAATTCAATAGTTGTCATCGTTTACAATACAGAATTTCATTAGGAATAACATAAAAAAATTCCGATTCAAAACAGCTCTACGTCATTGCAAACATAAAAAAAAAGACAAATATGATGACAAATATGACACACAAATATGACATAAGCAATAAATTCACAGTGTGAACTGTCAAAAGAAACCCAACAGTATGTGTTTTAAAATATTTTAAAGACAGCCGAATGGTTAGCAGCTCGATATTTTGCTACATAATCTAGTGAATCATGCACACAAAATTAGAAAAAATTAAGCTTGAGACGAGGACGATAAAACATGGGAAACACATACTTCGCCGTACAAAAAAGAGCAACACAAACCTCAACTTCAAGTGACGATCTATCTAGTAATTAAACTTTAGATCCCATTCATTGGCAAATAATTATTTTCAATAATTTAGTTTTGAATTGAAATGCACAAATAAAATCTTCTCCAAATTTCCAATAGATGGCACCACCAAATGTAACACAAGGGAATTATGGATGAAAGTAACTTTATAATTAATTATTTTGTTAATATTTCCTTTTATATATAGTTATATACTCGTATAAAGAAATATGGTGTTAGGTTCAAAGCTCGAATTGAACTATCGAGCATGAAAGATTCCTCCTAAAGTTCTTTGACTGGAATGAAAATTTCCGGCATTTAAATAAATTGCTCTTAGCTCTTTTTGAAGTGCTGCCGTCTGACTTGAAAAAGGGAAATTAAACTTTATCCTCATGCTATTTGGTCTGCTTAGTCCCTGCTCTAGCCACTTCCGTCATCCAAATAAATTCACGTTTTCGACGCTTACCATCTTATACATACTTATACTAGAGGATAACAAAAAACACCGGATAAATTACCGTCAAGAAGTTTAAAAAAGAGTTTTAGATTAGATAACATAAACCTGCGATGGTTGTGTTTTTTAACTTTTATAATTACGTTTTATGTATTTTTTAACGATAAATAAAAAAATAAAAATTACAATAAAAAAATTACCTTCACTTTTAACCGTCATGTCAGGATTTTTCGCAATTATAAATTTCAAGGTCAAAAATTAGCGAAAAATCTTATGCTATAAAATAGATTAATTTATTCAATTTGTTAGCTTTTACTGGGTTTCTTACAGCTAAACAGCTCAGGGGTCTGATGAGGTTGGGAGGGGAGAGGGGAACAATTTTAACTTTGAGCTTTTTAATTTTGAAATTTGCGATTTGAGAAAAAGCCTGACTTGATGGTTTAAAATGAAGGTCATTTTCAGATTCTGCGCTAAAAATACTCAAGAATCAATTTTCAAAATCTAAAAAACATGGCGCAACCCAAAAGTTAAAAGGCAGTGTAATCTAACAGTATTTTAAAATATGCAACATTCTGTAAAGAATTGAGGCTGTTGTTTTTCATCCTTTTACTTAACAAAAATTCTGTTATTTTTATCCTCTTATATGTTCAGTACAAATTGTATATTTTGCAGTAATATGTCAGAATTATTAAAGATTTCAAATTTATATTGCAATGCTAATTTTACTCTCAACCATTTTTTTTTTTTTTTTTTTTTTAATGTATCAGACGAAATGATATTTCTACAAAATTTGTGAATGATCCCTAATTTGCAGCAAAAATTATGCTCCAAATTTAAACAGCAATTACTCGGTCAATTTTAATTGTAGAATAACAGGACTTTTTTTGCCTTACTTGTCAGTGTAAGAGGAAAATTTTACTAAATATAACTTATAGTACCGGGGGACCGTATAAAAATTTAGATTCTGTAATTCTTCCCTAAATTGTTTTTTTGCTTCAAACTTTTTTTTTATCTTAACACATAATTTTAACCACTTTTGTAATTGGAAGTATGCATCTAGGACCAACGGGTGCGAAAATAAAGGTCGGTCAGATTATACGTGGAGACACTGTATAAAAATATTTCTGGGCGGTGTGGGCCAGCATTACCTAGTTTTATGTGCACTAAACCCTGCATTACATTCAGTGTTGCCAGATTACGAAATTATTTAAAATATATACTACTTTTTCAAATAATAATAATATTTGCTTTAATTTAGTGGTGGAATTCTATTCATTAAATAACTGATTTTAGTATATATGACATGTTTAGTATTATTAATCATTTAACTTTAAAAACAACCGATTCTATGAATCAGCGTTGAGATGTTTTCTGATATTGACTTTACTAGTACAATACACCACTACATCCAACTCCGTTATGTGCCATTAATATTAGACGAGGTCAGGACCGTAACCAGCGAATCATGTCAGGGGAAGGGGGCTCTGAAAAATTTTGGGGTTGGCTAAACAGATGACTATTTATTATTACGCGTTTCCTCCATTTGTACAGGTCTCAATAATATTCTTCTCTCCCTCAATTCCTGACACATTCAAGAACTAAGTTTCTTTCCTACTTGTCTAAAAATTTCAGATTCTCTCATTCATGCTCCTAGAATCGAATAACGTTCTCCATTTTCCAGTAAATTCCATATATCTTGAGTTATTGCCAATTACCACACGACAACTACCATTTCGTCGTGGTTATGACATGAAAATCAGCCTACAGCTTCATATTTGCCGTCATGTTCTGATAGATTGTTAACTGTTATACGAAAACGTAAAACGCTATTCAATTCCTTAAAGCCTGATTGTCTGCAAATTGTATGCCTTTATTAATAAAAAAATTTCGCGAAGTTGTTTAGATTTTAAAACAGCCTTATAAAACATAAAATTCTTTGAGCTTGAATAACCATACCTGCAAATTTTTCCTTTATCAATAAAAATTATTTCTCAAATGTGTCAGAAAGAAGGGGATTTAAAAATGAAAATAGGTTTAAATACAATATCCACAGTTTACACGAAGAGATTTTTCTGGTAAACCTTATAATCAGGGTTGTAAAAAACCCAGCCCGGGCGGGTAGCTGGGTAGGTACCCGGGCAGCTACCCACTACTGCACGGGCCCGGCCCGCGAATTTTCAAACGGGCCGGCAGAATTAGGACAATTTTTTCAACGGTCCGGGCCGGGCCGACAGACAAAATAAACGGGCCGGCAAAAAAATTAATCGGGCCTATCGGCCCGATATAAGAATTCAAGCGAAGCAGATAAAATACGAGCCATTTTCAATGAATATGATTTTCTCGAGAAGTATAAATGTGCGTCACGAGCCGATGCGAGTTTAACAACATCAATACAGAAATTGGCTGATTGAGATCGGCATCGTACAGTTACAATATGTCTGATTCCGGGTTTAATTTTTTTCAGCAGACTCGTGCCGGGACGGAACGGGTCGTAATCGACCTCAGGATGTGTAGGACAGACATTATGTTTTGTAAAAGAATTAATAGCGATAATGAACTTCTGTTAACAGTATCTTCGGAAATGTACCTTAAGGTGGTTTTCATATTGACTGCTCAACAATGCGAAACTCTCAGACACATTTTCTGACTCATTTTTAACTATAAAGGCATAAAATTGACAGGCCTGAGTATTGAAGGTATTTGGGATCGAATAGCGTTTCCATTTTTCATAAATTACGTACAGAGATAACAGAGACTCTTGCACGTGACTGTACGTTTTCTCCTTTCCTGTGCTATCGCTTCTGGAAATTCGATTCAGAACGCTAACTTTGGCAGTATTTTCTGAAAGATATATTACTTTTATCTAAGGAAAAAACGGCATTTACATGGTTTCTGAATAAGAATACCTGCCAATCTCACGCGTTTCCGAAAAGAAATGAATTCATAAATGTATCAAAATGTAGCTCCTTTGGATTTGAGAAAAGCCTTAAAAATGACAGAAATATTTTCACAAATCCACATTTTACTATACAGCTTCAAAAGTTATCTTGTTTTTAATAGTTTGTTCTAAACTACAATAATCTTTTAATGAACCCTTATTTAAATTTTGAAACGTCTGTAGAGACGTTGACTAAAACACTAAGTAATCGTTAACGTTTACTATTGTGTGTTTTCTGTTTTGCGAACATCATAGTAATGTAAAATATATTGTAAAATGTTCCCATAAATATGTATGTAGTATTCATTAAAAGAATCTTAATTGTGTGTTGAGAAAAAACTGATTTTTTTTTTTTTTTTTTTTTTTTTTGTAGAAATTGTGTCGGCCGGGCCGGGCTCGGGCCGAACTTCCAATTTTTACACCGGGCCGGGCCTGGAAATTCCGGCCCGTGCAGACCTCTACCCACTACAACCCTTAAGGTTGTAAAAAACCCAGCCCGGATGGGTAGCTACTAGAGATGGGCAACATCGTTCCTTTTAAGGAATCGTTCCAGCCGAAATCGTTCACCGAAAGGAACGAGTTCATTGGAGTCGTTCCTTTCGGAATCGTTCCGAAAAAAAGGAACGAATCCGAGAAAAAGGAACGATTCCGAGAAAAAAGGAACGATTCCGAGAAAAAAAGAACGATTTTGAAAAATAATGGATTCCAAGGGGAAAAAAACACTTCCGAGATAAAGAGAACCACACGCAATCCATAATATTTTTTACTAATTTATTTTCTTATGTACCCATCCATTTTCTTAGGCATCCAGTCGCTTTGATTTTGTAATGTTTTGGACAGATGATTTTGTTTTTAAGAGTTCATTTCATTGATCAGCGTGTGCAATTAATTTGCAGTTATTTCGAACTTTATGATTTATGGTATAAAGCATAATTCCTCTTGGAAATTTAAGGGCGGTGCAAGGTCTATTCGATTTTCAGTGTAATCATTGGTTTCTCTTGAAAATATATCGTCAAATGACCGTCCACTTATATTATTATTTTATATAGTGTGTCTTTACTCTCAACGATGTTCAGTGGCTAAGTCCTAAACCGTTAGTCATAGACCTATAGTTCCAATTACAAAAATGTTTTAAATAAGGTAAAAAATTATTTTGAAAGTCGTTTGGATCAATAAAAATATTTCTAAAAAAGTTACGAAATTTAATTTTTTATACGGTTCTCCGCCCTATAAGAGATATTTAGTAAAAATTTCCTGTTCTCTTAAAAGAAAGACAAAAAAAGTCCCATTCATCTAACACTAAAATTCATGAAGTTATACGAAACTTTGAAATGCAAGACTTATGCCACTTTTCTGCATCCGAATACACATGAGTGTAGCCATGCTTCTAGGGGTCGTAAACAAAGTGCTTAAAGTATTTGAAGGATTTATTTTATGTGTAGCTGCACTTTGAAAGAAATCGTATTACGACAGATTTTTGTAAGGATTTGAAGCTGTTTCTTTTCATGATTTTTTTAACAAAAACTATGCTATTTTTATAAGCTTTTATTTAACCTATTAACCGCCAAAACTATAAGTAGGAATTTTCAAATTTCTTGTTGAAAGTCGCTTGTCACCACAAATTCAGAAAGGTAATTTCCGCTTTATTAAAATATCAAAATTTCTGCCAATAAATAAGGCAATTTTTTTAATTGTAAAATAGTGGTGACAAAGTAATTAATGTAAGCATGAGCAATTATTTTGACCTTTGCGTGAACGCAATACCAGCGGGTAACGGGTTAACTTGAAACGATCGTATGTATGTCTTTCCAGTTCAAAATTTGTACTCGAAATTCAACTCACTTTAAAATATGCGATCGAGGTTAAATTTTACATATTGACGTAAATCAGATGACAATGTAATATTATTATGATTTTCAGTGCTTACCATTATGTACTTATTTTACAGGGTAACACAAAAAATTTCGGATAGATTACTGCCAACAAGTTTTCTAAAAAGTTTTAGATTAGATAACACAAGACTGCGATGGTTGTGTTTTTTTATTTTTAAAATTATGTATTTTTAAAATTATGATTTTTATGTATTTTTTAGCACTGAATCCGAAAATTATCTTCATTTTTAACCATCATGTCAGAATTTTTCGCAACTAGTAAATTTCAAAATTGAAAAAATAGCTAATACTATAAAATAGAGTCGATGGTTGAATTTTTTAACTTTTACGACTGATTTGTATGTGCTTTTTAGCACTGAATGTAAAAATTACCTTCATATTTAACCATCATGTTAGACTTTTTTTGTAAATGGCAAATTTCAAAGTTAAACTAGTATGTTGTGGCCATCACAAAACTTTCTTCTAAATAAATCACGTCAATTAAATCATTTAAATAGTAAAAGAAATTACATCAATTTAGAACCAATTCGTATCAAAGTATACCTGAATTTGAAGTTTGATGAAAATTCGTGCATTACTTATTGAGATAGAGCTGTAGGGGAAATTCTGAAAAATGCAGCATAGCAGCGCCACCTGTTGAGCGATTTGCACCAAAACACAAACAGCACTAATTCATATTAAGGTATACCGGAATCTGAAGTTTGATGAAAATCGGTGCATTAGTTCTGGAGCTAGAGCTATTGTGGAAATCACAAAAATGCAGCACAGCAGCGCCACATGTTGAGCGATTTACACGAAAAGGTACAAAACATCAATTCATGTCAAGGACTAACAGAATCTGAAGTTTGATGAAAATCCGTGCATTAGTTCTGGAAATTGAGCTATTGTGGAAATCGTGAAAAATGCTGCATACCAGCTCCACCTATTGAGCGATTTACACCAAAACATAAACAGCACTAATTCATATCCAGTATACCTAAATCTGAAGCTTGTTGAAAACCCAAGTATTAGTTCTTCAGATAGAGCTATTGCGGAAATCTCAAAAAACGCAGCATAGCAGCGCCACCTGTTGAGCGATTTACACCACAAGGGGCAAAACGTCAATTCATGTCAAGCACTAACTAAATCTGAAGTTTGATGAAAATCCGTGCATTATTTCTTGAGATTGAGCTATTACGAAAATCGTGTGAATGCTGCAAAATGCAGCATAGCAGCGCCATCTGTTGGGCGATTTGCACCAAAACTTTACCAGCACTAATTCATATCAAGGATTAACGGAATCTGAAGTTTTATAAAAATCCGTGCATTAGTTCTTGAGATAGAGCTTTTGCGGAAATCCTGCAAAATGCTACATAGCAGCGCCACCTGCAGGGCGATTTACACCAAAAACTAATGAAGGTCATTTTCGGATTCAATAGTAAAAAATACATAAAAATCAATTATCAAAAGTTAAAGAAATAACAATCACATCTATTTTATACTATCAGAATCAGATTTCCGAAAATTTTTCACTTTTTAGCTTTCAAATTTACGATTTGCAAAAAATCTGTACTTTGTGATAAAACATGAAGGCCATTTTTGGATTCAGTGTGTAAAGAATCGAGGCTGTTGCTTTTCAACATTTTATTTAACGAAAATTCTATTATTTTTTTCCTGTTATATGTTTAGTACAAGCTGTATATTTTGCATTAATATTTCAGAATGATTATAGATTTCAAATTTATAATGCAATGTTAATTTTACTATCAACTATATTTTTGATATATCTGAAGATTATTTATATTTCTAGTAAATTTGTAAATGACCCCTATTTCGCAGCAAAAAATATGCTCCAAGTTGAAACAGCCATTACTTCGGTCAGTTTTAGTCGTAGAATAATAGGACTTTTATTTGTCTTACTTGTAAGTGTAATAGGAAAGTTTTACTAACTATAACTTGAAGGACCGGGAGATCGTATAAAAAATTAAATTTCATAATTTTTCAAGAAATGATTCTATTGACCCAAATCACTTTTTAAATACTTCTTTACACCCATTTAAAACATTTTTGTAATTGGAACTATATGGCTATGACTAACGGTTTAGGAATTAGCTATTGGACATCGTTGAGAATGGACATCCTGTATAGGAAATTTTATTATTGCTCTGATATTTGTCACCAGGGTCTAGGAATTTTTAGTCTCATAGATTCCTCTTCAAAATCTACCTCTAGGTAATCTTAATTTCATTTTTCATTCTGAATCTCATTTTTCATTTGGATGGCCCTACTGGTTTGGATATGTAACTAGTTAAAGCAGATTACATTTTTGTTCCAGTGTCCGTACTTTCAATAACTTTATGCCCTTTATCGTCTTTCTCCTCAGCTCCCTAACTTTACGCACACAGGATATTTCGCATAATTCATCAACATTATTATCACTGCCTTCAGGATCTGGTTCAGAAGTGAAACACCCTATTCTATAGCAATCATCTTGTAGTGCAATTCAGTGATATATATCAATTTTAATGCATTTGAAATAGCTTAATGTCATTAAAATGCGCTGCAAACGATTTTTTCCCGTTGACCATAGTGTAACGAAATACTTTTGAGTGCCCCTGTAAATAAACTATTAATGCTACACTCTTCATATTGAATACCAAACATCCCATGGTAAACATCATTAACATATATCAATTGCATGGGAATCCGAGTATATTTACGGGAGTTAGGTATATTACACACTGAGACCACACAACGACACAAAGCGCAATATGAAGTGCAAAAACCGGTCGAAACAAAGAACGAAGTTGTTGCAAACTTGTTTTAAACCAGTTTTTCTAGCGAATTCAAGCGACATGTCTTATGTGTCGCCTTAGTGTGTGACTTGCCTTAGAGCGTGAACAGACGGTCTGACGGACAGACAAACCGCATTCATAAACACTAACTTTATTGGAAAGAGTTAAAAAGTAAAGCACGTTTTTGCACACTGTCTTTCCTGAGTGACTGATGTATGTCTCGTCTTTTACCCTAACATCGCTATTTGTGAACTGCTGTTAACTACGTAGAATTTTAATAAACTTACAACTCTTTTTGAATCTCCAATTTCACGAGAACCTACCGGAATTTCTCTAATTTCACACCCTCATCCGCCGTCACCTTCTCTCCACTTATATGATACAGAACCTCAGTTCGGTGTGAGTGAATTGCAATGCTAATATGTTTGTTTGGATTGGGATCTTTGGAGCTTCATAACTCATGAAGTCATGGAACACTTGTGTTACACGAAAGGGTAGAAGTTCCTTCAGATGATTTGTAAACAGATTCATTAGCAGGGCTATGGCTAGTGATATTTATAAGATAATATTATATGCATTAATATTATAATATATATATATATATAGTAATATATATGATTTTATTCATATATAGTACATATTATCTCCGCCAAAAGATATAGTGATTCACTAAACTTCAAAGTTCTATTTCTTTAAATTTGAAATTTGCTAACATTTTAACTGAAAAACGGTTTATTGGTTTAATTAAATTAAACAAATTGAAAGTATGTCCATTATTATTACAGAGTGGTAGTACTATATAAAGAACTATCCTTTTGACGATGTTTCGGCCGTTGAATGAAAGATATCTGTTGTAAACGTATTATAGATAATACCGACCTTAATTTTTTGAGAATTTAACTATTTTTTATTCGGAGTTAAACTTTTTATTGTCAAAACTATTTAAAATAGATAAAACATTTTGTTAAATTCAAACTTTTCGGAAAACTTTATGTAATTTAAGAAAATAAATAAATCTTCTAAGTGAAAAGAATAACAATAAGAAAGGAAAATACATAAAATTTAGTATCGTATTTGCAGTAAGTTTTACCTCAATAAAAACGGAAATTTGGTATTAGGCTTGAAACATTAAATTTAGTTTAGCATGAAGGGAGCCTTGATTTGCTCGAAATTAAACTCAGATATGTATTATCCATCACCACAGTAACAGGCATTAATCGTGGCATTGATTTCGGGATTTACGAGTATCAATAACGATCAAGAAATCTGAATTATTATAAGAAATTATTACGATAAACGATTTTTTTTGCTTTTATTTTACGTTGAATTAAAACAAAGTCACAGTTATTTAAATTCTAATTATTTAGCAAGAAATAGAAGTAAAATAACAATTGAAAAAACTGTACAAAATCACAACGTGCATTCTTTGGAAACCAATAATTAAATTCGTATATTGTAAAACTTTTTAAATGCAATATTAACCTTCCGCATACCAGACCGGTGCAACAGACCCGATAGATACATTCAAATTGATTTTTCACATTTTAAAAAATGAAAATTTTGTAAATATGTGACTTTTTCTGGAATGTTCTACTCAAAAGAATAGAACATCCCAGAAAAAACCCATATTTACAGAAATTTCAGTTTTTAAAATAAATTAGAAATATCCTTATAAATGTACCTGTCGGGGCCATGGAACCCCTCTGGTAGGCGGAGGGTTAACATAAATCTATTAAACCGAAACAAGCATAAAATATGCAGCTTTATATATGTCGCAGTGTTGGAGAAAGTCCGATAATCTATATGTAGCACGTGATTTTTCTTTCCCGTTTTTATACTCAAAACGGCCATTAAGAGAGCGAACCGCGGTTAAATTATTTCAATCCCACCCACCACTATTACTGTTATCTTATTATTATTATTAGACATTATGCTTTTTGAAATATTCATTATCTTAAGAAAGAAAGAAACGTTTTACAAAAATTCCTTGTTCTAACAGATTTTACTCTATGTAATAAACCTCAATGTAAGTTGATTAAAACAACAATCTTAGGGAGTTTCGAGATTTTTTTAATCATCTTCTTCAGGAGAGAAAAACAAGACGCCAAACTGTAGAAATAAAGTGGTACTCGAGCGCTCGTAGCTGGTCATATATTTATTTTGACAAAGAGGATTCTCAAATTGAAATTATGTTTGAGGAAAAAACATGAAATAGTGAAATATGCATGAAAGTGCGTAACTCTACAATTATTAAAATAATTGAAAATCAGTTATTATTATCCTATTAAAATGCAATTTTTCTGGCCTAGTGATATATTTCTTACATTATTCAAAACTGTTTCTAGTCAGATTTAAAAAAATATTTTTCACTAGTAATTAAACAAGCATTTTCTTTGTTTTTCTTAAGGCTGTTCTTAAGTGATCTGCTCAACAAGTGTAAAACGTTTTGACACATTTACAAATTCATTTTTTAACAGAAAGATATAAAATTGGAATGTTTGCCCATGGAAGCGATTTGGAATCGAACTGTGTTTTCCATCTTTTGATCAGTAAATTACCTATTGAGTTATAATCGATTTTGATCACGTGACAAACATGTTTTTCACCTATTTTTGAGAAATTATGCCTCTTTCGCGCGGAAATTCGGTTCAAAACGCCCACTTTGACACTATTTTCTGAAAGACCTATTGCGTTTGCAAAAAAAACCGGAAAAAACAGCTCGATTACATAGTTTCTGAACAACAACACCTGTTCGTTTCATGCATTTCCGAATAAAAATAAATTAAAACTTTTGTCACAAATTTATCCTTTTGGATTTGAGAACAGCCTTAAGAATTCATTTAGCAAAAAATTCATTTCGTATGATACATTTACCAATTAGAAAATGTATTAGTGTATTAAAGTACACATGGTGTTCCATTACCCTCGCGGTGCAGGTACTCAATCGGTAAAGCACGTAAAGTTTCTGGGTTCGAATCCCATCTCGGGCACTTTTTCTCTCAGGTGTAAAAAATCCAATTCGTATAAAATATTTTTTTTAATTATTTCTTTCAGATTAATTTAGCACAAGAAGATGAAATAGTATTGTTTATTAAACGCCCTACTCCGCCCCGCACTTCAATTTCTTTTTTCTTTCTTTCTTTACTTTTCTTTTTTTTTTGAGGAGGGGGGGGGGGGGGGGGGAGGTGGCACACACATTAGAAGGATATTTTGGCAATAAAGTCAGCTTTAATAGAACCAAAATCTGTTATTTTGAAATAAAATAGCGTATTTTAATTTATTAAAACTGGCCAGTCTACAAGAAAAGAACCGATTCCCGAGGAATCGGTCCTTTTCGGAACGGTTCCTCGGATTCGGTCCTTTTCGGAACGGTTCCTCGGATTCGGTCCTTTTCCGAACGGTTCCTCGGATTCGGTCCTTTTTGGAACGATTCCGAAATGGACCGACTCCGAGGAATCGGTCCTTTTCGGAACGACTCTGAGGAATCGGTCCTTTTCGGAGTCGGTACATTTTGGACCGATTCCGAGGAATCGTTCCGAAAAGGACCGATTCCGTGGAGTCGTTCCTTTTCGGAATCGTTCCAAAAAGGACCAAATCCGAGGAACCGTTCCAAAAAGGACCGAATCCGAGGAACCGTTCCAAAAAGGACCGAATCCGAGGAACCGTTCCAAAAAGGACCGAATCCGAGGAGTCGTTCCAAAAAAGACCGAATCCGAAAAGGACCGATTCCTTTTTACAGAATGGAATCGTTCCTTCAGTTTCACTGCCGGAATCGTTCCTTTGGAGTCGTTCCTCTACAAATGACAGATCTCTAGTAGCTACCCTCTACAACAACCCTGCTTATAATAAATGTAACCTTAAACTTTTTAAACTTTCTTAACCTTAAATGTTTTTTCTTATTCTATTTGTATAAATTGACAATCTTTTTCCTTCGTAACTTCCTTCTGTTGGCGAAATATATATTGCGTTTTCTTGTGATATTTAAATCTACTGTCAACTAAACACATGTTGTCAACAGACAAACCATTAAAATTTAGAAAAACATGCTTTTAGTGAATACTTGGAAGACATTTTGCCCATTGCTTTCCTAATTATCGATCAGTTTGAATAACATATGTCTACTTCCTTCACTTTGCAGATAACATCGCTTTTAAAATGTCCCTAAACATGTGGTGACCGGCTTATGCATCTGGACTTAATTTTTTCAGGGGAAAGGAATTTTCCTATTTATCTTGCTTTTCGAGAATTGTAGATAATATAACACAACTAATGTGCTTCGGAACAAACTTTTTTGGAATATTCTGTTGTATTCAAGGACGCTGAATTACCTAACATGTGATTCTCGGAAATGTGTTTTTTTTTTCTTTTTGTCAGATTAGTTAAAATTTACATTTTGTACAAAATAAAAAATAGTGATATGTTTAAAGGGGGGGGGGCTCTAGAGGAAGCTGGGGGGGGGGGGGCTCAGCCCACCCTGCTCCCATCTGGTTATGGGCCTGGACCAGGTGGCAGTTCCATAAACCATAACCTCATAGAGTTTATGGCTGAAATTCCAGGATTGGATAGAACACTATTAGCATATTAAAATGGAACTGGCTTGCCAAAGTCATATCTTGGTGGAAACCACCTGCAGACACAATTTTAGTGGTTGACTGGTAGATCCCCATTGAATTTTCATTGAATGATAACATATCAGTATGGAAAGAGATGAAAGAATGCAGGAATTCCATTTGAAAACTCAATGGGGATCTACTAGTCAAGCACTAAAATTGGGTCTGAAGATGGTTTACACCGAGATAGGACTTGGCAAACAAATTTCATTTTAATATGATAAACAAGTTCTATCTAAACCTGGAATTTCAGCTGTGAACTCAACGAGGTGATGATTTGTGCAGCCATCAACCCCCAAATCTACAAGACGAAGTTAATTCTGAAGATGACGATAGTGAGTTTTTGAATACACTGTACAAAAATCAAATTGCTTCTGAAGTGTAAGCGTGCATTTCTGTATTAAATTAACCCACTGAACATGCATGTCACCATGAAAAACCTTCATTGGCTCTTGTTTTGGAAGTACAGATGCACAGTCAAGATTTTTTCCAAAAATATGTATTTTTTAATTAATATTTAAAAAATTTATAAAATGTAACCAATAATTTTTTTAACAAATCTATTTCTAGAAGCTTCAAATATGTTAATCTAATATTACAGCTTATTCCATCAAATAATTTTTAACTTATGCTTAAAAAATTATCCACATTACAGTTTGTTTTGGAACAATATTAAAAAGGCATTTAACATTTGAAGTTCCAGATGTTAATTTAGAACATCTGTACATATCCTAAATCACTATATGATTTCACGTTTGATATCTGAAAATAAAATTTAGTGAAGAATCCAAATATGATGTCAAATTTAGATCTTAATACTGAAAATGTCAAAGTTTGTTACAATTTCAATAGGGATTTTATGAATTTTTGCGATAAACTGGGATCTGAGAACTATGAGGAGCTTGTAAATTGAACAGAGCTGCCCCTGAAACTGAACACAAAAGCAATCGAAAAAGAAAGATTTCTTAGTTGACAGCAAAGTTTAATGTTTTGATATTGTTCATAAATTCTTAATTTCATGTAAAAAGTAAAAAAAAATAAAATAATAACTTGATTTTTTTTAATAAATTGATTATGTTCTTTGACATTTAACTTAAAATCATAATTTTTCATACTAGCCATATTTTTTCACCAAGAGCTAACATCAAAATTATAATTGTTAATCATATTTTGTGACCTTAAATTAGTATAAAAATATATTGTTTATTTAAAAGGCAAAAATAAAAAGTTTTATTTTGTAGACCAGTGATATTGATGAAAATGTTGCAGTTTCCAGAGAACTTAGTGATGCAGATATATTTAAAAAAAAAAAGAAAATTTAAAGAAGCAATTTAAAAAAAAAAGAAAAAAAAAAAAGAGAACAATTCCTGTTTCTGAAGATGATGAGGGAGTAAATTGCATTTCACCTCCAAGCAATCAAGAAGCATAAGCAGCAATGGTGACACTACAGTGGACATGCCAAAATCGTTTACCTCCAAAGGCCAAATTAACCATTGTATACAAAGCTGTGAACCACATTACAAAAACAACAACAACTATTGTATTATTGCAGATAATGAAATTTGTACGTAAAAAATACAACTTTGTTAAACAAGAAAGAAATAAAACATGAACAATTCCAAAGCTGCCTATCGTAAAAATTAAAATTACTCACTGTAAAATTTTAAAAGAAATATTCTTTTAGTAAAAGACATCAATTTTAATTTTTGCAAATGCAAACTTTTATTATTCTGTAAAATTAAAAACAGCAAAGATGTCGTACATAAGTGTGCTGCCAAACTTAAGTAAAAATACGTTCAGATAAAAAGATTTTTAAATGCATATCTGGCATTTAAAATTTAAATCGCAATCAAAATATTATTAAGAGCATTGCGCTGATCTTTTTGTTGTAATTGCTCTTCTATATAAAACCGATCACTGCAGGTGCACTATTATTTGCAATATAGGGTTACTTTTTTTTGGCAACAAACCTTATTAAAGTCAAATTTTTCATAATTGAGTCTCATATATCATCTATAGTGGTATCGAAAACAGGAATAATTTACAAGAGCTCTTTGCTTATTTTTAAGTACACATCATGTCGGAGTATAAAAACTGCCAACTGAGTAGAGTTTTGTGCACCTGTATTTTCATGAATTACAATGTAATAAGCAAGAAATATTGAAATTATAGATTTGCTTTATTATTGAAATTTTTGCCTACATCGTGAATTTTTCTAGCAATGATACTTATACGATTCAGTTTACATTATTTTCAAATTTCTTTAACTGCTCAGGACATCATTTCTTCTATGTCACAGTGAATGATTTCTACTTGCATACAATTGAATACAGTTTTTTTTTTCTTTTTTAAGCAGATGCGTTACCTTTAATGGTCTTCCTAAATAGGCTTTTTTTTTTAAACAAAGTATCAATTTCAAATCTAACAATTTATCTTTTCGAAGTTTTTCTACATATTGTGAGTTTTCTAGATATTTCTGAGTGCATTCTTCACAAACTCAACACAGTTTCTACATATCAAACATAAAATGTCAGTTTTTATTTGAATATAAAAGTATTGTAAATTGATTTTTGCCAATCTGTGATGTTAATCTTTAATTAATGTGTGTGGGTTTTGTTTTTTGTTCTTCCCCACATTGATAGCTTTAACATAATCTTCAAAAATATTAAAATGCATGACAGTACAAATATGTCTGTCAAAAGGAAATAAAAAGAGGATAAAGATTACATAGGACTAATTAATAATGACATGTTTTCTAACCTAAACAATGAAAATAATGAGCTCAAATACAAAATCCTTGATTTCTACTATGTATGCTCCAAGTGAAGAGCCAGGGATTTTTTTTTTCACAAGACAATTCATGTTACTTTCAAAGCTACTCATTTAAAAACTATATATTTTTTTTAATGTTTAATTGTTGTAAATTAACGCTGTATTTCAATACACTTTTTAGTACCTAATAAATAATGCAGTTAACACCAACACAATGCTGCCAGATTGTGGAAGTTTTTTATTCAAAATAGCTACCAATTTTTTTTTACTAGTAATAATTTATTTTATCCCAGAATGCCTATCAATAAATAAAGCAAAGATTATTTTGAAATAGTGGTAGATATGTTGAATAAAAAAATTCTTAAACTTGGCAACATTGCAGCTAAGGTCAGTGAAGATGTGATCACGAAAAGTATATTTTCTGAATCAAATATTAAATCAAACACAGAGAAAATGCCAAAGGCTTGGCAGGCCACTGATATGGCCGTGGACCACCTGTTTGACATGTCTACACTACGGTGTGGGTGATTTTCCTTTTATTTACAAAAAAGTAATTTTCAAGCCTGTGAAAGACAAAATTTCTTCAAACAGTCATTAACAAGTTTAAAAAGAAAAAAATCCGAGTTTCTAAATACCTTTTGTGTACTATTAAATTACATTTTTCTTCAGTGCTCATATTGACATACTGAGTTATTACAGTATAATTGCAATTCCATTCTTTTTGATGGAATGATTTTCCATATCTTTAGCGTATGAAATGATTTTCAGTAAGTCGAACTTACAATAACTCTAATATTTTTGCCGGTCTCTTAGAATTCGACTTATCGAGAATTCGTTGTAATTTAGATCACACCAGACAGATAAAGGAAATTTCAGAACTTTACTTGCAGTTTTACTCTGGTTTTAATCAAGCAAAAGGTTTTTTTTCCAAACATAAAACAGGGAAAAAAAGGAATAATTTCATTTTCTAATTGACTTCAGACTCCAATAGCCATTCATTAAAAAAGATTTAATTTCAAACCCAAAGATATTAAGGCCCATTATTATCTATAATAAAATATTTTAAATACAAATAACAGTAAAATATACAGTATGCCCGCTAATGTCCCTTCCCACCCTCCTATCTTCAGAATGGCTGCTGCTATATTCATAAAAGTGGTGTCTAGGTATAGTAAAATAGCCATGCGCTACTGAATGAAATCGCCTACGGTGTCACCTGGTGGGAATACTGTAGAGTTAGCATTCCTATCTTGAAAACGGAAAGAGATAGGGGAAAAAAAGTGATTTACAAGTTGTAGAACATAATCGATTTAGTATGAAAAGACATTTTGTGGATGTGGACATTAATGCAAAGAATAGAACGGTTAAAACGTGCATTTGTTTTTTAGCTATTCCCAACACTGTGACGTGACAAAATGATCTTAGAAAAAAAAAAAAAAAAAACACAACTAACAATAATATACCCCTTGAGATGTTCAAACTTTTCAATATTAGTTTCAATGCACATTTGTCCGAAAGATAATCATTTTTCCTTCCGTTCAAGTTCCGTGACGCCACAGTGTAGGAAATCGCAAATAAACAAATACACATTTTAAACATTCTATTCTTTGCATTAATGCCCACAAGGTGTCTTTCCGTACTAAATCAATGATGCTCGACAACTTTGTAAATCACTTTTTTTCCCTATCTCTTTTTGTTTTCGAGATAGGAATGCTAACTCTGCAGTTTTCCACCAGGTGGGGCCATAGGCAGTTTCATTCTGTAGCACATGGCTACTTTATAATATTTAGACACCACTTTTATGAATATAGGAGCAGCTGTTCCGAATTTAAGAGGGTGACAATGGACTTTAGTGGGCATACTGTATACAAAATATGAACTAATTTCATTTATCAGGTCACTTTATACTTCATTAATGTAAAATTACTGGGAAAATATTTCTATGAATAGTCTGCTTTTCTGAGAATGAATTTTGTGAAAGGTGATTTGTTCTGAGACAGAACTTTGTGGAAGGTCTATTTTCCAGATACAAAAATTTTGTGAAAGTCTGTACCTGGACCCAATTTTCCTCTAGTCAAACCCCAGAATGTAAATGCACTTATTAGCAGTAATGCAGTTTTAATTAGTTATTTTGTACCACAGTTGTCTTTATCATGGAATTGCATTTCCTATTTATATCACATTATCATTTTGCAGTTTTTTTGTAATAGATATGCTAGAGTCTTAATTTTCAGATAATGAATACAGGGTCAGTTAAAACAGGCAATTTCTTTCATGGCAGGATTGAAAAAAAGATATTTCAATAACTAACCATAGCTAGCAGACCAGTCATGATATCTGAGGACTAATAGGTTCTCAATGCTCATAAGAGATATTGCATATTAAGTTATAATGATGTGCATAATAGTGATTTTGAAATGATAATTTCAATGTTAAAGTTAGTATTTACCTTTTGAGGTTTCTCCATAATAAAAAGGCAATAGCAAACTACTCATTTCTTATAATACTTGTAAGCGAGTTTAAATTAACAAATACCCAGTTTCTTCCCACAAGGAAAGAAAATAAAACAAAATTTAAGAGATTATAGAAAGCTTGCAAAGCTATTCTATTATTATAATTGTTCTTAAAAAAATTTGAAGAAATATATCTGTGACTTTACATTTTTAAAAGATTAAGTTACATCAAAATAATTGGTTCTGCATTTATTTCTTTTATCCATATACAAAATATACATATTTAAAAATGTGGAATGAATAAGATCACAGTTCCATTACTTTAAACAAATATTTCGAAGATTCTTTAACAAGTCAAAAATACAAAAACCTTATAATTACAACATATAGCTAAAATAGATAGTTCAAATTAAAAAAAAAAAAAAAAAAAAAAAAAAAAAAAAAAAAAAAAAACTTATTCAAAAAAAAATGCAAAATTGAGCCAGGCAAAAAAGAACTATGTACAAAAATGAAAAATTTGCTAAAGAGCTACTTTTTTTTTTTTTTTTTTTTGCCTGCTATGACTTTATAAAAACAAAAATGCTTCTGATTTTATAGAAGAAAAAATATCAAAAGTTTAGTACACTATATAGTTTATTAATTAGATACCAATTTGGAAGATAAAACTGTCTCCAAACCTATATTCTTAAGGAGATCTTACAAGACTGATAAAGAAGAATGAAATTATTTAAAAATACCAAAGCTCAAAAACAAAATTTGTAATTTGAACAAATGGGTAAATTTTTGTTTTGAGATAATTTTAATTACTGTTAAACAACAAATATCAATCGAATTTTTTTTTTAAATCAAGCAGTTAAATTTGCATGAAAAATTCACCTGTAATATTTTTTAATATAATGCAATATGATATGAGAAAGAAAGGATCATCTAGAATACTTGAAGCATTCATCTCATTTGCAAATAAGGCTAGTTACACATCCTTTAATAACATAAGATTTGAGAAAATTAAATGTGAATATTTTTCACAACACCTATTGTTTTGAAACTTGGGAATCTGATACAATGCATCAGTAAATGCAAATTCTACGATGTCCTATGCATCAAAATTTCTTTTCTATTCTGATGCACAAAATATTACTATAACTTAAAACATACAAATACATAATCTATCATAGCAAATGGTTTCAGAATTAAGATATATACACCATAAATTACCGCTAGCAAAATACATAAACTCTTACTTTGAAAACGAATTTTGAAATTTCAAGTTTTATTTTATTACACAGTAATTACTTTTTGATGACTTAATACAATAATTTTGAGACAAATATAAATAAACAGCAATTAGTAGTTAAATAAGAATTAAAAGAAACAATTTTCCAATCCTGTCTGCCTTTCCTGCATGCTGAGTGCTTGAAAACTGTTGTTTCGGATATTTCAGAAATTTCTAGGGTTTCTTCAGGAGGTTTGAAATGAGTTTATTTAAAAGAAATCCACTTTTCCTCTTCAGCATCACGAAAGATTCTTTCAGATCTTGGAAACTTTAGCATGAAATAAGCACAATACTTCAAATTACGTTTAGATCTTTTCACCTTTTCTTTTCATGATACACTTTAATTCGTATAAAGTGCAGTTACACTTTTTTTTTTACCAGCTACAGCAGGGTTTTCCAACTGAAGTATAGCAGATATCACTGGTTGTTACAGAAGCTGGCTAATTTCTTCAATTAAAATACAATTTTTACACTTAATATAAAAAAGAAAAAATCAAAATGAAACACATGAAACCTACTTAAATTACTGATAAAAGGAAGGTACTTTTATTTCACCGGGTTAATGACATGAATGGATAAGAGGAGGGAAAAAAAAACTGTAAAACAGAACCATGTGAAGAAATACAGGGAAGATAATAAAATACAAAACGAAAATTTATATATATTTCCCTTGTACAGTAAACTTTTGCTGTTTTTTATTTATAACAACATGCTAGATTTTTAACCATGTCAAACCAACTTTCCTTCACTAAATTAAAAAACAAAAGAGACAGAGGCACATTTGCATGCAAAAGTTTTCACTAATATATTAATAACAAGTCAGCTGACGACTACAGCAATGGTTCCCAACCTATGATATACAGAGCACTAAAGACGTAGTGGCTGAGCTAAGAAAATAAATAAAAGTTAAACAAAAAATAAAATAAAAATAAGAAAACTAGAAGCTACAACTTGAGTGAGAACTTGCCCTTCCTCTTGGAGATAACACAGTTACTCTGCTGTATATTTCTAAACATCATTAATTTATACAGCAAAGGGAATAGTCAGCCTAAAAGGTTCCATTAGGAAAATTGATTCTAAAAAGGGCTTTGTAAGTCAAAAAGGCTGGGAACCATTAACCTACAGAATACAGAATTGAATTTTTCTAATACTAATAAGAAAGATTAATCGCATATCACTTATACATGCAAATTCAGCATTACAATTTTTTGGCACCTTTTTTATATTAAAAAAGAGAATATGAAAGAAAAAAAAATTGAAATTATTTATTTTATTAACAAATAATGTTCTAAAATGTACTTTTATTGGAAATAAAACTAATTTTAGCAAAAAATGCCCCACTATTGCAATAGTTTGAAAAGGAACTTCTAGAATGAATTTTTATTTGAATCACACTATCCTTCTTATGGAATATATCTTTCATTAATTTATACTAAACTATGCAAAAAGATTTTTTTTTTTGTTTTTTTTTTTATAGGTAGTTGAGAATTTTTCTTCCATAAAGAATCAATATGTACACATTAGATTTTATACAATACATAAATAAGTCAGGGGAAAAAATACAACATAAAAAATACATATGTAACAGCTATTAAAGTCTAAGGCTAACAAACTTAAATATTATAAAGCACTGAAACATTTTGTTATCATTTAGAAGCCGTATGGAAACAAATATATATATATATATAGCATATTTAATTTATACAGGTGTATGTAAAAAGGCCCAGCTTTCATAAATTTATTGCACTGTATGTTTATCAAATATAAAAATTGATTCTTTTAAAAAGAAATTTGATATATATCGCTGAACTTTAATTTTCATAAATATTTGATAGTGTTTTAAAACATTAACAAGTAAAAATGTGTTTCTATGAAACAGTTAGAATTCAGATTGGAAAATCAAATGCTATATCAATGTTATGTTGTTCTGTTTGAAAACTAAATAATTTTTTTAAAATTAACCCTCTGACAGAAAAGTTCAAAGAAAGGAAATTACAGTATGAGAAGATATTTAATAGAAAACTCTCCTTATAATTTACAACATAAAATGTATAAAAAGATACTATTTCATATCATCTTCAATTTTTTTTTCACAAGTCCCAAATCAGCTGTTTTACATAGAATGAGTTGGAAAATAATGGCTGAAGTATAATCCACCACCTTAATAGCCATAGCGATCCTGTTAAAAGAAAATTCGCCATATTACTTATTTTTATAAGGACATTATACATCTAGACATGCATACATATTTCAATAATAAATAATAACATATCATCTCCCAAATTAATAACTGCTAATAATAGCAGATATTGCAAACACTTCTTTTACTACAAAATAAAATGGATGTTTATGAACTTATAATAAGCTACATACATTCATTTTCAGAAACTATAAGCTACATACATTCATTTTCAGAAACTAACATATTTTTAAGGCAAAATGTAAACTTTTATGCTAAAATATACAGAATAAATAGGTGTGAAACAAAGTAAGGATGGACATAAAAAACATTTTTATTTATTATATTTTCTACTTCAAATATTTATACACATTCATTCATACATATCAAATGGGTAAAAAATATGTTATTTCAGTTAGTATTTAACTGACTCCATTTAAGGGAAGTACTACTCAATTTTATCTTTCTTAATCCCGGTATGGATTAAAAGAGAAACCTTTAAAGGGTAGTAGAATATGACAAAACAAATATTAATATAACAGAGAATAAATGATTGACACTAGAGTTAAGGCACTCAGAGGCATTTTTTATATTAAAAAAAAAAAAAAAAAAAAAAAAAAAAAGGTGCAACTCAAATAAAACATGTTGTAAATAACTGTTTATTTTATTCTTACATAATACTTTTAGTGCTGCAAATTGCTAACACCAACTGATAAATACAAAAAATAAAATAAATAAAAAAATGATGCCAAACTTTAATACATACTATTTTACAAAAAAATTAAATGGGAAATATAGATTTACATAAAATTATAAATGCATTATTTAAAAAGTATTATAAAAAACTAGAATTACCATCTAATATTGATATTGCATATTTTAAATCTTTAACTAACTTCATTATCTATAATAATTATATCTTGCAAGATAACACTTTATATTTACAGCATGTCGGTATACCACAAGGCGGTTGTACATCCAGTTTACTCTCAGACTTATACTTATCTCATTATGAACGTAATTTTACTAATAATAATCTACATTTATATCGTTATATTGATGACATAATTTTAATTGATACTGATCATTCTGCTATTACTCCATTTCCAGTAGATTATCCCACTAATTTGGAATTAACGGAAAACCTTTTATCTAACAATACAATTAACTTCTTAGATCTTAAAATTACAATAAAAGACAACAAAACAATCACAGATTTATATGACAAACGTAAAGAATTTAAATTCAAAGTTAATACATTTACAAATTTTAAATCTTGTCTACATCATTCTGTATTTCGAAATATAATACTTAATCATTTATATAGAATAAAATGTTTATGTTCTTCTCCTCTAATTAACAATAATATTAAAAAACTAATTTATGATGCATTAAATCATGGTTTTCCAAAAAAATTCATATATTCATTAATATACAATTAGTATTTTTCTTACATGATCTTTTAAAACAAATTAACACATGCTTAAACAAAATTACAAAAAAATTATAAATCTCTATAAAAAAATAAAAATTGTAAAATAACATAAAAAAATTATTTTAGGTTGGATGGGTGGGTAGATGTTAGAGTACGGAGGAGGGTGGTGTTGTCTGGATAATACGCAATGGTTAATTTATAAAAAATGGGGCTTTTGTATTATTACTATATTTTTGATATGTATTTTATAAGGATGTTGAATTGATATTTTATATGTAATTGGTGAATTTCATTAATTATTAGCTTATTATTGTTTAATCTTATTTACAATCATTTGCTATAAATTTTAATTTAATAAGGACAATATCATATTAATTACTAATAGTATGCCATTTTTATAGTGATTAATATACATATAAGTATATTTAATATAAATAAAGTTATACTGTATGTATTAAAATTGGGTAATTATATTTATTATTATTCCTCTATTCTTATTAATATTTTAATATTTATTTATTTTCACTTAGTGTTATAAAATTTATTATCGGTTTAATGTTTTTGAATGTCCCACATTCATACTTTTAGGATTTTTATGGATGTATAAAATAATCCACACACTATATTTGTGCTTTTTAGGTAATCGGAATTTAAGTATCAGTTCACCTTCTTTATACTACCATATGTTTTTTATTTCCTGTTCATTTTATAATTATCTTATAATAGTTTTTATTAAAGATTTTTATATTTTTAATAATTATTTATATTAATTATTAATGAATTTATTTTTTTATAGCATATAGCTATATGCTATATATTATCGATGTTCTAGAATTATTTAAATTCTTAGTGTAGTTTAAATAAGTTTGCTAATAGAATATTTTGTATGCTTTTTAAATTTTATTAACAATAGTTTTTTTAAAATACATTGTGTGGTTTATATTCAGTTTATAAATATCTATATATAAGGATTTGTTTGGTTTTGCTGTTAATAAAACAATTGTTACATTCAATTGCTTACAACTGAAGCAAGTCTTTTGACAATTAAATCATAAAAGTAATACTAGATGGCAGCACCACAATGTGTTTTTTTTTCGATAAGTTCTAGATTTACTTATTCCAGCTACATTTCAGTTATAATTTACTACACCAGGAGGAATTTTTAGCTAAATTTTGACGATATTGTTTAATGGTTTTTAATTAATTTAATAGTGCATTTTAATTATGTAATTACTTTCTATTTATATTATTTTATATTATATTAAAAGTTATTTAACATTTATTTCAATATGTATTAACTGCATCCTATGGTATCAATTACTGTGATTTCTTAACTGTTTTATTAACCTTAATCTTTACGATATGGGTGCCATGTGCGCGTGGATTTATTCTAAATTATTAATCGGCATGGTGTTTATTATTTCATTTTATATCCTATAAATATTTAAATAGGTTTTAATGTTTTTTCCATTTCATATTATTTGTTTCTATTCTGTTTTCATTTTTAATCAATTCACTTGATTTTAATGGTTGTTTGGGCACAGGGGAAAATAACTTTTAGCTTTAGCTTATTTTTCCCACAGAAAACAACCATTTTGCTTATATCATTGAATTCTGTGCCCTTGAAAACGTAATTCAATATATAAGCATTTCCATTATTTGTCGGTGTCTACTTTCTTATTTTTCTTCCATAATAATTCTTATAATTAATTTAATCTTTTTTATATATATACTTACAGCTTTAATTCATAATATTACGGTTTTTGATGGTGGTAGGTTATGTTTAATTATTGGTTATATATATATATATATATATATATGTGTGTGGTAATATCCCATCTCCCCCCATTCCAAAAGTAAATAAATAAATAAATAATTTCTTATAATTATAATTTTTGCTAGTATTAATTGAACAATAAAATATAATTTAATGAAAAATTTGCATTTTTGAAAGAAAAACAAGCTTTGGTTTGAAATTATAAAATGTTATTCACAATTTATTTTCCTATGTTGTTAATAGTAACATAATCTGTTTCAATATTTATTTTATTTAATGGTTAGTTTTGAAGAAAACCAACTTCAATTATTAAAAAAGTAGAAAGAATAAGAACTAATTGCACAATTTAAAAATAGTTTTCAAGATCACATCTGATATTTAAATCTCTTATAGTGATATAGGGCCATTCCATGAAAAAACGGAAAAAATGTCTTGCACTTGACACTTTCATAAATCCCTGTATCCATTAAATTATAAATTGTTAAAATATAACTATACGTTAAAAATAAGAAAAACCCCTAGATTTTCAGTTTAGTATACTTGTTTTAATTTGAGGATACAATAACATTGTTAAAACAGCAGTAATATTCAGAAAAGCTGTCCCACACTAATGGAATGCTACTACAATGTTCAATTAGAAAAATTTCAAATAATTTCATAGCCATCTGACAAAGCCTTAGCCTTTTAAATGTAACGAGATTTTAAAAGAACACAAATTCAAATAAATACATTTAAAGATTTTGATCAGTACTGCAGACAGTTAACAGGTGTTTGTAAAAAGAACTCTTATTCTAAAAAAAACAATTCCGAATTTTTTTTTTTTTTTTAAGTATATAGATTTTAGAACCTTTTTGTTGCATTTAAAAATTCTGAGATGCTTATATAGATTTTAGGACCTTTTTGTCACAAAACATTTAAGAGCTCTTTTGCTCTCCCGGTGGCAGGGTTGGGTTTTTGACATGACAAGCGTCAAAACCTGGTTTAAACTGTCATAAAATGGTTTAAACCATCGAAAACTGTCAAAAACATGTAACTCACTGAAACATTTTAATAACAATAGGTATACGTTAAATAAGTCTATGATTTATGTAATCTTTTATTTAAAATTATACTAATTTAATAATTTTAAATTATTAAGTGCAGTAAAACATTTTTATTTTTTGGAATTTCCAATCAGAAGAAAATCCTTTTGTACAATTAATAATCCAGATCAATTTTACCCTGCAGCATGCTGTAGCACATAACCAGTTTAGTACATTTATTTACACCCAAATGATTTCTGAGTTTAGAGTGTATGAAATATTAGAAAATAGTCTTGTCTCTTAATTGTTGCTGAGCTAGCAGGACTTGATAGTAAAAGCATTGCTAGATGAGCAAGTTTTGAAGCAGACTCAGCCAAAAACCTATTGCGTCTAATGATACCTTTCCACCAAGTAATGGGGTCCTCCCTATAGCACTGTAATAAAAAGAGGGGAGACGGGATTCTTCAGCTTCATACACAATCAGTACAGGTACCCCTTGTCCCTTAGCAGTCCAGGCAATAGAGACCGTACAGGGGCTCTACCTAGCAAAATTCATGGTAGTTCTGGAAAAAGGCTTACTATATGTTTTTTGGGTCGCTGAGTCCGAATTTTTAACTTCCCGCCAAATTTTCCCGCGGCAACCCCCCCAAATTTTGGTAAAAAAAAGGTTTTTATTAAAAAAAATCAATTTTTTTATTGTTTTAGGGAAAAAGTATGTAGAAATTCAGAAAGTAGACAAAATTTGCAACAAATTAGATATATGACATTATGACTTAGGATGAAGGGGAAGGGGGGATCTGCCTCAGAACATGCGCGCGGTGCTGCGTGAACTAAGTTGCGCAATTCTAGTTAACCACTCACACGTTTACATTCACCCTCCCTTCTCCCCTCTGAGCTTTCTCTATAAGGTTTACTTTAAGTTTTTTGGGTCGCTGAATCCGAATTTTTAACTTCCCTCAAAATCCCCCCCCCCCCCCAAAATAGTTGTCTTTAACTTAAATTTCTTATTGTTTTAGGGAAAAAGCATTACGAAATTCAGAAACTAGACAAAATTTGCAACAAATAGGATACATGACATTATGACGTAGGATGAACGGGGAGGGGGAGAACTGCCTCTGAACATGCATTGCGGCGCTACGTGCACTAAGTTATGAAGTCCAGGCAATAGGGTATTTTACCTGGCAAAATTAATACCAGTTCTGGATTTCGACTCACTTTATGTTTTTTGGGTCACTGAATCTGAATTTGTAACTTCCCACCAAAATTTCACCTGGCAACCACACCAAAAAATTGATTTTTTGAAAAATTTGTTTTTTGAGAAAAGCACGCGGGGAATGTTCCGAGGCAGCCCCCTCTCTTCCCGTTTATCCTACGTCATAATGCCATATATCTTATTTGTTGCAAATTTTGTCTAGTTTCTGAATTTTGTAATGCTTTTCCCCTAAAACAATAAGAAATTTAAGTTAATAACAACTATTTTGGGGGGTTTTCGGGGGTGGGAAATTTTGGGGGGAAGTTAAAAATTCAGATTCAGCAACCCAAAAAACTTAAAGTAAACCTTATAGAGAAAGTTCGGAGGGGAGATGGGAGGGCAAATGTAAACATGTGAGTGGTTAAGTGGAATTGAGCAACTTAGTCCATGCAGCCCCACGTGCATGTTCCAAGGCAGATCCCCCCTTCCTCTTCATCCTAAGTCATAATGTCATATATCTAATTTGTTGCAAATTTTGTCTACTTTCTCAATTTCTACATACTTTTCCCCTAAAACAATAAAAAAATTGATTTTTTTAATAAAAACCTTTTTTGGGGGGGGGGTTGCCGGGGGAAATTTTGGTGGGAAGTTACAAATTCGGATTGAGCGACCCAAAAAACATAAAGTAAGCCGATTTCCAGAACTACCATTAATTTTGCTAGGTAAAATTCCCTATTGCCTGGACTATAGTGTTGGGATGTAAAATATAAGCCATAAAATGGTATGGTTTCATGATTTGATCTCTTCTTTTATTCAATTTTTCAATATGGGGATTAAGTGAACTTCCTTTTAGAAGACTGGGCCAATTTTATTCAGTTTTAAAATTGGAAAAATATTTTATGTTTAAAGAAAGCATGTTTTAAGATTTTGACTTTAAGCTTTAAAAAATTACTTCTCTTATTTTGTAAATGTTTAAGATTAGTTATACAGTTTCAATTTTGATGGAATGGTTATTGCCTAAACTAGAATAAAATTGATGCACATGATGATTGTTATACACATAGGTTTTTCTTTTTCTTAAAAAAAAAAAAAAAAAAAAAAAAAATCCCAAGCAAAGCTTTAAGATCTCTAAAGTAATAGAGAAATTAGATTTTAAGTAAGAGAAATTATGTGCAGTTCATGTGAACTTACCTCTACTTTTTAGGAAAGCACAATATTACCAAAAAAATTTAAATAAAAATTTTATCTTGTAAAAAAGTTGCACCTAACAATAACATTTTTATACTATGTATTAATAATTATTGATATACAGTAATAGTGAATTTTAAATATTACGTGTAATGTTGTATGTGACGTTTAATGTGAAATTTTAGAGTTCAATGTAGCATTTGAGGTTTTTGGCAGATGATTTTTTACAAGAGGTTTTTGATGTGATGGTTTAAACCCGACATAAACTGACGCATGTCGAAAACCTGCCAACCCTGCCCAGTGGTCCACTGTACATTTTCTAAGATCTAATAAATGACCTGCTCATTTTTATAAAGATAGGCCACAAAACCTAAACATGTTCAGAAAATCATAACATCATCCAGAAATAGAAGTCTGTTTACTAGCCTTTCGAAGCAAATTATATATGTTCATCTAAGGAGTTTATAACAGAGAATATTAGGTAGACTGAGATCGCTAGAATGCAGCAAGGCAAAACAGTTATCGACATAATGGGTACAAAATGGAAAAAATAACTTATTGAAGAGATTTACTTTAAAGTAATGCATGTAAATATCACTGAAGATAATGAGAAACCCACAGACAAACTATCAGTCATGCAATAAAAATTACTATTGAATATGAATGTATTTTGTGATAAACAAGTTCCAGTGAGGTTTGCTCATCAGTTCGAAACAGTGAGTAGCGAAATTCAGGTATTTTCATTGAAAACTAAAATGTCAAGAAAGAAAAATTGATTGTTATTTTCTTTTTAATAAGCAAACTGTATATGCTGATTGAAGGAAAAATGTCAAGATAGGAAAACTGTTTGTTATTTTCTTTTACCTAAGTAAAAAGTAATGTTCATTCAAGGAATTCATAACTTAGAGAATAGAGTTCATTTTAATTCAAAAAGGCAAAACAATAGTCAACATAACAGATGTTACATGGAAAGTTCAAATTGTTGAAGAGGTTAAATTCAAAATAATTGCATGTAAATATTACTAAGCATGGGGCTGAGGGAGGGGCATAGATTAACTGTCAGTCAAACGGTAAAAATTGCTCTTGAAAATAAATATGCTTTGTGATAAACAAGTTTCAGATTGATCAGTTTGAAAGGAATGCCGAGTTTATGGACTTTTGATGGAGCATAAAATCTTGCACAGTATAAGACAGAAGAAATGCAGGAAGATTTGGACAGTTAATCACGGATCATATAAAAACCTGGTAGCAGAAAGTTCGAGATGGGCAACAAGCATTGCAGAAATGTTTTTGCTTTCTGCAGACATTCTTTTACGTCGAACCTTTATTAGGCCCCACCCAATCGGTCGAACTTTTCCTTGGCACTGGGCCTGTCAGCTATTTCTTTTTATATATATATCACACCAGCGTCTAGCTAACATAGACATCCATTTTACCTATAGATCATTTTCTGCCCCTGAAGTATCTGTCGCAGACACTTCAAGAATTTTCTGCTACTGGTCATAAAAACATCAAGAATGATCCTGCTCTAAAAGGTTAAATTCATAATTGAGTTATCCCTTCTTATTTCCAATAGTACCAAACTTTCCCTGATTCCTTCTGTTTCATACTGTGCAAGATTTTATGCTCTACCAAATGTCCATAAATTCTGTATTCCCTTCAGACCGATTATATTAAACATTAGGACTTATTAAATACTTCCTTTCTTCACCCACCTCCCACCCTCACAATTTACACACTTTTAAAAACTGTTATGAGTTTGTTAATAAACTTTGCAATTTCACTGCAACACAAAACAGTGTGATTTCATTTGATATGAAATCACTTTTTATAATTGTACCTGCTCAAGATGCTTTGAAATGTCTGAAAAAATACACAGGGGTCAGAAGTAGCATGCTACTAGTAGCAAAACTACAGTAGTCATGACTTTTTACAGTAGTTTGTAGTGTAGTGCACTATATTTTAAACAAAGCAGTGTAATGAGTAGCACAATACAAAATTTTGGTAGTTTGTAGCGAGAACCAATATTACTTCAGAGAAAAAATGAGCCATTCTGGAAATCATAGGGCTGTAACTTGCTTCTTTTGTTCAAAATTTGTTCCGCTCAACAATTTATAAATCTCAGCAGCAGTGTATCGCAATACATCTCATGGATTTAAAGATTTTTCTCATTGACACCTACTGCTAAAATGAAGGACTAACACAACAATAAAATTAATATTATTGCTGTCAAAACTTGTCTATTTATTCGTTATTAGGTCTCCATGTTTTAATGCTGGATTTCTTATTATATGGAATTTCTTTATTTAAAAATTTACTTATTATTTGCATTTAGAGTTGTTTTCTGTAATTTCCTAGATTATAAAATTAGTCAACTCAATAAAACTAACTCCCAATAGAACTCAAACCAATTAACATATTAAGCTTATACTGGATTAAATAAACAAATCTACTGATAATTACTGTAAAACCTCCATAACGAACATTCTCAAATAGTGGACATTTTTCGATCTCCAACACCGATTTATTTTTGCATTTTTACCTCTGAATAGCAGACAAATTCTGCATTTCTGAGGCATCCATTTTTTGGAAGTTTTATATCCTAACGCAATAATAATTATTAAAATAATAAATGGCATTTATGCAGAATATAATTGTGCATAAATGTTCTATACAAAAGTAGCCTTTTATTATATCGCTATGGACGGCTGTTTTGCTTTGTTGAATTCAAGTGAACTCTACCTAATATTTTCTCAGTTACGATTTCCTTGGATGAGCATATGTAGTTAGGTATAAAAAAGAAAACAACATCCATCTTTCCTTTCTCGATGTTTTAGTTTTCCATGAAAATAACTCTTTCCATTGTACTGTTTACTGTAAACCATTTAGAGTTTTTTTTTTATCCGCTCACCATCCACCCCTCCACCTAATCAAAAGTTAGCTGCTTTTAATACATATTTATCGTGCCTTACTTTTCACATCTGGAGAAATTCAAACAGTTTAGCAAATAACTTATCAAGAACTTCCAGATTCTTTCAGGTTTTGTTGCTATTCTCTTAACTAACTTTCCAACTCCAACACTCTTTTCTGTGTTCATGCATTTTTCCCCTAACTCTGAATGAGCTCACTGTCTTCGCATTGGTCTCTTACAACTATGTTATACATTCCAAAGCTACTAGGTAATGTTGTTTTCTTCACTATTTGCCATCTGGCCTTTGGCTGTAATCTACATTGCCTGCCCCTCCCCCCCCTAGCTTCATATTCTCATGCATTTGTTTATAATGTTTTTAATCTTTTACTGAGGATGGAGTTTTAATAACTCCAAATCAGCTGTCTGCTGTCTACATTTAATAATTAATTATTTTTATCACACTGCCTATTTGTATTTTAATATATTGGCACAAAGTTCCATCCATTCATTTTAATCAGTTGATTGTACACTATGACGCAAAAGTTTAGACAATGAAGAAATTCTTACATACTTTGAAAAATATTTATTCAATTTTCAAATCACTGCTTGAAATTAATGTGCTGTACATATAAACAATATTTATAACAAAGAAAAGTGGAATTGTGCATATTGCAATAAATTAAATGGTAACAAAAATAAACTGCTGTCTCAAAAGTTTAGACACAAATTAAATAAAATCGAAATAAACAATTTTTAAAACCTGGTTGCGCATCCATGCTTATGTATTACGTCATATACACGAGATTGCATGGAAGAAACTAAATCTTGCATAGTTTGTGGATCGATATCGTACCATGCATTCTCAATAGATGTCTTAAGTTCCTTTTCAGAAGAGTATTGTCTAGCGTTGCTATAAACTTTGCGACACATGATGCTCCAAAGGTTTTCTATAGGGTTAAGATCTGGGCTGCATGCTGGCCAGTCGAGAACTCTTATATTATGGGAATTAAACCAAGATTTTGAATGTTTTGCAGTGTGAATTGAAGCATTGTCTTGCTGAAATTCCCACTGAGGACCCCCTAGAAGCTCAGCAAATGGCAGTAGGTTTTCTTCTAATGTCTGTGTATAATGCTGTGAAGTTTGACGACCACTGGTGAAGGTCAGAGATACTTGTCCATTATAGAAAAAGGCTGCCCAAACCATCACCGAGCCCCCTCCTTGTCTGCGACTAAAAAAACGTCGAGGTTCCTTCTGCAAGTCATGCCAATACGATAAACAACCATCTGGACCATCCAGATTCCACTTTTTTTCATCGCTAAATATGACTGACTGCCATTTCTCTCCATATGGCATATGCTTTCGAGCCCACATAAGTCTTTGTAACTTATGATATGGTTTCAGAGCTGGTTTCTTCTGCATTTTGCTATAAATGATTGTTCCTTTTTCCAAAATTCGTCTATGAATCGTATTCTTTGATACAGAGAGTCCCGATGAGCTTTGAACTCCACGTACGCTCATTTGTTGAGTACTCGCTAGTCTTTGTATCAGGCGATCCTCTCGTACATTTGTCACACGTGGCCTCCCAGGCCGACATTTTGCTTTATATTCGGAACCACTCGATAAAACTCGATAAATAGATTTTTTTGACCTATTAATAATAGCAGAAATTTCAGAAACGCTCTTCCCTTCACCTTTCAACTGCCAAATCCTTGAAACCTCATTCACTTGAATTTCTTTAGCTCTCGGCATGTCGACTATGAAGCGCAATCGTTTGCAGAACTTAAGTACTCCAAATTTGTGGCATCATCGATTCTAAATTTGATTATGCCAGCGAATATTCAAAGAAATTTAGAATAGTGTCTAAACTTTTGCGACAAGCACATTTGAATTTTTATCAAAAAAATTAGTATTATAGCAAATAAAACGACTGTCTTTTGTACATAGCATTTTAAATCAGTTTTTTAATATATTTACAGGTTTTTGTAATTCTGACGTCATAATTCTACATTTTAAAGCTGAATGACGTCATTGTTTAAACTTTTGCGTCATAGTGTAGTTTGTGAATAGCATGTCAGCCTTATCAAAAATTGTAAATGTCTTGTAATAGTTCCATTAATTAATGTAGTGGCTTAAAATAAATGTTGAAATGTAAGATTCTCTTATCATTGATTTTATACATTCAAACACAAAAGTGTGAATAGTCACCCTTGGTGAACAACTTCTCTTTGATTATAATATTGTTCAATATTACAAAAAACTAATGTGATTTTCTTTGAAAATCCTTTTATTTCTTTTATTCAATTTAAATTCTTGTTTCTTAATCTTTTAGTTCCTTTAAATATGTTAGTTTTTTTTTCCCTCAGCACATGTGTTCTGAACTTAATCACTATACAATCAATTAACTCTTTTGGAATTATTGGATTGTGAGTATGGTCATTATTTGTAAGATTGAGTGAATTCGAGCATTTATTGGCAGGATAATATTTTGTATTCTGGCATATATAATTTTAAAGTGATATCACTTTATATACATCAATATAATTAATTATTTTTTCATACCCTTATCCATTATGAAAACAAGTAAAAAAAATCATGCGTACAGCATAGATTATGAAACACTTTCCAACACTCCTTGAAATCTTTAACGAAACTTCGTTACTTAAGGAAATAAGATAACTAAGTAAACATTTAAAAATCTGATTTCAGTAGTTACCGCCCATAGCCAAATATGTATTCCAATTCTTTTGAACAGCCCTGTATTCGATCTGTATGTTGATATATACACTATATAATGGGAAAATTTAGTTTAGAAAGAAAATGCATAACAGGTTGAAATTCATCTTCAGCAATTTATACTAATAGATGGAAACATACTTGAATACTTTTGTACAGCCCTGTAGTTTACTTAGTACCTTTATTACATGCCACTATTTAGCTAAAATTTAATTCAAACTAAAACACGCTTAAAACTACTGAAATTACATTTCCAGAAATTATCACCCATAGATGGCCATGTATCCAACTCTTTGTGTGGCCCTGTATATCATTTTATCTATATTCTACAAATATTTCTTAGTTCATTAAGTTCAGTTCAGTGCAAAAATGCATAATTCCTTTAAAACCCACCTTTAAGCAATTTATGCTCATACTCAGTAACCTTTACGAATTCATTTCTGTAGCTCTGTATATGAACTATAGCATTTATACGCACTTTATAGTATGCATAAATATAGTGAACAAGTAGGTAAGTGTGATCACAGATCGCACAGAAGGTTTCGTTTAATATTTTTTGAAAAATCTGTTAGTTCCACATTTCGCAACCAGGGGCGGACTCCATTCTAAACAAACCTCTATCCAAACGAAACTCCGTTTTATAGACTATCCGTAGATATATTAGTCAAGGGGATTGGGCCGATAGCACCCGAGATAAGTAGGGTTCCCTGGCGGTAAAAAATGGAACTAAAATATGTAAGGCTATGGTGTAAAATATGAAAGAATGGTCAAAGGGGTGTCGCAAAATTTGGACAAGTGCTCCCCGGGTGAACAGGGTGGAGGTTAGAAAAATTGCTTAAAATACACAAATTAGAGCATGGAGGAGTAAATAATAGACTTTTTGAAAATTTTAGGATTTGCCATGAGGTCTGAGGTATTCAGCTATACGTATGCAAAAATTCTTGTTTCCAACTTAATTAGGGGCTCTCTTAGAAAGAATTGCTTAAAATACATATGTGGTAGCTCAAAGGGTTAAACGTAAAACTTTTTCAAGATTTTATGATTTGTTGCCTGGCCTCAGGTGTTCTGCTATAAGTATGCAAAATTTCAAATCTCCAATTTAATAAGGGGCTCACAGTTAGAAAGAATTGCTTAAAATACGCATGTGGGAGCCCAAAGGGTTAAATGTATGATTTTTTCAAAATTTTATGATTTGTTGTATGATATGTGGTGCTCAGCTATAGCTATAAATATGCAAAATTTCACGCCTCCAACCTAAATAGGGGCTCACTTAGAAAGAATTGTTTAAAATACACATGTTAGAGCTCAAAGGGTTAAATGTACGGCTTTTTCAAAATTTTATGGTTAGTCATTTGATGCAAAGTGTTCAGCTATAAGTATGCAAAATTTCACGCCTCCAACCTAAATAGGGGCTCACTTAGAAAGAACTGTTTAAAATACACATATGGTAGCTCAAAGGGTTAAATGTACGGCTTTTTCAAAATTTTATGGTTAGTCATTTGATGCAAAGTGTTCAGCTATAAGTATGCAAAATTTCACGCCTCCAACCTAAATATGGGCTCACTTAGAAAGAACTGTTTAAAATACACATATGGTAGCTCAAAGGGTTAAATGTACGACTTTTTCAAAATTTTATGATTTGTCGTATGATGCGTGGTGTTCAGCTATAAGTATGCAAATTTTCAAGTAATCCAACATGCATAGTTTCTGAGAACGGACTCTGTGACAGACGGACAGACAGAGAGACAAACAGACAGAGGAGCGAGACGAATAGGGTTTCGTCAGATGAACGAAACCCTAAAAAAGCGCATATCATAATTAAAAATGCATTTCAAGCAATCATTACTAATATACAGTAATTCGAATACACTATAGTATCTGAAATCTTTTCAAAAACACTGCAAACAATTTCCCCTATACCATTATGAACGGAATTCTTTTGTGTGGCCCTGTAAATGAACAATAACTATTCTTTGCACCACATATTCAACAGAATGCATATTTTAGTGGACTTCATAAATGAATATCAATTTTACTATGTTTGAAAGAGTGTAAAACCATTAAGAATCATTTGAAACGATTTTTTTCCCATTGGGCGTAATGTAACGGAAAACTTTTGACTGTCCTGATAAATGAACTAAACATGCTACAAACTTCATTTGAAATAGGGAACGTGCTATGGTAAATGTCACTAACATCCAAAAATTTCAGAACGATCTGAGCATATTTACGAGAGTTAGAGCGTGGCCAGACGCACAGACAAACCGAAGTCATAAGCACTTTTCAACTTTGCTGGAAAGTGTTAATTAAGCAAAATTCCTGGCTCAAAATATTTTTATGAATTCTGAAAAAACTGGAAGGTTGCAGCAATGAATATATTATCATTTGTGGCAGTTATTGCTTGAATATATATTTAGCATTCAAAATTGTAACCTGTTTATTGCAATGACATAATGGCACCTAGCTCAGAATTCAAACTTTTGACTACTTCGTAAGTTACAATTAAAGAAAAATATATCTTAAATCGATCACATTTTTCAAAGATAATTACTTACTGTTGGATAATTAATTATTTTTCTTGAAATAATATTGATTTAATTAAAAAGTAATCCTTAAAAAAAAAAAAAAATCCTTAAAAAACCCACAGAAGAGGTATGCAATTGAGACATGTGCTGCTGCTGTATCTCATATTTCTTTTCTTTTTTCTTTATATATTTTACATTAAAAGGTGTGTGTGTGTGTGTGGGGGGGGGGGGGGGTCTTCTTTAAAGAACCCTTGAAATAGCTGTATACTAAATTTATTTTGATCATACATCTTTTCCTTAATGTGTGCTTTAACATGCCACATATTCATACATTTTACATTATAGGTAAAAAACGACGACATTGTAATATCTCCAAACTATTGTAGCACATACACTTTTATATTTATTTTATTGGTTTTTTAGAGCTTTGGAAGATTATCTCCTCACTTCACAATATTAAAAATTATTGAGATAAATTCTTAAAAACATTACATATACACTAAAAGTATGCATGTTGGGAAAAGAATCTTAAGGTAAAAATAAATCAGTGCTATAAATTTTGTTTGACACACTAACGAGGTACACACAAGGTAGGGAGATTACAATTCAAAATTTTCTATAAACCAAAAATTACAATGAATTAATTAGTTTGTAAAGTATCATAGCAGCCAAAAACCGCATAATGCATATATAGAAAACATTATCAATTTTAGAAAAATAAATGAATTGATAATTGAATTCAATTTAAATTTAATTAAAAATATTTAAAATAAAATTTCAGGCATTTTTTAAGAATTTACATTTGATTTTTTTTTTTTTTTTTTTTTTTTTTAATTACATAATAAATTGAAAAAGTTATACATTGCCACACAATCAAAGGTAAATAAAATTATAAAAATTTTTAATTAAATTTAAGATTAATGCCCACTTGTAATTGTAAATCATTGCTAATTTAGAAGTTTTTACTTAATGTTTTAAAAATAACATATGTTAAGAGAAATTTTTACAAAAAATCCACAGCTGTACACAGCATAAAAGTCACTAAACAAAAACCTGCATTAAGGTTTTTGTAGGTAATTTATAAAACAAGCTATAATTTCTCTAATTCCACAAATAAAACAATTTAATTATTCTTGAAAATCTTTCAAGAAAAATAATAATTATAGGTAGAAAATTAATAGAGTAAGGTTCCCCTTACCAAATTCGATGAGAAAAACTATAAGGAGATCAGCATCATTTACGCTGAAATCAAAATATTATTTTTTGTTAATATAACATGCAACAGCCAATATTAGAATAAGCAATGAAAATCATGCATATCTGGAAATATAATTTACTTTAAAAGCATGCTGTTAATAAAAGGCATATTCTGTAAGAATACTAACAGGAAATATTTAGTTACTTAGTAATGCTAACAGTTTACAAACACTAATTGAATTGAAGAGTTTCTAAAAGAATAAAAGGAAAGAAAATTATATAAGCAGGAAATATAAAAGTGCATGTTCCCTTTTTCAATGATTAGATAATCATTAATTCATTTTTTAAATAATGGAATAACCATGAGCTACACCCAACATTTTATGAAATCCTCTTAACCATTTCAGCCTGATTCTTAAATGGAGGTTGTGCTGGTGCGTGTGTGAGGGAGGGGGAGGTCTTTTTTGGTTTAAATAATTGAAGTCTAAAAGACAAAAATAAAATTCTACAGAAATTTCATAGGCAGATTGCAAGTTTCTGAAAGTTCAGTTGTGGACAATTCACTTTAATCACTCTCACCAGTTTTAACTCATTTTTTTTTTCTGCATTGCATGCAAGCCCTGCCCATCAAATGATGTAAACGGGTTAAGCAGATATCCATAATTTCACAATTTTTTAATGGATTATAATCTTTTTTTTTTTTTTTTTGGAACTCATCAAAAATAAGAAATTTTCAAGATACTTGTGAAGCACACATTGGTAATCATATATATATATATATACAAAATTACTATTTCAAATAAAGTGTGAAAAATATAACAATACACAAATGAAAAATAACATGAATTACAGAAGATGTACAAAAAAATATGTTTAAATTACACTTTTATGAAAATAGATTGTAACAACAACTTAATATTAGCTAAGTGAATCAGTGAGAAGTATTACTATGTAAGTTAAGCTTCAAATGATAGAAAATTTTAAGGTAAAGGTTTGATTTAAACAGTGTATTGTAACATTTTCCATTCAATATTGCCTTTTACACAATTGTGATACCACAATCATAACAAACTACACTTCTTAACTATTTATTTCAAATTGTTGATTAATAAATGTTTTCTTCTAAATCACAAAAGAGCTACAACATATGAGACAACTGTTTAGATAAGGTTTGAACAATAAGTAGAGTTACTAAATAAACTCCTTCAGCAAATAAAAGTGACATGCTTTTATTAAATAAAATACAATACATATTTAATGGAACTCTAGTCTTCTAATTTTTTTTGTAAGCTATTAAGAATTTTATGACATAACGCATCACTTTTTTCTAATTAAAATTCTTTTCCACATTTAACGAAATCCATTAAATATTTTGGGGACTTTTTTCTCTTTACTACATTTCTTTTAACACCATGCATAACATTTTTCTATTCTTCTAGCCTGAGAAACATTAGATACATTTTTAGATTTTTCTATGAATTCTATGTTTTTAGGAGTTGGATAATCAGTTATTTTGCATAATGTAAAACGACCATATCTGGCCAAAATATTATTTCACCATTTTTATAATATTTTAATGAAAGGATTCAAATACTTTTTGATACACTTTGTATGATAAATTTTAGTATTCAACGAATCCTCAGAAGCAAATGGTTCTGATACATTGATAGATTCATCAGAGGCTTACTAAACTGAAAATTTATTTCATATGATTAACTTTAGAGTAATAATCCACTTTTTTTTTTTTTTTTTTGGGGGGGGGGGGGGATTAGAAACATGTAATTGTTTAAACACTGGTATATGATATTTTGCTTGTCTGCTCTGATCCTTCATGTATTTTAGAGCTCTTTTCCATTTTTTTTTTTTTTTTTAAGTTAGAAATAGAACGGTTTTTCTTGAAGAAATTCTCTACACTAGGAAAGATTTTTGGCATAGATTTGAATGGTGCAATAACTTCATGATTTTTGTATTCTGCTGCTTTCATCTTAATTATTCAGTAAATAATTGTTTTGCTCTTTCCATCATTTTCAAAATTTTTAAGGTCACAGTTTTATCCCTACAAGCAATGTTTTCCCAGGATTGGACAACACATTTTTGCAAATGCTATATATTCTTTTTTTTTATTCATGTTTTAAATAAAAGGACAAATACAAGAACATTCTATTTATGAGTAAATAAAACTTCAAATTAACTACAAAAAAGACTAATAAGCATTAGATACAACTAATTCGGTAAAGATAGGATTAAAACTTTAGTAACCCCACTTCTTGTTCGAAACTTAGTAAGCCAGTAATAGCATCACTCCACCCTCACCCTTCCCACAGCCTCTCTTTCCAAAACTTTAAACAATAAAAATTTGATTTAATCATTTTTTATTTTGAAAAAAAAAAAAATATTTTCATATAATATTTAAGAAGCTAGTAACTCATAACCTATATACAAACATCTAATAAGAAAACTCAAGTGAGAACTACTAATAATATTTAAAAAAAAAAATCTTAGTCATGAATAGTATTGCATAAAAAATCAGCAACTGAATTGCAATAAAAATAAATGCAATTTTTGTTCAGGTTTGATTTAAGCCAAATAAGCAATTAGTTGGCAGCTGTAGAAATAAATTTTTGAAATTTAATTCTCTTTCACTACTTGAAAATAATTGTTATACTTTATGTAAATCTTAAACTGTTGGTGTACAGTTAGACTGCAGATTTTTAGTTTCTTTTTAATGTTTTAGTAAACAGATTTTGCATGGGGAAAAAAGTAACATTTGAATATGTTGTTTTAGCTTAATATATATATTTTTTAATTAATATTTCTATGTCTGATATAAATCACTTTAAAAAAACCTTCAAAAGAGTTGTATGTAATGACAGAATCTGTCCCCACCCTTTCTTTTTCCTTTTGTGGCATGAAAACAAAGACCGTGAACAGATGAATCAAGAAATTGAATTATGTTCATACTAATAGGCTCTTACAAATTGTACCATAATTAATGTCCAATTATTATGAAAAGATGTAAACAACAAATTATAGCAGAAAAACATGAGACAATTATTTTAAACTGATAAAACGTCTGTATGCAGTAAATGTTTCAATTTTTAGTGATATTAATAGGCTTTTAAAATCCTGAGTCCCTGTTACCCAGACATTTGTATTATTTTTTACTTGCATTCTTTCATGGAAAAAATGATACATCCTGAAGTACTCATCACAATTTTTTTTTTTTTTTTTTTTTTTTTTTTTTTTTTTTTTTTTTAAATACTTCCCTTTTACAATTTTTTGCTTAAATGATGCACTATAGCGGGACACCCAGAACCACTGATATTTCAATAACTATCTAAAAATGTGAAAAAAAAATTACAATATTAAAAAAAAAGTTATTTAGTGTTGTAGTCTATGTAACACAAAAACAAAAAAAGAAAACCACAAGTCTTTCAAAAGAGTTAAATGAAAACAAACAATTAAAATCAAATTCTTATAATTCAATTGGTTGGTTTGCCAAAACAACTAATTAAATCAGCTTTCTGCTCATGCATTGAGATTTGAAGAATGGTATAAAATATTTTAATTTTTTTTTTTTTTTTTTTTTTTTAAAGGAAAACAAAAAAGAGAGTTAGCGATAGTGATGAACTGTATTACATTTGGCATTCAACTCATTTAGAACTCAAGAACAATTTAACAATTTTTCTGTTACAATTCAGCAATTACATTTTTAAACCATAAATTAATATTTAATACAATCTAAAGTAACCTGTGTAAGTTTTTCAAGCAAATCAAAATTTTTCACTTGAGAGTTCTTTATGAAACGCTTATAATTTCCCATCAATATTATACAAATTCATTAAATATATTACATGTGCATTCAATACTTGTTTAAAGAAAGATCTAATCAGCCTGCCTTACTCACAAAGAATGATATAACTAAATTATAATGGCAGCAGAACAAGGGAATTTTTTTCAATTATTAATGAAATGGAAATCATGTTTCATTTTCATTCCTCAAACAATCGCCTTACTTAGACTTTTTATGTATCCAGAAGATACAACATTTTAAAGGGATAGATTACCCGATTTTTTTCAATGTATTCTCAAACTTCTCTGATTTCTACTGATATGCAAAGTAAATTCCATTAGGTATTAAAAAATATAAACAATCATTTAACAGAACAAAAATAATTTTTACATTGTCAAAATAAATGCATTTCAAAATAAAAATGTTAAACATAGAGCATTTTTATAGTATGTTTTGCATTTTAATTTTGCAGGCATATTTATTTTGGTAGTAGCCTTATCTTGTTGAGTCAACTGAAGAGACATAAAAACAAAGAAAATGTGAAAATAATTGACCGAAAAGACATTTTCTTCTCAATTCTAATTGTTTACCTAAGCACATATACAAAAATTCCAGTCTAAAAGATCATCCAAAAAGATAAACATGAAATTTGTATTTTTAATTTCATTAACAAGAAAATTTTCCATGATCCCCACTCCCTTCAGGATAGTAAAAAAAAAAAAAAAAAAAAAATTAAAGTTAATCTATTGCCCGTGTATATTCATTTTAATCAGAAGTTTTAAAATGCATAATGATTTTTTTAAGGGGAGGTTTGTGTGTACATTACAAAGCATGGTTAGGAAATGTACAAAATATTTTTATACAGCTGTATTCCATACCAAAGATGACCTCATAAGATTACTGCCAACATTAAGGGACAAATATTATAAAAATAAATCTAATCAAAATTTAACTATACATAAAGTCAAATTAACGAAATCATACTGAATGTTACAGAATAAAAATAAACTTTTGGAAGTAATTTCTATCTCTATAAATTTATCTGTTTTTTAGAGACAGGAAGCAGGTATTCAGTTTGTATGACACTGAACCCATACATTATAATAATATTGTGAACTAAAATATGTTTTACCTGTAATGAGCTCATGACACCATTAGCGATGCTAGACAATCTTCCTGCCACTTTTGTCACACCATCCCGAACACCTTCTTTAATGTCATATAAATTCGGAGCAGCATAGGATGAGGCACTGGCACTTCTACGAGAATCACCACCAAAATAGTCTTCACTACTTATACTGCTTGAGCCTTCAAATCTAGTGAGATTCGCCTTCCTTTCAAACTGGAAATGAAGTAGATTATTTATACACATAAATTGTAAAAGAATAATTAAAACAAAATTATTTTAGGATTAAAAAAATTTTTAAATCTTAAATTTAGAAATGCCAACATTCAGAAAAATCTGTCAAAAGTCATTAAATGTGATGAACCTTTAAAAATCAAAGTTAGAAAAATTTAAGAAAAATGTATAAAAATTAATGTTTCTTATTCATTAAAGGACTTTTAAAGCATTATGTTGTATGTAATGCTGTATGAGAATTCTATGTATGAGAAGTATGAGATGTATGAGAAGTAATATTGTAAAATAATACCAATTTTTAAACAACGGAAGATTTGAAAAGGATAATAGTATTTATAATAATACCAGAACTACTATAATTCGTTTCTTTTACACAGGCATCCTTTATGAGTACAATGTAGATGGGATGTAAAATACAGTTTAAAACTGCTTTAAAACTACAGTGATATTGGGTGAAACTAAAGATTTTTTTGTTTGTTTTTTAAATTAGCTCTACTGATATAATTAAACAAGTGCTACTGTAAAATCATTTCAACAGACACATGATATATTATACAAACACTGGTGTTAAATTAAGCAAGAAAAGCTACTCTCAGAATTCTGAGACTGAAAGGATAAACTTTTAAAAGCTGGCTTTTTCTCTCTCTCTCTTTTTTTTAATAACATATTCACATATAAAGGGAAAATAATTTTTTTTAGTATGCAAAAATATTGAAAAAGTTTATTATTGTATACTTTTTAAGAAAATATAACTTATTTTTGAGAAACATTTATAGGAAATCAATTTTTCCCATTTTTCCAATTTTTCCAGAAAAAAACTGAAAAAAAAACATTTTTTTCCGCCACTTCAACTTTTCCGGAAAATTTACATCTCTAACCACCGACTAATAATATTTGTAATTTTTTGCACGATATTTACACGAAATTTTGTATCTTATTTCATGATCGTTTGACGAAATTCCCCTTCATTGTTTGACTAAATTTTCGTGATTTTTTGTGCAATCTTTTGACGAAATTTGCAATTTTTTTTTTTTTTTTGCAATCCTTTTACAAAATTCGAGATTTTAGTTCGTACAATCTTAATCTTTTGACGAAATCTGCATTTCTCTTTGCGATCTCTGATTAAATTAGCAATATTTTCCACGGTTGCTTGGAAAAGTTATAGATTTTTTTTCCCGCAACAATTTGGGGATTTTTTTTTCCAAAATTTGCAAAATTCGCAATTTTTTTTTCTGTGACCCATTCACGAATTGACGTTGTGGAATTCAAAAGAAAAAAATATCGTGGACTTTCACAAAAAAAAAAAAAAAAAAAAATTGCAGAATAATCACATATCCGTCAAAAAAGTTAAGGAGACAAAATCATACAGAGCTTTTTTTATTGTGCGGAATTTTCTCATTTTCTGTGAGATTTGTACAATTCTGCACATTCTTTGTTCCTCAAAGAAAATGTTTCCTCGTCTTTCATCAGGAAACTCTTGAAATGGCACCCCTGTAGTAAAACCTAAAAAAATAAGTCGAAAGGAAAGGGACTAGAAAAAAGTTCCATTTTAGGCAGGTCTCTGTTTTAGCATATGTAATTGTATGGTGTTTTTTCATCGAAATTTGATTTTTTTCCCCTTTGAGAAAGAATTCTGTTATAGACAGGCTTCGTTTTCACAAGTTTTAGTGTATTACATCTCTTTTCAGAGCTATACTATAGAGTGGATGGTTTAACAGTCTTTGAGGATACCTGTAAAAAATGAACCTATAACAGAAAACTGTCCAAAAAGAAAATTTTTCATATTCAGTATATTGAAATTTTACCTGCTAAAAGCTAAGACAAACTTGTTTAAAACGAAATATTTCATTTGTTCTTGAGTTTCCGTATTCAATGTTTTTGTAAGCATGATTCAGTTAATGTTTCTCGTTTGGGAGGGGGAGGGTGGTGGTGGTAGACAGATGGATCCTACCTTAGCTATATAACATCCCTCAAAAAATCTTGCCCCCCTAAGAAAGTTTTGAAATGGTATTCCTACTTGTAATCGGTTTAACTTTACCTTTGAAAATATCAGAAGATTTTTATTTTACTAAATCTCTTTCAAATCATACATACTGAAGAAAGAGGATTAGACAAGCAGTATTATTCATCATGTAAGATACAAGTTTCTATTTTCTACTTTTGTACACTTCAATTAAAGCGTTGAAGCAGCTCAATTTTGGTTAGCGATAATTTAAAGAGTATTTGACTTATTTAAGAAGCTCTAAGTACCCTTAGAAACTTTTTCAATTGTAAGGAGTCTGTATGCACCCTGAATTCAGATAAAGTGGCAGCGGTTCCATTCGCAGAAATAAGTGGAAAATGAAACCATAATATGATGAATGAGTGGGTAGTTTCATTTGACATCAGAACAGAGATTCATTACTTATTACAGGGTAGGGAGATCCTTTACTCCCCTCCCCCCCCCTTTAAGCTGAAAAACTGAATGAATTTTGGCAATAAGGCAGCACGCATGCATCATAATTTTGCCTTTATCAAAAGGTTTTTTAAAAAAAAATGCATATTCTAGTCTCTGAAAGTGGACCAAATGAATAAAAGCTGTTTAAAATGGACATTTTCTAAAAAGGGGGCCATTTGGGAGCACTGTTTAATACTTATCTTAAAATTATATACTTAATCAATACTTATCTTACAAATTCACTTGATTTCATAACTCTGCAAATCATGTCATTCTGAAATATTTCTGCTACAATAGCTGCATTGGCCTTGATTATCGAAAATTCACCGCTTTTATTCATGATTGGTAGAAAGTGCGAACTAGTAAATTTATTAAAAAGTAGTGTAAATTTTTTGTTCAGCTACCTTTTAAGATATGGTCACAGGAAACAAACAAACAAAAAAAAAAAGCATTAAACTATATATTCAGAATTTCTAAATTGTGTTCCCAATGTTTAAAAATAATTAAATTAATATTAATCTACTAACTGACAATTAAGTTCTGAAAAAATAAAAATACTGTATCGTCACTGAGAAGACAAACAATATACAATTTCTAGAACATTAGGAAATGGGTAAAAATTAATTACAGAATCCTAGATTTACATACATGAGCCAAGATAAGTTAAATAAAACAGCTAGCATTATCACGATCTCTATTCGAAAAATAAACTTAAAGCAAAAGCATGTAATTTAAAAGCAAACAAGTTATAACAATAAATGAAATTAAAGAAAAGTTTATAAACATGACATACGATGAAGGGTTAAAAAAAAAGTAATCTTATTAAGCTTATGCAGTAAAGATTCTGATATAACAACAATGAGAGAGAAACCCCATAAATTTCTAAAGAAAATGCTTTAAAAAGACATTCATTGCTAATTACACAGAATATTTTATCCTATCTCATAAAAATATGTAATAACATAGGGTAAAATGCTATAACTAAAATGAATAACTATTTTACACTACTGCTGGGTAAACAAATTAACTCTATTAGTCATAACAGTCAATAAAATCAAGATGCTTTTAAAATGCGGAGTTTGGACCAATAAGATGCACAATGCAAGAGTTTATAAATAACCTAGACCAGGCATGTCATACACGTGGTCGCGAAGCCTTTAGTATTTTACATGTTTTTAATTTAGTTATTAGAGTGTTCATGCTGAAAATACACTTTGCACGAACACATTTGTTCCAATCGATCTCAGAGACGGCAAACATCCGAAAGATATGTATATCAATGTTACTAAATAGTTTGGTAGGCTTTTTATTGCTCAAAATGCTACCACTATTTTTGAATAGTAATATTTATCTTATTTGTTATATCATTAATTAAAGGAATACTTCTCTTTAGAACATGGTAGCATTTTGAATTTAAAAAATCCCGTTCATATGGTTACAGCGATGTATGCAGACAGATGTAATTCAATTTTGCATTTTAGCACAAAAAAAAAAAAAAAAAAAAAAAAAAAAAAATGTGAATACAAAAGTAACGAATCGGAACACAGGAAAGCTCGAGTTCGTGTGTCTGGATGTATAAAGTTTCATAAAGTTATTACAGTATTTTGCGTATAATTTTTATTTGTTTTACGTCGAAACTAATTATTTTACCACTCTTTCACAACTTTAGAAAATAATATGTTGTATTTAATAAATACTAAGAAATGTACTCTAAAATTAATAAATTTGGGCGCTAATTATAAACAGTTAAAAAAAATCAAAGTATAAAATTGAATAGCTTTCAACAAGCCACTTTCAAAGTGACAAAAATTACGACTTTTGTGCTTGACACAAATCCCCCGAATACGTTATCCAAGTTCTTCACTTGGGCTTTAGTTGGATATATGGATTTTGGATTTAAGCTCTTTAATTATTTTCATTACTTAGGTTAGTAACTGAACCATTGAATGAAACTTGCGTGATCTTTCTTTCCTTAATTTCATTTTTCATTGATATTTCATATACACACATTTTATTGACATACTGTCAAACATCCCAGGATTTATAAAAATATATATATATGTTAAAGCTCATTACCAATATGACTAAATATTATAAACCAAAGATGAACAGCGAAGATTTTTAATAGCTGATTTACAATACTGTTATATTCAAAGGAAAACTGAAATTTTTATTTTCAATGTGGTTTTGACATTGTTTGAGTTTGGAAAGAATGTAACATTGAGAGGTGTTACAGCACAAAGTATAAAGAAAACTACAAAAATGGGTAAACACCGGAAAGATAAACTGTCAGAAACTGATAATCATCATCAATCTAGAAAATACCTTGGAAACATGGGTATGGATAAACAGATCTTACCTTCTTATAAAAATATTTGATTGGTCCCCCACACTACATAGCGCTTTAACTCTTAATTTCGAACTGTTAAACAAGATTACAAATTACATTTTAAATCGACATATTATGAATGTGAATTGATAAAAAGCAATCAGTGGAAAAAATTACTTGGAATTTTCATTTCAAATTACAAAGCACCTGAGTACTTCAAAGCAATTTTCATATTGGTATCTTGTTATTTTACAGCATTAGTGTTTATAAATAGAATTTATTACTTTAACAAAACAATTTTCAAATTGAAAATGTATTTCAGTGCAAATATTGTAAGGCAAAAAAAATTGTAATTACAAAAAAGTCAGAGTTGAAATTTAAAAAATATTTTATTAAAAAATTAATTCAATTTTTTTAATTTTAAGAAATAAGAAAATTATTTTAATTTGCTTTCTTCATCTCTAATAATTGATGTTGAAATTATTGTTTTGAATTTGTTACTGCAGTTAATAAAAATTAAATTTTATTTCATATAAAGCGAAAACATATGAATATGAGGTTTCTGTATGTCTGTAATTATTCATTTTAATCGACCAATTTTTAAAAATATAGTGTGCAACCTTTTCTTATTTTTCAAGTCAAGTAAACATAATTTAAACCAGAAAATGTATTTAATGAACGAAATGAAATGAGTAGCGCAAAGATACAAGATGTATTTTATTAAATGAATTTTCTGATTCAAAATATGCTTATTTTTATTTTTTACTTGAAGAAAACAGGGAAGATTGACATCTATGCCTTTGCTAGATAAAGATTAACTGACCAGCGTGTACACAATTTAGGAAATTAAATTAAAATTTTATAGATTTGGTTGATGAAAAGTAATTTTGAGAATTTTCTGAAGGGGAAAAAAAAAAAACCTATGTATAATAGAGGTTTGCACGGGCTGAAATGTACATGTCCGGCTCGACCCGAACGAAAGTTATCTTGACCCGGCCCATTTCAAAAATTAAACGTCCAGCCTAGCCTGTTTGTATTTTTGCGGTATACGGCTCGGTCATTGCTAAAATTGGTGAAAACTGACCCGGCACGACCCGATTAATAAAAACAAACACTACTCAATTTCCCCACAAAATACTAATTTTTTTAAACATACAATTAAGGTTATTTTCTAGACTACTGCATACATATTTATGGAAAAATTTAACATTATAGATTACTATATGATTTAAAATACTATATCTTATCATGCTATAGAATGCCGAATCGCGTCAATATCGGCCTGCCATGTAGATCCAGTATTTAGAAGGAATATCTAAAGCTGATCCTGGACCAGACTGAGTCTGCTGAAATAATTAAGAGTCGATTCAGACAACTAATTCAGAGAGCTGATTAAGAGCCGATTCATGCAACTGCTGCTTTACGCTGGACAAGCTATATCATGGAAGACGGTAGTATTCCGAGTGACGCAGCCTTAAGCCTAAAATCGTATCTTATCGTATCGTAGAATTCGTAGATGGCGGAACTCATATATACAGCTAACTCGACATCAAAGAAAATGCGAAAAGCCGCCTGTTAATAACTCATCAAATATAGGTCCTATTGTTCTGATTTTTTTAAAACAGTCTTATATCTGCAGTCTAATCCTATTCTGAATTTTTTACAATTCTACGTGCAGTATATTTTCAGATTTGTAAACTCATTTTGAAAGCAATTTCGATGGTGTAAGTTTGTCTTTTTTTTTTTCTCCGAAACGGTCTAGATTTTTTTAAAAACATTAATATATAAAATGAATCTGTTTTTGATGAAGTGGATAAGACTAACCTAGTATCTAGGAAAACTCTTAATTTTTATATAATCCGCATGAAAAAATGGACTTCTTAGGATCGCGGATTACATGTTATTCTATGGGCTAGCAGACAGAACGTTGCACATCGGTTTTGCACGGTTTAGGTCACAGTTAAAAATCTGAATATTGGCAATAAATCTTTTTTTAAACTACGAAAACAGTTTATTATGTGCTTTAAAATACTTAGACTGATTTTTTAAAATGGAGCAGTATTTTGTAATTATAGGTATTTTATTTCATTGTTATTCATAGTAAGTAAACATTTTTAAAGGAGAAAATATTCCACATTTTTAACAAAATTCTCGTATCGAAATTCGATATTTATCGAAAATTCTCGTATCGAAATGAAAATTCATCGCGTTCGCCATAAGACTTCGCCATGTATCACTACGCGATACGCGAAGTTGACTACTGTAACTGAAGAAATAAGAAATATCAAAGATCTTGAAATTGGTATTCCAAGGGGAGAAAGTGAGTACAATTTCTAATTATCCAGACAGCATTCTTTGCAACCGATCCTTTCTAATTAGTATAATGTTCTGAATTGTTTTTATTTCCAAAAATACTTATAACTGTTTTCCTTACAAAATAACGTGCATGTGTGGCATAGGTATTTCTTGTGATATGTGAGTGTAATACAGATAGATTACCAATTTAATTTTGAGTTTTCTTTTAAAGAAATTAAACAAAATCTTTCATTTTTAAAGAACGCACAATTTAAATAAAAGGTATGACGAAATCAAAATTAAGATTTCCAATCCCGTTTATAAAATGATTCATTTGCGAAACGTTTCTAATAATATTATTAACGAAAATTGACTTAAAATGACATCTTTCGTTTATTTTTTTTAATATAACTCTTTTCAGCTTCAAAAATTAAAGCATCGTAGTATTTTATTTTTATAAAATTTAACCTAAAGGGGAAAAAAAATTCTTATTGCCGTTTATCTCTGTAACAAAATAAAAACAGAAGGAAAAAAACAACAACACCTGAAGCATTTCTTTTAGGCTAATTGATTACAGCCATGGGTGCAAGACCTTCAGTCTCAGGACTGATTTCAGTCTTGGACATATTTTTGACTGATAGTAAATTCTACTTCATATACTTAAATTATCCCAATTAGCTCAAAATGAACCATTTTATCCTGACTGGTTGTTTGGAGCTCCTAAAAGTAAAAATTTTCATCATGATACTTTTCTTATTTAGTAATTAAAGTTTATAGATAAATAAGATAAAACAGCTTTTTTGCAAAAGTAAGATACTTGTTTTTATTTAATTTTAAAGTTAATATGCTTAAAAGAAAGCTTTAAATAATTTACTTTTAAAAATATAAAAGTAGCCCCCTTATATAGTATTTGTGGTAATGAAATATTATTGTAAATAAGAACAATTCAGAACATGTTACTATTTAGAAAAGATTGGTTTCACAAAATTTCATTAGCAGCTGCATTGTAGCTGTCATGATAATTAGACTTTATATAAACTAATAAAGTGATTACTCAGTAACCATTTCAATTAATATATTAATCTGACTCGCATCTTAAATTAAATATTAAGTTTTTATTCTGCTTTCATTAAACCATTCACTATTCTGTAACATTCCGCATATTCCGACTACAAAAACTCTTTTTATCAATTCCACCTATACACTGGAGGGTTGCCGTGCCACTTACAGAGTAGCACGTGTATCGCCTCGTTGTGCAATAGCATTTGAAAGATCACCACACTAACATAAAAAAGTAGCAATAAAAGAAAAACAAAATTAATCAGTTGATTGTAAAAAAACCCGCTCCATTCTCGGTCGGGGGAGGAACATCACAAGAAAAAAAAAAACCTTGCAAAATTTGACAGTATGTCAGGGTGGGGTGGGGGGGGGGGGGGGTGGGAATCCAAAACTTCATGAAAATAGTTGTAACTTTTCTAATAAATATGTTACATATAACATATGGTAGTAATAATCAGTATATCTGATGAAAATACAAGTAATTTTTTAAAATAAACTATTTAATGATTTTTTTTTTTTTATCCCTATTACTGTATTTGATTAATAGTAGTTCAAGAGCCATAATTTTATATTGTAAAATCCTTAAAAGCACTCTGCAAGCAGTCCTTGTTCAATCACAAAAGCCTGCCACTAAAAAATTTTAATGCAGAAGATGTAATGTATTTCTCAGATATAAACAATGAATTTTTCAGTTAAGAAGCACATGTATTTTACAAATATTGCTATTTCTTGGAACACTAAATATGATACATTATCGCCTTTAACACATTATTTTGGAGTAATGAAAACATTGTTATTATATTAAAATTTTTTGTAAATGAGTGTTAAAATCAGAGCAGCTCATGACAGGTTTTTCTTGCAGCACTAAAATGCATGCTTTCCAAAAGTTTTTTGGTGTTTTTTTTTATAAATTTTTACCTTATTTAATGGAAGAAAATTCTGCTAAAAATAAGGCAAAGATTTCATTATTAAAAATAGTGAAAAAGAATAAATTGGCCAGCCAGGGATTTAGTGTTCCCAAAACTGTCAGTCATGAGTTACCACTGTTTATAATGATTTTGCCCAGGCATATTTGGATGTTATATTTCAAGGTAATATCTTTAAGGTAATTTAATAATGTGTGATCTATACCTATTATGTAAAATTTCATAATTTGCACATTTTCTGGTTCCAAGGAATGTAATTTAAAGCATGTATATGAAGTAAATTTAATGATGTATGAAATATGATCTATATAATGCAAAATTCTATAATACGCACAACTTCTCATACCAAGGTGTGCATTATAAAGATCTTCTACTGTATTCATATGTGGTTCACACATCAAAAACCTTAAAGATTAGTATCTGTAAGAGGACATTATTACAACTTTATATTTTTTTCATTCTGTAGCACAAATTACTCAGCTTAGAATTTGCCAATCAAAACATTGCCATCTTGATTTTTTTCCACTGTCTTTATTTACCTCAGAAGTGATTAAGATTTTTTTATATTGTAAATCCTAAAGGTTATAATAGCAAAAAAGCATCTTTAAGCCCTTGGGAATGAGCGACCGGTATACTTGGCCACTTAAGGTGTTCAGAATCCTTCATTATTCTCACCACTTATTTTTAATTGTAAAGTTTACCTTCTTTAATGGGAGCATTTCTGTGATTCAATTACAGAAAATTTTCTGTTTTTAAAAACCTGTAGTAAAAGGTTGAAAATTAACCAAAGGGCTCTTGTCGCGAAGGGGTTAAACATCTTGAATTACAGTGAACTTTAATAACCCTTGGCTTTAATTGCCAGTACTCTTCCAATTGAGCTATCTGTACGACAGCCCAGCCAACACAATATTCACTCAGAACAACTATTATCATGACATCAATTGATTGTATGAAAAATAATTAAAAGTGTACATGATTATATATTTTATTATTAAGCAACAGACTTTGCAGATCCGATTTTCTAAAAAGCTTTAAAGATTGAAATCTCTAGGCTGGAGTGGGAAAGTGGTAATTTTGAGGAATAGGAGGATAATTTATATAGAAGAATTTTCTGTATAAAAATAAAGATTTAAGTTTTTTACTTTCTTCTATCTTTACAAGAAGAAAGTATTGGATTCATGAAAATTTTCGAATTCCGGTTTTCGACGGATTTACACGTTTTAGAGGTCAGAGAACCCGAAAAACATGTTTTTACAAAATGTCTGTCTGTGACTCTGTGAGTCTGTCTGTCTGTGTGTATGTGACACAAATTTTGTGGGCGCTCTATCTCAAGAACTAATGCACGGAATTTAATAAAAATTGATATTCAGTTAGTCCCTAATACAAATTGATGCTGATTAGTTTTTGGTGCAAATCGCTCAACAGATGGCGCTGCTATGCTGCATTTTGTATGATTTCCGAAATGGCTCTATCTCAAGAACTAATGCACGGATTTTCATAAAACTTCAGATTCTGTTAGTCCTTGATATGACTTGATGCTGATTACGTGTTGGTGAAAAACGCTCAACAGGTGGTGCTGCTATGCTGCATTTTTATGATTTCCGCAATGGCTCTATCTCAAGAACTAAAGCACGGATTTTCATGAAACTTCAGATTCAGTTAGTCCTTGATAAGACTTGATGCTGATTACATGTTGGTTCAAATCGCTCAACAGGTGGCGCTGCTATGCTGCTTTTTTTACAATTCCCGCAGTGGCTCTATCTCAAGAATTAATGCACGGATTTTCATCAAACTTTAGATTCTGTTAATCCTTGACATGAATTGAAGTTTTGTACTGTTTGGTGTAAATCGCTCAACAGGTGGCGCTGCTATACTGCATTTTTTACAATTTCCGCAATAGCTCTATCTCAACAACTAATGCTTGGATTTTCAACAAACTTCAGATTCATGTATACTTTGATATGAATTAGTGCTGTTTGTGTTTTGGTGCAAATCGCTCAACAGGTGGCGCTGCTATGCTGTACTTTTCTGAATTTCCATTATAGCGGTATCTGAATAACTAATGCAACAAATTTCACTAAACTTCAGAATCAGTTAATCCTTGATATGAATTGACATTTTGTACATTTTGGTGTAAATCACTCAACAGGTGGCGCTACTATACAGCATTTTTCACCATTCCTTCAATCGCTGTATCTCAAGAACTAATGGACATATTTTCATCAAACTTCAGATTCAGTTACTCTTTGATATGAAATGATGCTGACTACGTGTTGGTGAATATTGCCCAATAGGTGGCGCTGCTATGCTGCATTTTGCACTATTTCCTCAATAGCTCTATCTCAAGAACTAATGCACGAATTTTCATCAAACTTCAGATTCAAGTACACCTTGATAAATGTTGATACTGATTATGTGGTTGTGTAAATCGCTCAACAGGTGGCGCTGTTATGCTGCATTTGTCATGATTTGCGCAATAGCTCTATCTTAGGAACTAATGCACGGATTTTCCCCGAACTTCATATTCAGTTAGACATTGACACATGTGGATGATAATTAGGGTCTGGTGTAAATCACCCAATAGGTGGCGCTGCTATGCTGCATTTTGATGGATTTACACGATTTCATGGACAGTAATATCTCAAGAACTAATGCACGGAATTTCATCTTTTTAGAATCCTCATGATGAGCATAGATGCACTGTGATAATGAATTTTGAAGTATTGACAAGTATGAGATAGAAGAAAGTTTTGTGATGGCCACAACATACTAGTTTAATGTTGGGGAGTAGGGGAAGGGAGAAGAGGTGAAATGTACAGTCGTGGGAAAAAAAAGTAAACACCCTCTCCTAACTCCTTAACAAATTATTATCGTAGACAAAAGTTATTGGTACCGAACGATTGGAAATAAAGTCTATTTTTAAATGATGTATATAAAATTTGCTTAGGGGGCCATCTACATATTAAAACAAATCCAAACTTCATTTTTTTTCAATGGCAATACCCAATTTTAACGAGATATTTCAAATCTCCAGTTCAAACTATGCCTAGGCACCAAATTTCAAGTAATTTGAATAATAAGTTTTTGAATTATAAACATTCAAAATTTAGTGCTTCTAATGTTAAATTATATTTTCATATCTCCTGAAATTATGCTCCTAATGTGCTAATTTTTTGTGTAGCAGTAATACTAACATACCCAAACATAAATACGTTGAATTTGCAATTTTTGTAATTTTATGATATGAATTATGAAATTAATATTCGAAAAAATTATGAATTGTAACCTAAAATTTTTTTGATGGATTTAGATTTATTAAGTCCTGCTTTATGGAAATCCAAAATTTCACATTTTTCTTCCAAATAGTTTTCAAATTATGCGTAAAAAACGGCAAAATTATGGTTTAAGGGGCCGTGACTAGATAGAAGTGACTAGATATTTTGAAATGTCTTACGCTGTCCTGTAATCTAGCAGACTTCATTGACTGCTTGAGTGACGCTTAAGGTGCCTTGATCAAGAAGGGGGCTCTCTCGGTTAACAATCGAGTACCGAACTTCAATTTGGATACAGCCCTTAAAATAAGCTTGTTTTAAAATAATTAATTTCTCGGGAACTTATAGTACGAATTGCATAAAAATTTGTTTTTAGGCTAATTAAATGGTGTAGAATTCATTTATGCTGTAAAAATTGTGTACTGCTATTGAAAAAAACAAAGTTATGGTTCGTTTTAATATGTAGATGGCACCCTAAGCAATTTTTATATGCATCATTTAAAAGTAGACTTTATTTCCATACGTTTGGTACCAGTAACTTTCTTCTACGATAATTTGCAAATTAATAAATTAGCAAATTTAGCAAAAATTTAATTTTGTTCAGTTTCTTTTTAAGACATGGCAACAGAAAAAGAAAGAAAGCATTTAAACTAACTATTCAGTATTTCTTAATTGTTTTCTCAATGTATAATCACAATTTATTTAATATTAATGTATTAATTGATAATTAAACTCTGAAAATACTTATTTTCACTGAGAACACATACCTGTGCAGTATTTTTAGAATTCTAGGAAGTGGGTGAAAAATGAATTATAATAGATCTTTACATGCAGAAAACCAAGTTAAATAAAACCATGCAATAAATATGAAAGAAGCATTCGATTTCTACTGACAGAAAGTTCAAAGTCACCCACTCTTATGAAGGCAGATTTACAAAATAACATGCAAAATTCACTAAATTCTTGAGAGCAAAAAGTGTAATTATTCAATAGAAAATTCTTTAAGTGAAATTTTTTAATATACATCTAAATATCATGAAAATGTAATAAAATAGAATACATAATGCTACAAATTCAACAGACTGAACATCAAATGAAACTTAATAGTAAAAACATGGTAATAAATTGATCATCAAGACAGAAGGGAAATGTAAAATTGGGATTGAAGTATGTGTATATGCACATGCATATGTATGCCCCTCCTTAACACATATACATATTTGCATTTTTAAGATGAAATACTTCTTTAAAAATAAATTACATTATATCAATTTACACATTTTTTTATAACCCCAAATTTAAATTTATAAAATATTGTAGCAGTTCTATTTAAAAAACTTGGCTTTGCATTAAAATAAAAATTCAGTTACCTCACTGTCCCTTGATGAACCAAAAAACTGATCTGAAGATATGCCTTTAGCATTGCCGAATTTCTTTTGGGCTTCATCTGTTGAGACTATATTTGAAGTGGATGCTGATTTCCTAGCACGTCCCTCTTCTAAGCTAAATTAAGTTATTCATACATTTAATTTTATACTAAATTAAGTGCTTAAGAAAAAAAACAATATTTTTGGTAGTTCAGTAAATTTACTTTCTACAGTGAGAATAAATACCATTATAACTAACAAAGCAATATAAAAGACAAATCTTATCAACTAGAAATGAAGTCACACTCACAGTAATATTCTAATAATCAAGGAGGCAGCATAAGAATTTTGCAACCAAATTTATCATAGAAAATTTTTGGCATGAAATTTTTCTGCATTTTTGCAGAAATCCACTTTTTTTAAATGCCTTTCCAGCTGTTTTTGAGATCAAAACAAAACTGTTGAGAAATGGTGACTAACAACTTATGCCATATATATATATATATTCTAAAAAAAAAAATAACTACCGCTGTCACCACCACCGGTTTTGAATTTTTTGTGACTAGAGGTCTTTCTTCGTTAATATTAAGAAAAATTTTGCTTACAAAAATATGAAAATAGGTGGTATTATAGAGAAATGTTTGATAAACACGCTGATGCAGACAGTTTTCAAATCGAAGAATTTTAAAAGATATTTAAGGCTAAAGTTGGACAAAATTGTTCCATTAAAAAAGTTTGATAGGAACAAAAACTATACATGGGAATTTAATCATTTTTGGATCATTTTATACGTTTGAAGTTCCCGGTGTGCAGACAGTATTTATTTTTTTTAATTTGACTCATTTTTTGAGGTTTTATTTCTATTTTAAATTCAAACTTTCAGCATTTCAAGAGATATTTTTACAACTTTTAGAAAATGGTATTAATTTAAACTGTTGCCAACTGTATAAACAGCACAGACAATAATAATTGCTTCAAATTAAAAATTTATTTACACGTGACTATTATAAACAGAAAAAAAACTTTCAAATTAGAATTAAATAATTACGTATAAAAAGCAGGAACTTATTAAAAATTACGTCATAAAAACTATATTTACACATGAATTTTAAAAGAGAAACTATATTGTAAAATAATAAATTCATTAACATGTGTTAGAAGTCTTAAATAGGAGAAATTATGTCACAATACAGTTATTACATAAAATGAACGAAAAATAATATTGCAAAACAGTTTAAATTTAGAAACTGCCAAGACATTTATTTGATATTTTGAGATGATTCAACTATTAGGGCAGAGCGCAAATAATATTTCATTTCTAACAAAAGTATTTTCACGTGAATATTAAAAAGAGAAAGAATATTTTGGTCAAAATTACGTCAGATTAAAAACGATACATTTAAAATGTCTTATTTAAAAGAACTTTATTTTCGCTTTGTTAAAAAATACCAGGAGACCAAAGACTCTGTTTACTTAATTCACTTTATTTTAGCTTATTTTCGAATTTTTCACTGATCTGATTTAATCAAAGACGAAAACAGCCCATTAACAGGGAGATCTCCACTGTCTTTTTAATTATAAATCAGCCTGATTTTATTTAATCAACGACAAAAACAGCCATTGTACCTTTTAACAGCAGCTGATTTGGCATTAAAATTCCCCAATTAAAGAGAAATGAATAGAAATCTGTTTATAGGGAGATCGCCCCTGTTTTTTAAATTATAATTCAATTTTCCGAAATCTTTTTAAAGCCGATCACATTAGCATGCTTTTAGAGTCTGCGGTGTCTGAACGGGGGTTGGCGAGCATAGCTCGTAGGGGGCACAGCCCCCTAGTATATATATGTGCCATCCACTTTAATATTATAATAATTTTGTACTTGTGTGGAGTGCAATTTTTTTTTTTAGGTCCAGCTTGCATTTTCATGCCTATTTATTAGATGGTGCACAAAATAAAACTGTTGGTGGGGAGTTCTGCAATAGTACAGCATACATGGTTGTCCCTGCCTGATCACATTAAAAATAGTTGCTTTAGCAGCCTACAATGAAAAAAATAGTAGCCAAAATAGTTTCATCAGGGTTGCTACTCTTATGGGAGAATGAAATTCCCTGACTTTTACAGGTATATTTCAAGAAAATCCTAGTCTAGCGATGTAGTGCATAGTGGACATGCCGAAGGTAAAACAAATGTTATATCACTCAAAAAACGCTAAAATTTCCTGAATAGAGTCGTTAAAAGTCAACATATCAAATTCTCCTACTAAAACAATAACAACTTTACTTTGAGGTTTACAATTGGAATTGCTCTCGTTAATAATTTATGATAATTATAAGTTTTCAAATAAAGTTTCCAACAAACTGTACAAACTTGCTACACAATATTTGTGCACTGAGTCATCATTCATTTAGTCAACTGCATCGCAAAATCACTCATGTTCAGATAAACTTTGTTTTCAAAAGGAGGTAAAAAGGGAGAAGAAGCAGACATTTTAGTGGGTAGATGGAGGCTTGTGATAATTGCTTATCATTACTTGAAAATAACTGCTGGAAAAAGTTTTAAAATCTGTAATAATGAGTATTAAAAATTTTAACTATTTGCTAAAGTGGATAGCAAAGTGGTGGAGGATAATTAGCAACACATTGTTCTACATAGTCCATATATCGTTTTAGGAATAGTTATGAGGACTTATAAAAAGAAAACAAATATGGGAACAACTGTTCAACACAAATTCATTGAAGCTGCAAACAAAGTTATACAGAATGGCAGATTACTTACTACAGTTAGTTGCAAGTGACTTCAAAGGAAATTTTAGGACTCTAAATATTTTGTAAAAGAAAAAGGAAATTGTACGCTAATAGTATAATTAAATTATATTAACAGTAACTTCTACTACATGAACTTTTGTTAAAAGCAGTGACATGATTTGGTCTTTTGCATGTTGCACAGGATAAGCTAACCAATCTGGCTGGATGAATTCATTCGACTTCTTGAAATTTCTCAAGCTCTTCGTTAGGCACACTTCATGCCCTATAAGACAACCAGTACTATTATTGCTTTATAATCATGAATCACACTTGTCTTTCAAATGAGTTGATTTTGCTCAATCTGATGGAGTGATAACTTTATGATTTTCCACAAAACTGTTCTGACAAATTTCAACCCCCTTGACAGATCAGTTTATGGTCTCTTTAAAAAATATGACAACATTTCTTGTGATTCTTCACTCCACAACAATCCTAGAAAACAAATACAGTAGCCTTCCTCTTAACCGGAACTCCGCTTTAACCGGCCGACTTTTTTCCCAACATGAGGCAAAATTCATAAAGGAAATGTTGGGTTCTCATTTCTTTATCGCTAATTAACTCAAATTTACAAAATGTAGAATAATTTCAACTTCTTATAAAAGTATGTGACAAGATTTTCAACAATTTAATTTGTATTAAATATTGTTCATTATTTGTTATTAGTGATAATTTTTATTTCAATTCATTTAATTACAACTAGTATTCATTTCCAAAATTATAGAAAATATGTACTTTTTTAAAACTTTCACAAATAAATTACAAAAACTAAATGCATCCTACACATTTAATTAGTTAAATATGCAGTTACTTATTTACATTTTTTTACTTCTCTGGTTTAACCAGTTTTTCTCTTAACCGTCTAACCCTCGGTCCCATTTAGGCCGGTTAAGCAGGAGGCTACTGTATCTATTTTTAACGTTCCATAAATAGTTCATGAGCCGTTTATTTATAAAGACAAACACCTAAGAATATTTAATCATGGTTCTGTGCTTCAGGAGTTAGGCTAACTAGCAGAAACATATTTATGGAAGATGAAATTCCTCCTCTTTTATGTTATAGAGAGTGCATGCCCTAACAGTATCAGTAGCATTTTTTTGGAGGTTGGTAAGCCACAAACACCCAAAGAAAATTACACCATCTCCATCAACCATTAATTGCACTTGCTCAGCAACATTCATTACTGCAATGGATGCCCCATGTTTCCAAGCCTGCATCCCTCCAAATCTAAATTCCTGCAACATATATTTAGCAAACCAATACTTAAGAATCCATCTTATTTCCATCTGTTCCTGGAAGCCGTAATACATAAAAATGAAGACATAGGCACTCAGCTGTACTATCCAACAGGCAAGTTGTCAACTGAAGAAAAAATGAAAAAAGCCAGGGAAGTCATAAAGAGTTTCGGTTTGAAAAGAAGTTTCCGCTTTAACAAACTGGAAAAATCTAAAAAATGAAAAACACTACTGTCACATACAGTTTAGAAGGATCGTCTGTTATGTTTGTGGAAAATCATATTCAAGTTTGATGCCAAATGAAAAGTAAATATGATGCATAGAATATAGAATGCAAGAATTGGGCTCATAAAGAATGCATCAACTCAGGTGTTTATTATGTTTATATTAATTGTAACCCTAATGACAATTTGTAAGGATACAGTTGCCTATATGTAATAACTATTCTAAGGAGGTAACAATCAACCCCAAGAAGGGGCAAATTGTTATACAGGGCTGCCAACTACTACGCAATAGGCATAGTTACTCCGCTTTAGCTTTTCAACTACGCACTACGCTACTCTTACTTCAAATTATGCTTTTTCGCTTTTGTTTATTATCAGCGCACTGTGATTACGCAATCCTTAAATGCCGATTGCGGTTACGGAGGAAGTAGGTTGATATTCTTTTTTCCTCCTAGAGAACGGTGATGAGAAGTGCGTGCGCATATCAATATGGCGCTGGGATTGGATTCGTTTGATAAGACCTTTCCTGTCGCTAGACTTACTTTTCTTATTCTTGTTTGGTTTTGGTTGCATGGAATCCTATGCGAATCGTATGGCACTAAAGTCAAATTTCTGATTATATTATGTTTTCTGAAGTTGTATTATATCGTTTATGATTTTTTATATTATAATTTCTGTTAATTTTTTATTCCTTCGTCAAAATGTGTGACCGAGATAATCCGAAAAATAAGAAAAATTCGGATCAAAAGTTTCGACCCGAATATTCTGCCAAGTGGCCTTGCTTGTGTGCTTCAGAAAAATCGCCTTATGAAGCATTCTGCACTACTTGTGAAAGTACTTTTCATGTTAATCAAGGGGAAAAATTTGATTGTTCGCGCCATATAAAGTCAAACAGACACAACAAGAATAATGAATGGAAAACGAAAGTTAAAAAAATGCCGGACACCTTTTTCGTTGAAAGCAACCTGTCGATAAGTATTACCAAAGCAGAAATGCTGTTTTCATCATATCTTGGTGAAAGTAATATATCGGAAGAAGTGAAAAAAAAGTTTTTTCATAGTGTGAGAAAGTTTTATGAAGCAGCTTGTACATATGCTGTTAAAAGGCTCCCACTTATGAGCGATATTTTGAGTCATACAGAAATAGCTGATCCATCTCTTAGGGCTCAAGTCTCATTTTCTTCTGTATGTTTTTTACAGATCACTTTTGTGATAGCATATCTTATGATTTGGATGCTGTGGAAATGGAATTTTCCAAGTATCAAATTGACCCTTTAAGTGATGATACATTATCCTGCAATGCGGATGTTGCATGGAGTAAAATTTTGGAAATAAAAGATCCAAACGGATCAATTAAGTATCAATTTTTGTCTAAAATAATGTTAACAATTCTCCTAATACCACACAGTAATGCTGCTAGTGAAAGAGTGTTCAGCATTGTTAGACACAACTTAACTGAGTTTCGTTCATGCCTTAACATTGAAACATTAAATGCATTACTTACTGAAAAAGTCAGTTTCTGGTCTAATAATGAGTGTTGTTATAAAAGAAAATTTTCAAAAGAAGAAATTGTAAATGCTAAAAAAGCCACTGTACAATACTTGAAAAATTGAAAGGTTTACCTGCAAAATAAAATGTTTTTTTTTCTCTTAAATCTTTTGTTTTCTTTTTGTTTTTTATATGTTAATAATAACAGAATTTATTATGATTTAAAATAGGTATTGTGCCAAGTTTTCTTGCGTAAAAAAAGTAATGCCTTGCTATTTTGATCTAAAATTATATCTTGTGTTGTGTTTAGTGAAAGGGAAAAGAATCGACCAAAAAAAAATTTCAATCGGGGATTTTATTTTTCAGTTAAATTTTCTTGATGAATATGCATGGAATAAAAGGTAAGTTATATATTTTGATTTGTAATTTTTTTTCTATTTTAATATGTATGATAGTTCTATGTATGATAGATCAATGTATTTTAAAAAAATGTCATTTATAATACATTTTAAACGGTTTTATGTTTTGATTTTTTTTACCCTTTGGGGTCGAGTGCGGTGATGCAACTTGACTACACTTGATTCCGTAAAACTACACATTTTCAGTGCTCAAACTACACATTTTTACTCGCAGAGGTTGGCAGCCCTGGTTATAGTATGCTCATTCAGTAAAAATGTATGTTTGCAAAATCTATTTATCTTATATAATAAACTACCAGTGATTTTAATTGAGGAATGATTGCAGATTTTCAAAATTGTTTAACATCCACCAAACTGCAAATAATAAATTCTGAAGTAAAAATCGTAACAACCAACCTCAGTAACCCCTACTCCTTGGAATTTTTTTTATTTTTAAGGAATTTTTAAATAGTCTAAGAAGCTTGTATGAATCCTGGTTAGTAATGAATCTTATTACCCATTTAATAATACTGCAATAAAAAATTTAAATTAGTATATAATTATACAATTTATTTAAATTATATAATTTATACATAATTATACTTACATAATTTATGTTAGTAAGAAAATTATAAACTCAAAAAGGTATATCTAAAATATTATGTTGTATTCTTTATTTTCAATCTTAAGATTTTATTGAGGTAACGATAATATGAATACAATATTCAAGGGGATAAAGAAAGATTGAGAAGTATACACATACATATTAATGCTCAATATATACATACTTATTTTCTTTAGAGCTAGACACCATACTGTATAAATCTAGTGGGGGTTTTGCAGGTGATGAAAGATCTTTAAAAACTTTATCTGAAGAGGAACGAGACATGAATGGGCTATCTCCATATCTGTATATTAAATATACAAACTAATGAGACTACAGCAAACTTCTTCTTTAAAGAATTATAAAAATAAAGTAAATATTTGACTTATGGCATTTATTTAAAAGACATTGGTAAAAAATACAATTGTAACAACAACTAAAATTTCATTATGCATATAACAGGCAGCCACATATCTCTCTCGTCTAAAAAAAAAAAAAATTTTATATATATATAAATAAATAAACGGTGCTGTTGCTGCCAAAATTGAATTTATTGTGACTGCAGCTCTTTCTCGGTTAATGTTAAGAAAACTATTTCATATAAAAAATATGAAAACCAGTAGTTTTATAAGAGAAATGTAGGATAAATATGCTACAGCAGACAGTTAAGTTAAATAATTATTTTAAGTGCTATTTAATGTTAAAATCAGGGCTGCGGAGTTGTGGTCGGGCCCAATTTTGAGCGAAAGAGTCGGAGCTATTAAAATTGTGGAGCCTGAGTCGTCCATTTTACAAGCAGTCTGCATTGTCGGAGTCTGACGTTTTTTCCACCGACTCCGCAGCGCTGGTTAAAATCGGTCAAAGTAACTCAGTTAAAGTTTTATAGGATTAAAAACTATGCATAAAAATTTAACCGTCTTTTGTAGGCAGATACTGGACTACGTTGCAGTGTGAAGTGTCCAATCATTTTTTTTAAAATTATATGTCTAATTTTTAGAGTTTTTTTTTTATTTAAAATTTCATTATTTCAAAAGAGATTTATTTCATACTTCGGAAAATTCTTTTATTCACTTATTGTTGCCAGATTTTTGAAAAAGCACAAATAATATTTCCTTTCAATTAACAAATATATTTACATGTGAATATTATAAGAGAACGAAAACTTTAAATAAATTATTAAGTGTAAAAAGCATTAAATGGGATAAAATTATGTCACAAAAACCCAAATAACAATTTTTCCTCTGAAAAATATATTTACACATGAATTCTGAAAAAGAAAGAAAACATTAAAACAAATACAACAAAAGTGTGAAAAGTATTGAATGAGAAAAATTATGTTACTTTTACACAATACCTTTAAAATGTCACAAAATTAATTTCTTATAGCATCTAAAAGAAAACTTTATTATAAAAGTCAGGGAGGCAGCGACATTTTTTTCTGAATCATTTTGTACAAGCTGATTTTCAAACGTGTGATAGATCTTACTCAGGGTTCAGAAGTAGCGCACTAAAATCAGCTAAGCTACAGTAGTCGCTACTTTTTACAGTAGCTTGCAGTGTAGCGAGCGACACTTTGAGCAATGTAGTGTAGCGAGTACCGCAATACAAAAAATCAGTAGTTTATAACAAAAACCAACACTACTTTTAATGCTACTCCAGGAGGAAAAAAGTGCCATTTAACAAATCATGTGCCCATAACTCACTTCTTTCTGTGCAAAATTTGTTTTGCTCAACAATTTGTGAATCCAGGGTTCATACAGAGTTGGGAAGAAAAAATCCAAGGAGTACCCAAAAAATCCAAGGAGTCCAAAAAATTTTAAGGATTTGCCATTTTTTTTTTTTTTTTTTTTTTTTTTTGTCGATGTTTTTATGTGCTACATCATTATGTGGTATGCACACTCCAATTTTTAATGCCCAATTTGGAGAGAAAAACATTTCAAAAACAAATTTTACTCTATTAGAATCTAATTGTGAGTGCTAAAATTGCACAGTATTCACAATATATTGCTTATTGATTTCGTAAGTTTAAATACAAAATTGACTATCTACTTTTTTATACAATGACCAATGGCCATGTCACAGGGGTGATTCTGAGTAAAAAAAATTTCTGAAATTCACAGCAAATCTTCTGAAAAGTTACACCAAAGAGGGGGGGGGGATTCCACTCCCGACACTAGCTATGAGTTTTCTCCATGGCTCTTTGACGAAATTCGCGTTTCTTCGCGATCTTTTGACGAAATTTGTGGGTTTCTTCGCAATCTTTTGACGAAATTTGCCGATTTTTCGCAATCTTTTGACGAGATTTGCCGATTTTTCACGATCTTTTGACGAAATTTGCCGTTTTTCCGCGATCTTCCGACGAAATTTTTGGGTTTTCGCGATCTTTCGACGAAATTTGTGTGTTTTTCGCGATGTTGTGACGAAATTTGTGGGTTTTTTCGCAATCTTTTGACGAAATTTGCGAGGTTTTTCGGGATTCTTTGACGAAATTTGCGTTTTCCCGCGATCCTTTGACGAAATTGGCGATTTTTCTGCAAACGATTGACAAAATTTATTTTTTTCGGCGACCATATGTCCGAATTTTCGGATTGGTGACCGATTTTTTCTTAATTTTCGGAAATGAATGCCTTGCATTTTCGGAAAATTCGGACTAGAATCACCCCTAGGTCATATAAATAGAGATTAGTCAAACCCCAAACACTTACTATGTATATCACATGCACGGTACATCTTAAAGAAAATTTTAAAAGGCAAAAAAAAAGATGCTAAATGCAACATACAAGAAAAAATATAACAAATTTTGAATTTATCCTTTTAGAACAGCCGTAATCGCTTTCTTTGAAGGTGAAATTTTGACGAATTCGCATTTTTTTTCGCGATCTTACGATGAAATTCGCGTTTTTTCGCGATCTTCGGGGGGAAATTCGCGTTTTATTTTCGCGACCTTACGGGAAAATCCAATTTTTTCTCGTTCTTTTAATGGAATTCGCGTTTAATTTCGATTGTTTAACGAATCGGACTTTTTTTCGCGATCTTTTGATGGAAACCGCTTGTTTTTCGCGATCCTTTGACGAAATTCGCGTGTTTTTCGCGATCTGCTGGGGAAATTCGCGTATTTTCGCGATCCACTGGGGGAAATTCGCGTATTCTCGCGATCCGCTGGGGAAATTCGCGTATTCTCACGATCCGCTGGGAAATTCGCATTTTTTCGCGATCTTCTGAGGGAATTCGCGTTATATTTGGATCGCTTGACGAAACTAACGTTTTTTTCGCGATCTTTTGGTGGAAACCGTGTGTTTTTCGCGATCCTTTGAGGAAATTCGCGTGGTTTTCGAGATCTTTTGGGAAAATTCGCATTTTTTTGCAATTTTTTGAGGAAATTCGCGTTTTATACGATCTTTTGAGGAAATCTGCTTTTTTTTTCGATATTTAACGAAATTCGCGTTTTTTCGAGATCCTTTGAGTAAATTCGCGTTTTTTCGCTGTCTTTTAAGAAATTCGCGTTTTTCACGATCCTTTGACAAAATTTACGAATTTTTTCCGCGATCGATTGACGAAATTTGCCGGTATTTTTTTGGAACATGTTTGCGAAAAACGCGATTTTTTGGAGATTCTTGGCTAAATGCCAAACATCGATAAAATTTAAAATAAAGGTCGGGTAACAGTGTCGAAAAACGGACTTTACGGACCTAATAATTGAAAAACGGACCTAGTGGGAGCCCTGCTATTAAGATTACCCTATCCAATCAATGTTGTGCTTCAGATGAATGACGTGCATAAAGGATTTACCGTGCGTTTTTCAATCTACATTTTTTTTTTTTTTTACCTCGGCAGCAATATCGCTTCCGTCCGAAGCCGCAATAGAATATAAGGAGTTTCTAAGTAGTGGTTTGCTTATCTAAGTAGTTCTAAGTACTACTTGGGAACGTTTTCATTTCTAAGGAGTTTCCAAGGAGTCTAAGGAGTCTGTGCGAACCCTGTGAATCTCAGCTGCAGTGTATAGCAATGTATCACATAAAGTCGTAGATTATTCACATTTATACTTGCTGCTAAAATCAAGTACTAACACCCTCCAAAGGAATTTTTTTTTTTTCTTTTTTTTTGCTGACAACACTTGTCTATTTACTCATTACTAAATCTTTGTGTTTTAATGCCAGATTTCTTATTATTTGGAATTGTTTTATTTACATATTTATAGAATATTTGCATTTAGAGTTGTCTTTCTGTAATTTTCTAGATTATAAAATTAGACAACTTAGTATAATTAACTCTCAACAGAACTCAATACAACTGGCTAAAGAGGGTATTGGAGAATTCAGTTAAACAAATCTATTGGTAGATACATGTCAACAGCAATTTTATATCCCAATGCAATAATTACTGTAAATATAGTAAATAAAATTTATACAGTGGTACAATTGTACATAAATATGTTATATACAAGAGTAGCCCTCGTTATATTGCTCATTCATATATATATGTCATATAAGGGTGACAGAATGAATTCACTTGGTGCTCAGTGGAGGCGATAAAAAGACGTAAGTGGAATTCTACGCAAATAGGCCATAATAATGAAACCGCAGGATATTTAAATTTTTTTTCAACAGAAAAACCTAATGATTTTTTTTATCATGTAGTTTAGACATGGTTTTACCATATTAGCTCATAAAATTGAAGCATTAATTAAAATATATATTTAAAATAAATTTTTAAACCTATAAAATATCATTCCCTCACATGCAACTACTACCACCCAAAAATATAAAAAATATCATTTCTTACTGAAATATTTATATTTATTTTGTCTGACTTCTGTCTTTTAATATGAACACATAAAGTATTATTTCTATGTATTACATAATTTTTTTGGTCTGCACATGCAATTTTTATTTGTCAAAAATGTTTGCAACTCATATTTCAGATCATTCCCTCACTCATTAGTAATTCTGGATATTTGAGATAGGTGGTACTACTGTAGACAGAAAACATTGTTCATTTGCTGAGCGCATGAAACTTACTTGTCTGTAAAACAATTTTCAGCCATCCTGGAGAAATAATTTAGTGTGTAAGGAATAATTTAATATGCAGATTGGGCAAATGTTAAGATGATGTTATCATTCCCTCATTTAAATTTGTAAAAATAATTTATTTTCTAAAAATGTATTAATGGGTGTTTTAGCTTTCCCTGAAGGGATAGTTTGAGAGCATATATTGTTTTTTTCTTTTGTTTTATGCGTACAAATTTTATAAGTTAAAAATGTACATTTTATCATTCCCTCACTAGTCATTCCCTCATGTGAGGGAATGATTCTTATGGGAGAGAATTGTTCTATTACTTTTAGAAACTTGTAGAAAAGATATTTTTATTGAAAATTAATTCTTTTGATGAAAATAAAAGCATATTTTTAAACAAATTGGTGTATAAAATATTATTTATTATGTAAAAGGTAAAGAAAAGTCGGTAAAGAAACAAAAAAGAATTTCAAATATGTATAATTCGATGTGAACCAGAAATTTCTTTAAAAAAGAATTAAATGAATATATCGTGCAAAAATAAATAGATAATTTAAAAAGCTTTAAATAAAAATTCCTGTATACATTTTTTAAAATATAAAACTTGAGTGAAATTTCCGGTGCTTCTAGTGTTAAAAATCTAGTAATTATAGAATTTCTTAATATTAAGCCTGACAGCTATTTTTTTGCCAGTAAGTATCTTTTCTAGTGCCTTGTTACAAAAAATTAAACTTCTGACATGATTTATTTTTTCTTCGTCACTATGATGAAAATGGCCTATTTGCATAGAACTACCCAAGTGCATAACAACAATCCTGGTCAGCATAAAATGGAGCTGAGTCGATGATACTTTCTTTGTACGAAATGGAGCAACCTCAGCAATTGTTATCATGGCAAAATTGTTGCTTGCTCGACAGAATCCCTTTGTTAAAATCAGGGTTGTAAAAAACCTGGGTTTTTTGTTAAAAATCCAGACCGGCCGGGTTTTATTAAAAAACCCTGGTTAAATGGGCAATTTTCCCTGGGTAAATTGGCTACTAAATTTTGGTACTTTGCAAAATTTATCCGTTGAAATTTTGAAAATTCTCAGAGGAATTACTCAGGGCAAATTTAATTTTTTGCTTAGGAAAGCGCAAGAAATTTGATTGCACAACCACTTCAGAGTCTAATAAATGGGAATGACTTCATAGTCTTAATAAGGATCTCAATATTTTCTCTGTTCTTAAAATACATATATATTATATGATCCTTTTAATTTAAATAACAAACAAATTTTAAATTGCAAAGCTATCAATTGTGTGTTACTTAATAATAAAATATAAATATAACATAAAAAAAACTTGCTCCTTTGAAATTATCATAAGATTAGCAAATGTTGATAAAAAATATCTTACAACAAAAATGTTTCTTATGTATATACAGGGTGTCCACTCTCAACGGTGTCCAATGGCTAATTCCTAAACCGTTAGTCATACACATATAGTTTAAATATTACAAATGTTTTCATTTGAGGCAAAGAAATATTTTAAAAGCGATTTGGGTCAATAAAAACATTTCTTAAAAAATTACGAAAATTAAGTGTTTATACAGCCCCTGGTGCTATAAGTTATATTTAGTAAAATTTTCCTATTACACTGACAAGACAGACAAAAGAAATCCCGTTCATATAACACTAAAATTGACAGAGTTACGAAACTTTAAAAATGCATGATTTATACCACTTTTCTGCATCTGAACACAAATGAGTTTGGCCATGCTTTGAGGGGTCATATCCTAAGTGCTTAAAGTATTCGAAGAACTTTTCATGTGTATCAGCTCTTTGAAAAAAATAGTAAAGTGTTATGATTGAGTTAACTTTTATTAAGTTTCAGATTTTCTAAAATTATTGTATTTTAACATATGTTTTATTTTGTACGGATTTGAGACTATTTCTTTTAACAAATATTATGTTATTTTATTTAACTTCTTTAATGTATGTTTTCCCAGTTCAAAATTTGTAGTCAAAATTTAACTCACTTTCAAGTTTCAAATATCTGATTGAGACTAAATTTTACATGTATACTGATGTAAATCCGATGACAATCTAATATTATTATGATTTTCGGTGGTTACCATTCATACTTATTTTACAGGATAACCCAAAAAATTTCAGATAGATTACTGCCAAGAAGTTTAAGAAAAAGTTTTAGATTAGATAACACAAAATTGCGATGGTTATGTTTTTTAACTTTTATGTATTTTTTAGCACTGAATCTGAGAATTACCTTAATTTTTAACCATCATCTCAGTATGTTTTGCAAATCATAAATTGTCTGCAAATCATAAATTGTCAAAGTTAAAAAATAACAAAAATCAAATACTATAAAATAGAGGAGACGGCTGAGTTTTTTAACTTTTGATAATTGATTTTTATGTACTTTTTAGCACTGAATCTGAAAATGACCTTCATTTTTAACCATCACATTATAGTTTTTTTGCAAATCGTAAATGTCAAAGTTAAAATATAGCAAACATCTGATACTATAAAACAGATGTAAAACTTTTTTTATTTAACTTTCCTGACGTGATGGTTAAAAATGAAGGCCATTTTCGCATTCAGCAGTAAAAAATACTATGAAATAGATGTAAAACTTTTTTTATTTTATTTTCCTTATGTGATGGTTAAAAATGAAGGTCATTTTCGGATTCAGCAGTAAAAAGTACATAAAATAATTTAATAAATATAATAAGTTTAGTAAATATAATACTCTTGAAGCTAACTGAAAAGCTCAAATTTACATTTTAAATTAAAAGCTAAAACTTTTAAAATTATAGGGTTCCCAATCTAAAAGTGCAAGTAAATTAGTACAAATATATTTTCTAAGATTCAAAGAAGTGAATAAATAAAACAAAATAACCATGAACAACAAATACATCATTTGTTCCTTTCCAGAAATACTCTTAAAAAACCCCGGGCTTTATAAGTGGGTTTTTTATTAAAAAAAACCCAGCCCGGGCGGGCAGCTACCCACTACAACCCTGGTTAAAATGTAACAAGTTCAGCAGTTAATTTGTTATAATTAGTGGTGAAAATCCATTGTCTGCATCACTTCTTAGCTGAGTGGTGGAGATGAAGTTAAAGAGCCCACAATTTCCTAATTTGTATATAGCTTATTTTTTTCAAGATACTAATCAAGATCATTAAAATAATGAAAAGCATTCAAGCCTCGTCATTGAAGGGCACCAACATCACTGCTAAAGAGTAATCAGCAGTAACATATATAGCTCTGTTTTTATGCCTCCTTGAAAAATTAAAGCTGTAGTTTACTCGTATTTTCACTTTTCATACACATACAGTGTAAAAAAAGTAATGCAATCATGAAAAACCAGATTATGGAAATATTGCTACATTTTACAATTTCAGATGCTCTGAATCCACTTTAGCTATTTTTACAATGATTCCATATGTGGATGAATGGGTGTACATTAAAATTTCCTTACATTTACAAGCCCTCCCAAGCTTGCCTTTGTAAAATTAAAATCTAAGTTTTTATTTATTGTTATATTTCTGTTTATTTGAATACACAATATTCTGTCAAGTGTTCGGAAAGTTGAATGGATTCACCTCAGATTTTTTTTAAGTAACTGTATTTATATATTGTGTTATGCTCTCTTAATTTCACTAAATTTGTAATGTGTATAAACTAACATTTTGGGTTGGGGTTGGATTTTTGACAGCCAATTATCTACTCGAGGGTTATAGGCACAGGGAAGGTGGGGGGGGGGGGGTGCTCTTCATTGGGGTCTTTCTAAGGGAACCTAACCCATATTTACATATGGAAATACAAGGTACGAAGAAAACACCGAACGATTAGGCCGACGGGAATGATTACTAACATTTTGGAGACAAACGCAAAACATTTTCCTGTATGTCATATTTCTTGATTGTTTAAGTAACTGTAACGGGCAAAGGCTGCTAGCATCTTATATGTCATCTTTCTTGATTTTTTAATGGTCCAAAGTTGGGGTTTTGAATAGAATGCTCAGGTTTTACAGTCCAAGACAGCATAGGCTCTTCTTGGTCAATTGTTATTTAATTTATAGGGACTTTCCAGTAACGTATTAATGTGGTAATATATTCTAACACAATAACAATGTTATTTAACCTATTATGTTAGATAATGCCCATCCCTAATATAATTGTATATGAGTTTCTTTTTATGCATTTTATATAGCCTTGATAAAACTTTTCATAGCCTACACTTGTCACATGGAAACACGACATTGTGAAAACATGCTTTATTTTATCTAAAAATACATGTTTTCTATATTTTATTATTTAATTCATATTATTTAATTTCAATATTTCAGCATATTTAATTCCCTACATTTTGATACCCAACTTATTTTCCAATGTTTTCTTAACATTTTTACTCCCTTCCTCTCACTAGGCTCGATCATATTTTCAATTCAATTCTTCAATGAGCTGGAATATTTTTGGTGCAACTGCCATTTTCGTCCATTCTTCCTTCTTTCCTTGATGAATTACATGTGTGCATGAACCAAGGTTACTAATGGTGCGAGTTAATCTCAAATTTGTTTGCCTTAGTTGCCATTTCACAACCAAACTGTTACGCAACCAGGCTGTTAACAGTTTGGGTGCCAACCAATGCAGAGGCTGAAATTATTTTATTTTCAAGATCAACAGTTGTGTCTATAAGTCCCCTTGCACTATGTGCAATTTTAATTCTGGATCATAGAATGGATTGTCATCAGCAAAATCTCCCAATTTCAATACTTTAAAGTTTTTAATAAATGTTTAAGTTTACCTAAATGCAATTACTGTGGTCTTGACATGACATTGCGGTGCTTAACCCGGGAGAACTCGCTGCATGAGATTTTCTCTCACAGTCGTACTTTTTTAAGACTCTTATTTAAATCATTTTTCATTTTAATTAAAATTTCAAAATGTTTTTCAATTATTTTACCTATTTTGTGAATAAAAGTACTAAGCCAACCAAAAAAAGTTGATATTATATGAATGTAAATTAAAAGAAAAGCAATTGGGCATTCTCACTAACGAGTTCTCCCGGGTTAAAGAGTTAAGTAAAGGGTAAAGTAAGGACGTCTCCCGGGTTAACACGGCGCGAAACGCCGCCGCACGTAACCTCCAACTAAATATGAAAATGAACTAAGGATGAATTTCGAAACAATGCACGGCCTAAAAGTATAATCTGGAAGCTCTGGTGGAGTTCTGAGGGCCATTCCAGAGTTGGAAGCACGAGGTTAAATATAACCTCCAGAAAAAGGGGCGCATAAGGCATCCAAATTAATTTGGTTGCCCTATACTTCGATGTCATTTCACCGACTGGCGTAGGAAAAAAACGGAGAATGTAAAGGCAGTAGGGTACCAACGAGCACAGGAAAGCCATAGCATAAGGTAGCCAAGCCTATCTAACTTCTCTAAAACTTATAAAAAACAAAGGGGGCCACATAGCTCACTAATTTAGATGTCAAGCCTAGTGCGCATTACAGGTCGCGGGTCTCCCGGCTTTCGCACAAACCTTTCAGCCTTTAAAAAGGCTTTGTGGTACTAGACATCGAGAGAATACCGCTATTGCAAATTGCATTTTGGCATTGACAATGATCGAAAATGGGGACATGTTAAGATTAAAATTAAAAGCTAAAAAATAGACAAGTAACTTCAAAATTAACTATAAATCTGGGACATGAATTTCGTGACTGGGATGCCTGAGCACCGCCAGTCGAATGAACCAAAAGTGGGAAGAAAAAGGTATAAATAGCCAGGGTCCAGTGAGCAAACACCCCAAGGCCGGTCGAGAATAAGGTAGGCGGAGCCTAACCTCTCCCTGGGTGGAAGTATCAAAACTGCTCGCAAACAATCTAAAATTTTGAGATAGTATAGAACACCCATTACAATAAAAACATGAAAGGAAATTCTCTCTGTGGTCTTGTTCTCCATATTTTATTATCTTATGTTGTGCTTGTTTTACCTCTGAAATGAATATAATCTAATTTTGCAACAGTTTAGCAATGACAAGTGATGTATCTGATATTTGATTCATCTTTACACAAGAAACTGGTAAAGTAAATTTATCTTCAACTTCATTTCAGTCTTCTTGTGAGAGTAAAACAAACAAAGTCTATGAATCTGTAGTTATTCTAGCATTATAATTATATAATTATAATAGCAAATCTAGTGATTATAACTCAAATTTACTTTCACCACACATTCATTTTTAAGCCTAATTTCTATACACACCATACTTAATCAGTGCGATAACACTAAAAGATAAGAGTTGTATGGCACCCTTTTTAAAAACTGGTATTGTATAAGTAGATCTAAAATCTACACATTTCAAGAAAAATTTTACTTTAATGCCATCAAAGTATACATACAGTGGTGCCAACTTATATGGGCCCGTGGAGCCCGAGCCTACCCAATAATTTGCTCTTCCAGCCCACCCAATTTTCATTATTCTAGTTTCGTGCTTATATATTTTTCAATCACTGAAAAGAAATTTCGTTGACATTCACAAAATTATTTAGCTTGAAAATACAGTAAAGATAGCAATAAGAGACACACAGGAACCTAAAACACAACCTGCCTCTATCTACTCTCTTTCATCCTAAAATACAATCAATTTTCTCTTAAAAAAAAAAATCTTGCATATTTGCGAATTAATTTTTCTACTAAATGCACTAAATTCACAGTTATATTTCAGAAGTAATTATAAAGAAGTAAAGTTTGTGTGTTTGTGTATTTGTAGGAGAAATCTCTGGAACTACCAAACAGATTTCAAAAGTAGTGACAGCAAATTGATGGTGATAGTTCCTGTTCCAACATAGGCTACATTTTATGTCGTTGCCACGACCCCCAAGGGGTGCAGAAGAAAAAAACGTTCTAAAAATGCGACTTTTGTGTTACTGAAGGGCCTAGAAATTTGAAATGGTAGTTACCTATAAGATATAAATGCTCTTTAAGAACACCCTTTAAAAAATTCGAAATTTAAAAAAGGTAAAAATGCACAAAAAGCATTCTATAAAAGTTCTAAATTACGATTTCTATGCAATAACAAGAAATATCAAACAGATTTCAAAATTAATAGTTGCAAATTGATGGTGCCAGTCCTTGCTTCAACATAGGCTATATTTTATGTCGGTGCCACTACCACTTGGGGACTGTAGGACCAAAAAACGTTCGAAATTGCGATTTTTGTGATACTGAAGGGCTTAAAAACTTGAAATTTAGCGTGGTAGTTATAAGATGTAAATGCTCTCAAAGAACAGTCGAAAAAAAAAAAAAAAATCGAAATTCAAAAGTGGTAAAAATGCACGAGAAGCGTCTAAAAATGTTCTAAATTACGATTTCTATGGAATCTTAGGAAATATCGAACCGATTTCAAAAGTAATAGTTGCAAATTGATAGTAAAAGTCGCTGCACCAACTATGATATATTTTATGTCGGCGCCACTGCCACCTGGGGGTTGCAGGAGCAAAAAATGTTCTAAACTGTGATTTTTGTGATGCTGAAGGGGGTAGCAACTTGAAATTTAGCATGGTAGTTACTTATAAGATGTAATTGCTCTCTAAGAACAGTCGAAAAAAAAAATCAAAATTTAAAAGTGGTGAAAATGCACGAAAAGTGTTCTAAAAAAGTTCTGAATTGCGATTTCCATGCTATTCTTAAAGATAGAACCTGAAATTTGGCGTGGTAGATATTTATAAGATACAAATACACTCTAAAAATGGTTTCTAAAAAATTCCAAATCTAAATGGGGTGAAAAGATGCAAAAAGTGCTCTAAAAACGTTTTATTTATGATTTCTCTGGAATCTCAGGAAATACCAAACTGATTTCAAAAGTAATGGTCGTAAATTGATGGTGACAGTCCCCGCTTCAACATACGCTATGTTTTATGTGGGTGCCGCTAGCACAAAGGGACACTAGCACAAGGAGCAAAAAACGTTCTAAAATTACAAGTTTTGTGATACTGAAACGCCTAGGAAGTTGTAATTTGGCATGGCAGTTATTTACAAGATGTAAATGCACTCGAAGAAAGAAATTCGAAATTTAAAAATATGAAATGAGCAAAAAAAGCTCTAAAATGCTTTAATTTTGATTACTATCGACTTGTTAGGGATAGAAACTTGAAATTTGGCATGGAAAGTATCTAAAGTATATGGAGTATTTATATATGGTGTATTTATATATGGAGTATTTATATATGGTGTATTTATATATGGAGTACTATTACATGTAGTATTTAAACATGTCTCTCAAAGAACTGTATAAAAAAAAAAATTGAAATTTAAAAGCCAAAATAAGCGAAAGCTGTTATAAAATTTTTCTAAATTACGATTTCTTTTGATTTTTTAAAGATAGAACCATAAAATTTGGCATGATAGATACTTATATGATGTAAATGCTCTCTAAGAACAGTTTTTAAAAGATTTGAAATTTAAATAAGTAAAATGAGTGAAAAGCCTTTTAAAAACTTTCTAAATTACAATTTCTATGGAATCTTAGAAAATATCAAACCGATTTCAAAATTAATATTTGCAAATTGATGGTGACAATCAGAGTCGTATAATATAGACGCACATGCGCACGCCGTGCGCGGAAAATTTTCCGCAAATTTCGGAATTTTGCGGAAAATTTTTTTGAAAAAAAAACGTAGTTTTTGTTCTTGTAATTTTTTTTTTTTAAATACCGAAAAATAAAAAATATTCCCCAATTTTATGTACGATTTATTTATTGTTTGCCAGCGGTGATTCTGTTACGAATTTTTCGAAAATTTAAGGCGTTCGGTTGCGAAAATTAAAAAAAATCGGCCATCAGCCCGAAAATTCAAGCATATAAAAATATTGCAAATTTCAACAAATGGTCGCCATAAAAAAACCCAATTTCGTCAATGGTTCACAGAAAAAAAAATACGACTTTCGTCAAAGGACCGCAAAAAAAATGCGAATTCCGTCAAAGGATCGCGGAAAAAAATTTCTTCAAAGGATCGTGAAAAAAGATAATTCCGTCAAAGAATCGCAGAAAAAATGCAAATTTCGTCAAAGGAGCGCAGGAAAAAACTAATTTCGTAAAAGCATAGAGAATAAAGCCCGAATTTTGCCAAAGAATCTCGAAAGAAAACGCAAATTTCGTAAAAAATTACTCAAAGGATCGCGAAAAAAACTAATTTCGTCAAAAGATCGCAGAAAAAACGCGAATTTCATCAAAGGATCGCGAAAAATACGAATTTCGTAAAAGTATAATGGAAAAAAAATGACTTTTGTCAAAGGATTACAAAAAACGCAAATTTCGTAAAAGAATCGCGGAAAAAAAACTAATTTCGTCAAAGGATCGAAAAAAAAAAAAACGAATTTCGTGAAAAGATCGTTATAAACATGAATATCGTGAAAAGACCGCTAAAAAACCGCGAATTTCGTGAAAAGATCGCTAAAAAACGTGAATTTCGTGAAAAGATCGCTAAAAACGCGAATTTCGTGGAAAGATCGCTAAAAACGCGAATTTCGTGGAAAGATTGCTAAAAAACGCGAATTTCGTGAAAAGGTCGCTAAAAAACGCGAATTTCGTGAAAAGATCGCTAAAAAACGCGAATTTCGTGAAAAGATCGCTTATAAAATAGCGAAATTCGTGAAAAAAAATTGCTAAAAAATCGCGAATTCCATGAAAAAATCGCTAAAAAAAGCGAATTTCATGAAAAGATCGCTAAAAAAAGGAAATTTCGTGAAAAGATCGCTAAAAAAACGGAATTTCGTCAAAGGGCGGTAAAAACTCATCAGTCTAATGACGATACCTATGAATGGACCTCTCCCTATAAAATGTGATTCAGTTGTTTCAGTTGCAATGCCACATTATTTCTGTGAACAGAGTGACTGGCATTTTGTGCGAAGAGGTTACAATATTAAGGATTGGACTGTTTCTAAATGCATTGACAAAATAATTGATAAGAATTCCTTTTCTTATGGATTTTTAGCTTTATTATTTTTCTAACCAAAATAATTATTCTTTAATTAATATCCATTAATTTTTAATTTAAATAGTAATTATTTTAAAACTACTGTTTTTAATTCATATCGTCAAAATAATATAATACATTATTTTATTAAACAGTAAATTAATTTGCAGAAAGTTTTTGACCCAATATTTGTGTGCGCAGAAAGGTTTTGGTTTTATACAAGTCTGGTGACAATCCTCGTTCCAAGATACACCATCTTTTATGTTGATGCCACTAGCGCCACTGAGGTTGTAGACCGTTAAGACTAGAAGCTTGGAATATAGCATGATGGTTATTTTTAAGATGTAAATGCGTGTTAGAAACGGGTTCTAAAAAATAAAAAACTTCCACTGAAAACCGAAATGAGCTTAAAAGCTTCAAAATACATTCGAAATTATCATTTATTTAGAATAAGTTTTAGCTCTTCTCATTAAATCTCATTTTTGCCTAATGTAGGGAATAATGGAGTTTAGTTAGACTGTCGCGTTAGTCGCTTTGAATTATCTGTAGCAGTATAATTTCTTCTAATAGAAATAGGCATACAAATGGCATTTTTCAAGTATTGCGAGATCAAAGCCGTGGGTTTTGCGAATTTATCATAACTTGAAATATCATCTTTTCCCAAACTTTCAAAAGAAAGCAAAATGGTGGTGTCATTTTTACCCTAAAATGGTTTTGAGTCCACCCAATATTTTTCAAAAGTTGGCACCACTGTATACATAGTTACTATAGCTTACAAAGCAATTAGTGATCTACTTCATTAAGTGGACTAAAATATGAATTTGCCTGCAGGAGGGCCCTGGTTTTACATTACATGTTCATCACAGTATGCTCTACCTGAACTGATAAAGTGAACTCTTAATTACCTGCCTCCAAATCTCTAGCCATGTTATTTATACTTTTACGGAAAGAAATGACATGATATGGCAATATCAAGAACAAAATGTATCAAAGAATGAAATAAACATTTGTTTTTATATAATTTTTTGCACCCAGTCCTCTTCCTCTCTCCCCAATATCTGAAATCTATAATTTAATATTATTTAATGTATACATATGCTTACTTTGGTGGCCCACTTGTGAAACTCATAAACTCAAAATCATCTTCTAAATCAAGATCTTGGTTGAATTTCTTTTGAGAAGTAGTAGGAGCTTCCTGGGTTATAAGTTTCATTTCTGATGCAGCAGAATGAGTCACATGACTAGCATGCCTACCACCAAAACCCATGCCAAGACGTTCTAACTGTTCTGCTTTCTGTGGATTCACCTGCCTTAATTTTTCTTCGGTCTTTTTCTGTTCCAAACTTAGATCTTTATAAGCCAATCTTACAGATGCTCTGAAATAAATATTAAAAACATACGCTTAACAAAACAATTATTCATATAAAAAAATAAATAAAAATAACAGGCAGTCAAAATTGTACAGTAAAATTAAAAAACAATGATATATTTTAGAAAAGGTAAGATGCCTATTTTTTCGTATAATCAAATTCACTGTATTTTATATTATAAAAAATGAGAGTATAGTAAGATTACTTCAACTAATTGGCACTATTATGCGTTTGGATTAGCAAAATTTCAGATAATCTAAAATTCAGGTGTAAATAGAATTTTTAAGAAAGGGAGGAGAGGGAAGGCAAAAGGGATTGGAAATTATGAAATGAGTAGATAGATAGCAATCCATTAATTAAAAACAACAGAGAGTAATTCTGCTATTCTAAGCCTTAGGATGACTTTGATCTTAAAAAACAGATGAGAAAGAGTGTTCATATCGATTACATTTGTTGATGTCAGTCATCCACTTCTTTAAGATCTACAGATTTTCTTTCTACACACATTGTTTTGAAAAAGATGTGGTGAGACTAGAATTTTTCCAGCCATCTACTCAAAGCCTGAAATTCATGTAATCCGAGTTTTTTAATGACTTGCAGAGGCTTTTCCTGATTCAAAGGCTCACTGATGCTTTTTGAATGAAGTGAAGTAAACCAATTCAGAATTACAGAATCAATTTCAATAGAATTAGCTTCTTCAATTCCACATTTTTGGTGTTAGAGTTAGTAATGCACAAATTCTTTATTTCTTCTTTGTTTCGTAAAATCTCTCCCACCTGTGTTTTACTTATTTTAAAATCTTTGGCAAATAGCCGTAAACTCAATTTCTCTTTTTTAGATACTTACAATTTCAAATTTTTATTTTAAAATTAATCGCTTTCGTTTTAAGGTCATTTTCAAGACATTAATCACAAATAATAGACACTAAATTCAAAACACACAGAACTCAATATTTTCAGAAAACGGTAAAAATGGTGGTAACATATTTTGACACTTTGAATAATGTGTTTTGGGTGTCAATTAAGTCTCAAGAATCAACCAGTAACCAATACAAAATGCATTGCAAAATAGGTGCCCCCTCCCCCCCCTCTACCCTCCCTGCACTTGTGGCTTTCTTGACACCTTTAATTCTCACTACCAAAAAATAGTACACAATTTCCGAATAAAAATGAAATAAAATAGAGTAACTCTTTTCTTTGTTTTATAAAAGAATAAAAATAAATAAAATCATATGTTAGTTTTTTCAGATGCTATTTGTTTTTCTTTTACTTAGATTACGTCAACCACCTTTCCAGCGGTACCATGTGAAGTAGGGTGGTTCAAAAAAACTTCTTTTGAGCTAGAGTCCAGGCCACCCCTAATTTCTTTAGACTCATCAATAGCGTATTACTGGTAAATGTTTAGCTTCTCACTCAAATTTTAAGAGGATGCTTAATGACCCCACAATTTAACATTAGCAGAAGCATAGGAAATGCATCAATAATTTATACTTCAGATATATTTAATTTTTGCCAGAAGTTTTTAGAAGAAATTTAGTTTGTTATATTATATATATTTGTATTTAAATATTTCTGGAATATTTTATTATATGTAGCAACATTTCTGAGAATTATTTACGCGATGAAGTTATGGACAACACTAAACAAAAACAAGAATTCTACCAACTGAAAACAACTTGCCAGTGAAACATTTAATTTTTCATGATAATTTTTTATTTTAAATAATTATCTCATATATTTTCAAATTCTGCATCCGGCAACAAACATCTGTGTTGTTTACATTTAGATCATGGCTATTCCTAAGTGAAAAGTGACAAATGAAAATAATATTTAAAATGGATTTAATTATTTATTGCAAGAGTTTTTACTTTTAAATAAGTATCAAGAATTATATTTAGGTTACATTACTTATATTAAATATTAATCTACTGTTATTGGATGCTAATGTTATTCATGTTACAGTTAATAAGACAAACACTAAGCCTGATATGAAGTAAAATAATCACAAAATTTGTGCATTAATCAACAACTTTGATTCTATGAAAAATTCTTTTCTGTTTAAAGAAATTTCAAAGCAAAAAAATTGCAATCGCCCCCGCTTCAACTTGCCTCAGCAATGAAATTTTTCTGATTGGTTTAAGATCAGCAGACCAATGGACTAGATTGAAACAACTAACTATGACAGGACAAGTCCTTCAGTGTGTTCATCATTATCAGTTGAAAGAATCAAAATTGGAACAATATTTTAGGCATTTGACAGTTAAAGAATTAATGCAGATATGGCAGAAATCTGAAATTCCTACAAAACAAAAGAAACACATACATAATTAAAAAACTAGAAAACATTCATTCTCACTGGCTTTTGTTAAAGAAAAACAAAGGTCTTTTTCTACAGCTCAACGACAAGGAGTGGTTAGGTAATTTGGCTCCGTAGCAGAAACTGTGCAGCACGGCAGCAGTGCTGCAGATTATGTTAGGCTTTCCAGATTAATCTACCAAGTTAACAATAAATACTAGGCTTATAAAAGTCATTAAAAATTTACTCTGTTTTAAGAGTTATTGTGTTTTTCATTACATTTTCTTTGTAAAATGCAATTTTTGTTTATTTTATGGATTACTATAAGTGTTTATGATAATAGCTTGGTTCAGCATTTGTGGGTTGCAGATAAATTTTGGTTTGCTGCAGATGGACACCGAAAATTCTGCTACTGGGTAACTTGGACTCTTTCTTTGATATTGGTCATGAAGGTGTTATGAAAATAATAAGAATTAAAGAAGATTCTAATTTTTTTCAGGATCAAAGAACCAATTGTAAAATGTATGTGGTTTTAAAATATAAAGAGTTATCGAAAAAAGTATGAATGTTCTCCTCAGAGAATAACAGAAGAATGAAGCATTAGAGCCTCTTCACCTATTACCTTCAGCTACAATCTGTTCATCCAATATTTGTCTAAATAGTGTAACGGAAAACTCTGAGCCTTCAGATGATGAATTTATTCCAACACAGTTAAAGATCTTGAAAATTATCTAATAACAGACAAAGAGATTGTGCTTTCTGCTAGAAAAGTGATGGAACATCACATGTCTGAGTTTTCTGATGACTTCATAAGACTTTCTCTCTTTTCTGACAAAATTTTAATGGAAGAAAAACAAATTGCTGTAGAACGATTTACAGCTATGCAAGCCCTTAAAAAGCATTATGTAAGATTAGAACTTAAGATTTTTAAAGAAGATGGTGTACGACTGTCAGACTTTGTGACAAGAAGAACAACTCTTATCTCGTATGAATATAAGGAAGTCATTGTTAAGCCTTTCTCCCGAAAAATGAAATGACAATGATGACTATCCCAAAGGAAAGAAATGGCTTCAAAATCTACAAGTAGTAAATGACAGTGCAGAACGAGGGGTTAAGCTTATTGGAAATTTCAATAAAATCATAACAAATGATGAAGATGAAAAGCAATTCTTGCTGTAGGTCATAGAAGCAAACAGAAAATACATTCTATCAGAAACAATGAAAAAATCAGTTTTAGACACTATTTTGTATTATTAAAGACAAAATGTGATTACATTTCTATTTTTTACTTCTATATAGTTTTATTCTTTTCTAAGAAATTAATTTTGGAGGTCTTTATTTTTTTTTAAAACAAATATATAGAAAAATTAGAATGGAATACACTAACTTATGAAGGGTGTTGAGCAACCTCTTGCAGTTGAAATATGAAGTTAAAATTCTGCCAGATTATTACTATGCACAAGTCTAAAAAAACTGAGGGATGGCCTGGTACATAAGTGAAAGTTTATTTTTTTACATATATGGCTGAACCACCCTAATGTGAAGTCTGCTTTCTTTTTTTTTTATGTTATGTAATGATGCTATCTAGTTAATTACTGTTTGTATTTTACAAATGAACTATATCAAAATAAAAAGATACTTTCTTTTTCTTTTTGACACTATATAAGATTATCCGAAAAATTGAGTTTGGATACACAGGAGCAAAAATAGTCAGCATTTTATCTATCCTGAAATTTCAAGCCACAGTACACGAGGTTATCTTAGACACATTTAAAACAAAAGAAAAAGTGATGCATAGTGTATTATGGAATTTTAGGGATGGGGGAAGTTTGCACTTCTAGACAATCAGATGAAAATCCAAAATCTTCTATAGAGGGAATTTGATTCTCAACAGGATGTTGGGGGGGGGGGGGACTTCCCGAGGCCACCCCTAACATTTATTAGTGGTCACAAAATTTGTCACACTTTATACTGATAAAATTAGAGGCCTTTTACTTTTTCCATTTTCTTTCTCATTAAAAAATCATTTTTCATGCTTTATTGCCAAAATTAGTGTCTGCTATTCAGACGTTAAACATACAAAAATATAGGTTTTGCAAGTAATAGTCCAAGAGCCAACAGCACAAAAACCCATGTTATCAAGCACAAGTAAAAAATATTTTATGGAAGAGTAGAAGTAAGGTAATCTAATGATCTATGTCTGCTAGAAGTGAAGTGGTGCATAAGCCAAAAATTAATACCACCAGTGGTTGACTCGTAGGTTTATCATTGTGTTTGTTCTACAAACAAAGGTATGAAAACATGGAGAGCTGGGAGCAGGAAAACACAATGATAAACCTACGAGGCAAACACTGATGGTATTAATTTTTGGCTTATGCACCACTTCACTTCTGGCAAACATGGATCATTCGATTACCCTACTTCTACTCTTCCATAAAAAATAAGGGTTTTTTTCTTGTGCTTGATAACATAGGTGTTTGTGCTGTCGGCTCTTGGACTATAAGGATTGGAAAATAGTTATTAGTTATATTATAGTTATCCATTAAATAGAAGTGTCCACTATTTGGGAGTGTCTGTTGTAGAAATTTTACTGTATATTTCTAAAAAAGAACATTCTACTTTATTGTAGATGCCATGATATATGTATACAGTTGACTTTTAACCAGTGACACATAGTACAATGTTTGCCAAAAATTATACTAAATTTTTAAAATACTGTCCATTACAGTAACTGGCAACTTGAAATGAGAATTGTAAAAGATCAACATAGATTTCTATGTAATGCGCATTATGAGAAGCTGCAACTCTACATACAAATCTCAAACTTACAAACAGTAACTAAAAGGATATTGCTTACAAAATTTATATACATATTATTTAAAATTACATCTCAATTTGACTTACATTTGTTTTTCTTGTTCTTCAGGAGGAACTTGGGAAACTGCCTCTGTTTCTGCTCGCTCTCTTAAGCGATCTAATTTCTCTGCTTCTTTTTCTATATCTTCAAAATTGGCATTAACACGTTGAGCTCCAAGTCCTTTTTTTCCTCCTAACTTTAAAGTAAAAATAATAAACTCATGCTATTTCAATATTTTAAGGTGAACTACATAAAAGCTACTTCATATCTCATATCTAATTCCTTTTATATCTAAAGAACATAGGCTAGTGATAAATAGGTTACCATGTCAGAGGATTCTGTGGAAAGTTCTGCTACTCCAAATGAGAAAAAAATTTAAACTACAGATAACATAAATAATAAACTTGTCATTGATTATTTGAAAATTTTCTTTACAAAAATTTGCTGAAAACCAGTGCCATAACAAAGTGCTCAGTATATCCATCTTCATTGTAAACAATGTGCTATAATCTTAAAATCACATTTCATAGCCTGCACAGACACATTTGACTGTGAATTTTTGTATGTAAAATTTTCCTTCAACATATAACTAACACAACATTTTATGTATCAATAGTTAAGATTTTTTTTTTTTCTTATTTGGAACAGTAGAACTCACTCCAGAAAACACTGAAGTGAATATATCATATCTATACTAATATTATAAAGAGGTAAAAATTGTTTATTTGTAGGAGGTAAGCTCTGGAACTACCAAACCGATTCCAAAAGTAATTGTATCAAAATGATGGTGTTAGTCCAACTTAGAACATAGGCTATATCTTATGTCCGTGCCACTGGCCAAAAGGGGGTGCAGGAGAAAAAACGTTCTAAAAATGCGATTTTAGTGTTACTGAAGGACCTAGAAACATGAAATTTGGAATGGTAGTTACTTATACGATACTAATGTTCTCTAAGGACATTGGTTAAAAAATCGAAATTAAAAAGAGGTGAAAATGCACGAAAAGCATTCTAAAAAACGTTCTAAATGGCGATTTTTACGTAATTACAGGAAGTACCAAACATATTTGAAAAATAATGGTGTCAAAATGATGGTGACAACCCTTGCTCCAACTTAGGCTACATTTTATGTCGGTGCCACAACCCCTAAAGGGGGTGCAGGAGCAAAAAAAACGTTCGAAATTCTGATTTTTGCTGTTACTGAAGGACCCAGATACATGGAATTTGGCATGGTAGTTACTTATTAGATATAAATGATCTCTAAGAACATTTCTTAAAAAATTCGAAATTTAAAAAGGGGTGAAAATGCGCAAAAAGTGTTCTAAAAACGTTCTAAATGGCGATTTTTACGCAATCTTAAGAAGTACCAAACCGATTTAAAAAATAATGGTGTCAAAATGATGGTGACAACCATTGCTCCAACATAGGCTACATTTTATGTCGGTGCCATTACCCCCAAAGGGGGTGCAGGAGCAAAAAAACGCTAGAAAATGCGATTTTTGTGTTACTGAAGGGCATAGAAATATGAAATTTGGAGTGGTAGTTACTTATAAGCAGGGTTGAATTTTAGCCGTCAAAAACCAGTTTTTGACATGACATAGGTTTGAACCGTATTATAACCGATTTAAACCATCAAAAATACAAATATATAAGTAAACTCAAAACAAAACAGAAAAAATGCTGTTAATATAGCATTTATTTGTTTAACAATGGTGCAATGTAGTTTTAGTTATACATTAAATTGTAATCAAATATGAAATTATAATTTGTTTTTCACTAAATTTCTAAGTTATGTGGATTTCTAGTGTGGCTTTTTTTGCACACTTGATTGAATACCTTATTTTAATGTATATACATAGCTTTTTAATAAATATTTTCTCTGCAGCATTAACTGTTTTATTTATTTTTGCATCTAGTACAAACACAGAAAAATAAAAATAACATTTATTTTATTAAAGATAAAATAATTAAATATAGGGATAAAATGATTAAAACATAACCTTTTATCTCAAAATTTTTGTTAGTGACTGACAATCACCTCTTACTTATGAAATTATCTTATTTACAGAATGTCTTCTGAAATTAGGGACAAATTAATAATTCACCATACCAGTAGGAAAAAAATAGTTATTTAACTTAGTTTGAAACCTGTTTCAAACGTGAAAGTATCCTTATAATAATTAAAAAAACTGCAAGTGAAATCAAAAAAGTAAAAAATGGCCTTTGTAGAGATCGATAACATTATTGAACACATGTTTTCATTTTTACTTTAAAAAAAAATTAAATGTATGAGATTTCAAAGATTTAAAAAAATCTCCTACTGGATTAACATTAGCGTTTGGGTGTTTTCACGTTAGTGAACTAGCCCCTTAAGCAACCTCATCCATAAGAGCATAGTAGGGGAAAAGCAAGAAAACTTTTGTAGCAATAGCAATACTGTTTTGTACGGGAAGGGAATTTTGAATTTACTCTATCTAAAGTAAAGTAAATATGCTCATTAGATACGAATTGTGATAGATTAGTTTCTGCATCTAGCCATAAAAAAATGAAAAAATCTAAACAGTTTATTTACCTTTGCAAATTTAGATTAAACATACATAATTTTAATGATTACAAATAATTAAGGATTTATTAACTGTTCATCATAAAAGCATGCATTATTCAATTTTTTTATTTAAATCACGCAACAATTTGCAGTTTACCATATCCCACCGCAATTAGGTTTCAAGAATATTTGTACTATTTACACCCCCACAGTTTTAATGTATTTATGCAGTTTTATTTAAAATTTATTAATTAAAGTCTATCTAACTCTGTTAAATAAGTCTTTTGATATTATTTTATTAAATACAGGTTTTTGACATAAAGGTTTCTGACACGACAGTTTTAACCACAGTTAAAATCGGTTTAAACCGTTGTATGTCAAAAACTTGCCAACCCTGCTTATAAGATATAAATTATCTCTAAGAACATTTCTTTAAAAAATCGAAATTTAAAAGGGGTGAAAATGTGCAAAAAGTGTTCTAAAAAACGTTCTATATCGCGATACCTACGCAATCTCAGAAAGTACCCAACCGATCTCAAAAGTAAAGGTTTGAAATTGATGATGACAGCCCTTGCTCCAATATAGGATCTACTTCATTTCGGTGTCACAACCACCTTGCGGTTGCATTTTTAAAAAACGTTCTAAATTGTGATTTTTGTGATACTGAAGGGGCTAGCAACTGGAAATTTGGCATGGTAATTACTTATGAGATGTAAATGCTCTCTGAGAAGAGTTCCTTAAAAATTCGAAATTTAAATGAAGTAATAATAAACGAAAAGCGTTCTAAAAACGTTCTAGATAGCGATTTCTATGCAATCTCAGGAAATATAAACCGATTTCAGAAGTAATGGTTTGAAATTGATGGTAACAGTTCCTGCTCCAACATAGCCTCTATTTTATGTTGTTGTCACTACCACCTGGGGGGGTTACAGGAGCAAACAATGTTCTAAATTGCGTTTTTTGTGTTAAAAAAGGGTCTAACATTTTAAATTTGGAAAGGTAATTACTTCAAAGATGCAAATGCTTTCTAAGAATTGTCGAAAGAAAATTCCAAATTTAAAAGGATGAAGTCAGTGAAAAGCGTTCTATAAGCGTTCTAAATTACGATTTTTATGCAATGGTATGAAATACGAAACCAATTTCAAACATAATGGTTGCAAATTGATGGTGATAGAACCTGGTCAAACATAAACTATATTTTATGTCGGTCCAACTACCCCTAAAGGGTTGCAGAAGCAAAAAACTTTCTAAATTGCGAATTCTGCAGTACTGAAGAGGCTAAAAACTTTAAATATAGCACAGTAGTTACTTATAAAATATACATGTCATCTAAGGACAGTCGAAAATAAATTCGAAATTAAAAGAGGTGAAGCGAAGGGAAGGAGCGAAAAGCATTCTAAAAGAGTCCAAAATTACGATTTCTATGGAATCTCAGGAAATAATAAACCGATTACAGAGGTTATTAGTTGTGAATCAAGAGTTATAATACCTGATCATATGCGGGCTAAATTTTATGCCGGTGTCACTACCACCTAGTTGGCAGGAACAACAAGAAAGCCTTTAAAAACATCTAAATTCCGTTTTCTATAGAATATTAGGAAATACCAACAGATTTCAATGTTAATGTTGGCAAATTAGTGGTGACAGTCTCTGTTTCAACATTTTTCGAGACATTCTATTTCAACTCTGCTTCGGCATTTTATGTTGGTGCCACTAACACCAGAGATGTGGTAGACTGTTAGAAAAGGAGCTTGGAATTTGACATGATGGTTAATTTTAACCCTTAAATGTCTGATTTTTCAAAAATCATTGTAATAATGTTTTTCGGCTTTCATTTTTAAATAAATCATGGGGAAAATACTTAAAAAAATCATATTTTGTTTTAAGTATAGTTTACGGCTAAAAAGCAGTTTGTTACTAATCGGCAATACTGGTGTTTAATTGAAAAAATAATTTCCCTTGATAAAATTCTATAATATTAAACACACAAGAATTTTAGGAACTATAATAAGAAATAAATTTTACTTGCTCACTGCAGGTCAAAATAGGGTATTTCGCAAGCTTCCAAACAAAAGATAAAGAACAAGTAACAACAATTGAAAAAATAAATCAATCGTTATTCTTAAACAGCACAAGTGTTGCCATCTGCAGGTTGAAAATCGATTTAATAATATCCTCAGAATGTATTTTATTGGCAACATTAGGTATTATAGTTCCAATATTATTTGAATAGTATTTTAGAGCCTAAATGCGACATGTTGCCGAAGAGCAACACCAGGCATTTAAGGGTTAAGATGTAAATGTGTTGATACATTATCACCCTGAATACTGAGATGGTCGCTAATGTTAGCAGGGTGTGATTACATTATTGAGTATCACGAAGGTAAAAATAGATGGTTTCTAAAAATTTCAAAATTTCAAATGAATACTGAAATCAGTGTATGAAATGAGCATAAAAGTCTCAAAATACTTTCTAAATTATCATTTATTTGGAATTAGTTTTAGTTCTTCTTATTAATTAGCATCTCATTTCTGTCTATTGCAATTTTATAATGAAGTTTAGTCAAACTGTGGCTTAATTTGTAATTTTTGAATTATTCCAAAAAGTGTTCTTCTAATAAAAAATAGTCATGCAAATATCACTTGGCATATTTCAACTATTACATGAGCAAAGCCGCGGTGTTTGCTAGTATATTATAAAGCAGTAAGCTCTAAAAGTTCCGCTCAAGTGTTTTCAAAAACTACCGGGTCGATTTCTTTGCAAATTGTATCATTCGATGGAGAATATTCCCCTGGTGGTTTATGAGTCAAATATACAGGGGTAACTATGATTTTTAGTAATAAATTTCGTATTTTATTGATGTTTTCGATGAAAGGGTTGCCAGTGGTCATTTTTTGGAGAAAAGTTTGTTGATTAAAGAATTGAAATGGCTATATCTGCTAGAAAATAATACAAATATATCGCAAATAAATGAAAAAAAAAAAATACTGATATTTAATTTAAAAAAATGTGTTAATGAGACATAATATTATAAAACTAAAATATTTAATTTAAACATGAAATAAATATTTATAATGCTTAAAGTATAATTTATAGTGAAATTTTACAATTGATACAATATTTGGCGAATTATCTCTTGTGTGAGGTTAAAAAAATGAATTTGAAAATTTGGTTAGACTAATTTTGAATGACAATTTTTTTTTTCTTTTTACTAGGGGGCTCGGCCCCCTACGAGGCTCGCCAACCCCTGTTCAGACACCGCAGACTCTAAATGCATGCTAATTTGTTCGGCTTTAAAAAGATTTCGAAAGATTGAATTATAATTTAAAAAACAGTGGCGATCTCCCTATAAACAGATTTCTATTTATTTCTCTTACTCTTTGATTGGGGAATTTTAATGCCAAATCCGCTGCGGTACTACTTGATTATGCCGTCAAAAAATTTCGCCAAATTATATAAATAGCCAAACCACTCGCCAAATTATACAAATTGACATAATTTTTATTTTAAATAACGAAAGAACAAATAAATTAGTACAACATTAATAAAAATACAAATAAGTCGTCGAAATAAAAATAACTTGATGACATACACACGTGTAACAACATTTCAAAATAAGTTAATATAAAAGGAATTAAGTAAACAGTCTTTGTCTCCTGGTATTTTTTATCAAAGCGAAAAGAAAGTTCTTTTAAATGAGACATTTTAAATTAATCGTTTTTAATCTGACTTAATTTTGACCAAGCTATTCTTTCTCATTTAAATATTCACGTGAAAATACTTTTGTTAGAAATGAAATATTATTTGCGCTTTCCTAACAAAAATAATTGAAAAGATCCTCGCAAAATATCAAATAAATGTCTAGCGCAATTTCTAAATTTAAACTGTTTTGCAATATTTTGTGTTCATTTTATGTAATAACTGTGACGTGACGTAAATATGACGTAATTTCTCCTATTTAAGACTTCTAACGCATCTTAATGAATTTATTATTTTACAATATCCTTCCTCTTTTAAAATTCACGTGTATACTTTTTATGAAGTAATTTTCAATAAGCTCCTGCTTTTTATACGCAATTATTTAATTTTAATTTGAAAGTATCTTTTCTGTTTATAATAGTCACGTGTAAATAAATTTTTAATTTGAAGCAATCATTATTGTTTCCGTTGTTTATATAGTTGGCAACAGGTTAAATTAGTACAATTTTTCAAAATAAGTAAAAAAATATCTCTCGAAATGCTGAAAATTTGAATTTAAAATAGAAATGAAACCTCGAAAAATGAGTCAAATTAAAAAAATTAATGAATTCTGCACACCGGGAAATTATAACATATAAAATGATCTAAAAATTATTAAATTCCGATGTATAGTTTTTACTCCGATAAAACTTTTTTAGTGGAACGATTTTGTCCAACTTTAGCATTAAATATCTCTTAAAATAATTCTTTTATTTGAAAACTGTCTACATCAGCGTGTTTATCATACATTTCTGTATAATACTACCGATTTTCATATTTATGTATGCATTTTTTTTCTTAATATTAACGAAAAAAGACCTCCAGTCACAAAAAATTCAAAACCGGCGGTGACAGCGGCAGTTACTTTTTTTTAGAATAGAGAGATTTTAATCTAACTGCCACATCGTCTAACTTCGGACAACGTCTGAATTCCAATTTTATATTATTATTATTATTAGCACAGATGCCTTATACGAACCGGGGTACCAAACTGGCACCAAAATGGCGTTATTTTTCTAATATGGTAATACAACTAGTGTTGTTTTTATTTATTAATAAATTGTTTATTTACTTTTATTTTCTTTTTAAAATTATATAAATAGTTTTGTTCGATAGTAATTAAGTAAACTTTTTTATTTATTGTTATTTATTTTTTAAATAATAGAAAATAATTTAAAAATATATATGTAACTGGTATTCGAAACGAGGTTTTCGCCAAATTGGCGTTAGAAAAAAAATTGTGCCAAACCACGGTGCTTAGATGACATCTGTGCCTTATTATTATTTATTAATTTTTATTATTTTTATTTATTTTATAATCTTCGATAATCAAGTCACCGGCAAATTTAACATTTACTAAATTATTGAAAGTTTTGTCAGCACAGATGTCATATACGCACCAAACCAGTACCTAATGTTTTCCAAAATGGCATTATTTTGCCTGACATGGTAACCCGGCTATTATTGCTTATTTATTAATAAATTATTTATTTACTTTTTTTTTTTTTTTTAACGATTATATAAATTGTTTTTTTGGCACTACTTAGTTACCCTGTCGACCAACTTCGCCAAATTATATAAATCGCCAAACCACTCGCGAAATTATGTAAATTGACATCATTTTTATTTTAAATAACGAAAGAACAAATAAATTAATATAACATTAATAAAAATACAAATAAAACATCGAAATAAAAATCATTTGATGATGTAAACACGTGTAACTTGCTTAAAGTCAAGTGAACGTGACATTTATGATTAACCATTATTGGCATTTAATCTTATAGTTTGGCGATAGATTTTTGGTCGACGGTATAACTATGTAGTACCTTTTTTTCCATAGTTATTTCTTTATTTATTGTTATTACCTTTTAAAATAATAGAAAATTATTATCTACTGCACATATATATAACTGGCATTCAAAAACGATGTTTTTGCCAAATTAGCGTGGAAAAAAAAAAAAAAAAAAAAAAAAAAAAAAAAATCGCTCCAAACCCGGTTATGATATCTGTGCCTAACAGATAGGGAAGAGTCCCATATCCTGTACTGGATTTTTTGGTGATAAATATTTCAGTGTGGTTGTTGTGATCTTCAGCATTTGGGGTTGCTTTTTTCTTTGAATACTACTGGTGGATAAGAAATAATTTTGCGTATATATTTTTTATAAATATTTTTTTTTTACTTATAATTTTGCGGGTATTTTTGTTTAAGAAATATTTTTCTGTAAATGTAGATGTTCTCTAATGTAAAAATTTTTTTATGTAAATATATTTTTCATAGGGTACTACTTGATTCTCCTGTTGACCAATTTCTCCAAACTATTCGCCAACGCCAAATTATACAAATTAACATAATTCACATAACACACATAATTCACAAATTAACATAAGCCATTCAGATAATTCAAAGTATTTTAAAATACTTAAAATCTGCTCAATCTTTATCTTTGAGCCCTAGCCCATCCCTTTTTTTTTATTTAAACAGCAATGTTAAACTAAATATCAATATTTTAGCACAAAAAATAACACAGGCATCAAAAACATTATATTTGTAACTGATAAAAGTTTCAAAACATTCAAGGATGTAGGCTGCCAAAGGCAGTGGGGCCTCTAACATTAAGTTCACTTGGAAAGATTTTCATTTAAATATATAAAATTCAATCACCACTGATTTTAGATATATTTAAGATTATTTATTATCAGAGGCAGAGATAATGCCGGTCTTTATTTTTTTTTTTTTCTTCTTTTTAATAGAAAGTCTAAACAGACCAGAGTTAGCACGCCTGGTGCACATTGTCAAAGACAAACCCTAACTCTAGGTTCGTTTGGATAATTTTTATTTAAAAATATCACACAAATTCGAGGGTGTACACTGTACACTGCTGAAAACAGTGGGGCTACCAATATTAGGATAGTTTGGAAAATTTAAATGTATTATATCATTCAGACTGATTTTGGGTAATTTTAAGGCTATTATCAAGGACCTGGACATGTCAGCTAGTACTATATTACAGTAGAAGTTCAATATAATGTGGTAGCAAATGCTGTCTGCTGATATGTAAGTAAGATATACAGCTTAAAGGCAATGAAATCTGAACATTTGTTTACATCCATTACAGTTTCCAGAAAGAAGCACTAACCAAACAAAAAATTTGATCAGCCTCTTAAGCTTGATTGTTTTACAGAAAGAGAACAGAATAATACATTCATACCTAAAACAAATATGCCTAATTGAAGGTTTTATACATATACTCATAAACTTATGAATGAAACTCCTTAAGAGAGTTTTATATAAGATAATACATTTCTTAAAAGAAAAAAGTTCTATAAAACATAAAATAAAAAGATTATAGAGTAATAAAAGGTTCTAAAAAATTAAGCTGACATTGACTGTTTATAGCTTGTTTTAAGTATATGTATATATGAATGTATCAAAATAATGCATTTATGAAACATCAAAATTTTTATAGAATAATTTTAACCAAAGTTTGGTATGCAGCTTACAAGAATGCAACTAAAATAACAAGTCAAATTATATTTACTCCTTTTTTTGCTGTAGCAGGCTTCCTACCAGATATTGTAGACTTTCTTGGTTCTTGTTTATTAGAATTAGTTACATCAAATGATATATCTAGATTTGTACCTAAAATATTAAGTAATCGATATTAATAGAAAAAATAAAAAGACAAAAATTCAATTTGCATACAAATTGTATGCTTAAAATGATATTTTTTAAAATGTTACATATCATTAAAAACATCCTATTTATATTCAGATAACTATAATAATCAGATAAAGGTTTTTATATATTTTTTCCATAAAATATAAATGTTAAAAAAAAATGGAGATAAGCTGAAATTTTTCTATTAAAAATTTTTATTCATCTCCATTTTTAAATATTATTCATACTACAAAATCTAAGAAACAGAAGTCAGATTTTTAAATTGACAATCAGTTTCTCCCCACAGACAGAGTGCAGGGATACGTTGTAAAATACTAAAGATTGAGTTGTTTTTAACACCTTCGTGACGAACATTGCATACACATCATGTAAAGGATGAATACAATTCCCAATTTTTCTTACCAGTACTTTTTGGAAATTAAAAATTGTGCATGGGACATTTGTTGCAAAAGGATTCAGCTAATATATTACTTAAAAATCCCTAAATTACATAACTTCACTCCAATTCTAAAAGTTTCAGTAGCATTGAAAATTCCACACGACTCTCTTAGCTTATTTTTTTTTAATAAATTGAAAGAAGGCATAATTTACAATCAAATCATTATTTTTGTTTTCTCTGAAATGTTAAATATTGGAATAATAAATATCATTCAGATTGTTTTGGAAGGAAAGGGGGGGGGGGAGATATTGTACCTTTATATAATGCTTTTTTGCTCGCACCCATCTCGTGATATATGCTTGGACAATATTGCCACAGAATTTTCCTGTTGTTTTCACTTTACTGCTTTGTTTTGTGGCAGCATAAGTTATCATTCCTAAGTGTCAAATTTCTCAAAATAAATAAATAAATAAAGCAACTGCATACGATTGAAAAGAAATTGTGAAATTTACAAAAATAGAGGTAACATTAGCATAAGATTCTCGGAATAATGTTGCGAGACCTAAAGTTGAAATGTGTTGTTTAGCATAATGTACATTATTTGTGAAAATAATTCAATTAGAACCTCAAAATTAATGAAAACTGTCTTTTCAACAATTACAGATTTTTTTTTAAGCAATAAATAGAATAAAAGATACAAAACATTAAACATAATATTGTGGAATTACAATTACTTGAGTCATTTGAGTTGGTTTCTAAGCTTCTGATGCAAGAACCATTTCTCAATTCACTGTTTTTCAAACTTTCAGATTCACCACTGTACAAGTTGGCATCAGTAATATCTTTAAAGAAATCAAGCTCGGGCTTTTCTGGTGAATGGGGTGGTTCTACATGAGGAATATCAATATGCAGCTAGAAATAAATTTTAAGAGAAAAATTATTCTCTGTCAGTTTTCAAATATTGCAAAAATTCAAGCATTTTAATCTCAAGCATTTTGAAGGTAAAATATGTAGATATTTTACCTTCTTATTTTGTGATGGAGAAATAAGAGGAAAGAGTGGAAAAAATGCTTGTTTAATTTTCAAATGAAAGTACAAGAATATTTTCCATTCTTTTAAACCTTTTCGGGAGTGATTTTTTTTGTTGTTGCACCAAGTACTGAAGTTTTTTTTTAATGAATTTTCAAAAATTTTATTTTGCAATATAAATGTATATATTTCAACTATTCACAAGATCACATTGTTTTGCACTTTTATCTTATAATGTTTGTTGTTACATTATTACTGTACATTACTTTTGCACTCCTATACAGTAAAGTATGAAAACATATACAGTACAGAATGTTTGGGATCAGATGTATTCAGGATAACTGTTTTTTCTGAATAATTGGTTGGGCATTAAAGCAACATCTATTTGATCAGATGTGTAGAATATATGTGGCAGTGACACAGTTTGATCTCAAATTAATTATTAGACTACTCAGAAATAATCAGGTCCAAACAAGATCAGACATTAATCAAAGGTTAAAAGAAGGCAATTTATAGAAAAACCTTGGAAACAAAAACTCCTGTTTCCTCTATGTAAAAATCAAAATGTCCAATATATAACTAAATATGCTTCCATTTAAAATCCTAGTTGTTGGAATCAAATTATATCATGCATGTTGTAATGTTTAAAGCAATATACATATCAAACTGGCACTGTATGGCTCATTTTCCTGAAATAAGTTATTTGGAAATATTCTGGTTAACTGGTTTCTGGATAAATGGTTCTATACTGAATATGGGTGCATTACTGAAAAGATTAATCAGATTTTGCCACCTGTTACCAACTGATCAAGGACGAGAAGAGCTTAGCTAGAAAACATGCTGAAAATATAAATGTATAAATATCAAAAACTTATAATAAGAATACTAAATTTATTGTTATTTTATTATACTTATGAGATTACGCTTGCTAAAAGCAAGTGCTGCCCTTTATAAGTGCTTTCTACACTGCATTCCTACTATAGAAGAATCAAAATTAAGAAAAATGCGGTAATAGTTTACACTAAAAAAACATTTAATAATATTTTAACATTGTACAAGTACATAACAATTACATTATTGAGAATCGCAAACTGAATATGCTGATGGATTATCAGTGTAAAAAAAAAAATGTAGGTACATGTAATCTTCATTTTTTGTTCATCTATGTGCATTGGAAGACTAAACAGATATTTCTGGCAATGATGAAATTTCAATTTGGAAATAAATCAGATGGTACAAATTTACTTGCAGTACAAAGAAAAATTTTTGAAGCATACTTTGTTAAATAGTTTTCAAGCGAATAAAATCTCCAATAAGCTCTGTTTCAGACACACACTGTAGTTACATTACCATTAAATTGGGGTAGTCATAGTCTTGAAATAAAAGATGCAAAGAATTCCTGAAGCATTTGCATCCTCCCCGATCCATGAAAAAAAAAAAAAAATCAATCACAATGGCTTGAAAAAATATTAACATAATGTGAAGACAATTCTTTAAAAAATAAGTTTATTTAACATATAAATTACAGGTAAACCAATTCATGCTAATATATTTTGCCACTTATCAGATCCAATGAATTAATTATTAAGATTGAAAAGAAATATTTAATCATATTTTGCAAAATTTGCTGCCTATATGGAAAATAAGTTTTCTTTTTTTACACAATTTTATTATATTATTTAATTTAAAAAAAGTTTTAATTTTATTGCAGTACAAAAATATTTTTTAAAGATTAGAAAAACAACTATTTCTATACCATTTTAATCGTCTTCAACATTTTATAGAATATTTACATTCACACAAGAAATTTTAGAATAATTGTTTTTTATTTTGTTGAACAAAAGCACACAGAAAGCAAGAAATTTTTTTAGTGTTTTGACCAATTTGTGCTATATTATATAACGGAGAGCAATGTTTTTACAGTATGGTTTAAAATAATATGATTCAAGTTGTCATATAGATAACAGCGCATAAATATGCTCTAACCCTTCCTCAGAATTGAATTAACCTAACAAGGGCACCACCAAACATGATGCACACAGATTTTGATGATTTCAGAGTATGTTGTTGGGGTCATACCACTAATTATTCTGATGAAAGGGTTTTTTCAAATGGGCCTTAGTTTTTGAGAAATTGGGGGTTAAAGTTCAGCGTATATTTCAAATACCCGTTAGTGTGACTTTCTGAATGTGAATTCGTGGTGCAGTGGCAGAGTGCGAGCTTATGGATCAAGACATTGCGGGTTCGATTCCACTTCGAGGATTTTTTTTCTTTTTTACTTATTTTTATATTTTTCATACGTTAAAAATTTTAAACAGAATTGGGCATTCTACAGCTTTGAACTTTGATATTTTCTTAATAAACTACATTTAGATTTTTGAATTTTTCATGGCAATTTATTTTTCTCTTCAATTTTTAAACTAATATTTCTATTTACAAAACTCCAACACTAATTTATGCCTAAAACTTTTTTTTTAAATTAATTATTATTTACATTTTTTATTTTAAGCACAATTCTGAAATAATGATTTTTCTTTTTTCTATCTTTTTTTTCTTTTAACTTTATGGAATTTTAAAGAAAATTTTATCCTTTTCTTGTATAAATTATACAAAATAATTTTCAGGTGCAATTTCTCAAACGTATTTAGGGTTAGATAATTCAAATAATGCATATCTTCGAAAGAGTAATAAAATATTAAAGCAGTAATGCTTAAATACAAGTTTTTTACCAGTTGTGCAAATTTTTAATACTCTGTAAAATACATTTATCTTTAAAGTTCAACCTCAACATCATTTTTCGTTTGCACAAATAAAAAATTAAATTAAAAAAATATATTTTTTTTAATTATAGCAAATAAAAACACTCTCTACGTGATTCATAAAAATTCAACTGGATTGCAAAAATCGTCTGTTAATGAGATAAAATTTACGATACATATAAATATATTTGTATATTTTTTAATCGTCTGCTTTTCTTTTCTCGGTAATATTGAAATAAATAAAAATTTCTTTTATTGATCTGGTTTACCTTCTTTTTCAGACAATTAGAAGATTTGAAATATTGTTATATATAGGGAAAATTTTGGTATGAAAATTGAAAGAAGACTACAGATCATGACAGATTGAATGCTAAAGGCTAAAGATTGTGTTGTGGAAAGAACCAACGCTGATGCGGAAAATTCTCGTTTGGAAGAGAAACAAAAATATATTATATAATATATATAAAAATATATTAAGCACCGGATGAAATATCCGGTGCTACTATTCCGGTGCAATTTTAGAAATATTAGAAGATCGACAAATTATTGAGGCCGAGGAATTGATATTGAATAAAGAAGATGAATTTACAAAGGTATGATTTTTTTACTTTAGCAAAAAAAAAAAAAAAAAAAATATTCGTTATATTTCATTGTTAAAAAATATCGAAATCAAACAACTGAATTTTAAATATTTTTTTATAGTATCCGGGATTTCATGAAGATCGTGAGAATTTTGTACCTGAAGAATTTGCACCTGAACCACGCGATTATATTCCATTGTGGTACAAAAAGATTGCTGTTGCATTAGTTGTAACCTGTAATAAATAAGTAAAAAAGTAAATAATAAAAATGAAAAAAAGGGGCGCCAGGGTGGAATCGAACCCGCAATATCCTGGTCCGTAAGCTCGCACTCTACCGCTGAGCCACGAATTTATATGCAGATAGTCATACTAATGGGTATTTGAAATATACGCTGAACTTTAACCCCCAATTTTTCAAAAACTAAGGCCCATTTGAAGAAATCCTTTGATCTGAATAATTAGTGGTATGACCCCTACAACATACTTTGAAATCATCAAAATCTGTGCGCATCATGTTTGGTGGTGCCCTTGTAAGATTTCAAAGTTTAACACAATAATAGAAAATGTAAACTAAATGCAAGAAAACTGTATAACCTAATGAACTGGAGAACAAAACATGATAAAGTAAGATTTGCATTAAGTCAATTAAAAGCATGAATTAATATACAGTTAAAGCTGAGTTTAAGTTATACCAGAATTTCTCCTCAGACAGTGTCACTTTACCTCCTGCAAGCTGCACTCACCAACCCCTGTCAGCCTCTAAAAACATGGTAATGTGCCCAGTTTAAAAAATATTACCAGGTTACAGAAAATTGAATGATATCATGAAAGGTGACTATCTTTTGTAATGGGGTCGCCATGCTTTTATGTTTGAATGGCGTACTTTTCGGTTACCATGGTTTCATTCACTGCTGTTGCGATAGCTGACGGTGTTTTGGGGATTCATAAGTAAGATCAGTTACCAGGGATGTAGTGTATAGGCCGTATACCCTCTGGATTTTTTTAAGGAACACCGTATACCTTCTGTTTCTCAAGAAAGCTATAGTATATATACACTAGGGTATACCCTCTGCTTAGAATGTATGCCCTCTATTTTTTTTACAACTACACCACTGTCAGTTACATATTTGAAAATCAGCTTCCATAAAATGTTTAGGTTAAAAATATCGCCGCTCATCGGAATTTTATAAGGACGCCATGGACAATATTTTCCCAATGAGTTCGAGGTTTAAAAACTTAGTCTGCTTGGGAATAACATGCAGAACCACGATATTAAAAGTACTGTGGTTTGAAATTTTAAACTTATATTTTATGTTTTGATGGAGTTTTAGATATTTTCAAGAACAGGTATATCTTATGCATGAAATCTCTCTATTTTAATACACTGCCATGCATACTTTCATGTTACTTTTAAAATGTAAATTGCTTATATTAATAAGAGTATGCAAATTTTCTAATATGTATTTATTGAATAGTAATTTGTACAAAATAAATTGAAAATATTTTGTGTATGAATTTGCCTGTATTTGTGCTGCATCAAGTGATGTAATACATAAACAAATTTGCTAACCACGTTACTTTTACACTATGTGACGTCACATATAATTTCTCTAGAAGAGTGTGATTTTAAGTGTATCTTTACTTTCTTCTATCTCTACAAGAAGAAAGTATTGGATTCGTAAAAATTTTAGACTTTCGGTTTTCGACGGATTTACACGTTTTAGGGGTCAGAGATTCCGAAAAACATGTTTTTAAAAAATGTCTGTCTGTGAGTCTGTCTGTATGTGACACAAATTTTGTGGGCGCTCTATCTCAAGAACTAATGTGCGGAATTTAATAAAAATTTATATTCAGTTAGTCCCTGATATAAATTGGTGCTAATTAGTTTTTGGTGTAAATCGCTCAACAGGTGACGCTGCTATGTAGCCTTTTTCACGATTTCCGCAATAGCTCAATCTCCAGAACTAATGCACGGATTTTCATCAAACTTCAGATTCAGTTAGTCCTTGACATGAATTGAAGTTCTGTACATTTTGGTGAAAATCGCTCAACAGGTGGAGCTGCTATACTGCATTTTTTACGATTTCCGCAATAGCTCTATCTCAACAACTAATGCTTGGATTTTCATCAAACTTCAGATTCAAGTATACATTGATATGAATTAGTGATGTTTGTGTTTTGATGTAAATCGCTCAACAGGTGGCGCTGCTATGCTGCACTTTTCAGAATTTCCATTATAGCTGTATCTCAAGAACTAATGCAATAATTTTCACCAAACTTCAGAATCAGTTAATCCTTCACATGAATTGACATTTTGGTGTAAATCGCTCAACAGGTGGCGTTGCTATGCTGTATTTTTCAGAATTTCCACTATAGGTGTAACTCAAGCACAAATGCACGAATTTTCGTCAAACTTTAAAATCAGTTAGTCTTTGACATGAATTGACATTTTATACAGTTTGGTGTAAATCGCTTAATAGGTGGCGCTGCTATGCTGTTTTTTGTGATTTCCGCAATAGCTCTATCTCAAGAACTAATGTTTGGATTTTCAATGAACTTTAGATCCATGTATACCTAGATATCAATTATTGTTGTTTATGTATTTGTGTAAATCACTCAACAGGTGGCGCTGCTATGCTACATTTTTCAGAATTTCCACTATAGCTCTATCTCAAGAACTAAGGCACGAATTTTTATCAGACTTCAAATTCAGATACACTTTGATATGAATTGGTGCTAAATTGATGTAATTTCTTGTACTATTTAAATGATTTAATTGACGAGATTTATATAGAAGAAAGTTTTGTGATGGCCACAACATACTAGTTAATATATGACATAATATTCCCTATTATTAAATGTGTTTTCATTTAACAATTTATAAGTTTTTTCTTTGTCAAGATTCACGTGTAAATATATAATGCAATTTAAAAGTGTTTGGGAATATTATTATTTGAGCTTTTTAAATATATGACCTAATATTTACCACTATAAGTTAAATTATTTCAGACATTTTAAATATGAAAACATTTAATATTTGGGCATTTTACATATGATGTACAGGGTGGTTATAATTAAAGTTACCCTGTTTGGACCTACGTAGAGTCTGTTCTAGTTGACAGATATTGATAAAACTTGGAAAATACGTTATATGGGCCATGGGGAAAAGAAATCTGCAATAAAAAGTAATAGTACAAATTTTGACCACCAGGTGAGAAGGGGGCAAATGGTGACCAAAAAATTAAACTGTAAACACAGAACTTATTTATACACAGCATACGTCCAATAACAATGTGCATTCCATTTGTGTCAAGCATGCATTCAAAGCTTGTTATAGTGTGTTCAACAGTAGCACAAAGGGCTTCTCAATCAATTGCAGCAACATGACGAGTTATGCTTGCTTTCAAATCAAGCAGAGTCCATATGCTTCCTTCATAGACACAATATTTCAGGAATCCACAGAACCAAAAGTCACAGGGTTTCAAGTCCAGAGAACAAGGAGACCAGGTTGTCTGGAAAATTCTTGAAATTTTCCCAATCATCTCCAAAATGGGCACAAAGGAGTGTCGTCACTGCTCAGGCTATATGAGGCGGTGCACCATCTTGCATGACAATTACTGCCTTTCTGATGAAACAACTTAACTAGTAACACTCGTTCTTTCTTCTCTAACGGTATGGTGCAAAATGACTTTATGGCAGCGACTACTGGCTTTTTAAACTTCTCCAAATTTGCATAACATCGTTTTTCGTAGATGGAAACCGCCATCAGTTGGTCGAAATTTGAAATATTTTTTATTGCAGATTTCTTTTCCCCATGGTCCATATAACATATTTCCCAAGTTCCATCGATATCTGTCTACCAGAAAGGACTCTATGTAGGTCTAGTCTGGCTAACTTTAATTATAACCACCCAGTAATTGTCACCATTAAATGCTTTCGCGTGTAACAATTTAATTATTTTAAGGTTTTTGTACTTATTTATGTATAAATATTATGACATAATTTTCCCTATTTCCTGCTTTTAACATGTGATCATTCAATTCTTATTTTAAAATTTTCTTTCTTTTTTAATGGTGAAGTGCAAAGAGATTGTTAATTGAAAGGAAATAGTATCCTTTGCATTTGCACTGTTTTAACAATTGCCAACAATTTAAAATAATGGCTTTCTCTAAATATGAAAAAAAAAATGTCTATTGAAATGATGAAAATATGAATAAGAAATTGAAAAAAATCCTCAAAAAATCATTCAAATAACAATAATAAAAAAAACAATAAGTGCATTCTGCACAACAACAATAACCCTTAGAAAAAATTATTATTCCTATGCATAGTTTTTGCTCCTATAAAGCTTTTTTAACAGAACTGTTTTGTCCCAATTTAAACATTAAATTGCTCTTAAAATAATTCTTTGATTTTTAAACTGTTTTCTTCAGTGTGTTAATCAATAATTTCTCCATAATACTACCCATTTGCATATTTTTGTATGCAGTAGCTTTCTTAATATTAGCTCTTGTCACAAAAAAATCATTTATGGTGGCAGCCACTTTTTTTTAGAATACCGATATTTTTAATTTAATGGAATTCCTTCAAATATTGCGAATTACTGCCCTATTACTAATTAGCAGTATTTTGTTGTTAAATTATTTAGATATTTTCTTATTTGGTTTGTTAGTTATATGTGATGGTAATTACTAGAATTGTCCATATAAGTTATTCTTATATCCACATTTATTTATTTTTAATTGTTATTTATAAATATTTTTGTCTGTTTAAAAATATATACAATATACTTCAATTAAGTCTAAATTTAGGTAAAATGACTTCCTTTACATAGTTTTAAATTGTTTGTTTTTCATTAATGTTATTATTTATTTATTTATTTATTTATTTTTGTTGTTTGTTTGTTTTTCATTAATGTTTTCAAACATCTTTATATTCAAAGAATAATAATTTCAATTAGAATGACTTATTTACATGCAGATTTTTAAATCTATGTAAAGAAACAAATATTATGGAGAGCCATTTTCAATAATCCATTAATAAAGAATTTGTTATCTTATTAATTACCCATATTAATGTGTTTATTCTTGTCCTACAGGATAGAGGATACAAAGACAGCAGAAGTTCATGGAAGAAATTTCTCTTATTCTCAGACAAGTGATACTATAATTCACATCTTTCCCCTTGAAAAGAAGCTTCCCCCTGTGGCTGCACACACCAAATGTTTAGCTGCCACATGAATTCTGGCTCCCCTGCAAGCGCCAACGATTTCCTCCTCATGGCAAACCTGCCGTGACCAGATCGAGCATGTTGGAAGTTGGAAGCGCATTCACTCTTGTACCTGCTTGCACGCTGCTCAGAGCTCGTGCCTTTTGTCACGCGTATAACTTAAACGACTTTTAGGGTTTAATCTAGAGCTAGCCAAATAGCCAAAAAGCTAACTGGAAGTGCTTTTTGCCCCCAAAGCATTTAGTGAATTAGCCAAATAGCTACAGCCAAAGAAATACGCATTTTCGTAAACCTCGCTGCGGCAACACTTAAAATTTGTCTCGTGCTCTCTATGCAAGCGTCTTCAAACAATGCGACGTCATTTGCATCAGACACGACTCCAGCATATGGCGAAAACGAAAATCACAGATTGTATAAGCATGGTATATGATGTGCACTAGCTTTGAATCATCAATGTGCCAGATACATGTCGTATAAACTTTTCAGACTTGAATTTATGCAGGTTCTGACTACAACACGTAAAGAAATGAAACTAGCTTATTGTATTTTTTTTTTTTTTTCATGAAAATGGCATTACTGACATGTTTCCCAATGTGACTTCTTTGTATGAATTTGTAGCATCACTTTTGTTGTCAACAGCAGACTGCGAAGGGGGAGGAATTCAGTCTCATGAATATAACAAAAACTGACTTGAGAAACAAACGGAAATCAAGAATTTAAGTAACTTAATGATGATTAATTTGGAAGAGGAATTTTAAAAAGAATTTCCATTTAAAAAAAAAAAAAAAAAAAAAAAAAAAGCATTTGCTGTGTGGTATACAGCCAAATCTCGAATGGTCAATCTTACAGAGTGATGTATTTGTGTGTATATTGTATAACTAAAAATAATGCTCATGTATATAGAAATTTTGTATAAATAAAGCTTTTCTTTCCTTGGCTAAAGCTATTTTTGGCTAAAAGTTATTGGCCTCAATTAGCCAAAAAGCTAAAAATCCCTTTTTCCTAGATTAAACCCTAATTTTTGATTTGTTAATATTTAAATAAATGGTAGTGTTTAACTGATCTAGTATTTCTTATCACTGAATAACACGAGCAGCCATACCCCCACCAATTCTACTTAAATGAAAAATGAGTGTTAACTATAGGGTTACCAGATTAATTTATTTTTTTCTCTCAAAGAGTTAAGATTTTTATTGGTACTAGTTAGTTTTGGTTTTATCACATTACTGGCATCTTCCACATCCTACTAAACTATATTGACAGATAAATATCTTCTTTTGAAAAATTTTCATAAAAATAGTTTATTAATAGTTATAATTATTATTTTCCACTTGTATTTGCAGTATTCTCTTTAACAAATATTCTAATCATATTTCATATTATAAATCGAAAATTAACTGTGGCAATAGAAATAAATCAAAATAGTTTAAAATACAGTAATGGTCAGGAAAATTTTAGTAATGAGCATCCAAAAAAATTTATTTGGAATCAAAGTACAACGTACTAAATTAAAAATTTTATAATGTAAAGATACTTTTAACTTACAATAATGTCAAGTTTAGTTAATGAGACAACAAATGAATAAATAACAGTTTTAGTTCCTGTCATTAAATCAGTGAAATACTGTGCGGAACTGCAGCACAAAAATGGCGTCTTCAACATTGAGGCTTTTGAATCAAAAGAGGAAACTTTTGAAGCAAATTGAAAACGTGAACTGAGGAAATACACGAAAATATTAAAAGTCAGATAAGTGGAGAAAAAAAACAGAAAAAAATCATCATACAGGAATGATTTAAATGTACAAAAACCATAAAAACATACAATTTACGAAGAAAATGCACAGACTGGCAACCTTAGTTGACTACTTCCACCAATGAAACTTTTCTACTTTTCTTTCTGACGCATTCACAGAACTTTATCCTTTTCTAAACTTGTCAGGTTAGTTTCCTTTTTTCCTGGTCACTTCTATCTTGGAAAGTTACCAAACAAGAAGAACATTCATTCATTTTGTTTCCTGATATCTCACCACTTTACATAATTATTTTCAATGCGTTTTTAATGAGAATTATTTTTCCCTGAGAATTTTTTAAGCCTTTGTTATGTAGAGAAATTTGGGTCCCATTAGTATTTCTGAAAGTGATCCATGATTTAAAATATATATTATATTTGGTTTAAATAAATATGTTTATTGTTAGTTAGATAAGTGCAATTTAAAATAAGGATTTAAAAAAAAAAAAACACTTGGGTTTTTTCAAGTTTTTTTTTTAACCAAACCAACCCTGAGCTCATGACTGTTTTTAAAATCTGATACAATAAAAATTAAATTAAAATAGACAATTATACAGAGCTTAGGGCCTGTGGGTATAAAGTGGTCAGTGCACTTCCAGAATACTGTAACTGAACTTCACCATTTAATAAGGTGAAAAAAGAGAAGATACCTTAAATAAACAATTTAGTAAATGCATAACAACTGAAAATGTACTTTCAGAAATAGCACAGATGTCAATGTATTCAGTTCTTCGTATAACCCTTATACAAATTTATTTATGGCTGAATCCATATCAACTCAGGCAGGGGGGTTACCTTCATAGTCTCAGAAGTTTTTGAATTGAACATATGTTAAAATTTAAGAAAAAGTAAGATACTTGTATATTTTCATTTTGCCCCAAAAAATTCCTGGCCCGAGATACAGGCCGCCAAAGATGACATCCCAGGCATCCTTTCTCATTCGCGATTTTCGATAAAAATTTTAAAGTGCTCTATCTCTAGAACGGTGCAAGATATTTTGTTGTGGTTTATTTTATTTTAAAGATAATATTCTTCTGTTTAAAATGATATACCCAATTTTGAAAAATGTATTCAACTTTTCTTGTGGCAGCCTTTTGAAAAAAAAAAAAAAAAAAAATTAAAAAAAATTTTTTTTTTGGAAATGCCAATCCCAAAAATTTTGATTTTTTTGCTGTTGATCAATACCATTGGGAACTACCTTCACTGTAAAGGAGAACTTCCACTTTTGAGTTTAACAAATTTTAGAAACATTTTAAAAATTCAGAGAAGTTTACAGGAACTGTATATATACAGTTCCAGTAAAAGTCACTGAATTTTTGCTTATTTGTATCATATTTGTAAGGATAAGCTCACTATATATCCTAAACAAGTTAGAAATTGCAATATCAAATGTGGCAAATGAGGTGTGTGCGTACTATAACTAGTTTTATAAATATTCAGATCTTGGTGCAATAAGTTACACTCTTGGGCTAAAAGGGCATGAATACAAAATTTATTATGATTCTACATATTAAATTCAGTAATACGGAAGTAATATGAATTCATCTTAAAAGGACTTAATCGCCATGGCAACCTAGAATCATTACCTATCATGGTATATCATTGAATCAATTATGTATTATAGGATTTTTAAATAGAATGCAGAAAACTTTTATTAATATCTTTTATGTTTTAATTTGACTTTCATAGCATTTGAAGTGATACATACTTTATTTTCAATACCGAACATAGTAAAACAATCTCAATAACATATATCAATTACACAGCAATACAAATTATATTAATACAAGTTAGAGTTCAGACAGATGGGCAGACAAATCGAATCCATAAAGACTTTCAACTATGTTGGAAATTGTTAAAAACACATAAATAGGTCGGAATTTGACTTTTAGAAATTTATGTCAATAGACGGAAGCATACTTGAATACTTTCATACAACCCTGTATTTTACCTACTATCTTTATATACATGCCACTATTTAACTAATATTTAATTAAGATTAAAACATCCTTAAAACCAGTGAAATCACACTTCCAGAGATTATCATCCACAGACGGCCATGTATCTAATTCTTTGTGTGGACCTGTATATCATTTTATCTATATTCTCCAAACATATCTTAGTATACTAAATGTAGTTCAGTGTAAAAATGCATAACTCATTTAAAAATCACCTTTAAGCTACTTTCATTCATACTCAGTAAACCCTTACAGCATTTATGCACACAATGTAACATGGAAAAATTTAGTTAAACTTTAAAACTCAAACACAACTAAAAATGCACTTCCAGCAATACCCTTACGATTTCTTTTGTGTAGCCCTGTATATGATCTACATCCTTTATACACACAACGTAATATGGAAATATTTAATTAAACTTAAAAACTCATATCACAACTAAAAATGCACCTCTAGCAATCATCGCTAATGTACAGTATTTCCAATAAGGTAAAGTATCCGAAATCTTTTGTGTGTCCCTGTAAACACTATGCACTTTCTATGACACAGGAAGTAATTTTTTGTAAACCTCTGCAATAAAGTATGTATCACTTCAAATGCTATGAAAATCAAATTAAAACATAAAAGACATTAATAAAAGTTTTCTTCATTCTATTTAAAAATCCTATAATACATAATTGATTCAATGATATACCATGATAGGCAATGATTCTAGGTTGCCATGGCGATTAAGTCCTTTTAAAATTGATTCATATTACTTCCGTATTACTGAATTTAACATATGGAATTATAGTAAATTTTGTATTCATGCCTTTTTGCCCAAGAGTGTAACACTTATTGCACCAAGATCTGAATATTGAATAAAACTAGTTAATACTATGCACGCATCTCATTTGCCACATTTGATATTGCAATTTCTAACTTGTTTAGGATATATAGTAGGCTTATCCTTACAAATATGATACAAATAAGCAAAAATTCAGTGACTTTTACTGGAACTGTATATATACAGTTCCTGTAAAATTCTCTGAATTTTTTAAATGTTTCTAAAATTTATTAAACTCAAAAGTGGAAGTTCTCCTTTACAGTGAAGATAGTTCCCAATGGTATTGATCAACAGCAAAAAAATCAAAATTTTTAGAATTGGCATTTTCGAAAAAAAAATTTTTTTTGAAAAAAATTTTTTTCTTTCAAAAGGCTGCCACAAGAAAAGTTGAATACATTTTTCAAAATTGGGTATATCATTTTAAACAGAAGAATATTATCTTTAAAATAAAAAAAAACCGCAACAAAATATCCTGCACCATTCTAGAGATAGAGCACTTTAAAATTTTTATCAAAAATGGCGAATTGGAAATGGTGCCCGGGATGCCATCTTTGGCGGCCTGTATTTCGGACCAGGAATTTTTTTGGGCAAAACCAAAATATACAAGTATCTTATTTTTTATTGAATTTTAACATATGTTCAATTCAAAAACTTCTGAGACTATGAAGGTAAGATTTTTTCTTTGGCTGCCTGAATTGACATGGATTATACCTTATATTCTACAAACAACTCCTAGTATCTTAAATATAGTTCAGTTAGAAAATGCATAACTCAATTTAAAAACACCCTTAAACAATACTGAAACAAATTGCTATTAATTACATCCTTAATGCTGATGACTGGCTTTTTAAAAAAAAAATGAACTGTAGCTTCCTTTTATGCATTAGTTTTATTAATAAATGCATATCTGCTTTATAATGCAATAATTTTGCTTGCAATTTGGGACATACTAAGCTGTTGACTGGATATACAAAAAATTACATTTCAGGATTTCTAATAAAGTTTTTTTACAAATAAGACATCAACGACTTTTAACATTGTAACAATTAAGAATAATTAAATATTTCCCTCATGACTAGCAACAACATCAAAGCTTCAATCATTGGCACACAGTTAGTTTGTATCAGTTAAGTTCATACCTAGGTTCAAGTACGGATTTGCCAAAGGAGGCTATATTGATCAGAGGAGGCTACATAGATTGAAAATTGCGTCACCCCTAAAGGCTACTGTTTTAAATTTCAAGAAAGAAAGGCGACCTGTTTTGAGTGCATCTTCGAGTCAGCTGAAGAAGAAGCTTTTGCTCATTGTGCTCACTGCAAGAAATATTTTGTCTTTATTCACAGCTTCAGAAAGAAAAAGTGTCAAAAATTGAATGTTACCAATGTATGGCTGTGTAAGAACTATAAGTAAACTTAAATCATACTTATTTCTTTGATGGCAACTGGTTTTCAATGAACAAAATTTTGAACTTTGACCTGGCTCCCTGTCATTATTAAAACTCAATAGCAGATATACAAGGTATCAAATTTATTACAAAGCTCAAATCGAATAAACTACAAAAATCTAAATTCACCACAAAGGACTCTGGTACCTTTACTTATGAAAAGCTTACTATTTACTACAAAATTTAATCATAGCAACCATGTAATTTATTTATTTATTTTTTTTTTTTTTTTTGCATTAATTATTATCTAATTTTGTTTAAATTCTTTAATGTATCTCTTATTGAAAAAAAAAATCTTGTTCGCTAATGTTTGTATCAATGCCTTGATATATTGCAATACAGTACAGCCCAGATTATCCGTGAGCGGATAATCCGCTGTGCAGTTCATCCGCAAAGCGAATTCCTTGCCATGTTTAAAATATCAGATATAAAGTCTTGATGTCTTTTCTTGATTTTATTAACAAAACATAAACACAGCAATCAAAATATTTAACAATTAAATAAGACTATTATGATAAATTCCAGGGAAACATATAGGTGGCGCTGCTGAATTGCATTTTGCACTATTTCCTCAATAGCTCTATTTCAAGAACTAATGCACGAATTTTCATCAAACTTCAGATTCAAGTACACCTTGATAAATGTTGATACTGATTATGTGGTTGTGTAAATCGCTCAACAGGTGGTGCTGTTATGCTGCATTTGTCATGATTTGCGCAATAGCTCTATCTCAAGAACTAATGCACGGATTTTCCCCAAACTTCAGTTAGACATTGACATATGTTGATGATAATTAGGCTTTGGTGTAAATCACCCAATAGGTGGTGCTGCTATGCTGCATTTTGATGGATTTACACGATTTCAGGGACAGTAATATCTCAAGAACTAATGCACGGAATTTCATCTTTTTAGAATCCTTATGATGAGCATAGATGCACTGTGATAATGAATTTTGAAGTATTGACAAGTATGAGATAGAAGAAAGTTTTGTGATGGCCACAACATACTAGTTGATATAGCAAAGGTGTTTCCAAAGCAAGCAGTAAAAACAAGTGACTGATTTTTACTTTCTTCTATCTTTACAAGAAGAAAGTATTGGATTCGTGAAAAATTTCGACTTCCGGTTTTCGACGGATTTATACGTTTTAGAATGCCCAGAACACGATTTGATGGTTTTTAGAAAATGTCTGTCTGTCACTCTGTGAGTCTGTATGTGACAAAAATTTCTCTATCTCAAGAACTAATGCAAGGAATTTCACAAAACATCATATTTAGTTAGACCTTGATATAAACTGGACCTGATTAGTTTTTGGTGAAAATCGCCCAACAGGTGGCACTACTATGCGGCATTTTTCACGATTTCTGCAATAGCTATATCTCACGAACTACTGCACAGATTTTCATAAAACTTCAGATTTAGTTAGTCCAGGACATAGTTTGGTGCTGATTACTTTTTTTGTGAAAATCGCCCAACAGGTGGCGCTGCTATGCTGCATTATTCATGATTATCGCAATAGCTCTAACTCAAGAAAAAATGCACGAATTTTCATCAAACATCAGATTCCGTTAGTAACTGATATAAATTACTGCTGTTTAATTTTTGGTGTAAATCGCCCAACAGGTGGCGCTGCTGTGCTGCATTTTTCACGATACCCGCAAGAGCTGTATCTCAAGAACTATTGTAGGGATTTTCATCAAACTTCAGATTTAGTTAGTTCTTGACATGAATTGACGTATAAATTAGTGCTGTTTAATTTTTAGTGTAAATCGCTCAACAGGTGGCGCTGCTATGCTGTATTTTTTGTGATTTCCGCAATAGCTTTATCTCAAGAACTAATGCTTGGATTTTCAACAAACTTCAGATTCAGGTATACCTTGATATCATTTAGAGCTGCTTATTTTTGGTGTAAATCACTCAACAGGTGGCGCTGCTATGCTACATTTTTCAGAATTTCCGCTATAGCTCTATCTCAAGAACTAATGCGCGAATTTTCATGCAACTTCAAATTCAGATATACTTTGATATGAATTGGTGCTAAATCGTTATTTCTTGTACTATTTAAATGATTTAATTGACGTGATTTATGTAGAAGAAAGTTTTGTGATGGCCACAACATACTAGTTTTTTAAAGGTGTAACTGAACACCCTTTGCGCAGTATGTATGGCATTGTTTCTCATTTGCTGTTCTTTATTTCAGTGATTTAGATGTAAAACAAAGGTTTCTGCTGTACTGTGCATATGTATGTATTTTAAACGTTTTAGTATGTTTTTTGTACACTAAAACATAGTTTTTATGTTGGATTTTCTTTTGTTCTTACTTGCACCCTATTTTCAGTCTTTTTCGGGTTATCCGTGGTGCCCTTGCCACCCAATTCCATGGATAATCGGGGTTGTACTGTATATATGGAACCGAGCAAGAAAAAGGCGAAAGTTTTATTCAGTATTTATCTCTAACAAACAGTGAAATTTGTGCCTTGCAGGGATAGGAATAAACTTAGCATGTGAATATAATGGGATATTCTTTACTTTGAAATAAGATAAAGAGATGATCAGTGGAGTAGATTTTCTGTTTTGGATGAAGCAGGCCAATGAATAAATTCATGTGTTGTGTGACAACATCCTTTCCAATTAAAATAGATTTTTAAATTAATTTAAAATATTTAAATTAAAATCAATAAACTTTTTAACTTTAAAATTCTCCCTTTAAATATTCATTAATTTTCATAAAGTTCATTTACAGTTAATTTTTACTTAAAAACAATTTTAATTTATTCTCCAGAAAAGATCGTTAAAAATGACCAATAATAAAATAATAAATGTTAATATTAATACTTTCTGCCGAAATAGAATATTTTTATAATAACTTTCAAATATAAAATGCAAATTTATCACGTAACGATCTTTTATTCAAACTTTTATTATGCCTCGTGGCATCAGTTTAAATCGGCCAATGGGAGCATTTACCATCTTTTTCCAGAACGGCGTAGTTGAATGCTTGGTGTCCTCCACTCTCTTCCTGCCTGGATTCAAGCGCGAGTGTACGTGCTCGGCGACAGCACCTTTTTTTTTTTTTTTAGGCATATCGGTGTTGGGCTAAATGGGCCCTTCGTTTGATATTGCCATTATTACTATTTGATTTTGAAATAATTTAAGAGTGAAATTTTTCTTCAAAGTAAATCCTTAAAAACATCAGATGAATTCCTTCCATAACATCATTACATAACGTTTCGCTGTCATCGACGCTGCAAGATGGTACAGTATAGGATCTATTATCTGGCGTCCCGATATCCGGAACGCTAAACGATCCGAAACCGAAACTTAGTGAAAGCTTTCATTTCATAAAAATTTGCAGTTTTTTCTTTTTTTTTTCATATTTTATTGAAGAGTTAACATGCTTTATAAATCGATATTTTGAATATTTTAAACTTTTCCTCATACACCTCAAGGTACCATAATATCACATTAATCCCCCCCCCCCCCCCCAAATGCGGCAAAAAATCGTAAAGTAATTGGAGAGGCTGCTTACAGGGATTAAAAGTGGCTATCGAAATCTACCGCCTGTTGAAATCCGAAAATGTTTATAAGAATAGTCCAAAGCCTGCCCTGATAACCGAGATAATTAAAAAACAGAACTTAAAAAGCGCGAACTTAAAAGTGCACTCTCCCTGCGATCCCACTTATGAGGTTCCCGTGAAAGATAAGAATTGAATGTCATCGGACATAAGTTCTCTTTTCAATCATTTTTAAGACTTTGCATCGGCGTAACCTTTATAAATATGGGAAAACTATCTACATATTCTTAAATTTCGTATTTTTCTGTTTCAAACGCTAAAATCCATTATAAAAAATTTTAATTTTAACCTTTTGAAAAAAAATATTTTTGAAACATCACTTAGAATTTGAACGCGTTTTCCGCGATGGAAAATCTGTCGGCAAGCTCCGACCTTTGAAGTCATCTAAAGGCGCATCCACAATTCGGCCAATTAGGAGAATGAGAGAAACGTTCGCTTTACTGTGATCAGCTGTGTCCATCGAACAGTAGAAAAGTAGAGATTCGGAATCGGATAAGACAGAAAGGTGATACGGCGCTTCCCGCAATTTTTTTTTTTTGAAAGAGGGGCGGGGGGTGCTTTCGTGGGATTTTTTTTTTAAAAATCAAATTTGTTTACAAAATAGGGGAGGCTGGGTTAATGGAATATTACAGTAATTATGCATTTCTTTATCTCCGCGAATTTGCGGAAATCTGCATTTTAAGTGTTGATAATTTTGCCTCTTGTATTTTTATGCTGCTTTCTATGCAATAAATTCGTAAACAAAACAAAAATAAATAAAAGTCAACTTTCAATATATTCCCCTCCCTCCCTCTCCAATTATTGGATGAAGATGCAGTTCAAGTTTGTTCCAATATAGACAATAATGCTCAATGGCGGATCCAAAGGGGGGGGGGGTCACAGGGGTCATGACCTCCCTCTGAACACCAACAAAAATATTCTAAAGATCATTTTAAAAATTAAATATACAGTAGAGAACCGATTATCCAAGTCCCGTTTAACCGAGATTCCGCTTTCACCGAGCTATTGTCTTCTGGTGGACTGACGGTTTCCATTATTATGAAACAGCCATTATAAATGAAGTGTTAGGTGACGATGAAAGAGCAGTCGTAAAAAGTTAGAACTCTGATTTTCTGGTCAGAATGGGAAAAAAAAAATGGCCATTTTTTTTTTTTTTTATTCAAAAACAATTATGGCTATTTTTTTTCCCCCCATTCTGACCAGAAAATCAGAGTTCTAACTTTTTACGACTGCCCTTTCATCGTCACCTAACACTTCATTATAATGGCTGTTTCATAATAATGAAAACCATCAGTTCATCAGAAGACAATGATCCATTCGAAAGGTTCGATTGAAAAAACTTTTTAATACTTTGAGCAGAAAGAAGAGGCTACACCTGCATTTTTCAAGACACTAATAGAATCACATACAGTGAGCAAAAAAAGTATTTGCACACCAGGTAAATTTGTTGTAGCATATGTATAAATAAATAAAAAGCAACTAAGAATTAAAAATACCAACACTTTTACAAAACAAATAAACATATTTAATATCTGACTTAATAATTATATTTAAAATATGAAAACATAAAAAAGTAGCATTTGTACTGCCAAAAAAATATTTGCACACTAGCAATAAAAATAGAACTAGAGGAATTAGTTATAAGTTAAAAACAGTGCTAATATTTAGTATGCATGCCCTTTGCTTCAATTACAGCTTGTAATCGTCTGGACATTGATTCTATTAATTTGTGACATGTTTCACTGCAGATTTGTAGCTATTCTTCCCTAAGAGCTGGCTCAAGTTCTGATTTGTTAGAAATTTTCTTTTTCCAAATCGATATAAGTAAGCGTACAATGTCAATACTGGAATCTGGAGTATATTGACACAGCTGCGCCATCTAGTGGATGGGAGTGAATAATGCAAATATGGTGGTTTTCAGTATGACGTCATATATGACAGAATATCTACTATCTGCGCATCTCTTGCGCATATTTTCTGATTCTTTACTCACTTATGGAAGATGAATCTTGTTTCCCAGTTTTATTGCAAAATATTTTTATTACAGTTTGTTTTGATAAAATTATGCACATTTAAAAAAAAAATAATCGCAATATCATTTCAATTTCGGGAGAAAAGCACTAATGCTACGAAAGCATTACTGCCTTTAGCCCTTAAACTAAAATGACATCGCGACTTTTTAAAATACACATATTTTTATCAAAACAAGCTGGCAAACAAGATTCATCTTCTGTGAGTAAGTAACAATCTGAAATTCGTAATAGAATTTTTAACAAGGATTCTCTAAATGGCTTTGTCTGCTTCAAGAAGGAAAAAAAAAAATCTAATCTGGCAATTTTAGGAAAATTTTTGCAGTTACTGTCTGGACTTGCAAAATATTTCAACAAATACTACATTAACAATACTTGCTCGTTTAATAGTGCAACATTTAACGCATGCATTTTAAATTAAAGTGATTCTGAATATAAAATAAAATGAATTTTAAATTAAATAAATGAACTATTTGTAATTTAAATAACATTAATACAATACGATCAAAAGAATATTGGAATAAGTTTTCGATGTATCGTCTGCGCTTGATAAACGAAGAAAAGGACTTAAAATTGAATATTTTATTTATTATTAAATTCTATACATATTCTAAACCTTGATAAACATTCTATTTTCATCTGGAATAGAACCGTGTATATCATTTTTTATAACTTTAGCACATCAAGAATTGAGTAAAAAATAAGGCTACAAAATTCAATCTTTACACATTAACTACTTACTAATTTTTATGCGTCATTTTTCATTTCATTAAAAGAAAATAATTAAAATCGAGCGTATTTAAATCAATAACATTTTATAATATATATCAAATAATCAAAATAATGGAAACACTTGTGAATGAAAGGGACATTTAAGAATTCCCTTCGTAAGCATTAAAATATAATCTTAGCTACCAGATTTTTTTTAATATAAAAAGTACATGTATTAGGTAGTATGAGAGAGCTCTAGAAGAGTTGTCTACGTTTTGATTTTTTTTGTCAGAAGCGTAAAATGTCAGACCTCACAGATTTTCAAAGAGGCCAAATTGTAGGAGCCCGACTAGCTGGAGCAACGGTGACCGAAACATCCCAGCTTATAGGCGTTTCTAGAGGTACGGTGTCTAAAGTCATGACAGCATACACACAGCGCGGAAAGACAAGCTCAGCAAAGCAAAATAGTGGACGGAAGGAGAAGCTGAGTGAAAGAGACCGACGGGTATTGAAGCGGATTGTAATGTCTAAAAAGAAAACAACTGCAGCCAAAGTGACCGCAGAGCTCAATCAGCATCTGGATTCTCCAGTGTCAACAATTACAGTTCGGAGATACCTTCATAAAGAGAACATTTATGGCAGAACAGCAATTCCCAAGCCACTTGTCACAGATGCTAATGCCAAACGTCATGTAGAGTGGTGCCACAACCACAAAACCTGGTCGATTGATAAGTGGAAGACTGTTATATGGTCAGACAAATCATCTTTCACATTGTTCCCCACAACAGGACGGGTACATGTCTGGAGGAGAACACCTGCACAAGCGTATGATCCTGTTGCCTCCGTCCAATTGTCAAGCATGGAGGTGGATCGGTCATGGTATGGGCAGCTGTGTCATGGTTTTCTGCTGGTCCAATCGTAACCCTGAAAGGAAGGATCACTGGGGAGAAGTATAGAGAAGTTTTAGCTGACCAGGTCCATCCCATGATGCAAATTTTGTTTCCTGCAGGAGATGGAATTTTCCAGGATGATAATGCCCCTATTCATGCAGCCAGAGTTGTCCAATCATGGTTTTATGAACATGAGGATGAGGTGGAACATCTACCTTGGCCCGCACAGTCCCCAGACCTCAACATAATCGAACCGTTGTGGTCTATTTTAGAGCTTTCAATCCGGAATCGATATCCTCCACCGGCATCTCTCACAGAACTTTCACAATATCTCCATGAAGAATGGTACAATATTCCTCTAAACACTATTCAGAATTTGTATGACTCGATTCCCAGGCGAATCCAAGCTGTATTACATGCTAAAGGCGGTCCTACGCCATATTAATAAAGAATTTCTTCAAAATCTAGGGTGTTTCCATTATTTTGATAACCACCTGTATATTAATAAATTAAAGTTAAAATACGTAACTAACTTGTTTTGCTCTTTGGAAAAGGACACATGAATTCTATAAGAAAAAGAATTTTCTTACAATTTCGAAAACTAGAGTTATTCGATTGCCAACATTTTGCCATTTTAACAAATAATATTAGTTCTAAAAAAGAACTGTTTTTATTTAAATAATTAACTATAATAAGTCAAAAAACACGAATAAAAATTAGTAGAACATTATATTACTCTCAGAATATAAATGCTACAAACAAGTGAAAACACGATGTTGGCGCTTGCGCAGTTATTTCATAGATGTGCAATTAATAGATTATCCATAAAGAAGAAAACAGTTAGCCATCTTTCTGTTGTTCACTCCGTCCGCTACGTGGCGTGCGACCTTGACTGATGTGACCTCGCCTTTAATCTTGCGGTTACCTCTCCCATTTAAGATAAGACGCTTACCTATATCGCTTTGTTCTTTTTCCTTATTTTCACATCCAAAATATGCCATAAATTTTCAATCGGATTGAGGTCTGGTGATTGTGGTGGCATTTTCAATTGATTTTTTATATTATAAAGCAACCATAACCTCGTAATATATGCAGTGTGTTTCGGATTGTTATCCTGTTGGAAATAATATGAATTAGGAATTCCTAATTTCAGAGCACTATTAGATAAATGATCTCGCAATATATTAATATATTGTTTAGCATTCATATTGCCTTCAATAAAGGTCATTTCACCAACTCCGTTAAAAGACATGCATTCCCAAATCATTACATGACCACCGCCATGTTTTACAATTGGTTTCAAGTTTTTAATTTGAAGATAAGTATTTGGCTTTCGCCATACAGTTTTCTTACCATCTGAGCCAAAAATATTGAACTTGCTTTCATCGAAAAAAATAACAGTTTTCCAAAACTCTAGTGGTTTGCTGACATAAGCTTTTGCAAATTCAAGTCTTTTCACCCTGTTTGTTTCACTAACAAATAATTTTTTTCGAGGGGCTCTTCCTCGAATATTTGCATCATGAAGAATATTTCTAATTGATTGTGGTGTAACTATTGTTCCCGACGTTGAAGCGACATCAACAGCCAATTCTCGAGCACTTAGAAAAGGGTTTTTTGAAGTTTTTTTTATGATGACTCTCCTTTGCCTGGTATTTAGCGTTCTTGGACGCCCAGTTCGCGGCTTATTTACTGTCGAACCAGTTTCTTTTTTTTTCTTAATTACATAACGAACACTAGAAAAGTTTAGATTTAATTTTTTACCTATTCCTCGGTAACTTAATCCAGAATTGTGAAGAAATATAATCTTCTCACGGGTAGCAACAGACAGTTCACAAGTTTTTGGCGCCATTAGAACAAAAACTCCCCAGAATCCATGCTCCAGTTAAGATATTACGTGACTTTAAAGTGCGGGGCTAATGTACTGCGGGACTGATATGCTAAACATTTGCATAATGTTCACATTTAATGCCTTTTTTAACAGTCAATGCCTCTTGTGCAAATACTTTTTAGGTATGAGAAAATATTAATTTATTTTTTTAAATGTGTAATATTAGTGTTTAAGGAAAATGGGTAGTTATTTTTATTTTTTTCTTATTTAAATAAATGAATAATTTAGAGAATAGTATTAAATTTGCTTTCTATAGTTACTTATGCAAAAAATCGTCTGCGTGCAAATACTTTTTTGCTCACTGTACATCTATTGTACTATGGCTAGACTCTTTTTCTTTCGCTCCTCTATGATGTGATATACTACAGTGTATAGAGAAAGAATAGAGACATGGTTCGTATGGATACCGTTATTTCTCCAGGAGTACTACCAGTATCTTTTTATAAACAAAGAAATCTAGGTTAAAGGCACAAAATTTCGCCTCTTTTAAGAAGAGATTTTCTGTAAGATAATACTGGTGCCGAAAAAATTTCCGGTCTGCAAAATTCAAGGTGCGTATGAACCATGAGAGATCAAGTGTGGTGGCTGGGGTCACACCGAAAACGTAACCCTAAAGTTCCTTAAATCCGCCCAAACACAATCACGTGCTTTAAGCTTTCACGCCACAAAGTAAAGATGAAGAATAGAGATGAAGTGTTGTGGCTGGGCATGACGTCGAAAATGCAACTCTAAAATCCGTTACATTCGGCCCAAACACAACCACGGACTGTGACGTGCCTGTTTATTCAAACATATCGACTCCCCGCGTGTCGGGGATACCCCCGGGTGTGGTGTATTGGTTCTACGCTGGACTCAGTTCTTGCGAACTAGCCACACTCAGACACAGGGGCGCGCCGACCCAGTGTGCAAAGTGTGCACCGCACACAGGCACCAGAATAGTAAAGGCGCCAAATATTTTAGTCGAAGCTGAAAATTTTGAAATTTTTTTATCCAATTTAAATTTATTAAAGCGGTATTTAAATCGAAAGTGCATCATTTCTGATATATTTCTGAGTTCATTTTTACTTATAAGATATAGAAAATTGTCAGCGGCGTAGCTTTAGAGGTGGGGGGAGGGGAGAGTCTCATACCGAAAGGCGCCACGGTATCGAAAGGTAACGGTCGAAAGGTCACGGTCGTAAGGTGCCACGGAAGGCTTAAGGGCGCCGTCAAGCGCCCAAAATAAATTAAAAAGAGCTAGAAACATAAAAAATTCGGAAGGGCGACCGCGAATGTCCCTTTTGACATCCCTGCTCTAGATCAGGCCTAGGCCTGTCCAGCTTTTCAGAAAGCAGGGGTACACTACAGCTGGTAGCAAACATGGAAGGCTCCATTATTCAAATAATTGAAAATGTATAACAATTCTATCTTACTGTAGTATTGGTAGAGAACACATACTGACGATATAAAAACAAGTAGATATTATATTGCAGAATAGTACAGCAACATAAGCCTCCAGGTTATGTACGGTACCCATGTAAAAGTAAATTGCCGAAAAAAGCACAAATCAATCATAGCAATCGGCTACATTATAACAAAAACAATAAATAAATAAAACAGGTTGCAACTCAAAATGCAATGCATGTAAAAAAAGAAATGAAAAACTCCATTCGATTCCAAACAAATTGTACAGTCACGCCTATCACTGTATGCAACGCATAAAAAAAAAACGAGCGCATGAGCATGTAAGAAAGTTTCATGTCATTTGCAGTCAGGAAACATGTTTTTGAGAACAATCTCAAAATGAATTACGTATTATTGAAATTTTAATTGTATATTTTATAGATTTGCTTCGAACAAAGAATAATCGATCAAGAGCGAGTTTCACTCGCGTACAGAGAGTTCATACAATAAATTTGTTAATTACTAACTGCAATCGTACAAAATATACTCGTTAAACGAAAAATAAGACTTTGCAAATAACTTGGAATTATTTTATCAAATATTTTTCAATAATTGCCTTCAATAATTGAATTCAATTGAAATGAAAAACACTGACTATTTATCATTGTGATTCATCTTACCTAAAACAAAGACCTTGTACAAAGTTTAATCTTGTCATTGTGCCAAGTGCGCTTCGAAAGGAGGTCGCAAAGTTGCATGGCCACTTTGGTCTGTGCCAAGATATTTTTTTTCTAATATCTGGGCTAATTATCGACAATTCTTTTGGAAAATCATTATCGAGAGTTCTTGGATGATTTCGCGTCAATAGGTACATCGAACTTCTCTCAACTCACCCGTTGAGCGCCCGCCAAATAAAGTTTATGTATAACGGAAAACTGCGATTTTCTGAAAAACTGCATGACCTAGGATAATTGCTATAGTTTTATTTTCAGTAGTTTCGGAAATAGGAGGGAAGGGACATAATTTTGCCATACATTTTTGACGAATTTCTGAAAATATAATAGTATCTAAGAGTAAAACAAATATATTTTTGAGTTCAGTGTTGAGAGCTTTTTCGAACGATACCCCTCCCCTAGAGTCCTGCGCGGGTCGGGTTTTACCCGACCCGAACCCGCAAATTCCATTTTAAGTCAACCCGCAACCCGACCCGAACCCACAAAAATAATTTTCAGCAACCCGCAACCCGACCCGAACCCGCAATATTTCAACCCGCAACCCGACCCGAACCCGCAATGTAAGGAAAGCAAATCATGTTTAACACCATTATGAAAAATAATCTACAATCATATCTCTAATAGAGGTCTGCTTCGGTGCGGGCCGCGGCGGTGTGGCAAAATTTCAAACTGGCCAGGCCGCTTTATTAAGACAGATTTTTCAACGGGCCGTGCTAGGCCGGGCCGATAACTACAATTAAGCCGGTCTACCGGTTCGATATAAATATTTAGATGAAGCCGATAAAATTATAAATGGGCCGTGGCGGGCTAGGACCGAACTTTTAAGTTTTACACGGGACGGAGCGGGCGGGCTTGGAAATTTCGGCCTATACAGACCTCTAATTTTCTAATACCATTTTTATGTTTTATGCAGAAGAATGAACAAATTTATATTCTTTAATATTCAACTATAGTAAAACCTCTGATCCGACCCGATGCAGGACTCTAAATGGTATAAAACAAAAAATCTAATCTTTAAATATGCTTTAAAATTAGTTGCGGTTTCAAAAGTTCCGCTTATAACGATACATTTTGTTTTACACATGTGGCCATCTGCCTTTAGTTTATCAGCAGTTATTATTTTGAAAATTTCCCCGTCTAACGTTGAGGGTCTAACATAGTGCATCGCGTATCACCACAATTAAATTATTCACTTGTTACATTAGACAGGAAAGACCATTTAGCGTTTTGCTGCGTATTGTATTTTTAAAACAGGTTAAAAATATAATGCAGTTTGTTATTTCGAAGACTGGTGTAAAAGGATGACTAAAGACAAAACAGTCAGGCACACATTTTGCTTTTGTGAAACTTTGATCTGCGGTTTATATAGGCTTTTAACGGGAAAAAATATTTTCCACATTCTTTTAAAAAAGCGGGTCAACCTGAACCCGACCCGCAAGAGTAAAAAAACCAACCCGACCCGCACCAAACAAATTTAAAGTCAACCCGACCCGACACGCAGCGAGAAAATATAGCGCCAACCCGACCCGATGCAGGACTCTACCCCCCACCTCTTTGGTGATTTTTAAATGAACCTTAAATTTGTATGATTTTATATCTTTAACTCGATTTTGTCTGAAATACGAAAACCCGCTCACTGTGTTAAAATGGGGGGGTGGGGGGAGAAGCTGCTAATTGTTCAGATTTGTTATGTAAATTTTTTTATGATTTTTCGGAAAATTGTATGTGGTAGTAATGAACAAATTAAAGTTTTAAAATGACCTCTACTTACTGATGAAAAAATGAGTTAAGAGGAGAGGAGTGAGTGCTTAGTAAAATACAGGCCAAAAGCTTTAAAACGATATGTTACATGAAAAAGTCCATTTTACCGCCCCCCTCCCCACGGGGAAATGCTTTCTAATAATCTGGGATCAAACATAGACCTCACGAATCGAAGGCCCGTGAAGAGTTTCACCTTCGGTGAAGCCTTCAAATGAGCTGCCCAAATCTTGCTGCAGAATAATTAGGAGCTGGGGGGCGGTCAGGGGGCTAGAAAGGTTCATAATATGAAAGAGTTGTTTAAGGGTTTTCCGATGATATATCACATGAGGGTTTAACAGGCGTGCTGCGTACGCACTGTAAAATCTTGCAAAAATACAAATCTCGAATCTTTTAGTTCCACATTAGTTCTCCGTCAGAAATCCGCATCTAAAACGGTAGAAAATGGTACGGTTTTAAATATTTGATCATCCCCCGCCCCAATTTTTTATCCCCCCCCCTCCCCCCATGAAATTTGATACCACCTACTTTTTAAAATCTTTATTATGTGTTATAAACTATCTGGAAGTCCCAAATAGATCGGTTCGTCAGGTTTTTTTTTTAACTTTAACAAATTCGCGTTTCAACAAAGCATTTCTTTTCCTTTTTAAAAATCGATTTTTTTTATAAAGCAAAAACTTGCGGATCGATTTTTATAAAATTTAGATATTATTAAACAGCGTTTAAAGATAGGGCTAGATGCATAACTTTAAAATATCTAAATGATGTATTTTAATAAAATTGACGACGTTCCAAAGAATCATATTAAAAAAATCATTTGTGGTTTCGAAAGATGGGCTGTATACTGAGAGTTTGAAAGGAATCATACAATTAATGAAATAATAATTAATATCTAATGTTGTAATTGAGTGACCGTGAAGAAATTTACATATTTGAAAGCAGCGAAAAATTCTGCATCTGGATGAATAAAAATTAAATCTATAAATTTATATTTTGAAAATATTCGTTCGAAAATGTCCACTATTGAAAGACGTCGATTGCCTGCAATGAACACCTGGCGTCCATGGAAGAGATTTCGAACCTTTCTTTCGAAGGAAGTAAAAAGATTTTTTACAAATCGATTTTTCGTGGATTTTTTTACTTCCTCAAACAGTACCGGAATAATTTTTAGAAGTTCCGAAAGGTTTTTTTTTTTTTTTTTGGCGTCTGGCTGTGCAATTTTCGAGTTGTCAGGACCAGTAGAATTTAAGATACAGTCCTTTTTAAAAAGGCCCAGTACATTTATCGCCCTAGCAGCTATGTAATTCTATTAACCCTTTCCCTATCTTCGAGTTTTTGAAGAAGTTCTCTGCGGTTTGAAAAATATCTATGCTATTTTTGAATTATGAATACTTTTCATTCGTTTAATTTGGACTTTTTAATTATTTTTTCAACTATTAGAGATTTAAAATTCTGAAACTTAGGTGCACGGTTTCATCAGGTGAGGCTATCGACTATCCTCACAAAAAGTTTGAGCCTCGTATGTGCCTTATATTTTGCTAGCCATCGCACACAGACCGGGCGAAACTTTAGCTAGCATCAGGGTTCTATGTTTTCTAATATAAAATCAAATGTTCCGGAACTGGAACCTTTTCGAATGCACCCCTAATTATGATCTACGAGTGGTAATTGCTTAAGATGCATCTTAATTGATGTTACATTACTTTAAAAGAAATAAAAGTACTATAACGTGCTAATAAAGGTATTATATTTGCTAATATAAAATCAAATGTTCCGGGACTGGAACATTTTCGAATGCACTCCTAATTATGATCAACGTGTGGTAATTGTTTAAGGCGCACCTTAATTGATGTTACATTACTTTAAAGAAATAAAGTACTATAACGCGCGTTCCGGTACATTACAAACATCATAATTTGAGAAAAGGATTTTCTACTTTTATGTGTATTTACTGTATTACGAGCACCCCATTCTTCGTGTCATAGTCCTACCATTGATTAATTCAACACAGCTATATTTCCAAATTAAAGTTTATTTGAACTGTTTTAAGTATAAATATAAATAAAGATCAGATCTTAAAAATTCCGGGAGTGATGGAGGTAAAAGAAGCTGATTTACTTAGGAGGTATGTCATTGTGGGGAGAGAGAGCAAACAGCTGAAGCACCCACCTTTTAGGTATGTCCGTTATTTGCATAGCTGACAACATTCCTTAGTTTTTAATTCAAACAACAATATTTTTAATCAGAAATTTAATTCAATAAATCAGATAAAAAATAACCCTGTGGAAACAAGACACATTTCATTAAATGCATTTTCTGGTTCCAAATTAGTTTATTTGATTTGGAGAAAAACCCCGGAAGGTTGGCTTGGCAGCTATGCATTTATACTCTTTGGAAAAAAAATTGATTTTTTTGGGGTGGGGGGTTAGGAATATGGGGCGCCAATTGAAGTTCTGCACACAGGCGCCGGATACTGCTGGCGCGCCCCTGCTCAGACATTCAAACATATACATATATTCAATATAAAAAATTCTCATAACGAGATGTGATCCCTTCCCACCCAAAAAGAGGAAATCCATGACCCCCCTCTAAATGGTGAGCTGGATCCGCCCTTGATAATGCTCCACTTAGTCAACAGATGGCATACAGTAAAATTTGTGAAATTATGACTAAGATGCATCTGATGATAGTAGTCATGATGATGACAAGAATGAGGAGGTAGAAAAAATATCTAATGAACAAATGATATTTTACACTCAACAATTAATTCAAGGTATGGAACAAAGAAGTTATTTCCATGAACAACAAATAATGTCCTTATATAAAATTCAAGACCAGCTTGTAAAAGAGAAACGTTACAAGCAGCCAACTTTAAAAGGATTTTTCCAAAAAACTAATTCCCAAGCATCTGCATCTGAACCCCAAAACTAAATTTTATTTTTGATCTTATTCCTTTGTAAGTTTAATTATAATTTAAAATTATTACTTAACTTTTTTTTTTTTTTTTTTTTTTTTTTGTAAATAAAAATTAATTAAACTTTACCTTAATTGTGTTTTATTGAATTAATTCAACAAATGTGCAATACAGTATTTTTAATATTATTTATGCTAACCTGTATTTCATATTTATGAACTTTAGAAAATATTTGTGGTAGTGTTCCGAATTATGGAAAAACCCCTTATCCGGAATGCCCCAGGTCCCAAGGATTCCGGATCCTATACTGTATCACAAAGTGAAATGATGCAGAAGAAAAACATCAATGTGTGATTCAATGATTTTTACAGAAATTCAGATATATGCTGTTCTACACAATCCATCGTTGTTATGCGGATATCTCATTACGAATTAATATTAGGATCTACCAAAATGAAACCATTTGAAATGTGTTCTAAACAGGTATGAATTTCGTACTTTCTCTGGACGTGGTCCAGCAAGATCTCCGAGATGATCTTTTTTGTGAATTCTTGGATTTTGCAGTAATCTTACTGCATATTTCGACATGGAATGTAGGACTTATTGTTTCTATGAACTGTATGTCGAATTATGTGGCAGAACTCTTACAGCAGTAATTTATTGATTTGACAATTTCTCGTTAATAGATCGTAACGAATGACAATGTTAGAAGTTTCAGTATTAATCAATCTTTAACATTTTTAAAATGGATTCTTTGCACATTTTATATTCAATAGAGTACACATTTAAATTCATTCAAATATAATAGTAAAATACATTGGTAATTATAATTGTAAAAACGGATACATTATGTTTTCCCTCCCCATCCCCCATTTTAATCATTATTTTAATAAAAAGAATTTTGTTTTATTAAGTATATATGTGTATTTTGTTACGTGTTTTGATTTATGTGTTTGATAATCTTATCATAATGTGCCGAAGTAATTTATTACAATGAAATCTTAAAGAATAAATAATTATAATTATTATAGAGCTTATAGAAACAGATAATTAAGTAGAAGAATACATTTTCAGTATGAATTAATAATTTATTTAAATATATAACATAAGAACACAAAGAATAGTAAACTTTTTGAAATATAAAGTTAACAATTGGCACAACATTAAATTTACTTTGTATATCATATATCGACACGATTTCAGGTATAATGAAATGGTTTGTTTGTCTCTGGTTCAGGTGAGTTCAATTATATTTTTATTTATTTTTCACCATGAGGAATATTCTTTATATGCTCATTTATACATGTGCAATATACTGGGTAATAATTACGATCTTTTGGCCAATTTAATAATAAACTTTCTCTTTTCTCATTCATACTAAAATTGCATAATTTTTATAGTTTCCAAATTTTAATAATTTAAATTTCAAATCCTCTCCTCCCTTTATTTTTTTTTTTTTTATTTCTTTTCTTCTATCCAACATCATGGATCAGATTAAAGAAGAGATTGAAGGAGATATTGGTACAGGATATTCATGGCTGTTTTTGGAGGGCTTGAAATCACAGTAAGCACAAAACAATATTATTGTTATTGGGATACATCAGCAGAGTCATAGATTAGATATTGTTATTGCAATATTTTTAAAAATAACAATATTTAACTGATATATTGATAAATAATCCAGCCCTAATACCTGATAGAAATACAAACATTGTGTTTCTCACTGCCTCCTTTTCTATCATCTCCTGTCATAAAACCACATTTCACAAACATTTTATTTTTAAGTTCATTCATTAATTTCACATTCATTCATTTACTTTATTTATATTTATTTCACTTCATAATAATAAGTAATAAATATTCCATAAACTTTTACTCCCAGTAGCAGAAACAGTGCAGCACGGAAGCGGGCGCTGCAGATTATTTTAAAGCTAGCAGATTAATCCACCAGCTTAAAAAGGAATGCTGAGCTTAAAAAATAGCTGAAATTTACTTTAAGTTTCCAGGTTTATGGTACTTGTTGTATCCTTTTATTATATTCTCTTTATAAATTCAAATTTTACTTATTTTATGGGTTTCTCTTATTTCTTAGCACAGTAAGCTTAGTCTAACATTGTTAGGCCGCAGACAAATTTTAGTTTGCTGCAGACTGACACAGAAAATTCTGCTTCTGGGCTTTTACTTACCCTCTATACTGGTTCTAGACAATATCCAGCTGTAATAAAAGTTTCTTGACTTCTTTAATGCCCATAGTAATTTACACCATTTTGCCATTTCTAATTTCATTTCATTAACGTACTACATTGGCAAAATCTTTCTCCCGACTAAGTTTCAACTTTAGTAGCGGATAGCGACAGCTTAATGCAACAATGTTAAAACTTCGACAGCATAACGATATGGGGGAAAAAATCCAAAAATCCCTAGCCGGCTTTGGCACGTTGTTTTGATTGTGTTGGTGTTCGTTTGTACTTGGTACTTTAATTATCCATGTGTTTTATATTTTATTGTGTGTTTATATTTTATTTTTCTCATATTTTTAATTATAATTTAAGATATATACTTGAAGAGAATGCATTATAATGATTAATATTCTAATGTTAAAAAGTTTATGAGATGCTCTCATTATACATTTGCTATAAAATATGAACTGAAAGAATCATAAAATTAAAATATGTTTAATTCAACGTAATAATTAAAAAAAAAATTGAACTGTGCACTCTCAATTGGGATTTTTTTTTTTTTTTCAAACAAAGAAACATGTTAAATTTGGAACAAAGAGAAAACAAATAGTAACAGCTTTCAAATCTTTCTAAAGTAAGAAAAAAAAAATAAGCCACATTGACGTATTATATATAATAATAGTTTCATATGCACAATTATACTTGCGGAACAAGTATTAAATTATGTATATTTTAATTATAGAAGTGTATGTTAAGTCATATTTACTGTTTTTTAAAGCCTTGATTGACAGTGAAGTCAAAAGATTTAGCTTAATATAAGAAATAATTATTTTATTTTATCCCTTGGAAACTAATTTTCTTAAAGCTGTTAGAACGCCACATACACATCCCTATCAATTTATTTATATGAAATGAGTTAATTAGTAAATAACATTATTATGACATAAAATATGAACTGCTTTTAAATTTTAAAAGTAAAAGTTGTAGATAATTGTTTACTTATTTAAACATTTCTTACTACAATGTTGGAAAGATTATGTTCTTAAGATTTAGTTTTTAATATTATTTTCAAATATTTTTTGTAGGTGGCGCCAGTAAAAATGCAAAAGCTTATTATTATTATTATTTCCCCCTGTGCTTCGTACCAGGTTTGAAGAAATCCCTACGAGATTTCCTTCTCCCTTCTTCGATTATGCAGGCGCTTTTTTAACATTGTTGCATTAAGCTGTCCCCATCCTCTACTTTCAACTTTCTGTAACGATATTTCTTCTGCCAGATGGCGACTTAGTATATCGTTTCTAAATCGAATCTCTTCATCGAATCTTGCTTTGCATCGATTCGATGCCGTTCTCTGATTGGTTCGTTTCGTGGGCATCGTCCTGAAACGATGTTTTCGATCCAATTCTTTTCACATAAATACACGATTCCAATATTCAATCAGTGCACTTTTATCTTTCTTTTATGGAAGAAGTTATCAAGGAACTGAACGTTGGCAGGTCCACGTTCTGGACATATAAATCTAAATTATACTTATATTATGTTTTATCTTAAAGCCTAAACTGTGATGTCATCAAACAAAAAGTCCATTTCAAATTGTAAAACATCATCGCTATGTTCTCCAATCTGTTTGTGCCTATGAGTGATATTTATTACTGATGTCAAGTAAGTTTTTGGAAGTTTAATAAACTGTTTTTTAATTCAAATCAACCTGCCTGTGAAATTTTGCAAACCCCTTCCTCTCTCGAGCAGTCAGCCAGACTGCTTAGGCGCCAGATCACGTGGTCTGACTGGAGAATTAATGTTAAAAACATTTCTTTTTTTCTTTTTAGTTTAGTTATTATTGTGAATGTGAATCTCGAATGCAGCATGCTGGCTGCGTATTTCTTGATCTTCCGAAAAGGGAGAAATAAATATTCTTGAACATATAAAAGAAATTATCTTGGATTCCCAGTGAGGAATAACAAATATTATTCAAATGTTTTCGCTGTATATACTGTATATATTTAAAAGTGTAAATAGTTTTTATAGTAAAGTTTTATAGTAAAGTTTTTAATCTTCCTGTGATTATTTATACTGAATAACACCTGTGGCACTTTCAGTTGTAAAATATGCTCGATTACTTTAATATGATTTAAAACAGATCGTGAATTCTTGAACTTAGCTCTCCCAACTTGGATTTAAATTAAGAATAACGTGAAACTCGTGAAGATTATTCTTTATTCTTTGGTGCCGAAACCCGGGAAAAAAAGTAACAAATACCTTTATTATTCTGCATTACTGTTGATTTCTTGAAAATACACATTTTTCATGATAATTTATTTTGAAAATTGAAATAAATTTTAAATGTGGATAAGACAGATAAACTTAAAAGCAAAAGAGCTACTGTTCGCGCAGCAGTTACAAAATTAATCACAAAATGTTACTCATTATTATCTGTTGATATTGATAAGACTGATTGCGACTCATTAATGGAATCAGAGCTCGTAAATGAAAAGGAAGCTCTACTCAAGGAATTAGATTCCGAAATAGATGAGCTAATTCAGGAAAAAACTGAATATGAAAAAGAACTAAAATCGGTAGAAGAATATTCTGAAAAAATATAAAGTTGAAATTTAAAATTAAGATGAGGCTTAAAAAATGTAAAATCGAAACTGAACCAAAAGTTTTACTAGAATCAAGTAACGGTTCAAAAATCGGTAGTAAACCAGTTTCGGAAGTGAAGCTTCCTAAACTTAACATAGAAAAATTTTCTAGTGATGCAAGCCAGTTCTTAGAATTTTTTAATTTATTTACTAGTGTGATACATTCAAACGAATCGTTATCAAAAATTGAAAAATTCCAATATCTTAAATCCTTGTTGTCTGGATCTGCATATAATATTGTAGCTGGTTTTGAGCTGACAGATCAAAATTATTCAACGTGTTTAAAGTTCTTAGAAGAAAGGTATGGTAAACGGGAAATAATAAATTGTTACATGAATAAAATTCTAAATCTTGAACCAGTGAAATCCACTAACAATGTTACTTCTTTAAGAAAGTTGTATGATAATATCGAAATTAGTATAAGAAATCTTGATGCGCTAGGAGTAACATCAGGCTCTTACGGCCATTTATTACTACCCATATTATTAAAATTATTACCCGAAAATTTGATACTAGATTTCCATCGAAAACGTGACCCCGATAAGGACTGTGAAGTCACCGATTTAATAAATTTTATTAAAATGGAACTAAGATGCCGGGAAGCTACTAATTTAGTAAATAATTCCCAAAGCAAAGCTTATGAAAATTCTAAAACCAAATATGAAAATTCTTCAAGTAAATATCAAAATTTTCCTCAAAAGAAAAATATACCTTCGGCTGCTGCTTTAAATACATCTACAAAGCAGTTTTGCATATTTTGCAAGTCTTCTGATCATGTAGGACTAAATTGTTCGAAATTCGCTGATGAACAAAAACGATATAAATTAAAGAAAGAAGGTCGCTGTTACAAATGCTTTTATAAGTCGCATTTATCTGTAAATTGTAGAACAAAAATTAATCCTTGTTCCAAATGTGGTAACAACACCCATAGTCATTTGTTTTGTTTTAAAGAAACAACAAAAGAAAATCCTGAAAAAGAAAAGAAAGGTGCAATTGCATCTATGATGTCAGAACAAAAATATAAACAAAATAAAGCAACATTATTGCAGACTTGTTTCTGTGTCTGCTGGTAAACAATGCTTGTTGGCTCACGTTTTATGTGATAGTGGTTCAGAAAAATGCTTCGTGAAGAGGTCTCTAGTACAAAAATTAAAATTGAAGCCATTGCAAAGAGAAAATTTATTAGTTTATCCTTTTGGGCAGAAACGCCCTTATGAATCTTGTTATGAAGTTGTTGCTCTTGAATTATTCAGTGTTGTGCAACCTATTAACTCGATAAAGATCGAAGCTCTTGTAGTTGATAATATAACTGGTGCTTTTGTGAAAACCCTAGAACCAGAACTTCTAGACATAATGAGAACAAGAGGCTTTAAAAGCCTGCTGATACAGGTCTTGAACAGGAAATAAATATTTTGCTAGGGTCTAACTTTTTGTGAAAAATATTAAAGGGAATCGAGGGAAAATTGACAAAAGAATTATACGTTGCAGAAACTATTTTCGGTCATACGGTGCAAGGGCAGATAGAGTTGAATAAAAAAGAAGTAGCTTGTTTGCGTGTTTCAGTTGAAAATATAAATACTCAACTGAAAGCATTTTGGGATCTGGAAACAATTGGCATTGCTGAAAGCAATGAAAAGAACATTACCGATCATGAGGTAATAAAAGAATTTAAAGAAAATTTAAAATTCGTAAATGGGCGTTATGAAGCAAAATTATTGTGGAAAAATTCTCATGAATTGCTTAGAAATAATCTTGAAGTAGCAAAGAAGCGGTTTTCTAGTTTAGAAAATAAATTCTTGAAAAACGATTCTTTATTTAACGAATATAACTCCATTTTGCTAGAGCAGTTTAATGAGGGTGTAATAGAATTGTGCACCGAGAAACATTCTAATAATTCCTATTACATGCCACACAGACCTGTTATCCGTGACAACAAAAATGCGCATAGTCTATGATGCTTCTTCCAAATATGATGATTCTCTATCATTAAACGAATGTTTGTATCAAGTCCCTAACTTGAATTCCAATGTTTTAGATGATGAAAACGTTTCGAGTTTCGAACCCCCAAATATTTCCTTGAAAATTTTAGGATTGATCTGGAACAATACAGAAGATAAATTAGGACTAGAATTACAACCCTTGTTAGAAAAATTAAATAATGATTCTTCTACTAAACGCAATGTTTTGAAAATTGCAACTATGTTCTTTGATTCAGCCGGATTTATTGCCCCTTTTGTTTCTGGTGAACTAGAAAATGATTGGCAAAATTGGCTTTCAGAAATCCCGGCTCTCGCTCACTTGAAAATTCCTAATTAGATTTATTTCTAATATAAAATTAAAGATAGAAAAAAGAAAATTTTCAGAATTATCAGCTGAGGAAATGTTACATGCTGAAAATTTTTGGTTAAAACTAGTGCAAGAAGAAAGTTTCCCTGAAGTTATTAAAAGCTTGAAATGTAACAAGAGTATCCCTAAAGAATTGAATCTTCTACAGTTAAATCCTATGTTGTCAGATGAAGGTTTGCTGTTGGTACGAGGACGGTTACAAAAGTCTGACTCCTCATTTTATGAAAAACATCCCGTTGTGATCCCTGCAAAACATAAATTGACTGAATTAATCGTGAAAGATGCACATGAAAAAGTTTTTCATTCAGGAGTGTCCAGTACATTGGTACAAACTCGTGAAAAGTTTTGGATTTTAAGATCCAGACAGTGCATAAAATCAGTCCTGAACAAATGTACAATCTGTAAGAAATCTAACGTACGCCCTGGTCAACAAGTTATAGCCCCTCTTCCAGGTGACCGTATTAACGAAGCTCCACCGTTTACAGTAACAGGTCTTGATTATGTGGGACCCCTATATGTGAAGGGGAATGAAAATAAATTTTATATTTTATTATTTACATGTGCTATCACAAGAGCACTTCATTTAGAACTAGTAAAAGACATGTCAACAGCAGAATTTTTGTTAGCATTTGGCAAGTTTATCTCACGAAGAGGACTGTGTGCTGTAATTTATTCAGACAACGCCAAAACTTTCAAAAGAGCTGATCATGAACTAAAAGAAATGTGGAAAGTAATCCACCATCCTGATGTTAAAAATTTTTTCGCCAATCAAAGAATTTCCTGGAAGTATATTGTAGAGCGTGCATCCTGGTGGGGTGGCTTCTATGAGCGACTGGTTCGCTCAGTGAAAACTACCTTGCGTAAAGTTATTGGAAGATCTTCTTTAACATTGAGTGAATTAGAAACACTTCTAATTGAAGTAGATGCTATAATAAACTCTCGTCCGCTGACTTACACGTATTCCGAGTTAGAAGAACCATCTCCTCTTACTCCTGCACATTTTTTAATCGGAAAACGTATCTTGTGTTTACCTACCATAAAAGTGAACGATTTAATTTTACCAGCAACGAAAGAATCTTTAGTGAAACGCTTTCGTTTATGTGAGACTCTTCTAAATCAATTTTGGAAGCGTTGGAAAAATGAATATCTTCTCAACTTAAAATCTGCTCACTACACGGACCAGAATAAAACAGACTTTAAAGTGGATGATGTGGTGCTTGTACATGATGAACACTTACCCTGGAGTTTGTGGAAGTTAGGAAAAGTTACTAAAATCTTTATGGGCAGAGACGGCAAGATAAGATCTTGTGAGTTAAAAACAAATAATTCATTTATTAAAGACCTATTAATCTATTGTACAATCTTGAACTCACAAACTAAAAAAAAAAAAAAACTTTGATTTTATTAAGAGACTCAAAAAAACTCTCATTGAGATTTGACTTTTAAAACAAATCTTGAACTCTTTTTGTTATTGACTTTAAAAAACGTTTTATTATTTTTTTTTTCACTTAAAAAAAAATGTTTCTTGTTTGATAATATTTCTAATTTTTAGTTTAATTTTTTTGTATTGAATATTCTAGAAAAAGTTGTATAGATTTAAATTGTTCTTTCTATTTTTAGTAGCAGAAACCTACTCGCAAATTTTTTAAATTGTTTTATTATTTATTGAAGTCCAGTATGTAAGTATATATTTTGATTTGTATTGTATTTATGTATAGTGTAACTGATGATCTTTTAGAATTTTTTTTTTCTACTTTAATTATTTTGAATCCCATTTTTGATGAACCCTTGTTCATCGGGGGGGGGGGGGGGGGTCCCTTTGTCTGATGTCAAGTATGTTTTTGGAAGTTTAATAAACTGTTTTTTAATTCAAATCAACCTGCCTGTGAAATTTTGCAAACCCCTTCCTCTCTCGAGCAGTCAGCCAGACTGCTTAGGCACCAGATCACTAGGTCTGACTGGAGAATTAATGTTAAAAACATTTATTTTTTTCTTTTTAGTTTAGTTATTATTGTGAATGTGAATCTCGAACGCAGCATGCTGGCTGTGTATTTCTTGATCTTCCGAAAAGGGAGAAATAAATATTCTTGAACATATAAAAGAAATTATCTTGGATTCCCAGTGAGGAATAACAAATATTATTCAAATGTTTTCGTTGTATATACTGTATATATTTAAAAGTGTAAATAGAATAATCAAAGTTTTTAATCTTCCTGTGATTATTTATACTGAACAACACCTGTGCCACTTTCAGTTGTGAAATATGCTCGATTACTTTAATATGATTTAAAACAGATCGTGAATTCTTGAACTTAGCTCTCCCAACTTGGATTTAAATTAAGAATAACATGAAACTCGTGAAATTCATGAAGATTATTCTTTACTGCCTATGTTTTCCTCCGCATTCTTAAGGATCAAATTACACTTCTACATATCTGCATCTTCACTTTCAGTATTGTCCTTCCCAGCAAATGCTTTCAAGTGTGCTATCTGCTCCATTTGATAGACATTTTACGTATATAATCATTTTAGATTATATCAACGTACATTAATACCGATATTATAAACTTTTCGAGGAACTAAAAATAAAACATAACAGACTTGCAACTTTCTAACAAATATTTTAAAAATGTGAGTAGCACCTATTAAAGAAATAAGCTTACTTTAGTTCCATGCAATCTCATAGCAGCAGCGGCTTGATTATGAAGCTTTTCTCTATATAACTGGGCTGCACGACTGTTATATTTTTGCTGAGCATCTTGGGAGGCGCATCCATGTTGCTGGAAAAATGACATCTGAAAATATTTTTAAATTTTATTGACTTAGTGCAGAATATTGGTGAGCATATAAACATGACATCTGAAAATATTTTTAAATTTTAGTGACCTAGGGCAACATATTGGTGAACATATAAACAATAATTCTACAAGACATGTCAGAAGTTGGAATTATAAACCTTCAACTCAGGTTTAGATGCTTATACCTTTAAAATGGACAAAGACAAGGAAAGATTAGCTCACATGCTTTCCACCATACATCATACAATAAAATTTTAAATATCCAATTCATTCATAAAAAATGCAGAGTTTTTATAACTGTTATCTTAGTACAAAGCAATGATTATTAAATTTCATAAGATTTAGACATATTTATTACCTTTAGAACATTATTTTGATATAATATATATACAAACTAGTGTAAATGCCCGTCCTAGGACGGTGGGTAAAAATTGTGTTTTTCACTTAAAATTTGAAAAACTAATAAAAAATAATTGACAATATGGAAGCGTTTAGATGAGCAAAGTTCGGCTAGTTTATGTTCTAATAAACACACAATTAGCATTTACAATATTTCTGGGTAAACCAGGTTTTCGGCTAATATACTATAACAAAATTAAGATTTCTTAATAAAACAAAAATGTAACAAATATGCAATAAAACTGCCTAATTAAAAAAGTTTGCTGCAACTATTGAAATATATACCGTATTTATACGTCGATCCCGCATACAAGTCGACCCCCCTCTTTCCTGATCAAGAAATTTGAATTTTTTAAAATCCCACGTATAAGTCAACCCCCCCCCCCCCACATACCCACCTTTTCCGATCAAGAAATTTGAATTTTTTTAAAAATACATTATTCAAAATGACCTGGAAAAAAAAGAAAGTACTAAATATGCAATAATAAAGAAACTTTAATTTTTTTTTTCATTTATTCGAAATCATATGGAAAAAAAAGTACTAAATATACAATAATGAAGATAATAATATACTAAAGTAATGTGCAAAGTTAAACAGATTCAAGATCCAATTCAGTATCGGACTCGCCAAACAATTCACAAAAATCCTCCGTCGTTATCGGCTCATCATGATACACGTTTTCAATCTCTGTATCGCTACATTCTTCCTCGTCGTTATCACTTTCGAAAATGGCATCATCTTCTGTGCCGTGTAGTTCGTTGCTTATGCAGCATTTCTTGAACGATTTTATAATAATTTCGGAAGGAATTTGATTCCACGCATCTTTAACCGACTGGGAAATTAATGCAATGTCGGACTTTCTAATATTACCGCCCTTTGTAAATGCTGGACAACCGGATGAAATCCATTCTGCCCATTATTTTCTAACATTTGCTTTGAAGGGCTTATTGAGGCAAACGTCTAGGGGTTGAAGGACGGATATCAACCCTCCCAGGATTACAGCTACAGTCATTTTCAGTTCTTTCGTCACTTTATTCACGTTTTCAGAAAAGTGGTCATGAAACGAGTCGTAAACTAAAAGTGAAGGCTTTCTGAAAACAGCTCCCGGTCTTTTACCCCACACATTTTTAAGCCAGTCGACTGTTCTGTCAGCATCCATCCACCCCTTTTCATGGGCTCGAATCAGCACACCAGATGGAAATGTAATGTTTTTTGGCAATGTTTTCTTTTAAAAATAATCAATCGATGAAGCTTACTACCATCGGCCAAACAGGAAAGAACAACCGTAAAACGGGTTTTTTCGTGCCCAGTCGTTTTTACCAAAATGCTTTTTCCCCCTTGCAGTTCACTGTTTTATTTTCTGGTAGGTCGAAACACATGGGTGTTTCATCCATATTTCCTATATGGCAAAATTCAAAAGATTTCATTTTTCTTTGATCGATGATGTATTTTTAAAATTTCATAATCTTCGCTTCCAAGTCAGATGGTAATTTTTGTGCCCGTTTAGGCTGGCGTAAAGTCAAACCATGATGATTCATAAATCTAGTGCACCAATGTTCTGATGCACGAAACGTGTTTGGAACACCATACTTTTCTTCTTTTGCAAGCTTCATTGCTTGTAAACGTATAGCAGTTCTAGTGACAATATAACCATTCTGACGGCACTCTACAACCAAACCATGCAATACATTTTCGAGTTCTGGAAAGGGCGATTTTCCATGCCGCAAAGCCTTTTTTGATTTTGGGATATTTTCTAACTTTGCCTTATTCTTGTGCCAATCATGAATCAATTTTTCGTGAACCCCAAACTGACGAGAAGCAGCACAGTTGTTAGACTCTTCCGCAAAAGAAATAACTTTAAGTTTAAATCCAGCTGCGTATGAATTGCGTTTCTGTTTTCTAATAACTAAATCAGCCATATCAGTAGAAACAAAGAGAAAAAGTGCAGCAAGATAAACGAAGAAATAATGAATAAGTGTACTATCAAGAACACGCAAAATATAACGCGGGTCACATGTTTTTAGAGAGTCACATGTTTCTAGCCACTCGCGGACGATGTGCAATATTTCGCAAACCCCTGCCTCTTTCGACCAGACAGTAGGCGCCAGAACATTTTTTCCTGTTCTTTAGTTTTTATAGTAGTAATGTAAAATTTGAACACAGTAAGTCGATTGCATTGTTTCTCTTGGTCTTCGGAAAATAGAAGAATTGTTGTTTTAATTTAAAAAAAAAATGAAATTTATCATCTCAAGCATGAAAATGCTATTTTTATTATGGCTTCTTATCGAAGAATATAGTTGCTAGAAATTTAATTGTATTTAGAATCATGAGTTCTTGAATGAACAAGCAACTAAATGTTTCATCTAAATATGTAAATAATGTACATTTGTATATAATCGGATTGCTAATAATAATATTCTAAAGGATTTCTTGCTTTTGATTATTTACAAATGATAAACACAAAAGTAGAACATTTCGATTTACTTTTCTCCAGAATATAATACGTGAAATTATATTGACTTTAATGTGATTTAAAAAGAAACAAGAATTCTTCAATTAATGCTCTCCCTATAACAATATCTTGAATTGTGATATAACGTGAAATCCATGGATTACCAGAATATCTTCATTAGATGATTCAATTGTACATAGGGGTGATACATTCTCGGAATTTTATCTACTGATCTCTCAGACAGAGGGGCAGGGGAATAGTAGGCGTACATTCATCGCCAGCACCAAACCCGTCACACAGTCTCCTCTTTTTCTCCCCTGGTATGGAAATCGATAGCAAACGACGTCATTGTGTTATGGAATGCGAAAAGAGAACAATTGTCTTTCTGAAGGGCATTTTTGACTTCTGGTAAAAAAAAATAAAAAAAAATAAAAAATAAGGACCCTCGCATAAGTTGACCCCCTCCCCCCAACTTTAAAGTATTTTTTTGTCCAAAATTTCTCGACTTATACGCGGGTAAATACAGTATATATTTTTTAATAACACTTTGAAATTATATTTTTATCGTTTACCACCCCCCCCCCCCCTTTCTCTTCCCCTCCAAATTTTTTTTTATATGTATATTGATTAATAAATAGGTATCTCGGGTTGAACCACATCCGAAAGAACGAAGGGGAAGCATTGTTAAAGTGTTCTTCACGTCTATTGGTGTTTTTCTTCTGTTTAACCGCGGCTGACGTCACGCAGCAAGGGTGGGACAGCTTCAAGTGATGTCATTTATGCCGTCTCCTTTAACCTTCATAGCTCAATGGTTTAAAATTTTTTTCAATGAATGACAAAAGGAATGACTCTCTACCACAGCTTCTTATTTATGTTTTACGCACAGAGTATGCTACGTCTGTTTTCTGAAATGGCTGAGTAAATCATTGAAATTTTGTTAGTTTTGAATCTTTTACAGAAAATTATTTTGAACAGAAAGGATTTCAGGTAGAAAAGATTTGTATTTAGGCAAATAAGTTTTCTCATACACATCTCAAATCAAAATTAAGCCTAACGCGGCTCCATCTTATCGGAGACTGGTAAGATTGATGGGTTCACCCCAGATGCATTACACCTAGCTTTATTATATGATGCACATATGATAATAAAAAGGAATGATTGCATCAAATGATATTGTTTTCAACCTTACCATTTCAGTAACCGGTAACTTAGTATTACGGATATAATTTTACACATGACTTCCATATGCTTTCGTGTGGGACACTGAATATGAGAATAAATAAAGGAAAAATGTCAGCATGCAGAAAATTTATAAGATGTTATTTTATAAATGAAATTTCAATTTTTTCCAAATAAAATATAAAAGTATGTATTTAAAAAATAAACCTCCAGGAAAACCCCCACAAAAACTTGTTTCTTTTCCAAAATTTCCATCCTCCCCCCCCCCCCCCCCAGCATTCCCATCTTTATTCTGTAAAAGAATAAACAAACAATGCCCTAAAATCTCTAGAACCTTAAATCCAAAGTTTTGCAGATTAAAGGGAATCGTCCGTATATTTTATTAATTTATGAAAACTTTCTCAACTTCTCTGTGGAAAAATTTCCATAAGACTGCCGGTAAGATTTTTGAAAATGATTTCGGTGGTTAAAAATCGAATGATTTAATCACCGCCCTGCACGAAGTATTTACTCCCCACATAGATTCCTAGAAAATAGCTGGCCTTGCATCCCCATGCCATATCGAGCAGTGCTTTAAGAAAAAATGGCGTCCAAAAGACTTTGTGCTCGGAGTAAATGGCTTTTCCAAAGTGCATGCAGCAATGGCAAGATACGATTTTCGACACCATAATAGCAGGTTATTTGAAATTGAAAAATGCAAGAAATACACTTCCTCATTTATTCGGCAAAGTTGAAGAGCAATTTCACTGAAATTTAGCCAGAGGAACGAGAATAAATATTTTAATCCATAAAATATATATTGAAACATGAATATTAATTAATTAATAAAGATTTTAGATTTTTAATATTTGAAACTTAGTTAATATTGCTGTTAGCCTGACATTGTGATGCTTTGTAAAGTAAATACGAAGTTTGTTGACTGCTAAAAGTAAATTATATTGTTTCATTCAATAAATACTGATAAATAATAGAAATTAAACTTAAATACGATATATTATACGGAATATATACAGTAGACTCCCTCAGATCCGCAAACATCTAAAATCCACTCATCATCACAGATGTAAACAATGAAACTTTCAGTTCAGATATAGGGTCAAAATTAGAGACTTTTTTTATTTTTATATCATTCTGCACATATTTTAAATGTGATTCTCATTAATAGGACTGAACTCATGCTTTTTCATGAAAGAAGTAAAAATTTATTTCGGGAAAAAAAAAAATCAAGATACTGCTGATATTTTTGGTAATCACAATCTTTTTATACCAGGGTTGGGTTTCTTCCGGAAGAAACTGGAAAAAACCGGAAGAAACTGGAAGAAATGGAAAAAACTGGAAGAAACCAACAGAAACCAAAACAGATGCTCAAAATTAGAGTATATTAACTATGTAAAAGAATTAAACTCAAAGTATAACTATATGAAATCTAAAGTGGAAAATTTAATTAATATTAAAAATATTATTTTTGGAAAAATAAGTTATTTTTTAATAACAAACTTCATGTTCAGTATGCATTTACAGGTGATGGATTTTACAACTTTAGAGGTAGAGGGATATTTTCTCATTAATTATGCCAATTCTGTTTTAACTGCAAATTCTTTATTTTTCATATAAAAATGCATTATTTTAAAGGTGTTTATGGATTATTTTACCGTGCAACACAGGAAATAAATGAAAGTGTAAGTATTTATACTAGCATCTAGCATGCTGTGATTAATGATCTAAAAATGCCTATGGGTATGTCGAAATGCTTTTAAACTCTCCTTCATGTTCTGTAAGACTTGAAAGAATTCTTTTCATCTTTTGCATCCATTCTAAGTTGATAAACCGATTGCAGCATCCTACTGCTATAAAACTTTTGATTTGTTATACCATGTTGCACTGTAGTAAGAAAAATAAGGATTTTAATGAAATTTTTAATACATTAATTATTGTGTATTACTTACTTTAATAAAATTGATGTAAATTAAAAGCACTGTATTTTATTTAAATGAATTTCTTTTTACCATTCATAAATGATCTGCACTGTTTACTACTAGTTTCAGAAGTCTAAATAATTTTTAAAATATGCTGGTTAAATTGAAATTGATAACTTTTAATTGATTTTGTATAATTTTGATAAAATTTCTTTTCTTCAAGTAGCGAATAATTGAAAAGCTTTAGACAGGCGGGTGATCTTGACTAAAAAAATGATGTAATTATTAACTTAGCCTTTATAATTAATTAAATTTGTATAGGTCTAATGAAATTTACTTAAGGTTATCTATAAGAAGAATACATTTATTGTTTCTTACAAAGTTGAAACTTATATTGTAAATTATTAAAGAATTTCAGTTTCTTCCATTTCTTCCACTTGGAAGAAACCTATTTCTTCCGGCTGGTTTTTTCCACGGTTTTTCCACTTTGGAAGAAACTTGCCAACCCTGCTTTTTACAAAATATATTTATGTATTAATCAAGTTTTTTTTTACTTTTAAGTCTGGCTAAACCTGAAATAAAATATAGAAAAATTCAAGAAAAATGTATCTTTATGGTGCATATTTAATTATACATTATTAATGATTTACTTGACATTTATAATTTAAGCATTTTAAAAATCATCTTAATTTTTATTATTTAAGTTTATTACTTAATTATTTTAATATTGTATTATATTGTAAGTATTTATTATAATTCCTATTCCATTATAACATTCAAATTATGTTTTTAAAATGTAAACAAATCAATGACCAGAAATCCGCACAACCACTGGTCCCAAGCAGTGTGGATTTGAGGAAGTCGTGTGTGTGTGTATGTGTGTTGAATTGAAGTTTTGTTTATTTTAATAAAAAGAGTTATAACTTTAATATAATTTAGAATAGGAAATATTACATAATGTTTTTAAAACGTAACAGGGGACATGCTTTGTAATATACTCTAGTACAGTACAGGACCTATTATCCAAAATCCTCGGGACCGAAGGCTTTCTGGATTTTGGAATTTCCGGTCCTCCCGAAGTTCGCGTTTTTTTTCGCGATCATTTGACAAAATTAGCGTTTTTTCCGCGATTCTTTGACGAAATTTGCATATTTTTCAATTCCTACTATTAGTTCACACTCTCCCTATATTTATTTATTTACTTATTTATATATCTTGTTCAAATTTTCAATTGTTATTAAAATACTTATTATTCATCCTATCAAGTTGAAATAAATTTTTTAAACTTGTACTGGATGACAATTGATGCTAATACAGTTTTTTCAAATATTAATTCATTAATTAAATTTTAATTAATTTTAGTTTTACATGTGAGACAAAATGGCGGCCATTGGTTATTGAAGCATTTAATGCATCTTCATATCTATAAGGGGATTACCACAGGGGGACCCTGTTCTGTCCAGGGTTGCAAAAAAGCCGGCTAATATTAAAAAAAGCCACGCCGGTGGCTTTTATTGGTTTTAACCGGCTTTTTTTGGCCAAAATTGACCTTTTTTGGCCATAATTGGCTTTTATAAAGTTAAACATTGTAATTATAAACTTACACATTTTAAAGTGTTTTTAATAACATTTAATTGACCTAGAGTTTAATAAGTAACCCAATTTCTGAATCATGAAGACATTAATACTAGAATAAAACTTAGATGGTTTTGCTAATGATCTGTAGTAGGGATTGACCGAATACCGAATAGTCGATTCGGTATTCGGTGATTCGGCATGTAAACCGAATATTCAGCTTCGGCCGAATACTTTTAAGTATTCGGCCGAATAATTGTGGTTAAGTATTTTCTTAGAAGAGGAAGAATTATCTTTTACTTAGAAGTAGAATAGGCTAAACGATGAGTTTTAATATTATGTGCATGAGTTCAGAGTTCAGCTGCACAAGAAAAAACAAGTCAAAGCCCATTTTTAATTTTAAAAAAAAATGTCTTCCTAAAATAGTCTACATAGGGGTGAAATCAAAACAACTGCCTACAATAGAGAAAAAAATAGTAAGGAAGATGGGCATCTTTCCCTTATCATTTAATTTTAATTATTTCTACATGAGTTTTTTTTTTTTATTTAAATTTATTTAATGTGTATTTTCTTTAATATACACATCAAATAAGTATATCAGAGTTCATCTCTGTATATCTAAGGTGTATATTAAATAAAATACACACATCAAATAAGTATACCCCCTATGTCTATCCCATAACTTTTATAATTATTAAATTAAAATCACTCAAATTTGTTATCTTCATCAACACAATGTTAAAATATTAATCAAAATATAAATATCTATCAATAATTTGACAGAAAAGAGTTAAATGTACAAATCGATATACCTATTGTATTTGAGAACATTCCTATTCAATATGTTTATAATTAGACAATCAGTAAGTCAGCTTTATGGCAACATTGTTTCTTTTTATTTGAGTGAACTTTTGTTTTTCTGACAATCCTTATCTTTAATAATAGCCTGTATAGTTTAATACTTTCATAGGTTAATTTGGGTATTGAGTAGTGATAAAATAATAACAAATAAGTAATGGGTCAATGAATTTTTGAGTGGAAAGAAACCATTAAATTTTCTTGTGTAATTAGATTTAAGAATAAAAATGTAATTGAAATAAATTATTAAGAATTTAATTTTAATTAAAGTTTATTAAAAAAGCTAGTATACGCAAAAATGTGTATTAAAAAATTTTTAAGTATTCGGTCGCCGAATACCGAATACACTTAGACCGAAGCTTCGGTATTCGGCAAAATTGCTGCTTCGGTCAATCCCTAATCTGTAGTCAGAATTGCAAATATGTCAGCTAAATTTCAAAAAGGTCATACCAATTGCTTTATCTGGTTTGCACCTTTAACTCCAACCCCCCCCCCCCCCCTATTTTTTTCATTTTTACTGCTTTATAAAATTGAACAAGACAATGGTTATTTAGTTACATGTTTTATTATTTAATTTTAAGCGCTATTAATATACAAGTCTTATTTTATTTCTAGTAAACATTTAAAATTATACATACTCATGTAATAAAAACACCATTTCTCACTATTAAAAACATTATGAATAGCATAATATGCATGAATACGCTTAGCAACAAGATTTTCAAAATTTTATTTAGAAATTTTTTTTTTTTTTTCCTGTTTTAAATGCTTCATCTTTTATATACCAAACTCACCTCAAATATTATATCCTTTCTAATTTCTCTTTTAACATTTATAACTTAATCTCCCCAAATGGACACATAAGAATGTTTTCATTTTGTCATTGTTTAATTAAATATAATCTTTAAAATATGTAGTATATGTGGAGCTATAATATAAAATTTCAAAACACCAGTTTGGAGTCAAACATATCCTTTTCAATATTTATATATATATATTTTTTCAGATATACTGCCTTCACAGTTGCCTTTTAGCAGTTATAAAGACTTATTTATTTCACAAAATTTAATAGAAATTTATAACTTTCTTAGTAGAAAATTTTTATAAGTGTATTAAAAATTAATTGATCCAAATTTAAAATGAATTAGCTGTAAACCAACTTTTAACAATAAAGACCGGCTTTTTTCAATAAAAGCCGGCTTTTTTTAAGTGGTTAAAACCAAAAAAAGCCGGCCGGCTTTTTTTGGCCTGGCTAAAAGCCGGCAACCCTGGTTCTGTCACCAAATACTGCCAAGTTTGTTGCCAACTTGGCAACTAAAATGAGTCGCCAAGGGGATTACCATAGGAGGGACCCTGTTCTGTCGCCAAATACTGCCAAGTTTGTCACCAACTTGCCGATATCTCTAATATTTCACCAAATTCCCATAGACTTCCATTGTAAACCTACTTGCTTATAGAAAATCAACAAATTGAGATATTTTAATGCAACAAAAACTAATATTAGTTTAAGGGATTATATTAAATTTTTCTTTGATGACCTAAGTAGGAATTGACTTTAAAAACAAAAATTTTATATTACTTGTTTCTACTATCATTTGATGAGATTTGCATCTTTTTTTCGGAATCCTTTGAAGAAATTTGCGTTTTTTTGCGATCCTCTGACGAAATTCACATTTTTTTTTCCGCGATTCTTTAAAAGAAATTCTTGTTTTTTTGTTGTTGTTGTTGTTGTTGTTGTTTTTTTTTTTGCGATTCGTTGAAGAAAAAAAAAAAAATTTCCGCAATTTTGTGATAAAATTAATGTGTTTTTTTTCACGAAATCACAAAATTGGTATTTTTTCCCCACGAACGATTGCCGTAATTGATTTTTTTCGGCACCCATTTGTCAAAATTCGCGATATTTTTTAAATCTGAAATTTCGGGCTGAAGACTAATTTTTTTTTTTTTTTTTTTTCCCAGTACAGAATCACCCCTTGTGAAATATTTGATGATTTCATTTTTTTAACAAATCGATATATAAATATTTTATAGTAAAATTTGAGAGAAAATGATTTTTTTCTAATTTTGGGGGTGGGAGCTGTGTGTTCTCCCGCAACTGAAGTAACATATTTTAGTGGTTACACATTGAAACACAACGGACTGAAAAAGAAATAGAAAATTAAAATTTTCAAAAAATTTCAGAAATTCCAAAATTTTAGTAAAAATTTACAAATTTAGAAAATTTTCAAATATTTTTTTTCCGGATTTCGGAATTCAGGATAATGAGTCCTATACATACTGTATATAAACTATAGAGAATATAAATATAAAACTTAATAGCATGTAATTTTCGTTTCATTTGCATCCACCTGGAATTTTACAGAATAAAAAACATTTTTAAATATATTTATACAATAGTTACATAAAAAATTACTTCTTATCAAGAGCTAAAATTAATGCCAAAATGAGAGAAACATACATATTGAATCACAAAGTGTCTCTTTTTTGGAACAAAGGACTGAAGAGAAGTTCCTTTATACTTAAGTCTTAGCAGGTTCACCATCTATTGTAATTAAACCCTGGCTCTGTGAATGTTGCTATTTGTTATCTTCTAAAATAAACTTATGAAAGATAATTTAAGAAAGGGAATGACTAACATGTAATTCATCTTGTTACTAGTGGTCAAATACGAACAGAGTTTGTAAATATCATTATATTTTCGTAAATATCAAAAATATCTAATATTTTGATATACAGATGTTCCGATTAAAATCCGCACTTCTAAAATCTGCAATCTTCTGAAATTCGCATGCATTTCAAAATGTAAACAATGAAAATAGCAGTTAAGAAGTATTCTTTAAAATCTTTATTCTAAATATCAGTGAATGAATATAAAGTTATTTTTAACAAATTTATGAGAAAATAGTAATGACACAAGATATTTCAAAAATTAAAAGCTTTTATGGATCAGGGTATGGATCCATAGTGTAAAATGTCACTACAAATCAATTTTTTATAGGAGCATATTAATGCTGATTTGTCATTTGAAACGATAGAAAAGTTCAAAAAAATATTTAGCATAAAAGACTGTATTATTTAATTGATGAAGTATGAACTTCTACTACAAAAGATTATTTAATTGTGCATGACATAAAATATGGTCTGGCTCTTTATTTATCAAAAGTCAGGATGAAGATACAGATTTTTCAGGTTTTCAGTTAATTTTACCTCAAAGCAAACTGTTGAATAACGCAAAAAATTTCAAAACAGATGAAATTTTGGTAAATCATATTGCAGGTGAAGAAATTATTTCTTCAATAATGAACCCAGCCAAAGTGAAACTAAGTCTAACAGTGACTGTGAGAGGGGAAAAAAAAGTTTGAAGCCCAGTAGCAGAAAGTTATGGTTGTGTCTGCGACAGCAATTTAGTGAGATGAAAATTGTCTGCGGGAGTAGCGGGTTACATTTTCTTATGTACAAACATTATGAGTGTTAAAATAAACAGCGTTCTTACTGATTAATACCAGGGATGATTCGGAGTTTAAAAAAAAAAGAAAGAAAAAATTCCGAAATTCACAGCAAAATTTCTGAAAGGTTACAACAGAGGGGCGGGGGGGGGGGGGGGGGGGGGGGGAGCAAAAATCCACTACCGGCACTAATTATGTGTTTTTCTTGCGCACTTTTGATGAAATTTGGGTTTTTTCGCGATCTTTTGACGAAATCTGCTGTTTTTTTGCGATCTTATGAGGAAATTCCTCGTTTTATCGCGATCTTTTGACGAAATTTGCCGTTTTATCGCGATCCTTTGACAAAAATGAGGTTTTTTTCGCAATCCTTTACGAACTTCGTTTTTTTCCCTCAATTCTTTGACGAACTTAGTGTTTTTTCTGCGATTCTGTGACAGAAATTTGCGTTTTTTTGGCACCTCTGGGACGAAATTCACGTTTTTTCCGGGATCTTTTGACGAAATTCGCGTTTTTACAGCGATCCTTTGGCAGAAATTTGCACTTTTTGAGATTTTTTGACGAAATTCCGCAAATTTAATTCCGATCTTGTAACATAAATTTTTCTTTTTTCGCGATCCTTTGACAGTAATCTGCGTTTTTCGTGATCCTTTGACAGAAATTTGCGTTTTTTCGCGATCGTTTTACAGAAATTTGCGTTTTTTTGCTATCGTTTTATCCGCGATTGTCTGACTAAATTCAAGTTTTTTCCTCGATCCTTTGATGAAATTCAAGTTTCTTCCGCGATTTTGTGACAGAAATTTGGGTTTTTCTTGCGCCCCTGGAACGAAATCCACGTTTTTTCGGGATTTTTGGATAAAATTCAAGTTTGTACAGCGATCGTTTGGCAGAAATTTACGCTTTTTGAGATCTTCTGACGAAATTCCTCCTTCTTTCCGCAATCCTTTGACATAAATTTGCGTTTGCTCACGATCCTTTGACATAAATTTGCATTTTTTCGCGATCGTTTGACTAAATTTGCGTTTTTCTCACAATCGTTTGTCTAAATTCGCGTTCTTTCCGCGATCCTTTTACTAAATTCGCATTCTTTCCCCGATCCTTTGACGAAATTCGGGTTTTTTCCGCGATCATGTGACAAAAATTTGCATTTTTTCTACAACCCTGGGACAAGTTTCATGTTTTTTTTCCGGTCTCTTTTAACGAAATTCGCGTTTTTATAGCGACCCTTTGGCTATAAATTACTGATTTTTTATGCGAACGATTGCCGAAATTGATATTTTTCGGCGACCATTTGTCGAATTCGCGATATTTTTTGTCAGAATTGTTGTACTTTAAGGAAATACTTTTTTTTTTTCAAGTCGGCAAATTTATATCTGCAAGGTCCAAAATAAATCTGCGACGCACGTCTCGAACTTTCTGCTACCGGGGTTTGAAGATTTGATTTTTGGTGAAATTTCTTAGTTCTTGGAGCAGCAGAATTGTATAAATCAATAGGAAATAATGGCTATTTACAAAATTCAAAAGAAACTTCATCAAGATAAAATCAAAGTTCTCAAAGAAAGGATGGCACAAGAAATGTTTAAAAGTAATAACAATTATTAGGGGTATTAAAATAATGTACAGGTAAATAAAAGGGATTCAAGTTTAATTCACTTAAATTGAATTATTACATGTTCTTCTTATAAATGGATACAGGTAAGTTGAAAAAATAAATCATTTAAACCAGAATCTGCAAAACTCTAAATTCTGCAAAATTCTAAAATCCTCACAAGCTCTCGTCCCAAGCTGTGCGGATTTTTGAGAGACTACTGTACTCGTATATGTGATATTTTCAAAGTAGTCAACTTATTGACAATTATAAATATTTTCAGACCTAATATTAGATTAGAAACAAAAACATTGCATTTAGCATGAAAACTTAAAACAATATTCTAAATGTATTTTTCTTTACTTATTTAACAAAATTGAAGATCAACTAATTGAAAACAGACGCAATTTGCTTTATATACTCACAAAAAACAAACTAAGGGATTAATATTACCAAGTTTCCAGAAAATGTTGTATTTTATTCTACAAAATAATTTGTTTTTATTGAAAAATTTGAACATAAATGTATAATCTTGTGTATTTTTACTTTCTTCTATCTTCAATAGAAGAAAGTATTGTAATCAAATTTTTTTTCGACTTCCGGTTTTCAACGGATTTACACGTTTTAGGGGTCGGAGGTCCCAAAAAACGTGTTTATAGAAAATGTCTGTCTGTGTGTCTATATGTCTGTTGCCATTGTACCATCAAAAAGTATATCAAGTTATGCATAGTATTGAACCAATTTTTTTTATACGTTTTTGGCTATGGCAAGCAGGTCCTTCATTAATTTGGAAAAAATCTGCCGGAAGGGGGCGCGGTAATAGCGATTTTTGTACCATCGAAAAGTGTATGAAGTTATGCATAGAATTGAACCAAATTTTTTGTGTAGGTTTTTGGTCATGGCAAGGTCCTCCCTGAATTTGGAAAAATTACGCCGGAAGGGGGTGCTGGAATAGCGATTTTTGTGCAATTTTCAATATTGTACCATTGAAAAGTCATGAAGTTATGCATAGAATTGAACCAATTTTTTTGTGTAGGTTTTTGGTCATGGCAAGAAGGTCTTCCCTGAATTTGGAAAAATTATGCCGGAAGGGAGCGCTGGAATAGCGATTTTTGTGCAATTTTCAAAACTGTATCATTGAAAATTGTATGAAGTTATGCATAGAATTGAACCAAATTTTTTATGTATGTTTTGGCCATGGCAAGAAGGTCCTTCCTGAATTTGAAAATATTCTGCCTAAAGGGTGGACTATAATAGTGATTTTTGTGTAATTTTCTTGATTTTTCATAGTTCTATGTTCTATCGTACACTGGCGGCTGATCAATCGACGGGAACTTCCCATCCTGAACAGCTGATATACCAGAGAATAACAGAAAACTACTGACTTTCATTTGATCAAGATTAACTCGTTTTTACTCCAAATAATTGACTGAAGCAGAAATTTAAGATGAAAGTCAAAGTTGATACAGTATTGAACTAATAAAAATGAAATATTGACATTTGTAACAACATTTTGAAATATTAAAATATATGAGATAGAAGAAAGTTTTGGGATTGGCACATCCAACTAGTTCATTTTATAACCTGCTGTGTAGTTTAAAACTAAGGAAAACCAAAATCAGAAAAGATTCTAATGAAGCTGTAAATAACTTCTCTAAATTAGGCAGTTTATCTTTCAATAGCTGTTTTAAGAAGTAATTTTATTGGTCCTACATTCTACATTTTAAAGTTCAGCTTCAAATGTAAAGCTTAGAAAATATTTTTTTTATGGAAAGGGGAAGCTAAAAATGGCTTGTTAAAACAAAAGTTCTTATCTACACAGAATAACACAATCAATAACAGTTCAAAAATTCATTTACATTGTTTTGACTGAAAATATCAGAAATATACACAATAAATGAAAGTTAAAATTCTAGTGCTGAATTCACCTTGAATTAAATAATTAAAATTCATATAAAAAACACAAATAAATGTACTAAAATTACTTTCAGGTACATAACATAGAATATAAAAGTATTTAAAATACATTAAAAATATCTTAAAATACATTAAAAAAACCCAAAACGTTTTCAACCGTTACATGGCCATCATCAGTGGGGATTTAAATGTTATTTTTCTTTGCGCTTATTCGAGAATTGTCTAGAAGAAATCATTGTAATTTTAAAATTGTACGTCAGATGAGATGCCAGATAAAGATATTCAAATTTCCAATAAAACGAGCTTTTATCTATTATGCAGCAGATCTTTCCTTCCATACTCCATGAATATAGTATGAAGTGCATTGTTGCAAGCTATTTCTTTATTAGCAATAATTTCAATTGATTCACTTATAATAGCTTCTTGGTATTATATTTGTATGAAAGATAATTTTCAATTTATTAAAATCTACTTCTATAGGTTGAGTTTGAGCTAATCTTGATAAGGCAGTATGGAGTCTATTTAATCTGAGATCTGCTTTATGTTCTTTAATTCTATCACAAAACTTTCTAGAGATTTTAAAGATAACTAAAAAGATCTGCTGCATAATAGATAAAAGCATGTTTTGTTGGAAATTTGAATACCTTTAAATTACAATGATTTCTTCTAAACATTTCTCGAATAAGTGCAAAGAAAAATAAATAATGTTTTAATCCTCACTGATGGCGGCAATGTAACAGTTGAAAACGTTTTGGGTTTTTTAATGTTTTTAATGTATTTTAAATAATTTTATATGTAAGAGCCTGAAAGTAATTTTAGTACATTTACTTGTGCTTTTATAATATGAATTTTAAATTATCATATGCAATATTTTGAAAATTAGTGTCAAATATATTGAAAATATCAAATTTCATGATATTTTGAAAATAAGTATCAGTATATCATGATATATATACAGCAGAAGATCTTTATAATGCAATTCTCCATATAACATACAACTTCTCAGATGTAAACAATGAATTTTACAGTTAAAAAGCACCTGATGTACAACTTCTCAGATGTAAACAAACAATGAATTTTGCAGTTAAAAAGCACCTGCATTTTCACATTGTAAAATATTGCTACTCTCTGGAGTACTAAATTTGATACATTAGTTCAACTTTATCTTCTAATTTAAGATCTTTTTACTGAAAAAAATGCTATTATTACTATAAACATTTTTGAAAATCTCTAATATAAGGGACGGTTGTGTCAGTTATATTTGGATCATGTTTATAAAGTAAATTTAACAATGTCTGACCTATATTATGCAAAAATTTATATTTTGGATAACTCTTGGTAACAAGGAATGCAGCATAAAGATATTCTAATGTATTTTGATATGTTTCAGACATATTTGACCATGTTTACAAGGTGAATTTAATAATGTGATCCAAATAATTCAAAATTCTATATATAACGCACAATCTTGCATTTTTAGGTTTGCGTTATAAAGATCTTCAACTGTATTAGGGATGGACCGAATAGTGATTTTGGCCAAATACTGAATATTCGGCTAGCCGAATAGTAACTGCTAGGCCGAACACCGAATATTCGGCTGGCCGAATACTTTTTATATTTCAAAGTTTAAAGGTATTGAAATGTTTTAAAACAATTTTAGATAATATTTAATAAAAGAAACATTTTGATAAACAAGAGCTTTTTATAAGTAAACTTTATACAGTAGACTCCCTTAAATCCGCGACCCTAAAATCCGCGAATGCCTAAAATCCACATATTTTTCCAGGTGTAAACAATGAAATCTACAGATAAGTTGCAGGAACAAAATTCAAGATGGCGCCGAAAGCAGAGAGTACCGCAATGTTTTTTTTTACTAAATTTTTTGTTAATCATTCTCTTTTAGCTATTACAGCTGATTTATTACTAAATAAATTTACATTACTTTTGATTTTGATATAAATTAGCATATATATAACAAAAATTCCAGGGTTCGAAACGGAAAAATCCACGAACCGGAATGCTATTTTAAAATTATTATTCGCAGATTTTTCTTCAAATTATAGACAAATTTATTTCTAAACATACAAAGCAGTATAAGAAAAGCATTCAAGACCCTAAATAACAATGAAAAAAGTTACTAAAATTAAAAGTGCTAAGAACGAATAAAACGTATCGATCTTACAATCGCTTTACCACTAGATGGCAGCATAAGACTTTTTGGAATCGAATTGAATCGATTTCATCGGTAATTAATATTTTTCTAAATTTTTATTTTAGATAATTATTGTAATAATTACTTACTTTTAAACCAATAAATTATTTTAATATTTTACTTATTTTAATGTTTCACTTTATTGTAAGCATTCATTATAATTTCCCTTGCTTAACTACCAATCAAATTAATGTTTCAAAAATGTAAACAAATCAATGACCAGAAATCCGCAAAATTCTAAAATCTGCACAAGCTGTGGTCCCAAGTTGTGCGGATTTGAGGGAGTCTACTGTATTGGAAAAAATCTGCTTTGAGCTATTTAACAAAGATAAGACTTTTTTAATTAATAAAAATTTTAAATTTCATGGTTTCTTCTACAAATTAAAACAAACATTTTAAAATCAAAGAGAATTAGTGAAAAAATTATAAGAAAAACTATACAGGATGATCAGATACTGTTTATTAGTCAGGAAGAGGCTAAAGTAAAAATAACTTTTTTACTCCCTTTGATTTAACAAGTTTTTAAATGCATCCGAGATCAGTATCTATCTGAAGAGAGCGACCATTTTCAGAGATTGTAAACATTCAGGTTGTTCCTAAAATCTTGCAACAAACTTTCAACAGGGATAATATGGTCAAGACAAACCTTTTTTAAACAAGAAACAATATATCAATATATTTATTCCATCAAAATTGCAATACATTCAATGAAATATATTGAGTGTGAAACAGGGGCGGCGCCAGAACTTGCCCGACGGGGGGGGAAGGGGGGGGGGGGCACAGTATCCCCAACAGGGGGGCCGAATTTATAATATATACAGTAGAGTGCCGATTATCCGGACGCCGATTAACCTGATTGTCCAATAAAGCGGATAGGTCAAGGGTCATACGTTTTTTCCCAAACTTCTCCAAAAATTTTTAAGTGAAACTTCTTTGGGCGAGGCAGGGTGAATTTGGCTGGATGTCACGAAAGTTAACCGTTAAATAACGATTTCCTAATCAGGATATAATAAAATCGGCAACAAATGCAAAGACAGGAATGCATAAAATCAACTGTTTCTAGAACCTAAGAAGTTTCACTTCTAACGTGCGAGAGTCCCACGCAGAAAAAAGAAAATGCCCTCTAGGAAGCAGAAGTCTATCAAGAATTTCTTTTTCCTATCACAATGAAATTTTTTTTAATGTACATACTGTAAAGTGTATGTTATACATGTAATAATTTCTATGCGTATGTCTAAGTTTGGACCAATTTTGTAGAAAATAAAATTTAAAAAAAGTAAAAAAAAAAAAAAACTTCTCAGTCTTAAGCCTGGAAAAAGTGTAAAGGGAAGTGACCTAAAAAACATTGCCATTAGGTGTTTTTAAAAGTTGGCCAATTATCCGGATTTTTCATTAATCGGATCGACCTCGGTCCCGACTGGTCCGGATAATCGGCGCTCTACTGTATAAGAGGTCTCCACGAGTCCGGGCTTGTCCCGAAGCCCAAACTCAGTAAAAGTTTCTTTCATTAAACTCGGACCGGGCTTAGATTTTATCTGAGAACTCGGTACGGGCTCGAGCTAAATTTTAGCTTTAAAAAAGTTGGTCCAGGCTCGAACTTCATTCTTCTCGGGGCATGTCCGGGTCTTATGTTTCTTTCTGTTGATTCGGGCCAGACCGGGACTGTATTTAATTTTTTTTCCCATGTCGTGATAACTTTTCTCCTTTATCAGTGGTTTAAATGAACAATAAAACATTTCTTTGTTTCTTTTTTTTCTTTTTTTAAATAACAGGTGGAATATGTTTCGCGTCTGGATTTGGAATATCCCGAAACGCGCAGTTTTCTAACACTCACACTGCTATTAAAATTAGAGATGAATTACACAGGGCCAAAACATTTTTATTCCAAATATAAATTTCGAAGCTTGTCAAAGAATATAAATAAAGTAGATAAATAAAGTGAAAATAGCTCTTAAGGTTATTTTGGAAACACCCTACTAGTCACCTAATCTTCATAGGCGGCAGGGCTCAATTTCTAACAAAAAAAAGTACCGGAGCCCTAATATTCTGCAGTATTAACAACCGTAGCGTCCCCCCCCCTCCCAACCCGCCTCTCCAATCTCCATATTTATATTCCATACACTATTTGCAAAACTTAAAGCATTTTTTTTTTCTTTAGAGAAATAAAAATTTTAAATATATCTATCAGCATATACTTAGATGTAAATTATTCCACTTTTTAGTTATCACTCCTTTCGAATAGAAATCTTTGCCTAATTTTAATGTTAATTAATTGCAGATTTCTGGGATTAAATATGGTAAGGATTATTATTTGGAAATAGTGGCAACACAAAAAAGGAATAGTTCGCCAGCTATGCATTTTTTATGAAAAAAAGGAATGAAATTTGCAGAAATTAATATTTATATGCTGAAGAATAGAACAACGTTTTTCAATTTCCTATAAAACGTGCGTATCTTAAACTATAATCGATTCCTTCCGCATTACAATCTTTTGTGGTGGGTGAGTCTCTGAAAATTAGATTAAATTAAAAATTTGACAGATTAAATTAAAAAGATTCGATGCTTTTATAGAAAAAGAGGAAACGCATCTCGGTTGCTTTCTACCAGAATAACAAAACATGGCAATTAAATCTACTTAGAAATGAAAATGACTTCGTAAATGTGCCTTAAAATGGACAACGTTCATGATACAAAAAAAGCGCTATTGTACTGGGCTCTGGAGCCCTGTATTTATGAGCTTCGGTGAATTTCGACCAATACTTAAATATTCACTAAAAACAGAGAAGTATCGGAGCTGAGCTCCGGTTGGCTCCGGCGCAAATTAAGCCCTGAAGGCGGACGAATCCACAAAAGAAATAGTTTCCACACTTTTGAGCATTACCCGAAAGGAAAAACTCTGTTTCGTACTTTTTTTCCACCCAGCAACCTCCCAATAAAAGGTCATTCAATGTTACAGATTTTACGTGCACATGTATGGTAGAGATCTGCACAGGGCGGGCCCGGTCTCCACTCTTTTAGGGCCGGGCCCGGGCCGTACTTGATTTCTGAAGGGTCGGGCCAGGACGGGCCCGGTCAATACTTTATTCCTGAAGGCTCAGGCCGGGACGGGCCTAACTTATTTTCTCTGTACAGAGCCTAGACTGGTTTCATTCCTAGTCTTCGCGGCCCAAAATTTTCAGTCCTAGTTTTGGCTCAGCCCGTATGAAAATCATTGTCTCAGCTTGGCCAGATCCATTCAAAAATCAATTAAATTAGGCCTGGCCCAAAGTTTTTTGCAAAAAATACATACATTTTTAAATTGCCATTATTCTACAGTTAAACATTAAAATTTATTCTTTTTAAAGAATAGTAGATTTCTACGCTTATTCAAATACTATAGCTAAATTAAAATATAGTAAAACGTGTGAAAAGGAACCTGCCTATGACGGAACCCTATTTTAAACTGAAAAACGTGTTGATCCATGCAAAATTAATATACTAATAGGTAAGAAAAAAATATATGATACATTTACACTTCCTAAGAAGGGAACTTGTCTATAACGCGTTTTTTTTTCTATGCAATTCCGTCTTAGAAGATTTTAATGTATAGCATTTTTCAGATTTTTAGCATACATTGAATACATGTATGTTAATACATGAAATATGGGCCTACGGTACTTCTATAAAAATGAATATTATAAACATAGGAAAAAAAAAGTTAAAATAAATATTTTTGGTCAGAGCTTCCTTGTATGAGACAAATTTTTAACCAAATCGATGTAAAATTCATTTTTTTGTAAAAATTCACTCGGGCTAGGATTTTAACTTTTTTCCGGGTCTGGCTCGGGCCGAACTTTTAATTTTTTTATTTGGACAGGCCGAATTTTTTTTCGATGAGTCGGACCGGGCTCGGGTCCGGAAATTTCGGGCCGTGCAGTGCAGACCTCTGATGTATGGCCCATACACAGCAGTGTGTGAGCGACAACATATGGAATAGTTCTCCGGTTATGAGGTGGATCATCCCGCCCCTTAAGGCTGTTCTCAAATACAAAGAGTCAACTTTTTGACATAAGTTTTAATTCATTTTTGTTCGGAAACGCATGAAATTAGAAGGTGTTGTTATTCAGAAACTATGTAATAGAGCTGTTTTTCCGTTTTCTTGTAAACGCAATAGATCTTTCAGAAAATACTGTCAAATTTGGCATTTTGAACTGAACTTCCGAGCGAAAGAAGAAAATCCAGTCAGTAATTGGGAGAAAAATGCCGTGTCACGTGATCAAAAACGCTTATAACTCAATAGGTAATTGATTGATCAAAAAATGGAAAAAAAAGTTCGATTCGAAATCGCTTCTATGGCCAGCCTTTCCAAGTTTATACCTTTCCGTTTAAAAATGAATTTGTAAATGTGTCAAAACGTTTTGCGCTTGTTGAGCAGAGCAGTTAAGAACAGCCTTAAGAACAAGAAGAGTCCCGCATCAGGTAAGGTGGGTAACCAATTTTTTTTGCAACGCGGTTCGTGTTCAGGGAAGGTTGACCATGTATTTTAATGTCGGAGGTAACAGAAAAAAATCAGTTGACAAATCCCTATCGAAAACGCATGCAGTGACCAAAAATTATTTTAATTTGTTGGTGAAAGTGCCATCGTGAAAACTAGCAGTTAAACGTTACACTAATTAGGGTCCGCTAAGGTAATAAATAAAATTTGCAGCCCTGCAAATTTTATTTAAAACCAAGCTTCAACCCGAACCGAACCCAACCAAAAATATTCCGTCTACCCGTAACCCGATCGAACCCGAAATACTTAATTCCAATACCAACCTGAAACCCGGAATCGGAGAAAATTGATCCAAAATACATATAATGTAATTATAGAAAAATAGTCTGTAATCATATCTCTAATATTAATGTTATCTTTTATGTAGAAAAATAAACATGTAAGGAGTCATTCATATTCAAATACGGAGTTTTTATCTGAAATAGATACCTGCGCTTGTTGGGTTATACCCGCCCCAAACATTCAACTTAAATTAAAATCAATCTGAAACCTACTGTTGACCCAAAACGCGACAACAATTTTTCCCGCAATTTACAATGAAGTTATGTATGTATATAATTATTTTCTCATTTATACCTTCCATTTCTTTTCTATGTATTAAATAGAGATTAATTTCCACATTATTATAAAATTAGACTCTACTCTATATTAAAATTAATGAACAAAGAAGAAATTTTTAGTTTGATACTCAGTTAGCTTGAATAATTATACAAAACTATCTTTTTATTCACTCATTCATTTATAAAAAATAAAAAATAAAAAAATACTTACCCTACGCTTCTTAATAAGACGATCGAAGTGAGCAGATAAATTTCCACGTCCTGTCTCTTCTTGAAATCGTATTTCTTACAGGCGCCTAAGTTTGCGGTCATTCAAATAAACATTGGACAGGAGTGACATGACTTCTAGACAAAATGTATAAGGTTTTCGGTAACATCCGGTCGTTGTAACGACAGACTGTAACCAGGGGCGTAGTCGAAAAAAAAACAGAGGGCATACGTTCTAAGCAGAGGGTATACGCTCAAGGCAGAGGGTATACCCTAGCGTATATATACTATAGCTTTCTTGAGAAACAGAGGGTATACGGTGTTCCTTAAAAAAATCCAGAGGGTATACGGCGTATACCCCCGTATACCCTCCACTACATCCCTGACTGTAACTGACATGTGGTTAAATTCTTAAAATTTCTCGTCGCAGACTAAGGAATAAAATTTTAATTTAGATTAAACTCGTAAAAATTTGACACAATTTGGGTATGGTGAAAAATTCCACGGATGTTCCACGTTAATAGGGACACTTGGCAACACTTCTCTTAAGTATCAAAACTCAACCCGAACCGGAACCCAACCACAATGAAAAATGTTATCCTCAATCCGAGCCGTAGGTCGGATCGGGTGTAGGTAAAATCGGGCAACCTGAATCGATGCAGGACTCTAATCTGAGATATAATTCTAGGCATTTTTTTGAAAAATCAGCTTAAAAAAAGACCGACGCGTAAGAATCAAAACTCATCCCGAAACCAAAAAAAAATATAGCCAAGCCAATCCGATTTCCAAAGAAAAAAAAAAATCAGCAGAAAACCTATTCGTGGGTCGGGTTTCTATAAACTAACCAGAGATCTTTTTTTAAAAACTAACATACACCCGACTCGGCACGACTTGGGTCGGGTCGGGAAAAAGCGGGTTACCCGACCCGATGCAGGATTCTACACTCAAGACAAAAAAATTTCCCCGACGACGATTAAATTTGACCCCGACGGGGGGGCCAGGTATGCCCCCCCGGTCCCTCCTCTGGCGCCGCCCTTGGTGTGAAACAGGCCGAAACTCAATATTTATTCACAACGTTATCAATAATGAAGATATTTTAACGAGATTTGTTTAATATTAATTTTGTTTGTATTAAATGTGATGATATCATTGAAAATGACTGAATTTTGGTCAGTGACACAGTATAAATACTACCAACTGAATTCTGAATAAACTAATGTTTAGCTCTCTTTAGCTATGAATGGTGGCATTCTCCAGCACTTCTCATCATATCATATTTCACAGAAATCAAAGCAAGTCAGTTGAAAATATAGTTATATCTTCATAACTGTTAAAGCAATGAAAATCCAAGTACAAATGAAAATAAACAAATGAAACAAATGAAAATCCAAGTTTGACCTCGAGTGAGATGAGATATGATGAATTTCTGATTCAATAAGTGAATAACAATTATTATGGTTTCCTGAACAAAGATTGTCTGTCTTGATACCTATTATCAACCCTAAAAGTTTTTCTATTTTGTTTAGATACTCTTATTTGCGAAAAAGCAAGAAACATTACTTTCTAAACCAAAAGTTAGGAACTTGCATTTGTACATCATTAATTCCTATGAAAATCCTAATTAATCATCCCCATTAATCATTATTTTAATCCTCATGGTTAATTTCCTTAAGTTATACTTTACAAACAGTAAATAAATAATCTAAAAACATTCTATTTTATTTAAATATGATTTTGTTTATAATTATTTTAAATGTATATTTATCAATACAAAAACCCTTAACGGGTTAAAAGTTTGTGACGCAGCACTTTATCTTATGCTCTAAGAATTTTAAATATGGAACTTAAAAATAATGATATCAAATTTTGAGTGACGCTATGTTATTAATTATAATCTCTCAATATATTATTTATTTCATCTTTTTATTTTTTTATAATCGCATGTGCAAAAATTATGTTCAATTTAAAAAAATGTATAAAAGTTTATTCATTGATGCTTTAACATTTACACCTCTCATAAATTCCAAGTATGAGTTTTAAAAGATATGATATCAAAATTTTAGTGACGCTTTGATTTGGCTTTAAACGATGTTTTAAAATTAAATTTAAATTATTTTTGTTTTGGCTAAGATATATATGCACACATCTAAATAATAGTTTTAATTTTCCAATATACTTTAAATATGTCACTTTCACTGAATTTATATAATGCATTTAAAAGTATTTATTTGAATAAATTGATTTATCCTTTGTCCAATGCTATTAAAAATTTAAAATAAGATTTGCGTAAATAATTTTTTGCCTCATAGTATCCATTTGAATACATTTCACTTAGTTTGGATACAATGACGCAAAAAAATTATTTACGCAAATCTTATTTTAAATTTTTAATAGCATTGAACAAAGGATAAATCAATTTATTCAAATAAATACTTTTAAATGCATTATATAAATTCAGTGAAAGTGACATATTTAAAGTATATTGGAAAATTAAAACTATTATTTAGATGTGTGCATATATATCTTAGCCAAAACAAAAATAATTTAAATTTAATTTTAAAACAAATCGTTTAAAGCCAAATCAAAGCGTCACTAAAATTTTGATATCATATCTTTTAAAACTCATACTTGGAATTTATGAGAGGTGTAAATGTTAAAGCATCAATGAATAAACTTTTATACATTTTTTTAAATTGAACATAATTTTTGCACATGCGATTATAAAAAAATAAAAAGATGAAATAAATAATATATTGAGAGATTATAATTAATAACATAGCGTCACTCAAAATTTGATATCATTATTTTTAAGTTCCATATTTAAAATTCTTAGAGCATAAGATAAAGTGCTGCGTCACAAACTTTTAACCCGTTAAGGGTTTTTGTATTGATATCATTACTTTTTTGAGGTTATTGAAAAATATAAATAAAACAATAAACACAGACAAAAAAAATTAAAGACCAATACAAAGAATTCATAGTCAGGATTTCAATTCACCTTCAATCTCTCCCCCCTCCCTCCCCGCAAAAAGGGATGATCATACTTAATTTTAAAGAGCACCGTGCAATGAGATTTTTATAAGAACTCTTTGGTAAGATATGGAAGTAATGTACAACATGCATGTTTAGAGGGTATTTCTGTTGGTTTGTTTCAGAGATATAAAAAGCTATGTTAAATTTTACTATATAAAAAAATTACTTAAGAAAAATAGCAAGAAATATTACTCTTTAAACCTTTATATATATATATATATATATATATAACAATCATCGATCACTTATAAAGGTAATTACATATATTTATATTAAATCCAAAACTACAAATTTCTGCTCCTCCCTTTTCTCATTCCTAGTGCAAAAAAATTAAACATTCTTTAATTTTATATAAAATAATCTTTCACCATCCCTATTTAAAATTCTTTATTAAAAATAATAATACATCATATAAAATAATCCCCTGAGCTCCGAAGATTCCACTTCTGCTTTTGCACCCACCTCTCCAGCTTACCTAAATAATAAAATCTTTCAAAAATTAGCTTGAAAAAAAAAAAAAAATCTGCAACATTTGTTGCTCAATGACATAAATAAATAAATAAATAAGCACTAACTTCCCTAATGTACAGTCATGAAAAAAAAAGTAAACACCCCCTACTAACTCCTCAACAAATTACCGTAGAAGAAAGTTGCTGGTACCGAACGATTGGAAATAAAGTCTACTTTTAAATGATGTATATAAAATTTGCTTAAGGGGTCATCTACATATTAAAACGAACCATAACTTTGTTTTTTTCAATAGCAGTACACAATTCTTACAGCATAAATGAATTCTACACGATTTAATTAGCCTAAAAACAAATTTTTATGCAAATTGTACTATAAGTTCCCGAGAAATTAATTATTTTAAAACAAGCTTATTTTAAGGGCTGTATCCAAATTGAAGTTCGGTACTCGATTGTTAACCGAGAGCCCCCTTCTTGATCAAGGCACCTTAAGCGTCACTCAAGCAGTCAATGAAGTCTACTAGATTACAGGACAGCGTAAGACATTTCAAAATATCTAGTCACTTCTATCATAGGCGGCCCCTTAAACCATCATTTTGCCGTTTTTTAAGCATAATTTGAAAACTATTTGGAAGAAAAATGTGAAATTTTGGATTTCTATAAAGCAGGACTTAATAAATCTAAATCCATCAAAAAAATTTTAGGATACAATTCATAATTTTTTCGAATATTAATTTCATAATTCATATCACAAAATTATAAAAATTGCAAATTCAACGTATTTATGTTTGGGTATGTTAGTATTACTGCTACACAAAAAATTAGCACATTAGGAGCATAATTTCAGGAGATATGAATAAAAATATGAAAATGTAATTTAACATTAGAAGCACTAAATTTTGAATGTTTATAATTCAAAAACTTATTATTCAAATGACTTGAAATTTGGTGCCTAGGCATAGTTTGAACCAATGATTTGAAATATCTCGTTAAAATTGGGTATTGCCGTTGAAAAAAAAATGAAGTTTGGATTTGTTTTAATATGTAGATGGCCCCCTAAGCATATTTTATATACATCATTTAAAAATAGACTTTATTTCCAATCGTTCGGTACCAATAACTTTCGTCTACGATAATAATTTGTTAAGGAGTTAGTAGAGGGTGTTTACTTTTTTCCACGACTGTACATTTCACCTCTTCTCCCTCCTCCTACTCCCCAACATTAAAAAAATTTAAATCTTTATTTTTATACAGAAAATTCTTCTATATAAATTATCCTCCTATTCCTCAAAATTACCACTTTCCCATTCCTCCAGCCTAGAGATTTCAATCTTTAAAGCTTTTTAGAAAATCGGATCTGCAAAGTCTGTTGCTTAATAATAAAATATATAACCATGTACACTTTTAATTATTTTTCACACAATCAATTGATGTCATGATAATAGTTGTTCTGAGCGAATATTGTGTTGGCTGGGCTGTCGTACAGATAGCTCAATTGGAAGAGTACTGGCAATTAAAGCCAAGGGTTATTAAAGTTCACTGTAATTCAAGATGTTTAACCCCTTCGCGACAAGAGCCCTTTGGTTAATTTTTAACCTTTTACTACAGGTTTTTAAAAACAGAAAATTTTCTGTAATTGAATCACAGAAATGCTCCCATTAAAGAAGGTAAACTTTACAATTAAAAATAAGTGGTGAGAATAATGAAGGATTCTGAACACCTTAAGTGTCCAAGTATACCGGTCGCTCATCCCCAAGGGCTTAAAGATGCTTTTTTGCTATTATAACCTTTAGGATTTGCAATATAAAAAAATCTTAATCACTTCTGAGGTAAATAAAGACAGTGGAAAAAAATCAAGATGGCAATGTTTTGATTGGCAAATTCTAAGTTGAGTAATTTGTGCTACAGAATGAAAAAATTATAAAGTTGTAATAATGTCTCTTACAGATACTAAATCTTTAAGGTTTTTGATGTGTGAACTACATATGAATACAGTAGAAGATCTTTATAATGCACACCTTGGTATGAGAAGTTGTGCGTATTATAGAATTTTGCATCATATAGATCATATTTCATACATCATTAAATTTAGCGAAACAGCACCGAAAACTGGCGATATGAAGCAATTAAAATAATAAAACTTTGTAAAAAATCACCATAAAATTAAAACAAAACACAGGACGCGTTTCGAGCTAAAAACATAACAGCTCGTCATCAGCTAAGCATACACGGACACGTGTATGCTTAGCTGATGACGAGCTGTTATGTTTTTAGCTCGAAATGCGTCCTGTGTTTTGTTTTAATTTTATGGTGATTTTTTACAAAGTTTTATTATTTTAATCATTAAATTTACTTCGTATACATGCTTTAAATTACATTCCTTATCCTTGGAACCAGAAAATGTGCAAATTATAAAATTTTACATAATAGGTATAGATCACACATTATTAAATTACCTTAAAGATATTACCTTGAAATATAACATCCAAATATGCCTGGGCAAAATCATTATAAACAGTGGTAACTCATGACTGACAGTTTTGGGAACACTAAATGGCCAATTTACGGCTGGCCAATTTATTCTTTTTCACTATTTTTAGTAATGAAATCTTTGCCTTATTTTTAGCAGAATCCTCCATTAAATAAAGCAAAAATTTATTTAAAAAAAAAAAAAAACTTTTGGAAAGCATGCATTTTAGTGCTGCAAGAAAAACCTGTCATGAGCTGCTCTGATTATAACACTCATTTACAAAAAATTTTAATATAATAACAATGTTTTCATTACTCCAAAATAATGTGTTAAAGGCGATAATGTATCATATTTAGTGTTCCAAGAAATAGCAATATTTGTAAAATACATGTGCTTCTTAACTGCAAAATTCATTGTTTTTATCTGAGAAATACATTACATCTTCTGCATTAAAATTTTTTAGTGGCAGGCTTTTGTGATTGAACAAGGACTGCTTGCAGAGTGCTTTTAAGGATTTTACTATATAAAATTGTGGCTCTTAAACTACTATTAATCCAATACAGTAATAGGGATAAAAAAAATCATTAAATAGTTCATTTAAAAAAATTATTTGTATTTTCATCAGATATACAGATTATTACTACCATATGTTATATGTAACATATTTATTAGAAAAGTTACAACCATTTTGATGAAGTTTTGGATTCCCCCCCCCGACATACTGTCAAATTTCGCGAGGGTTTTTTTTCTTGTGATGTTCCTCCCCGACCGAGAATGGAGCGGGTTTTTTACAATCAACTGATTAATTTTGTTTTTCTTTTATTGCTACTTTTTTATGTTAGTGTGGTGATCTTTCAAATGCTATTGCACAACGAGGCGATAAGTGCGCTACTCTGTAAGTGGCACGGCAACCCTCCAGTGTACAGGAGGAATTGATAAAAAGAGTTTTTGTAGTCAGAATATGCGGAATGTTAAAGAATAGTGAATGGTTTAATGAAAGCAGAATAAAAACTTAATATTTAATTTAAGATGCGAGTCAGATTAATATATTAATTGAAATGGTTACTGAGTAATCACTTTATTAGTTTATATAAAGTCTAATTATCATGACAGCTACAATGCAGCTGCTAATGAAATTTTGTGAAACCAATCTTTTCTAAATAGTAACATGTTCTGAATTGTTCTTATTTACAATAATACTTCATTACCACAAATACCATATAAGGGAGCTGGCTACTTTTATATTTTTTAAAAGTAAATTATTTAAAGCTTTCTTTTAAGCATATTAACTTTAAAATTAAACAAAAACAAGTATCTTACTTTTGCAAAAAAGCTGTTTTATCTTATTTATCTATAAACTTTAATTACTAAATAAGGAAAAGTATCATGATGAAAATTTTTACTTTTAGGAGCTCAAAATAACCAGTCAGGATAAAATGGTTCATTTTGAGCTAATCGTGATAATTTAAGTACATAAAGTAGAATTTACTATCAGTCAAAAATATGTCCAAGACTGAAGGTCTTGCACCCATGGCTGTAATCAATTAGCCTAAAAGAAATGCTTCAGGGTTTTTTTTTTTTTTTTTCTGTTTTACTTTTGTTACAGAGATAAACGGCAATAAGAATTTTTTCCCCCCTTTAGGTTAAATTTTATAAAAATAAAATACTACGATGCTTTAATTTTTGAAGCTGAAAAGAGTTATATAAAAAAAATAATAATAAATAAACGAAAGATACCCATATTTCGAAAAAGATGTCATTTTAAGTCAATTTTCGTTTATAATATTATTAGAAACGATTCGCAAATGAATCATTTTATAAACGGGATTGGAAATCTTAATTTTGATTTCGTCATACCTTTTATTTAAATTGTGCGTTCTTTAAAAATGAAAGATTTTGTTTAATTTCTTTAAAAGAAAACTGAAAACACAAAATTAAATTAGTAATCTGTGTTACACTCACATATCACAAGAAATACCTATGCCACACATGAACGTTATTTTGTAAGGAAAACAGTTATAAGTATTGTTGAAAATAAAAACAATTCAGAACATTATACTAATTAGAAAGGATCGGTTGCAAAGAATGCTGTCTGGATAATTAGAAATTGTACTCACTTTCTCCTCTTGGAATACCATTTCAAGATCTTTGATATTTCTTATTTCTTCAGTCAACTTCGCGTATCGCGTAGTGATACATGGCGAAGTCTTATGGCGAACGCGATGAATTTTCATTTCGATACGAGAATTTTGGATGAATATCGAATTTCGATACGAGAATTTTTTTAAAAATGGGAAATATTTTCTCCTTAAAAAATGTTTACTTACTATGAAATAAAATACATATAATTACAAAATACTGCTCCATTTTAAAAAATCAGTCTAAGTATTTTAAAGCACACAATAAACTGTTTTTGTAGTTTAAAAAAAGATTTATTGCCAATATTCAGATTTTTAACTGTGACCTAAACCGCGCAAAACCGATGTGCAACGTTCTGTCTGCTAGCCCATAGAATAACATGTAATCCGCGATCCTAAGAAGTCCAATTTTTCATGCGGATTACATAAAAATTAAGAGTTTTCCTAGATACTAGGTTAGTCTTATCCACTTCGTCAAAAACAGATTCATTTTATATATTAATGTTTTTAAAAAAATCTAGACCGTTTCGGAGAAAAAAAAAAGACAAACTTACACCATCGAAATTGCTTTCAAAATGGGTTTACAGATCTGAAAATATACTGCACGTAGAATTGTAAAAAATTCAGAATAGGATTAGACTGCAGATATAAGACTGTTTTAAAAAAATCAGAACAATAGGACCTATATTTGATCAGTTATTAACAGGCGGCTTTTCGCAATTTCTTTGATGTCGAGTTAGCTGTATATATGAGTTCCGCCATCTACGAATTCTACGATACGATACGATTTTAGGCTTAAGGCTGCGTCACTCGGAATACTACCGTCTTCCATGATAAGTTGACAGTTAAAAGAAGAAATTGTGAAAAGTTTTTAAAAATGTGTTTTAAAATTTTTTTTAAGTATTCAGTTTGGCTGAATATTTTGATAATCGGCCAAGGCGAATATTCAGCAGGCCGAATAGTTTGATGTTCGGCCAAGCCAAATACTCAGTTTAAACTAATACTTTGTTATTCGGCTAACCGAATGTTCGGTAATATGGCTGGATGAATAGTGTCAGGTGGGGTGGAATCAGGGTTGCCGGCTTTTAGCCAGGCCAAAAAAAAACGGCCGGCTTTTTTTGGTTTTAGCCACTTAAAAAAAGCCGGCTTTTATTTTTTAAAGTTGGTTTACAGCTAATTTGTTTTAAATTTAGATCAATTAATTTTTAATACACTTATAAATATTTTCTACTAAAAAAAATTATAAATTTCTATTAAATTTTGTCAAATGAATAAGTCTTCATAAATGTTAGAAGGCAACTTTGAAGGCATTATGTCTGAAAAAAAAGTTATAAATATTGAAAAGGATATAAGTTAGACTCCAAACTGCTGTTTTGAAATTCTGTATTACATAGCTCCACATATACTACACAGTTTAAAGATTATATTTAATTGTACAATGGCAAAATGTAATCACATCAAAATGGAAACATTCTTATGTGTCCATATGGAGAGATTAAGTTATTCATATGTTAAAAGAGAAAATAGAAAGGATCAGGGCCATCGCAGAGACATTTTGTTGGTGGGGGAGATGACCTTAAATTGCCAAGTCAAATTTTTTGTATTTGCCAACTAGTTTTATAACTTTGCCAAGTTACCACAATTAGAAAATGTAGTATAGTTCTTATTCGTAAAAAGTTTAATAATATTCCCAATTAGATTCGTAATTTTTGCAAAGTCTGTCAGAAATAGAAAATGTATTATAGTTTTTATTAAAGTTTTACACAAATTGACCAACTAAGTTTGTAAATTTGCCAAGTGTAACAGTATTCACGAACGTTTGGGGGGGGGAGGCTCCCCCCTGTCCCCCCCCCCCTTAGCAAGGCCTCTGGAAAGGATATAATTTTTGAGGAGAGTTTGGTACATAAGTGTATAAAAAATAGAGCATTTAAACACACAGGCAAAAAAAAAATCTAAATAAAATTTTGAAAATCTTGTTGCTAAGCATTTTCATGCATATGCTATTTATAATATTTTTAACAGTGAGAAATGGTGTTTTTATTAGATGACTATGTATAATTTTGAATGTTTACTAGAAATAAAATAAGACTTGTATATTAATAGCTCTTAAAATTAAGTAATAAAACATGTAACTAAGTAACCATTGTCCTCTTCAATTTTATAAAGCAGTAAAAATGAAAAAAAATTGGGGGAGGGGTGAGTGGAGTAAAAGGTCAGTGTAAACCAGATAAAGCAGTTGGTATGGACCTTTTAAAATTTAGCTGACATATTTGCAATTCTGACTACAAATCACTAGCAAAACCATCTAAGTTTTATTCCAGTATTAATGTCTTCATTATTCAGAAATTGGGTTACTTATTAAACTCTAGACCAATTAAATGTCATTAAAACTAATTCAAAACACTTTAAAATGTGTAGTTTATAATTACAATGCTTCACTTTATGAAAGCCAATTATGGCCAAAAAAGGCCAATTTTGGCCAAAAAAAGTCAGTTAAAACCAATAAAAGCCACCGGCCTGGCTTTTTTTAATTTTAGCCGGCTTTTTTGCAACCCTGGGTGGAATGGGTATAAAAACACAAATTTTTGAAATGATTATGGAATCATTCCTAATTGGAAAGGAATTTATAGAAAGGAATGGTTCAGTGTTTACATTGCATTTATAGACATCACATTTTCATTGTAATTGTTTTTCAAAAGATTATTTATTAATGTTAAAAAAAAGTTTTTCTGATGACTGTTTTTATACCCATTCCACCCCATATGGTGGGGTGGAACGGGTAACCAAGTTTAAAAGGCATTCAAAGCAACCAATAACCCAAACTCCAGTGTATTATATATTTTATTACATCAAATTATTTATTGACAATTATACTGGTCAATTTTTTTCTCATTAAATACATAATGTCCCTGATTATTAAGTGTTGGTTGGCTAAGCTTTCTGAAAGTTGTTTACTGTCGATTTCTACCTTGTCATCTTTGCTAGGAAAGGTATAGAAGTTTCCTATTGATGATTTATGCAGGAATTTTACAGTGTAAGTACGAGGATCTGATGTTTCAATCATTTGGGCATTAAAATATTTTTTAGATTTTTTTTCCTGAGTCTTTTTTCCCTAAGCCTAATCATATACCCATTTCACCCCACTTTACATTTTTAATTATAACTTTTAAAAAATAAAGAATTTTTCTTACATGTTTGTTGCAGTCAATAAAGGACACTGCTATGTACAAACTACGCAGTAAAAAAAATTATTTCTGCAATAAAATTAAAAAAACACAATAAAGTTAATGTAGCACTAAGTGACGTTGACATTCACCATGTGTTTTTCAAAACTGATTCTAAATGGGTTAAACGTTGCCAATATTTTTTTTCTAAACTTAAAATCGAAGTTGAATGGTTAATAAATTATATACATGATTTACAAATATTTTTTGTACATAGTATGATTTTAATTCAGACACAAAACAGTATTACCCATTCCACCCCACCTGACCTTATCGAATATTCGGTGCATCCTTAATATATATCAAGATATATATCCATTGATATATATCACCGAACTCTGAATATGAGCCAGTTATAAAATGTTTAGCATTAATATACAAGAGCAAGGTATTATGCAAAAGTTGATTTTCATCTTTGTGATTTATTTTATCTTTAAATTTGTATTCATACTTTCTAAAATGGGGTGCTTGGGTTGGGCTAGAGTGGGCCATCTCATCTTGCAACTGCACAGAAAAACATAAGAAAAATTTCATCTTTTTGCTGTCTTTTTTTTTTTTTTTAACTGTTTTGAAGAGCAATAATGGTGAAACTTTAACAAATAATTTAAATTAGGTTCTATTACCAATTTCAAAATGTATGGATAAATTTCCCACTCTAGTTGCATGAGTTTGAAATAGTTTTTCTTGTTAATCATAAAACTTTTCAGAACATCAGCAACACCCTGAATATTAAAAATATGAACAAAACAATTGTAATAAAAGACACAAACAATATTTAAAATCAAGTATAAAGTAAATTTGAAGTTTCTAAAACCCTTTCATCAAAGTACATTAAAAATAATAAAATTTCAAATTTAACTTTGACCGTGAGCTTCTTTGCTTACTATTAACAATTTTAATTTTTCATATAATACATTGATGAAGAGATTTTAAAAGCAATGTAGCATACAATATTAGATGTATCTCCGCAATTTCTCTGTACTATTCTAAATTACTACTCTATATTCACTAAATCCTTATTCTTAAATAATCTCTATCATTAATTCTGTTAAATTCCCTTTAATTTAATGTCTCACTAGCCTAATTCACTTAATTATTATGCTTTTAGTATTCTTAAATTAAATGTTCCATTTCCGATCTTTCCCATTTTAGAATGTTCTTTGGTAGCCATTTTTATTTTTATTCCAACCGAGATTTACTTTCCTGCGCTTAAATCTGAGGTTTCCTTTTTGCTTTCTTATTCATTCGCAGCTCTATCTGTTCTCTTTTCATGGCGTGATATCTTTACATTTTAATTGGTTTAGAATGCGTACTACATCAAAATTGTATTCTTACGCTTAGGAAATAAAAAGCAGTTATGCACGATTCTCCATCAGATTTTGCTGAGTTTTTGAAGTGTAAACTGCCCCCTGGCTGGTGTCTGTCAAAATGTCATTCATTCTAAAGATTTTACCCCTTTTATCAGGGTTGGCACGCTTTAAACCAATCGGTTTTAACCATGGTTTAAACCAACTGGTTTTTTTCTCAAAAAAAAAAACAAATGGTTTTTTTAGAAGAAATCTAATGACATTTTCTCTTTTTTCTTTATAATTTAAATGTTTCAAATTATCGGATATATAAAAATTCTACTTTTAACACTTTATTTCAGCAATAAGCATTAAATATAATGGGTCTAGGTCATGTTTATATGTATAGGATGAAAATTGGTATGTGTTGACAAACATATCTATTGCTCTAAAGAAAAAGTTTTAAAACACATGAATTTTTCAAAGATAAAATAGATTTAAAATATTCAATATTTATTATAAAATATTTTTAGTTTTAAAAAATGGAGATTATTTAAAGCAATCTGTCATAACATACATGGTGATTTTGAATATGGAGCCACATAGCTACACATAGCACGATGATCTTTAAGATTTTGGTCAAGCTGTAAAAGAAATTTTTTCCTGATTGGGGAAATTATCTTTAAGAATTAAAATCAAAATATGAAGTGGTATAAGAGAGTATTAAAAAATTGGGTGCTAGTTATAGCATTTTAATAATACCAATCTATATAATATTTTTTTTTTTTTTTCTGTTATCTGCTGAATCTTATGACCAAAAATGTTGACTCTGAATTGTCACTCAAATTGTCAACCCCAAGAAGTATTTGAAATTTATTTTTTGAATAACTGTGAAAAAGAATATTATATTCACCAAACTACATCAAATGTTTATTACTAGTAATCAAAAGATTGTTTATAAAGATTATCAGGGTATCAATGTTTCACTGTGTAGAGCAGTTTGTTCTTTGAACCTAACTGTTTAAATTAAAATATGAATTTTTTCAATTTTCTACATAAATTGACTGTAATTATTTAATTTAAATTATTTTCAAATGAAATTATACTACTTATATATCCAACAATGTCTATTTTTATCAATAAATGTGCATGTATATGTAATAAGAAAAGATTTTGAAAAAAACCCGGTTCAAACCAAAAAAACTTGGTTTAAACCAAATAAACGAGTTTTTTGGGGGTTTTTCGAGAAAACCTGGGTTTTTGCCAACCCTGCTTTTTATGTAATCAAATGATTACTATTGATTATAGATATTTTCTACTTCGAACTTATTGATGGCACTGCATCGTGATTTTGTTAGAACTGCCACCCGATCTTATTAAATAAAAACCTGTGAACAGAAATGCTTTCGTTACTTGTCTCCTAGAGAAATTCCAATCTTCATCTCCATTGTTTTTGCCATTAGCCACTCGACTGCCAACCATCTTTAATGAGAAATGATGATCACATACAAATATTAAGCTGCTGAATTGAATAGGTGAAGCTGTTGATCTAATTTCACTTACTACATTTTCTTACATCGATGCTCCAACTCCATGCTACGCTATATAATGTAACAAAAGGTTACATCTATCACGGCTAAATCAATTATGTAACAGAAATTGTTACATATAAGCATGGTAATATTATGCTACATTCGTCTTCATCTGCATCTCTAGAGTCAGGTGGGGTAAAAATGGGTATAAAATTCACTATTTTTAGATGTTCAGTTAAAATTTTCTGGCAAATGTTAAATAATTAAAACTTTTTTTAGTATTTTCTTGGAATGAAAATACACAATTTTGATCTATTAGGCTGTAAAAGTATGTCTACAACAAAACATTTAATAGGTATATGTTTGCTATACCCTACCCATTTTACACCATGCAGGTGAAAATGGGTATAGTGTGGGGTAACATGGGTATATAAAAGTTTAACAATAAATACTGTATAAATAGATTTGCCAGAGATTATATAAGGAAGTAATATGGGAAACAATGTTAATAAGTCTTAAAAAATGTCAACTTTTTTTTTTTTTTTTTTTAATATGAAATCAGGGGTTGATGCAGGTTTTTTTTCTTGGGGCTCATTTTGTGAAAAGAAAAAGTTATTTTTGTTAATTTTATTATACTAGGGGTGTCGCAAGAAGAAGAAACCCACCGAAGCCACTTTTACTTTGTTGCGAATGGCAACGGCAGGTTTGTTGGTATAGAATGTTGTTAGAATGATGTTCGACGATTTTGAGTCGTAACAATGTAACTCGAAAGCAAATGCTTTAATTTTGATGTATAAGATGTTCAGAGTGAATGTTTCGAAACGAAATTATTTTTAAATTGTAAATATGTATATATTTTGCGCGTTATATTTAGCTGTGTGTGCTTTTGGAAATATTGTGTCATTTACAAGTAAAAACAATGAAACTCATCTACGTCGTCTGTCGTTGACTCCAGCGAAGTCTCTCATTTATTTTTAATTCGTAGTTTATTTTCTATATTTCTGGCGCCCCCGGGTGGGCAATTTCGTTGGATTCTGGCAGATTTATGCAGCTAAGAAAAGATTAAAGGTAAGAACGAAACTGTCCATTTTGAAGTTATATAATTATTATGTGCTAGAATTTAAAAATATTGCATAACTCCGATAGTAAAAATGGAAGTTTTAAAAAGAAATAAAACGACTCAACGTTCAGCTTTTACAAAGGCCATATAATAAATTAGAAAGTGTATTGAATGACGCAAATGCCGAACATGATGAAATCGAAATTCATTTCTATTTATTTAAACAGAAAGCTGACGCGTTAGAGATTGCTCATAAGAATTATTTAGATGGTTTATCAGATGATACCGAATTTGAAGCAGAATTTGATTCAGTTGAAGAATATAGAGAAAAGGCTTTAACAACTCAAATAAAAGCACAGCGACGATTAGATAATTTTAAGACAAAATTAAATCGAAATGAAAATAATTCGACTAGTAAATTTGAAACAGAAAATGAAAAATTAAAAATTTTACGACTCCCTGAAGTTGAACTGTATAAGTTTGGTGGAGATTTAAAGGATTGGTTTACCTTTTGGAACCAATTCAAAACTATACATTAAAATACAAATTTAACTAACGTGGATAAATTCCATTATTTAATTCAGTCGATGAAAATAAATTCAGAATCCAGGGAATTAGTAGAGTCGTTCCCAGTGACAAATGATAACTATTCTTTGGCGATTAATAGTTTAGAAGAGAGATATGGTAGATCCGATTTGCTAATCGATTTTTATGTGAGAGAATTATTGAAACTAGTATTGAATAATGCAACAAAAAAGAAAGTTGATTCTTTGAATAGCTTATACAATAAACTTTCGACCCAAATCAGGGCATTGGGTTCGCTAGGTGTCACTACAGAAATGTGTGGTGTTATATTGTATCCGCTGGTTGAAAGTTCATTACCGGTTAATATATTACGATCATTCGAAAGACAGAGGAGAACTATTGAAAATGAACAAAAATTATCTAGTATCGACGCTATAATCTTATTTCTTAAAAATGAAGTACAGTCAGAGGAAAAAATAAAATTGAGTAGATCAGATATTTGTTACTTTGTACCAGAAAGAAAAAATTTGGCATCAAGCCAGAATTCTAAAGGCAGTAACTTTTCCGCGGCAGAACTGATTTCTCATAATTATAATGATGTCTCATGCGTATTTTGTTCGAAAGACCATGAACCGCGTTTCTGCAAGAAGGCATTTTTTATGCCGATGTCAGAAAAACTTTCGTTCATCAGAAGTAAAGGACTGTGCCGTACGTGCTTTTCTAAGGGCCACATGGCTGTTTCGTGTACTAGATCGAACATTAGATGTCAAAATTGTTCGAAAAGACGTAAAATTTATGTGTCCTAATTTAGAATGTAATAAATCTAAAGAAATATCAAAATCACCCAATGATGAGGCAAAAGAAAAAAGTGTTGATGCACTTTTTACACATAACCATAACATAAACAAGAAATTTTCTTCTACAAATGAAGTTTCATTACAAACGCTAGTAGTAAATATAAAAGGGAAAATTTCAAGCCGTAAGGCAAGAATAATTATAGACACAGGATCCCAAAAATCTTATATTTTAAAATCCACTGCTAAGGAACTGGGTTTTGATTTTCAAAGAGAAGAAGAGTTTTGCCATTCATTATTTGGCGGTAGAAAAACAAAAATGTTTAAGCATAAATGCTACAAAAATTTATTTAAGTAGTCTTGATGGTAATTATGTTTGTAATTTGGATGCTTTAGATCAAGATGTTATATGTAATGATATTTCTGCGATCAAATATGGTTATTGGATGTACGAACTAAAAAATAAAGGAATCTACTTGAGTGATACTCAAGAATCAGGTCCTATTGAGGTACTTTTAGGAGCAGATGTAGCTGGTAAGCTATTCACAGGAAGAAGAGAACAACTAAAATCCGGTTTGGTGGCTATGGAAACTAAATTGGGTTGGACTTTAATAGGCAAGAGCCCTCAGTTTAATCGTCAGAATGAAGTGAATATGACTGTAGTCAGTATGCTGTCTCAAGAAGATGTACCTGTCTCAGCATTATGGGATTTAGAACTTCTTGGTATTTGGGATTCTATTGAACAAAATAGTAAAGAAGATTCGGAAAGAGCTGTCATGATACATTTTGAAGATACAGTTAAACAAAAGGATGATGGAAGATACGAAGTGCATTTGCCCTGGAAGAAGGATCATTCTTTTCTACCTACTAATTATGATCTAGCTTTAAGAAGACTTGAATCTACTACCAAGAAATTAGAGGAAACTGGGTATCGAGAAAAATACCATCAAATTTTTGAAGAATGGCTTCATGAAGGTGTAATTGAAGAAGTTCCTGAAAATGAGTTATCATTATCCATTGCTCATTATCTCCCTCATCGTGACATAATAAAAGAAACGTCCTCATTGTCTTCTATGAAAGTAAGGCCTGTTTTTGATGCTTCGGCTAAGACAACTAATTTCCCCTGATTGAATGATTGTTTAGAGACTGGAATTAATTTTATAGAAACTATTCCTTTGATTTTGACCAGATTTCGTCTTTATGAAATTGGTGTTATTTCTGATATTAGAAGAGCTTTTCTACAGATCTCTTTACACGAAAATGACAGAGATTTTTTACGATTTTTTTGGTATAATGATGATGGCTCTATAAGGGTTTTTCGACATAATCGTTGTGCTTTTGGGGTTACAAGTAGCCTGTTTCTTCTGATGGCAGTTATTCATCACCATTTGTCCCAACAATTATTGAAAGGAGAATTTTCCAAAGAAATACTTGTTAAATTGTGTGACAGTTTTTACGTAGATAATTGTGTAACAAGTGTTCACAATACTTCAGAATTAGATAATTTTGTAAGAACATCTACAGAAGTAATGAAAAGAGCAAAGTTTGATCTTAGAAGTTGGGAAAGTACTACATACAATAACTGCGATACATTTCCTCTAGGAAATTCTAAAACGTCTGTATTAGGCTTAATATGGGATAAGAGTTCTGATACTCTCGAAATCGATTCTGAACTTTTAAAACTTGATGAATCAGAAAAAATAATGAAGCGAAAAATTTTGTCCCTTATCAGCAGAGTCTTCGATCCTATAGGATTTATTTCCCCTGCATTAATACAACCTAAACTTTTGCTTCAATCTATTTGGAAAACGAAAGAACCATGGGACGCAGAACTAAACGAAGATACTAAACGAAAATTTCTTAAGTGGTTTAAAGATCTACATCTCTTGAAGACTATAAAAATTCCAAGATGGAGCGGTGCCACAGAAGAATCTAATTTAAGCTTGCACACTTTTGTTGATGCGAGTCAAAATTCTTATACGGCCTGTATTTTTCTAAGATCCGAGTCCCCTGATGGTACAGTGAAGGTCAATTTACTGCAAGCCAAATCACGGATAACGCCATTAAAGAAGATAACTATTCCAAGATTGGAATTGATGGCGGCTACTATCGGAGCAAGATTATTTAAATTCATAAAAGGTGCTCTAGAAGTGGAAAGCATTGAGGAGTATTTTTGGACTGATTCTTCAACAGTTCTTAGTTGGATTAAATGACAAGAACAATGGTCAGTTTTTGTCTCTAATCGAGTGAAAGAAATAAGGCAACTCACAGACCCTGAAAATTGGTTTCATATTTCTGGTGAGCTGAATCCCACTGATCTTCCATCCAGAGTATGTGGAATTAAGCAACTTCTGAAGTCCCAATAGTGGCTAGGACCTACATGGTTAAAGAATCCAAAAGAACAATGGCCTAAATCCGTCGTCAATGTTAACGAAGATGAAATTGAACAAGAAAAACGAAAAACAGTTGTTTCTGCTAGCAATGTAGAATTTAAGACTATTGTTTCTCAATTAGCTGAAAGAATTTCGAAATTTTCCAAAATAGTAAGAGTGCTAGCTTAGATTATGCGCTTTCACCCCAAAGCTCGTGATTTGAGAAAACATACATTGCTTACAAAGCAAGAAATATTGAATGCACAGAAAATACTTTTCCGTTCTGTACAGACAGAATACTTTTCTCATGAAGATGGCAGAAAATCTCTTGCTAATTTCCAAACTTTTAGAGATGAAGAGGGTCTATTACGATTGAAATCAAGACTTACTAATGAAGATGAAACATGATTTTATTGCTCCAGTGATTCTTCCTTCGAAACATGCAGTAGTAAAAAGGCTTATTGAGCAAGAACATATTCTGAACAAGCACGCTGGCACATCTATACTTTTGACCATTCTGCGAGAAAGATTTTGGATTTTAAAAGGAAAAAGAACCATACGAAGTGTAATCAACGAATGTATTACCTGCAAGAAGCAAAAGGTAAAACACATTGAAGTGCCATTCCCCCCTCTCCCTACAGACCGAACAAAAGTAGTAGGAGTTTTCCAAGTCTCAGGAGTTGATCTGGCTGGTCCGTTGCTGACAAAATCTGGAGAAAAGGTATGGATAGTCTTGTTTTCTTGTGCAGTATTCAGAGCGGTCCATCTTGAATTAATTCCATCTCTTAGTACTAATGCTATGATTCAAGCTTTGCGACAATTTATAGCAAGGAAAGGTCGGATATCTGTGTTGTATTCCGATAATGGAACAAATTTTACAGGCTTGAATAAAGCATTGAAAAAACTAGACTGGGCAACGATTCAACGAACTTTTGAAGTCAATGAAATTTGTTGGAAGTTTAACCCACCCTCCGCCCCATGGTGGAGAGGGTTTTGGGAAAGGCTAATTGGGATTCTTAAAGACCTGCTCAGAAAAAACTTAGGACATTCGTCTTTGACATATGAAGAATTGCTAACTCGCAAATGCGAATCAGTAATGAACAACAGACCACTAACTTATATATCCGAAGAATCTGATTTAAGAGCTTTAACCCCTGCATCATTTCTACAAGATCTTCGCACAAGTGAAGTTCCTGATTTAGACCAAATTGAAAAGACTAATATTTTGAAAAGATGGCGATATATTCAAAAGGTAAGGGAGAATCTAAAACAGAGATTCAAAAGGGAATACTTAGGCTTTCTGCGATCTTCCATCCCTAAAAAGCATGACAAAGTTAAAGTTGGAGATGTAGTTTTGATTGGTCGAGATGATAAGAAAAGACTGTATTGGCCTCTAGCAAAAGTTATAGAACTTTTTCCTAGTAAAGATGGAGTAGTCAGGCTTGTTAAGTTGAAAACAGCAAAAGGAACTTTATTGAGACCAGTACAAAGACTTTACCCGCTTGAGATCACACAAGAAGACTGTGAACATTTTCAGTTAGATCCTGCATCAGTTACAGTTGATAAAATCAACGAACAATCAAAAAACAGTGAATCTGTAAAAAATATAGATATTCAGACTCGTTCTGGTCGAAAAGTAAAACCTCCAAAAAGACTTGATTTGTGAACTATGAACATTTAAGTTTGAACTTTTTCATTAAATATGAGCATTTTTTTAAAGACTCTAAAAACTTAGAACTCTAAAGTTTGAAAATATTTTCATTATTTCTAATTTTTCTGATTTTATGTATCTTTATTAGAATCTGTATTTTTAGTCTATGTTTTAACCTTTTGATTAGATTAGTATTTGTATTCATATGTCATTTCAGTATTTTTCAGTTTTATCTTTGCTGAGTTCCTTCCAAAACTCAGGTGGGGAGGATGTCGCGAGAAGAAGAAACCCACCAAAGACACTTTTACTTTGTTGCGAATGGCAACAGCAGGTTTGTTGGTATAGAATGTTGTTAGAATGATGTTCAACGATTTTGAGTCGTAACAATGTAACTCGAAAGCAAATGCTTTAATTTTGATGTATAAGATGTTCAGAGTGAATGTTTCGAAACGAAATTATTTTTAAATTGTAAATATGTATATATTTTGCGCGTTATATTTAGCTGTGTGTGCTTTTGGAAATATTGTGTTATTTACAAGTAAAAACAATGAAACTCATCTACGTCGTCTGTCGTTGACTCCAGCGAAGTCTCTCATTTATTTTTAATTCGTAGTTTATTTTCTATAAGGGGGCTCAGCCCCCTACTCGCTCACGCTCACCAACCACCGTGAATTGCTACGCAATTCACATTGAGACTGCTACGCGATCCCAGCTTGCTTCACTCGCTCACCACTATTTATGTCAACTCTAGCCAGAATGAGTGTTATCATAAATCATTATAACATATTAAATTTACAAATATTGTTAATGTATAAAAAAGTAATGGAAGACTTTGTTGAAAATCTGAATAAAACCGTATTTAGATGGTGCTGCTAATAGTTATAAATCACTTTAACAGTATGAAATTAAAAAATTTTTGAAATGCAAAATAATAAGCTGAAAAATTACCTTGGAAATAGAATTAATTTAGAACCTCGGTGAAAACACAATTAATAATTCATAAAAAAATTGAAAAAATCGTTGAAAATGTAAATAAAACTGCATTTATCAAAAGTTTGGCCCTGTGACTTGTTGATCGTCATTGCGAAAGCAAAGTAGACTGGAAATTGAGGCCGTTAATATTTAAATGGCATGTTAGTGTCAGATGGGGTCCTTCTCCTTTCATTTTGCCTATAGTATTGAACAGCACGACTTAAATTCATTTAAAACTATAAGAAGACACTATAATAGATGCTATGTAACACGCAAACAAACTGTAAACAAAACATTTTCGGCTGTGTCTAAATACAATCTTGAACACACAGCTGATTCGCTGAATTCACCATGCCACCGTAAAACAGACCAATAGCAATTGTTATTCATGCATCGCTTAAACGGTTTGTATTAAAAGATAGATTCCAATTGGATTTTGATTTGCTGAATGGGTCGGGAAATGTGACTGTAAATTAACCACTGAGAATCGCCGCTGTGGTTGTTGCCAAATAGCAAGCTACAAATACAGCTTTTTTTTCGTGCTATGTAAGAGAAATATATATATAGATTTTTGTGAAAAATAACATTTTGTAATGAAAGTTGAAATCGAGTAACTCAAATTCGAACTAAGCATTTATTAACAAAAACTTCTTTAAACTCTTATGCTAAAGTTTTTTTTTTTTTTTCCTGGTGAACTGGTATTATTTACAAATCACACATTTTAAAACCTAACAAAATAAAAATAATAAATAGTAGTAGTAAGTTTTTATGGAAAGGAATTTTGTGAAGGGGCCTGTTTTATTAAAAGGAATTTTGTGAAGGGGCTCATTTTGTTAAATTGATTTTTGTGAAGGGGCACTAAATAGCAGGGTTTGCCCAAGTGGGCCCGCCCGAAAAAACCCACCCGGGTTTTTTCGGGCGGGCCCACTTGAAAAAACCCATTGTGGGTTTTTTCAAATTTTCTCATGTTTTCACAACTAACATTATTTAATCTGTGGGTTTTTTCGGGCATGCGTACTTGAAAAAACCCATTGTGGGTTTTTTCAAATTTTCTCATGTTTTCACAACTGTAACATTATTTAATATAAGGCATGAGAATGGGTGAAAACTGGAAAATTGGATTAGCAGTCAGTGGCTGTTAGACAGGGTTTGCCCAAGTGACCACTTGAAAAAAAAACATTGTGGGTTTTTTCAAATTTTCTCATGTTTTCACAACTGTAACATTATTTAATCTGAGGGTTTTTTCGAGCAGGACCACTTGAAAAAAAAAAACATTGTGGGTTTTTTCAAATTTTCTCATGGTTTCACAACTGTAACATTATTTAATCTGAAGGTTTTTTCGACCACTTGAAAAAACCCATTGTGGGTTTTTTCAAATTTTCTCATGTTTTCACAACTGTAACATTATTTAATCTAAGGAATGAGTATGGGTGAAAACTGGAAAATTGGGTTAATAGTCAGTGGCTGTTAGACAGGGTTTGCCCAAGTGGGCCCAGCCCGAAAAACACGCCCAGGTTTTTACGGGCATTGAAAAAACCCATTGTGGGTTTTTTCAAATTTTCTTGTGCTTTCACAACTGTATCATTATTTAATCTAAGGTTTGAGAATGCAAAGATAAAGGCCAATTTAAATATATTTCAAAAGAACCAGATTTAAAGGAATTTCTAAGAGATAAAATGACCAAAAAAGAAAAAAGAAGGAAGATTTTCATGCCTGTAATCTAAAATGTATTCAAATGCTTTAAATCTTAATGCATGCAAAAAGATTGCACTTGAACACCATCCTGATTGTTTGCATTGTTATAGCTTTTAAGATTAATCATCCCATTTATTATCCTGCTTCAGTGTTCAATGAAAGCGTTATATAGGAGTTTTCCACCCAAAAATGGTTCAGATTATGGCAAAAAAGAGTGAAACAGATAAGTTTTCTCCTGGATTTTGTGAGTTTTTTCTTTACATTCAGTACCAGCTACCTCTGCTTCAATCGAACAATACTTTTCCACATTTGGTCTGGTTTGGAGCAAGTTACGTAATCATTTTGGAGTTGATAAAGCAGCAAAGCTAGTAATAAGTGTATCGCTATTTGTGATATAAATTTACAAATGTTACTGACTTCTATGACAATCTAATTTAACATTTAATACTGTTGCAATATATATGTAGCAAATTTTGCTAAAATTTTCAAATATATTATTGCGAATCCCATTTATTTCAAAAGAAAAAAAAAGTCTTCAACTGATTTCTGATTTGAAGTGAATGAAAGAAACTATATAAATTTAACATGTTTAACTTAAGGTAAGAATTATATAAAGAAATCCATTTGTGGTTCACTTAATATATGCTTAGTTCAGCAAACTAGTCCCATGAGATCAGTGGCGTACCCAAGGGGGGGGGCTGATGTGGCTACAGCCCCCCCCGAAATTTTCGAAAGGTGCTGATTTGTCGTCTTTCTTTTATGGAAATTTTTTTAATTTTTTTCCATTATACAGCGGACAAACCATTCTCATTAGTCCCATATTAGTCCACATTGACAACAAAGAAGAGAAAGGGGGCTGACGGGGTTATAGCCCCCCCCCCCCTACTCCTCCCGAAATAGTCAAAAAATTAAATGAAAAAGTGTTTTTTTCTTACTTTTTAAAGATAAATCTGTAATTTTTTCTTCTGCCATACAGCAAAATAGCCATTCTCGTTAACACCATATTAGTCCAGGTTATATTAGTTAGGGGGCTGATGGAATTTCAGCCCCCTCCTCTCGAAATGGTCGAAAATGAAATGAAAAAATAGTGCTGAATTTTTTCTGTCTGTTCAAGATAAATTTGCATTTTTCCCCTATCGTTCAACAGACTATGCGCTTCCTTCGCTTTAGTTCCATATTAGTCCATATGGACACCAAAGAAGAGAGAGGGGGTTGATGGGGTTACAGCCCCCCCCCCCCCCAAAAAAAAAACCAGAAATCGCGAAAAATTAAATAAAAAAGTGTTTTTTCTTTACTTTTTAAAGATAAATCTGTATTTTTTTCTTCTGTCATACAGTGAAATAGCCATTCTCGTTAACACCATATTAGTCCACATTGACATCACAGCATACCCTAAGATGGGGAGGGGGCTGATGGAATTACAACTTCCTCCTCTGGAAATAGTCGAAAATGAAATGAAAAAGTAGAGCTGATTTTTTTCTGTCTATTTGAGATAAATTTGCATTTTCTCCCCTATCATTTAACAGACTAGCCGCTCCCTTCGCTGTAGTTCCATATTAGTGTACAGTGACATCACATTATACCCGAAAAGATAGAAGGGGGTTAATGGAGTTACAGCCCTCTCCCAAAAATTCGAACATGAAATGAAAAAGTTCTGATATTTTCCTTTTTGTTTGAGATAAATTTGTATTTTTCCTCTATCATTCAACAGACTAGCTGCTCTCTTCTCTTTAGTTCCATACTAGTGCACAGTGATACCACATTATACCCAAAGAGGTGAAAGGGGTTAATGGGGTGTCCCTTTCCTAAATAGTTGAAAATGAAATGAAAATAAAGGCTGTTTTTTTTCTTCTTGTTTGAGATAAATTTGTAATTTTTCTTCTGCCATACAGCGAAATAGCCATTCTCGTTAACACCATATTAGTCCACATTGACTGATGGAATTACATCTGGCTGAGATGGATGATGGAATTACAGCCCCCTCCTCCCGAAATAGTCGAAAATGAAATAAAAAAATATTGCTTTTTTTTTCTTTCTGTTTGAGATAAATTTGTATTTTTTTTCTCCTATTATTCAACAGACTAGACACTCTCTTCTCTTTAGTTCCGTATTAGTGCAACGGAAAGAAGTAGAAAGGGGGTGATGGGTTACAGCCCCTTCCCAAAATAGTCGAAAATGAAATGAAAAAAGGCTGATATTTTTCTTTTTGTTCGAGATGAATTTGTAATGCACTTGTTTTCTGCAATACAACGAACTACACGTTCTGGCTAGTCTCATATCAACGCACAGTTACACCACAGTATATCCAATGAGGGGAAGGGGCTGATGGGGTTACTTACTCTTCCGAAATAATCAAATATGAAATGAAAAACAAATTCCAGTTTTTTTTTCTTTCTTTTGAGATTAATTTTTAATTTTTTTCTGCGACGCAGCTATTCTGGTTAGTCCCATATATTAGTGCACAGTGATGCCCCAGCATACAGCAAAGGATTCGATGGGGACGGGGGTTATGACGTTACAGCTCCATTCCACCTCTGAAGAGATCGCAGTGAAATGAAAAAAGGGCTGATATTCCTTCTTTTTCAGATAAATTTGTTTTATTTTCTGGCATGCCACGAATTTGTTTTTCCTGTTAATCCAATATCCTCCTCAGTCCTGCGACCAAATTTACTTGAGACCACAAAATCCATTTTCAAATGACTGAAATCACCGTTTTACTCGATAAATGAAAACATATATACTGAGTTCAAGATATCTACAAATAAATTCGACAAATCTAAAAGTAGTTTAATTTAAGGATTTTTTTAATTTTTCCCATAGTCGGCGGGCGCCAAGATTGTCAATGCGGGGGTATGTTAATGCACAGTAACACCGCAGCTAATCTCAAGTCGATTTCGTCTAAATCTGAAATCCGGTGCGGAAGAGTTGACTGTAAAAGTAGCTTATTAACTTTCATTTTTCAGTCGCATCTCCATGCCACACCGAAATATGGGGGTGCGGAGGGTTGAAGGGACTAAACCTCTTTTACCTGCCAAAACGGTCAGATTAAATGGTAAAAAAAGTTTACTTCTTACTTTTTAGATCAATTCAATTATATATATATTTGTCATGCATCGCACTTGTCTTTCTTGTTAGTCCCATATTAGTGCATAATGACACCTTAGCTAATCCCTTCAGAATTTTGGTAAGTCGGAAGTCAGGCACACTATATATGTGCGGAAGAGCTGACTGTGAATGATATTCATTAACTTTTGTTTTTAACACTCGATTACTTCCTCGTATCTGTAAGATACACAGTGACTTCTTGTTTGACTGCAAAGACATCTTTGGAGTTCGGTAATATCCCCTCCCCCCACTTATCTTCCTATTCTGTCTTAACTTTGCAGCCAGTATTTTTCATCTGGAACGGTTTAAAGTCCTTCTTATTACTTGTGCAATGCACAAATAATAAACAAAGTCTTTATTTTATATATGTGTATGAAAATATTTTGTGTATACAAAAAATATTTTGTGTTTGTTACAATATTAATTTATTGTTAAACAAGAACCGTAGCAAGAATTTAGTTTCGGGGATTGGAAGAACAATTTTATAGATTTTATGTTATAATGACTTTCTTTTAAATGAAAGTATATAAAAAAAACAAAACAGTAACACTTTTCAACAGATTTCGACGTGGGACGGTCTCAGGATCGGACCCGTGCCCTCCCCCCTTCCCCCCAGATTTGAGTCTGAGTTAAAGAAAAAAATCTGAAATTCTCAGCAAATTTTCTGAAAGGTTACAGCAGAGGGGGAAAGGAGAGGTAATCCCTTCCTGCTGCTAATTATTTTTGCTGTAGTTTGGGTTAACTCTGTTTATATTCAGATCACTTTCAGGCTGAGTGGGTTCGGGTTAACCAGATTTCTAAAAAGTTCAGCATATTATTTCAGTTTAAAAACTATACATATAATAATAAACACGAATATTTGTATGTGTTTTTAACGCGATCCTTTGATGAAATACAGGTTTTTATCACGACGCTTTGACGAAATTTGCATTTTCCCCGAACTTTTGACAAAATTAGCTTTTTCCCGCGACCCTTTGACGAAATTCGCGTTTTTTTTTTCGTTATCTTTTGTCAAAATTTGCGTTTTTTCCGCGAGTTTTTGATGAAATTCGAGTTTTTTTCGTGAACTTTTGCCAAAATTCGCGTTTTTTACGAAACCCTTTGTCGAAATTTGCGTTTTTTTCGCGGCTTTTTTGACGAAATTCGCTTTTTTCTCGTCTTTTTGATAAATTTCGCGGCTCATTGATGAAATTCGCGTTTTTTTATGGAAATGGTCGTGTTTTTTTGTTTTTTCGCTGCTGTTTGACGAAATTCGCTTCTTTCCGCAGTCTTTTGCCGAAAGTCACGTTTCTCTGTGGCCCTTCTTTGTGACCATGCTTTTTTTTTTTTGCTATCCTTTAACGAAATTCGCGTTTTTTCTGCTTCCCTTTGACGGAATGCATACTTTTTTTAGCAATCCTTTGCCAAAATTTGCGTTTTTTTCTGCAGCCCTTTGAGGAAATTTGCGTTTTTTCTGCGGCCCTTTGAGGAAATTTACGTTTTTTCTGAGGTCATTTGCCGAAATTCACGTTTTTTAACGCAATCCTTCGTCGAAATTTGCGTTTTTTCCGTGGCTCTCTGACGAAATTTGCGTTTTTTTCCGTCTTTTTTGATGAAATTTGCGTTTTTCTGCGGCCTTTTGACGAAATTCACGTGTTTCTGTGTCCCTTTGACGAAATTCGTGTTTTTTCAGCTTCCCTTTGACGGAATGCGTGTTTTTTTAGCGATGCTTTGTCGAAATTCGCAGTTTTCTGTGGTCCTTTGACGAAATTCGCGTTTTTTCTGTGGTCATTTGACAAAATTCGCGTTTTTGCGCAATCCTTCCTCGAAATTTGCGTTTTTCTGTAGCCTTTTGACGAAATTCACGTTTTCCCGTGTCCCTTTGACGAAATTCGCGTTTTTTGCGATCCTTTACGAAATTAGCTTCTTTTTCGCAGCCCTTTGACGGAATGCGTGTTTTTAGCGATCTTTTTTTCGAAATTTGCGTTTTTTTCGCGACCTTTTGATGAAATTCGCGTTTTTTCTGCGGCCTTCTGACGAAATTCGGGTTTTTTCTGTGCTCATTTTGACGAAATTAGCGTTTCCTCTAGAATAATTTGACGAAATTCCCGTTTTCTCCGCTATCATTTGACGAAATTTGACTTTTTTTTCGCGATCCTTTGGTGAACTTCGCATTTTATCTTCGGCCGTATGACATAATTCCGGTTTTTTCCTTGATCCTTTAAAGAAATTGGAGATTTTTTTTGCGAACGATTGACGAAATTGATTTTTTTTTTTTTTTTTTTTTTTTTTTGCGAACGATTGACGAAATTGATTTTTTTCGGCGACCATTTGTCAAAAATCGCGATAATTTTTTAAGTCCAAATTTTCGGACTGATGACCGAATTTTTTGAAATTTTCGGAAAATTCGAAACAAAGTCACCCTTGCCCCCCCCCCCTCTCTGGCTACGGCCTTATTGACAAAAATGATTTCTGTTTATAACACAATGCAACGTGTTTCCTAAGATTTAGAACATTATGAAAATTTAAGTCAGCCCCCCCCCGAAATAAAATCCTGGGTACGCCACTGCATGAGATACAGATGTACCTTTTAAATTAATTTGATTTTTTTTTTCTTTTTATATACTTTTTGTTAATTCATACTTAATTAATGCAAATTATGCCCAAGTTTCACTGATAAATGGAGAATTCAGGTATTATGTATATGAAAATTAGAAGCTTAAAGTGCTCTCAAAAAAAACTCAATAAAGCCCGAAAAACCCGGGTTTTATCAGAAAAACCCGAAAAAACCCGGGTTTTAGACTAGTGGGCCCAGTGGGCTGGGTTTTTTCGAAAAAACCCGGGTTTTTTCTAACCCTGCTAAATAGGCCCGAAGTTTTGCCTTGATCGACCCCTGGAAATTTAAGTTAATTGATAAATGAGAAATTTTACTATGAATCAACCTTAATGAAAATAAAAGCATTTTCTGGCTACATTTCTTTTTAGCTTATTCTCACCCTGCTACATTATAAGTTAAAAGTCTATCAAAAGCATAATGACCCAGATTATTAAATGTTGGTTCATTTAATCTTTCTATTATCTGCTTTTTTTTTTTTTCTTTTTTTTTTTTTTCAATATGATCTGTGAGAATGTCCATTGTGACACTTGTGAACATTAGAGCAAAGTTTTGGAAAACTTTCAATTATTTATTATGAAATATAGTTAGGATAAAATTGATATAACCAGTTAAATACTATCGTGTTGCACTCACATAAAATATATGAGACTTGTAACAAAATTTTGATTTAATTTATAGACAAGTAAAATGCTTTTGGTTTGAAATTAGATATATTTTACATAAGTAAAACACAATAATATTTAACTAGTCATATCAATTTTTATCTTAATAATAAAATAATTAGAAGTAGTTCTGAAAATTTGCTCTAATGGTCACAAGAGTAATAAATGGACGTATACCCCTGTACCTTCAGCATCAGGGAAAACATCAAATGCAACCAATCTACGACTTTTCCAAGAATTTTACTTCATATTCATGTTTCATCTTCTTCAATATTACTAATTTTGACAATGAATTCTTTGTCTTTTTTCTCAAGTATTGGAGGGCCTTCATCTTCAATCATGCACCTGCAGCTAGATTTTTTTTTTACTTTGAGGATATCTTCCCCACATTATAGTCATATTAGATCCTCATTTAACAATTTCTCTTCATCTTGTCCATTTTAACTATTTTGGTTTTCCATTATCAAAATAATTTTGTAACTGTTTCATAATGTCTTTATTTGTTAGAACTTCATCTGCTTTTGCTTGGACATGCTTATGTTTCAGCTTTGAAGTTCTTACTAAGATTATTTGGAAATATGGCAGATTGATATTTGCCGAGAAAGCAAGGATGTGTCAAAGTAAGCCACACTGCTCTTACTTTTGTCAACAATTCTGCTTTTTAATTTCCTAACTCTTTCAATTACCTCTTCTTAAAATTTCAAATCCAATCAACACCTGATATGCCATCTAGAAATATAATATTTCTAGAAATGAGCAATGATTTGACTAAATTATGTACAGAGAATTTCAAGTCTTTCCAATCTTGAGAATAATGCACTGTGAATTATATAAACATTTTAAAGTATTTTTTAAACTTATTCTATTCTAATTCCAGTAAAATAAAGAATTTTATTCAGAAAAGTTCTATATAACACTTCAAAAATACTACAAATGTTAAGCCTAACACTATACCCATTTTACCCCATTTATAAGATTTAAGATAAAACAACAAAAACTAAAGACAATTTATTGTTTGTAATTTGGAAAAGTATTAGAAGTGCTTAATGAACAAAATGAGATGAAACAAATGAGTTTATATCAAATATTATGAGCTGCAGGAAGAAGTTTAATCAGACCACATGTGGCATGAAATTGTCCTTATACAGTTTTACTGTTGCCACTCAAATAAAACAAACTATAAAAACAAAAATAAAGTAGGAGAAAAAAGCTTAAACATCAAGCAATCATATGTAATTTTGAAAACCATAAATATGTTAAGAAAATTGAAAAAATTAAACGATATTTTCTAACTATCCATCCCAGTAGCAGAAAATTCTCCATGTGTCTGCAACAGATACTCCAGGGGCAGAAAATAATCTGCAGGTAAAATATTTTACAATTGAAGCGTTAATCAAACGATCACTTACCTTTGACGTTATTGTGCATTTTATCATGGAAGACGGTAGTATTCCGAGTGACGCAGCCTTAAGCCTAAAATCGTATCGTATCATAGTAGTATCATTCGTAGATGGCAGAACTCATATATACAGCTAACTTGACATCAAAGAAAACGCGAAAAGCCGCCTTTTAATAACTCAGCAGATATAGGTCTTATTGTTCTGAATTTTCTAGAACAGTCTTATATCTGCAGTCTAATCGTATACTGAAATTTTTACATTTCTACGTGCAGTATATTTTGAGATCTAAATAGCCATTTTTAAAGTGAAAACGTTGGTATGATATCGAGGAAGTTCCTAATTTGAAAATCTCGAAAACGGTTCTAACGATTATTTTTAAATTGATACATAATATAAATGAGATTAAGGCGAGGTGAATAACACTTTTCTTTTTTCTGGGAAAACTCTCGTTCGTTAAATAATTCGATTTTTTTTTTTCTCGAAAATGACACGGGCGATTTTTTAAAAATCAAATAAATATGTTTCAGATGAACCAAATAACAATTTACTTGTTTCCAGCAAGACTTGTTTGTTTTATAATGCGCATGAAAAATCAGACTATATTTCTTCGCCATTCTATGGAAATTTCACCGAAAATGCATGACACTGTATTCATACATATGCTTTCTTTTTAACCACTTTTGGGGAGAAAAATTTTGTCTTCCCACTGGCTGAGTGGTTAAGGGCCATCGTCTACTGATCTTAAGATAGGCAGTTCGATACTCTCTGGTGACTACTACTTTTCACATGTGGTTTTTTTTTTTTTTTTTTTTTAAAGTCTGTTAGTTGACCATTATTCTCAGTTCCTTTGTAATTTTTTAATTGCTATTAAGTTAAATAAAATTACAATTATAATGACGCCAATTTGATGATGATTATTTCTTGGCAATTTTTCAACAATAAAAATATTACCATAAATTTTATAAATATATTTAATTTCAATCACTTTACAAAAAATATACATTAATAATTATTATTTGAATGTAAATCACACGATCAGAAACGTAAAAAAATAATTCATTTCAGCTCTTCTTTTTATAATATCATTTTTTATTATTATGACGGTCAATCAATATATAATCACTGACATCCATAATATTATTATTATTATAATTATTATTTTCCTTGCATAAAAACTATTGTGATGTAATAATTCTTTTATAATAAATAATTTAGTTGAAATTTTTTATTTATAAATAACAATGAAGTTTGATAACCCAGAGACAATTGTTTTTATTTAACTTTGCAATATTTACAGTTTACATAATAAGCATATCAGAATTCTGGTGTCGCCATCTTTTGACGCAATTGCGTACTACATTTTGTCTCTTATTCGGAAAAAAAAAAAAAAAAACTAACGCTCTCATCGCCGCTTTGAAAGAATCTCTTGTGACTAGAGGTCTATTTCGCAAATACTAAGAAAATTACTGCATACAAAAATATTAAAATGGGTAGTATTATAGAGAAATGTTTGATAAAAACGTTGAAGTAGACAGTTTTTAAATCGAAGAATTATTTTAAGAGATATTTAATGTTAAATCTGGATAAAATTGTCTCATTAAAAAAGTCTCATTGGAAAAAAACTATACATGGGAATTTAATCATTTTCATTCAATTTAATCATTCAATAGAAACTCGAAATTTGCAGAGTGCATTTATTATTTTTAACTTGCCTAATTTTTTGACGGTTTATTTCAATTTTAAATTAAAATTTTCAGAATTTCCAGAGATATTTTTTACATATTTTAGAAAAGGTTATTTTAAATTGTTGCCAATTGTTAAAACAGCGCAAAGAATAATATATCCTTTAAATTAAAAATTTATTCACATGTAACTATTATAAACAGAAAAAAATCCTCTTAAATTAGAATTAAATGATAACGTGTTAAAAGCAGGAAAATATTAAACATTACGTCATAAAAATTGTTTTTACACATGCTTACTTAAAATGAAAGAAAATTATAAAATAATCAATTATTTTCAAATTAGAATTAAATGATTACGCATTAAAAGCAGGAAAACATTGAAAATTACGTCATAAAAATTATATTTACACGTGAATATTAAAAGAAAAAGAAAATTTTTAAATAAATTCATTGATATGTGTTAAAAGTCGTAAATGGAGGAAATTATGTCATATTGGCCAAATAATAATATTGCAAAACAGTTTAAATTAAAAAATATATTTATATGAAAGATTTATTTCAAATTTCGAGATGATATTTTTAACTATAGTTGCCAATTTTAATGTAGCGCAAATAATAATATTATCTTTCTAATAATAAAAATATTTTCAGTTGAATTTTACAAAGAGAAAGGAAAGTTTGGTGAAAATTATGTCAGATTTAAAACGTTACATTTAAAATCTCTTATTTAAAATCATTTTCTTATAGCGTTGTTAAAAAATACCATAAAGCAAAGACTCTGTTGACTTAGTTCCTTTTATATTTGGTAATTTTCAAATGCTTAACTAATCTTATTTAATCAAGCACGGAAACAGCAACTAACATCAGCTGATTCGGCCTTGAAATCCCTCAGTAAAAGGGAAACCCGTTTACAGTAAGATCGCCATTGATTTTTTAATTATACAGAGCAGCCTCGATTATCCGAGCTAATTGGGACTGTTAGTAAATCGGAATCGGAAATCTTGGTTAATAGAAACTGTGTGTAAAAACTCGCCGTGCTTGCGAATTTAACATCTCTTTTTAAAAAATATATAGAACGTTTTTTAAATAATAAAAATAAATATATGTAAAGTTCTGTTTCACAGCTTAACAAATTTAAAAAGAAAATCAACTACCAGTAGTAAATTTTAAAATGCAAATTGAACAATTTACGAAAGTTCACACAGCCACTGGAAACAAAGCATTGTTCGCTATTGACTTCTCAGGTTCCAGTGTTTCTTTGGAGTTGAGTGCTTTTGGGGGCAGAAGGGCCTGTATAGCACGGACAGTGAGCTAAAGAGTGTGGTTATTTTTAAGGCTCATTCAAAAGGAAAAAAAAATCATACTTTGTTATCGGCTCGGTTAACAGAAACCTCGATTAATCGAAGCTCGGTTAATCCAGGTTCTACTATAATTCAATCTTCCGTAATCTTTTTAAAGCAGATCAAATTAATGGACTTTAGCACAAACACAAAGTCACATAGCTGATAACTGCTATGCTTGTTGGCCACCTTTTTTTCAAAAAGTTTGCTTCGCCTTATTCAATTAATGAGATATCTCCGATAAAATAAGTCACATTTTCCCGTTCTAAAATACTGGTATCCAAAAATCGTAGCATGTAACTGACACTACAAGTACTCATGGAACTAGACTATTTTAAGTCTGATTTTTATTATAGACTATATAAAATTATTAAAAATATATATTATGATAGGAACTAGCGGGCTTTGTCTGCTATTTACGTTACGGATATAAAAATCATGTTTGTTTTTTTTTTTTTTAGGGAAAAAGAAATAAAAACCTATTTGACGATAGGTTTATAAAGATACATTTTGTATTTGTTATATTTCCGGGGATGAGGAGGGGGGGGGGGGGACTATTTTGATTAAATATTGCAATTAGTCCACATGGCAGATATAATTATGATAGGCACTAGCGGGCTTCGCCCCTCTATGGTGCCTTATGGGTCCAGCTTCCATAACTCAGAAACTACCTTTCGGACATCAATGCAACAGATTACAAACGTTATAATTAACTTAATAATCACCCTATATAGCATTAAAGTAAATTTATGAGTACTGCATACTATTTTTTTATCGTAATTTCTGAAGAGAAAAAATTATTTCGGCTCCATTCTTAGGTACTGGTCTGAAAAATTTTGAAAAAGGGGGGAAGGAGGGGACATGAGACTGCTGTTTGTCAAACAACACAACGGGGTCTGGCTTATTCAACTTGGTTTTTGATGACTTCAGTTGGAAGGTGGTTTGTTTAAAAGAATGCGTTCCCTGCCCCATGAAAATTGGAACTATTGTTGCACCATCTATGTAAGGATTTAATAATTATAAATTAACATTTTGGATTTATTAATTTAAGGATAAAGTGTTTTTAAAGGAATATCAAATGAAACCCTCTGTGCGATCTGCGATTATACTTACCCACTTGTTTTTATATACAAACTGCTATAAGGAAAATTGTAATAAAATAGTAATAATTAAATCTGCATTAAATCCCATAAGTATCTTTTTTTTAATCATTTTATCACTAACCTCAAAAAAGTAATGATATCAATGCAAAAACCCTTGACGGGTTAAAAGTTTCTGACGCAGCACTTTATCTTATGCTCTAAGAATTTTAAATATGGAACTTAAAAATACTGATATCAAATTTTGAGTGGCGTTATGCTATTTCTTAAAAAATATATTTGTATTTATTTCAACATTTTATTTTTGTTTTATTTATAATCGCATGTGCAAAAGTTATGTTCAACATGAAAAGCTGCATAAAATTTTATTCGCTGTTGCTTTATCATTTACATCTCTCATAAATTCAAAATATGAGTTTTAAAAGACATGATATAAAATTTAAGTGACGCCTTGATGTGACTTTAAAAGGTTTGTTTTAAAATTCAATTTAAATTATTTTTGACTTGGTTAAAATATTTTTTTACATCTACACAATACTTTTAATTTTCCAATTCACTGTTAAATATATCACTTTCATTGAATCTATACTATGCATTGAAATGTATTTATTTCAATAAATTGATTTATCTTTTGTGTCACGCTATTCAAAATTGTGAGTAAGATTTATGTAAATGGTTTATTTGCATCAAACTATCCTTTTTCATACATTTCATGTAGTTTGGACACAATGACGCAAAGAAACCATTTCCATAAATCTTACTCACAATTTTGAATAGCGTGACACAAAAGATAAATCAATTTATTGAAATAAATACATTTCAATGCATAGTATAGATTCAATGAAAGTGATATATTTAACAGTGAATTGGAAAATTAAAAGTATTGTGCAGATGTAAAAAAATATTTTAACCAAGTCAAAAATAATTTAAATTGAATTTTAAAACAAACCTTTTAAAGTCACATCAAGGCGTCACTTAAATTTTATATCATATCTTTTAAAACTCATATTTTGAATTTATGAGAGATGTAAATGATAAAGCAACAGCGAATAAAATTTTATGCAGCTTTTCATGTTGAACATAACTTTTGCACATGTGATTATAAATAAAACAAAAATAAAATGTTGAAATAAATACAAATATATTTTTTAAGAAATAGCATAACGTCACTCAAAATTTGATATCAGTATTTTTAAGTTCCATATTTAAAATTCTTAGAGCATAAGATAAAGTGCTGTGTCAGAAACTTTTAACCCGTCAAGGGTTTTTGCATTGATTAATTTTACTGATAATAAGCTTAAGTTTTTGTGTTAAGTAATAAAGAGTTAAACATAATATAAAGCGAAATAAAGGTTCATTAGAAAAATAATCTGCAAACTAGAAAAGAAAATCTGTGACGCCTGTCTCCCGTCTCGAACTTTCTGCTACCGGGCTACCCATTTTACCCTACCTGACCCTACTAGATCGACGAATTTGTTTTCCAGAAACCCGATATCTTTACATATATATAGGGTAGATGTGCCAGTAATGGACACCCTTAAGGAATTTCTTTAAAAATTATTTTTTTATTAATAGTTATAAATATTATATTCTAGTTTTTTCAATATTATATTAATCTATCAACAATATTTAACCATTCTTATAGCCTCATTTCCCCATATGAATAGCAATTTAATTTTAAATAACAGAAATATATCAAAACACCCAAAAGCCCAGTAATGGACACCCTCTGGCCCAGTAGTGGACACCCTCTGTTCCAGTAATGGACACCCCATAAAAAGTAATAAATATAATTGTTTTTATGTCTGTATTTAGAACCAGAATTTAATGAATACATACTAATGAAACAAAATAGTTATTTTTAAATAAATTTAACAATTAGGATGCCAGTAATTAATAAAATATTTGTGATAATCATTTACTGTTTGCATCAATTATTGTAATTATTAGAAGATCGATGTTTTAATTATTTTAGATGGATAGTTTAAAATACTAAATATCAGACAATTACAGCTATCAAATTATTGAAACAGTGGTGGATTTAAAAGGTAATAATAAAAAAAAAAGTTTTGGAATATTGATGTTTAGTTTTGTGTCACTATTTTTAACAATCTTCCAGAGATTACTTGATATATCATTTATAATAATTAATATTAGAAATATGAAGGAAATGATATTGCGAGTTGAATATTTTAAATACTAAATAAAATAATTTAAAAATAAAACTGTAGAACTGATGTTTGAGGCTCCTGATCTGCAGATTTACTAGTTTCATGAATATTACCTATAACTTTCATTAATAGTAGTATTACATTTTTTTTTTTTTTTTAATAAGGAAAAATTTAAGACAGAAAATGGATTTTTAATAGCTTCTGTAACACTGTTTTTATTTAAACTGAGAGGTATTAAGCCCTATGAGCCCCTCTTTGACCGTGCTCTTAAACAGTATTTTCTGCTTCCCGACTGGTTTGATTGCCAGATTATAAAATATGTGAGGTATATATATGTACTACATAAAAAAAATAATAAATAAAATAAAATATCGAAATTTTATTAATCACATAAAATAACTTAAAAGCAGCTATTTATAAAAGTTTTGGTGTTATTACATTTTGGTAAGTATAATTAAAAAATTAAATTTGATTATTTAGGTTTGCAGTTAAGCCAAAGTATTTTATGCACTATAAACATTACTAAAATTGCATTTTTAGCAATGTCTACATGGGGTGTCCATTACTGGAAAATGACTAATTAACCATCCCAGTAATTGACACCCCTCTTAAAACCTTAAAAAGAAATGAAATTTTGTAAATAGCCATTAGTATATAAAATTCAAAGTTTTCTATTGCTACTCAACCAAAAACATTCAAATTTTGCAAGAAAATAAATAATATATAAATTAATTAAACGATGCCAGCTCTTAACCTCTTCATTAAGATTTTCACAGAAAAACAGCAAAACTTTGAAACATTATTTTCTGCTTCCTGATTGGTTTGATTAAAAGTGTCAACAATAACATAGTTTTATAAAACATACAAGGGGGAATTATAAAAAAAATAATTAAAGCTAAATATTTATTAGTTATTTTTTTATGAACCAAAAACATCAAGGGGTGTCCATTACTGGAAGGGTGTCCATTACTGGCACATCTACCCTATATACACTGGCACAGAGCTTTTTTTCCCACCTCTTTTTATTTTTCCTTGAATGCTATTTTAGATTTTTTGCCAAAACAATACAAAAATATTTGCCACCAATGCCTCAGACTATGGGTACACAACCGCTGGTCATGAAGATGTCAGTATTTCAATACAGAATAATTTTCTATTGAATGACAGAAACTTTGCTATTAAATAAGTCAAAGATTACCATTTATAAATGATAGTAGCAAACAACTTTCGACAAAAAAGGTTGTGCAGTCACTACCTTAAGCAGAATATATTGCTTTAAAATAAAATAATCAATAAAACCTATAGCAAAATGCTTTTTAAGCCAAATGACAGATTGTTGTAAAATCAGTTACATCATAATACATATATATATCTTGAGAAGATAAATAAACAAAGGTTTAAAAAATAAAGAAGTCAAATTAAAAAAGATATAACTTCCTTTGCACAAATAAGTAAAGCCATAGAGGTAACAAATAATTACTATATCTACAAGCATTTAAAATATACTCAAAATAATTTCACTTAGCATTTCAAAATGTAAAAAAATATTTGGTACTTTTCGGTTAGCCGGGCGCCAGTATTTTATATACATACATATATATATATACATACATACATATATATATATATATATAAATGCATATATATGTGTATATATGTACACATACATGTATATGTATGTCACATTTTAACGAAATGACAGTATTCACTGAAATTAACTTTATTAAGTTTTATTTAAATAATCAAAAAGGTGGCAATCAATTTTCATAGCTGCTTACAGGTTAGACTTCAGATACCAAGTGGTGTAGAGGTATATCTCCAGAGTTTCCCCCAGACAGTTTCAGGAGGGTGCTGCACCCTGCCTGCCCTTAGGTTTACAAGATAGCACCCCTCCTGCCCCTCATTTAAAAAATTAGCCACCTTGTTGCCCCCACCTGAAGAAAGTACCTTTACTCTTTTGTTTATTAAAAAATTTACTTGCATAGTAAAAATTGACTCATTGCTGTCTTTAAAATAGTGTTCTGTCTATTAAATATTAAATAGTTTTAAAAATCAAGAGAATGCCTTTAAAAATTTCAAGAAACGCCCTTTAGAATCCAAAACATGCCCTTCGGAATCCAAAAGTGCCCTTTTCCCACAAGCAGCACCCTGCCCTTTTTTAAACCTGCGGGAAACTCTGATATCTCTGAAATTGCTCATCTCCTAGGGTTACCAGTTAAAAAGGGCCATGTGTTTCTATTAATTTAACGATAAAATGGATTAGTTGGCTACCCCGCCAAACCCGTGATTATCAGTCATTGGGCCCGTATCCAAATTGAGGGACGATTCATTACAAAAACTAATCAATAGGTCCAATCTTTATAATTTTCTTACAATTTCCCCCCTTTCCAGACAAGTCCCCGTGGATGGGCCGGCTTCCATACACGAGGGTCGCCTGGAAAGTATAAAGCATTCTTTATTAAAGGGATGTTAAAATTTTGGAAGTGAATTACTTTTAATCGAGCTGCCTGGAGATGAGTTATTTCTTTCGTATAGTTAACATGTGATATCACAACAATAATAAAAATAGTAAAAATAATACAAATAATAATACCACTAAAATTTTCAATACCATAAACAATTGAACATGATAAAAACAGTTATATTAATAAATGCAAGACACTGGTAATATTATATGCCAAATAAAATAATCAAAATAGGAAATATATTCTAGAATTGCTAAGTCCAACATTACATATAAAATACAAACTTGAATGAAAATGTCTTGACTTCATTCAGTAGAGTGTAGACTCTCAAAATACAATTATACTATACTCATAAAGATGTAAATTCAACTATCAAATATCATCCAATAACAGTTCATATGATATCTGATACTTTACATAGAGGGTGTTAACTTAAATTGATCGTTGGGCAAAAAGTACCTTAGTTTGGAGGCATGTATTACTTCATAGTCCTTCTTTGTCAACCAGTTAGGTTTATTTATTTTAAAACTTACATTAGACAACTTTTCAATAATTTGATATGGACCAGAAAAAGGCGGGCTTAACTTCCTGGTGTTCGGATAATGAAATTCTTCTGCAATTACGAGATCACCAGGTTTGAAAGGTGCTTCCACAAATTTTAGGTCATATCTGACTTTGTTTTTTAAATGGTGCTCACCAGTTCTTTGGAAAGCCTCTTTCCTGGCTTCCTCAACCGTAGGGTAATAGTTTTCATTGCCTAATACTGATGGATAAGGAAATTGGCCAAACATTAAGTATGCCGGGGGGTATTTGGTTACTGAATGCGGTGTATTATTGTACTCGTTAATCACCTCCTCCAGAATTTTGGGCCATGGAAGGTTTGAAGGTGTAGCATTGATTTTAAGTCTTAGTCGAGTGCAAATGGACTGATTTACGCGTTCATTTTTCCCATTACACTGGGGCCTGTGAGATGAAGTAAGTAATTTTTTTACATTATGTTTATGTACCCATTTACGCAGTTTAGACGCTGTAAAAGCAGGGTTTCTGTCCGTTAAAATTTTCTTGGGAAGTTGAATGCTAAAAATCTGTTTTAGAATATTATTATAAACTTCTGTTGTAACATTTTTAGAGGTAAAACCCCAAACATAACGAGTAGCGTGATCAATAGCTAAGTGCATGTATTTTTTTGTTGAATTGTAATAATTGAAGCCCCCTACTGTGTCTAATGATATTATATCAAAGGGTTGTTCTGCAGGAGGTAAGGCTTCAAGAAGGCCAAATTTAGGTTGGTGGGATTTCTTGTTTAGTTGGCAGACTTCACAATGTTTGACAAATTGCGTAATATCTTGTGTCATGCTGCTCCAGTAGTACTGTGGTGAAATTAAATTTAGCATTTTTTGAATTCCTGGATGGCCAAATTGATTATGGGTTGTTATTAATAATTTTTCTCTTAAGGAGAAAGGTACGACAATTTTTTGAAAGCCCTTTTTGTGAATTACCAAAATGTCATTAAATTTTTGAAATTTAGGTCCTGTTACATTATCTAACTCTTGGTGTTCTTTAATTTCATCTAAGGTTAATAAATGAATGTGGGGATTTACGTTTGATAAAATGGGATTTCTTGAGAGCATGTCTGCTTCAAAATTTGTGGACCCTTTATTGTATTTTACGGTATAATCGTACATGCTTAATTTTAGTGACCATCTGAATAATCTACCGGTTAAATGTTTTATCTTTTTAAGCCATACTAAAGCAGCATGATCGGTATGTATTGTGAAAGGTTTTCCATGAAGATAATAATGGAATTTGTCAAGAGCATCGATTATGGCTAGACACTCCAATTCTGTGATAGCGTAATTTCGCTCGTAGGGCCTTAGTTGCCTTGAGTGGAATGCAATGGGATGTAAATCTCCATTTTCATCCATTTGTTTCAATACAGCACCTAAAGCTTCCTTCGAGGCATCAGTAAAAACATGGCATGGGAGATTAGGATTAAATAATCTCAAAATAGGTCTAGAAATTAATGCATTTTTAAGTAGTTCAAATGATTGCTGACAGATTTCTGACCATTCCCACGGAGTGTCTTTCTTTAATAATTTATTTAGAGGGGCTCTAATTTTAGCATACTTGTCAATGAATTTATGGTATACGTTTATGGATCCGAGGAATCTTTGTAATTCTTTAACATTTTTTGGAGGAATTAAATTTTTAATGGTTTCGGTATTAGCATTGTCTGGTTTTATTTGGCCATTACTAATTTCATAGCCAAGGAAGTCAATTTGAGATTTGGCAAAATTAATTACATTTGGAAAGTTTTAGTTTTAGATTTTCTTGACGGCAAATATTGAATATAGTTTTAAGGTGAACCAAATGCTCGGCATAGGAGTCCGAATAAACTATAAAGTCATCGAAATAATTGGTAACGAAGTTGACCTTATGTTTATTTAGGATCCTTCTGAGAGCTCTTGCGAATTGAGCCGGAGCATTTTTGTATCCGAATGGGAGGACCAACCACTCGTAAAGTCCCTGATTGGTTACAAAGGCAAGTTTTTCTGTGTCTGAAGGATGGAGGGGGACGTGCCAGTAGCCAGAGGCTAAATCTAGCGTGGAAAAATATTTGGCATTGACAAGTCTGTCTAAAAGCCAGTCTATTCGCGGCAAAGGCTCTGAATCTGTCTTCGTAATGGCATTGATTTTCCTGTAATCAATACAGAGACGCGTTTTACCTTCTTTTTTATGTGCCATTGTCACGGGAGAGGAATAGGGGCTACAGGATTCCTTAATGAGTTTAGCATCCAGCAACTCCTGTACTTGTTTTTGAATTTCTGCATTATCTTTAGGAGATGTACGGTAAGGCCTAAGCGAGATAGGAAGTTCCGAGGTGAGAGTTACTTGCTGGGGTTCCCATCTGACTCTACCTACGTCGTACCGATTGCGTGCAAAAATATCTTTGAAGTCGCTCAGAAGCCCTTCCAATTGTAGGTTCTCTTCAGTAGTATAATGATTAAAAGTTATATCATCATAATCCGAGAGAGTTTGAGTATCAAGGCAACAATGTCCCTCTTGAGACAAACTTGCTTGATTTGATTTGGAAGGAAAACTAAGCGGCTTCTGGCAATTCATATCACCTGTTAACGTTAAGGTGTGGTTGAATGAACTTTCATGAGAAATTTGACCGGAAACGTTTTGGTCATTCATAATGATGACTCCATCTTGAGTCAGAGTATTTGAGCAAAAATCCATCGAGATATGGAATTTTTGTAATTCTGGGGTTCCCAGTATCGCATATGGCAAGTATGACCTTACTAGATATAAGGTGCTATTTTGCCTGATATTCCCTATTTGGAGGGGTACTTGAACTTTTTCGGAAATCTGGACCTGTCCCTGGGTTTGGTTAACATTAAGAGGATGGCAACTTTGAATAGACGTCATATCCAAAGCTGTAGCTAGATTTTCTGGAATGAGGGACAGAGTACTTCCGCTATCCAATAAAAAGGGTATTTGAACCTCATTATGACAAGTGTTTGGGTTTCTACGGTTTTCGTAATTTTTGCATTTGAGGTACCCGGGCACAATAAACCGTCATAAAGAATTCATGTGTATTCCTTGATCAGGGGAATACCCATGGGAGTTTTGGGGTTGAGTCTCATTACTGTGGGTTGCTAAGTTGGATGAAATTGTTGCTCCTGCATTTCCCTGAACATCATATTTATGTAGTAAAGTATGATGCTTTCGGTGGCAATTTTTACAACTCATCTTGGATGCACATTTACTTGCAAAATGGCCACTACGCAAACAATTTACACACAACTTATTCAATTGGATGGTTCTCCATCTGCTATCTACAGGCATAGTTATTAATTTTCTGCAAGTGTGGGTGGCATGCGAATCAAAGCAAACACCGCATTTACTATTTTCTAAATTTTTGTGGCCTTTCGATCTATCGGAAGAATCTCTGACATAAGTTATATTTCTTACATCTGTTTTAGTTGGGTTCTCTAAAGTTAACAAGCTTTTAGCTTGAATCTCTAAAAATTTTAGAAATTCCGTGAGATTAGGCATATTATTATGGGTAAGGGATAGTTCCCATCGCTCTTTGAGATTATCGCTTAATTTTTGAACTATGGTATAAATTATTATGTTATCCACTAAAGCATTTTGAGTAAGTTTTAAAGAATCTAGAATTCGAAGTGATTCATTGCAGGTATCTATTATATCGAAAATAGCTTTAGAGGAAGTGGAACAATTTTTCATATTTTTTAAATTGTATAACTTGCCTATTTGTGCTATGGCCAAATCCCTAATCTTATCGTAGCGAGCGCAAAGGGTGTCCCATGCATTTTTATAATTGACCTCCAAAAGAGGAAATCCGGAAATCAATTTATGGGCAGGACCCTTTACACTAGCTAAGAGATATTGCAATTTAGAAACGGCTCCCAAATCTGGATTTCGATCTATAGTTGTGGTAAAAATCTCCTTAAAAGAGAGCCACTGATCAGCTTCTCCGTAAAAGGGTTTTAATTCAAATTTGGGAAGATTGACTGTTTTTTCAAAAACATTACTTGTATTTTTATTGTTATTCTCTGAACCACCCTCGTTAATGCTTAAACTCTTAGTTAATTTATTACGTGATGTATTTATTGTGATAGTTAACGCATCCAATTTAAGGGCAATTTCATTGTATTCCTCAATTATAGCTTCCGTTTCTGTTGTATCGCTCTCAAGAACGGCGTTTTCCTGATTTTTACCTAATTCTGTACTAATACCTTGCACCTGACCATGATACAAATCTAACTCTTCTAGAGTTATCGTCTGATCATCAATTTTGGGATTTATGATATTTTTTATACGGGTAATTTTTGCTTTGAGAACAGTTTTTTGTTTCTTAATATTTTCCATTTTGAATTAATTTTAAGATAACTTTTTAATAATCTAAATATTATAACACTCTTAATATCCGTCAAAATGTTTAAACATTCTCAACATAATATAAACATGTGCATAAAATTGATAAAAAGAATAAAATAGTTAAAAATAATTAAAGAAATAAATATAGGAAACATGAATCATTTTTTTTTTTTTCAAAAGATTGCAATGCTTTAAAACCATGGTTTTCATAAATACCAAAAATGAAAACATCACTGGAGATATACTACTTATTAAATCACTTACCTTAAATTATGTAATCAGAATAAAAATAAAAAATAATATGGATAATAATATTATACAAAAATAAATAACACTAGGGTACCCCATGAGCTCATACAGACACACCAAAATAAAAGGAAAAAACATTCCGCAAAAACGGAGAAGGAAAAAAATATATATATCTCTGTATTAAAGACCTGTAGTGCGCACTTATCATGAAATAAAAACCAATGACAGCAACGATGCTATCTTTCACTGCATGAAATTTACTTTAAGAGATGCTCTGAAGAAAATCACTATAAAATCATCAACACAACTGAAGAAGATGAATTCCACTTAGAGATTGCAGTTTTCATGTTGTGAAACTTTCACTGCACCGTTGAAACAAAATGCGGATATCACTACTGCAATACTTGACTTTTAAAACGCAGAATACGTTGAAAATGATCTACATTTTGATCGATTTTAATTAAGATGATATTCTTCAAAATATAGTAGAAGAAATGGGAAGACACTTTCTATAATGGAATTGAAGAGTTAAAAGCATATCACTGCTGACAGATTCTTTGATGAGGCGAACTTCTTGTATTTACACTACTTGAAGGGGCATAGTGAACACTTTCCCAGCACCCAATTGGGGCCTCTTTGAATGTTCAATCGGAGCTTATTCCGTATCGTGTAGCACCAAGAATTCTTTTTTTTTTTTTCTTTTCTTTACTTCTCATGTTTTCCCGCTGAGCAGGTAGTATAATCCAGACGACTCATAATACTGTCACATTTTAACGAAATGACAGTATTCACTGAAATTAACTTTATTAAGTTTTATTTAAATAATCAAAAAGGTGGCAATCAATTTTCATAGCTGCTTACAGGTTAGACTTCAGATACCAAGTGGCGTAGAGGTATATCTCTGAAATTGCTCATCTCCTAGGGTTATCAGTTAAAAAGGGCCATGTGTTTCTATTAATTTAACGATAAAATGGATTAGTTGGCTACCCCGCCAAACCCGTGATTATCAGTCATTGGGCCCGTATCCAAATTGAGGGACGATTCATTACAAAAACTAATCAATAGGTCCAATCTTTATAATTTTCTTACATGTATGTATATATATGTACGTATATAAAACACTGGCGCCCGGCTAACCGAAAAGTACCAAATATTTCAGTCTTATGGCCAAAGGAGGATAAAAAAGAAGGTCATAGAGGGTCATATCTTCTCCGACCTAAACAAAGATTCTATAAAATACATTTCTTAGCATGTAAGTAGTACATAATACCCAGATACCAGGTCCATTTTTTTTCTTAATTACTTTTTTAGTGCCAGCATTTTCAATTTACAAATAGTTGGTTAATACATGACTAATGAATAATTCTTTGAATCAAGAAAGTAGTAGATTTTTAAACTTGTGTTAGACAGCAAGCAGGTACTATGAATATTTTCACATCCTTCTATTAATAATACTGAAATTATTTTATTTAGTAAAATGTGCATGTATAAAAAAAGACAGAAAAATTTCAAAGATCACAAATTAAAAGAATGCTCAACATAAGATTTAATGAATCATTAGACATAGATTCATTAATTAAATGATTTATTTAGAAATGTGTTTTATAATTACACAACAAAACAAATGACACAATTTTGATAATAAAGTATCTTAAACAGACGTTAAATCGCAAATTATCCCCTACAAATATAAGATTATGCTCTTACTGCATTATGGTTTCCTCCAACTTGCATAGCTCTTAGTTGAAGCCATGTCCAGTTTGTGTCCAGCTGAGTAGACCGCACGAATGACAGGTGAACTCCGAGAGAACGATGAACAGCTGAACAATCCATACAGATAAACACACCATACGTTACACTGGCCCATGTTGGATTTTTGGCACCACAATCGAAACACACCTATCATAAATTGTCAAAACATCCCTTTAATATCCAAGATATTAAAAAACGTTCTCAACAACATTTAAAATGAGTATATGGAAAAAGGAGTTAGTTATTAAGAAACTATATTAACTGAATTAGATAAAAAATAATATATATTTGACACAAAATGCTTTTTTTTTTCGTTTCAAGGCTGTTTTATTAAACCAGAAAGTGAAAGTTTTACTATACATGCCTAGAGTAATTTCAAAGTAAACAACATAAAAATAATCACTAAAATAAATATAAACATAATTTTATATATATATTACGTTTAATAAACTTACTTTATTCGCTTGAATACTTCTTAAGCGTTTAAACACGACAGCAATATCATTTTTACAAACTTTTTCTTCCGCCATGATGTCCTGTTGTACGACGAGTGATGACGTAAGGTAAACATAAGCAACAGCTGCTTACAGCTTACAAAATAACTGTGATAAACAAGAACCGAAAGCTTACGTAGCAAAAAATAAATAAAAAAAGAAAGAAAGTAAAAGTTCGTGAAACTATTTCATTTCAAATAATTTTAGAAATTCGATTTCTTCTTCCTTTTTCTAAATACTATTTTACAGAAACAAATCTTTAAACAAAGTCAAGCTAAATACAAAAGACTAAAGAAGCTTTCATAAAATCGTGAAGTATAAATAGCATAAATGATGGTGTGAAAGCAAAAAAAGATTGTATCCACTTTTTCTTAAAAATAGCAGCGAACGATTCTTTAACGCAAATTCTTTTAATAAAAAGTTGGCAACTATCTGTTTTGATTTGTTTGTTTACGATTTCGTCATCTGTGTGAAGCGAAGCTAAAAAACCGAGCATCGAGTCTAGGCTCAATCAATCAATTTGTGCTGTAAAATGTTGGTAGTAATTTCATTGTAATAACAGTTAATTTCTTTAAATTTAAATTATTTCTTGAAATTAACTGTTAAAAAGCATCGTAAATCTGCGTGAACACTATGTATTGTCGTACTTTAGCTCGGTATGCTTTCTTTTGCTTTCAAAAAAGAAATTTCAGTCAAAGTCAACATTTTCTACAAGCTGAAAATAACAACGGTATCAAAATAACCCAAGCCTGTGTAGATAGACTGAAAGAAATTGCCACGAACGAGCAGTTTCTGCGAGTAACTGTAGATGGAGGTGGATGTTCTGGATTTCAGTATCGTTTCGATCTTGATTCAAACATTCAAGATGACGATGAATGTTTCGAGAAAGATGGAGCCAAAATAATTGTCGATAGAATATCCTTGCCATTTTTAAAGGGATCCACTGTTGACTATCATGAAGAGTTGATAAGATCAGCATTTAGAATTACAGATAATCCCCAAGCTGGAAGTCGGTGTTCATGCGGCTCATCATTTACTGTAAAAATGTAGCACTTCTCGTTAAAAAAGGCTCCAAAGTTTTAGTAGCAACTTTATTATGTGTTTCATATATAACTCAGAAATTTTGTTTTGAATCTTTTAGTTTTCTTTTCCTTTCAAAAAGCCTGAAGGAAATAAATTTTACGAATTTTCAGTGTATGTTTTATATATTTGATTTTTTTTTGTGAACAGATGTGTTTGTGGTCGCTAAAACATTAATATAGTGACTATGTTATTATATTCACACTTTAACCTAACCTAAGGATATGCCTTTTTAAAACCGGACAACTGGTTGACGTGAGATCGTGAAGCTTATTGGTTTACTAGTATCACGGGAACTGTTAGTCAGCAAATTTTGAATTCGGTTAGATAAGAATTTGCTCCGACGCCACACTGACACTCGCATTCGGATTACTCTCTGTGCTGGTCGATGTAAGTAAAGTCTCGTTAATTTTTCCAAGATTGCGGAAAAACATCATTTTTAAATCTTTATATTATTTATAAATCAATGATTTTACACCATTTTTAAAAAGAGAAAATGATGTAAAAACATGGATTTATAAATTACATAAAGATTTAAAAACGAAGTTTTTGCGCCACTTTGAAAATTTCTTCTGATGCAATTGCTCGAATTTTAGCAGCATTCTAAATAAATCTAAACATGTGCTTTTTCAGATGAATAGTTGGTACCCTGTTTCAGACCCTAAATGGGATCATTTTATAAACATTAAATTCTTACTGGTTTTTTTTTTTTGTGTGTAAGCATTTTTAAATTATTTTTGTACATTTTTTCTATGTTACATCTTTTCTATTATTTCTTTAAATTATTTTTATACATTTTTTTATACTTTTTTTCTTTTTGGTAGTTGTGAGCGGAATTTTATCTGCATTAAAAATAATAGTTTTTGAAATATTGTTGAAATTTATAAAAAGTTTCTGGCCAGGTTTTTTCTCTTTTTTTATTGTTGAAAATGTTTTAAGAACGGGGGGTTCAGGGGGGCAGAGCCCCCTGACAATAACAAGTATTAATCTCAAAAAGGACATTTATTTAGAATGCTGCTAAAATTTGTGTAATTGTATCAGAAAAAAATTTCCAAGATGGCGCAAAAACTTCATTTTTAAATCTTTGTGTAATTTATAAATCCATGTTTTTATATCATTTTCTATCTTTAAAAATGGTGCAAAATCATTGATTTATAATTAATATAAAGATTTAAAAAGATGTTTTTCTGCAATCTTGGAAAAATTTTCATGGCGCCAAAACGGCATTTTGGCGAGATTTTTTTTTGCCAAAAATCTTCCGGCACAGGATATGGAACTCATCCCCTTTATTATGTGTTTCATATATAACTCAGAAATTTTGTTTTGAATCTTTTAGTTTTCTTTTCCTTTCAAAAAGCCTGAAGGAAATAAGTTTTACGATATATATTTGATTTTTTTTTTTTTGAACAGATGTGTTTGTGGTCGCTAAAACATTAATATAGTGACTACGTTATTATATTCACACTTTAACCTAACCTAAGTCAGGCAAGTTAACATAAGCACGTTGAAAATATCAGTCAATTCTGCAGGGTTCATACGGTACTTAAAAGTGCTTGAAAGTCCTTGAATTTTTAAAAGAAAAAAAAGGTCCTTGAAAGTGCTTGAATTTGTTTAAATTTTAATGAAGGTGCTTAATTTTCATTACTTTTCTTTATAGGAGCTTAATTTTTTTTAATTCAGATGTTCAAAGTAAAATAAGAGTTGCAAATGTTAAAAAAAAATAAAAAGTTAATTAATCAGGCATAAATATTTGGTCTGAGATCATTTTCCTTTCAGGGGGTCAGAGTACGAGCATTTGTACTTCGCTTTGTTTTCTTCTCCCTTCCCAGTTTTTACAAAAGAAAATGAAGAGGCGTGTATTTGTTGCTATTGCCGATCGCAAGATTGGAAATTCCTCCAATGTTAATCCCCTCCCAATGAACAATGGAGAAAACAGTGATGTAGACCACATAAACTGTTAAAGAAAAAGAGGCTGAAGTTTTAGATTAAAAAAAAATAGAAAATGCAGTTAAAGAGCTTAAATTGTGAAAAAATGTATATTTAAGAAGATGCAATAAATTATTCATGCTGAAATATGCAAATTTTTCTATTTTGTGAGTGTTTAATATACCTTTTTGAAAAGGATTTAGTGGATGTTTTCAAATTAAGGCAAGTTGTGAAAAAATTCATTTAGTTTTTATAAAATTTTAAGTTGTATATTAATTAGGGGTGATTCTGTTCCGAAAATATAAGGCATTCATTTCTGAAAATTAAAAAATCGGTCATTAATCAGAAAATTCAGACATAAAATATCGCGAATTTCGACAAATAGTCACCGAAAAAAATTAATTTTGTCAATCGTTTGCAGAAAAATCATGAATTTCGGCAAAGGATCGCGGGGAAAACGCAAAATTCTTCAAAGAATCGCAGAAAAAATGCAAATTTTGTCAAGGTATTGTGGGAAAAATGCAAATTTCGTCAAGGTAATGTGGAAAAAATGCAAATTTCGCCAAGGTAATGTGGAAAAAATGCAAATTTCGTCCAAGAATTGCGGAAGAAACCAAAAATTTTGTCCAAGAATCAATGAAAAAACCAAAAATTTCGTCCAAGAATCGCGAAAACACACACAAATTTCGTCAAAGGATTGCAAAAAAATCCCCACAAATTTCATTGAAAGATCGTGAAAACACCCACCAATTTTGTCAAGATCGTGAAAACCCCGTAAATTTTGTCAAAAAATCGCGAAAACCTCATAAATTTTGCAAAAGATCGCGAAAAAAAATGTAAATTACGTCAAAAGGATCACAAAAAAACACACCTTTCATCAAAAGATCGAAAATAAAATGCAAATTTTGTCAAAAGATCATGAAAAAACTGCAAATTTCGTCAAAAGATCGCAAAAAAACACAAATTTCGTCAAGGGATTGCAAAAAAAGAAAAACCCACAAATTTTGTTAAAAGATCACGAAAAACACAAATTTCATTAAAGGGCCATGGAAAATATGCATAGTTAGTGACGGGAGTGTTTCCCCCCTCCCTGCTGTAACTTTTCAGAAAATTTGCTGTGAATTTCAGAATTTTTTTTTTTACTCAGAATCACCCCTGATTAATATCATAACAACGCAAAATTATCAAGTGTCTACTTTGTCTAGCGTTAGCACAAATGACTTTCAAAGTAGAATGCAAAAAGATTTTATTTATTTTTTGAAGACTTTCTCATAACACGTCACATTTAAGCCTTCGCTACTGTATGTTATGTATGGCATTCGACTAAAAACATATATGAAAATGAAAAATAACTTTTTCTTTCTCTAGATACTTTTGTCGTATGGTATTTTGTAAAATTAAAATTTTCATTTCTGGAAAGGTGCTTGAAATTTGGGTAAGGTGCTTGAATTTTATCATGAAAGAGAGTATGAACCCTGGTTCTGCCATTCATTCGATTCATTGTCCATGTTGGAAAGTAGAGACATCTAGGATCCAAGTAAGGCAAAATCTAAAATTAAAATATAAAACTATGAAAACATTCAAAAAATGCAAAAATGCTTCACTAAAACACATTACTAAATAGGTGTGATAAAATATACAAATGGTTTTCAAAATTAAAAACACTAGATGTTAAAATTATATATAAAAATAATATAATTTTAACATCTAGTGTTTTTAATTTTGAAAACCAGTTGTATATTTTAGCACACCTATTTTAGTACCTAATGTGTTTTATTTTAGTGAAGCATTTTTTGAATGTTTTCATAGTTAGTAACCAAAGCTGAATCTTGGATTCCAAAATAGACTATTTATAAAGTGAATTTATCAATACTAAAATTAAAAATCTTGTGAACAACATTTTGCACCCCTCCCCCCCCCCCCCTCCCTCCCAAGTGGGCCCAGTGCAGGTGCACCATCTGCACCTGCCTAGTTATGGTACTGATTTGGAAGGTCAGAATGAAACAAATAATAGTGTTCTAAAAATAAGAAAATTTCTTACTTTTAAACATTTAACTTTACATTGCTTGATTATTTTATTGCTTTGCTTCTCTTCAAATTTCTAGCATCCTATATATCAATGATTCCCAAACTTGGAACAGATGTGTTTCTTGTCTGCAAAATGAACTTGGTGATTTTTTTCCAAAATGCCATTTTTGAAAATGATCGTCAATCTGAAACCCCGAGATAAACCAATATGGCAGTTACTTTCAATCCTAAAGTGATTTTATTGGCACTTTAAAAAAGTTAATATTTTAAAGTTTTGAAACTGATAGCCATATTTCAAAACACAATTTTTTCTTAGTTTCATAATTATGACCAATTTCAATAACGACATTTTCATCACATTAACATACTTAAACAATACAGTAATTAAAGAAATATTAAAAATTGCAAAAGTAAGCTTCAATTTTAATAAATTTAACATCTAAATATAGAAAATCAGACCATAAAATTCAGTTAATAAGAAATAGTAAAGTAAAGAAATATTACTTAAATTATGCTGACAAATTTTTAAATAAGTTAAGAGTCCTAGATTTTTTTAAAAAGAGAATAATTCTGATTTTAAGGAATTTTATATGTAAAAATATCTATATACAGGATATGAAAAAAAAAAGAACAAGTATAAAACGAGATTGAAAAAATTTATAACCCCAAAACAATACAGCAAGGTATTGTTGGCCAAAAATCGGGGTTGCCACAAATAACAGTTCATTGTCAAAATTTTCTTTTTTTTCCAGGGTAATCTAAACTGTTTCACGTGTGGTTTAAACAAACTGGTTTTTTTTTTTAGAACAATTCAAATATAATATTTTCTCTTTTTTTGTAATTTAAAATGTTTTAAATTATTGGATATAAATAAATTCTACTTTTAATTTTTTTCTCTCATTAGTCAATATATGATAGCCATAGTGAATATTGGTCATGTTTGTATGTGTCTAGGATAAAAATTAGCATGCATTGAGGAACATATCTGATGCTCTAGAAAGTTATCTTAAACCGTGATCAACGCATATAAACATGTGAAACTAACAAAACTGGAATATATATAAGAACATGAGTTTCAAAACTCGCCTTATCTAGAAAATTAAATTTTGGTATATCATGAAAAACCTCTAACTGCGTCCATTGGTTTAAATTGTAAATCATTGTAAAGATTTTAGAATGTCAGAAATACAGGTTAAAGTTAAAACTATTTTTTTGCAGATTGTAGAGTTTTTTCGGTCCAGGTTTACAAATAAAATAGATTGAGAGAAAAAACACGATTTTTTAAATTTTAAATAAGGAGAGTTTTGAAACTCATGTCCTCATATATGTATATATAGTAGAATCCAACTAATCCAAAATTCCGCTTAATCCGAACCGATTTTATTTTAGAAAATTGTACTTAAAGACTTAAGAGATTAACTGAAAATATTGAATTATTGTACTAAAAACAAATAAGCACTTTTTGCACTTTTTACTACGAAATTTTCCTGATTACAGGATGAATGTTGGAAAAAACGTGTAGAAGTTAGAATTAAACCAAAAAAATGGCAGTAAAGCATGTTTTTTATTCTTTAAACAGCTTGAATCGAAAAAAAAATATTGAATAATGTAAAAGTACAACATATGTACATACATGAATATAAAATGAAAACATGCACTGTAGGCCTACTCGTAGAAGCCACCTTAAAAAAATCTCGAATATCAGTTTATCTGCCAGTCACTATAAAATTATTTTTTTAAATGCAAAAAGCATTTAATTCAGATGATAAAAATTTATTTTTCTTTTCAACAGCTTGATTTTGCAAATTATCTACAGAAATGTTTCGCCACCTCTCCACCACCCTCCTCCTTGATGTAGTGACTGAGCTATTTATAGATTCGCGATTTTGTACCTTTTGTAATGAGTTGTTACGTAATTTCTTATTCTGAAGTTCCATTAGATTATTTAAACATAAAGAGTGATTAAACAAGCAATACCTTTTTTTCTGAAAGTCGTGCCGGACCTTAGGATGCCGGCTTAGAGGATGTTCACTGTACTACTGAGTACTTATAAATAACTTACATTTTCTTTTAGCAAACACCTTTTTCTTTTCTATTTTTATCAGAATTTCAGGTAATCTGAATGGACACCGGTCCCAATTAGTTTGGATTAGCAGGTTCTACTGTATATTCAACATTTAGAACAAATATTTTGATTCTAAAAAAATGCAAATTATTTACAGCAATTAATAACATAACATTGTATGAGTTTATATCTTTAAACAAAAATCTATACAAACAAACCTAGAGTAGGGGATTCCGCTCCTCTCATCAGTGCACTTACAGTTTAGTCGTTTTCTACAAACAAACCTCATGATTTTATGTTTATTAAATTAAAAATCTTTCCAAACGAACCAAAGAGTCCCTGTTACAGTAATGATTACCAATTTAATTTCTGACATTAAGATATATTAAACTTACAATACTGACCAAAAGTTCTTGAGAATAATTAAATAATATAGAGCACAATTCTCTGAAACAGGGAAATGATATCTTCAAAGCCACTGAGAGGGAAAAAATCTCTAGTATCAAATATCTGTTGATTAGTGCCAAGATAGCGTACACAATATTACATAGTACTACTACATTTGGATACAACCCCTCATCTTTTTTGCTTTCTTTTGTTATGGATTTTGAGCTTATTCTATCGACGAAAATTTTCAGAATTTTCAAGCTATGATTTTGAGACTTTCAGAAAAGTTGCTCTGTATACTTAGCTAATAATAATCACATTACATTTTGATTGCATTCGTGCATGCACAGTGAAACATTTTTATTGTTTTTTAATTCTGATTGCAGGGTATTGTGTACAATGCTGTTTGTCATATTTTTTGAAAAGAACTTTTTTTATATTAAGAACACTGCAAATTATAAGCAAAAAATTTGGCGAAATTTGGGACTGTTTTTATAAAAACCTTAATTTCTGTACGAGTATACATGCTATCCTCATAAAAATAAACACAGTTTATTACAATAAGCCACTTAATCATAATCTCCAGTTTGAATGCTTTTGCTACATTAGTTTTTACAGGATTATCCAAAAGATATTCATTCTTTTTCAATTTGTTGACGGTCCCCAATGGGGTTTCTGGGAAAAATCGTCGCAGAAATATATGACCTATACAATACTGTTTACATACCTGGAGTTTCAGGTTAATTCCTCATGTATTTTTCTAGATATTTAACAAAACGTCTAAAATTGCAAGTGGCCAGTCACCTTTGGCCATATAGTGTAGAATTAAACTTTGGAAAATATTTTTTTAAAGTTGTAAATATTAATAATAATTAATAAGATATTAATTTCAAAAAAACATCGTTAGAAAGAAAAAGGTAACCAGAATAAGAGGATTTATTTATTAAAAAGCAGAAAAACCAACGTTTAAAATGCACAAATAATATATGAAAAGCAGCAAACAGCTGTTTCGAATCTACTAGCGAGATTCTTCTTCAGTGCAAAAGGAACAGCGTGCTAGAAAAAGCAAGGCTGAGCAAAAAAGGCTTGCACAAAGGCTTTATTTGCTATTTTTATAAAGATTTATTTATTATTTTTATTAGCCCCCGGGACGGTATGCTATTTCTTTCTCCCAGCTTATTTTGTCTACAAAAATAACGTTGCCTTGTAGAAGCTAGCAATAAACAAAGCAGATGTATCATTGTGCGATTAAATGCTGTATAACAATTTTTTTCATTTCTAAGCATCGCACATTTTCAATTTTTATACCATCATATTGGAAAAAAAAAGTACTTTTAAATGCAATTTGTTTGAAAACTGCATCTCCATTTATTTTTGAAATATTAATTTTTTTGTAGTTTTTAGCACCATTTGTTTAATTTTGGCAACTCAAGTACTCCATTTATATAGAAAGTAAAGGGAAAATAGTTGAAAAATAGCAATTACAGTACAGAACCATTTATCCGGAATGCTTGGAGTCAGATGTATTCTGGATAACTGGTTTTTCCAGTCAACTGGTTGTGCATTAAAGCAGCCTACATGTGATAATTTTTGTTTAATATGTATGGTTGTGGCATTATTTCTGATTTTAAATTATTAGATTACTTGGATTAAAAATCAATGCAAGAAAGATCAAAAGTTAACCAGAGTTTAAAAGTGGGTAATTTATAGGAATCCCTTAGGAACAAAAATCCTTCTGTTTCCTCTGCATTTAAATTAAAACATCTAAAATACAACTAAATATGTTTTCATTTCAAATACCATATGTTTTCATCAAATTATACAATTGTTTCAAGCAAAGCCTATGTCAAACTGGCAGTGTATGACACCTTTTCTGCAAAGATTCTGAAATCTGTCTATCAGAAATATCATTCCGGATAAATGGTTCCATACTGTATATCTTTTTGTTGCCATTTTCTCATAACAACCGAAAGAAAATGTAATTAAAATACGTGCTATTTTGAAAAAATATAAACGAATAATTTCTGTTAGAACATGGAGCTATTATAAACTATATTTAATTTTAAGTATCTGTAGACGCTTTCAGTGTGACGTCAGTCATGACGTTTTGGTTAGAAACTGATACAAACGGTTGCTATGCGTCATTTCTTTTTAAATACAAATTGTGGAAAATATTACCAGTACGTATCAAGTATTAAAACACTTAGATGTGGGATATAGATATAAGATATAGCTGCAACACACAAACAAAATAGAAAATACAACATAGCAACCGTTTGTTTGGGGTCAGTTTCCAACCAAATCGTCATGACCGACGTCACGACTGAAATTGTCTATATTAATGTTACAAACAAATGAATGCCTATGAATCATTAGATAGCCTTTTGAGTTTTTTAATGGCGGCATCTTTTTGCTGCATTTGTGTATTATTTTGCGATAGTGACATCCTTATGCATGTAGATGTTTAAGAGTGGATTGTAAATGTGGAATTCTTAAGCAGATGCAAATGACGTCATTTTACATAAAAATGTGTGCTTTAAGTCTTAAAATTGAAATAGGTTTTGTACTATTTATATATACATTTTTTTTTTTTCATCGGGGGCAGAGTTGGGCAGTATCGAAAATACATGTATTTGAAATACATTTTCAAAATACATTTGTATCTTGTATTTTGTATTTTAAACCGATAAGATCAAAGTATTTTTGTAATGTATTTTCTGATGGTTTTACAATGTATTTTGTATTTTGAAAATACTCAAAATACATTTTTCCAAATTTCGAACTGCCATGTTTAAACCGCACAGAGAAAAGCTGAGATTCATTAAAAGGAAATATGGGACTATCTGTTTTGATTAGTTTTCAAATTCTGTTCTGGAAGTTAATATAAACACACTTTTCGACTATTGCTGAGACAAGGAGGTTGATGAATATGATGTTTTGATACAGTAAACGTATTCTTGCTGATTAGTTACAAAAATAACTTTTATATAGCTTAATGTTGCTGTGAGAATTACAAGAAAGAAAAAACATGTATTGTGATAGACCGGAAGGATCTTAAAGAGTTGCGCAGGTGCAGCGCTCTATTACCAACAGTTGCCCATTGGCTGACCACACATATAAGGAGCTTAATTTTTAATTTCTGGTGTAGTAATTATATTTAAAAATATCGAAAAAGGATTTTTTAAAAATTCGCATGTTTCATTCATTAATATAAATTTTGTTAGACAGTAACCGCAAGAAAATTGCCACAATGAACTTTTAAAGGAACGATTTGACTATGAAAAAATGAAATTTATCTTTGCAAATTTTGCATTCGAATTATTCCTACTTTTTATGAATATTTTATAAGTACTTTCTTTTGACGAATGTAAGAGCTTTCATATTTTTTCTGCTCTATATTAAAAGTTTCAAGACTTTCATAGTAAGTGCAAATGATTTCTTATTTCTTTGCGCTTATATATGGTTTGATATTTTAACTGAGTGTTTTAATTTTAAAACTACTTTATATGAATAATAATAATAATAATACGAATAATAATAATAATTCAACCTGTGTTAAAAATTATCTAATTTTTTCCTTTATATTTTTGCATTCAGTAATACATATTTTAAATTTCGTATGCATTATTTCTAAAATGCACCATAATCGAAAAGTTATGCCCCAAATATTTTATTAGTGGAAGGCCTAAAAAATCTTGCGTAGTTGGGAGCTCTTATTAAACATACGCGCATTATATAAAAATAAGAAAATACATTTAAACACATTTAAACAATTTCATCCGGTCCGGTGTCATCATACATATAAGATTATTATAAAAATATGTTCTTTTGTAGACATATACTAAGAAAGACTGATTCTAGACTAATTTGTTTTTACATTCTTCTAATAAATAAGAAAAAGTATTGGAATCGAGAAAATTTTCGACTTTCGTTTTTTGCTTGATTTACACGTTTCGGGATGTCTTGAACGCGATTTAACTATTTTTGGGAAATGTGTGTCTGTCTGTTAGTCTGTGTGAGACACAATTTTTGTGGCCCTACAATCTCAAGAATTAATGCATGGAGTTTAATAATAATCAAACTTCAGATTAAGATACACCTAGGTATAACTTAGTGTTGTGTTTATATCGCCCAACAGGTGGCACTGATATGCATAATAATTTTATTCCATGATAGCTATATTGTAAGAACCAATATACAGAATTTCATTTAACTGCATATAGGCCTGAACAGAAATACTTGCCGATTAACTTTTAGTGTATATCGGTCAGCAGGTGGTGCTGCTATGCTGGGTTTTTCATGATTTCCGCGATAATTATATCCAAAAAACTAATGGACAAAATTTAATCATATTATTTTAGATCTTCAAATAAATTAATGCTGATAAAATTTGGGGTGCATCGCTCAAGAGGTGGCGTTGTTATGCTGCGTTTTCATTATTATTGTAACATGTACGTAAAAATCTTGTTTTTTTTTGTTTTTTTTTCTCCTTCCATGTCAAAATGATCATATTTGTAAATTAAATTTAAATGAAATAAGTACCACGTAGATTAAAGGTACCTTTTTAAAATAAATTTTTTGGTTCGTAGTGTTGATTTTAAAAAAATCTGAAGTTGTCAGGTGTGCCGTGAGAGCTGTATCTCAAGAACTAGAGTACGGAATTTCACCAAACTTCATCATATTCAGTTAGTATGAATGACATTTTGGTGTACATCGTCCTACACATGATTTTTTTTATCTGTGTTGTGTTATTTTTTTAGGATTTTTGAGATTTTTATATCTCTGCACCTATTGAATAGAATTGCACCAAACTTTTTATGCTTTTTCTCAAAATCAATACTGTCTCAATTTTGGCTTAGGACACTCAGTAGCCGGCGGTGCTATCCTATGCCTCGTGAAAGAGATTCCTGATCGGATCCACAATCTAGAGGTCTGCACGGGTCGGAATTTACAGACCCGGCCCGTTTATATTTTCACAGTTCACGACCCGGTCCGTAAAAAAATCAGTGAAAATAGGCCCGGCCCGCGGAAAAATCAATTGAATGAGGCCTGACTCAATTTCTAAAAAAAAATCATATTTTTCAAAACACACAATTAAGATTCTTTTAAAGAATACTGCATACATATTTATGGGATAATTTTACAGTATATTTTAAAATTACTATGCGTTCACACACAAATGCGAAAATACACAATAGCAACATTAATGGTTACTTAGAGTCTTAGACGTTTCAACATTCAAATAAAGATTCATTAAAAATGTAGTTTAGAATAAAAGAAAAAAGGAGGGTTAAAAACAGGATAATTTTTGAAGCTGTATAATAAAAAGCAGATTTGTGAAACTATATTTCTGCCATTTAATAAGGCTTTTCTCAAATCCATAGGAGCTTTCTGACACATTTCTGAATTCATTTCTTTTCGGAAACGCATAAGATTGGCAGGTGTTCTTATTCAGAAACTATGTAATCGAATAACGTTATCATTTTTTGATAAAGGCAATATATCGTTGAGAAAATACTGTCAAAGTTAAAGTTTTGAATGGAATTTCCAGAAGCAATAGCACAGGAAAGGAAAAAAACCTGCAGTCACGTGACAAGAATCTCTTATATCTCGATAAGTAATTTATTTATAAAATTAGAAAAAACGTTTTTCGATTCCAAATCCCTTCAATAGTCAGGCCTGTCAATTTTAAGCCTTTACAGTAAAAAATTAGTCAGGAAATTTCTCATTGTTGAGCAGTGAATTTGAGAACCACCTTGAGGTATATTTCCAAAGATTCCGTTAAGAGAAGTTCATTATCGTTATTAAAATTTTTACACAACATATTGCCTTCTCTACACAACACATCCTGAGAACAATAAAGTCCAGTTCAGGCCCTGTTTGAATATGTAAAAAAAAAAAAAAAAAAAAAAAAAAAAAAAATGCAAGCCTGATCTCAGCCCGGCCCGAGTCTGCTGAAAAAATTAAGCCGTGGCTCAGACACCGTATAACTGTCCGATACTGATCTCTACGCTGGACATGTTACATTTCTGTATTGATGTTGTCAAACTAGCATCGGCTCGTAACGCACATTTATACTTAATACTTATTCTCGCGAAAGTCACATTCATGGAAAATGGCTCGTATTTTAAAGGCTTCGATTAAAGTTTTATAGCGGCCAGGTAGGCCCGCTTCATTTCTTTTATCGGCCCTGCCCATTTATTTTCTTTCTCGGCCTGGCCCGTTGAAAAAATTGTTCTAATTCTATCGACCCGGTCCGGTTGAAAATTCGCCTTCATTTTGCTGGCCCGGCCCGCGGACCGGGCCCATGCAAACCTTTACCACAATCAATTCATGCAGTTATTTCTACTGAGTAACTCTAACTACCTTTAAAGAGTAGTTTATTCATTATTAGTTATTCTTGCAACTTTCATACACTTTTAAGCCCATTGTTGCTCCAATCTTACAGTTTTGTTTTTGTTATCTTTTGTTGAGTTTTAATTAATTTTGCTTGAAATTTATAATTTCTAAAAATTTAATCAGTTTTGTAAGTCAGCTTTGCATTTGACTAGTGCAATTTAATGCACAATCTTTTTTTTTTTTTTTTTATGTATTTTGTATTTTAAATGTATTTTCAAAATACATGTATTTTGTATTTTGAATTTTTGAAATTTGGAAAGTATTTTGTATTTTGTATTTTAAGTTGAAAAAACAATGTATTTTGTATTTTGTATCGAAAATGGTTTTTCGATGTATTTTGCCCAACTCTGATCGGGGGTGACACTAAATTCTGAAAAAGCAGAATTCCTGTTTTCTAGTAATTCATTTTTGTTTGGAAACACGTGAAATAAGCAGATGTTATTCAAAAATTATGTAATCGAAAGACGTTTTTAATTTTTTATATTTTTTTCTGTACTTTCATCCTGGATACAACAATTTCAGATTGCAGAAAACTTAAAAACTGACTCAACTTGAAGTGCAGTAAAAAGGTTCTGTGAAATAGTAAATATTAATGGTTTTTTTAAACGAAAGATACCATTGAAACTGGCAAGGTAAAGTGAAAATTTACTGTTTTCTTTTTTTAAGTCTATGCGGGTCCAGTGATCACGATTTTAAAATGCAGAAAAAACTAATGCTATGCTTTTATGTTCTATCTCCATGAAGGGCTGGAGCTGCACAATCAGTAGAAGGAAGGAAGCTCACCATTTGGAGATGTTCATGATGGTTTTTAATTAATATCTCGGCTAATTATCAAAACAGGGAAAATCTGATCCTCTCGTGCATTCAGACCTGCCTTCTTCTATCCTCATCCAAATTTTCAGACCTCTACACACAGTTATTTCTCTAACTATCGCAGCTACACAGACAAACATCTTTCTTTTCTTAATATAGAGAATTGATGCAAGTTTTTAAATGTGACAAGTGTTCTTTTTCACTCTTGCATTTTATGTTTGATTTTACTAAAGTACAGGCGTAAGTCATTTTCAACATTTAATATATTTTAGAATTTTGTTTTTAAAACAGTTCATGAGATGAAAAACCCACTTTACTGACTCACTTAGTTGCCCTGCATTGTTTGCTGATTGAGAACATAAACTTACTGCATATCGCCTCTTTATGTATCCTCAAGGGATACTTATAACATATTTTGGTAAATTCTACTATATATTAAAATACATTTTTTTTTTTTTTTTTTTTTTTTTTATGATTGAAATGAACATATCTGAGCATGCATGACATCTACATGTATTGTAGGTTCTTCTGACCTGGATTTTTCAAAGAAAATACGTATTTAAATTACCACACCTTTCCAATTTAAATTGCCCTACCTTGTGTACAAAGTGTTAGACTGAAAATACATCCAGAATCTGGTAGATTATTCATCTCTCTTATGGTCTAACGTTTTTGAAAAAATATAAATATTTATAGTTTAAAATAATATTTTTGGGAATTTGGGGAAATTTTCATTTTTTAAGAGTTTTTATGGGGATAACTTTTTAAACACTTTATTGTATCTTTTTGTAATTGTTAGAATTAGTTTTTTTTTTTTTTTTTTTTTTTTTTTTTTTTTTTTTTTTATTCCCAGCATTTGACATTTCCACTCTCAAAATGTATAATTAATATATATACCAAGTGCAGCGCCAAAATCCGGACAAAATTCAACTTGAATTCCCGCCGTGTGGTAGAGATCTGCACGGGCCGGCCGGGCTCAGACCGATTTTCATTCACAGCACTCGGACCAGGCCCGGGCCATACTTTTTTCTGAAGGCTCTGGCCAGGTAGGGCCTAATTTATTTTTTCCGTACAGAGCCTGGACTGGTTTCATTCCTAGTCTTCACGGCCCAAAATTTTCAGTCCTAGTTTACCCAGCCCATATGAAAATCATTGTCTCAGCGTGGCCTGGTCCATTCAAAGGTCAGTAAAATTAGACCTGGCCCAAAAATTTTTGCAAAAAATGCATACATTTTTAATTTGCTATTATTCTACACTTAAACATTAAAATTTATTCTTTTTAAAGAATAGTAGATTTCTATGCTTATTAAAATATAGCTAAATTAAAATCTAGTAAAACCAGAGGCGGATTAGCCACTACTCGGGCCCTTAGGCTTGACTTTTTTGCGGGGCTCCTCCCTCTTTCAAAGAGATATAGACCAGATAATTCAATACACATGTCTGCTCAATTATCTCATAAACCACTTATGAAGGAAACATACTTCTATTCACAAAAAGTATAGAAATTAAGTAAAGTTTTTAGATATGGCATTTGTTTTACCTATTAAAATTCTAAATTTAATTTTGATACAGTCTCTGGATCTTATAGGTTATATTAAGAAAAATGTTTTTTGTCTGAGATAAACAAAAGAAAACAAAAAAAGGATAAGAAAAAATCTATTCTTTTACAACCAAAACTTACCAAATTATGGATTTTATGTAACTTCAGTGTTTTCTACCACTAGAAACGAAAAGAAGTGTTATTTAGTACAGGTAAACGGCAAACATCGAAATTTCATAAAATTCAAAATATTGTAATTTGGTAAGTTTTAGTCGTAAAAGAATGCTATTTTTTAAAAAATACTCTTCTTAGATGGAGGACAACATTCTTTTAGGATATAGGGGCCTTACTTGTCTTGAAATTCCTGAAAAATGAAAAACGTCCTAAAATATGATGATAACCTGCCCTGAAATTTCGCGCAGTAACAGTCATGATTTTTCCGTAAATTCCAGTTCAATCCCGCGAATCATTTATTTTTGCAAAATTCTACAAAATCAGTATTTTGGAAATAATAAGTGCATAGGAGGAAAAAAAATATGAGCCAGAAAGTAGTGAAACATTTTGTCATCTAATGATAAAAAAACTGATAAATTTCGTCAAATGGTCACAGGAAAAAAATAGGGAATTTGTCAACTGGATAGGAAGGAAATCATCGCGAATTTTGTTAATCGATTGTTGAGCGATTTCCGCGGAGTAAAAAAAAAAAAAAATCGCGTTGATGTGCGCTGCGTAAACGGCCGAGAATTTCATCAAACGATCCATGAATAAAATTGCCGATTCCGGCTAATCATTCAGCAAAAAATCGTGACTTTCGTTAAACAACTGCGGAAAAACTCGCGATTTCGTCGGAAAGTCACTTAAAATAATCGCAAATTTCGCTGAACAAATGCAGAAATTAATTACGAATTTCGTGAAACGATTGTGAAAGAAATCACAAATTTCTTCAAACGATCGCGGGAAAAAAATCGCAAATTAAAAGTAGAGTAGCGTTCGGACTACAATCTACATTAATTAATAATTTTCAAGATTCAACAAATGACTTCTCTTTTGCATTAAATGTTAGCTCAATGTGAAAAGAAAAGCCGAAAAAAAAAAAAAAAAAAAATCTTAGCAGAGGGGATACTTCTGGGCTCTTAGGCTTCAGCCTAATGGGTAATCCGCCTCTGAGTAAAACCGCCTCTGTGAAAAAGGACTTGCCTATCACGGACAGGGTTGTAAAAAACCGGTTTTTTTGTTAAAAACCCAGCCCGGGCGGGTTTTATTAAAAAACCCGGGTTAAATGGACAATTTCCCCCGGGTAAATTGGGTTAAAATGCCAAAATGTGGAATATGATTCCACCTTCCTCCCAAATAATAATCTTCAGTTTGCCACTGTATAAGGAAAACTGGAAAAAGTGAGGAAATTTAAAAATGAATATTAAAAACAAGAAATTTTACTAAATTTTGGTACTTTGCAAAATTTATCCGTTGAAATTTTGAAAATTCTCAGAGGAATTACTCAGGGAAAGTTTAATTTTTTGCTTATAGTCCAGGCAATAGGGATTTTTTTAATTTTTTGCTTATAATCCAGGCAATAGGGAATTTTACCTAGCAAAATTAATGGTAGTTCTGGAAATCGGCTTACTATATGTTTTTTGGGTCGCTGAATTCGAATTTGTAACTTAGCACCAAAATTTCCCCCGGCAACCCCCCCCCCTTTAAATTTTGGTAAAAAAAAAAAAAAAAACCAAAAAAGGTTTTTATTAAAAAAATCAACTTTTTTATTGTTTTAGTGGAAAAGTATCTAGAAATTCTGAAAGTAGACAAAATTTGCGGCAAATTAGATATATGACATTATGACTTAGGATGAAGGGGGAGGGGGGATCTGACTCGGAACAGACGCGCGGTGCTGTGTGGGCTAAGTTGCGCAATTCCACTTAACCACTCACACCTTTACATTCTCCCTCCCATCTCCCCTCCGAACATTCCTTATAAGGTTTACGTTAAGTTTTTTGGGTCGCTGAATCCGACTTTTTAACTTACCCCCAAAATTCCCCCCAAAATAGTTGTTATTAAATTAAATTTCTTATTGTTTTAGGGGAAAAGCATTACGAAATTCAAAAACTAGTCAAATTTGCAACAAATAGGATATATGACATTATGACGTAGGATAAACGGGGAGAGAGGGGGCTGCCCCGGAACATTCCCCGCGCGCTTTTCTCAAAAACCAAATTTTTTCAAAAAATGAATTTTTTTTTTTTTTTTTTTTTTTTGGGGGGGGGGGGGGGGGGTTGCCGGGTGAAATTTTGGTGGGAAGTTACAAATTCGGATTCAGCGACCCAAAAAACATAAAGTGAGTCGAAATCCAGAACTAGTATTAATTTTGCCAGGTAAAATCCCCTATTGCCTAGACTTCATAACTTAGTGCACGTAGCGCCGCAGTGCATATTCAGAGGCAGCCCTCCCCCTTCCCGTTCATCCTACGTCATAATGTCATATATCCTATTTGTTGCAAATTTTGTCTAGTTTCTGAATTTTCGTAATGCTTTTCCTCTAAAACAATAAGAAATTTAAGTTAAAGACAACTATTTTGGGCGGAAGTTAAAAATTCGGATTCAGCGACCCAAAAAACTTAAAGTAAACCTTATAGAGAAAGCTCAGAGGGGAGATGGGAGGGCGAATGTAAACGTGTGAGTGGTTAACTGGAATTGCGCAACTTAGTTCGCGCAGCACCGCGCGCATGTTCCGAGGCAGATCCCCCCTTCCCCTTCATCCTAAGTCATAATGTCATATATCTAATTTGTTGCAAATTTTGTCTACTTTCTGAATTTCTACATACTTTTTCCCTAAAACAATAAAAAAATTGATTTTTTTTAATAAAAACCTTTTTGGGTTTTTTTTTTTTTTTTTTACCAAAATTTGGGGGGTTTGCCGCGGGAAATTTTGGCGGGAAGTTAAAAATTCGGATTCAAAGACCCAAAAAACATATAGTAAGCCTTTTTCCAGAACTACCATGAATTTTGCTAGGTAGAGCCCCTATACGGTCTCTAGCCTGGACTATTAGGAAAGCGCAAGGAATTCGATTGCCGATATATGTGGCAATCCTGATCTCAATTAGTACAATCTTTGTGAACACTTCATAGTCTAATAGATGGGAATGACTTCAGTATTAATAAAGATCTCAATATTTTTCTCTGTTCTTAAAATACATATATAATATATGATCCCATTAATTTAAATAACAAACAAATTTTAAATTGCAAAGCTATCAATTGTGCGTTATTTAATAATAAAATATAACTTAAAAAAAACTTGCTCCTTTGAAATTATCATAAGATTAGCAAATGTTAATAAAAAATATCTTACAACAAAAATTTTTCTTATATGTATATACAGGGTGTCCACTCTCTCTCAACGGTGTCCAATGGCTAATTCCTAAACCTTGGTCATAGACATATAGTTCCAATTACAAAAATATTTTAATTTGAGGCTAAGAAATATTTAAAAAGCGATTTGGGTCAATAAAAACATTTCTTAAAACATTACGAAATTTAAGTTTTTATACGGTCTCCGGTCCTATAAGTTATATTTAGTAAAATTTTCCTACACTGACAAGACAGACAAAAAAAAATAATAATAATAATAATCCCGTTCATATAACACTTTTAGGTAGCTTTCTTTACAAAAAGCTACCTATTGCAGCCGTTCGGAGGAAAGCGATTTCAAAAAATTTTGGTATATTTTCATCGATCATGACCCCCAGACCCCGAAACCACCCTCCGTTCAAAATTTATATATATATATATATATATATATATATATATATATATATATATATATATATATATCAATATATATATATATATATATCTGACCTATGTCACACTGTAACTCTCGTATTTATGAACCGATTTGGATGTAATTCGGTGTGTACATAGTACATACCAATGTCTCGACCGAGTTCGTTGGCCAGCTTCATCCGCCATTTTGTTTCAAAATGGCGGTTATTTAAAAATTTTTAAAAAATTTAAAATTTAAAATGTGGTACCAAAAATTTGAAAATGGAAAAATATTTTTTTCTTATGTATTTGACCTTTATACAAAGACTCCGTAGCAGTTTTTGTTTCGTCTATATCTTAAAAAATTGCTGAGTTATAGCATATTGAATTTCTAGCGAAGCTGACATTTTGAAACGTCCTCAATTTTGTCACGCGATAAAAGGCGTATTTATGAACCGATTTGGATGTAACTTCGTTTATACATAGTACAGACAAATGTCTCGACCGAGTTCGTTGGCCAGATTCATCCGACATTTTGTTTAAAAATGGCGGCCATTTAAAATTTTAAGAAAAATTTAAATTTGAAATGTGGTACCAAAAAATTGAAAATTGAAAAAATGTTTTTTTCTTATGTGTTTGACCTCGATAAAAAGATTCGGGAGCAGTTTTTGTTTCGTCTATATCTTAAAAAATGGCTGAGTTATAGCATTTTGAATTTCTAGCGTGGCTGACATTTTGAAACGCCCTGATTTTTGTCACGCGATAACAGGCGTATTTATGAACCGATTTGAATGTAACTTGGTCTGTACATAGTACATACCAATGTTTCGACCGAGTTTGTTGGCCAGCTTCATTCGCCATCTTGTTTCAAAAGGGTTGCCATTTTAAAAAAAAATGTAATTTAAAATTTAAAATGAGGTATTAAAAAATTGGAAAATGAAAAAGATTTTTTTTATGTGTTTGGCCTTGATACAAAGATTCTGGAGCAGTTTTTGTTTATGAAAATTTGTTCTTTTGTTTATATCTTAAAAAGTGGTTGAATTATAGCACTTTGAATTTCTTTCATGGCTAACACTTTGAAACGATCTTGTATTTGTCTCGCGATACCACACGTATTCGCCTATTTCGATGGAAGAAGGCATGTGGATAGTATACATCAATATCTCGACCAAGTTCGCTGGCCAGCTTCATCAGCCATCTTGTTTCAAAATGGCGGCCATTAAATTAAAAATTATATATTTAAAGTGAGGTGCAAAAAAATTAGAAATTGAAAAAGGTTTCTTTCTTAAGTATTTGACCTTAATATAAGGATTCAGGAGCATTTTTTGTTTGTCTTTATCTTAAAAAATGGCTCATATATAGCAGTTTCAATTTCTAACGTGGGTGACATTTTGAAAAATCTGATTTTTTGCCTGCGACAGCACTCGTATGTATCAACCGATTCCGATGTGAGTGAGCATGTGCACAGCAATTACTAAGGTCTCGACCAAGTTCACTGGTTAGCCTCATCCACCATATTGTCTTAAAATGGCAGGCACTTTAAGAAATCGCCGAATTTGGCAGCGAAATATAAGTTACTATAAATAAAAGCAGCTTAGATAAAGCTGACTAATTTTGCAAAATTCTCATTCATAATGATTTAGTATTGATAAAAATTAGTATTGAATCTCCTACATTCGGTTTCCACTTAATTGAGCTTCGTGTGTTTGAATAATATAAGTTGGCTTTTTTAAAATAAGGAATATGAAAGCTACCTCTTCCTCCCGGCACTGGCCGGAAGGACTTTTTAAATTGACTGAGTTATGAAACTTAAAAAATGCATGACTTATACCACTTTTCTTCATCTGAACACAAATGAGTTTGGCGATGCTTTGAAGGATCATATTCCAAGTGCTTAAAGTATTTGAAGAACTCTCCCTGTGTATCTGCGCTTTGAAAAAAATAGTACAAGTGTTACGATTGAGTTAACTTTTATTAAGTTTCAGATTTGCTAAAATTATTGTATTTTAACATATGTTTTATTTTGTAAGGATTTGAAACTATTTCTTTTCATGATTTATATTAACAAATATTATGTTATTTTATTTAACTTCAATGATCGTATGTATGTTTTCCCAGTTCAAAATTTGTACTCGAAATTTAACTCACTTTCAAAAATCCGATAAAGATTAAATTTTATATGTATACGACGTAAATCCGATGTCAATCTAATATTATTATGATTTTCGGTGGTTACCATTCATACTTATTTTACAGTATAACACAAATTTCGGATCAATTACTGCCAAGAAGTTTAAGAAAAAGTTTTAGATTAGATAACACAAGATTGCGATAGTTGTGTTTTTTAACTTTTATGTGTTATTTTAGCACTGAATCCGAGAATTACCTTAATTTTTAACCATCATCTCAGGATGTTTTGCAAATCATAATTTGTCAAAATTAAAAAATAACAAAAATCAAATACTATAAAATAGAGGAGACGGCTGAGTTTTTTAACTTTTGATAATCACTGAATCTGAAAATGACCTTCATTTTTAACCATCACGTTATAATTTTTTTGCACATCGTAAATGTCAAAGTTAAAATATAGAAAAAAACTTATACTATAAAACAGATGTAAAACTTTTTTTATTTAATTTTACTTAAAAATGAAGGTCATTTTCGGATTCAGCGGTAAAAAATAATATTATAAAACAGATGTAAAACTTTTTTTATTTAATTTTCCTTATGTGGTGGTTAAAAATGAAGGTCATTTTCAGATTCAGCAGTAAAAAGTACATAAAATAATTTAATAAATATAATAAGTTTAGTAAATATAATACTCTTGAAGCTAACTGAAAAGCTTAAATTTATGTTTTTAATTAAAAGCTAAAACGTTTTAAAATTATAGGGTTCCCTATCTAAAAGTGCAAGTAAATTAGTACAAATATATTTTCTAAGATTCAAAGAAGTGAATAAATAAAACAAAATAACCATAAACAACAAATACATCATTTGTTCCTTTCCATAAATATATTTTTAAAAAACCCGGGCTTTTTAAACGGGTTTTTTATTAAAAACCCAGCCCGGGCGGGTGCCCGGGCAGCTACCCACTACAACCCTGATCACGGAACCCTGTTTTAAACTGAAAATTGTGTTGATCCATGCAAAATTAATATACTAATACGTAAGAAAAGAATATAATGCATTTACACTTGCTAAGAAGGGAACTTGTCTATAACGCATTTTTTTTTCTTTTCTATGCAATTCCATCTTAGAAGTTTTACTGTATAGCATTTATCAGATTTTCAATACATGGAATATGGATTAAGAATGATAGCTGAAACATTTACATACAAGAAATAGGGATTCATTAAAAAAATAAATATCGCAGCCTGCGGCACTTCTATGAATATGAAGTTATAAACATTCATTATTTGGTGTTTTAATGAAAAAAAAAGTTAAGATAAATATTTTTGGTTAGAACTCCTCGTACAAGACAAATATTTAACCATATCGATGTAAAAATCAATGTTTTGTAGAAATTCACTCGGGCCGGGCCGGACCGGGCTCGGGCCGAAATTATAAGTTTTTTTCCGGGCCGGGCCAATATTTTTTTTTTATCGGGCCGGGCTTTTAATTTTTGTATTTTTTTCTCTTAGTCGTCCCGGGACCAGACCTGGAAATTTCGTCCCGTGCAGACCTCTACCGTCTCGAAATAGTCGCAATGTTGAAAGCAAGTGCATAATATAACCGAAGAGCCGTAATTATTGAAAGTGTTCGCGCTGGGTGCTCGGCGACAGAAATCATTCGATTCTTCGGGTACCCAATATCGACTGTGTACGATGTCATAGCAAAGTATAACGAGTTGGAGAAATCTAACGAAGGTTTTGCAACGAAGATATGGTTGCCGGACAATGTCGACATGTTTCGGTCCAAAAAATTCTGGCCTCCCAACAGCCCCGATTTAAATCCTTTGGACTTCTATGTATAGAGCGTGATTGAAAGGGTTACGAGCAAGTCCAGACATCGAAATGTTGTCTCATTGAGAGCCGCTATTGAAGTAGCATTCACCGATATGGACCGTGCTGTATTACAACGGGCCTGCGAACATTTCAGACCCAGACTGGAGGCAGTCATTCAAGCAGGGAAGGATATATTAAATGTGTTCTCTATGACCTTACCAACAATTTAGTACAAAAAAAAAAAAAAAAAAAAAAAAAAAAAAAAAATTACACTTTTCTGTTTTTACAATAAAAGATTATGTTTGAAAACAATCTTTCATTTGTCCGTAAGTAGGGGAAATAGGAGAGTTCAGCGCCAGCAGGCGGATTGCGGATTGTGTGGATGTGGGTGGAATCCACCTTGTGGATAAAGGAGGAGGGTGGAATCCACCTGGGGGTGGAAAGGGAGACTTATCCTATAGTAGTAGGGGTTAAATGTTGGAAGGGGCTTAATTTTTGAGGGGGCTTAATTTTTGAGAGGGGCTTAATTTTTTTTTTTTCTAATCGACTTATAGTAGAGATGGAAATATCATACTATAACATAGGTCTTTTCGAGAGGAAGTATGAAGAGGCTAAATTTTTGAGTGGGGCTTATTTTTAGGGGGGCTTCATTTTTTTTCGAATCGACTTAGAGTAGAAATGTAAATATCATACTATAACATAGGGAGTTATGCGTTTTCGAAAGGACGTTTGAGGGGTCTAAATATTTTAGTGGGGCTTAATTTTTGAGGGGGGCTTAATTTTTTTTTTTAATTTTTCGAATTGATTTAGTGTTACAATGGAAATATCATACTATAACATAGTGAGTTCGATCTTTTCCAGAGGAAGTTTGAGGGGCCTAAATTTTTTAGGGGGGCTTAATTTTTGAGGGGGGGGGGCTTAATTTTTTTTTTCGAATCGACTTAGAGTAGAAATGGAAATGTCATACTATAACTAGGGATGCACCGGATATTGATTTTGCCGGATATCGGATACCGGATATCCGAAGCTCCTTTGCCTGCCGGATTCGGATATCCGGCACTAGATATGTTTTTAGTTATATGGTGAATTATTTCTTTATATAATGCCATCTCAGAACAATAAATTACAAGCATGTTTCACACATCATTAAAACATTTTAAATGTTTTGAAATATAATTTACAAAAACTATATCTCTTTAAGTATCTAACTATATCTCTTATATTTTTTGGGCTTGAAATTCAAGTTTTCCCCAGGAGGGGAGTTTCCCACCCAACATTTAAAAATGCAGGGGAGTTGAACTGTTAGAAAGGAAAAAAAAAATCTTTAAACCCCGTTATTTTTTTATGTGCTACTTAAAGAATTACATTTATACAGACATGACGAAATACCATTAAAATAATTTAAATTAACAACTCAAGATAATTATCCAAAATGTTTATTTTTATTAAAACAAAGGAACAGAATCAAGTTTTATATATACCATGTCTATCTTTCAACTTTCACCTAATGTTATGGGCAATTAACAATTGGGTTCCTAAATGAATTTTTTAATTTAGATTTTATTCCATTTTGCTCTTCCATTAGCCTCTTTCACAAGTTACACTTTTGACAAACAGAACAGCCCAACTTTTATAACTTTAGAAATTATCGGAAACGCATGGTTATGCTCTGTTAAAAAATTTTAGAAAACTTTGCAAAATCTGATGTGCATTAATTTTTAACAGTAAGTTAAAAATGCATGAATAATGCATATCGGTGATTCTATTGTCAATATTCTATGGTGATTGTATGTCACTTCTGAACAAACTTGTTTTATTATATCCTTAATGGAATTATAGTCAAAACTATAGTCCCTGGTATTTTCATTAATTGAACTATGTTCTATGCATTGGAATTTTAAATCCATATCCAAAGTTTGAAAAGGAAATAGTCATTGATTTTTTCTATTACACGATAAAAGGTTGATTTCAAACAGTCATGTCCTAATCTGTGAATTGGAAGAATCAACTAGTTTGTTATTTCTAAACATGTTTTTTTAAGTTCAACTAAATTTTTTTTTCTTCATGTGCACCACAAGTGTAATCTCATTGTGCTGAGTGCTGACTATTGGCCAATTTGGTAGGGCTGTCTCTGGTGGCCATTACTGCCCTTTTAGTTATTTGCTATTTTGGGCATAGGGGAAAAAATCGCAAAATACATAAATCGGTCATTAAAAAAAAAAATCGCCGATTTCGTTAATCATGGTGAAAATAAATAAAAAAATTTGTCGACCGGTCGCAAAAAGAAAACTGAAGTGCAGGGGAAATCGGCAGCGGGAAAATATCACAAAATTCGTTAATCGATCTGTCACGAGCAAATATCGTGAAATTCCTCAGCCAGTCGCAGAGAAAAAACGCGAAAATTTTCAATCGGATGCAGAAAAACAATCGTTACTTTCATCAGTATGTCGCAAGAACAAACAGGGAAATTTGCCAATCGGTCACAGAATAAAGTTGCTATATTTATCAATTGATCTCGAGAAAAAAAAAATTATGGAATTCACCAATCGGTCTCTAGAAAAAAATGTGAAATTCGTCAGTCGGTCGTGGAGAAAAAGCGCAAATTTTTTTAGTCAGATGCAGAAAAACAACAATGAATTTTGTCAATCTGTCGTAAGAAGAAACTGTGAAATCTGCCCATCGTTAGTAGAAAATATCACGAAATTTGTCAGTCGGTCCTGAGACTTGCTCGTCGTTTTACAAAGAAACATTTTTGGAAAATGATTTTTTGGAAACAGGAGCCGTCCGCTCACAATAGGGCATAATAAATAGAGCATGAATCCCGCCATCCCGCTTCGAAATTCAAGCCCTGTATCTGCCATTCAAACCCTGTAATGTATATTAATAATATTGCATAAAAAATGTAATTTAAACATTAAAATATTCTGTTTATTTGTACAATGAAATGCTGATAATTGCTACTGGATTTGAATATGGGATTGACTATATCGATAATTGCTAATAATTAATTTGTACAATGAAATGCTGATAATTTGTATAACAAATTTTAACCAATTAATATGTGTATAATTGTAGAGTATTTTCACAAAGAAATACTAGATACTTTCTTTTTATAATTTAAACATAAAATATCTACTAATATACCCATGATTAAAGAGTTATTTTCTCCAAACATAGGTTTAGTTGATGCCCTTTTTTCTGTTTTAATTATTTAATATTGTTTTTGCTCTAAGTCACGTTTAGTTTTATTTTAAGTTAAATTATTTTTATATTTAAAAGTAAAAAGAAAATTACTTTTAATTTTAAATATTTATAATGAAGTTACAAAAACAACTAGTTGGATTTGCCAATCCCAAAACTTTCTTCTACCTCATACATCTTAATATTTCAAAAAGTAGTTCCAAATGTTAATGTTATATTATTAGTTCAATATTATACCAACTTTGATTTTGGTCTAAAATTTCTGCTTCAGTCAATTAATCAGAATAAGTTAATCTCGATCATGATATTTATTAAAATCAAAAATTTTTTCGTTATTCTGTTGTACATCAGCTGTTTGTGAATAGCCAGCTTAGCAGGATGCGAAGTTCCCTTCGCTTCATGAGCTGCCAATATACAGTACAAAAAAAAAAAAAAAAAAAAAAAAAAAAAAAACAAGAAAATTTTACAAAAATCTCTGTTATAGTGCCACCTTCTGGCAGAATATTTCCAAATTCAAACAGAAACTGCTGGCCATAGTCAAAAATATACACCACAAAATTGGTTCAATTCTATGCTTAACTTCATACACTTTTTAATGGTAAAATAATGAAAATAACACAAAAATCCGTATTATAGCGCCTCCTTCCAGCAGAATATTTTCAAATTGAAGGAGGACCTGCTGGCCATAGCCAAAAACATACCCCCAAAAAATTGGTTCAATTAGATACATAACTTCATACACTTTTCGATGGTACAAGAATGAAAGTGGCACAAAAATCGCTATTACAGTGTCCCCCCCCCCCCTTCCAGTGGAATGTTTCCATATTGAAGGAGGGCCGCCTGGCTATAGCCAAAAACATTCACAAAAAAATTGGTTCAATTCTATGCATAACTTTATTACGATGGCAAAAATCGCTATTATTGGAAATATCCCCATCCTGGCAGAATATTTCCAATTTAAGGAGAACCTGCTAGACATTGCCATAGCCAAAAACAAATACAAAAAATTTTGTTCAATTATATGGATAACTTCATACACTTTTCGATGGTACAAAAATGAAAATGGCACAAAAATCGCAATTACCATGCTCCCCCCCCCCCTTCCAGTGGAATGTTTCAACATTGAATAGCCAAAAACATTCACAAAAAAATGGTTCAATTCTATGCATAACTCCATTCACTTTTCGATGGTACGATGGCGACACACGGACAGACAGACATTTTGTATAAACATGTTTTGGGATATCTGACACCTAAAACATCTAAATCCGTCGAAAACCAGAAATCGAAAAAAATTCTATTAAAAGAAAGAAAGAAAATTAATAAAGTCATACTTTAATAAACAACTTCAAATTTTGTTTTACACTCTGAAAGTAAAGGTACAATTTTCTAAAAGAAGTAAACGTAAATTCTTAAATTTATTATAAAGAGTTCAAATATAGGAAAACTGGCAGTTAGGAAAGCTGGCAATTCTTTATACTTTTGAGAATTACCTTTTACTCATGAATAGTGAACTTACTTTCATATTTTACATTATAAACAAAATTGTTCCACATTGTTTAGGGTCAAACGATTTCTGTTATCCTTATATATTCGCTTTGCTGCACTCTGCCGGATATCCGGCAGAGAAGTCGGATATCCGGTGATTGTGATTCGGATATCCGACGGTATTTCGGATATTGAAAAATCAGCCGGATATGCCGGATATCGGATATTTGCCGGATATCCGTTGCATCCCTAACTATAACATAGAGAATTAGGTATTTTCGAAAGGGAGTTTGAGGGAGTCTAAATTTTTGAGTGGGGCTTATTTTTTAGGGGTGCTTAATTTTTAGAAGGCTTACTTTTTTTTCTGAATTGTCTTAGAATTTAAATGAACATAAAAATGTCTTATGTTTTCTGAAGAGAATTTTTGATGTTGCCATCTGTAGGATATCGTTTTAATATATTTTTGAAGATAGTATTTTATTTTTTTCTCACAAGTTTTGGATAAGATTTGAACCTGCAAAATAATCTCTTGACTTGATAATTTGAGATAGGTTTAACTGATCAACAAACTATATCTATATGTTTAGATTTTAGATGTTTCAAAACAAAAAAAACACGCGAATATACTTGTGCACGTTGCATAAAACTTGCGAAAAAAAAACACGCAGTTAGTGCCGGGAGTGGGTCCCCCCCCCCCCCCCCCACACACACACACACCTCTTCCCCTTTCTGGTGTAAGCTTTCAGAAAATTTGCTGTGGATTTCAGATTTTTTTAATACACAGAATCACCCCTAGAAAATTTATATCATTACTTCATTAGTCAAGTTTCGAGGTCTGGGGGGGGGGCTTCATCCCCCATAGCCCCCCCCTCGTGGGTGCGCCAATGGTTGTAGATGCTATTGGTTGTAGATGTCTATTTTTTCGATAAAGTAGTTAGTAGTTGTAGTGCACTACAATAAAAAAGTAGTTTTTCCGACCCCTGCTTCAGGGTCAACAACATGAGTTCCAAGCTTGCTTGGGAACAAAACACTGCAGATAGGCTGACCACCTGGTTGAGACATATGCTGCATAGCACCAGGCCCTTATTATCGCATGGGCAAATCGGGACTTTGACCAGGGCACCCAGACCTCAAGGGGCCCCCAAAACAATATATCGATTTATAAAATATTTACTTTTTCCCCCAATTCCAACTCTTGAAAATTTTCAAATTCAAAATACAAATTTCATCTTTAAAAGATTCTCTGAAAAACAAATTAATTTTGAACTCACAGAACTCAATGCTTTCACAAAGCAAACCTCAACCATTATTAAATAAGAAATATTTTGATTTTAATAGATTATATTGGCAATGCTCTTAAATCATATCTAAACTTTAGTGTTTGAAAATAATCAATTCTGTCATGATATAAATTTTCTTCCGTATTCAAAGTTTTTTCTTTTAACTTTGAATTAAATATTGAAAAACAAACCCAAAATTGCCATCTTTTTAGATTTATTGAAAAGACACTTTCTACTTGTAAAATAGAATGTATTTGGTATGGTATTAGGTTTGTATGTTTATGTACTACACCTTAAAAAGATTTTATATGTTAGAGTAACTGACACTCTTCCAGAAGTTGAAGATATGAAGTTCCCCTTAAAGTAATATATCAAGTTGCTAAAGCTACATAAAAGAATTTTGTTCAGTGCTATTAAAAAAAAAAAAAACTATTTTATTAATTAAGGTATTTAATTTAGAATTGACGTAACTAAGAATTTTTTTCTTTCGAATGGGGTCCCCTAATTTGTCTTTGCCCAGGGTTCCAATTAGTCATGATCGGGACCTGCATAGCACCTCAGAGCCCATGGTCAAGAAAACAGGGCTGGGCACTGTAGGCCAGGATTCTTAATGGATTTGTAGCACTGCAGGCTTAGTTTATTAAATATGTAAGTCGAATTTTGCATACTTAAAATATATACTGAGTGCGGCGCCAAAATACGGAAGTAGGGGAAATAGGAGAGTTCAGCGCCAGTAGGCGGATTGCGGATTGTGTGGATGTGGGTGGAATCCACCTTGTGGATAAAGGAGGAGGGTGTAATCCACCTGGGGGTGGAAAGGGAGACTTATCCTATAGTAGGAGGGGTTAAATGTTGGAGGGGGCTTAATTTTTGAGGGGGCTTAATTTTTGAGAGGGGCTTAATTTTTTTTCCGAATCGACTTAGAGTAGAGATGGAAATATCATACTATAACATAGGTCTTTTCGAGAGGAAGTATGAAGAGGCTAAATATTTGAGTGGGGCTTATTTTTAGGGGAGCTTAATTTTTTTTCGAATCGACTTAGAGTAGAAATGTAAATATCATACTATAACATAGGGGGTTATGCGTTTTCGAAAGGGCGTTTGAGGGGTCTAAATATTTTAGTGGGGCTTAATTTTTGAGGGGGGCTTAATTTTTTTTTTTAATTTTTCGAATTGATTTAGTGTTAGAATGGAAATATCATACTATAACATAGTGAGTTCGATCTTTTCCAGGGGAAGTTTGAGGGGCCTAAATTTTTTAGGGGGGCTTAATTTTTTTTTTTTCGAATCGACTTAGAGTAGAAATGGAAATGTCATACTATAACATAGAGAATTAGGTATTTTCGAAAGGGAGTTTGAGGGGGTCTAAATTTTTGAGTGGGGCTTATTTTGTAGGGGTGCTTAATTTTTAGAAGGCTTACTTGTTTTTCTGAATTGTCTTAGAATTTAAATGAACATAAAAATGTCTTATGTTTTCTGAAGAAAATTTTTGATGTTACCATCTGTAGGATATCGTTTTAATATATTTTTGAAGATAGTATTTTATTTTTTTCTCACAAGTTTTGGATAAGATTTGAACCTGCAAAATAATCTCTTGACTTGATAATTTGGGATAGGTTTAACTGATCAACAAACTATATCTATATGTTTAGATTTTAGATGTTTCAAAACAAAAAATTGTATTCCCCCTTCTGTATGTGCAAAGAGAGGTTGGTTTCTTAAGATAACTCATTAATACCTATTTTAACTGCTCACTTTGCGAATTCCTTTAATGTATATGATTTTTATTTTTAGTTTAACTGATTTTATCGATTTTGCGTATGAGAGTTTGATTATTTTACCAAGCCATGGTTTCGAACCCGTGAACTCCGATTCAAATTTCATTTTTTATAACTGATAAGCTATCCACTATCCTGACCGCGCCCCGACATTTACTAACCTACTTTTGAACACTATTTTTTATAAATACTTATCCCTTTTTTATGCTTTCGTTTAATATTAATTTAACTTAACAGGAGTTTTAATTGTGTCATACTAACACTCTGCTAGTTTTTTCGTTTAAATTTTATATTTTAGTGCCCTTGTGGCGTAATTGGAGATCGCAATTGGCTGTTAACCAAAAGGTCGCCGGTTCGAGTCCGGTCAAGGGCGAACTATTATTTTTTACTTAATAAGTTTAGAGGTTTTTAAGAATTCATTTGTTTTCATTTTTGAAGGAAAGTTTCGTATTTAACAAGTTTTTAATAACTTTTTTTTTTCTAATTTAGTTTTAGTGTGCAGCTAATGATAAAAATTTTGAAACTATACATCAGAATTATACTTTTTTGTGAACCATATGTTTCATCTGCTATTTCAAATCGACTTTATACATCACCCTTCCAGCAGATGCTTACTGACTTATAGAAATATTCGACAAGTAATCAGCTTTTCAACACAAAATAACTAATATGTAAATAAGGATAACTATTGGTTTTAGGAGAGATTATTACACTTAGACACAACTTTCAAATATTCGAAAAAGTTTGGTAAATCTTTACTTCCGTTTATAAACATGATTAATCTTATCAGCAGATATCAACTGTCTTTGTTATACATTTGATAAGCGAGTACTATCTAAGAAAATGTTATCTAATTCGTTTTAATTGTCTTTTTCGTGGGAAATGTAACTGCTTACTTCATTCTACATTTATTTACTCGGATTTTTCGAAGAGATTTCAAACATAAACTTATCGACTGTCTTTCTTAATCATGTAATAGGTGAATGGAATCTTTTTATCAGGAAATAGTAATTATTTCAAAAGTGAAAATGATTTTTGGAGATATTTTAATAGTTTTTAACAAATTCTACTTTCAGAAAAGATAGCATTTTTTTGGATTGCAACACAACCTTTTAATATACTACATGAATTGAAATATTTTATTTTCTGCATTCAAGTGACATAAACTTTCAATTTTAAGGAAAGATAGGGATTTTCGTGATCTTTTAACCGGAAATGACGAAATCGATAATTTATCATTATTTTCACATTCATCATAGTAAAATTATTTTAATTTTTAGCATTTTAATAAAGAGAAAAAAAAAATGATTGTTTCTTATCTAAGCACTACTTATTAGAATTTTTTTCTATAAATTACTTTTTGAAGGTTTTTTAGAAACCCATTAATCGATTACACTAAAGGCGATTTTTTGAAGAAACATTGTTTGATTTGCTAAAAGTTAGGAATAATTTTAAATCAATTAGAGTAATTTCATGTAAGTTAAAGAATAATAACTTATGTTTTTTACACAAATAAGTTTTTTTTTATCGAAAATTACTTTTCTGAAATACAGCACTCCTTATTTTAACCAAACTTGATACTTTTAAAAGAAATATATTTATTTAGAAATTTGTTTAACTGTTCTTAGAATCGACGAACTTTTGCTTGTGAAACACACATAACATTTAGAGAGAGAGAAAAATTTGTGAATTAGCATAAACTGAAATTCGGAAAAATCCTAGTCAGGTTTAAAACTTCCTTGTTGAATATCATGAAACCACAATATTAAAATATTTTATCATAAAATGTTAATTTTTTAACTCTACTTTCATAATTCGTTACACTTTTTAAAATTGTTCAATTTTATTTTATTTTATTTTTTGGATTTAAATAATTTCTCAATAATAACATTTCAGAAGAAAGAATTTTTTGAAATAGGGCATACTCAAGTTTTTATACAATAATTCATAAACATTAAAATTTTATCACATAATATTTTAGATTATTTCAAAACTGTACTTACATAATTCACGAACTTGCTGAAACTCTAACCCTTTGATCCAACTTCTTAATTTAAAATGAAAATTTTCTAAGTTCTTATCAGCTAGTTTCCCCTTAATCACGTGATATCCCCAATGGCCACGCGTTTTCCTATGTAGTTTCGTTATAAGTGATTTCACTTGCGTTATCGCACCAGTGATTAGTGATTTCACAGTGATCTTTTCACTGAGGTTTCTCTTTCCGATTAGGAAAGTTTTATCTTGATAATGTGATAAGGATTAGTATAAATGTACGTCAACTCGACCAAGTGAATGTATCATTCTTTTTCGCTTAGTTACTTCGCCTTGTCTTCTCGATTCACCCCTCGTTTTACTACCTTTAAAAAATGTCTTTTTTTAACAAGAGTGAAAATGAAAAGGATGTTTATTGTTTAGGGGAAAGACCAGAATGTGCATCTTTAGAAGAGGAATGGTTCACCCGAACGTTTCACGAATTGGATGCATATATCCCTTTTTGTGAGTGTATTATTGAGGAAACACTCGTTGAAGTGATCATGGTGCCGAAAAACAGCGAATTAAAAGTTTATATTCGAAAATATAAAGAGGATGTGGATACCGGTGAATTTTTTCCTACTTTAGAAGGTGTCAGTTTTTCCTCTTCAGCATTTGACTTTCTTCAAAAGAATATGAAAAACTTTCATTTTTCATCATAGAAAGACACCTTTGTAGCCAATAATGAAGTTTTAATAGTTTTTGTAGATGACCGATCATGCCTACTTCAACAATTAATTAAGACGGATGAGATTGTATATTCACTTAAACCGAACTCTCTTCAGCTAACCAAAGAACAATTTAAAAATCTTGAAAAAATATGTTCTGAGGTTAATGATGTCTTGATTACAACCATCCTTACAAAGGTTATCCCCATTGAAGTGATGACTCATCTTAATGACTGTCGACATTCTCACTTAAGTTTGATTAAAGCCAAAGAATTTTTCATTTCGTGTTTTACACGGGTATTACAACAATCTGTGGTTCGTGAATTTCATTGCACTTCCTGTGTTCAAGGAGTTTCAACTGTTAGTCCTCATATATGTTTGCAATTTAACCTACGTCAGAAATTCGATTTTTGTAGTGACAGTGCATTGCTAAAATTTAATATACAAAAATTTCTTTTATACTTGTCAGAAAAGTGTTCATGTGAGTATACTCATTCTTTCTTTGCATCAATGAATTTATATATGTATTTAGATTTTTTGGTTAATGTTTTCGCCATGTAATACAATGCAATTCTTATAAAATTCCATTCAAAGCTTTGAATCGTTTTATGTGTTATTTTAATGAATTCAAATTCATTTTCAAAATATTTTATCGTTGTTTGAAGATTTTGTTTATTAAGAAAAATTGTAATTTTTGAATAAATACTTTGTTTATTTTTAACTTTTCTCTGTTTTATTTAATCACCTACTCTTTTTTCAGCTTTTTTAATTTTTAGTGGGGAGAAAGTAATTGTTTCATTTTGAGGGAGGAACTTAGAAATGATTTGAGTGTTTTTAAAAACATGATCTTTTACAGATTTTCAAATTAATCAAGAATGAGTTTATTCTTTTATCATGTTGAATCATATAATTTGTTTAATTGCTTTCACTTTGCTTGGTTTTTAAGTCATTTTAAAAAATAACATTTTTTGTTTTAGATATGAAATTTAAATTAAGTTTATTTTTGTGAAATCATAATTTTTACTGTTAAGTCTTATTATTCAAAAATCATAAAGAAAAAAAATCACAAGTTTTATTTTTTGAAGTATATTATCCTTGCACCAGTATTATACATTTTTAAACTTTGATAATTATGTAAAAGCAGTGGTTTAATGTTGTTGTTTTTTTGTTTGTTTTCAACAAAGTCTGATTTATAATAACATAAAAAAGCTTTTCTCATGGAATATTTTTGAAAACAATGTAGTACTAGATTTTTTTTCTTGATAATGAGTTTTAAAATTTGTTTTTATCAAATGAGTTATAAGATGTATGCTTACAACTAGCATGAATTTTCTGAAAAAATATTTTAATTTAATTTGAGATATAAAACTTCCTGATTTGTTTCTTTTAAGATGATATTAATGTTAAATTTTAATAATTTCCTCATCCTAATTAAAAATTTTAAGAATTATTCTCACTTCAACTTAAACGAGTATCAATTAGAGAAATTTCAAGAAAAAGTACATTACTTGAATAAGAAACCTCTTAAGCATGTATGTAACACACATACTCAATCGTTTAACAATTTGATCAACTAAAAGAAAGCTTCTTATACATTTCGATTTTGTTATTTCATTGTTTTTTAACGAAGGTTATTGTGATAGTGAAATAGAAACCATCTAAAATGAATTGTTTAAAATAATAATTGTCTTTTGAACTTTTAATATAGTGTTAGAATTTAATTTGTTCATGTATAACTTAAGAAATCATCAATTCTTTAGCAATTCAAAATGTATAACATAAGCATAAAAATAATAATAATAAAAAAAAGTTTTTAAAATTAAAATAATAATAATAATTTATTTTAAAAGTTTTCCAAATTAAAAAAATAGTTTATAAATAAAAAAAGTTTTCAAAATTTAAAAAAAAAGTTTGCAAATAAAAAAGTTTTCAAAATTTAAAAAAAAGTTTGTAAAAAAAAAAGTTTTCAAAATTAAAAAAAAGTTTCTAAATAAAAAAAAATAAGTTTTCAAAATTAAAAAAATGTTTGTAAATAAAAAAAAGTTCTCAAAATAAAAAAAAAGTTTTCAAAAATTAAAAAAAAAGTTTGCAAATAAAAAAAGTTTTCAAAATTAAAAAAAAAGTTTGTAAATAAAAAAAAGTTTTCAAAATTTAAAAAAGTTCTCAAAATTTAAAAAAAAGTTTTCAAAATTAAAAAAATTATAAATAAAAAAAATTATAAAAAAATTAAAAAATTTACAAAATTAAAAGTAAAAAAAAAACTGAAAAAAAGTTTTCAAAATTAAGTTATCAAAATTAAAAATTAAAAACTTAGTAAATTGTGTTATCAAAACTCAGTTTACCTATCTGTATATGTATGTGACTTTCAGAATTAAAAAAGTTATCAAAAAGTTCAATTAGATTGTAAATACAAGTATACAACGTGCGAAGCGGAAGTACTTATTGCATCATTCATAGAATTCAACTTTGAATATTAACCAAGTTTTTTAAACTTTTATAAACCCTTTATACTAGAATATATACTAGTTATTACTAAGTACTAGTATATACTAAATACTAGTATAAATTATATAAGTTTAAAAAACTTGGTTAATATTCAAACTTGAATTCTATGAATGATGCAATAAGTACTTCCGCTTTTATAAGAAATTTAAGTTACTTCTAAAAATATTATTATCCAGTTAAATAATCAATGATTTTACTTAATCAATATGAAAATCAATCTTCGTTCACAATTGTGAGAAAGATTTTAATATGATTTTGTTTGCAAATATATGGTATTATGTTGCTTAAGATTCCACAAAATAAAAGACTTTAAAATAAAATATCCGACCTACATATTCGATGACTGAAGTGAAAATGGCTAGTGTCTTGGAAAAGACTCATATCAGTTAAATCACATGATTGATAATACAACCTGATTAAGACAATCAAAAGACACGAGGGAGGCACGTGATATCTAATTGATTACGTCACAATCTACCATGTGATAAGTTCATCATCTCTTTACTGAGTTTAAGTATGGTAAGTTCATTATTTTTTATATCAATGTTTAAGTATATATGTATTACAATTTTAAATTGAAGAATTTAATAATAGATTGTTTATTTTTGTTTCGATGTGTATGACTATAGAATAAAATATGGGTAGGATGCTAACATAAAGAAGATTTCTATTATTAAACTAAAGCAAAATGAAAACGCATATATAGAGATAGGGAAATTCACTTTTAATAAATTATAAAATAATTTTTGTTATCTTATGATATTAAAAAAAATTGTTAATTTTTTAAACTTTTTAATAACTAAAGAATATTTTAATTTAATGTTTTTTTATATATATTTTTGAAGTGTATACTACACAACATAATTGAAAGGAGGAATACGCATACATGTACTCAAATGTAAATAGAAAGGAAATATAGGTCAACTCACTCTTGATAAATTGTAGGTTTTGGCAGCTTGTAATATTTTATTACTTTAGAAAAATAATTTTGCTAACTTTCAAAAGCATTTTAAATATTTTTTGAAACTAAAAAATATATTCATACATTGCTTTTGAAAAAAAGTGCTGTTACAAAATGTTGGTAGTTAATCACTGTATTAATTCAAAACTTCCTTATAATGTTATTATACTAACTTGTAATACTTCAACTGCAATTGATATGATTGATTTGTATGAATACTTGTATTTGATATCTTGATTGATGTGATTAATATGATTCATTGATTGATATGATTGACTGATATGAATGATTGATTGATCGATATGATTGACTGATATAAATGATTGGTTGATCGATATGATTGACTGATATGAACGATTGGTTGATTGATATGATTGTTTGGTTGATTAATATGATTGACTGATTTGAACGATTGGTTAATTGATATGATTGATTTATATGATTGCTTGATATCATTGATTAATATGATTGATTTTTATGAATGATTGATATCATTAATTGGTTGATTGATTGATATATGATTGGTTGTATACTTGTATTTACAATCTAATTGAACTTTTTGATAACTTTTTTAATTCTGAAAGTCACATACATATACAGATAGGTAAACTGAGTTTTGATAACATAATTTACTAAGTTTTTAATTTTTAATTTTGAAAACTTTTTTCAGTTTTTTTTTACTTTTAATTTTGTAAATTTTTTAATTTTTTTATAAATTTTTTTATTTATAATTTTTTTAATTTTGAAAACTTTTTTTTTATTTACAAACTTTTTTTAAATTTTGAAAACTTTTTTTATTTACAAACTTGTTTTTTTTAATTTTGAAAACTTTTTTTATTTGCAAACTTTTTTTTAATTTTTGAAAACTTTTTTTTTAATTTTGAGAACTTTTTTTATTTACAAATTTTTTTTAATTTTGAAAACTTTTTTTTTTTTATTTAGAAACTTTTTTTTAATTTTGAAAACTTTTTTTTTTACAAACTTTTTTTTTTATTTTGAAAACTTTTTTTATTTGCAAACTTTTTTTTTAAATTTTGAAAACTTTTTTTATTTATAAACTTTTTTTTTAATTTGGAAAACTTTTAAAATAAATTATTATTATTATTTTAATTTAAAAAAAATTTTTATTATTATTATTTTTATGCTTATGTTATACATTTTGAATTGCTAAAGAATTGATGATTTCTTAAGTTATACAAGAACAAATTAAATTCTAACACTATATTAAAAGTTCAAAAGACAATTATTATTTTAAACAATTCATTTTAGATAGTTTCTATTTCACTATCACAATAACCTTCGTTAAAAAACAATGAAATAACAAAATCGAAATGTATAAGAGGCTTTCTTTTAGTTGATCAAATTGTTAAACGATTGAGTATATGTGTTACATACATGCTTAAGAGGTTTCTTATTCAAGTAATGTACTTTTTCTTGAAATTTCTCTAATTGATACTCGTTTAAGCTGAAGTGAGAATAATTCTTAAAATTTTTAATTAGGATGATGAAATTATTAAAATTTAACATTAATATCATCTTAAAAGAAACAAATCAGGAAGTTTTATATCTCAAATTAAATTAAAATATTTTTTCAGAAAATTCATGCTAGTTGTAAGCATACATCTTATAACTCATTTGATAGAAACAAATTTTAAAACTCATTATCAAGAAAAAAAATCTAGTGCTATATTGTTTTCAAAAATATTCCATGAGATAAGCTTTTTTATGTTATTATAAATCAGACTTTGTTGAAAACAAACAAAAAAAAAAACATTAAACCACTGCTTTTACATAATTATCAAAGTTTAAAAATGTATAATACTGGTGCGAGGATAATATACTTCAAAAAATAAAACTTGTGATTTTTTTTTTCTTTATGATTTTTGAATAATAAGACTTAACAGTAAAAATTATGATTTCACAAAAATAAACTTAATTTAAATTTCATATCTAAAACAAAAAATGTTATTTTTTTAAATGACTTAAAAACCAAGCAAAGTGAAAGCAATTAAACAAATTATATGATTCAACATGATAAAAGAATAAACTCATTCTTGATTAATTTGAAAATCTGTAAAAGATCATGTTTTTAAAAACACTCAAATCATTTCTAAGTTCCTCCCTCAAAATGAAAAAATTACTTTCTCCCCACTAAAAATTGAAAAAGCTGAAAAAAGAGTAGGTGATTAAATAAAACAGAGAAAAGTTAAAAATAAACAAAGTATTTATTCAAAAATTACAATTTTTCTTAATAAACAAAATCTTCAAACAACGATAAAATATTTTGAAAATGAATTTGAATTCATTAAAATAACACATAAAACGATTCAAAGCTTTGAATGGAATTTTATAAGAATCGCATTGTATTACATAGCGAAAACATTAACCAAAAAATCTAAATACATATCTAAATTCATTGATGCAAAGAAAGAATGAGTATACTCACATGAACACTTTTCTGACAAGTATAAAAGAAATTTTTGTATATTAAATTTTAGCAATGCACTGTCACTACAAAAATCGAATTTCTGACGTAGGTTCAATTGCAAACATATATGAGGACTAACAGTTGAAACTCCTTGAACACAGGAAGTGCAATGAAATTCACGAACCACAGATTGTTGTAATACCCGTGTAAAACACGAAATGAAAAATTCTTTGGCTTTAATCAAACTTAAGTGAGAATGTCGACAGTCATTAAGATGAGTCATCACTTCAATGGGGATAACCTTTGTAAGGATGGTTGTAATCAAGACATCATTAACCTCAGAACATATTTTTTCAAGATTTTTAAATTGTTCTTTGGTTAGCTGAAGAGAGTTCGGTTTAAGTGAATATACAATCTCATCCGTCTTAATTAATTGTTGAAGTAGGCATGATCGGTCATCTACAAAAACTATTAAAACTTCATTATTGGCTACAAAAGTGTCTTTCTCTGATGAAAAATGAAAGTTTTTCATATTCTTTTGAAGAAAGTCAAATGCTGCAGAGGAAAAACTGACACCTTCTAAAGTAGGAAAAAATTCACCGGTATCCACATCCTCTTTATATTTTCGAATATAAACTTTTAATTCGCTGTTTTTCGGCACCATGATTACTTCAACGAGTGTTTCCTCACCAATACACTCACAAAAAGGGATATATGCATCCAATTCGTGAAACGTTCGGGTGAACCATTCCTCTTCTAAAGATGTACATTCTGGTCTTTCCCCTAAACAATAAACATCCTTTTCATTTTCACTCTTGTTAAAAAAAGACATTTTTTAAAGGTAGTAAAACGAGGGGTGAATCGAGAAGACAAAGCGAAGTAACTAAGCGAAAAAGAATGATACATTCACTTGGTCGAGTTGAAGTACATTTATACTAATCCTTATCACATTATCAAGATAAAACTTTCCTAATCGGAAAGAGAAACCTCCGTGAAAAGATCACTGTAAAATCACTAATCACTGGTGCGATAACGCAAGTGAAATCACTTATAACGAAACTACATAGGAAAACGTTTGGTCATTGGGGATATCACGTGATTAAGGGGAAACTAGCTGATAAGAACTTAGAAAATTTTCATTTTAAATTAAGAAGTTGGATCAAAGGGTTAGAGTTTCAGCAAGTTCGTGAATTATGTAAGTACAGTTTTGAAATAATCTAAAATATTATGTGATAAAATTTTAATGTTTATGAATTGTTGTTTAAAAACTTGAGTATGCCCTATTTCAAAAAATTCTTTCTTCTGAAATGTTATTATTGAGAAATTATTAAAATCCAAAAAATAAAATAAAATAAAATAAAATTGAACAATTTTAAAAAGTGTAACGAATTATGAAAGTAGAGTTAAAAAATTAACATTTTATGATAAAATATTTTAATATTGTGTTTCATGATATTCAACAAGGAAGTTTTAAACCTGACTAGGATTTTTCCGAATTTCAGTTTATGCTAATTCACAAATTTTTCTCTCTCTCTAAATGTTATTTGTGTTTCACAAGCAAAAGTTCGTCGATTCTAAGAACAGTTAAACAAATTTCTAAATAAATATATTTCTTTTAAAAGTATCAAGTTTGGTTAAAATAAGGAGTGCTGTATTTCAGAAAAGTAATTTTCGATTAAAAAAAACTTATTTGTGTAAAAAACATAAGTTATTATTCTTTAACTTACATGAAATTACTCTAATTGATTTAAAATTATTCCTAACTTTTAGCAAATCAAACAATGTTTCTTCAAAAAATCGCCTTTAGTGTAATCGATTAATGGGTTTCTAAAAAACCTTCAAAAAGTAATTTATAGAAAAAAATTCTAATAAGTAGTGCTTTGATAAGAAACAATAATTTTTTTTCTCTTTATTAAAATGCTAAAAATTAATATAATTTTACTATGATGAATTTGAAAATAATGATAAATTATCGATTTCGTCATTTCCGGTTAAAAGATCACGAAAATTCCTTCTAAATAAAAACAAATTATAAAACTAAAATATATGTATTAAAATTGAAAGTTTTGGTCACTTAAACGCAGAAAATAAAATATTTCAATTCACGTAGTATATTAAAAGGTTGTGTTACAATCCAAAAAATGCTATCTTTCCTTAAAATTGAAAGTTTATGTCACTTGAATGCAGAAAATAAAATATTTCAATTCATGTAGTATATTAAAAGGTTGTGTTGCAATCCAAAAAAATGCTATCTTTTCTGAAAGTAGAATTTGTTAAAAACTATTAAAATATCTCCAAAAATCATTTTCACTTTTGAAATAATTACTATTTCCTGATAAAAAGATTCCATTCACCTATTACATGATTAAGAAAGACAGTCGATAAGTTTATGTTTGAAATCTCTTCGAAAAATCCGAGTAAATAATTGTAGAATGAAGTAAGCAGTTACATTTCCCACGAAAAAGACAATTAAAATGAATTAGATAACATTTTCTTAGATAGTATTCGCTTATCAAATGTATAACAAAGACAGTTGATATCTGCTGATAAGATTAATCATGTTTATAAACGGAAGTAAAGATTTACCAAACTTTTTCGAATAGTTGAAATTTGTGTCTAAGTGTAATAATCTCTCCTAAAACCAATAGTTATCCTTATTTACATATTAGTTATTTTGTGTTGAAAAGCTGATTACTTGTCGAATATTTCTATAAGTCAGTAAGCATCTGCTGGAAGGGTGATGTATAAAGTCGATTTGAAATAGCAGATGAAACATATGGTTCACAAAAAAGTATAATTCTGATGTATAGTTTCAAAATTTTTATCATTAGCTGCACACTAAAACTAAATTAGAAAAAAAAAAGTTATTAAAAACTTGTTAAATACGAAACTTTCCTTCAAAAATGAAAACAAATGAATTCTTAAAAACCTCTAAACTTATTAAGTAAAAAATAATAGTTCGCCCTTGACCGGACTCGAACCGGCGACCTTTTGGTTAACAGCCAATTGCGATCTCCAATTACGCCACAAGGGCACTAAAATATAAAATTTAAACGAAAAAACTAGCAGAGTGTTAGTATGACACAATTAAAACTCCTGTTAAGTTAAATTAATATTAAAAGAAAGCATAAAAAATGGATAAGTATTTATAAAAAATAGTGTTCAAAAGTAGGTTAGTAAATGTCGGGGCGCGGTCAGGATAGTGGATAGCTTATCAGTTATAAAAAATGAAATTTGAATCGGAGTTCACGGGTTCGAAACCATGGCTTGGTAAAATAATCAAACTCTCATATAGGCAAAATCGATAAAATCAGTTAAACTAAAAATAAAAATCATATACATTAAAGGAATTCGCAAAGTGAGAAGTTAAAATAGGTATTAATGAGTTATCTTAAGAAACCAACCTCTCTTTGCACATACAGAAGGGGGAATACAATTTTTTGTTTTGAAACATCTAAAATCTAAACATATAGATATAGTTTGTTGATCAGTTAAACCTATCCCAAATTATCAAGTCAAGAGATTATTTTGCATGTTCAAATCTTATCCAAAACTTGTGAGAAAAAAATAAAATACTATCTTCAAAAATATATTAAAACGATATCCTACAGATGGCAACATCAAAAATTTTCTTCAGAAAACATAAGACATTTTTATGTTCATTTAAATTCTAAGACAATTCAGAAAAACAAGTAAGCCTTCTAAAAATTAAGCACCCCTACAAAATAAGTCCCACTCAAAAATTTAGACCCCCCTCAAACTCCCTTTCGAAAATACCTAATTCTCTATGTTATAGTATGGCATTTCCATTTCTACTCTAAGTCGATTCGAAAAAAAAAATTAAGCCCCCCTAAAAAATTTAGGCCCCTCAAACTTCCTCTGGAAAAGATCGAACTCACTATGTTATAGTATGATATTTCCATTCTAACACTAAATCAATTCGAAAAATTAAAAAAAAAATTAAGCCCCCCTCAAAAATTAAGCCCCACCAAAATATTTAGACCCCTCAAACGCCCTTTCGAAAACGCATAACTCCCTGTGTTATAGTATGATATTTACATTTCTACTCTAAGTCGATTCGAAAAAAAATTAAGCCCCCCTAAAAATAAGCCCCACTCAAAAATTTAGCCTCTTCATACTTCCTCTCGAAAAGACCTATGTTATAGTATGATATTTCCATCTCTACTATAAGTCGATTAGAAAAAAAAAATAAGCCCTTCTCAAAAATTAAGCCCCCTCAAAAATTAAGCCCCTTCCAACATTTAACCCCTACTACTACAGGATAAGTCTCCCTTTCCACCCCCATGTGGATTCCACCCTCCTCCTTTATCCACAAGGTGGATTCCACTCACATCCACACAATCCGCAATCCGCCTGCTGGCGCTGAACTCTCCTATTTCCCCTACTTCCGTATTTTGGCGCCGCACTCAGTATATATTTTAAGTATGCAAAATTCGACTTACATATTTAATACACTAAGCCTGCAGTGCTACAAATCCATTAAGAATCCTGGCCTACAGTGCCCAGCCCTGTTTTCTTGACCATGGGCTCTGAGGTGCTATGCAGGTCCCGATCATGACTAATTGGAGCCCTGGGCAAAGACAAATTAGGGGGCCCCATTCGAAAGAAAAAAATTCTTAGTTACGTCAATTCTAAATTAAATACCTTAATTAATAAAATAGTTTTTTTTTTTTAATAGTACTGAACAAAATTCTTTTATGTAGCTTTAGCAACTTGATATATTACTTTAAGGGGAACTTCATATCTTCAACTTCTGGAAGAGTGTCAGTTACTCTAACATATAAATATGAGTTAATCAAGTTACTTTCTTTTACATCTTTTTAAGGTGTAGTACATAAACATACAAACCTAATACCATACCAAATACATTCTATTTTACAAGTAGAAAGTGTCTTTTCAATAAATCTAAAAAGATGGCAATTTTGGGTTTGTTTTTCAATATTTAATTCAAAGTTAAAAGAAAAAACTTTGAATATGGAAGAAAATTTATATCATGACAGAATTGATTATTTTTAAACACTAAAGTTTAGATATGATTTAAGAGCATTGCCAATATAATCTATTAAAATCAAAATATTTCTTATTTAATAATGGTTGAGGTTTGCTTTGTGAAAGCATTGAGTTCTGTGAGTTCAAAATTAATTTGTTTTCAGAGAATCTTTTAAAGATGAAATTTGTATTTTGAATTTGAAAATTTTCAGAGTTGGAATTGGGGGAAAAAGTAAATATTTTATAAATCGATATATTGTTTTGGGGGCCCCTTGAGGTCTGGGGGCCCTGGTCAAAGTCCCGATTTGGCCATGCGATAATAAGGGCCTGGTGCTATGCAGCATATGTCTCAACCAGGTGGTCAGCCTATCTTCAGTGTTTTGTTCCCAAGCAAGCTTGGAACTCATGTTGTTGACCCTGAAGCAGGGGTCGGAAAAACTACTTTTTTATTGTAGTGCACTACAACTACTAACTACTTTATCGAAAAAATAGACATCTACAACCAATAGCATCTACAACCATTGGCGCACCCACGAGGGGGGGCTATGGGGGATGAAGCTCCCCCCCAGACCTCGAAACTTGACTAATGAAGTAATGATATAAATTTTCTAGGGGTGATTCTGTGTATTAAAAAAATCTGAAATCCACAGCAAATTTTCTGAAAGGTTACACCAGAAAGGGGAAGAGGTGGGGGGGAATCCACTCCCGGCACTAACTGCGTGGTTTTTTTTCGCGCGCCTTTGACAAAATTTGTGTTTTTTCACGATGTTTTGAAGAAATTGGCCCCTTTTCCGCGATCTTTTGACGAAATTTGCTGTTTTTTCGCGATCTTCTGACGAAATTTCGCGATTTCTTTGACGAAATTTGCCGTTTTTTGCGATCTTTTGAGAAAACTTGCGGTTTTTTTTCACGATTCTTTATGAAATTTACGTTTTTTCCGCGATTCTTTGACGAAATTAGCTTTTTTTGTTCGTGATCCGTGAACGAAATTCGCGATCCTTTGACGAAATTGGCAATTTTTCATCGAACGATTGACGAAATCGATCTTTTTTGGTGATCATTTGTCGAAATTCGCGATATATTTTTATGTCCCAATTTTCTGATTTATGATCGATTTTTTTTTTATTTTCAAAAATGACTGCCCCAATTTTTCGGAAAATTCGGAATAGTATCACCCCTGAAATTTTCTTAAATTTATGAAAAGTAATTTTATTATTTCTAATAGGTCTTTAGGAAAATGGAAATTTTGGAAAATATTAATTTTGTCTCAATGTCTTACTTATTTTTAAATTTCTTATTAAATTTAATGTATTAGCATATTTAATATTTGATAATTAATACACACATATATATATATATATACTACGATATGAGAAAGAATAGATTATTAACTTTATCTCCTTTGAAATCACATTTTACGATAAGGGGGGGGGGGTAGGCACGTAAGTTTAAAAAAAATAGCTGACTGGATACATTTTCACTGACTGTACAAATACACTTATACCATATTGTTGGTAGAAATAGTGTAGTAAGATAATTAAGATATGTATTTGTATACAATATTACTTCTTCCAATATTTTGGGATAAGTATATACTGAAAAACTCAAAAGCTTTGTATTTCAATTCTTTACCATTTTTGGCACACGTAAAGTGTAAAAAATAATAATTATAGCACTACTCTCCGATTCTCTGAATGTCCGAGTTCTCAGTACGTTCATCATCCATATCCTTAGGGCACGGTCAAGCGGCTAGCGGTCCAAAGAAAGATGGTACTACTTCTGTGTAATGGACGTGACCCTTTCAAGTAAAAAAAAAAAAAAAAAAAAAAAAAATCAGGGAATAGTCGCCTCTTTTTTTTTCCTAAATTCTCACATTTCTAATAAGGCACATGTGCTTCTAAGGTAAGAACTGCTCAGACAAAATTGCAAAGAACCGGTGAAGAATTCCGTTTTAGGTTTTCATCTTAGTAGATAAATTTTCAAGGTATTTCTTTCATTGGAACTATGAAATGTTTGCGACTAAGACAGGATTCTGTTATAGACAGGTTTTATTTACACTGGTGAACCAGATATAGTAAAAGCTGTGAAAAATCGAAAGCTACCATAAAAAGTTTTAGACAGATTCCTGCCTTAGTAGATATAATTGTATGGTAATCCTTCCATATTGAGTGTGAAAATTTTCCATTTAAGACAGGATTCTGGTATAGTCAGAATCTGTTTTGACGTTTTCTTTTACATATACTAGGGGGCTCGGCCCCCTACGAGCTACGCTCGCCAACCCCCGTCCAGACACCGCATACTCTAAATGCCCGCTAATTTGATCGGCTTTAAAAAGATTTCGAAAGATTGAATTATAATTTAAAAAACAGTGGCGATCTCTCTATAAACGGATTTCTATTCATTTCTCTATGATTGGGGAATTTTAACGACAAATCCGTTGCGGTACTACTTAATTATCCCGTCGACCAATTTCGCCAAATTATATAAATCGCCAAACCACTCGCCAAATTATACAAATTGACATAATTTTTATTTTAAATAACGAAAAAACAAATAAATTAGTACAACATTAATAAAAATACAAATAAAACGTCGAAATAAAAATAACTTGATGACGTAGACACGTGTAACAACATTTCAAAATAAGCTAATATAAAAGGAATTAAGTAAACAGAGTCTTTGTCTCCTGGTATTTTTTAACAAAGTGAAAAGGAAGTTCTTTTAAATGAGACATTTTAAATTAATCGTTTTTAATCTGATGTAATTTTGACCAAACTATTCTTTCTCTTTTTAATATTCACGTGAAAATATTTGTGTTAGAAATGAAATATTATTTGCGCTTTCCTAACAAAAATAGTTGAAAAATATCCTCTTAAAATATCAAATAAATGTCTAGCGCAATTTCTAAATTTAAACCGTTTTGCAATATTATTTTGTGTTCATTTTATGTAATAACTATAATGTGACGTAAATATGACGTAATTTCTCCTATTTAAGACTTCTAACGCATGTTAATAAATTTATTGTTTTACAAATTCCTTTCTCTCTTAAAATTCACGTGTAATTATAGTTTTTAATAAGTTCCTGTTTTTTGTACATAATTATTTAATTCTAATTCCAAATGTTTTTTTCTGTTTATAATAGTCACGTGTAAATAGATTTTTAATTTATTTACACGTATAAATATTTTTTTTTTTTTTTTTTTTTTTTGAAGCAAACATTATTGTTTCCGCTGTTTATACAGTTGGCAACAGTTTAAATTAATATCACTTTCTAAAATCTGTTAAAAATATCTCTAGAAATGCTGAAAATCTGAATTTAAAATAGAAATAAAACCTAAAAAAATTAGTCAAAATAAAAAAATTAATGCAATCTGCACTCCGGCAAATTCTAACGCATAAAATGATCTAAAAATGATTAAATTCCTATGAACAGTTTTTGCTCCTATAAAACTTTTTTAGTGGAACGATTTTGTCCAACTTTAGCATTAAATACCTCTTAAAATAATTCTTCGATCTGAAAATTGTCTGCATCAGCGTATTTATCAAACATTTCTGTATAATACTACCGATTTTCATATTTTTGTATGCATTATTTTTCTTAATATTAACGAAGAAAGACCTCCGTTCACAAAAAATTCAAAACCGGCGGCGGCGGCGGCGGTGACAGCGGTAGTCAGGGGCGGATTTATGAAGTGAGGGGCCCCTCTCACTGGAACTTTTTGGGGCCCTTCCATCTTGAAAAATTGGGTATATTTAAAATCTATACTAATAAAAGAAAAATTCGCTCTCTGTGTGTGTATTTGCGATGGCTAGCAAAATATACCGCATGTACAAAGCGGAAAATTTTTGTGAGGGTAGTCCAAGGCCTCTCCTGATACATCTTATACTCAGAATTCTAAAATATCTACTTATAAGCGAAGTTATTCATTAACAATTGCAACGCACTCTCATTAAAAACTCATCTCGATCAACGAGAGTGAAAAAGCAAACCTTATTTACGCATCATGAGAAAATGAGAAAATGAACTTCGAATGAAGAAATTCCATGGGGAGGGGTGGGGGGTATTTTGTAATATTAACTTACATCGGCCAAACCGCTTACTAAAGTTAAAAACGGAAGACATATTCTAAAAGATCGTACCCTTATGTCTCAAATCCCGTAATTAAGTCAAAAAATATCGCAGTTAACCCTTTGAAAAAGAAAATTCAAAGATTGTCATTTTTCCAAAAAAAAAAAAAATATGTTTTTTTCCTTTATGGCAACGCCCCTCACGGGTGCAATTTTAGAGGTACCGACAAACCAAAAATATGTTCTTAAAGATAAAATCTTCTTCCAATCGATGAGGCAATCGGTTTTTAAAAAATATGAATTTTAACCCTTTCAAATAATCGACGAACTCGGGTCACTTCGCGCCTCACGGAGACGATATGTTGCACGCTAAAAGTAACTAAACCTCCGTATGTATTTTAACACAGTCTTTTTAGAGAATCTCAATAGAATAGATTTAGATGACCTACAAAAATTATGAAACGTTCGGACGGATAGAAATATTTTTTACAAAATAAAATGGAGTGAAAATTTCGGCGAAATCTGTAGAAACTTTAGTGTTTCGTCGCGGTTTCGCCCCTCCAGGGCGTAATTTTAGAGGTACCGGCGAAGCAAAAATATGTTCTTAAAGCTGAAATCTTCTTCTAATCGGTAATGTAATCGTAAAAATAAAATGTGTGAATCTACGAAATCAGTAAATGTGCGACGAAATCAGTAAAAATCTGAGACTCATCATCATGAAATCATAGACTCCAAAAATTAAATTACGCAGAAAATAAAATACCAAATAGCATGTATTTTTAATTCAATATTTTTTCATTTAAAAATATAAATTCAGACAAAATGGAGTTAAAGATATAAAATCATACAAATATGAGGGTTATTTAAGAGCCATTCATCACGGGCCCGGGCAATGCCGGGCGGGTCAGCTAGTTTAAAAATAATAGCTATACAAAACTTAATTACAATAATTACTAACAAATAAATTAAAATGTATTCAAATCGTTAAGGATTAATTACACGAAATTCATTTCATATTCAAATTACATCAGATTATTTTACACAAACTTAGATACTGTGACGGATAAGTATGTTAAAATTATGTATTTTATTTTCCTTTCAATTTTTAAGAACATAAAATATAAAATGATAATTCAAACCAAAATTAATCAGAAACTAAGGAGACAATATTTAGCATCTGCTGAGCTATAACTCAAAACCACTTTTCGCTGCTTTTCGTTTTTGGCTCATTTATTTCATGAAATAAGATATAAATGTATGGGGTTTTAATGAATTGGGCTGCATTGACCTGAACTGCATGCCATTATCTTGCTTGCAGCACCGTATATACTCGCGTATAAGTCGACTTGCATATAAAGTCGACTCACTAACTTTCGAATGCAAGTTCAGCAAAAAATCAAAAACCCGCGGATAAGTCGACCCTTAACTTTTTACTTCAATTTTGCACAAAATCAAACAAAAGATTTCACTTGCTGATGCGAAAAAGCAGTAAGTAAACAAAAACAAATCATTGGAATTTTTTTTAATCATACATTATTATTATTTGTATATTTTATTATTCATACACATAAAAAGCCAGAATTTTACAATAATAGAAGTTTTTTTTTTCTTTTTTAAGTGACTCGCGTATAAGTCGACTCCCCCAATTTGCTTGTCGAAAATTCTCAGAAATTCCTCGACTTATGCGCGAGTATATACGGTATTAATTTCATGTTTTAATAAAACAATTTCAGAAATGAAATACATTCATCAATTATAACCAAATTAAATTACATTTTTCTCCTTTTCGTTACACAGCTGGGCTCAAAGAATGGCAAATGCTTTATGGATGTAAAAAGAATTCGAAGCTCCACGAGTCATTTTATAACCATCTGCACTCCCATTTTTTATAAATACTAGGGGCCTCTCCCCCCTGCTAACGTATAATAGTCATGTGTAAATAAATTGTTAATTGAAATGAAATATTTTTCATAGCGCTGTTTTTAAAATTGGCAACAATGTAAAATAGTAACCTTTTCTAGATTATGAAAAACTATCTTGAAATGAGGAAAATTTGATTGAAAAAAAATATATATATTATTTATTTAATCGTATTATTATTATTATTTAATGAATTATTTTTTCAAATTTTCCTGAAAAATATAATTTAATCACAATATTGTCCCCACTTTCGATTGAAATAAAAGATGATGTCAATTTCAATTTGAAAATGACGAAAAAGAAAATAAATCTAATAATCGTTAGATTTTTTCCTTTCCTCCCCTTTTTCCACAAAAATGGAGTCATTTAGCTGCCATAATTACAAAAAATATTGTTAAATGAGAAGAAAAATTAATACCTCGAAAACTAAATCAAATTTAAAAATTCTAATACTATTTTTGACATACGTGGATCAATACGGACAATTGGTGCTAATTTCACCGCCAAAGGTTCCATATTTTAGAAGTAATAGCTGTGAAGTACAACCTGTCGTTTCATTAGGATTTTATATATATATAGTAGATATTTTTTAAACATCAATTTAATTAACTAATCTGCATATAGGTTTGTAATTGCGAGTGTCTTTAATAGCGAATGCCATAAAAATGGTCCCAAAAAAAGTAAAAGTGGCACTTTCACAACTGCGATTAGCAAAACATCTGCTAAAATGGAAAAAATTCATATTGGGGAAAACTATGGGGGACATTGTCTTTGATAGTCAATGATATATTTGATTGCCGTGTGTCATTTTTGATCTGGATGTGGAGAATTTTACGAGAGGGAAAAAGTATGAACACTTACGATGCAATAATAAAACTTGTGCTATAATAAAATATTGATTACTAGCTGACCCGTCTGGCGTTGCCCGGGCCTGTTATAATAAACTTAAACAAAATTCAAGTTTGTATGATTTTATATCTTCGGAAAATCGGTGCCCCAATGCCTTTGGCATCATAGAGTGTTTCAAATGAACTTAGTTTTTCCAGGGCCCCAATGACTTTGGCAGCGGTGAGTGTGTTCCCAACATAAAACCTCTTTCCAGTGGCATAGACAGGGTACCGGTCCAAATGCTCTGGACACCAGTGATTTTGTAAAGTTCAGTTCGCCTTATCTAATCGGAAAATTTTCTGCTATTAATCAAGACGAAGGAATCTTTAAAATATTACCGGTATCCAGAGCATTTGGACCCCCTCCCTGGACCCCCACTGCCTCTTTCTGAACGAACCTGTGACCTGAGTTGCCGCTGTCTGAGGCAGCATAAATCCAAAGTGCCTTGCATGCGCCGAAGACAATTGAAAACCAAGTTGAATGACCCAAACCCCGTAGTTATCGGGCCCATGAACCCGAGATTAGAATGCTCCCCTAGCGGTAGAAGATGGTACTAAAATCTGTATAACAATCCTAAGTTAAATTGAATGAACCAATTTTCGATGAAATCGAGCCATAGAAACCGAGAAAAGAATGTGGCGTCAACGTTCGAAAATGGTGGTAACAAAAGTAAAAGATAAACTTTCATAATGCTGAAAGTAGCTTAATTATAATTTCAGTTGAATGAACCAATTGCCATTGAAATCGGGCCGACAAAACCCGAGGAAAGAATGCGCTCCCAAGCGGTGGAAGGTGGCCTCCTCCATCTATAAATTTTTCAAATTCCCTTTAACATTAACCCAATATTTAATTTACGGATGAAATACCCCCACATCTCTAAAGTTAACCACTTACCTTTACCTTTAACAGTATCGTTATTTTTAAGTTACAATTGTTTATGAGTAAACGTAAATTGATGACGAAAAGAAGATTAATGTTCGAAAAAGTTGGTAGCAAGGGTATAAAGAAATTTTTTAGTAGTTTATAAAGTGGCAGGAGGACCTTAGAACTATGTTAAAGAAAATTGCAAGAGAATCGGATAATTTTTAAGGAAGCTGCACCAAGGACCTCAAGAAGGCAATTAATATTCAAAATTGGTGGTAGCTAAAGTCTGAAAAATTTTTTCGTCGTTCATGGAGTAGCTGAAGGACCTAACAAGTTGTTAGAAAACGAAAAGGTAGTGAATCGGACTACTTTTAAGGGAGTTATAATAGGGGGATCAAAAGGTGTCAAGGTGATAGTTGAGAGCTGGGTCTTAAGATGAAAACATGTTAAAAGGTCCTAGTATTTAGCTCTTTAGATCTCCAGTTAGTCGAAATTAAACATAATGTACAAATTAATCATTAGAATAAAATTTTAAATAAATGCGCAAAAAAATAAGGGGAAATACTTAAAAAGGACCCTAAGGCGCCCATAAAAATATGAGGGATAGCTGTAAATCCTAAAAAGTTATTAGAAAAATAAGCTAGTGAATCGGACCATTTTTAAGGGAGCTATAATAGGGGGCCCAAAAGGGGCCCACTGATACTTAAAAACAGTGCCCTAACATAAAAACACTTTAAAATGGTCTTATTAATTAGCGCATTAGATCTTCAATTAGTCAAAATTAAGCATAGGGTATGAAATATTCGTTAAAATAATATTTTAAAGAAATGCACAAATAATTGGGTAAATGTTTAAAAAAGGGCCCTAGGACACCAATGAAAATATGAGGGTGTTGATCCAGGAAGAAGAGTCCAAGACCCAACTTTAAAATTATGTACTGAGAAGGTGAGAAAATCAGGGGGTGAAAACTTCTTGGTGCACAAAAAGTTCAAGGGGCCCTGGACCGGAACCTACGGCACCCCAGGTGCCCCAGGATCTAAAATAGAATATAGAAATGTGAGACTAACTAAATAGAAAAATGATATAAAAAATGAAGATACGATTAAAAGGATGCAATTTATTAACGTTTTATTTGCACAAAAACTTAAAGGGGCCCTGTATCGGGCCCCAAGGGGCCAGGGTCTTATCTGGAGAGTAAAAAGGCGAGCATAACTAAATGGAGAAAGGTCCCCCAAATCGAAGAAGATTCGATAAAAAGGGGGTAAGTTATTAACAATTTAGTGCATAAAAACTTAAAGGGGCCCCGGACCTTAAAAAATTAAAATCTAAGCCTTAGGTGCATCAGGACCTGTCTTGGACTATACTCATTTAAATTTTCAGACTTCTATGTGCGGTAGACTTTACTAGCTATCGCACACAGACAGACAGAGCGAAACTTTGCTTTATTAGTATAGATAATCAGTAATAAAGTAAAAATTCAATTAAAAATATCAGCTTTATGAAAACTGCATACCAAGTGTGGGGCCCCCAAAATCAGGGGCCTCAGGGTGACGTCCCATGATTTAATTAGTCCCTCAATCTGTATAGTTAAATCGTCATAAAATGTCTCTGACAGTGTTCCTTTCGGCTCAGACCCAAGTTTCCTTTGAATCTCACCCTATTCGCCCACAAACGATCATAGTCCTGATAATTCATAAAGTAAAAAAAGATAAGGAAAAACTAAAACATTTCTGGTAGTAGCAAATGATAGAAAAAATTATATTTATTACGTGAAAATGATATTGTAATATTAGCTGAAAAATTAAAAAAAAAAATCTCTAAGAAAATCCTTTTATCAAAACGTCACATTTCTCTTTGATCTCAAAAGACGATTTGGGGGCCCTTGGGATGCGGGGCCCCTCGCGATTGCAACCATCGCGACCCCTTAAATCCGCCCCTGGCGGTAGTTACCTTTTTTTAGAATTACTAGGGGGCTCTGCCCCCTACCAGCTATGCTCGTCAACCCCCGTTCAGACACCGCAGACTCTAACAGCACGCTAATTTGATCGCCTTTAAAAAGATTTCGAAAGATTGAATTATAATTTGAATCTGACAATTATAATCTGACGTAATTTTCACCAAACTTTTCTTTCTCTTTTTAATATTCACGTCAAAATACTTTTGTTAGAAATGAAATATTATGATCATCTTAAAATGTCAAGTAAATGTCTCGCGCAATTTTTAAATTAAAACTGTTTTGCAATATTATTTTTTGTTCATTTTACGCAATAAATGTAATATGACGTAAATTCTCCTATTTAGGACTTCTAACGCATGTTACTGAATTTATTATTTTACAATATTCTTTCTCATTTAAAATTCACGTGTAACTATAGTTTTTATGACGTAATTTTCAATGAGTTCCTGCTTTTTATATTTTTTGTTTATAATAGTCACGTGTAAAATAAATTTTTAATTTGAAGCAAACATTACTGTTTGCGCTGTTTATACAGTTGGCAACAGTCTAAATTAATACAATCTCTCTATTCTAAAAAAAAGTAACTACCGCTGTCACCGCCGCCGCCGGTTTTGATTTTTTTGTGACTGGAGGCCTTTCTTCGTTAATATTAACAAAAACAATGCATACAAAACTATGAAAATTGGTGGTTTTATACAGAAATGTTTGATAAACACGCTGATGCAGACGGTTTTCAAATCGAAGAATTATTTTAAGAGCTATTTAATGCTAAAGTTGGACAAAATCGTTCCACTAAAAAAGTTTTATAGCAGCAAAAACTATACATGGCAGTGTAATCATTTTTAGATCATTTTATGCGTTAGAATTTGCCGGAGTGCAGATTGCATTAATTTTTTTATTTTGACTCATTTTTTCAGGTTTTATTTCTATTTTAAATTCAAATTTTCAGCATTTCTAGAGATATTTTTTACAGATTTCAGAAAATTGTACTAATTTAAACTGTTGCCAACTGTATAAAAAGCGCAAGCAATAATGTTTGCTTCAAATTAAAAATTTATTTACACGTGACTACTATAAACAGGAAAAAAACTTTCAAATTAGAATTAAATAATTACGTATAAAAAGCAGGAACTTATTAAAAATTACGTCATAAAAAGTATACACGTGAATTTTAAAAGAGAAAGGATATTGTAAAATAATAATATCATTAACATGCGTTAGAAGTCTTAGGAGAAATTACGTCATATTCACGTCACATTATAGTTATTACATAAAATGAACACAAAATAATATTACAAAAAAAGTTTAAATTTAGAAATTGCGCTAGACGTTTATTTGATATATTGAGAATTAATTTAAAATGTCTCATTTAAAAGAACTTTCTTTTCACTTTGTTAAAAAATACCAGGAGACAAAGACTCTCTTTACTTAATTCCTTTTATATTAGCTTTTTTTGAAATGTTGTTACACTTGTATACGTCATCAAGTTATTTTTATTTCGACGTTTTATTTGTGTTTTTATTAATGTTGTACGAATTTATTTATTCTTTCGTTATTTAAAATAAAAATTATATCAATTTGTATAATTTGGCGAGTGGTTTGGCGATTTATATAATTTGGCGAAATGGGTCGACGGGATAATCAAGTAGTACCGCAGCGGATTTGGCGTTAAAATTCCCCAATCAAAGAGAAATGAATAGAAATTCGTTTATAGGGAGATCGCCACTGTCTTTTAAATTATAATTCAATCTTTCGAAATCTTTTTAAAGCCGATCAAATTAGCGGGCATTTAGTCTGCGGTGTCTGGACGGGGGTTGGCGAGCGTAGCTCGTAGGGGGCCGAGCCCCCTATTTTTCTAAAATCTCTCTATCTCTCTATTCTAAAAAAAAGTAACTACCGCTGTCACCGCCGCCGCCGCCGCCGCCGCCGGTTTTGAATTTTTCGTGACCGGAGGTCTTTCTTCGTTAATATAAAGAAAAATAATGCATACAAATATATGAAAATCGGTAGTATTATACAGAAATGTTTGATAAACACGCTGATGCAGACAGTTTTCAGATCGAAGAATTATTTTAAGAGATATTTAATGCTAAAGTTGGACAAAATCGTCGTACTAAAAAAGTTTTATAGGAGCAAAAACTGTTCATAGGAATTTAATCATTTTTAGATCATTTTATGCGTTAGAATTTGCCGGAGTGCAGATTGCATTAATTTTTTTATTTTGACTCATTTTTGAGGTTTTATTTCTATTTTAAATTCAGATTTTCAGCATTTCTAGAGATATTTTTAATAGATTTTAGAAAGTGATATTAATTTAAACTGTTGCCAACTGTATAAACAGCGGAAATAATAATGTTTGCTTCAATAAAAAAATATTTATACGTGTAAATAAATTAAAAATTTATTTACACGTGACTATTTTAAACAGAAAAAAACATTTGGAATTAGAATTAAATAATTATGTACAAAAAGCAGGAACTTATTAAAAATTACGTCATAAAAACTATAATTACGCGTGAATTTTAAGAGAGAAAGGAATTTGTAAAACAATAAATTTATTAACATGCGTTAGAAGTCTTAAATAGGAGAAATTACGTCATATTTACGTCACATTACAGTTATTACATAAAATGAACACAAAATAATATTGCAAAACGGTTTAAATTTAGAAATTGCGCTAGACATTTATTTGATATTTTAAGAGGATATTTTTTAACTATTTTTGTTAGGAAAGCGCAAATAGTATTTCATTTCTAACACAAGTATTTTCACGTGAATATTAAAAAGAGAAAGAATAGTTTGGTCAAAATTACGTCAGATTAAAAACGATTAATTTAAAATGTCTCATTTAAAAGAACTTTCTTTTCACTTTGTTAAAAAATACCAGGAGACAAAGACTCTGTTTACTTAATTCCTTTTATATTAGCTTATTTTGAAATGTTGTTACACGTATCTACGTCATCAAGTTATTTTTATTTCGACTTTTTATTTGTATTTTTATTAATGTTGTACTAATTTATTTGTTTTTTCGTTATTTAAAATAAAAATTATGTCAATTTGTATAATTTGGCGAGTGGTTTGACGATTTATATAATTTGGCGAAATCGGTCGACGGGATAATCAAGTAGTACCGCAACGGATTTGGCGTTAAAATTCCCCAGTCAAAGAGAAATGAATAGAAATCCGTTTATAGAGAGATAGCCACTGTTTTTTAAATTATAATTCAATCTTTCGAAATCTTTTTAAATCCGATCAAATTAGCGTGCATTTAGAGTCTACGGTGTCTGGACGGGGGGTTGACGAGCGTAGCTCGTAGGGGGCCGAGCCCCCTAGTTCTTAAAAAAAAAAGCAACTACCGCTGTCACCGCCGCCGGTTTTGAATTTTTTGTGGCCGGAGGTCTTTCTTCGTTAATATTAAGCAAAATATTGCATACAAAAATATGAAAATCGGTGGAATTATAGAAAAATGTTTGATAAACACGCTGATGCAGACAGTTTTCAAATCGAAGAAATATTTAAAGAGATATTTAATGCTAAAGTTGGTCAAAATCTTTCCATTAAAAAAGTTTTATAGGAGCAAAAACTGTACATCGGAATTTAATCATTTTTAGATCAATTTATGCGTCAGAATTTCCCGGTGTGCAGACTGCACTCAGTTTATTAATTTGACTCATTTTTTGAGGTTTTATTTCTATTTTAAATTCAAATTTTCAGTATTTCGAGAGATATTTTTTACTTACTAGGGGGCTCTGCCCCCTACGAGCTACGCTCGTCAACCCCCGTTCAGACACCGCAGACTCTAACAGCACGCTAATTTGATCGCCTTTAAAAAGATTTCGGAAGATTGAATTATAATTTGAATCTGACAATTATAATCTGACGTAATTTTCACCAAACTTTTCTTTCTCTTTTTAATATTCACGTCAAAATACTTTTGTTAGAAATGAAATATTATGATCATCTTAAAATGTCAAGTAAATGTCTCGCGCAATTTTTAAATTAAAACTGTTTTGCAATATTATTTTTTGTTCATTTTCCGTAATAAGTGTAATATGACGTAAATTCTCCTATTTAGGACTTCTAACGCATGTTACTGAATTTATTATTTTACAATATTCTTTCTCATTTAAAATTCACTTGTAACTATAGTTTTTATGACGTAATTTTCAATGAGTTCCTGCTTTTTATATTTTTTGTTTATAATAGTCACGTGTAAAATAAATTTTTAATTAGAAGCAAACATTATTGTTTCCGCTGATTATACAGTTGGCAACAGTTTAAATTAATATCACTTTCTAAAATCTGTAAAAAATATCTCTAGAAATGCTGAAAATTTGAATTTAAAATAGAAATAAAACCTCAAAAAATGAGTCAAATTAAAAAATGAAATACAATCTGCACACCGGGAACTTCAAACGTATAAAATGATCTAAAAATGATTAAATTCCCGTGAACAGTTTTTGCTCCTATAAAACTTTTTTAGTGGAACGATTTTGTCCAACTTTAGCATTAAATATCTCTTAAAATAATTCTTCGATTTGAAAACTGTCTGCATCAGCGTGTTTATCAAACATTTCTGTATAATACTGCCGATTTTCATATTTTTGTATGCATTATTTTTCTTAATATTAAAGAAGAAAGACCTCCGGTCACAAAAAATTCAAAACCGGCGGCGGCGGCGGCGGTGACAGCGGTAGTTACTTTTTTTTAGAATAGAGAGATTTTAGAAAATTGTACTAATTTAAACTATTGCCAACTGTATAAAAAGCCCAAACAATAATGTTTGCTTCAAATTAAAAATTTATTTTACACGTGACTATTATAAACAAGAAAATATAAAAAGCAGGAACTCATTGAAAATTATCATAAAAACCATATTACACGTGAAATTTAAAAGTGAAAGAATGTTGTAAAATAATAAATTCATTAACATGCGTTCGAGGTCTTAAATAGGAGAAATTACGTCACATTTACGTCACATTACACATTACGTAAAATGAACAAAAAATAATATTGCAAAACAGTTTAAATTTAAAAATTGCGCGAGACATATATGTAATATTTTAAGATGATATTTTCAGCTATTTTTATTAGGATAGCACAAATAATATTTCATTTCTAGCAAAATTATTTTCACGTGAATAGTAAAAGGAGAAAGAAAAGTTTAGTGAAAATTACGTCAGATTAAAAACGATACATTTAAAGCGTCTTTAAAAAAAACTTTATTTTCGCTTTGCTAAAAAATACCGGGAGGCAAAGACTCTGTTTATTTAATTCATTTTGTATTAGCTTATTTTGAAATGTCAACTGATTTTATTTAATCAAAGACGGAAACAGCCATTGTATCATTTAACAGCCGCTGATTTGGCTTTAAAATTCCCCAATCAAAGAGAAATGAATAGAAACACGTTTATAGGGAGATCGCCACTGTTTTTAAACTTATAATTCAATCTTCCGAAATATTTTTCAAGCCGATCAAATTAGTGTGCTTTTTTAGAGTCTGCGGTGTCTGAACGGGGGTTGACGAGCGTAGCTCGTAGGGGGCAGCGCCCCCTAGTTTGTAAAAAATATCTCTCGAAATGCTGAAAATTTGAATTTAAAATAGAAATAAAACCTCGAAAAATTATTCAAATTAAAAAACTAACTGCAATCTGCACACCGGGAAATTCTGACGCATAAAATGATCTAAAAATGATTAAATTCCTATGTACAGTTTTTGCTCCTATAAAACTTTTTTAATGGAACGATTTTGTCTAACTTTGGCATTAAATATCTCTTAAAATAATTCTTCGATTTGAAAACTGTTTGCATCAGCGTGTTTATCAAACATTTTTCTATAATACTACCGATTTTCATATTTTTGTATGCAACAGTTTTTTTAATATTAACGAAGAAAGACCTCCGGTCACAAAAAATTCAAAACCGGCGGCGGTGACAGCGGTAGTTACTTTTTTTAGAATAGAGAGACATATAACATAAATAACTGTATATGTGTAAATACAGCAAAACCTGTGAAAACGGAATCTCCCTAAAAGGAAAAAATAGTTTAGTCTCACTGAAAAGAATACCGTACAATTACACCTGACCTGCTAATACTAAAACCGTAAATTTATCTACAAAAAACATTATACGATATATTTTTTTTATTATTAGAAATTCCAGTTTTTTCCTGCACTACATCAGTAGACGCAAAGAAATATAGTCAATCTTAAAAAATTATTGGAATGTGGGGGGGGGGGGGGGGGAGCATACAACTCTACGCCTTAGGATTTAATTATTTAGTGTATTTCCAATTAACCTGCTGTCTTTAGTTATTATAATGTGCTAAAGAGGTTCAATAATAATAATAATCCCAGTTCAACAATGCAAATTTTTCTGGCTCATTTTTAAGCATAAAAGCATAATACTTGCACTCATTATTATTGAAATGATTTGTAATCGAACAGCTATTTTAAATTTCCTAATAAATGAATTACATCTGGAGTTGTACGGGATTGTTGTCTCAGGACGGCAATTTTTTTTCTGTTATGTTCTGTCGAGTCATACATTCGGCTCAAAATGCCCACTTTGACATGCATTTTCTGAAAAATCGTCTGTCTCCATCGAAAAAGGAGAAAAGAAGTCATCTGAATTCCATTACGTTGCTGCACTGCAGCAAATACAGTCAACACCTACTTGGTACTCGTGTTGATACAGTACTATATACACATAAAACATATTACAGAAATAACGTATGCTTGATATCATAAAATAATACATTTTGAAACATTTTTCAATAATCTTAAAATACGGTACTTTGTTTGTAAAGGAAAGAAGAAAAAAATCTGTACAAAGCTAACAAATTTTGTATCATTGGTGCACTAAAGACATTTTGGAGCAGCAAAAATCTGATTTTGGAGCAATAAAATCCATTTTTGGAGCAATAAAATCCATTTTTGGAGCAGTAAAAATCTGATTTTGGAGCAGTAAAAAACAATTCTCGTAGCAGCAAAAATGAAAATCTGATTTTCTTGCAGTAGAAATCTGATTTTGTAGCAGTAAAATCCATTTTCGTAGCAGTAAAAATCTAATTTTGTAGCAATAAAAGCTGTTTTTGAACCAGATTGAAATTCTAATGTTAATAAACTCCTAAAAATTAAAATGATTGCTATCTTGAAAATATTTTGACATTTGAAAGAATAACAGATGAAATTTCTCCTCACTTTTTGCTAACTCTGAACATTCTAAACGACAACGGGGGGTACCGATTGCAATAATAATGAAAAATTAGCAGCAGAGAAAAAAAAAATCTGTTTATTTAGAGGCATGAGATTGCAAAAATATAGAAAAAAAAGAGGAAAAGCATTTGAAATGGGACAATGAGATATTATTTAAAATAGTGCATGTATAAAACAATTAAGGGTGTTATCAAATCCAAAAGAGCAACTTTCTGACATAAGTTTTAATTTATTTTTGTTCGAAACTGCATGAAACCAGCGGGTGTTGTTGTTCAGAAGCTATGTCATCGAGCTGTTTTTTCCATTTTTTTTTTTTTTTTTTGCAAACGCAATAGATTTTTCTGAAAAGAGCGTCAAAGTGGACGTTTTGCACCGAATTTCCGCGTGAAAGTAGAATATCCATCACATAACAGCAGGCGAAAAGCGTGTTTGTCACGTGATCAATATTGCTTATAATTCAATAGGTAATTTATGAATCAAAAACGGAAAAAAACAGTTCGATTCCAAATTGCTTCCCTGGCCAGGCTTTCCAATTTTATATCTTTCCGTTAAAAAATGAATTTGTAAATGTGTTAAAACGTTTTGCGCTTGTTGAGCAGAGCAGTTAAGAACAGCCTTAAGAAGGATATTTTGTTCGCGATAATATTGTCAATATTTCTGTTTAAATCTTGCTTTATTTGGGGTGAGAGACAATCAAATAAATAATTCATGCAAATACTAAAAGTAATTGTGAAATGAAAGTTTCTATTTTTAGTTCATAAGTCTGATGCAATGTTTTATACAGCAATCTTAGCTAGTTCTTGAATTCAAATTTTAACATGCTTTCACTCAAAATATTAGTTAATAAACATGGGAAGCTAATGTTTAACTTGCCACTCAGCTGCAAAAAATCCGGTGAAAACAATGTCGCAACAAATTTTCTGTGATTCGTTGACGAAATTCGAGTTTTTTGATATATTTTAACAAAATCCGCATTTTTCTGCGATTCCTTACGAAATGCGCGTTTTTTGAGCGATCCTTAGACGAAATTCTCTTTTTTTCGTGATCCTTTCACGAAATTCACGTTTTATTCGCAATCCTTAGAAAGAATTCACGTTTTTGTGATCTTTTGACGAAATTCGCATTTTTTTCGCGATCCTTTGACAGAATTCGCGTGCATTCCGCGATCTTTTGACGAAATTCGTGGTTTTTTCAAGATTTTTTCCCACGGTCCTTTGACGAAATTCACGTTTATTCCGCGATCCTTTGACGGGATTTGCTTTTTTTCTGCGATACTCTGACGAAATTCGCTCTTTCTCCGGAGATCCTTCGACAGAATTCGCATTTTTTCTGAGATCCTTTAACAGAATTCGCGTTTTTTCAGCGATATTTTAACAAAAAACGCGTTTTTTTTTACAACCTTTTGACGAAATTTGAGTATTTTTGCAATCTTTTGACGAAATTAGCATTTTTGCCGCGATCATTTGACAGAATTCGAGTTTATTCTGCGATCTTTTGACGAAATTCGCAATTTTTATGAGATCTTTTGAAAAAATTTGCATTTTCCCGCCATCCGTTGACGAAATTCGTGTTTTTTTCCCAGATCTTTAGATAAAATTCGCGTTTTTTCTGAGATCATTTAACAAATTCGCTTTATCCGCTCCCCCTTTAACGAAATTCGCGTTTTTCCGCGATCCTTTGAAGAAATTGCTATTTTTCCGCAGTGAAGAATTCCTCGTTTTTACCGTGATCCAAAGAAAAATTTGAGTTTTTTTAGCGGTACTATGTCGAATTTTTTTTTTTTTTTTTTTTTTTTTTTTTTTTTTTGCGATTGTTTGACGAAAATAAGGTTTTTTCCGTGATCCTTTGCGAAATTAGCTATTTTTTTTTTTGCGAATGATTCATAAAATTGTTTTTTCGACTACCATTTGTCGAAATTCGTGATATATTTTACGTACGAATTTTCGGATTGATAACTGATTTTTTTAAATTTCGGAACGGATCACCCCTGCGAGAAGCGGAAAATCGCGGAAGAATTTCATGCCTGTACTAAGTACGTTTTGGGCGCAGGCTTGGCACAAATATAAGAAAGAACACTATTTCTGCGCAGATATGCGCAGCACTTGAAATCCTGTAAGTGGTTACAGTAAATTGCATCGACTTTTGTAGTACGCAAACGCGGCTGGTTACTGCTCATCCGTCAAAGCGAAATCCTGGGTGCGCCACTCTCTACAATTATACTTCTCTCTATTCTAAAAAAAAGTAACTACCGCTGTCACCGCCGCCGCCGCCGGTTTTGGATTTTTTGTGACCGGAGGTCTTTCTTCGTTAATATTAAGAAAAATAATGCATACAAAAATATGAAAATCGGTAGTATTATACAGAAATGTTTGATAAACACGCTGATGCAGACAGTTTTCAGATCGAAGAATTATTTTAAGAGATATTTAATGCTAAAGTTGGACAAAATCGTTCCACTAAGAAAGTTTTATAGGAGCAAAAACTGTTCGTAGGAATTTAATCATTTTTAGATCATTTTATACGTTTGAAGTTCCCGGTGTGCAGATTGTATTTCATTTTTTAATTTGACTCAATTTTGACTGATTTTTTAATTTGATTTCATTTTTTAATTTTTTGAGGTTTTATTTCTATTTTAAATTCAGATTTTCAGCATTTCTAGAGATATTTTTAACAGATTTTAGAAAGTGATATTAATTTAAACTGTTGCCAACTGTATAAACAGCGGAAATAATAATGTTTGCTTCAAAAAAAAAAAATATATATATATATATTTATACGTGTAAATAAATTAAAAATTTATTTACACGTGACTATAAACAGAAAAAAACATTTGGAGTTAGAATTAAATAATTATGTACAAAAAGCAGGAACTTATTAAAAATTACGTCATAAAAACTATAATTACGCGTGAATTTTAAGAGAGAAAGGAATTTCTAAAACAATAAATTTATTAACATGCGTTCGAAGTCTTAAATAGGAGAAATTACGTCATATTTACGTCACATTACAGTTATTACATAAAATGAACACAAAATAATATTGCAAAACGGTTTAAATTTAGAAATTGCGCTAGACATTTTTTTGATATTTTAAGAGGATATTTTTTAACTATTTTTGTTAGGAAAGCGCAAATAATATTTCATTTCTAACACAAGTATTTTCCCGTGAATATTAAAAAGAGAAAGAATAGTTTGCTCAAAATTACGTCAGATTAAAAACGATTAATTTAAAATGTCTCATTTAAAAGAACTTTCTTTTCACTTTGTTAAAAAATACCAGGAGACAAAGACTCTGTTTACTTAATTCCTTTTATATTAGCTTATTTTGAAATGTTGTTACACGTGTCTACGTCATCAAGTTATTTTTATTTCGACGTTTTATTTGTATTTTTATTAATGTTGTACTAATTTATTTGTTTTTTCGTTATTTAAAATAAAAATTATGTCAATTTGTATAGTTTGGCGATTTATATAATTTCGCGAAATTGGTGGACGGGATAATCATGTAGTACCGCAGCGGATTTGGCGTTAAAATTCCCCAATCAAAGAGAAATGAATAGAAATCCGTTTATAGGGAGATCGCCACTGTTTTTTAAATTATAATTCAATCTTTCGAAATCTTTTTAAAGCCGATCAAATTAGCGTAAATTTAGAGTCTGCGGTGTCTGAACGGGGGTTGGCGAGCGTAGCTCGTAAGGGGCCGAGCCCCCTAGTGTTATAAAAAATAGCAACTACAAACTACTTTTCAAAAGTAGTCACTACTTCGCTACTCTTTTAAAGGAATCAACTTACACTCGAAAACTGGAGACAAGGATTAAATAATACAATGTTCCCTCATTATATCGCACCAGTCGATATACAATTAAATAAGTGCGATATAACCGATTACATTGAAAAATTAAGGAAGATAACATACGAAAATGTTTTGTGTTTCTCCAAAATATTATTTTATATAGATATTACAATTTACATTAAGAGAGATACGTGATACAATCAATATTTAAATAGAGTTACATAAAATAAAAAAAATCTGAAGTGAATGCATTTGACTTTATGAACACTTTGTAGAATTTTGTAGTCTATCTATATTATAAAGGACAAACATATCTGTGCGTAACGCATACGTCATTCTGCGAATGGCAACACTTTGAAATTTGAAATGAAATTTCGTTTTTGCAATGTTCGCTACTGCAAATTTTTAAACTTCTAAACATCCCACATTTTAAATGTTTACATCGTCGTATGCAGAAAAAAATGCACTTTTAAATGAAATTTGTTTGAAAGCTGCATCTCAATTTATTTTTGAGATATTAATTTTTTTATAGTTTTTAATACCAATTTCCTAATCGTGACAACTGAAGTACTTCATTTCTATTAAAAGTGGTTTAGTTATCTTTATTGATTATATTCTTATTGATGCCATTTTCTCATTACAATTGAAAATATCTTTTTTAAAAATTTGAGCAGAAAATCACATTACGCTTTAAAAAAAAGATACAATTTTTCTGATGATGCTGTTATATTTCACACTACTTTTTCATTTCGCTGATATTGAGCTTGAGATAAGGCGAAATATTTCAGCAACTGAAAATAACGCCATATTTAAAAGAATACGATAATTTTATTGGATAAAACGAGATATTTCCCCTTAAATACGTCTAAAAGTTATAAATTTCTGGAATTTTTACGCGCAGGTATACAGAGATTATACTAAGACCTCAAATCACGAGTGAGAATTTTCACATGGAAAGTTGTAATAGTTGACAAACGTGACAACGTGGAAAATGACTTGATTCGGTTTAGATTTAAAGGGGGGGATTCTATGATTATGTCAAGGTGAAATCATTTATGCTGATTTTTCATTCTGTAATACCAAGCATCAATTGATAACTTAATCAAAAATACTTATATTGATTATATGTTACTGATTACGTATATGAATAAAGTTTAATTTTTCAATAATTTTAACAGTTGAAGTTTATGGAAAAAGTATTTTGTTAATCTTAGGTTAAAATATGTCTTTGGTAGTGCTGTAAAAGTAACGACTAAATGAATACCCGTATGATGTCGTTACTTTCGAACTCGCTACCCGTTAGAAAGTATTCGTTACTCGTTACTTTCGTTACTGTTCAAAAACTGGGTATTAACAATCATTGTATGTACTACAAACCTGCAGTAATAGCAAATCTATATACCGCACATGAGTCTTTTGAAGAATTCGTTACTATTTTAACGTAAAATATGTGCTGCCATCTGTACGTTAAAAATACATTTAATTTTCTACGTTTTAATGGAAAAAGGCAAACAAAATTAAAATACGATGCATAATTGAATATAACATGTCTAAATTGTATAATTTCTTACTTATGAAATAAGGAATAATCGGAGAAAGCAATTTAGGAAGAGTAAAAGTTCACCAAATTTATACGAAAACTATGAAATATAATTACACAGCCAAAATATTTTACAAACAAATTTACTTATTAATTTTACACTAAAAGTAATTATGTATTATGAAAATTTAATTTCTGGAATAATATGAAAATATTTAAATATATATATATTTAATTTCTTACGTGATTATCCTATCAAATGACACTGTACTTCAGTCACATTATTATTTCTGAAATTATTGATTTATATTTAAAAATACCCTTTTTTCAAATATGAAATTTAAAAACATAGCAACAAAAATATTTGGCACAGATGTCACATACGCACCACACTAGCGTGATTTTTTTTTCTGATGCCAATTTGGTGAAAACCTCGTTTTCGAATACAAGTTACATATATATATATATATTAAATAGGGAATAACAATAAATAAAAAATGTTTCATTAATAACTATAGAACAAAACAATTTATATAAATTAAAAAAAGAAAATAAAAGTAACTATACAATTTATTAACAAATAAACAACATCCGAGTTACCATATCAAGCAAAATAACGGCACTTGGCGCCAGTTAAGTACCCCGGTGATTATATGACATTGGCCTCAGAAAAAAATTGCGCCAATATGGTGCGTATATGACATCTATGCCAATTATTTTTACAGACCAAACAGAAAAAAAAAAAAAAGAAAAAAAAGCAATTTAACAAATTACAACGACCATTTGGAAAATGATTTTTTCAAAGAAAAAATCGCACGGAGTTGACATATATATTTCGTACGCCATGGATTAAACATTAACATTCTTGGACCAATTTTAAATGAAATTTCATTTTTAAATTTCTAAACATCCCACAATATTACTTTTTATATCGTCGTATAGAGAAAAAAATACATTTTTAATTGCAATTTGTTTGAAAGCTGTATCTCAATTTGTTTCTGAGTTATTATTATTTTTTTTTTTTGTAGTTTTTATTACTTTTTTGTCATAGTGGCAACAGAAGTATCCATCTCTGTTGAAAGTAAAGGGAAAATACAGATTACTGTATAGACCCATCAGGAAACGAATAAAATGCGGAATCAACCAATAAAAAGCTTCAGATATGCTTTTGATTTCCTACCCTGACAGAGGACAATAACCATTTTTCCAAATGGTTAAAAAAAATTAGAAAACAGTAATTCTGCTTTTTCAGAATTTAGTGTCACCCCCGATGAAAAAAAAAAAAAAATGTACATAAATATAGATAGTTCAGTTATAAGACTTAAAACACACGCGTTTATTTTATATAAAATGACGTGATCCGCATCCGCTGAAGAATTTCTTTCGTTATTTAAGAAATTCGACAAAAAAAAAATGGCCATCTCATGATTCATATGCTTTCATTTGTTTGTAATATTAATGTAGATACTTAAAATTAAGTTCAGTTTATAAAAACTTCATGTTTTATCAGAAGTTATAACTTATATTTTTTCGAAACAGAAGGTATTTTAATTACCTTTTTTTTTCAGTTTTTATGAGAAAATGGCAACAAAAAGATATAATTGGTACTTTCCAACTATTTTTCCTGTACTTTTACTTTCTACAGAAATGCAGTACTTGAGTTACAAAAATTAAACAAATGGCATTTAAAACTACAAAAAAAAAAAAAAAAAATAATAATAATAATAATATCTCAAAAATAAATCGAGATGCAGTTTTCAAACAAATTGCATTTAAAAGTACTTTTTTCCCCAATACGACGGTATAAAAATTGGAAATGTGCGATGCTTAGAAGTTAAAAAAAATGCGGTAGAGATTATTCCGTACAATGATACCTCTGCTTTGTTTTACGGCTGGCTTATACAACGGGGCGTGTTTTTTTTTTTTTTTTTTTTGGAGACGACACTTTATTAGCTTAGCTGGAAGAAAGAAATAGCATACCGGAGGTTAAAAAAATTAAACGTTATCATAAAAACATTTTTACAAGCAATCTAAAAACTCGTCTTTATCATAAAAATATATATATTTTTTTTAATTTAAAACATAAATGCACGTACAAAGATATTTTTATAGAATAAAGAATGCACTGAAAGAAAGCAAACCTGTAAATTTTAGAACAGAATTTCTTGAAAATTTTCAGAATATTTAAAAGAAATGCGTTTCATTTTAGACTTTATCATCTTATAAACCAACAGTTTACGTCAATCGCATTATTATTTTAGAAATCTTTGATTTATGTTTTAAAATAATATTTTTTCCATTCTTTTTGGTTTTAATGAAGCACGCCTTTCAGATAATATATAACCTGATTTTCAAAAAAAATTCTTTCAGATGGTACTGGAAGCTCAGGGTATAAAATAGCTATGCATCTTTTTCTTTCCATAATGAAGGAATCAACAAGCCCCTACGAAATCAAAATCGTTTGAGATTTGAGAATAAATGATACTAACAGAATGATACGCATACACTGATACGTAAACAACTAACGCCGAAATATCCGAGTCTGAATACAAATTCGCATCTTTTACCGCATCCGGCTATCTGCTCCATTCATGAATTATACGAGCGATTATTTCTCCCACTGGCTGGACAACCTGATTGGCTGAGTTTTCTCCCTCTGAAACTTGGCGAGGATTTACTGAAGAAAAGGATTTTTCCACCAACTGGATAAGAAAAGAAGCCACAGCCGGTTGTAACGGTCGTCGGTGTGCTGCAATTAATACTCGTTTCTTTACAAGGGTTGTGCGATGGTTTTTTCAAATGCAATTTGTTTAAAATAATAAAAGTTAGGAAGTTCACAAATAATTTAGTTTTTCAATGTTTTAATAAATTGAATAAATCAAGAGTGAGGGATATTATTCAGTTAACTGATTTCAGCATAATAAATGATTTGAAAAAAAAAATAAATAAATAAAAAGAATATAAATCAAAACAAGTATACTAACTATCAAACTAATATCTCACTGGAAAGTAAATTGAACTAAATTTGCATATCCCAAATGAAAATTTAAGTTGATTGTAATTTGTTACTTTATTCTTTTTGTTATGGATATGGGGAGAGGGAGGGGGACGGAGGGGCATAATAGTATAATAATCAACTGAAGATAAATATTTTTTATTGTTAAATTAACTATCCAAGTCATTAACCAGAAATCTGATTTTTTTTAGCATATATGTATTTTATATTTAGGGTCAAAATATTACTTATATCTACAATTTCAAACAACAGTGAATTAGCAAAATATATAGCAACTCAGAAAATACTTCCAAAAATTTTATTAATATTAACCTATAAAAGTGAGTAATAATGCAAAGGGTTTAAAAATGTAAGTTAGAAGCAGAAAATCATTACAGAAATAAAAGTTACCATTGAAATGTATATCGTATAAAATACATTTCTCACCAATAATACCTTCCACTCAATATTAAAATACTTTCTTTACTATCCAAGAACTAGTTCATAAATTAAAAAGTTGAATTTACAAGAAAAAAAGAATAATCGTGGGTTAGTAATTTTTGTTTTTAGTTTAAAATTTGAACAATTTAAAAATTGTAAAAGTCGGTACAAATTCATAACCCACTGCTTCCAATGATTTGTGGAGAAGGACGGCGAGGCTGGGGGGGAGAGGGTATGCGATAAAACCATTCTCTTATAAATTAATATGCATACAAAATCAATTACATTAACTGTTACATTAAAACATGATGGTACAAAATAACCTAAAGAAAAGCACTAATAAATAAAAAATCTTTAGCTTTAAACAACTGTTTCAAGGCTTCATAATAGGACATTCAATCTCCAATACGAAATGAGGAACAATAACAGCACAGCAAAGTACAAGTGTTACTTCCAGTCAGTTTTTCACATTCTGTTTTTTATTTGGCTTTGGAGACCGAAAAAGGAACTCCTTTTATGAAGCCTTCAAATAATTGGATAGCAAAACATGCTGCCTTTTTTTCGTTGATTGTACTTTTCACTGCGTCATTTGTAATGTGTCAAGTATTTACTAAAATGTATTTTATATCCATGAAAAATAACAATAATGTTTACTCATAAAACTTAATTTTTAATAAGTGTTTAAAACAAGTACCTATTATTAGAGTGTTTATAGTAATGGATACCCTATGTGGCTATGACTAAAAGCGTAATTTCAGTTAATGGTTATAGAACATAAAAAAAAAAAAATAAATAAAAAAAAAATAAAAACCGCTTTAACTGAAAAGCTATGTGATTACATTTAATTTTTAAGCTACAGTTAACAGAATGTAACTAGAAATTTCTTTAAAAAAATAATAATAATTGCTTTTATTTGTAAAATTAAACTGAATATTTTCCTCATGACACTACCTTGGATATTTTATAATCTATGTTTTTATTAGCAATCTCAGTCAAAGCAGTCAGATAATAATCTTCAGAAGCCTATGAAAGGGAGGGGCTCATGGGGCTCCCATTCAAATGACGACTAAATCACTTGAGTTGTTAAAAATCTCTTGTTTTTTGCTTTGATTATTTATTCATCTCTGATTAAACATCTCCGTACATAAAAGATATACATATATTAAACAAAAACATAATTTGAAGAACAAATTAAAAAAAACAAAATTTATTTCCTACATTGTTTAAGCCCGAGAAGGGACAGATATTAAGTTATTTCATTCAATTAGTTCTACATTTAATGTTAAATTTTTGTAACAAATTAGTTAAGACAATTAAAGATTAAAAAATAAAATTCACACAATATGATACTTAAAACACCCTAAAAAATTAGATTCCGTTCAAATGAAATCGAAATAAATCTTAGACTTCTTCCATTTGTAATTGAAAATATTTGTATTGCAGATTTTGTATTATGTTTATGACAATTGTGCATAAAATGATAAGATGCATGCAAAATACAAAACTTAAAAAAAAGTCTAAGATTTATTTCGATTTCATTTGAACGGAATCTAATTTTTTAGGGTGTTTTAAGTATCATATTGTATGAATTTTATTTTTATTTTTTAATCTTTAATTGTCTTAACTAATTTGTTACAAAAATTTAACATTAAATGTAGAACTAATTGAATGAAATAACTTAATATCTGTCCCTTCTCGGGCTTAAACAATGTAGGAAATAAATTTTGTTTTTTAGGTAGCTTTCTTTACAAAAAAGCTACCTATTGCAGCCGTTCGGAGGAAAGCGATTTCAAAAAATTTTGGTATATTTTCATCGATCATGACCCCCAGACCCCGAAACCACCCTCCGTTCAAAATTGATATATATATATATATATATATATATATATATATATATATATATATATATATATATATATATCTGACATATGTCACACTGTAACTCCCGTAATTATGAACCGATTTCGATGTAATTCGGTGTGTACATAGTACATACCAATGTCTCGACCGAGTTCGTTGGCCAGCTTCATCCGCCGTTTTGTTTCAAAATGGCGGCCATTTAAAATTTTTAAAAAAATTTAAAACTTGAAATGTGGTACCAAAAAATTAAAAATGGAAAAATATTTTTTTCTTATGTATTTGACCTTTATACAAAGATTCCGGAGCAGTTTTTGTTTCGTCTATATCTTAAAAAATGGCTGAGTTATAGCATTTTGAATTTCTAGCGTGACTGACATTTTGAAACGTCCTGAATTTTGTCACGCGATAAAACGCATATTTATGAACCGATTTGGATGTAATTCGGTGTGTACATAGTACATACCAATCTCTCGACCGAGTTCGTTGGCCAGCTTCATCCGCCATTTTGTTTCAAAATGGCGGCCATTTAAAATTTTTAAAAAAAAATTAAAATTTGAAATGTGGTACCAAAAAATTGAAAATGGAAAAATATTTTTTTCTTATGTATTTGATCTTTATACAAAGATTTCGGAGCAGTTTTTGTTTCGTCTATATCTTAAAAAATGGCTGAGTTATAGCATTTTGAATTTCTAGCGTGGCTGACATTTTGAAACGTCCTGAATTTTGTCACGCGATAAAAGGCGTATTTATGAACCGATTTGGATGTAACTTCGTTTATACATAGTACATACCAATGTCTCGACCGGGTTCGTTGGCCAGCTTCACCCGCCATCTTGTTTAAAAATGGCGGCAATTTAAATTTTTAAGAAAAATTTAAATTTGAAATGTGGTACCAAAAATTGAAAATTGAAAAAATATTTTCTTATGTGTTTGACCTTGATAAAAAGATTCGGGAGCATTTTTTGTTTCGTCTATATCTTAAGAAATGGCTGAGTTATAGCATTTTGAAATTCTCGCGTGGCTGACACTTTGAAACGTCCTGATTTTTCTCACGTAATAACAGGCGTATTTATGAACCGACTTGGATGTACCTTGGTGTGTACATAGTACATACAAATATCCCGACCAAGTTCGTTGGCCAGCTTCATCCGCCATCTTGTTTCAAAATGGCGGCCATTTAAAAAAATTTAAATGAGATACCAAAAAATTGGAAAATGAAAAAGATTTTTTTTGTATGTGTTTGACCTTAATATAAAGATTCCGGAACAGTTTTTCTTTCGTCTATATCTAAAAAAAATGGCTGAGTAATAGCATTTTGAATTTCTCTTGTGGCTGACATTTTAAAACGACCTGATTTTTGTCACGCGATAACAGGCGTATTTATGAACCTATTTGGATGTAACTTGGTCTGTACATAGTACATACCAATGTCTCGACCGAGTTCGTTGGCCAGCTTCATTCGCCATCTTGTTTCGAAAGGGTTGCCATTTAAAAAAAAAATTAAATTTAAAATTCAAAATGAGGTATTAAAAAATTGGAAAATGAAAAAGATTTTTTTTATGTGTTTGGCCTTGATACGAAGATTCCGGAGCAGTTTTTGTTTCTGAAAATTTGTTCTTTTGTTGATATCTTAAAAAATGGTTGATTTATAGCACTTTGAATTTCTAGCATGGCTAACATTTTGAAACGATCTTGTATTTGTCACGCGATAACACACGTATTCGCCTATTTCGATGTAAGAAGGCATGTGGATAGTATACATCAACACCTCGACCAAGTTCGCTGGCCAGATTCATCAGCCATCTTGTTTCAAAATGGCGGCCATTAAATTAAAATATATATATATACTTAAAGTGAGGTGTAAAAAAATTAGAAATTGAAAAAGGTTTCTTTCTTAAGTATTTGATCTTGATATAAGGATTCAGGAGCATTTTTTGTTTGTCTTTACTAGAGATGTGTCATTTGTTGAGGAACGACTCCAAAGGAACGATTCCGGCAGTGAAACTGAAGGAGCGATTCCATTCTGTAAAAAGGATTCGGTCCTTTTTGGAATGACTCCTCGGATTCGGTCCTTTTTGGAACGGTTCCTCGGATTCGGTCCTTTTTGGAACGGTTCCTCGGAATCGGTCCTTTTTGGAACGATTGCGAAAAGGAACGGCTCCACGGAATCGGTCCTTTTCGGAACGATTCCTCGGAATCGGTCCAAAATGTACCGACTCCGAAAAGGACCGATTCCTCGGAGTCGGTCCATTTCGGAATCGTTCCAAAAAGGACCGAATCCGAGGAACCGTTCCAAAAAGGACCGATTCCTCGGGAATCGGTTCTTTTCTTGTAGACTGGCCAGTTTTAATAAATTAAAATACGCTATTTTATTTCAAAATAACAGATTTTGATTCTATTAAAGCTGACTTTATTGCCAAAATATCCTTCTAATGTGTGTGCCACCCCCCCCCCTCCTCAAAAAAAAAAAAAAAAGAAAAGTAAAGAAAGAAAGAAAAAAGAAATTGAAGTGCGGGGCGGAGTAGGGCGTTTAATAAACATTACTATTTCATCTTCTTGTGCTAAATTAATCTGAAAGAAATAATTAAAAAAAATATTTTATACGAATTGGATTTTATACACCTGAGAGAAAAAGTGCCCGAGATGGGATTCGAACCCAGAAACTTTGCGTACTTTACCGATTGAGTACCTGGACCCCGAGGGTAATGGAACACCATGTGTACTTTAATACACTAATACATTTTCTAATTGGTAAATGTATCATACGAAATGAATTTTTTCTAAATGAATTCTTAAGGCTGTTCTCAAATCCCAAAGGATAAATTTGTGACAAAAGTTTTAATTTATTTTTATTCGGAAATGCATGAAACGAACAGGTGTTGTTGTTCAGAAACTATGTAATCGAGCTGTTTTTTCCGTTTTTTTGCAAGCGCAATAGGCCTTTCAGAAAATAGTGCCAAAGTGGGCGTTTTGAACCGAACTTCCGCGCGAAAGAGGCATCATTTCTCAAAAATGGGTGAAAAACATGTTTGTCACGTGATCAAAATCGATTATAACTCAATAGGTAATTTACTGATCAAAAGATGGAAAACACAGTTCGATTCCAAATCGCTTCCATGGTCAAACATTCCAATTTTATATCTTTCCCTTAAAAAATGAATTTGTAAATGTGTCAAAACGTTTTACGCTTGTTGAGCAGATCACTTAAGAAAAACAAAGAAAATGCTTGTTTAATTACTAGTGAAAAATATTTTTTTAAATCTGACTAGAAACAGTTTTGAATAATGTAAGAAATATATCACTAGGCCATAAAAATTGCATTTTAATAGGATAATAATAACTGATTTTCAATTATTTTAATAATTGTAGAGTTACGCACTTTCATGCATATTTCACTATTTCATGTTTTTTCCTCAAACATAATTTCAATTTGAGAATCCTCTTTATCAAAATAAATATATGACCAGCTACGAGTGCTCGAGTACCACTTTATTTCCACAGTTTGGCGTCTTGTTTTTCTCTCCTGAAGAAGATGATTAAAAAAATCTCGAAACTCCCTAAGATTGTTGTTTTAATCAACTTACATTGAGGTTTATTACATAGAGTAAAATCTGTTAGAACAAGGAATTTTTGTAAAACGTTTCTTTCTTTCTTAAGATAATGAATATTTCAAAAAAGCATAATGACTAATAATAATAATAAGATAACAGTAACAGTGGTGGGTGGGATTGAAATAATTTAACCGCGGTTCGCTCTCTTAATGGCCGTTTTGAGTATAAAAACGGGAAAGAAAAATCACGTGCTACATATAGATTATCGGACTTTCTCCAACACTGCGACATATATAAAGCTGCATATTTTATGCTTGTTTCGGTTTAATAGATTTATGTTAACCCTCCGCCTACCAGAGGGGTTCAATGGCCCCGACAGGTACATTTATAATGATATTTCTAATTTATTTTAAAAACTGAAATTTCTGTAAATATGGGTTTTTTCTGGGATGTTCTATTCTTTTGAGTAGAACATTCCAGAAAAAGTCACATATTTACAAAATTTTCATTTTTTAAAATGTGAAAAATCAATTTGAATGTATCTATCGGGTCCTGTTGCACCGGTCTGGTATGCGGAAGGTTAATATTGCATTTAAAATTTTTACAATATACGAATTTAATTATTGGTTTCCAAAGAATGCACGTTGTGATTTTGTACAGTTTTTTCAATTGTTATTTTACTTCTATTTCTTGCTAAATAATTAGAATTTAAATAACTGTGACTTTGTTTTAATTCAACGTAAAATAAAAGCAAAAAAAATCGTTTATCGTAATAATTTCTTATAATAATTCAGATTTCTTGATCGTTATTGATACTCGTAAATCCCGAGTTCAATGCCACGATTAATGCCTGTTACTGTGGTGATGGATAATACATATCTGAGTTTAATTTCGAGCAAATCAAGGCTCCCTTCATGCTAAACTAAATTTAATGTTTCAAGCCCAATACCAAATTTCCGTTTTTATTGAGGTAAAACTTACTGCAAATACGATACTAAATTTTATGTATTTTCCTTTCTTATTGTTATTCTTTTCACTTAGAAGATTTATTTATTTATTTTCTTTTTTTTCTTAAATTACATAAAGTTTTCTGAAAAGTTCGAATTTAACAAAATGTTTTATCTATTTTAAATAGTTTTGACAATAAAAAGTTTAACTCTGAATAAAAAATAGTTAAATTCTCAAAAAATTAAGGTTGGTATTATCTATAATACGTTTACAACAGATATCTTTCATTCAACGGCCGAAACAGCGTCAAAAGGATAGTTCTTTATATATTACTACACTCTGTAATAATAATGGACATACTTTTAATTTGTTTAATTTAATTAAACGAATAAACCGTTTTTCAGTTAAAATGTTAGCAAATTTCAAATTTAAAGAAATAGAACTTTGAAGTTTAGTGAATCATTATATCTTTTGGCGGAGATAATATGTACTATATATGTATAAAATCATATATATTACTATATATATACATATTATAGTATTAATATATATATAATATTATCTTATAAATATCACTAGCCATAGCCATGCTGCTAATGAATCTGTTTACAAATCATCTGAAGGAACTTTTACCCTTTCGTGTAACACAAGTGTTCCATGACTTCATGAGTTATGAAGCTCCAAGATCCCAATCCAAACAAACATATTAGCATTGCAATTCACTCACACCGAACTGAAGTTCTGTATCATATAAGTGAAGAGAGGGTGACGGCGGATGAGGGTGTGAAATTAGAGAAATTCCGGTAGGTTCTCGTGAAATTGGAGATTCAAAAAGAGTTGTAAGTTTATTGAAATTCTACGTAGTTAACAGCAGCTCACAAATAGCGATGTTAGGGTAAAAGACAAGACATACATCAGTCACTCAGGAAAGACAGTGTGCAAAAACGTGCTTTACTTTTTAACTCTTTCCAAAAAAGTTAGTGTTTATGAATGCGGTTTGTCTGTCCGTCAGACCGTCTGTTCACGCTCTAAGGCAAGTCACACACTAAGGCGACACATAAGACATGTCGCTTGAATTCGCGAGAAAAACTGATTTAAAACAAGTTTGCAACTACTTCGTTCTTTGTTTCGACCGGTTTTTGCACTTCATGTTGCGCTTTGTGTCGTTGTGTGGTCTCAGTGTGTAATATACCTAACTCCCGTAAATATACTCGGATTCCCATGCAATTGATATATGTTACTGATGTTTACCATGGGATGTTTGGTATTCAATATGAAGAGTGTAGCATTAATAGTTTATTTACAGGGGCACTCAAAAGTATTTCGTTACATTATGGTCAACGGGAAAAAATCGTTTGCAGCGCATTTTAATGACATTAAGCTATTTCAAATGCATTAAAATTGATATATATCACTGAATTGCACTACAAGATGATTGCTATAAAATAGGGTGTTTCACTTCTGAACCAGATCCTGAAGGCGGTGATAATAATGTTGATGAATTATGCGAAATATCCTGTGTGCGTAAAGTTAGGGAGCTGAGGAGAAAGACGATAAAGGGCATAAAGTTATTGAAAGTACGGACACTGGAACAAAAATGTAATCTGCTTTAACTAGTTACATATCCAAACCAGTAGGGCCATCCAAATGAAAAATGAGATTCAGAATGAAAAAGGTAAATTAAGATTACCCAGAGGTAGATTTTGAAGAGGAATCTATGAGACTAAAAATTCCTAGACCCTGGTGACAAATATCAGAGCAATAATAAAATTTCCTATACAGGATGTCCACTCTCAACGATGTCCAATAGCTAATTCCTAAACCGTTAGTCATAGCCATATAGTTCCAATTACAAAAATGTTTTAAATGGGGGTAAAGAAGTATTTAAAAAGTGATTTGGGTCAATAGAATCATTTCTTGAAAAATTATGAAATTTAATTTTTTATACGATCCCCCGGTCCTTCAAGTTATAGTTAGTAAAACTTTCCTATTACACTTACAAGTAAGACAAATAAAAGTCCTATTATTCTACGACTAAAACTGACCGAAGTAATGGCTGTTTCAACTTGGAGCATATTTTTTGCTGCGAAATAGGGGTCATTTACAAATTTACTAGAAATATAAATAATCTTCAGATATATAAAAAATATAGTGGATAGTAAAATTAACATTGCATTATAAATTTGAAATCTATAATCATTCTGAAATATTAATGCAAAATATACAGCTTGTACTAAACATATAACAGGAAAAAAATAATAGAATTTTCGTTAAATAAAATGTTGAAAAGCAACAACCTCGATTCTTTACACACTGAATCCAAAAATGGCCTTCATTTTTTATCACAAAGTACAGATTTTTTGCAAATCGTAAATTTGAAAGCTAAAAAGTGAAAAATTTTCGGAAATCTGATTCTGATAGTATAAAATAGATGTGATTGTTATTTCTTTAACTTTTGATAATTGATTTTTATGTATTTTTTACTATTGAATCCGGAAATGACCTTCATTAGTTTTTGGTGTAAATCGCCCTGCAGGTGGCGCTGCTATGTAGAATTTTGCAGGATTTCCTCAAAAGCTCTATCTCAAGAACTAATGCACGGATTTTTATAAAACTTCAGATTCCGTTAATCCTTGATATGAATTAGTGCTGGTAAAGTTTTGGTGCAAATCGCCCAACAGATGGCGCTGCTATGCTGCATTTTGCAGCATTTACACGATTTTCGTAATAGCTCAATCTCAAGAAATAATGCACGGATTTTCATCAAACTTCAGATTTAGTGCTTGACATGAATTGACGTTTTGCCCCTTGTGGTGTAAATCGCTCAACAGGTGGCGCTGCTATGCTGCGTTTTTTGAGATTTCCGCAATAGCTCTATCTGAAGAACTAATGCTTGGGTTTTCAACAAGCTTCAGATTTAGGTATACTGGATATGAATTAGTGCTGTTTATGTTTTGGTGTAAATCGCTCAATAGGTGGCGCTGGTATGCAGCATTTTTCACGATTTCCACAATAGCTCAATTTCCAGAACTAATGCACGGATTTTCATCAAACTTCAGATTATGTTAGTCCTTGACATGAATTGATGTTTTGTACCTTTTCGTGTAAATCGCTCAACATGTGGCGCTGCTGTGCTGCATTTTTGTGATTTCCACAATAGCTCTAGCTCCAGAACTAATGCACCGATTTTCATCAAACTTCAGATTCCGGTATACCTTAATATGAATTAGTGCTGTTTGTGTTTTGGTGCAAATCGCTCAACAGGTGGCGCTGCTATGCTGCATTTTTCAGAATTTCCCCTACAGCTCTATCTCAATAAGTAATGCACGAATTTTCATCAAACTTCAAATTCAGGTATACTTTGATACGAATTGGTTCTAAATTGATGTAATTTCTTTTACTATTTAAATGATTTAATTGACGTGATTTATTTAGAAGAAAGTTTTGTGATGGCCACAACATACTAGTTTAACTTTGAAATTTGCCATTTACAAAAAAAGTCTAACATGATGGTTAAATATGAAGGTAATTTTTACATTCAGTGCTAAAAAGCACATACAAATCAGTCGTAAAAGTTAAAAAATACAATCATCGACTCTATTTTATAGTATTAGCTATTTTTTCAATTTTGAAATTTACTATTTTGAAATTTACTAGTTGCGAAAAATTCTGACATGATGGTTAAAAATGAAGATAATTTTCGGATTCAGTGCTAAAAAATACATAAAAATCATAATTTTAAAAATACATAATTTTAAAAATAAAAAAACACAACCATCGCAGTCTTGTGTTATCTAATCTAAAACTTTTTAGAAAACTTGTTGGCAGTAATCTATCCGAAATTTTTTGTGTTACCCTGTAAAATAAGTACATAATGGAAGCACTGAAAATCATAATAATATTACATTGTCATCTGATTTACGTCAATATGTAAAATTTAACCTCGATCGCATATTTTAAAGTGAGTTGAATTTCGAGTACAAATTTTGAACTGGAAAGACATACATACGATCGTTTCAAGTTAACCCGTTACCCGCTGGTGTTGCGTTCACGCAACGGTCAAAATAATTGCTCATGCTTACATTAATTACTTTGTCACCACTATTTTACAATTTAAAAAATTGCCTTATTTATTGGCAGAAATTTTGATATTTTAATAAAGCGGAAATTACCTTTCTGAATTTGTGGTGACAAGCGACTTTCAACAAGAAATTTGAAAATTCCTACTTATAGTTTTGGCGGTTAATAGGTTAAATAAAAGCTTATAAAAATAGCATAGTTTTTGTTAAAAAAATCATGAAAAGAAACAGCTTCAAATCCTTACAAAAATCTGTCGTAATACGATTTCTTTCAAAGCGCAGCTACACATGAAATAAATCCTTCAAATACTTTAAGCACTTTGTTTACGACCCCTAGAAGCATGGCTAAACTCATGTGTATTCAGATGCAGAAAAGTGGCATAAGTCTTGCATTTCAAAGTTTCGTATAACTTCATGAATTTTAGTGTTAGATGAATGGGACTTTTTTTGTCTTTCTTTTAAGAGAACAGGAAATTTTTACTAAATATCTCTTATAGGGCGGAGGACCGTATAAAAAATTAAATTTCGTAACTTTTTTAGAAATATTTTTATTGATCCAAACGACTTTCAGAATAATTTTTTACCTTATTTAAAACATTTTTGTAATTGGAACTATAGGTCTATGACTAACGGTTTAAGACTTAGCCACTGAACATCGTTGAGAGTAAAGACACACTATATAAAATAATAATATAAATGGACGGTCATTTGACGACATATTTTCAAGAGAAACCAATGATTACACTGAAAATCGAATAGACCTTGCACCGCCCTTAAATTTCCAAGAAGAATTATGCTTTATACCATAAATCATAAAGTTAGAAATAACTGCAAATTAATTGCACACGCTGATCAATGAAATGAACTCTTAAAAACAAAATCATCTGTCCAAACCATTACAAAATTAAAGCGACTGGATGCCTAAGAAAATGGATGGGTACATAAGAAAATAAATTAGTAAAAAATATTATGGATTGCATGTGGTTCTCTTTATCTCGGAAGTGTTTTTTCCCCTTGGAATCCTTTATTTTTCAAAATCGTTCTTTTTTTCTCGGAATCGTTCCTTTTTTCTCGGAATCGTTCCTTTTTCTCGGATTCGTTCCTTTTTTCGGAACGATTCCGGCTGGAACGATTCCTTAAAAGGAACGATGTTGCCCATCTCTAGTCTTTACCTTAAAAAATGGCTCAGATATAGCAGTTTCAGTTTCTATTGTGGGTGACATTTTAAAAAATCGGATTTTTTGCATGCGACAACACTCCTATATATTAACCGATTCCGATGTGAGTGAGCATGTGCACAGCAATTACTAAGGTCTCGACCAAGTTCACTGCTTAGCCTCATCCACCATTTTGTCTTAAAATGACAGGCACTTTAAGAAATTGCCGAATTTGGCAGCCAAGTATAAGTTACTTTAAAGAAAAGCAGCTTGGATAAAGCTGACTAATTTCGCGAAATTCTCATTCATTATATTGATAAAAATTAGTATTGAATCTCCTATATTCGGTTTCCACTAAATTGAGCTTCGTGTGTTTGCATGATATAAGTTGGGCTTTTTTTAAATAAGGATTATGAAAGCTACCTCTTCCTCCCGGCACTGGCCGGAAGGACTTTTTAATTTGTTCTTCAAATTATGTTTTTGTTTAATATGTCAAGTTTTTTAATAACTACTGCACTCTCAGACGAACGCATTTCAAAATTAATAGAGAGTATCATCATCAGGCTTTGATGTATGCGGTATTGCATCACAATGTGGGATGCAATTTACCAATGTGTAATTCAAAATGTTTCACCGCTGTAGTAATGCAGGTTGCGGTAGTTTGGACAAAAACTTCTAATCTGAACGTAAAAAATCTATAATCAAAACATAAAAAATTAACTTCACTTAAATTTAGATACCCTATTCCCTACTCAGGAACGCTATGAATGCAAATGTAAATTGTGTTGAATCCTTAGTGCTAATATTTAACAATATTATAGCTGTGATACAGTAAAAAATAAAAAAATAAAAGTTTTACTTAAATTTTCAAATCTTATTCTCCCCCAAGGGGTGATGTAAACGCGTCAGAAAATTATTACCTAAGTTTAACTTTTGGGGTATAAATAGGAAAAATCATCTCGGAAAAAAAATAGATTTTAAAATTTAAGTTATGTAATTCCCCACTAAGTTCGCTACCTGCGTAAAAATAGCTATCCATTAGAAATTTTTTACTAAAATATAAACTTGACCAAAGCAAAAACCTATTCTGAAAATATCCTTTTTATTTCCACTATGACGCCATATTCACCTTTTTAATTTTTGAAAAAAAAAATCTAGCTCAATTTAATATTTCACGTGAAAATCCTTCAACTAAAAATAAATAAATTATTATTACGGCTTTTGAAATTTTTGCAACAATGAAGTAAAAATGTTACATTTTCTATGAAAAATGTCCGTTGATTTTCAATGAAAAAAGCGAAAATTGGAATTATTAAGTAAAATATTTGAACAATGTAAAAATAAATTGACCCATGTTTCTCTCTGGGTTATAATTCACCCATATGCAAAGGCATTTCACCATTCGTTTTGACCCTGACGTCAGGCAAACGTTTTTACACTTTAAATTTATAATATCATTAGAATTAGTAAAGGATAAAAAATGAGTGGCATCAGGGACAAAAAGGTGGGCAGAAAAAATGAAAAAAGTTATGATCTCCGTAGGCTTTTCCATGTTAAATTAACATTGAGAAGTGACACTGGAAATAAATAAGTATTGCGCTGCGGCAATACTTAAATGATTGCATTTATAGCTGGTAAATCTTCAGATCATTGCCATCAAACGTCAGACCTATATTTTTATTTTGAATAATTTTTTTATTTAGTATTGCAAACGTTCATCCCGTAGTTTCATTTCTTTCATATTAGTATTACTAATTATTATAAGTAATATTTCAGGTAATTTAAGTCTTACGTGAAATACAACTAGTGGCGTTGATATCGCAGTACTTTTTTTTTAGGGGGGGGGGGGGATTTTTTTTCTTTTTTTTTTTAACACTTTCCAACATAGTTGAAAAGTGTTTATGAATTCGGTTTGTCTGTCTGTCAGCACTCGTGTAAATATTCACAGATTACCATAAAACAGATATATGTTATTGGGATTTACTATGACATGTTCACTATTGAAAAAGAAGTATGTAGTATTTACGCTTCATTTACAGGGACATCCAAAAAATTACATTACGGCCTATGGGGGAAAATTGTTTACAGTGTATTTAAATGATTTGAAATTTATGTATATCACTGAGATGTACTGCAAAGCACTTACTGTAGAACCAGATGTACATATAATTTATTGATCATTTACAGGGACACACAAAAGAACTTGGCTACAATACGAAGAATAAATGCTGGAAGTACGCTTTCAGTTGTCATACGTATTTAAAATATTAACTTTTTTTTTATATTACTTGATGTGTATAAATTCGATATATCATATACAGGGCTACACAAAAGATCTCATTTCCATTAATTGATAGAAATTGCTAAATGGGAATTTTCAAATGCATTTAATTGAACTAACTACTTAGCATACTGTGCATTCATACAAATCTATAGATCATATTATAGGGTTGCCCAGAAAATTAGATATTTTTCTGACTATTGATGGTAACTGCAGAAAATTAGTTTTCAAATGCATGATGCATTTTCTAAATTGTTTTTTAGACATTTTTCACATTAATAAACTAAATTTCTGTTTCAGTATTCTGAATGTGTTGGAAAGTGTTTATAATTGATGCTGAACGCATGATTTTTCTTTGTATTTTAATCAACAGAGGTATGATCCCTCATCCCCCCCCCCCCCCCCGGGTAGCGTTTCATTAATTTGATAACTGTAATTCTCTTGAATTCAGAATTATAAATCTTCTATCTCAAATAATTAAAATAATTATCTCACGATAGTGGCATTACCCACTGAATGAAAAAAATTTCTCATAAAAAAATTATTTATTGCTAATCCTAATTGTTCAATTTATTTTAAAATGCCTACCTGAGTCTCGAAATGATTTTAATGATTTCATGTATCAATAACTAAAACTTCTGATTAATATTGTTTTTAGTATGTTTTAAATTTAAGTAAAGCTAAGTAAGCTAAATAAGTAAATAGTAAATTTGATGTTCTAAGCTACTCCATCTAAAAAAATCTTTTTTTTTTTCACACTTGTTGATAATATCTAATTTAAAAAAAGGGCTTGTTACAATGCCTCACTTTATCTAAATTTAAAACTAATATAAAATTAAGCCGTCATATTTTTTTCTTTTTATAATGTAGCAAATTTCTATCTTAAATTTTACTATTTTATTAATTTTTTGCCTTAGTGTCCATTAGAAATATTATTTCTCTTATTACAATTACATTCTTCACAATGGGAAACATATCTGAGAAGTTGGATAATATTGTTGCTATATAATTATAATATAGAAAAATATTACTATAATGATTAATTAAAAAAAATATTTTAAAAGAAATTCCTTAAGGGTGTTCATTATTGCCACGTTTATCCTGTTTTAAGTATGTTCCAAATTTTATAAGGAAAATGCACAAATAAGCACATGAGTTAAACATTTATACGTGGAAAAACTACAATAACGAGAAAAAAAAAAAAACCACGTGTAAATGTTGCCATAACATAGGCGTAACCAGCCTTTTGAACGGGGGGGTGCCCAGACTTTTTAACCTGAATATGTTGAATACAAACAATATCTTATGTAGTAAAACCTGCTAAAACGGAATCCCATCAAATCGGTCGAATTTCCGTTTTAGACAGGTTTTCATCTTAGAATTCATAATTGTGTGGTATTTCTTTTAAAAAGGGCTCAAACGCTGTTTTTGTTTGCATGAGGAGGTGTGAGAAGGGGTTCAAAACATCAAAACTAAATCTAATGGTAAAAAAAAAAAAAAAAAAGATATGTAAATCTCCTTGCAGCAGTGAAATAAGGCAGTGACTAAGTGTGGGCACAGGTGTAAAACCTTTTGGCACCCTAACTTCTTATAAACATTAAAAAAGGCCTTTAATCATGCTGGAAACTTCTATAGGCACAGGGGCATTGCCTGAGACCTAACATTATCTATGTCAAACTCTTGTAGATGAAATTTTGCCGGATGATAAATCTCAGATAATACATGCTGTACACCAGTACATACCCACGAAAGTTTTTCAGAATGTGACTCCATGACTTCTTAGGGATCACCGGGGGGGGGGGGGGACCCAAGAAATTTTGCTGGAAAGTGCATATAAATAATTATTATAATAGTATAAATAATTACAATATTCATTAATAATTCATGTTTTTACCTCAGAATGTGTCCAACGTATTAGGTAAAGCAGGTCATGCTAATACAGTAGACGCTCTATTTTACGAATTTGAGTGGACTCATATAATGTGTTCGTAAAATCGAAAGTTCGTAAATGTGAATAACGTTAGTTCAATGGGATGGTGGTCGGGACAAGTACATCAGTTCGTAAAAACAAAGAATTCTTAAATAAGAGATTCGCAAAATCGAGCGTCTACTGTATACACTAAATTTTGTTATGGTGATAAAAATTATATTATCATGATGCTACTGTAATAATAAAGATAGGTACTTGTCTGTCTCTGGGTGGGTGGGTGTACGCGCGTGCGCTAAACTCTGAAAAAACGATGCAGTCCTCACAGCCGCAAGATTTGACAGAAAGTACCTGTTTGCCTGAAGCATTGCATATCGAAGACAATTTCTGGAATTTATCAATTAACTTTTAATGCGATTTTTTTCAAATTAGTAAAAAAGAATCCGATTTATATATTTTATCCAGTAAACTTTGTCTTCTTTTCAATAAAGTTTTTTCGAGATTCTTACAGCGATTTTTCATTTTGTAACAATTTTATAATGTTATTTTTAGAGGGGTTTTTTTTCGCGTTCCTTGCAGGAATCCGGTTTAAATATTTTACCAAATTAGTTAATTTCGTTCCTGCTGTTTTTTAATCTTTTCCGAATTTTTAATGGGACTTTTAGCGGGTTTTTTGCACTTTGAGGCGATTTTTTGACTTCTTTTGAAGGAAGAATGTCAAATCAGTTCTTATAAGAAAGCAGAAAATTTAATTTGGCTCGAAATAAAAAAAAATCGCGATAATTCAGGGTTTGTTTATTTCGAGACGGAAGTATGGTCATAGCTTGGTCGGGGGTACGTTGCCGAAGGCTGTCCCCCCTCCCCTCCAAAAAAAAAAAAAAAAAAAAAAAAAACCAAACAACCCTAGATTTCTATAATTCTATGTTCGTTTTAAAAAAAAGCAACCAGCGAAACTCCACTAGTAATGAAGTTTTCTTTGAGGGGCAGGGTTTGAAATAACAAGCGGGATCGCGCGATTTGTGCACAGAAAAGGAAATTCCCGCATAATAAAAATGCTGTGCAGTATTTCCACCTTCAAAATTCTTTCACAGATCTGTGATTCTTCAGTGGGTATTCTACATTTTTTTCATCAAGTCCACGATTTTTATTTCTTTTGTGGAACTTCTGAAAATCAATTCGTGACTGGGTCCCGGAAAAATTTGAGAATTTCTTCAAACGATTGTGAAAAATATCGTAAATTTCGATAAAAGAGTGTAGAAAGAAATCGAAAATTTCGTCAAAGATTGCGCAAAAAATCACGAATTTCGGTAAATGTTTGACGAGAAAATGTTGCAAATTTTGTCAAAAAGTCGCGGAAAAGAGTAGAGGATTTTGATAATTGGTACGGAAAGATATCGAGAATCTTCCCGATCGGTCGCGCAAAACTATCGCGAATTTCGACAAATGACCCTTGTAAAAAAATTAGTTTCGTGAATTGGGTCGCAAAAAAAAAAAAAAAAAAAAAAATTCGTCAAAGGATCCCGGTAAAAACAAGAATTTCTTCAAAGCATCGCAGAAAGAAAATGCGAATTTCGTCAAAAGATCGTGTAAAGACAACACGAATTTTGTCACCGGTTAGTGGTCAAAAGTGCAGATTTCGACAAAAAATCGCATAGAAAGACGTGAATTTCGTCAAATGATTTTGGGGGGAAATTGTAAATATCATGAAATGATCGCAGAATAAAATTGCGATTTCGTCAAAATTTACTGCACTGGGCTAAAAGATTGAAACCGGGTCCTTTTCGTAGTTTCAAAAGAACTTCGCAAAACGAGAAGAAACTCCAAAAACCGCATAAAAATTTTCAGAGGAATAAAATTACTATATTGACTTGAAAGACTGCAACCATATTCCTTTTACGAATGTCAAAATATGGTCGCGAAACACGAAATTCAACCAATCAACCCAGATTAATTTTAATTTTCTGCACTATTATTTCTCATTTTCAAAGGAGGTAGGGTCTGTGCACCCCCACCTTCCCCTGGATAATCGTATTTTGCAATTACTGTTTCACATCTGCATTCCCTTTCAATTTTTTTTTTTTTTTTTTTGCTTCTTTCTAGACTTTAGACTGCGAAATCAAAGAGACGAATAATTTCTGTTTCTATCCTCGTCAAGAACTTGCGTTAATTTCTCATGAAATTGCAGAAACATGCAATAGAAAGAACGATGTTAAAAAAAATTTCTCCCCCCCCCCCCCCCCCAAAAAAAAAAAGACGTCAAACTGGGATTATAAAACTTCCTTTTTGACTTACTGTGACTAATACAGATTCTTGTAAATATTCTAGTTTTAAAAAAGATAAAGAACTTAGAGTAGAACGCCGATTATCCGAACAAGTCGGGACCGACCCTAGTTCGGATAAATGGACAGACAATGTAAGGGATGTTCCTGACTATACTAAAACCGTCACACTTAATCCAGGCTTCGGACTGCCAGCACCAGTCATCAGTTAGTGCTGGCGTGTTTATTTATTTATTTATTTTTTTTGTCTTTTTAATTTTGTTTACTTTTTTATCATTTAAAATTTTCTTTTTCTTTTTTTATCATCTTGTGAACTCCAGAGATTATAATTAGAGATATAGAGATTAAGCAAAAAAGCTTTCGATTGTTGCTTTCTTCATAGGAGACTGTCTTTTCAATGCTACCATATGTCGAATTATTCTTAAATACGTTAGTTGAATAAGATCAGCATTCTTCTACCGTTCAAGCCATTTCATATCTGTTTCCACACATTCAAAGGCTTCGTTATATGATGGACCTGGGTGATTTTCAGAGCATTCTTTTTCATTTTCTTCACTTTCTTTTTTGTTGTTACTGCTCCCAACGATACAATAAACTGGGATTCGATTTCGCATGCTAAATCTGAAGGGGAAAAATGAGAGAAACGGGGTGTTCTGAAGTTCAGTTATTATTAATATTATTATTATTATTGAAAGAAATAGGTTGTCCGGATGATTGGAATTTCGATTTAAATTTTTTTTTTTTTTTGAGAGAAATAGGCTGTTCGGATAATTGGAAGTTCAGTTAATTGGAGTTTCGATAATCGGCACTGTACTGTAATTTGAAAAAAGAACGTGGAATTCTTTTTTTTTTTTTTTTTTTTTTTTTAATCACAGATCAAAACTTAGGCTGTTAGTTTTCTGAACTAAACTAACTTGCGAAACTAATTGAACTCTGCTTTCACTTATTTTTTTCTTTTGTAGATTTCGATTTTTTTAAAATAACTGTGCTCAAGTCTGCGCGAGCGGGGGGGTGCCCGGGCACCCAGGGCAACCCCCCTGGTTACGCCTATGCATAAAAATATCCACATATAATACGTTCTTATCGCCAAGATTTAAGCAATAAACGTCATTTCTGGCACACCTAAGATGTGGTAACCGGTGGACCAATCAGGTTATCCAGCCAGTGGGAGAAATAATCGCTCGTATGAATTGTACAAACGTAAGCAGCGTTTGAAGTTAGTTTCATTTTGTTCGGCTGCGTATTGACGCAGTAACGACTAACGAGTCGTATTTCGAAGTACCGATTCGGTATTTCGTATCTTAGAGAATACCCGTTACTTAGTAACGAATATGTGCGGTTTCCTACAGCTCTAGTCTTTGGAGAGTTAAACTAACAAGTGTAAGAAGGATTTTTTATTGTAATTATTGTTGTCGATGTATTATAAATTTGATGCAACAGTTCCTTTGTAAACATTTTCTTTCGTCGAAATTCGACGGGTTCCACCTCGTACTAATAAAACAACAAATCGCTCTGTGTGCGTGTCTGTCTACGATGGCTAGCGAAATCTACCGCACATAGAAGTCTGAAAAGTTAGGTGAGGATAGTCCAAGACAGGTCCTGATGCCAAGGGCGGCACCAGAGGGGGGTCCGGGGGGCATATGCCCCCCCCCCCCCCGTCGGGCATACCTGGCCCCCCCGTCGCGGTCAAAATTCAGTGTCGTCGGGGAAAATATTTTGACTTGAATTTCGGCCCGGTCGGGTTGGGTCGAGTTGGAGCTCATTCTTTTTCTTTGTAAGTCGGATTGACTAAACAAATTCTTCCGGATATGAGTCGCTTTCTAGATTGAATTGTGATTCTTGCAGGTTGGATTCAGGTGAACCCAATTTTTCGAAAAGAAAAAAAGTCCAAATTCATTCAGATAAAAATCTACATATTTGATACATGGATGACTCTTTACATGTTTATTTTGCAATATGAAAGGTAAAATTTATACTGAAGTTATGATCATATGCTATTTTTTTTTTATAAATGACATTACATTGTGGATAAATTTTCACTCATTGTGGAATTTACGGTCGGCTTAGTTTGAAGTTTGAAGTATTTCGGTTTCGGTTAAGAATACGGAGGGCGAAAATTATTTTGTCGGGGTCGAGTTGGATGGCAAATAGAGTGCTGCATCGGGTCGGGCAAATTGCACCTGACCCGACTAGTGGTCTGGACCGGATCGAGTTGGACCTGATCTTTTGCCGTGGCGGGTCGGATTCGAGTCGGGTTAACTTTAGTTGTTTCAGGTTCGGGTTGGGTGATGAAACTTACGGATCTTGATTCGAGATGAATCGATCTGCCAAAAAAATTTACAAAATTTATTTTAAGAAGAAAAACTTATATATTTGAATATTAATGAATATATGTATATTGAATTTTTCACTTAAAAGTTAAAATTGATACTAGAAGTATAATTGTAGACTACTTTTTACATATCTGCATTACAATATGGATATATATATACAGGTATTTTTTTCTTTTGATCATTTAGGTTTGGGGTTTGATTGAGGTTCGAGTATTTCGGGTTTAGGTCGAAATGTGGAGGATGAAAATTTTTGTCTGGCTCAGATCGCGTTTCGGGTAGAGTCCTGCATCGTGTTGGGCAAACTAAACCCAACCCGACTGGTGGTTTGAGTCGGATCCGGAGAGAATACTTTTTCAGAGGGGCTCGGATTGACTTCTATTTTTCGAGTTGGATTCACTTTAATTTTTTTCTAGCGGATGGGTTCGATTCTACCCGATTTCCCAATATATTTTAAAATGAAAAAGTATATTATTTAAGTATCAACGAGTACATCTACAGATATATTGTTTTTTCTACATAAACAATATAATTGATGCTAGGGATATAATTGTAGACTACTTTTCCAATATTCCATTGCAATATGGATATATTTTTTTCATTTTGTGTTGGTATTCGGTTCGGGTTGAATCCTGTCGTTTCGGGTCGATGTTTGTCAGGATCGGGTCAACTTTATTTTTTTTAACTGGTTCAGGTTGAATGGATATAGAATTTCCGGGTTCGGGTCGGGTATAACCCAAACCGCGCAGGACTATGCAGTAATAATCCGTGAATTGATCCTTAAAATAAACCGTGAATTGAACAATTTTTCCCTTGATTATATTTCATTTAAACATGAAAAATTGCGCTTTGATTTGCCCATTTCCCGTCAAAATACAGAAAACAAGTAACTACCTGAAATACTCACACATAAAGCAGCATGATCGTCAATTTACATGGGTGTTCCGGCAACTCTGCTGCCTAGTATTTTTACGTTTTAGAAACGGAATTTATAAATCCCTTTTATCTAAAATTAAGTAAAAATCATTAACCTAAGCACAAGATTTTCTAAAATTTTTCGGTCAAAAGACAAACATTTCTTAAAATAAGAGAAAAACTTAAATTCACCAGGATATACCTGCATTCTCGGGCCTGGAAATTTCGGTCGATGCAAACATCTACTAGAGTCCTGCATCGGGTCGGATTATCCAATTTTATCCGCACCCGATTCGACCATCGGTTCGGGTCGGGTTGGCAATATATTTTTGTTGCGGGTCGTGTTCGAGTTGGGATGACTTACTTTTTCCCAACGGGTCGTGTTGACTTTCATTGTTTCGGGTTCGGGTTGGGTCTTAACTTTTGCAGGTCGGTTTCTGGTTGACCAGATGATTCAAAAGAATGTCTAAAATATTTTTCAGGTTAAAAATTTATATATAGTAAGACCTATTAAATGTGCACTCCCGAAAAACGGACATCTCTATTTAGTGAACACTTTTTCAATTCCTAACACTGTAATATTTGTACGCTTATACCTCTTTGAATAGTGGATACCTCCTAATCTACAAACATGTAACGTGTAGGTGTGCATAAACTATCACAGATATGATGCATATGTTATTGTATGTCTGAAGCGAAAAGTTGATAATGTTTTCCAAATTTCGAAATAAGAAAAAATGGTTCTTAAAGAAATGATAATCTATTATGACACTTCTTACCATTTTATTTCTCATGCAGTAAACTGAATGTATTCTCATTCATACTCAAATTTGTATTTCTTTTCATCTGATACGTACTTGGGGTCAAACTTGTTTGCGAAAATCCCAGCAACCCGAATTGCAAAAAGCTTATGAACCTTATAATTTATTGTAGTATGAATTTAATGTTACCAAGTGTTCAGATTTACGCGGAATGTCCCGATTTTCAGGGATCCCGGGATTCATCCCGCGGAACAACTACGTCGGATGTTAAATGTTCCGATTTTTCACCATGCCCAAATTACATCAAATTTTTATGAGTTTACTCAGGGCCGAAACTATGGGGGGGGGGGACAGAGGGGCATGTTCCCCGGGCGCCAAATGAAGGATTATACCTTTGGAATAGATCATTTTCTTCTGATGGACTGATGGCTTCTATTATTATGAAACAGCCATTCTAAATGAAGTGTTAGGTGAAGATGAAAGAGCAGTCGTAAAAAAATAGAACCCTGATTTTCTGGTCAGAATGGAAAGAAAAATAATGGCCATAATTTTTTTTTGTAAAAAAAAAAAATTATGGCCATTTTTTTTCTTCCCATTCTGACCAGAAAATCAGAGTCATTTTTTTTCTTCCCATTCTGACCAGAAAATCAGAGTCCTAACTTTTTACGGCTGCTCTTTCATCCTCACCTAACACTTCATTTATAATGGCTGTTTCATAATAATAGAAGCCATCAGTCCATCAGAAGAAAATAACTCGGTGAAAGCGGAAACTCGGTTAAGCAGGACTCGGTTAAGCGGGATTCGGATAATCGAGACTCTACTGTATATTTCATATTAAAAATGATCTTTAGAATATAAGATCTTTAGAATATTTAAAATAGAATCCACCATTGTAGATTACGTAGTTCAGTATTACATATTTTAAATTTTAAACTAAGTCGGCTATTAGAAAATTAGTAAAATTCTCTTTGTAAATATACTTTGCGGAAGAGGGGGCCAAAATCCATGCTTGCCCCAGGTGCAAAAAAGGCTAGTTTCGGCCATGCTACTCTAAATTAAAACTTTATTCTTTAGTCTGAGACGAGAGAATTCAATCACAAATCAGCCACAGTCGTCACAACGGCCGGAAGTTACCGAATACCTTATATATTGTCTTAGAACTCATGTGTTGTTGTATGCTTTCATATGCTGTTTAATGTTTATTCGACTGACCGCAATCTTTAGTCGCCTATACGAAATAAGGTTCAAGAAGAGATAAGACATGGTAAAATACATCTGCTCACTTTAACCTTTATTAAAAAGTGTTTGGCGAGTATTTTTATAAATTGAATGGGTAAACAAAATGTGTTTTTTAGCTCACAGGCTATCAAAGCCTGAGAGCTAATGTGCCCGCCCAATCTGTATGTATGTACGTACGTATGTATGTATGTATGCAGGGCTTAATTTGCGCCGGAGCCCACCGGAGCCCGGCTCCGGTACTTCCCTATTTCGGGTAAATATTTAAATATTGGTCGGAATTCATCGGAGCTCATAAATATAGGGCTCCGGAGCCCAGTGCATTAGCGCTTCCGAAATACCGAAGCCTAAATTATCCTTTCCTTTCCCTTCCATCTCCAAGTTTTGCATTGTTTTCTACCAAAACACTTATATGTGACATAATGTGTCTCACACGTAGGAGATGGATATGAAACGGGATCTTTATCTATCAGTATCTTTATTTATCTATCGGTTTTCGGTCTTCGGCGGGCTCTTCTTCAATCTGTCTTAAATTCAGAAATTTATGTATTCATGAATAGGGGGAGAAAAGAACTTTTCCTCCTTTCTAATGCTATGTTGATCAGAATGAAGGGGAAAGAAAAATCATGTCTTTCTATTCTAATGATATTTAGAAAATTATTTTCCATTCTTCAGCATATAAATATTAATTTCTGTAAATTTCCTTAATTTTTTCATAAAAATGCATAGCTGCGAACTATTCCTTTTTTCTGTTAACACTATTTCTGAATCGTAATCCTTACCATATTTAATCGCATAATTTTCCAATTAATTAACATTAAAATTAGGCAAAAATTACTATTCGGAAGGAGTGATAACTAAAATGTGGAATAGTTGACAGCTAAATATATGCTGATATATATATTTAAAAATTTTGTTTTGCTGAAAAAAAAATGCTTCAAAATTTGCAAATAGTGTATTAAATAAAAATATGCAGATTGTAATGACGGGAATATGGGGGGGGGGGGGGGCGTACAGTTTTTAATACCGGTACAGCAGAACATTAGGGCTCCGGTACTTTTTTTGTTAGAAATTAAGCCCTGTATGTATGTATGTACGTAACGCGATTACTCTTGATAGAAACATCCGATTTGCTTCATAATTTTTTTCTAGGTTCATTGTGATAAGGCGCTTCCCTGATTAGTTTTGGGAGTTCATTGGTTAAGGATAAAGGGGGAAAAACGGGGTTAGTCTAACCCCTTAATTCAGATAAATGGGTTTTTCATGCAGAATCATTCGATTTGCTCCGAACTTGGTATACCGGTTTATTATGTTAAGGAACTTCCCTGATTAGTTTTGGGGGTTCATTGGTTAAGGATAAAGGGGGAAAAGGGGGGTTAGTCCTCCCCTTAATTCAGATAAATGGGTTTTCATGCAGAATCATTCGATTTGCTCCGAATTTGGTATACCGGTTTATTATGTTAAGTAACTTCCCTCATTAGTTTTGGGAGTTCATTGGTTAAGGATAAAGGGGGGAAAAGGGGGGTTAGTCCACCCTTTTTAATTCAGATAAATGGGTTTTTCATGCAGAATGATCCGATTTGCTCCGAAATTGGTATACTGGTTTATTATGTTAAGGAACTTCCCTGATTAGTTTTGGGGGTTCATTGGTTAAGGATAAAGGGGAAAAGGGGGGTTAGTCCACTCCCTTAATTCAGATAAATGGGTTTTTCATGAAGAATCATTCGATTCGCCCCGAATTTGGTATACCGGTTTATTATGTTAAGGAACTTCCCTGATTAGTTTTGGGAGTTCATTGGTTAAGGATAAAGGGAGAAAAGGATGGTTGGTCCACCCCTTTTAATTCAGATAAATGGGTTTTTCATGCAGAATGATTCGATTTGCTCCGAATTTGGTATACCGGTTTATTATGTAAAGGAACTTCCTGATTAGTTTTGGGGGTTCACTGGTAAAGGATAAAGGGGGGAAAAGGGAGGTTAGCCTGCCCCTCTTAACTTAGATAAATGCGTTTTTCATGCAGAATGATTCGATTTGCTCCGAAGTTGGTATACCGGTTTATTATGTTAAGGAACTTCCCTGATTAGTTTTGGGGGTTCATTGGTTAAGGATAAAGGTGGAAGGGGGGCTAGTCCACCCCCCTTAATTTATATAAACGGGTTTTTCATGCAGAATTATTCGCTTTGCTCCAAATTTGGTATACCGGTTTATTATGTTAAGGAGCTTCCCTGATTCGTTTTGGGGATTCATTGGTTAAGGATAAAGGGGGGGCTAGTCCACCCCCTTAATTTAGATAAATGGTTTTTTTGCAGGATTATTCGATTTGCTCCAAATTTGGTATACCGGTTTATTATGATAAGGAGCTTCCCTGATTAGATTTGGAGGTTCACTGGTTAAGTATAAAGGAAGAAACGGGGTATAATTCCCCTTCACTTATTTTTTTTAGGGGCATTATTCTTTAAAATAAGAGTATAATATACAATTAATGTGAATAGCCTGTGAGCTCAATGCCATCAGTTTAGCTGGGCACTTTTCTTTTTTATTATGTTATTGTTTAAATATACATAGTATCAAGCTGAACTATTGTTTGCCCGTTATAAAAGCTAAACACTTGCGCATTTCCTGTTACAAGCATACCATGCCGGCACGGTCTGTCTGCTTTTTTCGCATTTTTGGCCCAGGGGGATTTGATTAATTTCTCTAGAAATTAACCAAATACTCCGCCTTTTATTTAAAAAACGCAAACAAAAAAGAAAGACGAAGAAAGAAACAAAGATATGCTGTTTTATCGTCCATTTTCTCTACTAATAAAGGAGGAACGTTACCGGGACATTACTCGTGAGAAAAAAAAATTATCATCCTTATATATGGCCCCGATAGAATAAAATACAGTCCCGGTCTGCTCCGAATCTACAGAAAAAATTCAAGACCCAGACCTGTCCCAGGAAGAATGAAATTCCTACACGGCCCAACATTTAACAAAATAAAATTTAGTCTCAGTCCGACCCGAGTCTTGAGATAAAAATTAAGTCCTGACCGAGCTTAATGAATGAAAATTTTACCGAACTCGGGCTTCGAGACAGGTCCGGGCTCGTGGACACTTTTTTAATATATATTACGAAATCGGCCTAGAGTCCTGCATCGGGTCGGGTTACCCACTTTTACTCGCATCCGACCCGACCCGACCCCGGGTTGGAGCTATATTTTTTTGTTGTGGGTCGAGGTCGGGTTGGCTTCTACTTTTTTGCTGCGGGTCGGGTTCGGGTTGGATTTTGACTCTTGCGGGTCTGGTTCGGGTTGATCCGATTTTTAAAAATAATCTCCAAAATATTTTTTCAGGTTAAAAATCTATATACAATAAGATTTCCACAATGGACACTCCCGAAAAAGCGGACACGTCTATTTAGTGAACAGTTTTTCAATTCCTAACACTTATACACTGTTAAAAATATTTTTGTAAAACAACAGAAACTTTCTGGCAGCAAAAAGTTGCCAGAAACTATTTGTTTTCAGAAAATATCTGTTAACGAAAGAATGCGTTATCAGACGACAGAAATACGTAGTCATACAGGCACTTCGTGTTGACAATCGACGCCTTTCCCAACAGTCAAAATCTGTAGGTCGATTCCTGTTGGCGAGGGGGGGGGGGGGAGGTTCTATTTAACAGAAGAATCGCATATTATAGGTTAGGTACACGGGAAATTTATATTTACCGATCGATTTGTTTATATTAATAATAATAAATATTTATAGGAATTTCTCCTCCAAACTTTTATAAAATTAATTTAAATAGCTTATTCGCAATAAAATAATTAAACAGTTGAATTTATATAGATTTGTAAATTAAGTATATTAAAGACTGGAATAAGTGAAAGAAGGTATCTTAAACTCCCCCCCCCTCCCCCAGAATAATAAAAATATATATATATACGATATAAGGTAACTCCCCCCTCCCCCATAAAAATATTTCTTAATAAAATAAATATATGTATTGAATGTGATTTGTAATTAAAAGAACTTTAATATTTATTCATGCAATATTTTTGAAAATTGATTAGGTTAAATTAGTGACTTTGGTTAATTATGTAAATAATATCCTGCCAATTTTTATAATTTTTTCGAATAGAAAGCTTTGTATATATAAATGTGTAAAAGTTGACAGCTATGAGCAAAGATGAGAAATGAAAAAGAAGAGCCACTAAAATTTATATAAACATCACCATAAAAAAAAGTATTTCATTCCAGCTAAAGTGATAAAATGAGTTTTCATCCTTCTTAACAATTTACAATGTTTTTCCGTATAAAGTAAATGATCATCAACTAAATAAGAAAAAAATATTACAATATAATTTAAATTAAAATGTTAAACAAAATTAAACTTGCTGATTCTATAAAATGAATGGTTAAAGCTTAAATAGGAATTATTTTCAAAATAATTCACACAGTTGTAGCTCAAAATTTATTTCCTTAAATAGAGTGAATAAAATTTACAAATTTTAACTTAACCACTACAAGTAACTCTAAGATTGTACTAAAAAAAAAAAAAAAAAGCATTTCTTCAGAATCAACATATGGAACGATTAAACAAAATATCAACCACTCCATTTTAAACAACATAGTAAATAGTAGGAAATGTGATAAATTTAAACAATAAAAATATATGAACAGCGTCAGATCTAATAAATATTATTCTGGTTAATGTTAAACGAAAATATCAGTTATCTATAACTATAATAATTAATGCAGCTACTCCGTGTTTATTATTAAAACTATCACTCCAAAACTAATCACGTATGTCAATTGATGACAAAATAAATTTAAAATCTCAATCAAAATTTCTGGAACTAATACATATGAAGTAAAATTAAACTCTTAGTCATAAAAAAGTTAAATATAATAAGTAATCATTCTACAGCTAAGTAAAAATTCAAGATTTGTAAACTAATCATAAACTTAAGATTATTTATTTAACTTAAAATAAACAACCGATCAAAAAATAATCTCCAGCTATTAACAGAATTAGATCAACTAAGTTACTAATGTGCAAAAATAAATGAAGTATAAAATAATACTAATAATTTAAGTAAATCATACATTATGAAATAATAATAATAATAATAAATAGTATTGCTTAATTAAGAATTTTAGCAAATGGGAAGTATTTTTCATACATATTGTTATGTTTCGGAAAAACATTGTTACATATTTAAAAGAAGGATGAAAACATACCTTTTGCTATGTTTGTTTTCCAGTATTCCAACTGTAAATCCTAATCATTGAAGAAAGCGGTTCTGATGTCAAAGGTGTGTGCGAATTGTGAAAATGATTCTTAATTTTCTGTTAAAATTTCTTTATGTATTATTCTTTTTCAATTAGATGAACTGCTTTATTAAACGAACTGCCATTTTCAACAGTACACAGACAAGACACTCAAATATTTCAAGTTAGAAGATACGTCTTAGCGTGGGGTGGGATAACCAATGCTTATTGGTCATTCTAAATGATCTTCTAGACGTCATAGGGGATGACCTCCCGTTTTTCTGTTATCCCACATAATATCCTGTCGCAGTGGAAATTGATGGCAAAGAAAACAGAATTTTTTGTTGTTTAACATGAAAATAAGCGATATGAGGATGGAATGACATAAGAAGACTGTTAACGTAATTTTTACTGTCGGAATTCGAAGATTTTTTTCTGTTGTTTTAAGATTTTTTTTTACAGTGTATATTCGTACGCTTATACTTTTGAATAGTGGTCACCTCCCAATCTACATACATGTAACATGTGTATGTGTGCAAAAACTATCACAAATACGATACATATGTATTTCTGTTTATCAAAAAAAAAAAGTTGGTAATATTTTTCATATTCCGAAGCACGAAAAAAAAAATGGTTTTTAAAGAGAGAATAATCTATGATCACATTTCTTATATACATTTTATATCTGATGCAGTAAAGTGAATATATATTCATCCATATTCATATACATATTTATTTTCATTTAAAACACAGTTCTGCTCAAACTTTTTTTTTTTTTTTTTTTGAAAATCCTAAAAACCCAACTTGCAAAAAGCATAAATATGACCAGCAAGAAATATTCTAGGGTGAACCTGACCAGCAGAAAGAAAGTTGGAGTCATCCCCACCCAAAAAAGGAAAATTAAATACAGCCCGACCCCGACACGATGCGCTACTCCATCTAACAAGGTGTCTGCTATTCATTTTACTATATTCGAATATTAAAGGATACAGATTTGTCCATTTTTCTATGGAAAACATAAAATTGGTATTAGAGATGTAATTATAGATTACTTTTCACATTTGCATTAAAACTTTATTTACTTTTCATTCATTTCGTATTCTGTTCGGGTTGCGGGTTAAAGTATTTCGGGTTCGGACTGGATACAGATTGAAATATGTCGGGTTCGGGTCGGGTTGACTTCAAATGTAATTTTCGGATTCGGGTCAGGTGCGCAGGGACTAATTCGGCCCCCCTGTCAGGGATACCATGCCCCCCCGTCGGGCAAGTTCTGGCGCCGCCCCTGCCTGATGCTCAGATTTTTAATTTTTTAAGTGCCGGTGCCAATTTAAGTTTTTATGCACTAAATTGTTAATTACTTGCCCCCTTTTTATCCAATCTTCTTCGTTTTGCGGGACCTTTCTCCATTTAGTTATTCTCGCCTCTCTACTTTCCAGTTATGAACCTGGACCCTTGGGGCCCGTTGCAGGACCCCTTGAAATTTTTGTGCAAATAAATTGTTAATAAATTGCTTTCTTTTAATCCGATGTTCATTTTTGGGATCCTTTTTTCCGTTTAGTTATTCCCACGTTTCTACATATCATATAAGACAATGGAGCCTGGTGCAGGGCTCCTTGAACTTTTTGTGCGCCAAGCATTTTTCACCCCAAATTTTCCCATCTTCTCAGTGCATAATTTTAAAGTTGAGTCATGGACCCTTCTTCCTGGACCAACACCATCATATTTTTATTGGGGCCCTAAGGCCCTTTTTTAAACATTTACCCAATATTTTCTGCATTTCTTTAAAATATTATTCTAACGAATAATTCATATCCTATGCTTAGTTTTGACTAATTGAAGGCCTAAAGCGCTAAGTACTAAGACATTTTAACATGTTTTCATGTTAGGGCCCTGTTTTTAACTATCAGTTGACCCCTTTTGGGGCCCCTATTATACCTTTCTTAAAAATAGTCCAATTCACTAGCTATTTTTATCTAACAACTTCTTGGGTCCTCCAGTTACTACATGAACAACAATAAAATTTCTCAGACTTCAGCTACCACTAATTTTGAATATTAATCGCCTTCTTGGGGCCCTTGGTGCAGCTTCTTTAAAAAGGATCCGAATTGCTTGCAGTTTCCTTTAACATAGTTCTAGCGTCCGCCGATTATTTAAAAAACTACTAAAAAATATATTTATACCCAACTGCATGCCAGTTAAGTGCAGAGCCCCTTGAAATTTTGGCACCATAAATTATTAAATTGCCCCCTCTTAATCCAATCTTCATTTTTGGAACCTTTTTTCCATTTTCCATCTCATGTTCCTACATTCCAGTTAAGACCCTGGGGCCTGATCCAGGGCCCTTGAACTTGTGCACCATGCATATTTAACCCCCTAATTTTCTCACCTTCTCAGAGCAGAATTTTAAAGTTGAGTCTTGGACCCTTCTTCCAGGACCAACACCCTCATATTTTTATTGGGGCCCTAGGGTCTTTTTTAAAGCACTTACTCATTTTTTATGCATTTCTTTAAAATATTATTCTAACGAATAATTCATACCCTACGCTTAGTTCTGACTAATTGTAAATCTAAAGCATTAAGTACTAAGACATTTTAACATGTTTCCATGTTAGGGCCCTACTTTTAACTATCAGTTGACCCCTTTTGGGCCCCCTATTATAGCTCTCTTAAAAATGATCCGATTAACTAGCTTTTTTTTTTTCTAACAACTTTTTAGGTCCTCCAGCTACTACATGAAGGACAAAACAAAATTTCAGACTTCAGCTACCACCAATTTTGAATATTAATCGCCTTCTTGGGGTCCTTGGTGTAGCTTTTTTAAAAATGATCCGAATTGCATGTAATTTTTTTTAACAAAGTTCTAGCGACCGCTGATTATTTTAAAAACTACTAAAAAATATCTTTATACCCAATTACATGCCAGTTAAGTCCCTGACACCTTGAGGCTCGGTACTGGGCTCCTTGAAGTTTTTGCACCATAAATTGTTAATAAATTGCCTCTCTTAACCCGATCTTCATTTTTGGAATCCTTTTTCCATTTAGTTTTTCTCCCGTTTCTAGATTCCAGTTAAAATCCTGGGGCACCCTATAGTCATATAGGAGGGCCCCATGGGCGTACCCAAGGGGGGGGGGGGCTGATGGGGCTACAGCCCCCCCCCCCCCCCCGAAATTTTCGAAATTGATACGAAAAGATTGCTGGTTTTTTCTTTCCTTTTTGGGAAAATTTTTCATTTTTTTTCTATCATACAGCGAAATGGCCATTCTCATTAGTCCAATATTACTCCATATTGACTCCAAAGAAGAGAAAAGGGGCTGATGGGGGTTACAACCCCCCCCCCCTTCTCTCGAAATATTCAAAAATTAAATGAAAAAAGTGTTTTTCCCCACTTTTTTGGACAAATCTGTACCTTTTCTTCTGTCATACAGCGAAATAGTCATTTTAGTTAATCCCATATTAGTCCACATTGACATCACAGCATGCTCAAAGATGGGGAGGGGGCTGATGGAATTACAGCCCCCTCATCTCGAAATAGTCGAAAATGAAATGAAAAAGTAGTGCTAATTTTTTTTATTTCTGCTTGAGAAAAATTTGCATTTTTCTCCTATCATTCAACAGACTCCCTTCCCTTTAGTTCCATATTAGTGCACAGTAACACTACATTATACCTAAAGATATAAAAGTGACAAATTGGATTACAGCCCCTTCCCAAAATACAGGGGCGTAGCTACCGTGGAGCAGTTGGAGCAAACTGCTCCAGGCGCACGAATCCTAAGGGCGCAAAATTAGAAAAAGCGAAATAAAGATGTCTTAAAATATTTGTATTTTTTTTTTTCATTATTAATCAGACATTATAGATTAATCTTGTTACAATCAGCGTATTCCTATAATATTTTACCTTGTGTTTAATCTCAACTATTTCGATTTAAAATATGTTTTCATACACAGTTGAAAGAAATGACTTCTATTCAGGAAGTTTTAATTTTAATTCATACCACCATATTGCATTGAAGATTTTCGGATCTTAAAGTAATCAAAACTTATTTAACAGCGCTCTCATCGGTCACTTTACTGGCTACTATTATTTCCAAAAAGTAATCTTTCTGGTACATTTCTATTAAAAACGTTTTAGAAATTTATCATGATGATTACTGTGCGGAAATAATGGTAGCCAAAGAATTCACCGCTGAGAAACCTATATGTACGATGTAACAGTAGTAATTTACGATAATTATTTTACGATTTGGAAAAAAATAGCCTGACAATTTGAAGAAAATTATTGACCATTTTACAGACGAAATCCAAGAAAACGAAAATTTTGAAGTTTTCTTTTTTTGTTTGTTTTGTGGAAACTAAACATGCATTAATAGAGATTACAAAACAATAATAAGAGCTGGATTTAAACATATTCCACATCAGCTCACGGCGACAAAATTTAGACGGGAGGGGGGGGGGGGGGGATGCGGGTAAGGGGAAGCAGCAATTTAAATTTTGTGAGTATTGTTTTTGAGATTTTGAAAATATTGCAAATGTTGCAGAATCGATAAGCTTCAAAAAGAGAGAAAAAGTTAAGTACCCAATTCAGTGTTCCTTAGGGCCTGATTATAGGCTATGCAAAATTACACTACTTTTTGGTAACAGTATTTTTCCGCATTAAACCTTATTTAATCGCATAATTTTAGGATTAAATAAGGCTGACTGGCCCGCCGGGCAACCGACCTGCAGGTCTGTGCGCCCTAAACAAGGTAAAGCTGCTCCCTCCCTTAGGTGAAGCTAATAGTTTTAAAATTTGCTATACGCATTACATATGAAAAGTCTTAAATCATTTAATAATTTTCTTTCAAAATCACTTTTTTGAATCATTTTTTATTAATGATTTTTATTTCTCTTTGCAAGGCAGAAGAATTTTTTTTTCTTGAAAGTTTCTTTGCTTCAGAGGACCATTTAAATCTTTTAAAACCTAATGTATGTGTTCTGTAATTTTCTTTGTGACCAATAGCGACATGGTCTGCCCCAAGAATTCTCAGCCTGTCTGGTACCAAACAGCACGGCCTCTCTTTAAATATATATATACGTATTTTATTTTATTTAGTTTTTTGTAAAATCATTTATCAAGTATTTGTTTGAAATGTGTAGGCTTCGTGTATTCGTACACTGCTGTGATTGTAATTTCCCCTAAATATATGTGTATTATATTGATTTTTGCACTTGATGTGCAAAAGTATTTATAAAGAATATATTCGGCGAAGAAAATGTAATTCAAACATTCTTTTTTATTAAAAATTACATTTTAATATGAAAACGGGACTGTTTCAATATTGACTATAAAAGTGATAATCAGAACGGCAGTCAGCTGTTTTGTATATACGTTAGAACAGGACTGGTTTTTTTTTTTTTTTTTTAAATTTTTAAATCGATTTTTCACGCAGTCATCGAGCTCGTATTTCAGACAAAATCGTGCTAAAGATATATGACAAGACTTTTTTTTTTCCCCCCTTCGTTGACTGTTTTTTCTACTTTCGTCGGGAAATTCCGTTGAAAACGCCATCTTTGACAATGTTTTCAGTAAGATCTATTGTGTTTACAAAAAATCCGGAAAACGTCTTTCGATTACAAAGTTTCTGAATAACAAGACATACCAGTTCTCGAGCAAAAATTAATTAAAATGCATGTCATAAAATTGCCTCTTTGGATTTAAGAACAGCCTTAAGAAATAAAATCATAAAAATTTCAGGTTCATTTAAGAATAATATCACGGGCCTGGGCAACACCGGGTAGGTCAGCTAGTCTATACTAATACAAGGAAGTTTCACTCTGTGTGTGGTGGCTAGTGAAATATATTACACGTAGAAGTCTGAAAATTTGGATGAGGGTAGTCCAAAATACAGGTCCTGATACACCTGGAGCTCAGATTTTTAATTTTTTATGACCGGCGCCCCCTTAGCACCTTTCAGTTTGTATGCCCTGAATTGCTCAGAACTTGCCCCTTTTTATCCGATCGTCTTCGTTTTGGGGGCCTCTTTCCCATTTAATTATTCTCCGTTTCTACATTCCAGTTAGGACACTGGACCCCTTGAAATTTTTCTCGCCATGCATTTTCCACACCCTAATATTGTCAACCAACCAATGCATAACTTTAAAAGTCCTTCCGGCCAGTGCCGGGAGGAAGAGGTAGCTTTCATAATCCTTATTTAAAAAAAGCCAACTTATATCATGCAAACACGCGAAGCTCAATTTAGTGGAAACCGAATATAGGAGATTCAATACTAATTTTTATCAATATAATGAATGAGAATTTCGCGAAATTAGTCAGCTTTATCCAATCTGCTTTTCTTTAAAGTAACTTATATTTGGCTGCCAAATTCGGCACTTTCTTAAAGTGCCTGTCATTTTAAGACAACATGGTGGATGAGGCTAAGCAGTGAACTTAGTCCAGACCTTAGTAATTGCTGTGCACATGCTCACTCACATCGGAATCGGTTAATATATAGGAGTGCTGTCGCATGCAAAAAATCAGATTTTTCAAAATGTCACCCAAAATAGAAATTGAAACTGCTATATCTGAGCCATTTTTTAAGGTAAAGACAAACAAAAAATGCTCCTGAATCCTTATATCAAGATCAAATACTTAAGAAAGAAACCTTTTTCAATTTCTAATTTTTTTGCACCTCACTTTAAATATATATATATTTTTTAATTTAATGGCCGCCATTTTGAAACAAGATGGCTGATGAATCTGGCCAGCGAACTTGGTCGAGGTGTTGATGTATACTATCCACATGCCTTCTTACATCGAAATAGGCGAATACGTGTGTTATCGCGTGACAAATACAAGATCGTTTCAAAATGTTAGCCATGCTAGAAATTCAAAGTGCTATAAATCAACCATTTTTTAAGATATCAACAAAAGAACAAATTTTCAGAAACAAAAACTGCTCCGGAATCTTTGTATCAAGGCCAAACACATAAAAAAAATCTTTTTCATTTTCCAATTTTTTAATACCTCATTTTGAATTTTAAATTTAATTTTTTTTAAATGGCAACCCTTTTGAAACAAGATGGCGAATGAAGCTGGCCAACGAACTCGGTCGAGACATTGTTATGTACTATGTACAGAGCAAGTTACATCCAAATAGGTTCATAAATACGCCCGTTATCGCGTGACAAAAATCAGGTCGTTTTAAAATGTCAGCCACAAGAGAAATTCAAAATGCTATTACTCAGCCATTTTTTTTAGATATAGACGAAAGAAAAACTGTTCCGGAATCTTTGTATTAAGGTCAAACACATACAAAAAAAATCTTTTTCATTTTCCAATTTTTTAGTATCTCATTTAAATTTTTTTATTTTTTTAAATGGCCGCCATTTTGAAACAAGATGGCGGATGAAGCTGGCCAACGAACTCGGTCGAGATATTTGTATGTACTATGTACACACCAAGGTACATCCAAGTCGGTTCATAAATACGCCTGTTATTACGTGAGAAAAATCAGGACGTTTCAAAATGTCAGACACGCTAGAAATTCAAAATGCTATAACTCAGCCATTTCTTAAGATATAGACAAAACAAAAACTGCTCCCGAATCTTTTTATCAATGTCAAACACATAAGAAGAAAATATTTTTTCAATTTTCAATTTTTGGTACCACATTTCAATTTTAAATTTTTCTTAAAAATTTAAATGGCCACCATTTTTAAACAAGATGGCGGGTGAAGCTGGCCAAAGAACCCGGTCGAGACATTGGTATGTACTATGTATAAACGAAGTTACATCCAAATCGGTTCATAAATACGCCTTTTATCGCGTGACAAAATTCAGGACGTTTCAAAATGTCAGCCACGCTAGAAATTCAAAATGCTATAACTCAGTCATTTTTTAAGATATAGACGAAACAAAAACTTCTCCGAAATCTTTGTATAAAGGTCAAATACATAAGAAAAAAATATTTTTCCATTTTCAATTTTTTGGTACCATATTTCAAATTTTAAAATCTTAAAAAATTTTTAAATGGCCGCCATTTTGAAACAAAATGGCGAATGAAGCTGGCCAACGAACTCGGTCGAGAGATTGGTATGTACTATGTACACACCGAATTACATCCAAATCGGTTCATAAATACGCCTTTTATCGCGTGACAAAATTCAGGACGTTTCAAAATGTCAGCCACGCTAGAAATTCAAAATGCTATAACTCAGTCATTTTTTAAGATATAGACGAAACAAAAACTGCTCCGGAATCTTTGTATAAAGGTCAAATACATAAGAAAAAAATATTTTTCCATTTTTAATTTTTTGGTACCACATTTCAAGTTTTAAATTTTTTTTAAATTTTTAAATGGCCGCCATTTTGAAACAAAACGGCGGATGAAGCTGGCCAACGAACTCGGTCGAGACATTGGTATGTACTATGTACACACCGAATTACATCGAAATCGGTTCATAATTACGGGAGTTACAGTGTGACATAGGTCAGATATATATATATATATATCGCTTTCCTCCGAACGGCTGCAATAGGTAGCTTTTTTGTAAAGAAAGCTACCTAAAATTGAGACTTGGACTCCTCTCCCTGGGCCAGCACCCTCATATTTTTATTGGGCACTTAGTGCCCTTTTTTAAGAATTTCCCTCATTTTTTTTTTCGCGCTACTTTAAGATTTTATTCGAATGAATAATAAATACCCTATGATTAATTTCGACTTATTGAGATCTAAAGCGTTAAGTACTAGAACCTTTTAACATGTTTCTATCTTAGGGCCCTGCTCTCAACTAACAGTTGGCCCCTTTTGGACCTCCTATTATATCTCCCTTAAAAATGGTCTGATTCACTAACTTTTTTTTGTAACAACATGATAGGAAATCCAGCTACTACGCGAACAACATAAAAATTTTTCAGACTTCAGCTACCACCAAATTTTAAAATTAATCGCCTTCTTGGGGGCCCTTGCCCAGCTACATTCCAGTTGAGACCTTGGACCCCTGGGCAGTGGCGTAGCCAGGATTTCGTTTCGGGGGGGGGGGGTCCAAAATTTTTCCTTCAGGTTATATATATAATAAAACCTGTCAAGATGAAATCGTAAATATTGCTGGAAAATTCCGTATTACACAGGTTTTCGTGTTATCAGGTGTATTTGTATAGTATTCTTTTCCGTAGCACTATGGAACATTTCTGTTTAAGACAGAATTCCGTTATAGGCAGGTTCCACTTTTACAAGTTTTGTGTACTTATATAAATATACATATTTATGTCATATGAATAGAATAAAACTTGTCAAAATAGTAATTGTCTATAACAGAATCCTGTCTTTAACCGAAGCGTTACATGGTCTTAATATGAATTGCGATACAATTAAATTTGCTGAAAACCTGTCTGAAAGGGGATTTTCATCGTTCTTTAGTGAAACATAGTGAAGCCTGTGAAAGCGGAATCTTTCTATAACGGAATCCTGTCTCGAACGGAAGAGTTTCAGAATCCCTACGAAACGAACAATAGATCTTATTGAAGTAGTGTACCTTAGAAGTATAATTAATCACACTTCTTTCTATGGAAGCCTGTCTAAAATGGAGCTTTTTACCAGTCCCTTGCAATCTTGTCTTGACTGTGTATGTATAATAGAAGTATTTCGAGTAACTTTAAGAATTTAGGTATATCCTTATTTAATTTCTTAATTTTAAAAAAAAGCATGGATAAGAAATGTAAGGCCAATCTCTATAACTGCAACTAATAATACATTGAAGTTACATTAATATTTACCAATGAAAAATATTCACTATGATGTAAAAAGCTGAGCGCATTCTGAAGAGTTAAATTTAATTAACCCATTAGCTGTCATCCACGAGTATACTCGTGGCTTTAATTTATTAATTACTTCGTCACCACAATTTTAGAATTAAAAAATTTGCCTCATTTATTGGCAGAAATTTCACTGTATTAGTAAAGCGAAATTTACCTTTCTGAATTTGTGGTAGCAAATGACTTTTAACAAAAAATTTGAAAAGTCTTACTTTATAGTTTTGGCAGCGAATGGGTTAAATCAAGTTTCATATTACATAACATTTGCCTACAATAAAGTTAGGATCAAGTGGTTAAGTTTAAAACAGCAATTTCCATGTTTAATTTCTTGCCATTGAATTAAGAACTTTTGCTGTAATAGATATTCGATAATGATTTCACATAAGTGTCATATGCATGAGCCGTTCATGCGATACCAGATAGCATGAACATTAGCAGCAAAAAATTTTACCTAAAATTTGGAAAGAGATGCTATGTAATTTTAATAACAATAGTAAAAATTAATCCACTCTCGCAAATAGCCAAGATAATTTTATTTTTATTTTATGTTTTACAATGTTTTCCATTATGCATGTTGTCTCGAGATATTGTTTACCATGTTATTGTTTTGTTAAATTATATAAAAATTAATCCACGCTCACAAATAACTAATTTAATTTTATGCTTGCAATGTTTTTCATTATGCATCATGTCTCGTGACATTGTTTACTATATTTATTGTTTTTAAATTATGTGAAAATATTTTCTATCGTGAATGATTTTGAAAATGTCGCCGTTGGTGCGACGAAACGATTGTCAATCTTAATAAAGATATTTTATCACTTTTTATAGCATTATTTTACTTAATCCATTAGCAGCAAGTTTGATTTTTTCTGATATTATCTTGCCGTGACAAATTTGAATTGAGAAATTCGCAGCAAATCTCCCGCAAGGTATACCATCACCCACTTGCATGAGTAGTTTGTTCTGAAACTGATGCAAGACTGTCTTTACGAACGAAAGTGACAAAAGCAAAAAATTAATCTGTTGAGATAATAGACAATCATCACATACGCAGAAATTTTATTCCGTAGGCACCCCTTTTTCTAAACGCTATACTCAGGGCTCGAAATGGAAAAATCCACGAACCGGAACGCTATTTCAAAATTATTGTCGACTAATTTTGTTTTGTTTTTTAAAGTACAGTAAAGTCCCGATTATCCAAGTCCCACTTAACCGAGTTATTTTCTTCTGATGGACTGATGGCTTCCATAATAATGGAAGCCATCAGTCCATCAAAAGAAAACAATCCATTCCAAAGGTATAAGTTCGATTGAAAAAAACTATTTAATACTTTGAGCAGAAAGAAGAGGCTCCACCTGCAATTTTCATGACACTAATCGAATCATATAGCTGCCAATGTGTACGGTCTTGTTACCTCTACAACTGAATACAAATTTTTGTCGTATTTAATCGTTGACAATTTTTAGATTTCGGCGATTGAATAAGGCAAAATTTACCGGTAAGTTTTCGAGGTAAGACAAAAATCGTAGAAATTGGTAGCTACGCAGTAGCGTAATTCTGCAGC